>CM039677.1:382868564-384223123 GCA_022496015.1 Hordeum marinum | reverse complement strand
ATCTCGGGCAAGTATCATACCGATAGACAAGGGAATTGTATACGGGATTGATTGAATCCTTGACATCGTGGTTCATCCGATGAGATCATCGTGGAGTACGTGGGAGCCAACATGGGTATCCAGATCCCGCTGTTGGTTATTGACCGGAGAGGTGTCTCGGTCATGTCTACGTGTCTCCCGAACCCGTAGGGTCTACACACTTAAGGTTCGATGACGCTAGGGTTATAGGGAAAAGGTATACGTGATTACCGAAGGTTGTTCGGAGTCCCGTATGAGATCCCGGACGTCACGAGGAGCTCCGGAATGGTCCGGAGGTAAAGATTGATATATAGGAAGTCCAGTTTCGGTCACCGGAAAGTTTTCGGGCTCATCGGTAGTGTACCGGGAGTGCCGGGAGGGTGCCGGAGGACCCCCGGGAGGGGTGTGACGACCAGAGGACTTCATGGGCTGTTAGATAAAGTGTGTCAGCCCTTATTGGGCTGGGAAATACTTTTGCTAAAGGCCCATGTGGCTGGAGATAAGGAGATAAGGCAAAAAGGATTTAAAAGGAGGAGATCCACCTCCCTTGTGGGAGGTGGACTCTCCCTTTAATTCGGCCGGCCATCTCCTCTTTGGAGTAGAGGCCAAGCCAGCCCTCCACGTCCCTCCTCCTATATATACTTGAGGTTTTGGATGTTTTGAGATAAGATTTGATCTCTCTCTCTCACGGCGAAGCCCTACCTCTCTTCTTCCTCCTCCGCAGCGCTTAGGCGAAGCCCTGTCGGAATACCTTGCTACTCCACCACCACCACGCCGTCGTGCTGCTGTTGGAGCCCTTCCCCAACCTCTCCTTCCTCCTTGCTGGATCAAGGTGTTGGAGACGTCACCGGGCTGCACGTGTGTTGAACGCGGAGGTGCCGTCCGTTCGGCACTTGATCGGATCTACCGCGATCTGAATCGCTGCGAGTACGACTCCATCAACCGCGTTCTTGTAACGCTTCCGCTTAGCGATCTTCAAAGGTATGAAGATGCAATCTCTCCCCTCTCGTTGCTGGTTTCTCCATAGATAGATCTTGGTGAACGTAGGAAAATTTTGATTTACTACTACGTCTCCCAACATTCTTCACTAGAGCAACAACTGGCTTGCCATTCCTGAAGTTTTCCGTTCTTGCCCTTGCCCCTTTTGAAACTAGTGGTTTCACTTAACCATCAACACTTGATGCTCCTTCTTGATTTCTACCTTCGTGGTGTCAAACATCACGAACAACTCAGGGATCATCTTATCCATCCCTGGCATGTTATAGTTCATCACGAAGCTCTAGTAGCTTGGTGGCAGTGACTTGGAGAACTGCATTAATCACTATCTCATCTGGAAGATTAACTCCCACTTGATTCAAGTGATTGTAGCACCCAGACAATCTGAGCACACGCTCAGCGATTGAGCTATTCTCCTTTATCTTGTAGACAAAGAATCTTGTTGGAGGTCTCATACCTCTCAACATAGGCACGAGCCTGAGATCACAATCTCAGCTCCTAGAACATCTCATATGTTCCGTGACGTTCAAAACGTTTTGGAGCCTCAATTCTAAGCCGTAATGCATGACGCATTGAACTATCACGTAGTCACCAAAAAGTGCCTGTCATATGTTCACAACATCTACAGACAACGCTTGAGGGAGTGATGCAGTTAGCGGTACATAAAAAACATAAGCTTTCTGTGCAACAATGAGGACAATCCTCAGATCACGGACCCAGTCCGCATTATTGCTACCATCAACTTTCAACTTACTTTTCTCTAGGATTGTATCAATAAAACTGGGGAGCTATAGCGTGAGCTATCTACGACACAATTTGCAAGGACATTTTTAGACTAAGTTCATGATAATTAAGTTCATTTAATCAAATTATTAATGAACTCCCACTTAGATAGACATCTCTCTAGTCTTCCAAGTGATACATGATCCATGTCAACTAGCCCGTGTCCGATCATCACGTGAGACGGACTAGTCATCCATGGTGAACATCTCTATGTTGATCGTATCTTCTATACGACTCATGTTCGACCTTTCGGTCTTCCGTGTTCCGAGGCCATGTCTGTACATGCTAGGCTCGTCAAGTCAACCTAAGTGTTTCGCATGTGTAAATCTGGCTTACACCCGTTGTATGCGAACGTTAGAACCTATCACACCCGATCATCACGTGGTGCTTCGGAACGACGATCCTTAGCAACGGTGCACAGTTAGGGTGAACACCTTTCTTGAAATTTTATTGAGAGATCATCTTATTTACTACCGTCGTTCTATGCAAATAAGATGTAAACATGATAAACATCACATGCAATCAATATAGTGACATGATATGGCCAATATCATCTTGCTCCTTCGATCTCCATCTTCGGGGCACCATGATCATCACTGTCACCGGCACGACACCATGATCTCCATCATCATGATCTCCATCATTGTGTCTTCATGAAGTTGTCTCGCCAACTATTACTTCTACTACTATAGCTAACGTTTAGCAATAAAGTAAAGTAATTACATGGCGTTTATGATTGACACGCAGGTCATACAATAATATAAGACAACTCCTATGGCTCCTGCCGGTTGTCATAGTCATCGACATGCAAGTCGTGAACCCTATTACAAGAACATGATCAATCTCATACATCACAATGCATCACATCACATCCTTTTGGCCATATCACATCACACGGCATATGCTGCAAAAACAAGTTAGACGTCCTCTAATTTGTAGTTGCAAGTTTTTATGTGGTTGCTATAGGTTTCTAGCAAGAACGTTTCTTACCTACGTCAAAACCACAACGTGATATGCCAATTGCTATTTACCCTTCATAAGGACCCTTTTCATCGAATCCAATCCGACTAAGGTGGGAGAGACAGACACCCGCTAGCCACCTTATGCAACTAGTGCATGTCAGGCGGTGGAACCGGTCTCACGTAAGCGTACGTGTAAGGTTGGTCCGGGCCGCTTCATCCCACAATACCGTCGAATCAAGATAAGACTAGTAACGGCAAGCATATTAACAAAATCGACGCCCACAACTGCTTTGTGTTCTACTCGTGCATAGATTCTACGCATAGACCTAGCTCATGATGCCACTGTTGGGAGACGTAGTAGTAAATCAAAAATTTTCCTACGCGTTCACCAAGATCCATCTATGGAGAAACCAGCAACGAGCAAGGGGAGAGTGGATCTTCATACCTTTGAAGATCGCTAAGCGGAAGCGTTACAAGAACGCGGTTGATGGAGTCGTACTCGCAGCGATTCAGATCGCGGTAGATCCGATCAAGTGCCGAACGGACGGCACCTCCGCGTTCAACACACGTGCAGCCCGGTGACGTCTCCAACACCTTGATCCAGCAAGGAGGAAGGAGAGGTTGGGGAAGGGCTCCAACAGCAGCACGACGGCGTGGTGGTGGTGGAGTAGCAAGGTATTCCGACAGGGCTTCGCCTAAGCGCTGCGGAGGAGGAAGAAGAGAGGTAGGGCTTCGCCGTGAGAGAGAGAGATCAAATCCTCTCTCAAAACATCCAAAACCTCAAGTATATATAGGAGGAGGGACGTGGAGGGCTGGCTTGGCCTCTACTCCAAAGAGGAGATGGCCGGCCGAATTAAAGGGAGAGTCCACCTCCCACAAGGGAGGTGGATCTCCTCCTTTTAAATCCTTTTTGCCTTATCTCCTTATCTCTAGCCACATGGGCCTTTAGCAAAAGTATTTCCCAGCCCAATAAGGGCTGACACACTTTATCTAACAGCCCATGAAGTCCTCTGGTCGTCACACCCCTCCCGGGGGTCCTCCGGCACCCTCCCGGCACTCCCGGTACACTACCGATGAGCCCGAAAACTTTCCGGTGACCAAAACTGGACTTCCTATATATCAATCTTTACCTCCGGACCATTCCGGAGCTCCTCGTGACGTCCTAGATCTCATCCGGGACTCCGAACAACCTTCGGTAATCACGTATACCATTTCCCTATAACCCTAGCGTCATCGAACCTTAAGTGTGTAGACCCTACGGGTTCGGGAGACACGTAGACATGACCGAGACACCTCTCCGGTCAATAACCAACAGCGGGATCTAGATACCCATGTTGGCTCCCACGTACTCCACGATGATCTCATCGGATGAACCACGATGTCAAGGATTCAATCAATCCCGTATACAATTCCCTTTGTCTATCGGTATGATACTTGCCCGAGATTCGATCGTCGGTATCCCCATACCTTGTTCAATCTCGTTACTGGCAAGTCTCTTTACTCGTTCCGTAATACATCATCCCGTGGCTAACTCCTTAGTCACATTGAGATCATTATGATGATGTCTTACCGAGTGGGCCCAGAGATACCTCTCCGTCACACGGAGTGACAAATCCCAGTCTCGATTCGTGCCAACCCAACAGATACTTTCGGAGATACCCGTAGCGTACCTTTATAGCCACCCAGTTACGTTGTGACGTTTGGCACACCCAAAGTATTCCTACGGTATCCGGGAGTTACACAATCTCATGGTCTAAGGAAATGATACTTGACATTGAAAAGCTTTAGCAAACGAACTACACGATCTTTGTGCTATGCTTAGGATTGGGTCTTGTCCATCACATCATTCTCCTAATGATGTGATCCCGTTATCAACGACATCCAATGTCCATGGCCATGAAACCGTGACCATCTATTGATCAACGAGCTAGTCAACTAGAGGCTCACTAGGGACATGTTGTGGTCTATGTATTCACACATGTATTATGGTTTCCGGTTAACACAATTATAGCATGAACAATAGACAATTATCATGAACAAGGAAATACAATAATAACCATTTTATTATTGCCTCTAGGGCATATTTCCAACAGTCTCCCACTTGCACTAGAGTCAATAATCTAGTTCACATCACCATGTGATTAACACTTACATCACCATGTGATCATATCATCATGTGATTAACACCCAATAAGTTCTGGGGTTTGTTCATGTTCTGCTCGTGAAAGAGGTTTTTAGTCAGCGGGTCTGCGACATTCAGATCCGTGTGTACCTTACAAACTTTCCATGTCATATTTGTAGATACTACTCCCATGCTCCACTTGGAGCTATTCCAAATGGCTGCTCCACTATACGTAGCTGGATTTCTACTAAGAGTCATCCGGATTGGTTTTAAAGCTTGCATCATCGTAACACTTTACGATGAACTCTCTATCACCTCCATAATCGAGAAATATTTCCTTAGTTCTCAAGTTACTAAGGCTAATTTTGACCGCTGTCCAGTGATCCACTCTTGGATTACTCTTGTACCCCTTGACAGACTCATGGCAAGGCACACACAAGTGCGGTACACAGCATGGCATACTATATAGAGCCTATGGCTAAAGCATAGGAGATGACACTCATCTTTTCTTTATCTTCTGCCGTGGTCGGGTATTGAGTCTTACTCAATTTCACACCTTACAATACAGTCAAGAACTCCTTCTTTGACCCATCTATTTTGAACTCCTTCAAAAACTTGTCAAGGTATGTCTTCGTCGAAAAAACTTATCAAGCGAATTGATCTATCCCTATAGATCTTGATGCTCAATAAAATAGTAGCTTTATCTGGGTCTTCCTTTGAAAAAACTCTTTTCAAACAACCCTTCATGCTCTTCCAGAAATTCTACATCATTTCCGATCAATAATATGTCAACTACATATTCATTCTTATAAGAAATTCTATAGTGCTCCCACTCACTTTCTTGCAAATACAAGTTTCTCATAAACTTTGTATAAACTTAAACACTTTGATCACCTCATCAAAGCATATATTCCAACTCCGAGATGCTTGCTCCAGTCCATAGAAGGATCGCTGGAGTTTGCATATTATTAGCATCCTTAGGATTGACAAAACCTTCTGGTTGTATCACATACAACTCTTCCTTACAGAAACCATTACAGAAACCTTGTTTTGTCATCCATCTGCCAGATTTCATAATCGAAAAATGCAGCAACTGCTAACAAAATTTTAATAGACTTTTAGCATCGCTACAGATGAGACAATCTCATTGCAGTCAACTCCTTGAACTTGGCGGAAACTTCTTTGCGACAAGTCGAGCTTTATAAACGGTGACATTTCACCATTAGCGTCTATGTTTATCTCAAAGGTCCATTTGTACTCAATGACCCGCCATTCAACAGGCAAGTCTACCAAAGTCCATACTTGGTTTTCATACATGGATCCTTTCTCGGATTTCATGGCTCCTAGCCA
This sequence comes from Hordeum marinum, assembly GCA_022496015.1. Classification (NCBI taxonomy): domain Eukaryota; kingdom Viridiplantae; phylum Streptophyta; class Magnoliopsida; order Poales; family Poaceae; genus Hordeum; species Hordeum marinum. The sequence goes on along the minus strand of CM039677.1, from coordinate 384,216,892 downwards.
TTTGTTGGAATCCGGGCCCACCATCGCTTCTCCATAGTTCGTAGGTTCATCGTTGTCCAACAACATGATTTCCAAGACAGGGTTGTCGTACTACTCAGGAGCAGTACGCGTCCTTGTCGACCTACGAGGTTCGATAGTGACTTGATCCGAAGCTTCATGATCATCATCATTAACTTCCTTTTCAACTGAGTAGGCTCTACAGAAACATCTTTCTGTGTTGCGCTATTCTCTGGTTGAAACAAAGGTTCAACAACCTCATCAAGTTCTATCTTCCTCCCACTCAATTCTTTCGAGAGAAACTCTTTCTCAAGAAAGGACCCGTTCTTAGCAACAAACACCTTTTGCGCTTGGATCTGAGATAGAAGGTATACCCAATGTCTCATTAGGGTATTCTATGAAGATGCATTTGTCTGCTTTGGGTTCGAGCTCGCTAGGTGAAAAACCCATTTTCACATAAGCGTCGCAGCCCCAAACATTAAGAAATGACAGCTTAGGCTTCTGTCAAACCATAATTCTCACGGTGTCATCTCAACAGACTTAGATGGTGCCCTGTTAAAGTGAATGGATTTGTCTTTAATGCATAACCCCATAACGATAGTGGCAAAATGATAAGAGACATCATAGTACTCACTATATCCAATAGAGCACGACTATGACGTTCGAACACACCATCACACTATGGTGTTCCAGGAGGCGTGAGCTGTGAAACAATTTCCACATTGTCTAAAATTGCATACCAAACTCGTAACTTAGATATCACCTCCATGATCATATCATAGACATTTATCTTCTTGTCACGATGATCTTTAACTTCACTCTGAAACTCCTTGAACCTTTCAAACATTTCAGATTCGTGTTTCATTAAGTAAATATCCCCATATTTACTCAAATCATCAGTGAAGGTAAAACAACGATATCCACTGTGTGTTTCAACACTCATTGGACCACATACATCAACATGTATTAATTCCAATAAGCCACTTGCCCGCTCCATCATATTGGATGACGGGGTCTCAGTCATCTTGCCCAAGAGGCATGGCTCGCATGTCTCAACCGATTCAAAATCGAGTGAGTCAAAAATCCATCAGCATGGAGTTTCTTTCATGCGATTTATACCAATATGACATTACGTGGCAGTGCCACAAGCATGTGGTACTATCATTATTAACTTTGTATCTTTTGGTACCAATGTTATGAATATGTGTACTACTACGATCATGATTCGATAAACCATTTCGAGTGGGTGCATGACCATTGAAGGCATTATCCATGTAAACAGAATAACCATTATTCTCTAACTTATATGAATAACCGTATCGCACTAATCATGATCTAATCACGTTCATGCTCAACGCAAACACCAAATAACATTTATTTAGGTTTATCACAAATCCTGAAGGTAGAGAGAGCGTGCGATGGTGATCACATCAATCTTGGAAATACTTCCAACACACATCGTCACCTTTCACCTAGCTAGTCTCCATTTACTCCGTAGCTTTTATTTCGAGTTGCTAACACTTAGCAACCAAACCGGTATCCAATACCCAGGTGCTACTAGGAGTACCAGCAAGGTACACATCACTAACACGTATATCAAATATACTTCCATTGACATTCCCAGCCTTCTTATCTACCAAGCATCTAGGGGTTTTCCGCTTCAGCGAACATTCTCCTCATAACAGAAGCACCTAGTCTCGGGTTCGGGCTCAACCTTGGGTTTCTTCACTAGAGCAACAATTGGCTTGCCATTCCTGAAGTTTTCCGTTCTTGCCCTTGCCCCTTTTGAAACTAGTGGTTTCACTTAACCATCAACACTTGATGCTCCTTCTTGATTTCTACCTTCGTGGTGTCAAACATCACGAACAACTCAGGGATCATCTTATCCATCCCTGGCATGTTATAGTTCATCACGAAGCTCTAGTAGCTTGGTGGCAGTGACTTGGAGAACTGCATTAATCACTATCTCATCTGGAAGATTAACTCCCACTTGATTCAAGTGATTGTAGCACCCAGACAATCTGAGCACACGCTCAGCGATTGAGCTATTCTCCTTTATCTTGTAGACAAAGAATCTTGTTGGAGGTCTCATACCTCTCAACATAGGCACGAGCCTGAGATCACAATCTCAGCTCCTAGAACATCTCATATGTTCCGTGACGTTCAAAACGTTTTGGAGCCTCAATTCTAAGCCGTAATGCATGACGCATTGAACTATCACGTAGTCACCAAAAAGTGCCTGTCATATGTTCACAACATCTACAGACAACGCTTGAGGGAGTGATGCAGTTAGCGGTACATAAAAAACATAAGCTTTCTGTGCAACAATGAGGACAATCCTCAGATCACGGACCCAGTCCGCATTATTGCTACCATCAACTTTCAACTTACTTTTCTCTAGGATTGTATCAATAAAACTGGGGAGCTATAGCGTGAGCTATCTACGACACAATTTGCAAGGACATTTTTAGACTAAGTTCATGATAATTAAGTTCATTTAATCAAATTATTAATGAACTCCCACTTAGATAGACATCTCTCTAGTCTTCCAAGTGATACATGATCCATGTCAACTAGCCCGTGTCCGATCATCACGTGAGACGGACTAGTCATCCATGGTGAACATCTCTATGTTGATCGTATCTTCTATACGACTCATGTTTGACCTTTCGGTCTTCCGTGTTCCGAGGCCATGTCTGTACATGCTAGGCTCGTCAAGTCAACCTAAGTGTTTCGCATGTGTAAATCTGGCTTACACCCGTTGTATGCGAACGTTAGAACCTATCACACCCGATCATCACGTGGTGCTTCGGAACGACGATCCTTAGCAACGGTGCACAGTTAGGGTGAACACCTTTCTTGAAATTTTATTGAGAGATCATCTTATTTACTACCGTCGTTCTATGCAAATAAGATGTAAACATGATAAACATCACATGCAATCAATATAGTGACATGATATGGCCAATATCATCTTGCTCCTTCGATCTCCATCTTCGGGGCACCATGATCATCACTGTCACCGGCACGACACCATGATCTCCATCATCATGATCTCCATCATTGTGTCTTCATGAAGTTGTCTCGCCAACTATTACTTCTACTACTATAGCTAACGTTTAGCAATAAAGTAAAGTAATTACATGGCGTTTATGATTGACACGCAGGTCATACAATAATATAAGACAACTCCTATGGCTCCTGCCGGTTGTCATAGTCATCGACATGCAAGTCGTGAACCCTATTACAAGAACATGATCAATCTCATACATCACAATGCATCACATCACATCCTTTGGCCATATCACATCACAAGGCATATGCTGCAAAAACAAGTTAGACGTCCTCTAATTTGTAGCTGCACGTGTGTTGAACGCGGAGGCGCCGTTGTTCGGTGCTGAGATCGGAGTCCACCGCGATCTGAATCGCTACGAGTACGACTCCACCAACCGCGTTCTTGTAACGCTTCCGCTTTGCGATCTTCAAAGGTATGAAGATGCATCTCTCCCCACTCGTTGTTGGTTTCTTCATAGATAGATCTTGGTGACATGTAGGAATTTTTTTCATTTACTACTACGTCTCCCAACAGACTAACCATCAACACTTGACGCTACTTCTTGATTTCTACCTTCGCGGTGTCAAACATCGCGAATAGCTCAGGGATCATTATTTCTATCCCTGGCATTTTATAGTTCATCACCAAGTTCTAGTAGCTTAGTGACAGTGACTTGGAGAACTATATCAATCACTATCTTATCTGGAAGATCAACTCCCACTCGATTCAAGCGATTGTAGCACCTAGACAATCTGAGCACATGCTCAACGATTGAGCTATTCTCTTTCATCTTGCAGGCAAAGAATCTTGTTGGAGATCTCATATCTCGCAACACGGGCACGAGCCTGAGATCCTAATTTCAGCTCTTAGAACATCTCATATGTTCTGTGACGTTCAAAACGTTTCGGAGCCTCAATTCTAAGCCGTAATGCAGGACACACTAAACTATCAAGTAGTCATCAGAACATGCCTGTCAGATGTTCACAACATCTACAGACGACGCTAGAGGGGTTGGCACACCGAGTGGTGCATTAAGGAGATAAGCCTTCTGTGCAGCAAAGAGGACAATCCTCACATCACGGACCCAGTCTGCAATATTGCTACCATCATCTTTCAACTCTATTTCTCTAGGAACATATAAAAATTCAAGGGAGCTACAGCGCGAGCAAGTAATCTACAACATAATTTGCAAAGACACTACTGACTATGTTCATGATAATGAGTTTAATCAATCATATTACTTAAGAACTCCCACTCAAATTGACATCCCTCTGATCATTTGAGTGATACATGATCCAAATTCACCAACTCAAGTCCGATCATCACGTGAGTTGAGGCGGTTTCAATGGTGAACATCATCATGTTGATCATATCTACTATATGACTCATGTTTGACCTTTCGGTCTCTTGTGTTCCGAGGCCATGTCTGTACATGCTAGGCTCGTCAAGTTTAACCCGAGTGTTCTGCATGTGCAACACTGGCTTGCACCCGTTGTATGTGAACGTAGAGTCTATCACACCCGATCATCACGTGGTGTCTCGACACGACGAACTTTCGCAACGGTGCACACTCGGGGAGAACACAGTTTATCTTGAAATTAAGTGAGGGATCACCTTATAATGCTACCATCGTCCTAAGCAAAACAAGGTGCATAAAAGGATTAACATCACATGCAAATCATAAGTGACATGATATGGCCATGAACTTGTGCTTTTGATCTCCATCTTGAAAGCACCGGCATGATCTCCATCATCACCAACATTACACCATGATCTCCATCATCTTGATCTCCATCAACGTGTCGCCATTGGGGTTGTCGTGCCCACCATGCTTCTACTACTATTGCTACCGTTTATCGATAAAGTAAAGCATTACATAGCGCTTAATGATTGACACGCAGGTCATATAATAATTAAAGACAACCCTATGGCTCATGCCGGTTGCCGTACTCATCGACATGCAAGTCGTGATATTCTATACAAAACATGATCATCCCATACATCACATATATCTCATCATGTAATTGGCCATATCACATCATAACATACCCTGCAAAAACAAGTTAGACGTCCTCTAATTGTTGTTGCATGTTTTACGTGGCTGCTACGGGTATCTAGCAAGAACAACTCTCACCTACGCAAAAACCACAATGATGACACATAAGTTGCTTTTCAACCTTCTCAAGGACCGCCTTTGTCAAATCCGATCCAACTAAAGTAGGAGAAACAGACACCCGCCAGCCATCTTTGTGCAACGAGGTTACACGTCAGTCGATGGAACCGGTCTCTCGTAAGCGTACGAGTAAGGTTGGTCCGGGCCGCTTCATCCCATAATACCGCTGAACCAAAACATGGCAAGGGAGGAAGCAATCTAAGCATCAACGCCCACAAACTCTTTGTGTTCTACTCGAGATCCATCTACACATAGACCTAGCTCAAGATGCCACAGTTGGGGAACGTTGCATGGGAAACAAAAAAATTCCTACACACACACAAGATCTATCCATGGTGATGAGCATCTACGAGAGGGAGAGTGGATCTACATACCCTTGTAGATCGCTAAGCGGGAAGCGTTAAGAAACGCGGTTGGTGTATTCGAACGTCTTCGCGATCCAAATCGCCGAGCATCCCGCGATCTCATCACGATCCGTCCCGTGATACAATCATGATCCATCCTGCGAACTCATCATGATCCGTCCCATGATCTCATCACGATCTGTCTCGCGATCTTGATCACGGTCCTTCCGATCTAGCGCCGAACGGACGGCACCTCCACGTTCAGCACACGTACAGCTCGATGACGATCTCCGCCTTCTTGATCCAGCAAGAGGGAGCGGAGAGGTAGACGAGTTCTCCGGCAGCACGACAGCGTTGCGGCGACGGTGGTGGAGGAATTCTAGCAGGGCTTCGCCTAAGCACCGCTGAAAACCGATTTAGAGGAGAAACTACGATCTAGAGGAGAGGTCGCACGTAGTTATTAGGGTTAGCTTTTTCCTCTAAATCCTCTAGTATATATAGGAGGGAGGGAGGGGAGGAGGCAGCCTCAAACCCTCAAGGTTTGGTCGAAATTGGAGGTGGAGGAGGATTTGGCCAGCCCACCAGGGGCTGGTTTACCTCCTCCCACAGCCCATGTAGCCTCTTGGGTCGAAATACCTCTCCCGATGGTCCCCCGGTACACTCCTCGCACTCCCGGTACACTACCGATGAGCCCGAAACTTTTTCGGTGACCAAAACAGGACTTCCTATATATCAATATTTACCTCCAGACCATTCCGAATCTCCTCGTGACGGACGGGGTCTCATTCGGGACTCCGAACAACCTTTGGTCACCACCATACATAACTCTATACTACCGAAACGTCACCGAACCTTAAGTGTGCAGACCCTGCGGGTTCGAGAACTATGTAGACATGACCGAGACACCTCTACGGTCAATAACCAATAGCGGGACCTGGATGCCCATATTGGTTCCTACATATTCTATGAAGATCTTTATCGGTCGAACCTCTATGTCAAGGATTCAGTTAATCTCGTATGATGTTCCCTTTGTTCTTCGGTATGTTACTTGCTCGAGATTCGATCGTCGGCATCTCCATAACTAGTTCAACCTTGTTACCAACAAGTCTCTTTACTCATTCCGTAATACAAGATCCCGTGGCTAACACTTAGTCACATTGCTTGCAAGGCTTATTGTGATGTTGTATTACCGAGTGGGCCCTGAGATACCTCTCCGTCACACGAAGTAACTATTGGGAGACGTAGTAGTAAATCAAAAAAATTCCTACGATCACCAAGATCTATCCATGGAGAAACCAGCAATGAGTGGGGAGAGATTGCATCTGCATACCTTTGAAGATCGCTAAGCGGAAGCGTTACAAGAACGCGGTTGGTGGAGTCGTACTCGCAGCGATTCAGATCGCGGTGGATTCCGATCTTAGCGCCGAACAATGGCGCCTCCGCGTTCAACACACGTACAGCTCGGTGACGTCTCCTGCACCATGATCCAGCAAGGAGGAGGGAGAGGTTGAGGGAGAGCTCCAGCAGCACAACGGCGTGGTGACGGTGGAGCTACGTGGACTCCGGCAGGGCTTCGCCAAGCGCTACGGAGAACAAGGAAGAGGAAGGGTAGGGCTGCATCGAGAGAGAAAGAAGTCATGTCCCAAATCAGCCCAAACCCTGGGGTATATATAGGAGGAGGGAGATGGAGGGCTGCCTTGGCCCCTCCTCCAAGGAGGAGAGCTTTGGCCGAAGGTGGGGAGGAGTCCACCTCCCACAAGGGAGGTGGATCTCCTCCTTTTAAATCCTTTTTCCCTTTATCTCTTGATCCCAGCCGCATGGGCCTTTATAGAAGGTCTTGGCCAGCCCACTAAGGGCTGGAACACCTCCTCTAAGGGCCCACGAAGTCCTTTGGTCGTCACACCCCTCCCGGGGGTCCTCCGGCACCCTCCCAGCACTCCCGGTACACTACCGATGAGCCCGAAAACTTTCCGGTGACCAAAACTAGACTTCCTATATATCAATCTTTACCTCCGGACCATTCCGAAGCTCCTCGTGACATCTGGGATCTCATCCAAGACTCCGAACAACTTTCGGTAATCACGTATACCATTTCCCTATAACCCTAGCGTCATCGAACCTTAAGTGTGTAGACCCTACGGGTTCGGGAGACACGTAGACATGACCGAGACATCTCTCCGGTCAATAACCAACAGCGGGATCTAGATACCCATGTTGGATCCCACATGCTCCATGATGATCTCATCGGATGAACCACGATGTCGGGGATTCAATCAATCCCGTATGCAATTCCCTTTGTCTATCGGTATGATACTTGCCTGAGATACGATCGTCGGTATCTCTATACCTTGTTCAATCTCGTTACCGGCAAGTCTCTTTACTCGTTCCGTAATACATCATCCCGTAACTAACTCCTTAGTCACATTGAGCTCATTATGATGATGTCTTATCGAGTGGGCCCAGAGATACCTCTCCGTCACACGGAGTGACAAATCCCAGTCTCGATTCGTGCCAACCCAACAGACACTTTCGGAGATACCCGTAGTGCACCTTTATAGCCACCCAGTTACGTTATGACATTTGGCACACCCAAAGCATTCCTACGGTACCCGGGAGTTGCACAATATAATGGTTTAAGGAAACGATACTTGACATTGAAAAGCTTTAGCAAACAAACTACACGATCTTGTGTTATGCTTAGGATTGGGTCTTGTCCATCACATCATTCTCCTAATGATGTGATCCCGTTATCAACGACATCCAATGTCCATGGTCATGAAACTGTGACCATCTATTGATCAACGAGCTAGTCAACTAGAGGCTCACTAGGGACATATTGTGGTCTATGTATTCACACATGTATTACGGTTTCCGGTTAACACAATTATAGCATGAACAATAGACAATTATCATGAACAAGGAAATGCAATAATAACCATTTTATTATTGCCTCTAGGGCATATTTCCAACAGTCTCCCACTTGCACTAGAGTCAATAATCTAGTTACATTGTGATGAATCGTACACCCATAGCATTCTGGTGTTGATCATGTTTTGCTCGTGAGAGAGGTTTAGTCAATGGATCTGTGACATTCAGATCCGTATGCACTTTACAAATATCTATATCTCCCTCCTGAATGTAATCACGGATGGAGTTGAAGCGGCGCTTGATGTGTCTTGTCTTCTTGTGAAACCTGGGCTCCTTCGCAAGGGCAATAGCTCCAGAATAGAGTCATCGGGCCCGACGCACTTGGAATTACTCCTAGGTCGGTGATGAACTCCTTCATCCAGACTCCTTCCTTTGCTGCTTCCGAAGCAGCTATGTACTCCGCTTCACATGTAGATGCTACCACGACGCTTTGCTTGCTGCTGCACCAGCTGACTGCCCCTCCGTTCAAAACATACACGTATCCGGTTTGCGACTTGGAGTCGTCCGGATCTGTGTCAAAGCTAGCATCGACGTAACCCTTTACGACGAGCTCTTCGGCATCTCCATATACGAGAAACATGTCCTTTGTCCTTTTCAGGTTCTTCAAGATATTCTTGACCGTTGTCCAGTGTTCCGCTCCGGGATCACTTTGGTACCTCCCTACCAAACTTATGGCAAGGTTCACATCAGGTCTGGTACACAGCATGGCATACATAATAGAGCCTATGGCTGAAGCATAGGGGATGACACTCATCTCTTCTCTGTCCTTTGCCGTGGTCGGGCATTGAGTCGTACTCAATCTCACACCTTGTAACACAGGCAAGAACCCCTTCTTGGACTGATCCATATTGAACTTCTTCAATATCTTTTCAAGGTATGTGCTTTGTGAAAGACCTATGAGGCATCTCGATCTATCTCTATAGATCTTAATACCTAATATGTAAGCAGCTTCTCCAAGGTCCTTCATTGAAAAACACTTATTCAAGCAGGCCTTTACACTTTCCAAGAGTTCTATATCATTTCCCATTATCAGTATGTCATCCACATATAATACAAGAAATGCTACAGAGCTCCCACTCACTTTCTTGTAAATACAGGGTTCTCCATAAACCTGTTCAAACCCAAACTCTTTAATCACTTCATTAAAGCGAATGTTCCAACTCCGAGATGCTTGCACCAGCCCATAGATGGAGCGCTAGAGCTTGCATACCTTGTTAGCATCTTTAGGATCGACAAAACCTTTCGGCTGCATCATATACAGTTCTTCCTTGAGGAAACCATTAAGGAATGCCGTTTTGACGTCCATTTGCCAGATCTCATAATCATAAAATGCGGCAATTGCTAACATGATTCGGACAGACTTCAGCATCGCTACGGGTGAGAAAGTCTCATCGTAGTCAACTCCTTGAACTTGTCGATAACCCTTAGCGACAAGCCGAGCCTTATAGACGGTTACATTACCATCCGCATCAGTATTCTTCTTAAAGATCCATTTATTTTCAATGGCTCGCTTATCATCAGGCAAGTGCACCAAAGTCCACACTTTGTTCTCATACATGGATCCTATCTTGGATTTCATGGCTTCAAGCCATTCGTTGGAATCCGGGCCCGCCATCACTTCTTCATAGTTCGAAGGTTCACCGTTGTCCAACAACATGATCTCCAGGACAGGGTTGCCATACCACTCTGGTGCGGGACGTGTCCTAGTGGACCTTCGACTTTCAATAGTAACTTGATCTGAAGTTTCATGATCATCATCATTAACTTCCTCTCCAGCCGGTGTAGGCTCCATAGAAACAACTTCCCGTGTTGTGCTACTCTCCGGTTCGAGTGGAGGTACAATTACCTCATCAAGTTCTATTTTCCTCCCACTTATTTCTTTCGAGAGAAACTCTTTCTCGAGAAAGGATCCATTCTTGGCAACAAAGACTTTGCCTTCGGATCGTAGGTAGAAGGTATACCCAATGGTCTCTTTGGGATATCCAATGAAGACACACTTTTCCGCTTTGGGTTCGAGCTTCTCAGGTTGAAGTTTATTCACATAAGCATCGCATCCCCAAACTTTTAGAAACGATAGCTTAGGTTTCTTTCCAAACCATAATTCATACGGTGTCATCTCAACGGATTTTGACGGTGCCCTATTTAAAGTGAATGCGGCAGTCTCTAATGCATAACCCCAAAATGATAGCGGTAAGTCGGTAAGAGACATCATAGATCGTACCATATCTAATAGAGTGTGATTACGACGTTCAGACACACCATTTCGCTGAGGTGTGCCAGGCGGCGTGAGTTGTGAAACAATGCCACATTTCCTTAGGTGCGTGCCAAACTCGTGACTTAAATATTCTCCGCCATGATCACATCATAGGCACTTTATTTTCCTGTCACGTTGATTCTCTACCTCACTCTGAAATTCCTTGAACCTTTCAAAAGTTTCAGACTTATGTTTCATTAAGTAGACATACCCATATCTACTCAAGTCATCAATGAGGGTGAGAACATAATGGTAGCCACCACGAGCCTCGACACTCATTGGACCGCATACATCGGTATGTATTATTTCCAACAAGTCAGTTGCCCGCTCCATTGTTCTGGAGAACGGAGTCTTGGTCATCTTGCCCATGAGGCATGGTTTGCACATGTCAAATAATTCGAAATCAAGAGACTCCAAAAGTCCATCAGTATGGAGCTTCTTCATGCGTTTGACACCAATATGACCAAGGCGGCAGTGCCACAAGTAAGTGGGACTATCGTTATCAACCTTACACTTTTTGGTACTCACACTATGGACATGTGTAACATCACATTCGAGATTCATCAAAAATAAACCATTGACCAGCGGGGCATGACCATAAAACATTTCTCTCATATAAATAGAACAACCATTATTCTCAGATTTAAATGAGTAGCCATCTCGCATTAAGCGAGATCCAGATACAATGTTCATGCTCAAAGTTGGTACTAAATAACAATTATTAAGGTTTAACACTAATCCCGAAGGTAGATGTAGAGGTAGCGTGCCGACGGCGATCACATCGACCATGGAACCATTCCCGATGCGCATCGTCACCTCGTCCTTTGCGAGCCTCCACTTATTCTGCAGCTCCTGCTTGGAGTTACAAATGTGAGCAGCTGCACCGGTATCAAATACCCAGGAGCTACTACGAGCGCTGGTTAGGTACACATCAATAACAAGTATATCCCATATACCTTTAATGTTGTCGTCCTTCTTATCCGCTAAGTACTTGGGGTAGTTCCGCTTCCAGTGACCGGTACCCTTGCAATAAAAGCACCCAGTCTCAGGCTTGGGTCCATTCTTGTTCTTCTTCTTCCCGGCAACTTGCTTACCGGGCGCGGCAACAACTTTGCCATCATTCTTGAAGTTCTTCTTACCCTTGCCTTTCTTGAAACTAGTGGTCTTATTCACCATCAACACTTGATGCTCCTTTTTGATCTCGACCTCCGCTGATTTCAGCATCGAGTACAACTCAGGAATGGACTTCTCCATCCCCTGCATGTTGTAGTTCATCACAAAGCTTTTGTAGCTAGGTGGAAGCGACTAGAGGATTCTGTCAATGACTAAGTCATCCGGGAGATTAACTCCCAACTGAGTCAAGCAGTTGTGTAGCCCAGACATCTTGAGGATGTGCTCACTGACAGAACTATTCTCCTCCATCTTACAGTTGAAGAACTTGTCGGAGACCTCATATCTCTCGACCCGGGCATGAGCTTGGAAAACCAGTTTCAGCTCTTGGAACATCTCATATGCTTCGTGTTGCTCAAAACGCTTTTGGAGCCCCGGTTCTAAACTGTAAAGCATGCCGCACTGAACAAGGGAGTAATCATCGCAGCGAGAATGCCAAACGTTCGCAACGTCTTGCTCTGCTGGGAGAAGGGGTGGGTCACCTAGTGGTGCATCATGGACATCCAATTTCTTGGAAGCTACGAGGATGATCCTCAAGCTACGGACCCAGTCCGCATAGTTGCTTCCATCATCTTTCAGCTTAGTTTTCTCTAGGAACGCGTTGAAATTGTGGGTGACATTCGCGTTGGCCATTGGATCTACAATATAGATTGTAAAGGCAATTTTAGACTAAGTTTATGATAATTAAGTTCACATAATCAAATTATTTAATGAACTCCCACTTATATAGACATCTCTCTAGTCATCCAAGTGACACATGATCCATGTTACCTAGCCCGTGTCCGATCATCACGTGAGACGGACTAGTCATCTGTGGTGAACATCTCATTGTTGATCGTATCTTCTATACGACTCATGTTCGACCTTTCGGTCTTCCGTGTTTCGAGGCCATGTCTATACATGCTAGGCTCGTCAAGTCAACCTAAGTGTTTCGCATGTGTAAATCTGGCTTACACCCGTTGTATGCGAACGTTAGAACCTATCACACCCGATCATCACGTGGTGCTTCGGAACGACGATCCTTAGCAACGGTGCACAGTTAGGGTGAACACTTCTCTTGAAATTTTATTGAGAGATCATCTTATTTACTACCGTTGTTCTAAGCAAATAATATGTAAACATGATAAACATCACATGCAATCAATATAGTGACATGATATGGCCAATATCATCTTGCTCCTTTGATCTCCATCTTCGGGGCACCATGATCATCACTGTCACCGGCACGACACCATGATCTCCATCATCATGATCTCCATCATTGTGTCTTCATGAAGTTGTCTCACCAACTATTACTTCTACTACTATGGCTAATGTTTAGCAATAAAGTAAAGTAATTACATGGCGTTTATGATTGACACACAAGTCATACAATAAAATAAGACAACTCCTATGGCTCCTGCCGGTGTCATACTCATCGACATGCAAGTCGTGAATCCTATTACAAGAAAATGATCAATCTCATACATCACAATGCATCACATCACATTCTTTGGCCATATCACATCACAAGGCATATGCTGCAAAAACAAGTTAGACGTCCTCTAATTTGTAGTTGCAAGTTTTTACGTGGTTGCTATAGGTTTCTAGCAAGAACATTTCTTACCTACGCCAAAACCACAACGTGATATGCCAATTGCTATTTACCCTTCATAAGGACCCTTTTCATCGAATCCAATCCGACTAAGGTGGGAGAGACAGACACCCGCTAGCCACCTTATGCAACAAGTGCATGTCAAGCGGTGGAACCAGTCTCACGTAAGCGTACGTGTAAAGTCGGTCCGGGCCGCTTCATCCCACAATACCACCAAATCAAGATAAGACTAGTAGTGGTAAGCATATTAAAAAAATCGACGCCCACGACAGCTTGTGTTCTACTCGTGCATAGATTCTACGCATAGACCTATCTCTGATACCACTGTTGGGAGACGTAGTAGTAAATCAAAAAATTTCCTATGATCACCAAGATCTATCCATGGAGAAACCAGCAACGAGTGGGAAGAGATTGCATCTTCATACCTTTGAAGATTGCTAAGTGGAAGCGTTACAAGAACGCGGTTGGTGGAGTCATACTCGCAACGATTCAGATCGCGGTGGATTCCGATCTTAGCGCCGAACAACGGTGCCTCCGCGTTCAACACACGTATAGCCCGGTGACGTATGCTGCACCTTGATCCAGCAAGGAGGAGCGAGAGGTTGAGGGAGAGCTCCAGCTATTACGGCGGCTTACGGGTTCATGGAAAAGTATGTCAAGTAACTTGATAGCTCAAGATTGGGATTTGCTCCTTCGGTGATGGAGAGATATCTCTGGGCCCTCTCGGTGTTACGGTATCCATCATCGTCTGGCCAGACACTTTGTGATTTGATCACGGGGATGCCAAAACATGGGAACGAGAAAAGAGAACAATACCGGCAACGAGGTAACTGGCATTGTGGACAAGTGTTGATCCACGAGGATGCCGATGTTTCTCACCTCGGGTAATTGTAACATATCGCGAAGCAACAGGAATAGCTCACGGCAACTGGAGGTTCACTCGAATATTTATTCGTGTGGGTATAGGGATCGATATGGGTGTCCACGGCTCCGATGCTGATCATTGATCGGAAGGTGTTCCGGGTCATGTCTATACTTCACCGAACCTATAGGGTCACACGCTTAAGGGTCATCTATCTGCTGAATACTAGACAGGGAGTCTGAGAGAAAATCACCGAAAAAGTTTCGGAGACAACGGAAGAGTTCCGGAGAGAGAACATTGGAATAGTTCCGGTAAAACCGAAAAGTTGTTTCGGAGTATACCATTAAGTCAAAATGGTTTCGGCACACGTCTGGAAATTCTTGGAGGGTGCCAGAATGATTCTGGGGACTTCTGGGATTTTTCGGAGGAAAAAACCGGAAGTGTTCCGGAGCCGCCGGAACCGCTATGGTAGCTTTTCGCTGAAGAAAAACATTGTTCCGGAATTGTTTCGGAACGCGTCCAAAATTGTTTTAGTGGGTACTGGAATTATTCTAGGCACACAGAAATAATTTGGGATTTCACAGACGCAGAAAAATGTCTTCGTGAATAGTGAAAACACTATTTTGAATAGTAGAAACACTATATATATAAATAGTGGAAACACTATATATGTATAGTGGAAACACTATTGTAGATAGTGGAAACACTATATATGTATAGTGGAAACACTATTGTAAATAGTGGAAACACTATTGTGAATAGTGGAAATACTATTAGGGGATGATGCAGGCATGGTGATGCAGGCAACACTATTTGGAGGCTTTCCCTTTATGCCCTTGTGGTGTGCTCACCTCATGGGCATTTTGGGTATTTCAAGTGCCACCCTACCCCTTGGGTTTTCCTATAAATAGAGGTGGAGATGCACTCTCCACACTCATCCTTTGCTCTCATACACATGCTTTGCTTTGCAAGCTCTCTCTCTCCCTCCCACGAAAAGAGTTTTTCGTAGAGCCGAAAGGCTGTCTGGGTTCCGGCAGGAACTAGTTCTGGACGGCGAAGCCCCGCCGGATAGATGACACCGTATGTGTGCAACCCCGTAGAGAGTTCGTAGTTTCGATCTTTTGCCCGCGGGGCTGTTTGAGTGTCCTCCCGAAGGGCTGTCCGAGTCTCGGGTCGAGTTTCGAGAGTCCTCCCGAAGGGCCGTCCGAGTCTCCGTTCGAGTTTCGAGGGTCCTCCCGAAGGGCTGTCCGTGACATCGTCCGGGGGACTGTCCGACCGCCTCCCGAAGGGCTGTCCGACGAGGGAGTACATCCTCGCGGTTGGGAGGTTGTAAATCCTAGCTGCGGGGATCTGCACCAACGATCTCCACCGACTCTTCTTTCGCTGCGCTACGAGTCGGTACGGATCAGATCAAACCTTGTATGCATTCTCCATAGTGGTCCTGGGCGTGCTCGCTATACCGAATTTTTTTGTTTTCTGTCGCGTTCCCCTACACCAGCAGCACGATGCCGTAGTGACGGTGGAGCTACGTGGACTCCGACAGGGCTTCGCCAAGCGTTATGGAGAACGAGGAAGAGGAAGGGTAGGGCTGCACCGAGAGAGAAAGAAGTTGTGTCCCAAATCAGCCCAAACCCTTGGGTATATATAGGAGGAGGGAGAGGGATGGCTGCCTTGGCCCCTCCTCCAAGGAGGAGAGCTTCAGCCGAAGGTGGGGAGGAGTCCACCTCCCACAAGGGAGGTGGATCTCCTCCTTTTAAATCCTTTTTCCCTTTATCTCTTGATCCCAGCCGCATGGGCCTTTCTAGAAGGTCTTGGACAGCCCACTAAGGGCTGGAACACCTCCTCTAAGGGCCCACAAAGTCCTTTGGTCGTCACACCCCTCCTGGGGGTCCTCCGGCACCCTCCCAGCACTCCCGGTACACTACCGATGAGCCCGAAAACTTTCCGGTGACCAAAACTGGACTTCCTATATATAAATCTTTACCTTCGGACCATTCCGGAGCTCCTCGTGACGTCCGGGATCTCATCCGGGACTCCAAAAAACTTTCGGTAATCACGTATACCATTTCCCTATAACCCTAGTGTCATCGAACCTTAAGTGTGTAGACCCTACGGGTTCGGGAGACACGTAGACATGACCGAGACATCTCTCCGGTCAATAACCAACATCGGGATCTGGATACCCATGTTGGATACCACATGCTCCACGATGATCTCATCGGATGAACCACGATGTCGGGGATTCAATCAATCCCGTATGCAATTCCCTTTGTCTATCGGTATGATACTTGCTCGAGATACGATCGTCGGTATCTCGATACCTTGTTCAATCTCGTTACCGGCAAGTCTCTTTACTCGTTCCGTAATACATCATCCCATGACTAACTCCTTAGTCACATTGAGCTCATTATGATGATGTCTTACCGAGTGGGCCTAGAGATACCTCTCTGTCACACGGAGTGACAAATCCCAGTCTCGATTCGTGCCAACCCAACAGACACTTTCGGAGATACCCGTAGTGCACCTTTATAGCCACCCAGTTATGTTGTGACGTTTGGTACACCCAAAGCATTCCTACGGTACCCGGGAGTTGCACAATCTCATGGTCTAAGGAAACGATACTTGACATTGGAAAGCTTTAGCAAACGAACTACACGATCTTGTGCTATGCTTAGGATTGGGTCTTGTCCATCACATCATTCTCCTAATGATGTTATCCCGTTATCAACGACATCCAATGTCCATGGTCATGAAACCGTGACCATCTATTGATCAACGAGCTAGTCAACTAGAGGCTCACTAGGGACATGTTGTGGTCTATGTATTCACACATGTATTATGGTTTCCGGTTAACACAATTATAGCATGAACAATAGAAAATTATCATGAACAAGGAAATGCAATAATAACCATTTTATTATTGCCTCTAGGGCATATTTCCAACCGTAACAAATCCCAGTCTTGATCCATGCCAACCTGTCAGACACCCTCAGAGATACCTATAGAGCACCTTTATAGTCACCCAGTTACATTGCGACGTTTGATACACACAAGGCACTCCTCCGGTGTCAGTGAGTTGCATGATCTCATGGTCATAGGAACAAATACTTGACATGCAGAAAACAGTAGCAATAAATTGACACGATCATATGCTACATTTGTATTTTGGGTCTTGTCCATCACATCATTCTCCTAATGATGTGATCCCGTTATCAAATGACATAGCATGTCCATGACTAGGAAACCATAGCCATCTTTGATCAACGAGCTAGTCTATTAAAGGCATACTAGGGACATGGTGTTGTCTATGTATCCACATATGTATCTGAGTTTCCGATTAATACAATTATAACATGGATAATAAACAATTATCATGAACAAGGAAATATGATAATAACCAATTTATTATAGCTTCTAGGGCATATTTCCAACAATTGCGCCCAAGATAGTTTTCCAAAATGTCTTGTTCATGATAAAGTTGGCATACTCGCCTTGGTCATCGAGACATTAGGTTGAAACCGAAACTATCAGCAATTTCATTGCTTTATGATTATTATTATGCTAAATTCTAACAATATTTGGATTTTATGTGCACGACATGTGACACAAGGAAGCTAATTTTAAGGCTCTCGCACCTTAAAGTCTATGCTGAACCACTCAGACTCCTTGAATGCATCAAGTTGAGGTAAGTGGATCTTCCCATCCATTGACTAGACTATTCAGGTGTTCCATGGTTCTAAAATACACATCTATACGATTGTCTCAAGTGTGGTTTATCCACATGAAACCATTGGTTCATTATCCTCACATCGATTTCAAGCAAATCGAATGGATAACATTGCAGAATTCTCCTTGAGTGCCTTCTCTATGGCCCTTGGATTCGAGTTTAGCACCCTGTCCTATTTGTCTAGACTCAAAATGGTTTGGTAGAATCCTTTATCCAAAGAGTTAAGCTCATTGCATTATCTTTACTTTGGAATTGCAACCTACCAACTTTACATTGGAGTCATGCAGTTTTTACACGCTCATGACTGAACTGCATAATATTATTCCCCTCTATCTTTGATACGTGGAAATCTACCAAGTATTTCCCATCTGCGGTAATTCGGTTGCATACCGACATCACCACCCAACATACATCATTGGCCCCTCACCATATAGTTGGGATCTATGTGAGGAATAATTGTATTACCGTCAATACCTTAAGCCCCTCACATGGAGAGTTATTCAAGGCCAGTATGCTGATTCAATGAGAAACATTTCCACGCATTAGGGGGGATTTCAAGTACCATAAAGAATGCTAGGAAATTAGTGGAATGTTCAACACATTTCTATCTCAAATCCACGTACTCAAAGATCTGAACCATGCGTTCAGAAGATTTGCATCACATTGCAAATAACTTGCCAGATTCATTTATTAACTATAAAGGTGTCACATAATCCTACAATCCTGCAAATGTACGCCTCAAAGAGTGGAGGTATCAACAAAATCCATTCCACTCCCCGTTCAAAACAACAGGGGGAGATGTATGGCAAAAGTACATCAGGATTCAACTTATCGCAAGCAAGGATATCAAGGCCTATGAATCAGTAAATGCAAGTCAACTTCACGTTGACAGACACCTAATGGGTACTATACACCAAGTGGACGGGAAACCTCCACCAATCCAGGTCATAGTGCACACAATGACCGGGACATCAGAATACCTGACTCGATCGCATTGGGAAATCGCGAGCAGTCACCATGGGTAACGATATTTCATCAACTCTATATTGATATATAGATTCTGGAGAAACATATAACCAGAAGTCTACAATGGTCGACATACATTCCTCAACTAGATTGCAAAAACCTTTCAAATGATTCAGATCCAAAGACCATGGCCATGGCAAGGTGTGAACAACACTCGGACTGAACTCAAGCAAAGGGTATAATCTAGGTAGAAATGATCTTGCTCAATAATGGGAAGGTATTCACAAGCAATACATGCACATGTTTTCTTCTGGGAACAGAATTGAGAACAACGAGGTGGTGAAACAAAGAGCAAGTATTGTAGCACAAGGGTTCACGCAGATACCCAACTATTCTCTAGAGGTGGAATCTCTTTCTGATTACTTATATCATTGTCAGTACAAAATCATCTATCTCTGCCGTTGATAGATGTAGTGACCACATATCCATGTGGATCACTGGATTCAAACACAAATGATTGATTCTCGATAGAATCTCACTTCTGAATCGAAATGCAATACGCAACATACATTGTGTAAAATTAGTAAGTCACCATAATACTTATTGTTGTCGGTACATATGGTACAACCGACATAGTGAGTTCCTTATACACAAGGATTACTCCTACAATGATGATTATCCATATTTGTGTGTCTGTAATGACGACACATGTAATCAAGGATTTGGGTAAACCAAAATACCGCTCGTTACTACAACTTGAGCACCTTCATTCATACATTATGGTATACTATGTTGTCTATATCCAAAACATATTGTAGAAATTCATTGTGGACAAATCTTATCCATCCATAACTCTCATGGTATTTCATTCTCTAGATGTAGAGAAAGATCTATATAGACCAAGAGATGATGGAAATGAGATATTGGGACTCAACGTTCCATAATGTTATTGGATCCACCAAACACAATTGGTTGGTACTCAAGAGTATCTTTCGAAATCTCTAAGGCACTAAACATATTGTCCTGGTTTTTCATTTTCATAGAAATGTGAACACCAATATCATTGGATACATCGATCAGATCCCCACTATGTCGGATCGTAGACAAGCTTAGTGTTCCTACTAGGTGAGGTAGCCCTCTCATGAAGAGTCTTCAAAACAGACCTCATGGACCCACCAACCATTATCTCAACGATAATGTTTCTTATGTTGCTCGGATGCAAGCAGGTTACATAATAAGCAATATCACTATATTGCATATCTTGCAAGTCAAATCATGCGACTGATTTGTTTACCAGGTCTCTATGTTCCAGAAATGTGTTCATGGAATTGGTATATGACGGCTTCGGAGTATGCAAGAATCAGGGAGGTATCTTTCTGAATTGTTCCTGTTAAAAGCATCATATTATACTCTTTTTCTCTTCATGAGTTTACTTTATTCATCAAGGTTTTTAATGAGGTAATATCAACACAAGATCATATGCCATACTTTTGGTTTTCGCCACCGTTTTTTTTAGGAAAGTATACACGGCATATCCATTGTCCTCTAAACTCTATGGTTTTTCTCGTATTGAGTTAAAAGAGACAATAACCATTATATGTTGCATCATTTTCTCCTTATTTTCCCACTGGGTTTGAAGGAGTTTTAGCAACATATCAAACACCTATCTTCTCATATTTTTCCCACAGGGTTTTTGGAGGAGCTTTTTTCAAGACGATGATACTTACACAAACAAACATGGATTAGGAAGAGTGTTAGGATTAATTTATTGTGTTAATCCCTACTTTTCTTAATTACCAAGGCAGATACTTTTGGCATGTCGGTTTCTCATGCCCCTTTGTATAGACACCTCTTGGAGGCACCCTTTGTAATCCTATATAAGATATTATCATCAATGAAGAGGATACATGGATTCACTTTTACATCTCTCTTGTCTCTCGTTTTACTTTCTAACAAAACCTAGTAGGAAAATATAAGGAAAAAAAGAATCCTACGTGGCAGACAGCGTGTCGTACCATTACGTACACGCAAGCATAAAACACGTCAGGTACGAGATCTGAATACACGTCTACCAAATCCACGGGAGGAAGGAGGGAAGTATCTTGTCTCTCGGTCGCACGGGTCCTGATCCCCATCCGACACCACCGTCGTCATCGGCTCCCAGTCCCACCTCCATCTCCATGCGATCCTCACGGCCGGCGCGGCTCGCTGCCGCCGCGCTTCTCCTCGCGGCGCTCGCCGCGGCCGCCCCCGCCCCCGCCGCCGAGGCCAGCAGGGACGGGTACGGGCGCGCGAGGAGGCTGCGCATGAGGGGCAAGGTCGTCGAGATGTGAGCGCTCCCCTGTCTTCTCTTAAGCTACCCTCTGTTCGATTTCTATCGGGTTTAGTCCGAGCTTTGGGATTGGGAAGGTTCCATTTTGTCGCGGGGATTTCTGTTTCATACGGGGAAGAAGATTTTAGCTGTCCTGTAAGCTGGTCCGGGGACTTCGACAAAAGCCCCTGTAATTCGCGTCGCAGATAAAAATGCGTGCTTTGCTCGTCTTGTTCAGACGAGTGACAGAATCTCGAGCTCAAGCCTAGAACCAACGTTTCGGCCCATGTGGTCAATGAATCACCGCATAATCTCTGTATTTCAGTAGATAGATCGAGGCTTGCCTAATTGCCTTGACCTTCAGAGTTCTGCAATAACTTTTCTCCCCCTAGGGCATCAACGTCATGATGTCACTGTTGGCGTTGAGATTCTGGCCTCTTCATTTTATAGATCGAGGCTTCCAGACTAGAGCCTCGCCTGCACATGATAAAGAATTCAACATACAGAGATATAGGTAAAGGTCGTCAACCTGCGTATTGTCACTGTCTATCAAGCCTGCTATCCCCACATAAGCGTGTAACGTAGTGTTCAATGCTTGGATTCTAGTACTGATCAATTTCCATTCATTTCAGGTTCTATCATGCTTATGACAACTACATGGCGTATGCATTTCCTGTATGTTCGTCATCTATTTTAGGAATTCTTGAGCAAAATTCAGTTCATTTGTTCATGGCCAATCTGATGTTTTCTGTGTTGACACCTTTTCAGCATGATGAACTGAAGCCTCTTACTAAAGGCTTCACTGACTCCCTCAGTGAGCTTGGCAACCTAAATGTATTAATGTATCGACAAATTTACAGTTTCCAATTGACGCCACAAAAGCTTAAAGATACCCCGGCGTAATATCACCTCTTTGTTCCTTCTTGTAGCTTGAGCACTTGCCGCAGGATTATAATGGATCGGCATTGTCACTAGTTGAGTCCTTATCGAGGTACACTTTATGAAGCTGAAATGTTTCTGAATACTTTGATATTTGTACTGCCTCTTGATGATAAGAATATAAATTAGCACATTGTTTCTTCAAAAGGAAAATTGTACCCGTAAGATCGATAGGTAATGCCTCTCTGTTTTGGCTCATGCAGTCTTGTTGTCTTAGGTAACCTAACAGAATTTGACAGAGGAGTTAGTTGGCTTTCAGAGAACCTAACTTTTGATGTTGACGCTCGAGTTAATCTTTTTGAGGTAATGTCATTTGATTTTTATCACGACTAGAACAAAACAATGACATGTTTCCAGGATTTTAAGCAACAATCATTTTCTCACAGTTTTCCCTTCATGTTTTTCCCCCTTTCTTATCCAGTGTAACATAAGACTTCTTGGGGGGCTTATTTCTGCTCATATTCTTGCAAAGGACTACAGCAGTCAGAATAAAGATGGAGTATATCAGAACCAATTACTACATCTTGCTGAAAATTTAGGCAGCCGGTTTCTACCAGCATTTGAGACACCTACTGGATTGCCATATGCATGGATCAATCTTAAGGTTCATTTACAAACCCTTGTCCTTTCTGATTCAAAAGGTAGTACACCGCTGCCAGCATATATGTTTCCGGATAAAATAAATAGTAAAAGACATGTATTAATAAATTTCAATTGCTCAGCATGCGCCTTCCTGCTATGCCACAGAACATAAGTGTCAAGCCTCCTGTGGAGACTAGATAATTGTTTGACAATTATTTTGTTTCCCTTGTAACACTTAAGTCATACATATTCCATAGCTCGTGTATATTACAATCCTTCTAATCATGACCTGACATGGCTGTTGAGCTTGTATTTTATTCATACATCATCTCTGGTGTTGTGACTACCTTTTCCAGTATGGAGTGATGGAGAATGAGACAACTGAAACAAGCACATCGGGATGTGGTGAGTGGAGGAATACTCATTATTCTGTTGGGTATCTTGGTAGCTAAGATACATAAATTTGTTGCAGGCTCCCTTATCCTTGAAATGGGTGCATTGTCACGTTTGACCGGTGATTCTAGATATGAAGCTGCAGCTCTTCGTGCTCTTCGCAAGTTATGGAGCATGAGAAGTTCACTGAATCTCGTAGGCTCAACACTAGATGTTTTGTCTGGCAACTGGATTGAATATTCGTCAGGCATTGGTGCTGGTACTACTTCTTATGCTAGCCCACATTGTGTATCGCTTCGCTTGTACCAGCGTTAAATTCGTAGCATAATTACTTTTTTACAAGCTTTTATTGTATGTCATTTAATTCTCTGTGATTAGAAAATATATAAGCTTGAGACATATTGATGATCCTTTTGTAACATATTTGCAGGAGTTGATTCATTTTACGAGTATTTGATTAAGGCATATATCCTTTTTGGAAGTGATGAGTACTGGGATATGTTTCATTCTGCTTACCTAGCAGTGCAAAAGTATTTCCGACATGGGCCATGGTACATCATTTCTTCATGCCATATTAATTCAAAAGTTTCCATTTCATGCTAATTAACTGTCGCCGCAATATGCTTGTAGCGGACAGTAACAACCATCCGTCTTGACAGGTACCATGAGGCTGATATCAGGACCGGAGAAGCAACACACTGGCAACTAACTAGTCTCCAGGCCTTCTGGCCTGGTGTTCAGGTCTGCTGACTCTGTACATGGTTGATATATCACCTTATTGTGGAATTTTTTATCTTGTATTGTTTGCTTACTGCTATCATCATCACCAGACACTACTAGGAGATGTTGCTGCTGCAAATCTGTCACATCGTGAATTTTACAATGTATGGCAAAGGTTCGGTGTGCTTCCTGAAAGGTATTAATAAATAAAAAACTAAGTACCTCTTAACCATCAGTTTGTAAAGGAAAATGGAAGTGTCTTATAACTGTTTCAAATAAAGTCAGAATAGGATGCACAAGAGTATGGCCAAAACTTCCTTTCAGGTTTACACTGTATTTTATTGATGCATGGTTTGTATTTTGCAGATATCTGTTAGACTACGGAATTTTGCATCCTACAGAGAAGTACTATCCTTTGCGTCCAGAGTTTGCTGAGTCTACATTTTATCTTTATCAAGCAACTAAAGGTGTGATCAAGAATAACTGACAAAAAATATTGTTGGAGATTCTTTTTCTTGTAGATTTTATCAAGCAGATAAAGATAATATGGATCTCTAACTCCACTAATCTTGTAGATCCTTGGTACCTAGAAGTGGGTGAAGCTATAATTGGATCACTTAATTACTACACCAAAGTGGAAGGAGGTTTTGCTAGTATCAGAGATGTTTCAACAATGAACCTTGAAGATCATCAACACAGCTTCTTTCTTTCAGAAACGTGAGCCGTTAATCTTCCTATTGTTTCTTTTAAGCAGTTGGATCAAAACTGTTTCATTCATGCTGATAGATTTGGTCACTGTTTAGATGACGGTTGATAACTATTCTGCAGGTGCAAATATCTTTTTCTCCTTTATGACGATTCATTCTTGAGGAACAAAAATTACATATTTACGACAGAGGGCCACCCCCTTCCAATAATGAGCACGTGGCATGAGAAAATTCCTCGACTAGATGTTCCCACCAATTGGACAGTTGTTAAGGTGATTCCACACCACCTTACATCAGGAAGCAAGTTAGGAAACCATATGATGACCTAGCTCCTATTTATAGGAGCACTAATATTTGTACTGTCATCATAACGATATCGAGAACCTCTCTGCAGGACAACAACCAGCCTATTCGTGCGAGCGCATTGTCATCCAAAGTCTGTCCAGAGACAATTTTCCGGCAGAACGTTGGCTCCCCGTGGGAGAGTGCGTGCCACATACCAGATGTGTTCCCTAGCCACAAATGCAGGGCCGACGATGACTGTGGGATAGAGTCAGTAACATGCAAGAGGAGAACCTGCAGCATGGCTGGCTACTGCGGCTTGTGGCTAGCGGTTTATTAGCCAGTGCTCTTGGAGAGATTATACTTTCGCCATTCTTTCACAGAATGATCAAAATAAGGTAAACACCACCTTGAAAATAGAATGTTACCTGCCTGCTTCAGCCTGACTTTGTACATTAGAATAGCATCGACAGCAGATTCGTGATGTCTGAATCGGCCAAATTTACCTGTGTGTCAAATACTGGTTTGAAGTTTCATGCTGATGTATCTGCCATCCGATATATGGGTGTACTTTATTGTGCAATATATGTTATTACTCTCTGATCTGATTATTTTTGCACATGTGTGCATGCCAAAAAAGAACATACTAAAGACTGTGCATTCTGGTTAATTTGTGTACTAAATACGTTGTGCAGTCTGGTTAATTTGTGCGGACTTAACAATACAGTTCAGTCTTTGGTTTGTTGTGAGTTGCAAATCGGTGGTGATTACACTGTTGTACAGTTTGACAGGACCATGGAGCCGTGGCTCCAGGCTCTAGCCTTCCCTGCCATCAGATTTCTACTGGAGATTCACACCAATAATGCTAGTTAGGCCACCTTCCCCCAATCCTGATAATGTAGCTACAAAGTCAAATGTCAGATGCAGGGCAGGAATTAAAAAAAAGTTAATCCTTCCTTTGATCTATACAAGACCACTTAGTCTTGTACTCCCTTTGTTCCGAATTACTTGTCTTGAATTTGTCTAGATACGGATGTATCTAGACAGGTTTTAGTGTTGGATACATCTGTATCTAGGAAGTTTGTTGCGCTATTTAGAAAAGATAGCCGTATGCAATCTCCAATAAATAGAATGGTTTCGCAAAGAAGAACAGGCAAATAGAATGTGCTAGTTTTAAATTTTTGCGGGGACGTGTTGCATATTAGTATGTCATTAGTGTAGAACCGGTCTATAGTCGAACCGGCACTAAAGGGTGGGGACTAAAGCCCCCTCCCCCCCTTCCTTTAGTGTCGGTTCAACACGGCCCAACACCAAAGACCCTCCACGTGGCATCCGACAGCGTCGTGGGCTTGGGAACCTTTAGTTCCGGTTGGTAACACCAACCGGGACTAAAAGTATTTGAGTTTTTTAGTTTTGTTTTATTTTTCCTTTTAATTTTTTAGTGGTTTATGAATTAATTATAGTTTAATTTTCCTTTTAATTTTGTGTTTTTCATTTAATTATTTTTCCATTTCAAACATATATTATTATGTTCATGATGAATTATTATATCATTGTGAGGAAGAAACATGGATTTTATTCATCCAAATGAATAAAAAGTGATCAAAAGTTGAATTAGTAGGACGACGATCCTACTAATTCAACTTTTGGTCACTTTTGATCCATCCACATGAATCTAATCCACTTTCCTTCCCCCAATGATATAACAAATCATCATGATAATCATGATCAACATCATCATCATATTAATATAAAAACCCTTGCATCATATCATCACCAATAATACTATAGCTAATAATCATCATAGTCATTACCACCAATACTATTTAATCATCATTTTCGTCAATAAGACATCATATAACAAGTTGGTCATTAGTCATAATCATAACTCCTCATCGATCATCATCATCAACTCTAACACATTGTAGCACATAATAACACATTATACCTAGGACCTACTCATCTCTCATAGGACCTACTCTATCCTCTCTTAGGTACAATAATATAAAACAAGATAGGCCCTGACTCCATTATGGAGAACATCCTGTCTTCAATTCTTGGCCTACGCATAATGTTGCTTCCAAGTAGCTCTTTACGATTGACCATACATTTTTTCCAATCTTTGATTGTCATGTCTTCATCGGTTTTAGAAATCCAGTATGGACAGGAGTGATGCATAGGCTGACCTGGTCGTGTTGGCCGTAAGCTCATAACATCAACGCGACCTCTCAGAAACATCAGAGAAGGCACACAATCCTTTGGGATTTTCTATTAAAAAACATAGTAATAACTTTGTAGTTAGCAATGTAGTTTCGTTTTAGAAGAATTTATGCAAAAGATGCACGGATGTCGTAATAGTAGAAAATCTTACCATGCAATCTCCATGGATGTTATCGTAGTTCACCACGTGCACTAGTGACACGTATTGACCATAATGTGAAGGAGTTTGGTAATAGCTATTGTAATTCTCAAAATCATTAAGAAATGCGATAAAATGATTTTTCTCCTTATAAGTTAATTCTGCTTCATCATTGTAGTAGTAGGTTCTGTCTGCCATCTTCCGTACATTTTTTGAAGAATGAAAATAAGCTATCAATGGAAATAAGTTGTCAACTATTTTTAAATAAACAGTATTCCCTCTTAAACTAATATAAGAGCGTTTAGATTACTAAAATAGTATTCTAAACACTCTTATATTAGTTTACGGAGAGAGTATAAATTACTTAATAAATATGGTTGAGAAACTCACATAATGGTAGAACTGGAGGCGTCTGCACATCGACCCAGATGTCGATATTACCTTCAATTTCATCTTCCGGACGAATATCAAAGGTGATAAGCATATTAGGCTCAAATGCATAAGCCTTGCATAGTGCTCTTCAACTTTTGCATTCAAAATAGGAGTAGGTGTCTGCATTGTATAATTTTACGACAAAAGTATAACCATGCTCGGTCCTCAAGTGAACTCTCTTTACCTCCGTTCTTTTTTTAGTATTGAAACCAATCTTATCCAAGACATAAATTCTTGCATGGCAGGGGATACGTTAGTAGAATAGTAAAAAATTAAAATTATAAGTTGAAACAAAAGAAGCAGAAGTCATGCTTAATTACGAAAAAGACTTGTCGTTGTGACTTACTGTATTCACTTTGAAGGTCTCATCCAGCATGATGGTAAAGTGCCTATCATCAACTAGGAAAGGGTTGTCACACAGGCCGCGCTCTTCTTCGCAGTATTCGCACATAGCGAATTCCCTTTCGTCATCAGACATTTCCTATGTTCATAGTTGAAGCATTTAAAATCGATCGAAGGAAACTACGAGAAAACTGATCAACACACAGATCACTATTACTCAATATGCAATAGGTTGACTTTAGGTCTATCGAGTCTTTCCTTCCTAAACTCTCATCTCACGTATATGGTGGGCACTCATTCTGATATTACGACCATCGGTGATGGTGGCTCCTCCGTTCGTCCCCGAGTGCATTACACCAAAATGTCTAGCACACGGAAACGAAGAAGAAGCGACCCCCATGACAACAGTTGGGATTCTTTCTCTCTCTCTCATATATATATATATATGGTGGACACTCTCCCTCACTGAAAGACACACAAGGAGCCGAAACAGACGTAAAGTCAACCGTTTCATATATCGAGCAATGACATAGAAAAAATGCCCTATGTTTTGCCAGAATGACTGGCAAATCACAAGCACTCGATATGTCCTACATTGTAGCACAAGACATTTCATATGTTTATAGTTGAAACAGACGTGCATTTAATAAGCAAAACTAAATCATAAAACAAAATAGTATTAAAATTAGCATGCATTCAGTAAACATTGTAGTATCACTAATACATCTCGAATAGTATCATACATATAACCCAAAAAACATTAAAATATGGAAAACACAAAATGGAAAATATTAAAATATGCAACTTTTGCAAATACTAATTGCTATACATTGGATCAAATGTCAAAATTCATCAACTTTTTCTATACATATATTGGATCAAAATGTAAAAATTCCTCAAATGTCAAAATCCCTTCACTTTTTTGTACACATCTAACTAATCATCTAGTGAAAAAATGTCAAAATTCATGCATCTATGTCAAAATTCGTCAAATGTCAAAATTCCTTAACTTTTTTCTATACATCAAAATTCTTGCATCTAATCATCTAATCATCTATACATCTAATTATCAAAATTGTGTGTGTGTGTGTGTTCATCAAAATTGGGGGGGGGGGGGGTTCGGGCCGGGGAGGGCCCGGCGGCCGCCATGGCGGCACAGGGGGCGAGGGAGAGCTCACAGCGGGGCGACGGGGCGATGGTGAGGCGAGGCGAGTCGGGAGCGGCGACGGAGGAGCGGGCGCGGGCGGCGTCCGGGCGGCGTTAGGCCGGGCTCGGGGAAGAACGGACGCGGGTAGCGTCGGGGATCGACGCGAGGAGGCGAGACGGCGACGGCGCGGGCGGTGTCGGGGAGGCGAGACGGCGACGACGGCGATGTCGCGAAGAGGATGCGGAGTAACTGAAATTTTTTGAAGTGTTGTGTACATAAGGAGACCTTTAGTCACGGTTGGTGGCTTCAATCGCGACTAAAGACCCCCCCCTTTAGTCGTGGTTGGAGCCACCAACCGCGACTAAAGGCCTGGCTTCCCGCCGCCTGGGCTGGCTGAAATTTACCTTTAGTCGCGGTTGGTGGCTCCAACCGCGACTAAAGGTGGTGCTCGCGCAGGCGCGGTGCAGGGGAACTTTAGTCCCACCTCGCCAAGTGAGGGGCAGCCGCACTGGTTTATAAGCCACGTTGCGGCTGCTCCCTCGAGCTCCTCTCTAAGCATGCCTATGTGGGCCTATCGAACCTGTACGGCCGTGTTGGGCCTACTGGGCCTTGGAGGCCTACATCCTGACCCAGGTTGGGTTTCTAGTCGTATGCAGGCCATGGCGGCCTAGTAGGTGGCCTTTTTTATTTATTTTTATTTTTCATTTGTTTTTTGCTTTATTTATTTTCTTTTGTTTCTGAGTTTTTGTGTGTTTTATTGAGAGTTAATGAGTGAATCTTTTTGTGTTAGGTCAAAAAAATTATAAACTTTCTATTAGTGGCAGTAGTTTTCAAATTCGAATAGTTTAAATTTGAATTATTTGAAATTTGTGTGAATCACTAGTTTGTGAATAACTTTACTTTAAAAATAGATTTTCCAGTGATTCTTTTTTCTACTGTTTAATATTATCGTGTTTTATAATTATATCCAATTTGGTAAATCTTAGGTTATTTAAAATTGAAATGCCTTTGTAACAGGCGAGTTTTCGTCCGAAACCCTAATACTTCGAAAGAGATTGTCCATTTTGTACACGAAGTGCATCCAGTTTTTGTCGTAACCCTCTCAACTTTTTATAACATGCTATGTGGGTGAAATGATGATACCATGCCAACTTTCAACCTTTCCAGAGTTCATTTGAAGTGCTTTTCAATTTCAGGGTTATTTAGCTAGAAAAATCAGTAAGTGCATGAAAAATAGCAAATGAAGTCAGAAAGGGTTGAAAGTTGATGATGTGGCTTTGAATGGTGCATTTTGAACACACAAAAAGTATGGAGTTCAAATAAATTAAAAAATGAAATGCCTTTGTAACAGTTTTCGTCCGAAACCTTGGTACTTCGAAAGAAATTGTCCATTTTGTACACGAAGTGCATCCAGTTTTTGTCGCAACCCTCTCAACTTCTTAGCACATGCTATGTGGGTTAAAGGATGATACCAAGCCAACTTTAAACCTTTTCAAAGTTTATTTGAAGTGCTTTTCAATTTCAGGGTTATTTTGCTGGAAAAAAAATCAATAAGTGCATGAAAAATAGCAAATGAAGTCAGAAAGGGTTGAAAATTTATGATGTGGATTTGAATGGTGCATTTTGAACACACAAAAAGTATGGAGTTCAAATAAGTTAAGAAAAATGAAATGCCTTTGTAACAGGCGAGTTTTCGTCCGGAACCCTAATACTTCGAAAGAGATTGTCCATTTTGTACATGAAGTGCATCCAGTTTTTGTCATAACTCTCAACTTTTTATAACATGCTATGTGGGTGAAATTATGATACCATGCCAACTTTAAACCTTTTCAGAGTTCATTTGAAGTGCTTTTCAATTTCAGGGTTATTTAGCTGAAAAAACCCAGTAAGTGCATGAAAAATAGCAAATGAAGTCAGAAGGGGTTGAAAATAGATGATGTGGCTTTGAATGGTGCATTTTGAACACACAAAAAGTAT
Source organism: Hordeum marinum (assembly GCA_022496015.1). NCBI lineage: Eukaryota > Viridiplantae > Streptophyta > Magnoliopsida > Poales > Poaceae > Hordeum > Hordeum marinum. The sequence goes on along the minus strand of CM039677.1, from coordinate 384,185,631 downwards.
GGAGTTCAAATAAGTTAAGAAAAATGAAATGCCTTTGTAACAGGCGAGTTTTCGTCTGAAACCCTGATACTTCGAAAGAGATTGTCCATTTTGTACACGAAGTGCATCCAGTTTTTGTCGTAACCTTCTCAACTTTTTAGCACATGCTATGTGGATGAAATGATGATACCATGCCAACTTTCAACCTTTTCAGAATTTATTTGTAGTGCTTATCAATTTCAGGGTCATTTAGCTCAAAAAACAATAAATGCATGAAAAATAGCAAATGAAGTCAGAAAGGGTTGAAAATTGATGGCCTCCCTTCGAATGATGCATACTGAACACACAAAACACATAAGTACACTACTATTACAAAAATTCTCTTCGGTTTGTCCGAAGTGGGACTTTCTAGATATATAAGTCAGGAAACAACTAGAGAAGCCGGTCACATCTGAGATTGGGATCTTTGGGGGTAAAACTTTTTCTTCGCGTGTGTCCCTTTGCGTCGTAACCATGGACAATCTTCATCGTTTAACTTGATGTTCGGGTCAACATTCACTGTGAAGGGAGCAATTTCATGAAACTTTTCATAATCTTCTGACATGTCCGTCTTGTCCTTCACTCCCACGATGTTTCTTTTCCGTGAAAGAACTATGTGGCGCTTTGGCTCATCGCATGATGTATTTTCTTCCTTATCTTTTCTTTTTCTCGTCTTGGTAGACATGTCCTTCACATAGAAAACCTGCGCCACATCATTGGCTAGGACGAATGGTTCGTCTACGTATCCAAGATTGTTGAGATCCACTGTTGTCATTCCGTACTGCGGGTCTTCCTTTACCCCGCCTCCTATCAGATTGACCCATTTAAACCTAAACAAATGAACCTTCAAATCAAGTCCATAGTCAAGTTCCCATATCTCCTCTATGTAACCATAATATGTGTCATTTGGCCCATTGTTGTTTGCTGCATCAAAGCGGACACCACTGTTTTGGTTGGCGCTCTTTTATCTTGGGCGATCGTTTAAAATGTATTCCCATTTATCTCGTACCCTTTGAAAGTCAATATAGTCGAATATGGTAACTTGGATAGCAAGTACAGTTCATCTTCAACAGTGTCGTCATGCATGAGACGTGTCTGCAACCAACCGGCAAAAGTCACCGTTTGTTCATGTGTAATCTAGTCGTGAGACTTCTCCGGGTGTTTGCAGTGTAGAATATTCTTGTGTTTCTCGATATACGGAGCCACCAAGGCAAAACTTTGTAGAACTGTGTAGTGTGCTTTCGCCAAAGAATGCCCATCACGACATATTAGTGATTTCTTTCCTAGCGTGCCTTTTCCATCCAGTCTGCCCTCATGCCGCGATTTAGGAGCACCTATCGGCTTAATGTCAGGAATAAAGTCCACACAAAACTCAATGACCTCCTCTGTTTCATGCCCCTTGGAGATGCTTCCTTCTGTACTAGCACGATTATGAACATATTTCTTTAAGACTCCCATGAACCTCTCAAGGGGAACATATTGTGTAGAAATACAGGACTCGGAATGGCAATCTCCTCGACTAGGTGAACTAGGACATGCGTCATGATATTGAAGAAGGATGGTGGGAACACCAACTCGAAACTGACAAGACATTGCACCAAATCATTCTCTAACCTTGGTAGGATTTCTGGATTGATTACCTTTTGAGAGATTGCATTCAGGAATGCACATAGCTTCACAATGGCTAATCGAACGTTTTCCAGTAGAAGCCCCCTCAATGCAACCAGAAGCAGTTGCGTCATAATCACGTGGCAGTCGTGAGACTTTAGGTTCTGGAACTTTTTCTCTGCCATATTTATTATTCCCTTTATATTCGACGAGAAGCCAAACGGGACCTTCATACTAAGAAGGTATTCGAAGAAGATTTCCTTCTCTTATTTGGTAAGAGCACAGCTGGCATGCCTTCTTTTCCATGCATACGTTGCTGGTCCTCCCATGCCTTCGGCGTATCTTTTGTCTTCCCATACATGCCCAAGAAGCCCAGCAGGTTCACGCAAAGATTTTTTGTCACGTGCATCACATCGATTGCAGAGCGGACCTCGAGGTCTTTCCAATACGGTAGGTCCCAAAATATAGATTTCTTCTTCCAGATGGGTGCGCGTTTGTCAGCGTCATTCGGAACGGATTGTGCACCAGTACCCTTGCCAAAGATTACTTTTAAATCCTTGACCATATCAAGTATTTCATCACCGTACGGTGGCGAGGCTTCTTCCGGTGATCTGCGTCACCTTTGAAATGCTTGCCTTTCTTTCTTACGGGATGCCTGCTCTGAAGAAATCGACGATGCCCCAGATACACATTCTTCTTACATTTATCCAAATATATACTGTCGGCATCATCTAAACAGTGCGTGCATGTGTGGTATCCCTTGTTTGTCTATCCTGAAAGGTTACTGAAAGCATGCCAATCATTGATGGTTACAAACAACAACGCATGTAGGTCAAATTCCTCCTGATATTTCGCATCCCATGCACATACACCTTTTCCATTCCACAACTGTAAAAGTTCTTCAACCAATGGCCTTAGGTACACATCAATGTCGTTGTCGGGTTGCTTGGGGCCTTGTATGAGCACTGGCATCATAATGAACTTCCGCTTCATGCACAACCAAGGAGGAAGGCTATAGATACAGGACATGCATTGAAATCCTCATACTCACCGCGGTAGATGATGCAGTCATTAGGGCATGCATGTATCTTCTCGACCTCTAATCCTAGAGGCAGTCAGTCTTCTTTGCTTCGTACGTACTCTCTAGCAATTAGTTGTCCTTTGGTAGCTTCTTCTTTAACATTATCAGCAACTTTTAAAATGCCTTGTCATATACACTATTCTTTGCCTTCCATTGCAGCAATTCCAGTGTGGTACCCAGCTTTTTATTGTCATCTTCGGAATTTGGGTACAACCCTTTTTTGTGATCCTCTAACATGCGCTGCAACTTCAGCTTCTCCTTTTCACTTGCGCAGTTTCTCTTTGCATCGGCAATGGCCCGACCAAGATCATCAGTGGGCTCATCTGATGCCTCTTCTTCAGCTCATTCCCGCATTGTTGGCTCAGCTTCTTCCCCCATTGTTGTGCCATCGTATTCATGAAACCCATGGCCAGGATAGGTGTTGTCATCCTCTTCTTCTTCATTCCCTTCCATTAGGACCCCTTCTCCGTACTTGGTCCAACAGTTATACCCGGACATGAAACCGGACTCAAACAGGTGGACGTGAATGGTTCTTGAGTTAGAGTAATTTTGATCATTCTTACAGCTAGCACATGGATAATACATAAAATCATCCGGCCGCTTGTTTGCCTCAGCCGCAACCAGAAAAGTATGCACGCCATCAATGAACTGGGGAGAGCATCGGTCGTCGTACATCCATTGCCGGCTCATCTTCATTACACAACACCGAAAAGACCAAATTAATACAAGTTCGTACATAAAGTTCATACACACTTGTTCTCATAAAACAACATACAAGCTCTCTAGCTAAAGCATTTAAATGCAACAACAAATGCGATCAACACGCAACTAAGGTAACAATTGATCCAACAACATAGTGATACCAAGCCTCACTATCAATGGCATATCTTTTAAACTTTCTAATCTTCAAGCGCGTTGCACCCATCTTGATCTTGTGATCATCAACGACATCGGCAACATACAACTCCAGTTTCATCTTCTCTTCTTCAACTCTTTTCAATTTTTCTTTCAAATACTTGTTTTCTTTTTCAACTAAATTTAACTTCTTGACAAGAATATCTATGTCGGTTGGAATCTCCGGTTCACATACCTCCTAGATAAAAACATCTTTGTCAACTTGATTGGCATAATTGTCATGAACACGAAATGCAACAAAGAGTTATAAAAGAGAGTATATACCACATCCGCATCATAAACCGGACGAGGGCCGAGGGACAGATTTCAAAATCATGCCACTATGTATAACAAACAACCATATAGGTAAGAAAACTATACAAGTAACTAACTAAATCTTGCAAACATGTTTTTTTTATAAAAATGATAAGAACAAGAGACTCACCAAGGTGGTGCCGGCGATGGGACGGTACGGACGATCGACGGTGGTTAGGACGGGGACGGGAAGGCACTAAGTAAACCACACCTACAAATACAAAGTAAGAATTTAATTTGAGCTCAAATTGCATAAATCAAATAAACTACCACATACAACTAAAACCCACAAATTACTATACGTATAGAGCATTGCAAGAGCTAATCTAGCAATGAGAGATGAAAGGACAAAGTTGCTAACCTTTGTGAACACTTGGATGGATGGGATACCTCCAAATCTTGACAAATTTTGGCAAAAAAGGAGGATGAGCTCGAGGAAGAGAGGAATAACAGAGAGGAGAGTAAAGGGGAAGAACAGAGAGGACTCTGCTCGGGCTGACGCCGAAGTGTTTCAATATATGGGGACCTTTAGTCTCGGTTGATGGCTCCAACTGCGACTAAAAGTTAGCCTATAGTCACGGTTGGAGCCACCAATCGGGACTATAGGCTCCCGTGGGGCCCCAGTCTGACGCCAACCTGCCACCACACCTTTAGTGCCGGTTCGTGGCACGAAACGGGACTAAAGGTCAGTAACGAACCGACACTAATGATCCCCGTCACGAACCGGCACTAATACCATATTAGTGCCGGTTCAAAAGCCAACCGCGACTAATGAAACGGTCGAAAGTTCTGTTTTCTACTAGTGTGTATCTAGGGTCGGAAAAAAAATCATGTGTAATTTTTCGGTGCCGCGCATCTCTGAAACTGAAGATGCATTTGTTTTGCCAAAAAGAGCAAAGGTGGAGAATGCTGACTTATAAATAAGATGTGATGTGTGAGACCTCTAGGAATAGATGAATAGGCACTTCCTAATTCCCTATCGAACAAAAGTTACTACCTCGTACTTCCTCCGTCCGGAAATACTTATCCTAGAAGTGGATGTTTATTTTAGTTATAGATACATCCATTTTATTCATTTTTAAGACAAGTATTTCCGGACGGATGGAGTATATGTTTTTTTTATATACATATGAAAAGGTTTCTTCCCAGCTTGATTGATGAAACTCACAGAAAAAAAAGAACTCACTGAACGCTACACTGTCACAGCAGTTTCTCATACTGACCAGGACCGAAACATTCAGCCGACCAAAGACTCCACACGGAGCCAGTGTTAACAGAAGTTGTCCGCCTGCTATTCTTCGACAACGTTGGTGCCCAACCATGCGATCGCCCGATCGAAGACCTCCTGCGCGTCTTTCTTCATAAGTTGAACGAACCCCTCGCCGCAGCGCCTTTGGTTCCCGCAGATCGCTCCAGTATCCAGTAGGTGAGCCAAACGACAAACATGGTAAATAATCCCGCATGGATCAGCAGGAAGTATATATGTTCTCAAAACAAGCCGCATTTCGAGCCTTCCGTAAGGTCCAGCAAAAAAGCAGTCGAAACGACCTCGATCGGCTGTCCATTTTTCCGGGCCATGAAAGTGAGATTCAACCACTCTCCAACCTGGCCACTTGTTTCAGGTGGACTAGGTAGATCAAAGCTACTAGTGGTACTACACTACTACGAGTACTACATTGGAAGGAAAAAAAAAACACAAATCCGGCAAAAGGGGGAGATATACGAGGAGAAAGGAAATAAGTAGCCTCCCCGCGGTCGACCGCGGCGGCGCTATAAAGAGCAGGCCAGGGTAGCTGAAACCTCCGAGCCCGGCATGGCTTCTAGAGTCTAGACCAACAACCCCGCGGCGCAGGGCCCCTCCTCCCCCTCCCGCCCGCCCCATCCATCCAACGGCACGCACGCACCACCCAAGCGACCAACTCGCATGCTCGTCCGGTCTTCCCCGCCAGTCGCACCCTGGCTAGCAAAGGCCCCTTTTCGCTCCCTCGCGCGTGCACAATAGCCCACGGCGCCGGTCACAGCGTGGTGCATGCGCCGTGCGATCGATCGATCCATACGAATTGAACGCACCGCCTTTTCCTAGCTCCCACCCCCGCGGCGCGCCAGCGGGCGAACCCCCCCGTAGCCTTTACTCCACGCCCCCTATATAAGCCCGGCACGGCCGGCGATCAACATCAACCACAACGAAAGCAACAGCCAGCAAGCTCACTTGGCTACCATACCAACCTACCACTAGTCGCGATCGCAGCTAGCTTAGTTAGCCACTCGATCGACATGGCGGGCAAGACGGCGTCCCTGCTGATCCTCGCGGCGCTGGTGGCGGCCGCGGCGTGCGCGGGCTCGGCGACGGCGCGCCACGTCCCGCGCGCCGCCAAGGAGGAGGAGGACGCGGTGAGGCGGCCGGAGACGGTCCAGGAGGGGACGGTGCTGATCCCGGGGGTTGGGCGGCACGAGCTGGGCACCCACTACAGGCCGGACATCGGCGGGCTGGACCACAGCATCCCGGCCGCCGCCCACGGGCAGTTCATCCCCGGCGCCGACGACACCTGGGTGCCCAACCCCGGCTTCGAGATGCCCAACCCATTCCGCCCCGCAGCCACCACCGAGTCACCCTGATGGACCGGTCGAGCCGGCCGGGCGGACAGCACGTCGTCCGCGTCACGCCCATCGGCCGATGGGTGGCTACTAGCCTGCTATAAATCAGTTTCCACTAGCTTTTCGGTTGCCATAATAAAATAGCTGCTATGCGTAGGCAAGGCATGCGTATGCATGTACTGTAGTATCAGCGACTGCGTGCGTGCGAGCGTGCTGTCGACGTTTTGTGTGTGATTGGAGAGTGTACCTGTTGTATGGGGTATGCATGGATGCGTAGGAAGGAAGCATCCATCGCATATCTCATTTTGGTTTGTTGTTGCCAGTGATGTGTTTCAGTTCAGTGAGTTTTTTTTTTAGTTCAATATAAGTTGTTGATAAAGATTTGCGCATAAGCATGATGAAGCTTGCTATGTTTGCCAAAAGAAAGAAAAGGCGTGCATGTATGAAAGGAGATCCATTGTTCGGTACAATCGTAGGGAAAATCTGAATTTGGTCCTCACTTGGAAGGGGCATTCTCTTCTGGGAGCTGGGCAAAAGGAAAATAGGACCCTAGAAGGGACGTTATGTTTGACGAGCTGGGCAATGTGAAAAGAGGCTCCAGGCTGAAGTTGTCTCCTTGCTTCAAAACTACAGTTTTTTCTTTCAGGCGTCGCATTTTGTTGGATTATTATTATTTTCAAAACAGAGATATAAGATTAGCGATCGTGCCTATTAAATAAGAGAAAAGAATTTTACAAATGGCCCACAGTCATGACAATAAGAGAAAAGAGTTTTACAAATGGCCCACAGTCACGACAATTACTCGTACAATACAGCATGCACTAGTTTCTTAGCACCCACAGTAACCCATAGTTTAGCCTCATCATCTGCAAAAACAAAATTTAGTTGTTATTCGATTATGGGCGCGCAATGTTCTACTCCTAGATGGTTAATCTAGTTGACACGCTTTTTCAGATTTTACAATTTTACCTCTAGAGTGCTTCTTATGGCAAATGTAAGTACAACTTCCACGCGTCCTTGAGTAATGCAACCGGCTACCCCAGCAGCTGGCACGCAACGCCACCATACACCGGAGCTGAATCTAACGCATGAGTTGACCTTAAAACAAGATGGATAGATAGCAAGTAGTGATGTAACCTCAGAGGGCAATTTAAGCACACCTTCAATTAGGCAGATCATAACAACAGCCGCTTGGAAACATACCCAATTGTAAACCAGAGTCGGGCAGCATATGCTTACTCGACGGCTACAAGTCGTGCAATGCTTTACTCGGGTAACAAAGCAGTTCATGGCAAAAATAGTCTACGTAGCTGGCCAAAAAGACGCAACTACGAGTTTCTAGCGATGAGGACTCGAACCCTTTCTACGGCACTATTGCTGGCCACCTCGCCGAGAACGTCCCCGTGGTAGTCCGCGCCCACCAGCATCTCGAGAACGACCCCTGGGATTAGAAGGCTGAGGAGTGGTTGTCCGTACAAGTCTGGACTGTCTGCTTGTTCTCAAGTTGATTGTTCTTCCCACGGTCTCTGCTCCAGTACCGGGATTCTGTTGTTCAGAAGATGCACCAGCATGGGCTGGGTTTGAAGGGGAAGGTTCACGTGCAGGGGATGCTTCTGTGGTTCTGCTTGGTGATGCATCCGCTCCGCCTGATTGTGCTAGAGGGCTTTGGTCTGGCTCCACCTCAGCACGTTCAGCGGTACCATCACCTTCTACAATCTCCTCTGACATATCTGCATCGCTCTTTGCTGCCGGCCCACCTGGAGATGCTGCCCTGAAAGCATCACCAGCTTGCTCACCAATATCCAATGGGCTACTATCTGATTGTTGTTCGGGTTCATCCGGCAACTCCCCCTCCTCCCTCTCATCTTCAGCATCGGTGGTGGCTGTAGTAATTTGGCCCTCTTCCTTCGCATCTTCGAGTTTCTGGTCTTCATCAAATGATTCCACTGCTGCCTCTGACTTGAGCGGCGCATCTTCCACGGCAGTTGCATCACTGTCCATATTAACTTCAGCCTCCTGACCTTCGATGTCCATTGATGCACCTGTATTTTCTTCCATGTCATCATTGTTACCCACTTCGTCATCCCTGATGTCCTCAACCTCTTCAACTGGCATGGAACCCTGATCCGTGCTCATCTCTTCTCCAGGGTGTTGTTGCACATCTTGGTTGTCCATCGAAATAACCACAGGAGCCTCGGTCATTACATCTTCAGGGGCCAATTGATCAGTTTTTAACTCGCTGGAACTTTGTGCAGAATCCTCTTTAGGTTTCTTTGATGGAGGATTTGCATCACTAGTCTCTCCATGTGATGCATCGTCTCTCATCTGCGATGATGGCATGAGACGTTTGCGACCAGAAGGCAATACAGGCACACTGCCAGAAGTTTCACGCTCCAGTGATGGGCCACCTTTTTCCTGAACTACTGAGGAACCTCGTTCTGCTGACATGCCACCTTTCTCCTGTACTACAGAACCGTCGACAACTGGTGTAGCCGCATCAGCCTGGGGCTCTTCAGTTCTTTCAAGACTAGGCCGAATGAGCGCTCTTCTTGATCTGCGTTGTTCGATACTTGGCTTGGGCAAATAAGAAACTGCTTTCTCCTCCATCACTTTAACTTGAGCAGGCCTTGGCGGAGTAGCTACCTGCCGCCCTGAAATAAAAAGAAGATGGATCATTAACTCCCATACTTATTAAAGGATGGGTAACAAAGTAGAAACAGCCCCATTGTCAACTATGATTAAGTTGTGACCCTATGCCATCAAGCAACATGCCTAGTAATTTGGTATGATTTGCATTTGAAACCAATGTCTAATACTCGCTTTTGCGATAAAAAATCATCATTTTGAGGTTATTTACCAAGTGCATGCACCTATCCATTCTATGATACCACATTTTTTCAACTAGTTAATATCCTCAGAAGAATAGAAAAAATGAAGAGGGGGGTACCTGTTGCAGCTGCATCGACAGTGGGAGTTTCAATAGGTGGTGTCTGGCTGGTTGAACCATCTTGGAACGGGCTAGGAGACTCCTCCATTTTTTTAGCCGTGAGGAAATATGAACGGAACTGCTCCTCTACTGCTGATCCAGACGGGATTTGAGATGATTGTCCGGAATAATGCTGCAGAAAATGCACATCGACTTTCAATTATGATCATGGAAGATGCTTAAAGATAGTTGTTTAGGTCCCTAAAACTACACAATTAAAGTATATATACTGTTACTTCCATAACCAACAGGAAAATAGATGAAGATCTAAGATAAACTATACCTCAATCACCTCCTTCACAGCCTGCCTGTGCTTCTCAATCGATTCCTCTATTTGCTTCTTCTCCTGTAAACGATATTTGAAAAAATTAAATAGATGACACACTTTAAAAAACGCCCTTTTGGTTAGGACTTACAAAGGCAAAACAATCAAGCCTTAAAAAAATCCATTGACTTAAAAACAGTAAAGATTGGTTACAATTTTCTTAATATATTCCTTTACATCAATTTAGATAAATTTCCAAAAAACAGCATTCAAAAATACTTATAACAATGCTACATGACTGACATCTGTTTATCATGTGTTAAACTGTACAATGTGTAGCAAGCACTACCAAATGGGGAAATCCATCGAGAATGAGATGAGGAAGAAATGTACCTTTGATAGATTTTGAATAGCAGCGGTGAAAACAGTCTCAGCCTTTCTGCGGCTTGCTTTTTCTTTCTTGTGATCATCTCTCTCCTTCTCCAAGATTTTTTCAAGTGTCTGTTAATACATTTGAGTTAGAAGCATGAAGAAATATTTTAATGCCATTTAAGCTCAACATGCTAACCTGTATCCTGATATCCTTCTCTTTTACGGCCTGAACATTTGATGTTTCCAACGGCATTTTCTGACCTACTATGGTACATCAGATTTACAACTAGAGAAATTGTCATATATCAACTGACATGAAAGAGAAAGAACGGCAAATTACTTGATTTAAGATCTTCAATCTGCTTCAAAAGGCTTTTATTTTCTTTGATAAGATCCGCCTTCTCTCGCACCAACACGTCAACCTTTTTCTGCAACATTAAATAGGGTCACATAACACATGAAAATGGCACTGAACGCTTGACCTTGCAACAGGGATAAACTGGAGGAAATCCTAACCTTGAAGGTTAAGGTAATCTTCTTCTGCCTATCAATTTCAGATTTCAGGCTAGCCTATGGAAGAGAATGGTCTATTAATACAGCTGAGAATATAAAGACATAGTATGATATCACAAGGATTAATAAATTCAAACCTCAACATCATTCAGCTTCTTTTCCCTAGCTCCCAATTCAGACTGACAGCCAGCAAGTTTCTCATCTAAATTTCTTATAGCAACTTCCCTCTCAGAAAGAAGATTCTTTGCACGCTCAAGCTCAACTGAATTCTCTCTCAAGGTTGACTGTTAGATACAAGAAATATATATTAGAGTCAGTTGACACTACACTTAGATGGCATGTTAATCAACAGAAGTCTGTGGTCTGAAATTGGCTCCTTGACACAACACTTAGATGGCATGGCTCGGGATTACATGGCTAAGGTGTGTCCCTGTACTCTAGAAAGAAGACACTGCACATGGATGTCAATTGCCAGTACACACCATGTAATCATGATTTGGCTCAGAGACACCACAAAATTGTAATCATTTGGAAGAACACTTTCATCCACAAGAAAAGAAAACCTTCTTAAATTTATGCCAGTAGTTCAAAAAAGCATCATTACTACTTTATGAACTGAAATTGATTTTTGCAGCATATATGATACAACACTAACAAGCGCATGCGGCCTAAGGAAAAACGAGAGGGCTGTTACGCTCTTCCAAATAGAAGATTAGCATTATTTCAAGAAATTGTGAAGGGAATGTCAAGGAGCCATTTTATAAAAAAAAACTATAAAAAAGTGATATCTCAGAATTATGGCACTAGAGAGAAAAAAAACAAAGCACTAACTTTGACATTTTGGAGTTCACCCTTCATGGTCTCATATGTGTTCAAATCGACGCCTCTACTGTTTTCAACCAACTGCAGAAGACAGTAAAAGTTCAGAACATAACTGCAACTTCAGAAGAGTCAAACTATAAATACTCCCTCCGTTCTTTTTTATAAGACGTTTCAGACAGCTCAAATTGAACTGTTTTGAACACTGTCTGAATGGCTAGAACGTCTTATAAAAGTGAACAGAGGGAGTATCTGATAGAACAATCAGAATGGACAGTTTATACTGGTGTCAATAATGTTAGGGCATGAAGAAACCATTTTAAAGAAACAGTATCTTAGACCAGCTCATTCACTTGGACGGATATATTCAGAATGATTCGAGAAACAATATACTGGACTTATTTCAAAAAATTATATATGAGGATGTATCACGCTATACAAAGGAATAGCATGATGACCAATAACATACCTCAGAAATCCTTTGGTTGAGATTTGCTATTTCAGTCTTCTTCATGTCTAGATCTTTTGTACATACTTCAGCATATACCTGTTTCTCCAGTAGAACTTTATTCAATCTTTCAGCCTCTATTTTAGCTTTGTTAACTTCCTCACGGAATTTCTGTAGAGAGAAAATTAAGAAACGAATGACTATAGCACATCCAGATATTGGACATACCAAAACAGAATAGACAATGCACCAGGAGGAAATGCTAACCTGGCATTCTTCAAAATTGTGTCGGTTCTCCTCTCTAAGCTGTATGTTGCTTTCACGAAGCAAATTAATTTCTCTCACCTGAGCAAAATCCATTTCAAAAACAAAAGGGAAAATGAGATGCATATACAAGGCACCAAGGGGAAATGTGCAAATGTGCTGAAAATTCACAAGGTAGAATGGCACCTGGAGTTGCAGCGACTTGAATTCTTCATCCTTGAACATTGATGATCTTGCACTATCAGCTTGGCTGCGGAGCAAGTCCTGTGCCTCCTTGCTGGACTTCAATGCACTTTCCAGCTATATAAGCAACAAAATTGAGTACATCTGATTAGAAATAACAATGACCTTATATACTTCAGCTTTACGGGCAGAAGGGAGTAGCAGAAATCAACTATAGATGGGACAGTTCTCTCTCAAAATAGACAAACAAATGGCATCACATAAAATGTGTCGACCGGTAATCATATAGCTGAAATCATGTTTAAATATTGGTTCCCACTTCACACAAACAAACTGATTAAACCATGATACTCAGCTTGCACAAAAAACGTATATGGACATTGAAAGAACAGGAGCACATACAATCGGTAGTCATATAGCTGAAATCATGTTTAAATATTGGTCCCCACTTCACACAAACAAACTGATTAAACTATGCAACTTAGCTTGCACAAAAAACGAATATGTACAGTGAAAGAACAGGACCACAAGCAATGATCGCGCATCCTGCAGTGCAGTAGTCATAGGTGGCAAGTATTTTAAACAAGTAACAGTAAGCAAGAGGGGCAAACTTAACATACTTCTATCTGTAGCCGTGATTTCTCCTGCTTAAGCAACGATATTTCTGTTTCCGCCTGAAATAATTAACTGAATAAATACCACCCCACAAGAAATAACATAATGTAGCAAGAAAGGCGGAATCTTGCACTCACTATTTCCTTTGATCTGCGCAAGTAGCTGACAACACCATGCAAATCATCCTCTCCATGTGAGTCGGTCCGTTGCGATGAAAGCCCAGCAATACCCCGTTCTTGCTCAGCTAATCGAATGTGCAAAGCTTCTAGTCGGTTGTGTAGAATCTTATTCTGCACGTGAAATAAAATGTTATCCAAGATAGTCATAATGAATAAGAAACAGATAACTACACCATATGGTCATGAAACTGCTCAACACTGAAACGGGAAACCCCAACTGCCAGAAACGCACTGTTCCAAGAATTACCAGAACCAATCAAATATATTTTTATTTTGATAACAGAATACCTAGACTAAACATAAGCAGCAGGATTTTAACAAAAATAAGCATTACTAAAGAAAAACTGCTTACATAGTACAAAAATAATCATATTGTAACAGTTGCAAGCTAAAAAACCTGATCATTTAGCTCGCTATACTTCCGAAGGGCCTCAGCCTTTTCTTTCACCAACTCTATCTTTTCTTGCTCACCAGACGTCCTTAGAGCATCCTGAAAGTATTACATGTTATTTTTTTCACAAAACTAGATAAGATGGTGCAACTAAGCAAATCACTGTTTTTATGCATCTAACTCCACGTAATCTACAAATGCAACAGAAGTTTTCCCAAGAAGAAACCGTGCAGCCAATTTCATACTCTGTTGAAGAGATTGTAAGCATAGACAAAGGGAACAGAATTGATTATTATTCACGATTTTTTATTACTCAAAGGAACAAAAAATAATGAAGAAGTGCTGAACAGCAACCATAACGATGTACAGGCTTGATCTAACAAAGAAAATGCAGGGCAGCGAGGGCTCATAAGTTAAGTTAAACAGCCAAACGTATATGAAATCAAAACATGCCACCAACTAAGCAAGAAAATATTGCTCAATCAGGTAGACCTGTAGTACAGAATTTTACAAGAAGTATCTGCCGGGTAGGACAATATTAACAAAACCAGAGCATAAAGGGCTTAGAAGTTGTTCTTCTGGATTTTTAGGAGAAATGTAGTCTATGAGAACAGCTGTAATATTTTTCAAACAAAATCTGCAGAGTAAGGAAATAATCTGGAGAATAGCACCTGCTGTAAATATATATAGCTTACTAATATCACCAGCCACTGAAGAATTAATCAAGAATTAAGTACACCAACTACTTAAACTTGAATGGAGTGTTTCAACATAGCAGCAAGGTCTTTCAAATGAACCAGGTAGATACGGAAATAAGGATTAGAAGCCTCAACCAAATTCCTCCTAAAAGAACAATTACCACTTGTGACAACAAAGTGCTTGGCAAGCCAGATTCCTATGGCAACCCCATACTCCTCTCAAGGAAAAAGTAACAGTATTACAGGTATACGTTATGGGCTTTCGGCTAAAACACATGTATAAATAGTACAATCGAGGCTACAAAAGTGTGTGATGCCACAACTTATACCCGTAATGCTGTTACCTTCTTGACATGCCACAACTTATACTTGGCCACAAGCTAAACTTTAACCAAAAAAGGTCAAATTCACCAAAAGCCAAAAGGCACAAACTAATCAACTGTTTTGGCCTGACAAAGCAAGAATAGTATGTACTCTAGCCTGACAAAATATGAATAGTATGTACCCCACAAAGCCAAACCCGAAACAAAATAACAGAGTCCAAAGAATTTTGAGTGTCATAATTTACATTTTCAGCCTTATGTGCATCTGCTGTTTGACGAATCATTGCCATTTCCTGCTGCAATGAAGACAGTTGCTTGGAAGTATTTGTCAGCTCCTGTATTGTTTCAGATTGAAGGATAACCTACAAGAAACATAAATATATGTACCAGAAGTAAAAAAAATAAGTCAGGTTCATTGTAGGCATTAACGAAAAGGTATGAAAGGTGAATCAACCCTGCACATAGTTTATTTCTGCAAACTTATTTTGTTCTTATATTTACCATAGGTTCAATTCTGGTAGCAGGTAAGTGAGCAATTATATGGTTTAGATCAACTATTGCTATTAATGTGAAAGTAAGGATCTTAATACACAATACTCAATGTAATCATGGTAAAACAGTCTGAAACTTAAATGAGAAAAGACTTACAAACAACATGCATAGTCGTTATATGACACCAAATTGTTGCTATTAATGTTAAGGCATGTGAAGGTTAGAATGTTACACAATACTCACTGAAATCATGGTTAAAACTATTTGGTTTAGATCAACCATTGCTATTAATGTGAAAGTAAGGATCTTAATACACAATACTCAATGAAATCATGGTAAAACCGTCTGAAACTTAAATGAGAAAGACTTGCAAACAACATGCATAGTTGTTATATGACACCAAATTGTTGCTATTAATGTTAAGGCATGTGAAGGTTAGAATGTTACACAATACTCACTGAAATCATGGTTAAAACTATTTGAAACTTAGATAACAAACATGCAAACAGATTTACAAACACCATGCACAGTTGTTTCATGACACCAAATTAATAAATGTCAAGTAGGCGTTGAATGGAGATGGCATATCAAACAAAGCTCACCACATTATAGTCACTTGGAGAGACACAGAACTTTAAAAGTTTCTTGTAACAACATTAATTAATCCAGAGAACAATTACACCAGAACCTAAAAGAGTGCCCACATGATATAATCACTGTTGCTTGATGAACAGTATAGAAGTCTCCATTGAGAAAATGGTTTAGACCAAGAACGGTAAGGGGCCAGGAGGCTCCAGCCATAATCACTACCCTTCATGGCAAACACGACAAGGGGACACTTTGTATTCTAAGTACACTCATGGATAAACATTCATTTAGATATTCTCAAATTAAGCTTACTACGAAATGAAAACAGGAAATTGGGTAATACCTGCCGTTCGTAGTTGTCTTGTGCGCTACGCCAACGCTTACTCTGTTCATCAAGAGCACTCTTTGAGGAAGCCAATTCAATTTCTAAGTTCTCAATCCGCGATCTGTCAGAGAATTAAAACATAGGATCAACCCAATCTGCAAAAAAAAAAACAGCATCCATGCCTATTTATTGACAGTCCGACTGCTTACACTTTCTGGGAAACTTCATTCCTCAGGATCGTAATGTCATTCATGAGAGTAGTGATATCCTTCTCTTTAACTTCAATTGCACTGGCAGCTTCTTCACACTTCATTACATAGCTTTTCTCAAATTCAGACGACTTACTTCTCAACTTAGCGATCTCATCTTCCAGGCTTCTTTTGGCCATCTCGGACTACCAAAAGTAAAAGAATTTCAAACACACATCCAGTAAAGTACGTCAGACTTCAACAGAAAGAAAGAAAGACAGATTTTTAATACCTCAGTTTTGTAATCCTGGTATGCCGATTCCATTTGCTTCAACACAACTTCATTTGAGTTTGCAATTTCTTTGTACTGTACAGGAACATATTTATGACTCAAATAGGTCAGGGACTAAATGTATTTATAAGCAAGGTTAATTTCATTGGAAAGTAATATTGCAGCAAAATTGCAGGAGATGGTAGGGGAACCTGAAGCATATAGTTTTTATTTGCTTGTGCTTCCTCCTTGCATTTTTCCAACTCCTCTTTCAACCGGAAAAGCTCATCATTCACCTGCAGGAATTAACATCAAAACACGAAACACGCGAATAATCCAAAAATGGGCCAGTAAAAGCTGCATGAAGGTGGTAGACTACAGACTATAGAGGGCATAAAAATATTCCAGATGCCAAGACTCGGTGCTGAACTCAGGAGAGATACCAGTGGCATGGGTCCATTTTTGAAGAAAAACAAGCATATATCATTTACCCTTTACAATAGTATATATACAATAGGCCAATAGCAGATGAAAGCTAACTCACCTCATTTACTGCTGAGTTATCATGACCACCGTCCCTAAATATGACCTAACAAGATAAAAGCAGGATCAGATTTTTTACTTGGAAAGAAAAAACAGAATCAGGTGAGGCCTTATGACCTAGCTTAAAAAGTAGTCAGCATCTTGAAGATAACAAAAGGAAAAGTGTCCAGAATACTGCATGTTTTCTAAGTACACTCGATAAGATATGCAATAATATGGAGAGTGATTCCAGGAGAGTTTATTAGCAGGCAGGCTGTTTTGTCATAGTTCTCACAATGACCTTTTTGGGCATTCCAGCACGCACAACACGCAACCTAAACTAAGGACAATGTTTGCTCATGTACAAAACAACTGTCATAAGAAGCTCAAACTTATAAGGGCAATGTGTCCATCAAATCAACACATAACAACTACTAAGTGTTAGGGACAACTGCAGTTTGGTCACTATTACAGAATGGACTAATAGTTAAGATGATTTGCTAAAGAAAAAATCCAGAAACCAACAGAATTAGACGAACCACAATATATAATAAAATTTTGGCAATTGAAGTTTTTTTGGTAGACTTTTTAGAGGAGAGACCTAATTGAAATACATTATCAAAAACGGTTGTCGACAAAATTTACAGGAACCTGGGCACCCACACAAACAATAAATAGGAGACAGATCTAATCAACTACTCCCTCCGTTCCTAAATACTCCCTCCGTCCGGAAATACTTGTCCTAGAAATGAATGTATCTAGACTTATTTTAGTTATAGATACATCCATTTTATTCATTTCAAGGACAAGTATTTCCGGACGGAGGGAGTATAAGTCTTTTTAGAGGTTCCACTACGGACTACATACGGATGTATATAGACATATTTTAGAGTGTAGATTCATTCATTTTGCTCCGTACGTAGTCTCTAGTGGAATCTCTGAAGAGACTTATATTTAGGAATGGAGGGAGTAGTTCACTTGACAAGCCATCAGTTACTCCTTGGGAGACACTGGCTTTTAACCATTATAAATATAGATGTGCAAATAACAGTCTACGCTCTGTTTTCATTAGGCGGACATCAAATATGCACACACCAAACGTTCCAACAAGTAAACAGCAAACACCAAATGTTGCAGCAACCCAAAGAAAACAGCTCCTTATATACAAGATTTTCTTATTGCCAGCTTGCGATTTTGGGTGGGTGGAAGTTTTTAACATCACAGTTTTGGACTGGCTAGTATTTACCCTTTTTGATTTGAGTTTCGCCTCCAGATCTGAACACTTTGCCTACAAAACATACAAGTCAAAACAGTCAGGTAATGCACTCAAAACCTTGGTAAGCAATTTATTTGAACGAACCTCTGCAACAGCAGCCCTTGCCTCAGCATCACTAGAAGCTTTCCATGAGCTCTGTAACTCTTGTCTCATATCCTCTACTTGTTTCATGCAGCCCTCAAAAGCATTTTTCTTGTCAAGTGTCAGGACGCGAACATGATCTCGTTGCTCTTGAACCTCCTTTTTTAGTTCAGCCCAGTCTCTCTACAAAACCGTTCAGATTTAAAATAACCACGTACATGTAGAGTTGAATGAACAAAATCAAGCAATATATTCCTAGGCTCTGCTGATATCTTGCAATCATAGTGTTGACAAAACAAATCCAAGGTAGTTATGAAGCCTGAAGCAGAAGTGGTAATGCACCATAGCTGCTGAGATAAACTATTACCTCTAGTCGCTTAATGTACTCCTGTTGATTTCTCCTTTCCATGGACCTTGCATTCTAAATTATTCACAGGTTAACAAAGAGTAACACAAAATTCAAACATTTTCATAGATCTTGAACACAACATACCTCTTGAACCTCGTCAGTAGTATGTATTGTGTCAATGGTGGCCTGCGATGCAACATATCTCAGAAGAAGAGAAAAGGAGAAAGGAAATTTTAAGAAAATGCACTAAAGATGCCTGATTGCAAACAATATAAACTTACTTCGATGTTACAAAGAACATGGAACTTAATTAGATTTACTGAGATCACATATCAACACAAATACTTAGAATGACTTGCTATTTCATGCAAAATAAACAATATAAATATATAACATGACACAGCAGAAAATGCTAATATCAAGTTGCCCATAGGCAGGTATAATGGACGATTTAGAAATACAAATTGCATCGCTAACGCAAGGATAAAGGATGGTTGTACAGAAAAACAGAACTTGCATGGTTAACGCAAGGACAAAGGATGGTGTACACACACAAAATCCCATCTTTTTTAGCAACACAATCATATCAGCGGCTAAATGGTAAAATATGCAAAAACGAAGAAAGAAGTCATGAGATAAAATTTTGAAGTGATGGACATTGAGATAAAACCTGCAGACGGTGCACTCTCTCAGACAAACTGTTGACTTCATCCAAAGATCTTCTCTCTGACTTCACTAAAATCTCTTTTTCATGCTTTAAAATAGACACCTAAAAATTGGAAACTTGTGTCAGGGTTCAACATTTTATAACTGTTCAAGGGATGTGATAAAATCCAACACACCTCCATTGACAGTTTCCTTGAGCTCTCCTCCAAAGCTTGCATGGAATCTGAACTTTCACGTAGTCTTTTTTCGTAATCAACTACTAAATGCATCAACTCCGCATTTCTGAGCGAAACAGAATTTGCTTCCTTTCTCTGTATGTATGAATACTAGATTAGGATGAGTGTACTGGAAATTCAAGGTGTCACACCAATGCGAGGAAAGAGTTATGAAGACAGAACCTGGTGATCAATCTCGGCCATGAACCCATTAAGCCGGTCTCGAGCAAAACTAGCTTCCAGAACTGCCTTGTCACGCTCAGATCGCAAAGACATAAGCTCAGTCCTAAATAAATGATAGCCAGTATTGGTCAGATATTCAATTTCCAAGTAAAGCCAGAAAGAGCGTCACATGATGAGCCTGTAAGTAGCCATCTACAACTGTAGTAAAAAGTTGTGAGAAATGGAATCATGTGTCTGCAATTCTGTAGATCCAACTTCAAAACAGTTGGCAAGTAAATATAATAACAAGCAGGTTTCACGTAGTTCTTTCATAACAATGTTTGGACCATTTAAATATTGGTTTTGTCTAGAAAATTACAAAGATAAGTTATGCATCACAAGTAAATCAGGATGTCCCAAGAAAGATGCCCAAAGAGCTTATTATGATGTTGCTTCCTAACCATCAATCTTGTTGTCAATTGATAGAAAAAAATACTACTCCCTCCGTAAACTTTTGTAAGACGTTCTACATCACTAATTTAGTGATCTAAAACGTCTTATAATAGTGTACAGAGGTAGTAGATGTTACCTACATCTAACATTTTTCTACAGCAAACAGGGTAAGAAAGCAGAGAGGATAACCTCAACTTGGTCAACTCTTCATCGAGTTTTCTTGCCCGCTCAGAGACTTGTTCGTGTGTTTTCTTCGAGATCTCCTGGTCAAGATCATATGGAATTCACAGTGAGAACAACCATTAGAACTACATGGTAGTACATATGCTCGGTCACTTGTTGAGAAGATCACCTGTGATCCTTCAAACAGCACCATTAGGTCCTTTCTGCCATCATCTAGAAAATAAAAAACAAAACCATGACTTCTTTTTAATACTACGTTACTAGCAGTAAGATGTACTAACTGCTTACACCACTTCCATCACCACAGCATGCCAGTCTAAACTGAAATCAACATACGAATAACAGATCGAACCTTGCAGATTACTGGGTATGTTTTCCATACTAGCACGAGTCTTCTGCTGTTCTTCACACAGTTTCCTGTACATCGCAACCTAGAAAAGTAAACTATATTAGGGCTGATGTCACATGCAGCTTGTGGATGACATTTTGAAGAACAGGAGTTAAGTCAAAAGATATTCCGGGTCTTGACAAGATATGTAAGACGCACAGATCTATGAAGAGATTCAATCATTATTGCTTGTTCTTCAGATTTCTTCATAACTTTTTCAACTCTTGATGCAGCGTCATCTGTGATTCTCTTCAGCTCGATTTGGAAGCTCTCCTAAAAAGGAAAAAGGGGAAGATGCTTGACGTTTGCCCATGGATATAATAGAATGGCCAGATACTCAGAAATGGAATATAAATACAAATTCAGATATATGGAGCCAAGTTGAACATCGTGCATACCCTGAGTTCCACGTCCTTTTTCTCAAGATCAGTAGAGAGCATGTGAACTTTATTTCGAAGTTGAACATTTTGCTGAACGAGCCCATTAATATCATTAAAAGTCATCTGCCCCAGATTATCAGATGGTTACATTACAGATAAAATAAGCATGTGAAATGATAGTAAAATATAGTATTTGTAAGGATCAAAATGAGACTTACATGTGCATGGCTATTGTTTTCAGCATTAGACATGCCATTGCTTATGCTGGTAGAAGCAGCACCATAACCTACAATGGGAACACTAGAACCACAACGAAGCTGTACGTCCTGGCATTCCTTTAAAAGAACAGCGACCTACAAATAATCAGAAGGTAGAACATACAGTTAACGGATCACGTTTTCAAATATATAAATGATGTATCATCAATGCAATATACTATCTCCATTCCAAAACATGAGTAGTTTGACCGTCTGAATTCATACTTTGACCAACAATTAGTCCAATGGTATGTAGTTTAAGTTACACTAAATAGACACCATTAGATTCATATCCAACCGCACCTCCGTATGATTATGATTGCGAGAGCATTGATTAAATAGTTTATGAGAGAGATATGTAAAGCATGAATTGAGACAGTCAAATTACGTCTTATATTTTGGAATGGATGGACTTAATATATATGGTATAACATACTCAATGATAAAGTAGTATATATACTACGACGACATAGGCTCATAGAATATCAGATATGTGTGTAAAGAATATCAGATATGTGTGTAACTACACCCGGTAGTAGCATGTAGTTTCCCCATATATACTGCAGTTGTTTCACAATAGACAAGTTTGGATGACATCCACACTTTAAGTGGTGGGACGGCCATAACTAGGGCAATGCTTGGAAACAAAAAATGTTTCACCAAAAATGCAGAAACAGTTAGTCAAACCAAAAATGCACTAACTTAAACACTTGAGACACGTCTGCCTAATTTTCGGCATAACCACCAGCTGTGGCAACAACCGAAACATCCCTAAGGTAGTATTTGATGGATCCGAAGGATCAAACCATGTCTGTCCCTGGTAGACAAACATTCTGCTACTCCATCTAACAGAAGCGAGTTTGATCTGATTCCATATAGTATTTCTTTTGGGTCAGGAGATACTCCAGAGTGGAGGTACTACACAGAAAATTCACTGTTAAGCGTCTTCTCAGTGATAACTTATGAACTATTCATGTGTCATTTTGATTAGATTCGAATGGATCAGATTTAGAGCAACTGGAGGACAAATGGACATTTCATGAGAGCCTCATAGATAGAGATATCAGTTATCAGGGCTGCCATCACTTCAATATTCTCTAATTCTTACCCACCAACAATGCACCCAATAACTAATGGGATAGTTGACAATGTGATGATAGCACTAATAATAGAGGTTAGCGCTAGAGATTTCACATATACATTAGTTCAATACAGTTTCGCAATTCCAATGAACGGAAGGAATATATCTGAAGGAATGTAGGCCTATGACTTACTTGATTTTGCAGGTCGTCTATTTCCTTGTTAGCAATAAAATGATCGCGCTCCCACCTTTTCAATTCCGACTGGAAGACACAATAATGTTAAAACCTCATTATAAGAAACTTAACAAGTTATGATGCATGCATACCTTTAGATTCCTTATGGTATTCTCAAAATTATCATGCTCCAACAATGCCTGCTGCAATTTGTGATCCATTAAAGCATAAGCTTCAACCATCCGCTCATGCTCAGCTGACGTGAGAAAAAAGTTAAGCTTTAAATGGTGTGTCCAAATGGTTGAGCTTGTATAACAAAAACAAACATCGCTGCAATGCTATCATATCATAAATGGTACTTATACTAAAAATTTACCTCGCTCATCTAAGATGAGTTCGGCCTTCTCCTCAATTTCATGCAAGACCTGTTGTACAAAAGATAATTCAGTCTCTAATAGTAGACAGAATAAAGAAAAAGATGCAGTACAAAAGAAGTACATTAAAAAAGGCTAATGGTTGCTTCCTGTTCCTGAACAGGAATGATGATGCATTACAAGTACGAGTACATGATTATTGAGTACTCCCCCCGTCCCAAAATTCTTGTCTTAAATTTTTCTAAGTATGGATGCATCTAGATACTAAAACGTGACTAGATACATCCATATCTAGACAAATCCAAGACAATAATTTTGGGACGGAAGGAGTATTAACTACATGCGGTGTGTGTATGTTATGCACTTCGCAGATAAATTTCCTGCTATCCACTACTAATCCTAAAGTAAGTAGTGTGAAGGAAAAGAAAAATGTTGGACGAGGCAAGATTGAGGAACTTGTATTTTTTTCATTTCTTACTTGATAGATGCTGTTTTAGAATGTATGCGGTTGAAATTTAAGAACATTGACCATTACATACAAATATAATATACCTTTTTTACAGCACCATTGTTTCAAATTGACCAGTAACATAAATAAGAAAATAGTTTCTTTACAGCACAATTGCTTCAAATTACCACTTTCTAATTGCTTCAAATTACCACTTTCTAGAAACCATATGTAGAAAATACTAGAAAAAACAAAACAAAGTAAACATACAACGTCCAGGTTTCGTTGTGCTTCTCAAACATATACAGTTATCCAACTGGTTTTAAAACAAAGATGTAACTGTAATGGTTGCATATAGACAAAGTGTCAGTGAACACAGTTCGGTCAAATCATGTTGAACTATGTACGAGCTTAAATTCGGTCAAAGATATTGATAAGCACTATAATGTACCCTTTCCAGAACTGCTTCAGCATGTCTCCTCCCAAACCTCTCGTGGCGTAAAGCATCAGTGGCTTCTTGATATTTCTCATATATCTTAGCAAGCTGATCATGTAACACAGGTTATCAAGCAACGTTAGATTTGAGATATGAAAAGGGTGCAATGTTGGACAGATATAATGAGTACAAGACATAAAACATACACTCCAGCCATCACGAAGAAGAGAAGCAGCTAATGCAGTTCCAGAAACACCACTAGGTACTCTTGGAACTATCATTAGGTCATTCTGATTTACAGCATCAGAAAGTGACCTGTAAAATAGAGAACATAGCAGAATTCAGATAAGGGCAAAAACCAAAAGCTTCATCAATTATTTGGATTCCCTGCAAAATGTTCTCTCTTCAGACCGAGTTTTGATCTATACAGTATACTTATAAACACAACATTTATTTTTATTTTTTTCAAGATAATTTTATATATGAACATTGGTAAAGGTTAACATAGTAGGATGGATTACACTGGATGTGACACACAGCAGATACCACATTTAGAAAGATCTAGCTCAAATAATACGAAAATCCGCCTAACCAAATGTACGTCAATGACAGGGCCTACATGCTCTAATAAAATAAAGACTGAGATTTGCATTTACATGCAAGCATGAGTGCAAAATAGAAGAAACTACACTTTTGGTGCCTATACAGTGATAGATCCTACTTCAGAGATCTTACTAGACTACAGAGTCAGTGAGTTTTAGAAACCATACATTTCTTTCATGGGTGTATCACATAAATCAGCAGGGTCTGCTGCAATGTTGGTGAACGGTACAAGGCTCAGTTCACCAGACTTTCTCGAATTTTCCAAATCAAGTTCACACTTCTGTATCTTTTGCTTTAAGTTGGCAACTTCCTGCAGGGAAAAAAGAGAACAGAATAAGGTCCACACTCACAGAATCCACTCAATTGGTTATAGAAAATAATCCCCAGATATACCACTTCAAGATCACTCTTGGCCAAGGTCTCCCTCCCAAGCTTTTCCTTGTAGTCATCTTCAACTTGGGTCAAATGTGTCTGGTTTGCACAAAGATTGACTATTGAGCATAAGAGTTTCTATCCATAAAATGGGACAAAAAATTGCATCCAAGGAAGATACACAAAGGCATCACCTCCAAAGCTTTAATAACACCTTCAAGTTCCCCAGCCTTCTTTGACCATTCACTAGAACTTTCTTTATGAAGTTCAGCAAGTTTCATGACCTTGTTTTTTAGGGTTCAAACAAAAAGCTACTATTAGATATGAACAGCAGTACTGTAAATAACTGCAAATTGCCAAGGGCAAGGGGCTAGACCATACACATACAAGGTAATGGGATCGTTGCAAGGTGTCGAACTGTAAAGAATGAGTCTTAATCGGGTAGAGAAGGTCTATATCAAGTATAAGAATTTACAATCAAGCTGCGACAGTAGTCATATCAAAACACTTAAGCAGGCATACTAAATAAATTTGATTGTCTACTTGGCTAGACAGGCACGCCAAGGCAGGCAAGATAATAATGGGTATTAGATAAGCCAGCCATGAGTTGAACTTATTTCTCAAAAGAAATGCACAACTTTCATGAGTCAAACTTCAAATCCAAGGGCGACTGACAACAACTGACCTCATGCAAAATAAGTATGTATGCAGGTGTAACAGATACTCCCTCTGTAAACTTTTATCAGACGTTTTAGGTCACTACTTTAGGGAGTAACAGACAATCTGCGTGCATGATACAGATACTACTTTAGGTGTAACAGATACTACTTTAGGTGTAACAGATACTACGCTACGTGCATGATTGAGCTCCATCATCATGCTCGATGCATGGTGGGACTGCAAGCAGAGGGACTCCTGCGTATTTTGTGAGGAGGCCCCAGTGGTGCCAGGCCAGCTGGGCGCAATCAACTACGAGACTCCCGATTAGGTCAAGGTCAGGGCTAAGAAGCTGCAAATGCTTCTGCTCTCTGACTTAGCTTAGTCATTTGTTCAGGCAAATATGTTTCCCCTATATATCAACATAACAAGGTGCAATGCTTGTTGCTTTTTCTCAAGAAGATAAACATATTTGGGGTTCAATTGGCTTAGACAATTTCTGTGAAGCTGAATTCCTTACACTATAGCAAATAGTGAACATAGATCTAAAATGCCTTCAAGGACTAGTACTATGTGCCGTGTGCCAAAGCGAAATTACTATCAAGGAGCTCGACAATTTCCAAATCGTCAAAATATAAAGTGAGCAAAGCAAATTGGGAGACCATCTAGGGTATCTCATACTACTAAGAAGGCAATTGCCCAACTAGATATAAGTAATAAGATAAGCTAAATATAATAGTCAACAGAGGTTGAAAGAAGGAGGGGGGGGGGGGGGGGCATACAGTTGAAAGCTCAGCGCCAAGGCGTTGTTCATTAGCAGCTGCAGCATCCCTTGCTGAGAGTAGCTCCTACAATCATCAAAAGGTGAAATAGCAAAAGTTAGCTGATTTTTTAGGGAATAACAAAAGTTACATGGTGATAGAAATAACATAATCATCCGAAGTTATACCTTTTCCATATGGGATACTCTTTGCTCAAGCTCAGAAATCCGTTCTTTACTTCGCCTCAAGGAACTTGTAGATTCCGAAATCTCTCTTTCAAGCTGATACCCAAAAATCAGGTTCATGTTTTCTTTCCTGTATCTGTCACATCAAGTATTAAATAAGAAGAAACTAACCTCTGCGATCTTTGCTGACATCCGAGACTCCTCATCCATGTTTGCTTTTCTTAGATCAGATAGATTCTTTACTTTTGCTTTCAGTTCCTCATCAAGCCAGAGATTATGCTTTTCAAGAAGCTCCTTCTCCTGACAAGGGAAGTAATAAAAATAAATAAGAAACAACAATTGGTCCATGAAAAACAATTGTTCAGGAACCTCCTTGAATCTTAGTATAACATTGAATAACCAAAGAGCAAAAGAAGGCGATGAGGTGTACAAAATAAGGCTTGGTAGAACATCATACCAAACCTTGCTTCTAAAGTTCTAAGCATTCCCTAAGCCTTTTTATATGTATACCTGTTCAATGCGGTTACATGTCGCCTGGCAGTGAGTTAACTTAGCTTCAACCTCGTGTATCCTGGCCTCTTTACCAGCAGAAGAGTCAGCCTGATTTACCTGAAAAGACGATAAAAACGGTATGCACACTTAATTTTATGCTACAAAATACAAAACAGCAAAGGTCTTTCCACGACAAAGGAGCATGCAATCTCAATTGAGTTTAAAAAAGGCTTAGCTTGCTAGAATGCATCGATAAAATAATGCTCATGATAGGCGCAAAAATGGTATAGCCCATATATCCACACCACCAGCAAGAAAAAAAATAGCTACTAATACATAGCATATCACATTTTTAAAAAAATCAAGATTATCTGATGGAAAAACTACAGATAAGTTATTCAAGAAAGAATGAGAGGTCTGACGATATGGCAGAACTCTTAAATAGCTCCACTCCAGTTCAACAGACAAGAGATTGAACATTCAGAATTTCAAATGGGCATATAGTTCATGTAATAATGCTATAAAAGAAAAACAGATGTAGCTATGTTATATAGACGGTGGAAAACTAACATTTTAAGTTTGTTCCTGAAACAACACCAAATCTGCATGCCATGATTTATTAAAAATTTATAATATATTTGAATGTAAGAGCAGCTCTTCATGAAACAACATCAAATCTACCATGCTAATGCCAAATCTACATAGCATATAATAGCCTCCGTCTATGGAGATACTGTATCAGCTCCACCAAGATAATATGTAGAAAACACAAAGCACTAAGATATAAGAGCAGTTTTGTAAGATGTCTCACATAAGTAATCAGGTGTCATAAAAGCTTAACAAAGAAGTGAAATAACATATGGTGCAGACATAGATGTATACCTACAAGCAAATCAAGTTAATATAAATATATTGCTCAGAATGCAAATTTGACTTTTGGACATGCATGCCTTCCAAAGGGGTGGGCCCATGGGTAACTGATCGATAAAGTGCATAACCATCTAATGAAAATGATTCATCTAGTCAGTCAAAGAAGTTATTCCAATAAATTTATTGGTCAAAACCAGCAAGAACGTCCGCAATATGCAGTTCCGTGTGCATTTCTGCATGTACATTGCACCATATGGTGCTAAGCAAACCAAATCAAATCCTCGCTCTCCCTCTCTCTTGAGGTACACAAAAATCTGTTCTAAAGCCGGACAAGTTACAGAAACAAGCTGCGCTAATTAGCATTTGGGCAGAAACAAACCTATAGTTAAACTCGATAACCAAATCCTCAAGCAGCAACCAGTAGTCAGTACTACCAATTATGATGCTAAAAACTACTTTGTCCTGCACACCACTCTATCAGATTGCACCATGCGACAATTTGCTCAGGTGATCATGTACTCTCAACTCACTCTACAACCAGTTTGATGACTGCTGCATATTACTAGTAGAAGTGTGAGGGCGTTAGGGGAGCTCACCATCTTATCATGGTAGCTCTGAATAACGCCATCCTTCTCCCGTATCTCTGCGTCCCTCTGCTCGATCAATTCCAGCGACTGGCACTTGGACTTGTGCAGCTCCGAGATTTCCACTTTGAGACGCTCAACCTCGCCATCCTTTGTAATCTGCGACATCAGCAACACCAAGTAGTCAGTGCAGGAGGCTTGACAAAACAAAATGATCAGTCGCCCAAAAAATCTAGGGTTCGTACTGCTTGGATGCGGAGCTGGTGTATCTCGGCCTGGGAGGAGGCGAGGTCGGCGGCGCGGCGCTCGGAGGCGGAGGTGAGCTCGGCCGCCTCGGCCTGGTACCGATCGACCTCCGCGGAGAGGGCGGTGAAGCGCTGCTCGAGGAGGGCGCAGGTCTGCTCGGCCGCGATGGCCGCCGCGTCGGCCTCGGCGCGGACGGTGTCGACCTGGTTCCGGAGCTCGCGGATGGCGGCGTCGGCCCGCTCGGCGACCGCGGCCACGTCCCCGCCGAGGAGCCGGAGCTCCTCGTCGGACATGAAGAGCGGCATCGCCGCGGGCGGGGTGGAGCGAGCGGGAGCCCTAGCCCCGCCGAGATTTCGGGGCGGCCTCCAGAAGGTTCTAGGGTTTCCCCGCGGGGAGGGAGGGAAGGGTGGTGGCGGTGCCGCAAGCGGAGGGGGTGAGCCGAGTCGAACTGGAGAATGGAGACGGGCGAGACGCGAAACGGCGGAAGCGGAGGCAGCAATGTAGATCCGGAGGATTATTAGTGCTGGGAGCCTGGGAGCCTGGTGACCGACCTCAGGCGCCGGCCCTGTATTTGCGACGTGGGCCGGAAACGAGCTGGCGGCTGCTGGGCTCTCCGTGTAACGTTCTGACTTGTGTTTGTTAACGTGTGCCATTTTCAAAAATGCGGGGTGTTGTATGAGCCTTTTGTGGTGGAGCTTATGGTGTGCCTCAAGCTGGCAATGGTGAACTATTATCCATGTTCTTATGGGTAATTCTATCAACGAACGGAGATGTGCCATGTTTGATGCTCATGGAAAAGCTGGTGGGTTAAATATCTTACCGAGGGCGTAAGACAAAGATGGGGATGGAAAATCATTACCCGTGTCTGTTATCCGCCTTACCCATAAAGTCCTTACATGTGGGCTCTAAACTTAGTAGACCCCATATAATTCTCGCATTACCCATCCAAATTTCCATCCATCTCACCCTTTTGGCCAAAATCCCTCAGAAAACTAACCTAGTCACAACATCTTATTTATTGTGCTGAAAAGTTTTTTTTCTACTAAAATGCTATCAAAGGTTGTGGTTGATTCCGTGTATGGGTTTCCCCATGGGGATAAAAACCCGACGGGGATGGGAATGGAAATATTTTTATCCCCGCAAAGGGTATGGGGACGGGCACGGGCATGGGAAGACTGTCACGGGGACGGGGATGAGAGTCTAATACCCGCCTGGGTAATCCCCATTGCCAACCTGAGACGTGTCGTGATGCTTTTGTTTAGGCGTGTCGTGATGCTATTTTATGTGAGATGGAGCAAAATTACTCTAGCATCATCATTGAGATAGATTGCCAGGTAAGAGGTGTTTTGGCAACAGAAATGATAAGGGCAATGTTATTGTAATCAGATCCCAGATTTTAAGGAGGTGTAATGAGTTTTTGCCAAACCTGTTTGGTTCAAGTTAGGGAAAGGGATTTTCCCTTGGCTCTGCTACTCGCCAGCCACCATCAACAGTCCTTGGCTTGGAGAGGTGGAGATCATGGGCTCCATGTACATAGGCGGTGAATCCTCGGTGACGCAACCTGGCGTGGGGCGTTTTCATGGGGTAAATGGTCTGCTTTTGCTCCGCACAGCCGCCAAGGATCTTGCGCCCCATCACTGGGATCTCAGACGCCGCCGACCATTACCGGAATCAAGCGCAAACGGCCGCCCGTATCATGCACGTCACCACTCGAATCTCAAACGCCGCTTGTTGTCCTCGGGGATGTGCGCTGCCATCCGCCTCCGATCTCAAGCGCCACACGCTGCTCCAATCTCCACAGGAAACACTTCCCATTCGTCAGGGAGCAATGGATCGAAGGGGGTCGGGGAGGAGATGGCGCTGGACTCGAAGGGGGTTGGGGAGGCGGCGACGTGCAAGGAAGAGAGGGTTGTGCGGGAAGCAGGTGGGGAAGGAGGACGGCATGGGCTCGGTAGCGCAACCTTTTACCGATGGGGGTGGGTGGTATCGGTCAATAACTGTGCTGGACCTGTTTACAGAGGGAAGTGTTTACAGTGTGGGGTTACCAAACACGGGTACCGTTTCCGCTTTAACAGGTGAAGGGCAAAAATCTCTTAAACAAACACCTTCGTAGTGGCATCGACATGGAAACACAACGGTCGTTCTGTTGAAGGACACTTGTGTAAGGAGATGCGTACATGTCTCTATAATTACATGTCTCTATAATTTTCAAGGCTTTGACTTGAGATGGACCGATGGAGAGCAAACGTTGTTGCAAACTTATGTGCTAAGGAAGCTCTAGTATTAAAGTCAGACTTTCTATCTTTTGATGTAAATCCCTGACTTTCTGACTGATGTATTGCAATCAGATGTAACCCGTCAAAATGAATAAAGTGCCTTGATGGCGGTTCAAAAAGAAAGTACAAACGTATAGACCACTCAAAAAAAGAAGATACAACCATACATCAGTGAAGCGTGCACTATAGTAGACCGACTCATACTATAGCAAACTATTTCTAGAAAAGTGAACACGTTTTGAAATCCCAAACATCCTTTTCAAATTTATGATTTTTTTCAATTACCACATATTAAAACTTTCGAATTTTTGGAAAAAAACTAAAATAAAAGAACAGAAAAGCAAAAAACTGAAAAAACAAAGAAACCAGTAAACATACAAAATGAACAGTCGGTAAAAATACTGGGCTGGAACTTTTCAGAAGTTCCCAAATACCCGTCACTTCCACCTTTTCACGTTGCAACAAATAATGCGTTATACATGCGTCTTTTTTTTCGTCGATCTGTTTATTCAAAATATTTTCTCTTAAATCATGGATTCAAAATTTGAACTGTTTTCATCATTGGATTCCGATTCCACGCGTCAAGATCTTCAAAACTAAATGTCATGTTGATAGGTTTTTAAAAAAATAGAAAAGGACAAAAAAGCCAAACAGACATCATGTTTTTTCTTTTTCAAAAGAGGCACACACGTGCCTTTCACAGAAGCAAGTATGTGTCTCTTATGGAAGTAAACCCATGCCTATCATGAAAGGAAAAAACATTTTTTTATTTTTCACGGAAGTAAACCTGTGTCTCTCGTGGGAGGAAAAATAAAAGAAATCGTGTTTTCTTGTTTTCCCAAAGACACGGCCGTGTCTCATGTGAAAGCAAACCCGTGCCTTTGTGAAGGGAAAAAATGTATTTTTCCCCATTTTCGAGAGGCATGCCCATGCCTACCGTGAAAGGAGAAAAAAAATCGTTTTTTTCGTTTTCGAGAAACACGGCCGTGCCTCTTAAGAAAGTAAACATGTATCTTTCGCAGAAAAAAAAACGTGCTTTTTCCGTGAGGCACTTATGTCTCTCGAATAAGCACAACTACACCTCTTGCGAAAACAAAAAACACATTTTTTACGGAAAAAATTGTCCAAAGTTAGGAAAGATCAATGAAAAACTGAAAAGAGAAAAAAAAAGCATGCAGAAAAATGAAAAAATAAAATACAAAGAAAGAATCTAGAACGCGACACATAACGGACGGTGCGAGTGACACACGCGACCCTTGAAAGGCTTCGAAATGAATGCCCCTCCACTAGTGTTGCTCTCAAGAAAAAGAACCACCGTCTAATCTATAAAATATTAAATGGGCCGAGACAACTCGGTCCTGCTTGTGCAATATGTTAGCAATTTGACGCAGGGAGCGTCACGTAGGATTTTTCACGTGTACACTTGTTAACTTCGTTAGGTAGCTACTAATAGACTAGCTATGAGAACGTCCGTACATTGTCATAGGCTTTTAAAATATTTTGTTGGAGTTGAATAAGCATGGTGTATATTAAATTTTATATGTAGAGAAAAGATAACACATGTACAATTGGTTTTATAATTGAAGTCCACTTCACTTACAATGTAAACTAATAACAAAAAGGCAATTTGATAATGTATGCATCTAGATTGATTATCCAACTAAAAATCTGAAACAAATTAAGATCTACTTAATGCGTTTTAGAAATTTTCGCACAATATCAGGAATGTTGTTTCTGGCTTCATTCGAACTATATTTGAGTAAGTACAATATAAACTTTTTCATCAACTCATACCCATCGTGCCCAAGCAATATATATAGTTAACACGAATATTTCATGTTGAAGGCCTCAAAAATATGTAACGAAGAATACCTATCGTGTAAACAGGACAAACCAATTCTTTACTGTTCCACGACAGCATAAATTGCCCAACAAAATAGCCACACATACCCTTTCAATTTTATAAATTAAATTATCTTAAATATAGTGATAAATAAAATAAATATTTATATTTGAATGTTATGATAATGAAATATATAAATTTACCCGTCCATGTCCATTGGAATAACTGACGAAAATAAGTGTTGCCATCTCGATATATCAGAATTCAAGTCGGGTTGTTTTATTTCGAGTGCGTTGTTGAATTTCTCATAACTCAATTCCTATTCCTTGAGATTCATTGGTCCCAGGACAAAAAACCTCCAACCTAACATGTCCCCGATGGAGCGATTTCATATTAAAAGATGGAGATCCCATTCGCTCACTCCCAAGGGGCGACATATCTTTGTTGTTCCTTTAAGATCTAAGGCATTTTCCTTGATATCATATTTCTTTTGATTTTGTTAACCAATTTCTCTATCAACATGAAATTCGTATTTCTGGACGATATTGCATTGAACTAATTTTGTGTTATTTAAATATTTGATGAAAAAATTGTCGTTGAGGATCTGGACATGAGATGCAGAAGGACTCACAACTCTTGATTAATTTCAGCCACATAGTTGACGTGTTTGTATCTGGTTGGAAAACCTTGGAAATAGTTGTGTAGCCTAGCAAGGAGGTGGGACAACACCCTCATCGTCGGGCTTGATCTTCTACCTTAGCCAAGTCATGCCAAGGACAGTCGCGCTACCACGCCATCGATCCCATCCCGCCGAGGGCGACCAACACGGCGCCGCGACCTGCTACACACCATAGCGCCGCTACCGAAGGATTAACACCATTGACTTTCACTTTGCCCCACTCATCCCACCTATCCTACTCGTTTGTTGTTACTACCAGTATGGTTATTCCTCCTCTCGATTGTCTTTATGACCACAACAAGCACGACCTTCTTGTTTACTTCACCAGGGCGTGTGAGAGATAACTAGGGCATGGGCTCCTTACATCGACATGGGTACACAGAGTTCGCACCTCAGGGCCAACGTCCCAAGAGAAACTGAGGCACAATGAAACATGGGATATTTAATGAACTAAAAATCATGAATGGGGTAATTCTAATCCCTTAGACAAACATGTCCATGAGAGTGCCAGCTTCTTCCAGCACCCAAAATCATACTAATTTTCTAGGATCTAACAAGAGTTGCAATGCACTGTGACATCAAACTATGGGCATAGTTCTTGACGAAGCTTCCATCCCCTTCCTTCCGTTCTGCAGTTCACATCAATCCCTCGCATCCCCACTTATCCTCTTCTCTGAGCCACCACTGCCATCTAGTTTCCTTCAGGATCATCAAGCTTTGGATCTACCATTTCACGGGTAAGCTTTTCAGTTTTTTTATTATTTTCTTCTCTTTTTATAACTGTAGCTCGAGTGATTGTACACAACAACCAGTTAAAAACACATTGTGTTTTTACATGTTTTTCTTCATATTTTATATGTGACTAGAAGTAGATATAGAATTATTGTGAACACATCAACAGAAGTTCCTAAAACTTCTATGCAGGATTTAAATTTGTAAACAATCAAAGAACAAATGGCAACTACGGGGAAGCCCAAATAATATACGTATTCTCCTTTTGTTTCCCATGTGTTGTTTTAGAATGTAAAAATAGAAATTAGACCAGCTTTATGTCATTGGATAAGAAATGACCACGGTGATTGAAATCTAGATTTTAGAGTGAAAAGGTTAGTCCAAACAAAAGAACATAGACATGTTTGATTTTTTAAACTCACCTGCATAACAAGAAGATTATTTAGCATCATCGTCATGTTTGTCCGGCTTCCTCTAAGCACCATCATTGCCTCCAGCGGCACATCTGATAATGCCTCTCGCTTCGCTTCCCTCTATAATGGTCTCTTCATTCAAGCTAATAAAAAATATTCCTGAAAAAACAGTAGAATAGACAAACCATTGTCAATGCATCCGGGAAAACATAAAATCAGGATATTATCTTTTAAGAAAAGTTATATCAATTCAGCCGTCCAATCCACCCCGGTCCAGCTTCAGCAGAGACAAGTGACCCCTCCTCCTGCCCCCTCTCTTCTTCTCCTTGGCTCTTAATCCCCATCTCCTTTTCTCGCCCTGTACGTATTCTGCAAATCAATGAACAAAAAGCATAAAAATAATGAAGTAAGTAAAATCACTATAATCGTTTAAATGTAATATTATGATCAGGAACATGTGTGTTTCTAAATATCGCTTAAAGGCAAGTCAGTGGCCAGTTGGTACAGCATGAAAAAATTAACATTTTCTATACACAATCCCAAAGCTTATTTACCTTTTAAGTCGATTTTATCTTTTGTCTTAATGAAGTAGCTCCCGACCAAAATCTGAAGCAGTGCTCCGTTACTGCAGTTCATTGTAAAATATTGTGAACAAAAAATATGGGTGCCACATCTTGTGTGGTAAACAATCGAAAAGGTGGCTTGCATCACTCCATGGTTCAGAGCACCTGTCATCAAGGTGGTACAACCGAAGATCTCCACAATGTCCAAAGTGCTATCCACGGCCTCCAGCAGGCCTGCTGTGAGGAACAGGGAGTGCTCGCAGCAATGTGGATGACTTCTTCTTGTAAAATCCATACACAAGGATTAAGCTATAAGGTGCTCACGAACCTTGTTCAGGTTGCAATGGTGGCTCCTTAGTACTACGAATAAACCACCAAGGTCTGTACCCAAAATTTTTTGCTGCACCCAAAATAATCCATAATGAAACACATAACCAGCTGACCAAAGACAACTCGAACTAAGTAACAATAGAGTATAAATGAAGACGTTAGATTTGTTATTACAGCAAACAAAGTGAGGGAGATGAGAGCCTTTTGATCAGAAAATGTACGATTATTGTATTCTTCTTAGCATCTAAAGCAAGGCACACACATAGGAGTCGCTTGTTGCATCAGATCTCTCTGTAGCATCTTTGCATGTGAGCTCTTCCAAATAGCTTTAGATCACCACACCATAATTGTAGTTAAGAAATGAAAAGGAGCATAAATCAATAAAACAATTGGTTGTATAGGGATGCAACATAGAAGCTCGCAAGACGTCTTGTTCTTCTCGAACTTCTTTACCTACAGATAATGAAAAAAGTAGTCTGGATTCTCCAGGAAATCAAGGCAGTAATTCCCTGGTCTAGACTCACATTCCAATTTCATTCTAGTACATCACAGAAATAAACAACAATCCCACAATTTACAGACCATGAGTAAGAAACAATCATGCTGCTTGAACTAACTGACAGGATCTGAAACACAACAAACATAACATATATGATTCACTAATCAAAAATACTATACATATTTGACCAAAGGAAAAATATATTTCAATTTACCATAAAAACGCACCTTCAGTTCTTTTTGTATGGCCATGTGTGCATACAATTTGTCAAGCTTCTGAAGCCTGAGCTTAAACTTCTAAGTCAAGACAAAGAGAAAAATGTATCTACAAAAATAAAGTTATGTCGTGAAGGGGAAACAGAGATGAACTTCTACTGGTGTATTTGAGAGGATAAGTTTGACGATGACAAATCTGAGTAATCCAGAGTGAATATCCCTGCCATAAATTGTTTAGTACATCGCACTATGCCAGTTACCTAAAGATTGACAAATGAGAACCCCTACCAACTCATCAAAGTCCCACGTCAGTACCAGTACCATGTTGTTTTCTCAAAAAATCATATAACACCAATGTTGGAACTACCATAAAGATCAGATAGGATAAAAACAAGAATGAGATCCTTTACCCTGGTGGGAAGTTTTCGATGTAACATACCAGAGTTATTGTTCCCTCTCCTGTAAGTTGGAAGTTGGAAGTACACCAAGGTAGGTCTAGTAGAATGCCAGCGTGCGCACCAAGCACCATGTTGTCTCCTCCTCCCGGGCATATGTGCTCGAGATCCTCCTCCACTTGCTGCACCAGACCTCTCTACATATGCAATAGTAGTATAGCAGAACATCAAATTTAGCAAGGGGGCCATGACAAACACACATGACACCTCACAAATCCCCGACAGCTATCAACATAAATATACACATCCTCGGATACCCACCCCGAGATGGTCACAGGCGTTCACCCGGGCATATGTGCTAGAGAGAAAATGGTGCATCGCTCCACCTTTACAGTTTTTATGGAGGGTAGTTTAACCAAAATTAAAGTTTGAGAAATTGAATAGGCCATGAATGTACACTGGCTGACCTGTAAATCTTTCATCTTGATGCCGACGGCAATGGAGACCAGAAGCTTTTCTTCAGACAACAAAGGCTTGAGCTCAACCAGAGCCTGCTTCATTGCAATTTCATATATGCATAATCTCATAAGCACGCAAATCAAAAGGCCAAATTGTTAAGTATGAGTCCTTAGTGACGCATCAGATAACTGAGTGCCTTCACATGCTGAAAATACTACCTGGTACACTTACCAATTTGGGGCTTGACGGAGATGACGATCACATCACTATCATCAACAAGAAGGAAAAAACATCACATGAGACACAAAGTGTCTGTCAGGCATGAACGTGTGACAAACATACATAGATGCTTGGCTGCTTTGAGAGGAGGGAGGCGGGGTCAATCAGATGGGGAAGGAGAAACGGACTTGGGTGTTGGAGGCAAGGATGGTGGCACCAAGGGAGGCGAAGGCGGCGCCACGCTCGAGGCGGCGGGGCGCGGGGCGGACGACGGAGGGTGGGAGGACGCCCGACGCTACGACGCCGCGCGCGATGCTCTCGGCCAGGTTCCCCGCGCCGACGAAACACAGGCGAAACGCGTCATCGCCGCTGTTCACGTTCACCCCGTCCTCCGCCATCAACTCCCTAACATCCAGGTCCATGCACCTTCCCGTCACGTGGGAGTACTCATCGCCCGTTTGGTGTGGCGGAGTGGATGGGATCAGGCGGCCGCTCGTGGTGGGGACGGAAGTTCTGCTAGAAGCTTTGGTGGCGATGTCGCATGGGGGAGTGGGGAGGTGGAGCTGTTCCTGCCGCCCTGACCGAACAAGAGGTCAGGTCAGGGGAGCAGTAGGGGCGGCGACGGAGTGATAGAAGGGGCCGGCGGTGGAGGGGGAGATGGGGGAAGAAAGTGGAGGGCACGGGTGGGTGGGGATGTGAGGAGGGTCTCGCTTCGTGACTCCCTGTTCGTGCGAGCGGACGGTCCGTCCGGTTTTTTTGGTCCAAGGGGCATCGTTACAGTTTTCGTCCGCTTTTTTCGTGCGAGGGGCATGGCTAGGTGTTTTTGGTTTTTTTCCGTGTTACATGCGTGGGTTTATAGATGGGATGGATGACGAAAAGAAAACAGATGGGAGGTGGGAGGGATGACGAAAAACCCCGAGGCAAGAAGCTACCAAGTGTCCCTTTTATGAGTAGAGTTGTTTTCTCGGAAGGTGATCTCACATATATGATATGATTTTAAAATTCTTAATTACCTATTATTAATGTGATTAAATCAAATCATCACCTGCCAAAACAAGTACAAAATAAAATCTTCCACTTTAATGATGGATTTGGTTTCTCAGAAGGTGATCTCACATATATGGTATGATTTTAAAATTCTTAATTACCTATTATTAATGTGATTAAATCAAATCATCACCTGCCAAAACAAGTACAAAATAAAATCTTCCGCTTTAATGATGGATTTGGTTTCTTGGAAGGTGATCTCACATATATGGTATGATTTTGGAATTCTTAATTACCTATTATTAATGTGATTAAATCGAATCATCACCTGCCAAAGCAAGCACAAAAACAAAATCTTCCACTTTAATGGCGGATTTGTTTTTTCGGAAGGTGATCTCACATATATGGTATGCTTTTGGAATTCCTAATTACCTATAATTAATGTA
Source organism: Hordeum marinum (assembly GCA_022496015.1). NCBI lineage: Eukaryota > Viridiplantae > Streptophyta > Magnoliopsida > Poales > Poaceae > Hordeum > Hordeum marinum. Next base: position 384,146,928 of record CM039677.1, on the reverse strand, counting down.
ATTAAATCAAATCATCACCTACCAAAGAAACTACAAAACAAAATCTTTTGCTTTAATGGTGAATTTGATTTTTTAATGAGAGAGAAAAAATAAACCAATGGAAGGAAACGGTGGGAGACGGGATGAAAAAAATGGACGAAAATAAACCAGACAAAAAAACCCAAGACAAGAAGCTATCAACTGGCCCTTTAGGAATAAATATTCATACCACTTGTCTTTCTGCTCCCTACAATTTTTTTTTTGTCTTTCTTGTTTTTCAGGGAAAACCTATTCCTTGTGGGTTGCCAAATAGCGCCCACGCACGTACCACCCGCCCATTTGAAGCTTCTTCTTTTTTCGTTTTCTTTAGTGTTTTTCTTTTTCTATTTTCTATTTGCGTTTCCCTTATCTGTATTCATTTTTTAATTTTAAACATGAATATTTTTTCAATTCATGATTATTTTCTAACTTTGAGAAATATTTTCAAATACGTACACATTTCTTAGGAATTTGTGAACACTTTCTGAAGTCATGAATACTTTTTTCAAATGGACAAAAAAATTGAGTTTGTTAATATATTTTTATTTACTTTACTATTTTCCGAATCATGGACATTTTCAATTCAGAGTCATTTTTTAATAAATTCACAAAATATACATTTTAACGATTTTTTTGTGAATTTATGGATATTTTTTAAACTACATCTCTTAAATTTTGTGGAAACTTCTTCAAAATCACCTTTAATTTTTTTTCATCCATGGATACTTTTTTAGTTTATCTATAATTTTAAATTTCGATTTTTTTAAAGATATTATGATTTAAACTTGTCAAATTTGAGCCATTTTTCTCTTTTTAGCTTAAGTGTGAGGAAAAAACGAGAAGCACACAAACATACAGTGAGCAAGGCGAAGCGATGGGCCGAACCCATGGCGCCTCATAGCAACACAGAGTGGTGCATGCGCGTCTGCATCCTGCTCTACCACATTTGTAGAGCCAACGTGGATTACGTCAAGCTATCTGAGTTCCTCATAAATCGACACTATACGTTCGCTACGGTAGACACCTCCGGCGACTCCGAGGTACTCATGAACTCCGACTTGTACGTGTCATCCTCGTCAACATACACATGCATTAGAGGATTGTCGGCACCAACAAAGAGGTCAATGCCCCTCCTACAAAGGGTTCACACAAAAACACAAACATGCAATATTTTAATAAGACATGGGAGCGGTCTCTTAGTCCAGAGCACATCGCATAAGGAACACTTGCACGAGCTATAGCACGTACAAACGTATCTATGACATGAGGGAGTGTCTCCTTTCAGCCACAGAAGAGGAGCATGCGCACTCACCCACAGTAGGAACCGTTGCGCCGGGTAGCACGACGGGAAGTTTTGAAATTGAAAAAAAGCTCCAGCTTTTAGCTTTTGCCGTTTCACATTGGCAAGTTCAAATTTTAATTCCGATTTTTTTGGCAACATGCTTCAAGTTCCTTGCATCCTTGCGGTACCAGCTCCATTTTCTATGCAATGAAATCGTGATAGCATTGGATACATGATGGGTGCGATGACTACTGCCACACGTCATCATCTGGCTTTGCCATAGAACTCCCAAGCACGTGTCTTTTTTTTCTTTCTCTTATGGTTGTTTTATTTGGCGTGTTTGTGCTAATTCCTCAGCAAACATTTTTTTATATTTGGTGTGGAACCTGAATTTGATGCATAGACATGATGGTTGTTTTATCTATAAAGCGTGGGCTAGGGGATGATTCGGCTAAAAGGTTGGCTGCATTTTACCTTCATTGTGAACCCCGACCTCCCAAGGACCTTCTAACCGGCCACATGCAAGACATGAAGAGCGACTCTTCAAATCTGAGCGAGTCCATGAGTAATGGTAACGGCCACTGCCGTGATCGAGCGGGCCAACCCCGTGCCCCTTTCGTCCAGATCCGAAAACCTCGAGGTGGTTGTCATGGAAGTTTCACTATCCCTTGCCCGCCATCGTTGGATCCAGACGTGGGGGCAACGACAATCGCAAATGATCTAGGGTCCCGTCTGATCTTCCCCTGTCACCACTAGAAGTATGTTTGCTCTCGCGATCTAAGGTACTTGGGTGTCACCCAAAGATGGGAGAAAACGTTTTATAGGCTAGGAATGGGTGCGGAAGAACGAGAGTGTTCTTTATGAATCCACACATTGCAGTCGAAGGTCCATGGCACTCAGGATCTCCGCCCACGTGTTAGACATCCATCGTATTCGCACACGCGCCTACCATGGGAGCCACACCCAGTAGCCCTGGTCCAACGGTGCACCGCAAAGTAGCTCTTTCGTGCACCGCGCGGCGTGTCGGACGCGGTAGATGAATATCCAAGAGCACATGTGAGCTCGTCGTCGACGTACTCGTCGGGATCCGTGCCCCAACCCTCGCGATATGATGCGGGAGCTGGAGGAGATATCTATCGTGCACTATTTCACCCGCACAGAGGAAACATGCATCCACCGCCATGCCTCTGCTGCCGACGATGAGGGGATGGAGAGCATCACAATAAAGTCAGAGCATTTCGTTGTCAAAATGGAGAATATTGCTCCGTCGATCTCGGGTCGATGGCGAATGACGCATGCAAGCAGGTGTCTTCTCCCGTCTCAAATTGATGGGTGCACTTCGTCACCTTTAGTATGTGAGAGCATCTACAACTGGACCCCTCATACCCGTTGATACGTCCATTCCGCATCATGTTTTACTACTGTTATTTATAATGTTTTATGCATAATAATGCTTTGGGGAGTAATCCCTTTTCTCTCACGATTTGCAAGGTTTACATCAAGAGGGAGAATGTTGGCAACTGGAATTCAACACCCCGAAAAAGCACGTCAAAGATACCTATTCTGCACAACTCCAATGAAGCTAAAAATTTACGAAGATTTTTTATGAAATAAATAAGAATTACTGGAGCTGAGAACTACCGGAGAGGGGACACTGCTGCCTCTTGAGCATGCGTTGATTTTCCCTTGAAGAGGAAAGGGTGATGCAACGAACTAGATAAGTATTTCCCTCAGTTGATGAAAACAAAGGTATCAATCCAGTAGGAGGAACAATCAAGTCACCAATGGATGCACCTACACAAACAATCAAACTCTTGCACCCAACGCTATAAAGGGGTTGTCAATCCCTTCACGGTTATTTGCAAGGATTAGGTCTGATAGAGATAGATGTAAACGAGTATGGAAAGTAAAAGACAAATAAGTTGCAGAAATGTATTTTTGGTATTTTTGGTTTATAGACCTGAAAATATATTATGGAAAGTAGATCCGGGGGGCATAGGTTTCACTAGAGGCTTCTCTCTTGAAGGAAAATATCACGGTGGGTAAACAAATTACTATCAAGCAATTGATAGAAAAATGAATAATCATGTAGATATCCAAGGCAATGATCATGCATATAGGCATCATGTCCGTGTCAAGTAGACCGAAACGATTCTGCATCTACTACTCTTACTCCACACATCGACCGACTCCTGTCTGCATCTAGAGTATTAAGTTCATGAAGAACAAAGTAACGCATTAGGTAAGATGACATGATGTACATAGAGGGATAAAACTCAAGCAATATGATGAAAACCCCATCTTGTTACACTTGATGGCAACAATACAATACGTGCCTCGCTACCCCTACTTTGTCACTGGGTGAGGACACTACGAGATTGAACCCAAAACTAAGCACTTCTCCCATTGCAAGAATTACCAATCTAGTTGGCCAAACCAAATCAATAACTCGAAGAGACTTGCAAAGATATGAAATCATGCATATAAGAATTAAGAGAAGATTCAAATAAGATTCATGGATAATCTGAACATAAACCCACAATTCATCGGATCTTGACAAACACACCGCAAAAGAGTATTACATCGGATAGATCTCCATGAAGATCATGAAGGACATGGTATTGAAGATCAAAAAGAGAGAAGAAGCCATCTAGCTACTAGCTATGGACCCGTAGGTCTGTGGTGGATTACTCACGTATCATCAAAGGGGCAATGGAGTTGATGTAGATGCCCTCCGTGATCGGATCCCCCTCTCGCAGATTACCGAAAAAGGCTCCAAGATTGGATCTCTCGAGAACGGAGGCTTCTACCGACGGAAAAGCATTTGTGTGGCTCTTTTTGGTGTCGGGGGAATATTTGGGTATTTATAGGACGAATAATAGGGTTAGGAGACTCGCCAGGAGACGGCAAGCCTACTAGGCACGTCCAGGGGGGTGGCCGCGCTTCCAGGGCTTGTGACCTCCTAGCAGGTGCCCTAGCGTGCACTCCAAGTCTGCTAGATCTCTTTCCTTCGAGAAAAAAATCATTCCGGAGATTTTATTGTTGGAAATATGCCCTAGAGGCAATAATAAAATGGTTATTATTGTATTTCCTTGTTCATGATAATTGTCTATTGTTCATGCTATAATTGTGTTAACCGGAAACCGTAATGCATGTGTGAATACATAGACCACAACGTGTCCCTAGTGAGCCTCTAGTTGGCTAGCTCGTTGATCAATAGATGGTCACAGTTTCATGACCATGGACATTGGATGTCGTTGATAACGGGACACATCATTGGAAGAATGATGTGATGGACAAGACCCAATCCTAAGCATAGCACAAGATCGTGTAGTTCGTTTGCTAAAGCTTTTCCAATGTCAAGTATCGTTTCCTTAGACCATGAGATCGTGCAACTCCCGGATACCATAGGAATACTTTGGGTGTGCCAAACGTCACAACGTAACTAGGTGGCTATAAAGGTACACTACAGGTATCTCCGAATGTATCTGTTGGGTTGGCACAAATCGAGACTGGGATTTGTCACTCCGTATGACGGAGAGGTATCTCTGGGCCCACTCGGTAAGACATCATCATAATGAGCTCAATGTGACTAAGGAGTTGGCCACGGGATGATGTGTTACGGAACGAGTAAAGAGACTTCCCGGTAATGAGATTGAACAAGGTATAGGGATACCGACGATCGAATCTCGGGCAAGTATCATACCGGTAGACAAAGGGAATTGTATACGGGATTGATTGAATCTCCGACATCGTGGTTCATCCGATGAGATCATCATGGAGCATGTGGGAGCCAACATGGGTATCCAGATCCCGCTATTGGTTATTGACCGGAGAGGTGTCTCGGTCATCTCTACGTGTCTCCCGAACCCGTAGGGTCTACACACTTAAGGTTTGATGACGCTAGGGTTATAGGGAATTAGTGTACGTGGTTACCGAAGGTTGTTCGGAGTCCCGGATGAGATCCCGGACGTCACGAGGAGCTCCAGAATGGTCCGAAGGTAAAGATTCATATATAGGAAGTGAGGTTTTGGTCACTGGAAATGTTTCGGGAATTACCGGTAACGTACCGGGACCATCGGAAGGGTTCCGGGGGTCCACCAAGTGGGGCCACCATCCCCAGAGGGCTGCATGGGCCGCAAGTGGGAGGGAACCAACCCCTAGGTGGGCTAGTTCACCCCCACAAGGGACCAAGGCGCAGCTGAAGTGGGAAGGGGGCAAACCCTAGGGCAGATGGGCCCTAAGGCCCACCCTAGGGCAGTCGCACCCCTCTCCCTCTTGGTCGCCAGCTAGATGGGATCTAGAGGCTGCCGCACCACCCTAGGGTGGGAACCCTAGGGCATAGCCCTCCCTTCCCCCTCCTCCTATAAATAGAGGAGCCCTTGGGGCTGCCGGGGACACGATCTCTCTCCCATGGCGCAACCCTACTCCTCCCTCTCGTCGTCCTCCGTAGTGCTTAGCGAAGCTCTGCCGGAGTACCACGCAGCTCCACCGTCACCACGCCGTCGTGCTGCCAGAGCTCTTCCTTAACCTCTCCTTCCTCCTTGCTGGATCAAGGCTTAGGAGACGTCACCGGGCTGCACATGTGTTGAATGCGGAGGCGCCGTTGTTCGACGCTTAGATCGGATTCCACCGCGATCTGAATCGCTGCGACTATGACTCCATCAAACACGTTCTAGTAACGCTTCCGCTTTGCGATCTTCAAAGGTATGAAGATGCACTCTCCCCACTCGTTGCTGGTTTCTCCATAGATAGATCTTGGTGAACACGTAGGATTTTTTTTGATTTACTACTAGGTCTTCCAACAGTGGCATCATGAGCTAGGTCTATGCATAGAATCTATGCACGAGTAGAACACAAAGTTGTTGTGGGCGTCGATCTTGTTAATTTGCTTACCACTACTAGTCTTATCTTGATTCGGCGGTATTGTGGGATGAAGCGGCCCGGACCAACTTTACACGTACGCTTACGTGAGACCGGTTCCACCGCCTGACATGCACTTGTTGCATAAGGTGGCTAGCGGGTGTCTGTCTCTCCCACCTTAGTCGGATTGTATTCGATGAAAAGGTCCTTATGAAGGGTAAATAGAAATTGGCATATCACGTTGTGGTTTTGGCGTAGGTAAGAAACATTCTTGCTAGAAACCTATAACAACCACGTAAAAACTTGCAACTACAAATTAGAGGACGTCTAACTTGTTTTTGCAGCATATGCCTTGTGATGTGATATGGCCAAAGGATGTGATGTGATGCATTGTGATGTATGAGATTGACCATGTTCTTGTAATATAATTCACGACTTGCATGTCGATGAGTATGACAACTGGCAGGAGCCATAGGAGTTGTCTTATTTTATTGTATGACCTGCGTGTCAATCATAAACGCCATGTAATTACTTTACTTTATTGCTAAACGATAGCCATAGTAGTAGAAGTAATAGTTGGCGAGACAACTTCATGAAGACATGATGATGGAGATCATGGTGTCGTGCCGGTGACAGTGATGATCATGGTGCCCCGAAGATGGAGATCAAAGGAGCAAGATGATATTGGCCATATCATGTCACTATATTGATTGCATGTGATGTTTATCATGTTTACATCTTATTTGCTTAGAACGACGGTAGTAAATAAGATGATCTCTCAATAAAATTTCAAGAAATGTGTTCACCCTAACTGTGCACCGTTGCTAAGGATCGTTGTTTCGAAGCACCACGTGATGATCGGGTGTGATAGGTTCTAACGTTCGCATACAACGGGTGTAAGCCAGATTTACACACACGAAACACTTAGGTTGACTTGACGAGCCTAGCATGTACAAACATGGCCTCGGAACACGGAAGACCGAAAGGTCGACATGAGTCGTATAGAAGATACGATCAACATGGAGATGTTCACCATGGATGACTAGTCCGTCTCACGTGATGATCGGACCCACGCTAGTTGACATGGATCATGTATCACTTGGATGACTAGAGAGATGTCTATCTAAGTAGGAGTTCATTAAATAATTTGATTATGTGAACTTAATTATCATGAACTTAGTCTAAAATTGTCTTTACAATCTATATTGTAGATCCAATGGCCAACGCTAATGTCACCCTCAACTTCAACGCGTTCCTAGAGAAAACCAAGCTGAAAGACGATGGAAGCAACTATGCAGACTGGGTCCGTGGCTTGAGGATCATCCTCATAGCTTCCAAGAGATTGTATGTCCTTGATGCACCGCTAGGTGACGCACCCATTTTCCTAGTGGACCAAGACGTCATGAATGCTTGGCAGTCGCGTTGTGATGATTACTCCCTTGTTCAGTGCGACATGCTTTACAGTTTAGAACCGGGGCTCCAAAAGCGTTTTGAGCAACATAGAGCATATGAGATGTTCCAAGAGCTGAAACTAGTTTTCCAAGCTCATGCCCGGGTCGAGAGATATGATATCTCCGACAAGTTCTTCAGTTGTAAGATGGAGGAAAACAGTTCTGTCAGTGAGCACATACTCAAAATGTCTAGGTTGCACAACCGCTTGACTCAGCTGGGAGTTAATCTCCCAGATGACTCGATCATTGACAGAATCCTTCAGTCGCTTCCACCTAGCTACAAGAGCTTTGTGATGAACTACAACATGCAGGGTATGGAGAAGTCCATTCCTGAGTTGTACTCAATGCTGAAATCAGCGGAGGTCAAGATAAAAAAGGAGCATCATGTGTTGATGGTGAATAAGACCACTAGTTTCAAGAAAGGCAAGGGTAAGAAGAACTTCAATAAGGACGGCAAAGCTATTGCCACGTCCGGTAAGCAAGTTGCCGGGAAGAAGAACAAGCATGGACCCAAGCCTGAGACTGAGTGCTTTTATTGCAAGGGTACCGGTCAATGGAAGCGGAACTGCCCCAAGTACTTAGCGGATAAGAAGGCTGGCAACGTTAAAGGTATATGTGATATACTTGTTATTGATGTGTACCTAACCAGCGCTCGTAGTAGCTCCTGGGTATTTGATACCGGTGCAATTGCTCACATTTGTAACTCCAAGCAGGAGCTGCGGAATAAGCGTAGACTGGCAAAGGACGAGGTGATAATGTGCATCGAGAATGGTTATGGTTCCAAGGTCAATGTGATCGCTGTCGGCATGCTACCTCTACATCTACCTTCGGGATTAGTTTTAAACCTCAATAATTGTTATTTAGTACCAGCTTTGAGCGTGAACATTGTATCTAGATCTCGTTTGATGCGAGATGGCTACTCATTTAAATCTGAGAATAATGGTTGTTCTATTTATATGAGAGAAATGTTTTATGGTCATGCCCCGTTGGTCAATGGTTAATTTTTGATGAATCTCGAACGTGATGTTACACATGTCCATAGTGTGAGTACCAAAAGATGTAAAATTTATAATGATAGTCCCACTTACATGTGGCACTGCCGTCTTGGTCATATTGGTGTCAAACGCATGAAGAAACTCCATGTTGATGGACTTTTGGAGTCTCTTGATTTTGAATCATTTGACACGTGCGAACCATGCCTCATGGGCAAGATGACCAAGACTTCGTTCTCTGGAACAATGGAGCGAGCAACTGACTTGTTGGAGATAATACATATCGATGTATGCGGTCCAATGAGCGTCGAGGCTCGCGGTGGCTACCGTTATGTTCTCACCCTCACTGATGACTTGAGCAGATATGGGTATGTCTACTTAATGAAACACAAGTCTGAAACCTTTGAAAAGTTCAAGGAATTTCAGAGTAAGGTAGAGAATCAACGTGACAAGAAAATAAAGTGCCTACGGTCTGATCGTGGTAGAGAATATTTAAGTCACGAGTTTGGCATGCACCTAAGGAAATGTGGAATTGTTTCACAACTCACGCCGCCTGGCACACCTCAGCGAAATGGTGTGTTTGAACATCGTAATCGCACTCTATTGGATATGGTGCGATCTATGATGTCTCTTACCGACTTACCGCTATCATTTTGGGAATATGCATTAGAGACTGCCGCATTCACTTTAAATAGGGCACCATCAAAGTCCGTTGAGACGACACCGTATGAATTATGGTTTGGAAAGAAACCTAAGCTGTCGTTTCTAAAAGTTTGGGGATGTGATGCTTATGTGAAGAAACTTCAACCTAAGAAGCTCGAACCCAAAGCGGAAAAGTGCGTCTTCATAGGATATCCCAAAGAGACTATTGGGTATACCTTCTACCTCAGATCCGAAGGCAAAGTCTTTGTTGCCAAGAATGAATCCTTTCTCGAGAAAGAGTTTCTCTCGAAATAAATAAGTGGGAGGAAAATAGAACTTGATGAGGTAGTCGTACCTCCACTCGAACCGGAGAGTAGCGTAGCATGGGAAGTTGTTTCTGTGGAGCCTACACCGGCTGGAGAGGAAGTTAATGATGATGATCATGAAACTTCAGATCAAGTTACTATTGAACGTCGAAGGTCCACTAGCACATGTTCCGCACCAGAGTGGTACGACAACCCTGTCCTAGAGATCATGTTGTTGGACAACGGTGAACCTTCGAACTATGAAGAAGCAATGGTGGGCCCGGATTCCAACAAATGGCTTGAAGCCATGAAATCTGAGATAGGATCCATGTATGAGAACAAAGTATGGACTTTGGTGGACTTGCCTGATGATAAGAGAGCCATTGAAAATAAATGGATCTTTAAGAAGAAGACTGACGCGGATGGTAATGTGACCGTCTATAAGGCTCGGCTTGTCGCTAAGGGTTATCGACAAGTTCAAGGAGTTGACTACGATGAGACTTTCTCACCCGTAGCGATGTTGAAGTCTGTCCGAATCATGTTAGCAATTGCCGCATTTTATGATTATGAGATCTGGCAAATGGACGTCAAAACGGCATTCCTTAATGGCTTCCTTAAGGAAGAACTGTATATGATGCAGCCGAAAGGTTTTGTCGATCCTAATGATGCTAACAAAGTATGCAAGCTCCAACGCTCCATCCATGGGCAAGTGCAAGCATCTCGGAGTTGGAACATTCGCTTTAATGAGGTTATTAAAGCGTTTGGATTTATACAGGTTTATGGAGAACCCTGTATTTACAAGAAAGTGAGTGGGAGCTCTGTAGCATTTCTCATATTATATGTGGATGACATATTGTTGATGGGAAATGATATAGAACTTTTGGAAAGCGTAAAGGCCTACTTGAATAAGTGTTTTTCAATGAAGGACCTTGGAGAAGCTGCTTACATATTAGGTATTAAGATCTATAGAGATAGATCGAAACACCTCATAGGTCTTTCACAAAGCACAACCTTGAAAAGATATTGAAGAAGTTCAATATGGATCAGTCCAAGAAGGGGTTCTTGCCTATGTTACGTGGTGTGAGATTGAGTACGATTCAATGCCCGACCATGGCAAAGGATAGAGAAGAGATGAGTGCCATCCCCTATGCTTCAGCCATAGGCTCTATTATGTATGCCATGTTGTGTACTAGACCTGATGTGAACCTTTCCATAAGTTTGGTAGGGAGGTACCAATGTGATCCCGAAGCGGAACACTAGACAGTGGTCAAGAATATCCTGAAGTACCTGAAAAGGACAAAGGGCATGTTTCTCGTATATGGAGGTGCCGAAGAGCTCGTCGTAAAGGGTTATGTCGATGCTAGCATCGACACAGATCCGGACGACTCCATGTCGCAAACCGGATACGTGTATATTTTGAACAGAGGGGCAGTCAGCTGGTGCAGCAGCAAGCAAAGCGTCGTGGCGGCATCTACATGTGAAGCATAGTACATAGCTGCTTCGGAAGCAGCAAAGGAAGGAGTCTGGATGAAGGAGTTCATCACCGACCTAGGAGTGATTCCTAATGCGTCGGGCCCGATGACTCTATTCCGTGACAACACTGGAGCTATTGCCATTGCGAAGGAGCCCGGGTTTCACAAGAAGACAAGACACATCAAGCGCCGCTTCAACTCCATTCGTGGTTACATTCAAGAGGGAGATATAGATATTTGTAAAGTACGTATGGATCTGAATGTCGCAGATCCGTTAACTAAACCTCTCTCACGAGCAAAACATGATCAACACCTGAATGCTATGGGTGTTCGATTCATCACCATGTAACTAGATTATCGACTCTAGTGCAAGTGGGAGACCGTTGGAAATATGCCCTAGAGGCAATAATAAAATGGTTATTATTGTATTTCCTTGTTCATGATAATTGTCTATTGTTCATGCTATAATTGTGTTAACCTGAAACCATAATGCATGTGTGAATACATAGACCACAACGTGCCCCTAGTGAGCCTCTAGTTGGCTAACTCGTTGATCAATAGATGGTCACGGTTTCATGACCATGGACATTGGATGTCGTTGATAATGGGATCACATCATTGGGAGAATGATGTGATGGACAAGACCCAATTCTAAGCATCGCACAAGATCGTGTAGTTCGTTTGCTAAAGCTTTTCCAATGTCAAGTACCGTTTCCTTAGACAATGAGATTGTGCAACTCCCGGATACCATAGGAATACTTTGGGTGTGCCAAACGTCACAATGTAACTGGGTCACTATAAAGGTACACTACAGGTATCTCCGAAAGTATCTATTGGGTTGGCACGAATCGAGACTGGGATTTGTCACTCCGTATGACGGAGAGGTATCTATGGGCCCACTCGGTAAGACATCATCATAATGAGATCAATGTGACTAAGGAGTTGGGCATGGGGTGATGTGTTACGGAACGAGTAAAGAGACTTGTCGGTAATGAGATTGAACAAGGTATAGGGATACCGACGATCGAATCTCGAGCAAGTATCATACCGGTAGACAAAGTGAATTGTATACGGGATTGATTGAATCCCCGACATCGTGGTTCATCTGATGAGATCATCGTGGAGCATGTGGGATCCAACATGGGTATCCAGATCCCGCTGTTGGTTATTGACCGGAGAGGTGTCTCGGTCATGTCTACGTGTCTCCCGAACCCGTAGGGTCTACACACTTAAGGTTCGATGACGCTAGGGTTATTGGGAATTAGTGTAAGTGGTTACCAAAGGTTGTTCGGAGTCCCGGATGAGATCCCGGACGTCACGAGGAGCTCTGGAATGGTCCGGAGGTAAAGATTCGTATATAGGAAGTGAGGTTTTGGTCACCGGAAATGTTTCGGGAATTACCGGTAACGTACCGAGACCACCGGAAGGGTTCTGAGAGTCCACCAAGTGGGGCCACCAGCCCCAAAGGGCTGCATGGGCCGCAAGTGGGAGGGAACCAGCCCCTAGGTGGGCTGGTGCGTCCCCACAAGGGCCCAAGGCGCAACTGAAGTGGGAAGGGGGGCAAACCCTAGGGAAGATGGGCCCTAAGGCCCACCCTAGGGTAGTCGCACCCCTCTCCCTCTTGGCCGCCGACCAGATGGGATCTGGAGGCTGCCGCACCACCCTAGGGCACAGCCCTCCCTCCTCCTCCTCCTATAAATAGAGGTGCCCTTGGGGCTGCCGGGGAAACAATCTCTCTCTCCCACGACGCAACCCTACTCCTCCCTCTCCTCGTCCTCCGTAGTGCTTAGCGAAGCTCTGCCGGAGTACCACACAGCTCCACCGTTACCATGCCGTCGTGCTGCCGGAGCTCTCCCTCAACCTCTCCTTCCTCCTTGATGGATCAAGGTGTAGGAGATGTCACCGGGCTGCACGTGTGTTGAACGCGGAGGCGCTGTTGTTCGGCGCTTAGATCGGATTCCACCGCAATCTGAATCATTGCGAGTATGACTCCATCAACCGCGTTCTAGTAATGCTTCCGCTTTGCGATCTTCAAAGGTATGAAGATGCACTCTCCCCACTTGTTGCTTTTTTCTCCATAGATAGATCTTGGTGAACACGTTGGAATTTTTTTGATTTACTACTACGTCTTCCAACATTTAGTCCGTTTGGTCTCCGTTTAATATTCCATATCTGCAAAACTCAAAAACAAGGGAAAAATTAAAAACTGGCACTAGGCTCTAGATTAATAGGTTAGTCCCAAAAATAATATAAATTAGCATATAAAACATCCAAAACAAATAATATAATAGCATGACATCATCAAAAATTATGGATACGTTGGAGACGTATCAGCATCCCCAAGCTTAATTCCTGCTCGTCCTCGAGTAGGTAAATGATAAAAACAGATTTTTTTCATGTGGAGTGCTACCTAACACATTTATCCATGTAATATTCTCTATTGTGGCATGAATATTCAGATCCATAAGACTCAAAACAAAAGCTTAATATTGATATAAAAACAATAACATTTCAAGCATACTAGCAAATCAATTGTATCTCTTCAAAATATAATGGCAAAAGAAAGTTATCCCTACAACATCATATGGTCTGGCTATGCTCCATCTGTTGGGGAACGTTGCACGGGAAACAAAAGTTTTCCTATGCTTCACCAAGATTAATCTAGGAGATGAGCATCTATGAGAGGAGAGATTGGATCCATGTACCCTTGTAGATCACTAAGAGGAAGCGTTAGTGAACGCGGTTGATGTAGTGGTATGTCTCTGTGATCCAAATCGCAAGCCGTCCCACGAACTCCCGATCAAGTACCGAGCGGACGACACCTCCGTGTTCAACACACGTGTAGCTCGGTGAAGATCTCCGCCTTCTTGATCCAGCAAGAGGGAGTGGAGATGTAGATGAGTTCTCCGGCAGCGTGACGGTGTTGTGGCGATGGTGGTGGAGCAATTCCAGTAGGGCTTCGCCTAAGCACTGCTGGAAACGATCTAGAGGAGAAAACAATCTAGAGGAAGAAGAGGGCAACACGCGGTTGGGGCTGCCCTCAAAATCCTCTAGTATATATAGGAGGGAGGGGAGAGGAGGCAGCCCTAGCCTCTCCTCCAAGGAGAGATTCGGCCGAAGCCAAGGGGAGGAGTCCACCTCCCACAAGGGAGGTGGATTCCTAGTGGGACTCTTCCCTAACTTGGACCCTATTCTTCCTCCTTCCCCATGCGCATAGGGCCCTTTTGGGCTGGTTCCCCATCCCACCAGGGGCTAGTGCGCCACCCCTAAGGCCCATGTGGCCCCTTGGGGTATGTGGTCCCCACTTGGTGGTCCCCGGAACCCATTCGTCACTCCTAGTACACTGCCGGAAATGCCTGAAACTTTTTCGGAGTTCAAACACCACTTTCCTATATATCAATCTTTACCTCCAGACCATTCCAGAGCTCCTCGTTACGTCTGGGATCTCATCCGGGACTCCGAACAACCTTCGGTCACCACCATACATAACTCTATACTACCAAAACGTCACCGAACCTTAAGTGTGCAAACCCTACGTGTTCGAGAACTATGTAGACATGACCGAGACACCTCTACAGTCAATAACCAATAGCGGGACCTGGATGCCCATATTGATTCCTACATATTCTACGAAGATCTTTATCGGTCGAACCTCTATGTCAAGGATTCAGTTAATCCCGTATGATGTTCCCTTTGTTCTTCGGTATGTTACTTGCCCGAGATTCGATCGTCGGTATCTCCATACCTAGTTCAACCTCATTAATGGCAAGTCTCTTTACTCGTTCCGTAATACAAGATCCCATGGCTAACACTTAGTTACATTGCTTGCAAGGCTTATTGTGATGTTGTATTACCGAGTGGGCCCTGGGATACCTCTCTGTCACACGGAGTAACAAATCCCAGTGTTGATCCATGCCAACCCAGCAGACACCCTCGGAGATACCTGTAGAGCACCTTTATAATCACCTAGTTATGTTGGGACATTTGATACACACAAGGCACTCCTCCAGTGTCAGTGAGTTGCATGATCTCATGGTCATAGGAACATATACTTGACATGCAAAAAACTGTAGCAATAAACTGACACGATCATATGCTACGTTTATAGTTTGGGTCTTGTCCATCCTATCATTCTCCTAATGATGTGATCCCGTTATCAAATGACATCTCATGTCAATGGCTAGGAAACCTTGACCATCTTTGATCAACGAGCTATTTTACTAAAGGCACACTAGGGACAAAGTGTTGTCTATATATCCACACATGCAATGTGTTTCCAATCAATACAATTATAGCATGGATAATAAACAATTATCATGAACAAGGAAATATAATAATAAACACTTTATTTATTGCCTCTAGGGCATATTTCCAACAGTCTCCCACTTGCACTAGAGTCAATAATCTAGTTCACATCACTATGTGATTTACATTGTAATGAATCGAACACCCATGCTGTTCTGGTGTTGATCATGTTTAGCCCTTGGAAGAGGTTTAGTCAACGGGTCTGCAACATTCAGATCCGTGTGCACTTTGCAAATATTTATGTCCTTCTCCTCGATGTAATCGCGGATGGAATTGAAGCGTCGCTTTATGTGTCTGGTCCTCTTGTGAAACCTTGGTTCCTTGGTGAGAGCAATGGCACCAGTGTTGTCATAGAACAGAGTCATTGGATTCAGTGCACTGGGCACTACTCCAAGATCTGTCATGAACTGCTTCATCCAGACACCTTCCTTTGCTGCCTCTGAGGCTGCGATGTACTCCGCTTCGCATGTAGAATCGACTACCACGCTTTGCTTGGAACTGCACCAGCTTATCGCTCCCCCGTTGAGAATAAATACGTATCCGGTTTGCGACTTAGAGTCATCCGAATCAGTGTGAAAGATTGCATCGACGTAACCCTTTACGACGAGCTCTTGATCATCTCCATAAACGAGAAACATTTCCTTAGTACTTTTCAGGTGCTTAAGGATATTCTTGACCACCATCCTATGCTCCATTTTAGAATCACTTTGAAACCTTCCGGCCGTACTTATGGAAAGACTGACATCGGGTCTTGTGCACAACATTGCATACATGATAGAGCCTATGGCTGAAGCATAGGGTATGACACTCATCTTCTCTCTATCTTCTGCAGTCACTGGGCATTGAGTCTTACTCAACTTCACACCTTGTAACACAGGGAAGAACCCCTTCTTGGACTGATCCATTTTGAACTTCTTCAAAACTTTATCAAGGTATGTGCTTTGTGAAAGTGCTATCAAGCGTCTCAATCTATCTCTATAGATCTTAATGCCTAATATGAAAGCAACTTCTCCTAGGTTCTTCATTGAAAAACTCTTGTTCAAATATTCCTTCATGCTTTCCAGCATTTATATATTGTTTCCAATCAGTAATATGTCATCCACATATAATATTAGAAACGCTATAGAGCTTCCACTCACTTTCTTGTAAATACAAGGTTCTCCATAAACTTGTATGAACCTCATCAAAGCGCTTATTCCAACTCCGAGATGCTTGCACCAGTCCATAAATGGATCGCTGGAGTTTGCAAACTTTTGGCCAGGATTCTCTGGATTGACAAAACCTTCTGGTTGCATCATATACAACTCTTCCTCAAGGAAACCGTTGAGGAACGCTGTTTTGACATCCATCTGCCAAATTTCATAGTCGAAATATGCAACTATTGCCAACATGATTCTGACGGACTTAAGCATCGCTACGGGTGAGAATGTCTCATTGTAGTCAACTCCTTGAACTTGTCAAAAACCCTTTGTGATAAGTCAAGCTTTATAGACGGTGATATTACCGTCCGCGTCCGTCTTCTTCTTAAAGATCCATTTGTTCTGAATGGCCTTTCGCCCTTCAGGTAATACTTCCAAAGTCCATACTTTGTTTTCATACATGGATCCCATCTTGGATTTCATGGCCTCTAACCATTTCTCAGAATCCGGGCCCATCATCGCTCCTCCATAGCTTGTAGGTTCATTGTTGTCCAACAACATGACCTCCAAGACAGGGTCGTCGTACCAGTCAGGAGCAGTACATGGCCTTGTCGACCTACGAGGTTCAATGGTAACTTGATCCGAAGCTTCATGATCATCATCATTAACTTCCTCTTCAACTGTCGTAGGTTCCATAGAAACATCTTTTTGCGCTACGCTACTCTCTGGTTGAAGTAAAGGTTTAGTAACCTCATCAAGCTCTATTTTCCTCCCACTCAATTCTTTCGAGAGAAACTCTTTCCCAAGAAATGTTCCGTTCTTACAAACACTTTGCCTTTGGATCCGAGATAGAAGGTATACCCAACTGTCTCTTTTGGGTATCCTATGAAGACGCAATTCTCCGCTTTGGGTTCTAGCTTTTCAGGCTGAAGCTTTTTGACATAAGCATCACATCCCCAAACTTTAAGAAATGACAACTTTGGCCTCTTGCCAAACCATAGTTCATATGGCGTCGTCTCAACGGATTTCGATGGTGCCCTATTTAAAGTGAATGTAGCTGTCTCTAATGCATATCCCCAAAACGATAGTGGCAATTGGCAAGAGACATCATAGAACGCACCATATCTAATAAGGTTTGATTACGACGTTCGGACACACCATTATGCTGTGGTGTTCCAGGCGGTGTCAACTGTGAAACAATTCCACACTGTCTTAAGTGACTGCCAAACTCATAACTCAGATATTCACCTCCTTGATCAGATCATAGGAATTTAATCTTCTTGTTATGATGATTCTCAACTTCACTCTGAAATTGCTTGAACTTTTCAAATGTTTCGGACTTGTGTTTCATTAAGTAAATATACCCATATCTACTTAAGTCATCAGTGAAGGTGAGAAAATAACGATATCCACCGCGCGCTGCAACATTCATTGGACCACACACATCAGTATGTATGATTTCCAACAAGTCACTTGCCCATTCCATTGTTCGAGAGAACGGCGTTTTAGTCATCTTGCCCATGAGGCATGGTTCACATGTGTCAAGTGATTCAAAATCAAGTGACTCCAAAAGTCCATCAACATGGAGCTTCCTCATGCGTTTTACACCAATATGACCCAAACGGCAGTGCCACAAGAAAGTGGTACTATCATTATCAACTCTACATCTTTTGGCATCAATGTTATGAACATGTGTATCATCACTATCAAGATTCAATACGAATAAACCCCTCACATTGGGTGCATGACCATAAAAGATATCACTCATATAAATAGAACAACCATTATTCTCTAATTTAAATGAGTAACCGTCTCGCAATAAACAAGATCCAGATATGATGTTCATGCTTAACGCAGGCACTAAATAACATTTATTGAGGTTCATCACTAATCCCGATGGTAATCGAAGAGAGAGAGAGCGTGCCGATGGCGATCACATCAACCTTGGAACCATTTCCCACGCGCATCATCACTTCGTCCTTCGCCATCTTTCGTCTATTCCGTAGTTCTTGTTTTGAGTTGCAAATGTGAGCAACCGAACCGGTATCAAATACCATGGCACTACAATGAGAGCTAGTAAGGTACACATCAATAACATGTATATCATATATACCTTGTTTGTTGTTGGCCTCCTTTTTGTCAGCCAGATACTTAGGGCAGTTCCGCTTCTAGTGACCAGTTCCCTTGCAATGAAAGTACTTAGTTTCTGGCTTGGGTCCAGCCTTGGGTTTCTTCACGGGAGGAGCAACTGCTTTGCCACCCTTCTTGGAGTTACCCTTCTTGCCCTTGCCATTCTTCTTGAAACTAGTGGTTTGATTAACCATCAACACTTGATGTTCTTTCCGGATTTCAGACTCAGCGACTTTTAGCATCGCAAACAGCTCGACGACTGACTTGTTCATCCCGTGCATGTTATAGTTCATCACGAAGCTCTTGTAGCTTGGTGGCAATGATTGAAGAACTCTATCAGTGATCGCCTCTGGTGGAAGGGGCATCCCTAACTTCGTCAGATGAGTCAAATACCTAGACACTCTGAGTATATGTTCACTGATAGACCCGTGCTCCTCCGTTTTGCAAGTGTAGAACTTATCGGAGGTCCCATACTTCTCGATCCGGGCATTCTTCTTAAAGATAAACTCCAACTCCTGGAACATCTCATATGCTCCATGACGTTCAAAACTTCTTTGAAGTCCCGGTTCTAAGCCATACAATATTGCACACTGAACTATTGAGTAATCTCCAGAACGTGCCTCCCAAGCTTTCTTAACGTCTTCGGATGACAAATCCGCGGGTTGGTTAGCAAGCGGCGCATCAAGGACATATGCCTTCTGGGAAGCCGTGAGGATAATCCTCAGATTACGGGCCCAGTCCACAAAGTTACTTCCATCATCTTTCAACTTAGCTTTCTCTAGGAACGCATTAAAATTCAAGGGTGCTACTGCGCGATCTATTGATCTACAACATAAATATGCAAAGGTTACTAAGACTATTGTTCAAGATAATGAGTTTAGTTAATCAAATTACTAAATCTCCCACTCAAATTGACATCCCTCGGGTCATCTGAGTGATACATGATCCAAATTCACCAACTCAAGTCCGATCATCATGTGAGTTGAGGTGGTTTCAATGGTGAACATCATCATGTCGATCATATCTACTATATGACTCATGTTCGACCTTTTGATCTCTTGTGTTCCGAGGCCATGTCTGTACATGCTAGGCTCGTCAAGTTTAACCCGAGTGTTCTGCATGTGCAACACTGTCTTACACCCGTTTTATGCGAACGTAGAGTCTATCACACCCGATCATCACATGGTGTCTCGACACGCCGAACTTTCACAATGGTGCACACTTGGGGAGAACATAATTCATTTTGAAATTTAAGTGAGGAATCACCTTATAATGCTAGCATCGTCCTAAGCAAAACAAGGTGCATAAAAGGATTAACATCACATGCAAATCATAAGTGACATGATATGGCCATGAACTTGTGCTTTTGATCTCCATGTTGAAAGCACCGGCATGATCTCCATCATCACCGACATCACACCATGATATCCATCATCTTGATCTCCATCAACGTGTCACCATCGGGGTTGTCGCGCCCACCATGCTTCTACTACTATTGCTACTGTTTAGCGATAAAGTAAAGCATTACATAGCGCTTAAAGATTGACATGCAGGTCATACAACAATCAAAGACAACCCTATGGCTCCTGCCGGTTGCCATACTCATCGACATGCAAGTCGTGATATTCTATACAAAAACATGATCATCTCATACATCACATATATCACATCATGCTATTGGCCATATCACATCACAACATACCCTGCAAAAACAAGTTAGACGTCCTCTAATTGTTGTTGCATGTTTTATGTGGCTGCTATGGGTATCTAGCAAGAATGATTCTTACCTATGCAAAACCACAACGGTGATATGATGATTGCTTTTCAACCTTTTACAAGGACCGCCTTAATCAAATCCGATCCAACTAAAGTGGGAGAGACAGACACCCGCCAGCCATCTTTATGCGACGAAGTCACATGTTAGTTGATGGAACACGGTCTCTTGTAAGTGTACGAGTAAAGTCAGTCCGAGCCGCTTCATCCCACAATACCGCTGAACCAAGAAAAGACTAAGTGTCGGGGATACACAAAATAGGTAGGCCCATGAAGGGTCGAAATATTATAATACCATGGGGTCCACATACCAGGTGGGTCCGGATTAATACATACATACTACTCACTCAACCACGTTCCATCCACTCGGCCACAGTCAACCACTCGGCCATATGTCTCACTCGGATATGCGAAGACCAACAAGGCAATCGAAGCATCATTCTCATTGTGGAGGTTCTGTGGTGGGCTGACTTTATGGTAGCAATGCCCCATCTTGTAACATATGAGGTGAGGGGGTGGCACACTCTATATAAGACACCCCCACCACATAGCTCAGGCTAGCTTCTTCTCCCCTGGGGGGCTCCTTCTTCTCCCTTTCCTCTCTCTCTCAAAGACACCATGTAACTACGTGTTCATGACAAATAAGCAAAGCCTCTCCGGAGCACGAGACGTAGGGTTGTTATCTCTACCGTGAGACGCCCGAACTCGTTAAAATCATCGTGTCACCCATTTGCATCTAGATAACTCATGATCCGTTATCCTACCCTTCTCTAATGTCGGAATCATTCCCACGACATTTGGTGCCCACCGTGGGGCATGGCGTCTATCGAGCCATGATGCATATGGTATTCTCATCCACTGACGCGGCCTGTCCCGTCATCTCCGACCTCTTTTTCGACATCATTGTCGAGATCCTACACTCGATCACCGGCAGTCCATCCCGTCGTCCCCGGTCATGTGTATGACGCCGTCAGCGGGCTCCTACACATGGTCACCGGTGCGGTCCATCCCGTCATCTTCGACCGGTCCATCCCATCTTCTTCGACCTCGTCTACGAACATCGTTCCTGCTACTTCATGCACGACCGCCGCGCATGCGGTCGAGGAGGCGAAGGTATTGGACCCGTATGACTCCTGGAGCGGTGAAGTTTTGTGCCGTGCTTGCCGGCTTCAAGCCATGCTCGCCTGCCCTGAGATGTGCTCGTTTGTCGATCGCCGCGCTCGCCCGCCCTGTGACACGCTTTCCGGGGTTGCCCCGGGGCATGCTTGCTCTGTGCTGCCTTAGGACACGCTTGCCGACCTTTGCTTGCATCACCGGCAACATGCACTCCCCGGTCGCCTGGGTCTCCTTCATCTGCGTTGTCTAAATCGGACGAACGCACTACCGAGCCGGCTGGGTCTCCTTCATCTGCGTTGTCTACATCGGATGGTAAGTAGCCTCATAATCCTTCATAAAGTGGGCTAGCAGTTTCCCCAAATTAATCACCTCACTAAACACTCACATAATGAGGGTTTCCAGCACCAATTACCCAGCCGGAACTGAAGCTCTCATTTGAATTGTCCGCGAGTTAATTGTGCATGCATGCATAACTGCCCGACTTGCAAGTAACATCCACTCAGGGACATTTTTGATCCAGGAAAAATATATATTCGTATCTATACTCGCCACTAACATGCAGGCTCACTCGTCCGTCGTCGTGTCCGGACGACAACACACTCGGACGGACTTTTTGTGTGTGCAAGTCACACGATAACATGCAGCCGGACGCGTCTACTTCATAGGCCGTCCCACACGTTGTCGCTTTGCAGGACCTCTCTTTGTCACTTGGCCACCCCGCACGTCACCATACAACCAGACACGTCTACTGCATTCGGCCGTCCCGCGCGCCGTCACTACACCGGACGCGCCTTCGTCACACGGTTGCCCCGTGCGCCGTCACTACACCGGACGTACCTTCGTCACTCGGTCAACCCCACGCGCCGTCACTCTGACGAGACATGTCATCATCACTCGGCAGCTCCGCGCATCATCACTCGGCGAGACGCGTCATCATCACACGATAGCTCCGTGCATCGCCACTTGGCAGCCCCGCACGCTGTCACTCTGTTGGACGCTTCTTTGTCACTCGGCAACCTCGCGTGCTGTTACTCTACTGGAGGCATCATCATCACTCGGCAGCTCTGCGCATCGCCCCTTAGCGAGACATGTCGCCATCACTCGGTAGCTTCGCGCGTCGCCACTCGGTGAGACACACCTTCGTCACCTGGCACACACCTGGATCATAAGGTGAGGATTGATGCTATTCATTTCCTAATTACTAAAGACAAAACTTCTGTCACACTGTTTCCACAAACGGTAATCTTGCATGCATGCATGCATAACCATCCATGGTCCATATTCCTTACAAAATAGCATCCGTGCATAACACTTAGTTTATCAAAAAAAATCATAGCTATGCTTGCTACTAACTTGCAGGATCACTCGTTTGTCATCGTCTCTGGACAACAGTTCACTCGGACGGATATTTCGTTCAAGCTACTAACAGAATGACATGCAGATAAAATTTGCGTTCAGACGATCAACATGCAGATCACTCGGTAGCTACGCGCATCGCCACTCAGTCGGACACTCCATCATCACTCGGCCTCCCCACGCACCATCACTCTACTGGACGCGTCATCGTCACTCGGCAGTGTTGGAAGACGTAGTAGTAAATCAAAAAAATTCCTACATGTTCACCAAGATCTATCTATGGAGAAACCAACAACGAGTGGGGAGAGTGCATCTTCATACCTTTGAAGATCGCAAAGCGGAAGCGTTACTAGAACACAGTTGATGGAGTCGTACTCGCAGCGATTCAGATCGCGGTGGAATCCGATCTAAGCGCCGAACAATGGCGTCTCCGTGTTCAACACACGTGCAACCCTGTGACGTCTCCTACGCCTTGATCCAGCAAGGAGGAAGGAGAGGTTGAGGGAGAGCTCTGGCAGCACGACGGTGTGGTGACGGTGGAGCTGCATGGTACTCCGGCAGAGCTTCGCTAAGCACTACGGAGGACGAGGAGAGGGCGGAGTAGGGCTGCGTCGTGGGAGAGAGAGATTGTGTCCCCGGAAGCCCCAAGGGCTCCTCTATTTATAGGAGGAGGAGGAGGGAGGGCTGCGCCCTAGGGTTCCCACCCTAGGGTGGTGCGGCAACCTCCAGATCCCATCTGGCCGGCGGCTAAGAGGGAGCGGGGTGCGACTGCCCTAGGGTGGGCCTTAGGGCCCATCTGCCCTAGGGTTTGCCCCCTTCCCACTTCAGCTGCACCTTGGGCCCTTGTGGGGGGTGCACCAGCCCACCTAGGGGCTGGTTCCCTCCCACTTTCAGCCCATGCAGCCCTCTGGGGCTGGTGGCCCCACTTGGTGGACCTCCGGAACCCTTCCGGTGGTCCCGATACATTACAGGTAATTCTCGAAACATTTCCGATGACCAAAACCTCACTTCCTATATATGAATATTTACCTCTGGACCATTCCGGAGCTCCTCGTGATGTCCGGGATCTCATTCGGGACTCCGAACAAGATTCGGTAACCACGTACACTAATTCCCTATAACCCTAGCGTCATCGAACCTTAAGTGTGTAGACCCTACGGGTTCGGGAGACACGTAGACATGACCAAGACACCTCTCCGGTCAATAACCAACAGTGGGATCTGGATACCCATGTTGGCTCCCACATGCTCCATGATGATCTCACCGGATGAACCACGATATCACGGATTCAATCAATCCCATATACAATTCCCTTTGTCTACCGGTATGATACTTGCCCGAGATTTGATCGTCGGTATCCCTATACCTTGATCAATCTCATTACCGACAAGTCTCTTTACTCGTTCTGTAACACATCACCCCGTGGCCAACTCCTTAGTCACATTGAACTCATTATGATGATGTCTTACCGAGTGGGCCCAGAGATACCTCTCCGTCATACGGAGTGACAAATCCCAGTCTCGATTCGTGCCAACCCAACAGATACTTTTGGAGATACCTGTAGTGTACCTTTATAGCCACCCAGTTATGTTGTGATGTTTGGCACACCCAAAGTATTCCTATGGTATCCGGGAGTTGCACAATCTCATGGTCTAAGGAAACGATACTTGACATTGGAAAAGCTTTAGCAGACGAACTACATGATCTTGTGCTATGCTTAGGATTGGGTCTTGTCCATCACATCATTCTCCCAATGATGTGATCCCGTTATCAACGACATTCAATGTCCATGGTCATGAAACCGTGACCATCTATTGATCGATGAGCTAGCCAACTAGAGGCTCACTAGGGACACGTTGTGGTCTATGTATTCACACATGCATTACGGTTTCCGGTTAACACAATTATAGTATGAACAATAGACAATTATCATGAACAAGGAAATACAATAATAACCATTTTATTATTGCCTCTAGGGCATATTTCCAACAGTCTCCCACTTGCACTAGAGTCAATAATCTAGTTACATTGTGATGAATCAAACACCCATAGCATTCTGCTGTTGATCATGTTTTGCTCGTGAGAGAGGTTTAGTCAATGGATCTGCGACATTCAGATCCGTATGCACTTTACAAATATCTATATCTCCCTCTTGAATGTAATCATGGATGGATTTGAAGCGGCGCTTCATGTGTCTTGTCTTCTTGTGAAACCTGGGCTCCTTCGCAAGGGCAATAGCTCCAGTCTTGTCACAAAATAGAGTCATCGGGCCCGATGCATAGGGAATCACTCCTAGGTGGGTGATGAACTCCTTCATCCAGACTCCTTCCTTTGCTGCTTCCGAAGAATCTATGTACTCTATTTCACATGTAGATGCCGCCACGACGCTTTGCTTGCTGTTGCACCAGCCGACTGCCCCTCCGTTCAAAATATACATGTATCCGGTTTGTGACTTGGGGTTGTCCGGATCTGCGTCGAAGCTAGCATCGACGTAACCCTTTACGACGAGCTATTCGGCACCTCCATATACGAGAAACATGTGCTTTGTCCTTTTTAGGTACCTCAGGATATTCTTGACTGCTGTCCAGTGTTCCGCCCCGGGATCACTTTCGTACCTCCCTACCAAACTTATGGCAAGGTTCACATCAGGTCCGGTACAAAGAATGGCATACATAATAGAGCCTATGGCTGAAGCATAGGGGATGACACTCATCTCTTCTCTATCCTTTGTCGTGGTCGGGCATTGAGTCATACTCAATCTCACACCCTGTAACACAGGCAAGAACCCCTTCTTGGACTGATCCATATTGAACTTCTTTAATATCTTTTCAAGGTATGTGCTTTGTGAAAGACTTATGAGTCATTTCGATCTATCTCTATAGATCTTAATACCTAATATGTAAGCAGCTTCGCCAAGGTCCTTCATTGAAAAACACTTATTCAAGTAGGCCTTTATGCTTTCCAAGAGTTCTATATCATTTCCCATCAACAATGTGTCATCCACATATAATACGAGAAATGCTACAGAGCTCCCACTCACTTTCTTGTAAATACAGGGTTCTCCATAAACATGTACAAATCCAAACGCTTTAATCACTTCATTAAAGCGAATGTTCCAACTCCGAGATGCTTGCACCAGCCCATAGATGGAGCGCTGGAGCTTGCATACCTTGTTAGCATCTTTAGGATCGACAAAACCTTCCGGCTGCATCATATACAGTTCTTCCTTGAGGAAGCCATTAAGGAATGCTGTTTTGACATTCATTTGCCAGATCTCATAATCATAAAATGCGGCAATTGCTAACATGATTCGGACTGACTTCAGCATCGCTACGGGTGAGAAAGTCTCATCATAGTCAACTCCTTGAACTCATCGATAACCCTTAGCGACAAGCCGAGCCTTATAGACGGTCATGTTACCATCCGCGTCAGTCTGCTTCTTAAAGATCCATTTATTTTCAATGGCTCGCTTATCATCAGGCAAGTCCACCAAAGTCCATACTTTGTTCTCATACATGGATCCTATCTCGGATTTCATGGCTTCAAGCCATTTGTTGGAATCCGGGCCCGCCATCGCTTCTTCATAGTTCGAAGGTTCACCGTTGTCCAACAACATGATCTCCAGGACAGGGTTGCCGTACCACTCTGGTGCGGAACATTTCCTAGTGGACCTTCGACGTTCAATAGTACCTTGATCTGAAGTTTCATGATCATCATCATTAACTTCCTCTCTAGTCGGTGTAGGCTCCACAGAATCACCTTCCCGTGCTGTGCTACTCTCCAGTTTGAGTGGAGGTACGATTACCTCATCAAGTTCTATTTTCCTCCCACTTACTTCTTTCAAGAAAAACTCTTTCTTGAGAAAGGATCCATGCTTGGCAACAAAGACTTTGCCTTCGGATCTGAGGTAGAAGGTATACCCAATAGTCTCTTTGGGATATCCTATGAAGACACACTTTTCCGCTTTGGGTTCGAGCTTCTCAGGTTGAAGTTTCTTCAAATAAGCATCGCATCCCCAAACTTTTAGAAATGATAGCTTAGGTTTCTTTCCAAACCATAATTCATATGGTGTCGTCTCAACGGACTTTGACGGTGCCCTATTTAAAGTGAATGCGGCAGTCTCTAATGCATATCTCCAAAATGATAGCGGTAAGTCGGTAAGAGACATCATAGATCACACCATATCCAATAGAGTGCGATTACGACATTCAGACACACCATTTCGCTGAGGTGTGCCAGGTGGCCTGAGTTGTGAAACAATTCCACATTTCCTTAGGTGCGTGCCAAACTCGTGACTTAAATATTCTCTGGCACGATCAGATCGTAGGCACTTTATTTTCCTGTCACATTGATTCTCTACCTTACTCTGAAATTCCTTGAACTTTTCAAAGGTTTCAGACTTGTGTTTCATTAAGTAGACATACCCATATCTGCTCAAGTCATCAGTGAGGGTGAGAACATAATGGTAGCCACCGCGAGCCTCGACGCTCATTGGACCGCATACATCGGTATGTATTATCTCCAACAAGTCAGTTGCTCGCTTCATTGTTCCGGAGAACGGAGTCTTGGTCATCTTGCCCATGAGGAATGGTTCGCACGTGTCAAATGGTTCAAAATCAAGAGGCTCCAAAAGTCCATCAACATGGAGTTTCTTCATGCATTTGACACCAATATGACCAAGGTGGCAGTGCCACATGTAAGTGGGACTATCGTTATCAATCTTACATCTTTCTGTACTCACACTATGGACATGTGTAACATCATGTTCGAGATTCATCAAAAATAAACCATTGACCAGCGGGGCATGACCATAAAACATCTCTCTCATATAAATAGAACAACCATTATTCTCAGATTTAAATGAGTAGCCATCTCGCATCAAACGAGATCCAGATACAATGTTCATGCTCAAAGTTGGTACTAAATAACAATTATTGAGGTTTAAAACTATTCCCCAAGGTAGATGTAGAGGTAGCGTGCCGGTGGCGATCACATCGACCTTGGAACCATTCCGGACGCGCATCGTCACCTCGTCCTTTGCCAGTCTCTGCTTATTCCGCAGCTCCTGCTTGGAGTTACAAATGTGACCAATTGCACCGGTATCAAATACCCAGGAGCTACTACAAGCGCTGGTTAGGTACACATCAATAACAAGTATATCACCTATACCTTTAACGTTACCGGCCTTCTTATCCGCTAAGTACTTGGGGCAGTTCCGCTTCCAGTGACTGGTACCCTTGCAATAAAAGCACTCAGTCTCACGCTTGGGTCCATGCTTGTTCTTCTTCTCGGCAACTTGCTTACCGGGAGCGGCAACAACTTTGCCATCCTTCTTGAAGTTCTTATTACCCTTGCCTTTCTTGAAACTAGTGGTCTTATTCACCATCAACACTTGATGCTCCTTTTTGATCTTGACCTCCGCTGATTTTAGCATCGAGTACAACTCAGGAATGGACTTCTCCATACCCTGCATGTTGTAGTTCGTCACAAAGCTCTTGTATCTAGGTGGAAGCGACTAAAGGATTCTGTCAATGACCGAGTCATCCAGGAGATTAACTCCCAGTTGAGTCAAGCGGTTGTGCAACCCAGACATTTTGAGTATGTGCTCACTGACAGAACTATTTTCCTCCATCTTACAACTGAAGGACTTGTCGGAGACATCATATCTCTCGACCCGGACATGAGCTTGGAAAACCAGTTTCAGCTCTTGGAACATCTCATATGCTCGGTGTTGCTCAAAACGCTTTTGGAGCCCTGATTCTAAACTGTAAAGCATGTCACACTGAACAAGGGAGTAATCATCACAGCACGACTGCTAAGCGTTCATGATGTCTTGGTCCGCTGGGAAAATGGGTGCGTCACCTAGCGGTGCATCAAGGACATACAATCTCTTGGAAGGTATGAGGATGATCCTCAAGCCACGGACCCAATCCGCATAGTTGCTTCCATCGTATTTCAGCTTGGTTTTCTCTAGGAACGCGTTGAAGTTGAGGGTGACATTAGCGTTGGCCATTGGATCTACAATATAGATTGTAATGAAAATTTTAGACTAAGTTCATGACAATTAAGTTCACATAATCAAATTATTTAATGAACTCCCACTTAGATAGACATCTCTCTAGTCATCCAAGTGATACATGATCCATGTCAACTAGCCCGTGTCCGATCATCACGTGAGACGGACTAGTCATCCATGGTGAACATCTCCATGTTGATCGTATCTTCTATACGACTCACGTTCGACCTTTCGGTCTTCCGCGTTCCGAGGCCATGTATGTACATGCTAGGCTCATCAAGTCAACCTAAGTGTTTGGCGTGTGTAAATCTAGCTTACACCCGTTGTATGTGAACGTTAGAACCTATCACACCTGATCATCACGTGGTGCTTCGGAACAACGATCCTTAGCAACAGTGCATAGTTAGGGTGAACACATTTCTTGAAAATTTTATTGAGATATCGTCTTATTTACTACCGTCGTTCTAAGCAAATAAGATGTAAACATGATAAACATCACATGCAATCAATAAAGTGACATGATATGGCCAATATCATCTTGCTCCTTTGATCTCCATCTTCGGGGCACCATGATCATCAGTGTCACCGACACGACACCATGATGTCCATCATCATGATCTCCATCATCATGTCTTCATGAAGTTGTCTCGCCAACTATTACTTCTACTACTATGGCTAACTTTTAGCAATAAAGTAAAGTAATTACATGGCGTTTATGATTGACACGCAGGTCATACAATAAAATAAGACAACTCCTATGGCTCCTGCCGGTTGGCATATTCATCGACATGCAAGTCGTGAATCCTATTACAAGAACATGATCAATCTAATACATCACAATGCATCACATCAAATCCTTTGGCCATATCACATCACAAGACATATGCTGCAAAAACAAGTGAGACGTCCTCTAATCTGTAGTTGCAAGTTTTCACGTGGCTGCTATAGGTTTCTAGCAAGAACGTTTCTTACCTATGCAAAACCACAATGTGATATGACAATTGCTATTTACCCTTCATAAGGACCCTTTTCGTCGAATCCAATCATACTATGGTGGGAGAGACAGACACCCGCTAGTCACCTTATGCAACAAGTGCATGTTAGGCGGTGGAACCGGTCTCACGTAAGTGTACATGTAAAGTTGGTCCGGGCCGCTTCATCCCACAATACCGCATAATCAAGATAAGAGTAGTAGTGGTTAGAAAATTAACAAGATCGACACCCACAACAACTTTGTGTTCTACTCGTGCATAGATTCTACGCATAAACCTAGCTCATGATGCCACTGTTGGAAGACGTAGTAGTAAATCAAAAAAATTCTTACGTGTTCACCAAGATCTATCTATGGAGAAACCAGCAATGAGTGGGGAGAGTGCATCTTCATACCTTTGAATATCGCAAAGCGGAAGCGTTACTAGAACGCGGTTGATGGAGTCGTACTCGTAGCGATTCAGATTGCGGTGGAATCCGATCTAAGCGCCAAACAACGGCGCCTCCGTGTTCAACACACGTGCAGCCCGGTGACGTCTCTTACGCCTTGATCCAGCAAGGAGGAAGGAGAGGTTGAGGGAGAGCTCCGGCAGCATGACGGCGTGGTGTGGAGCTGCATGCTACTCCGGCAGAGCTTCGCTAAGCACTACGAAGGACGAGAACAGGGGGGAGTAGGGCTGCGCTGTGGGAGAGAGAGATCGTGTCCCCAGCAGCCCCAAGGGCTCCTCTATTAATAGGAGGAGGAGGAGGAGGGAGGACTGTGCCCTAGGGTTCCCACCCTAGGGTGGTGCGGCAGCCTCCAGATCTCATCTGGCCGGTCGCCAAGAGGGAGAGGGGTGCGACTGCCCTAGGGTGGGCCTTAGGGCCCATCTGCCCTTGGGTTTGTCCCCCTTCCCACTTCAGCTATGCCTTGGGCCCTTGTGGGGGCGCACCAGCCCACCTAAGGGCTGGTTCCCTCCCACTTGCAGCCCATGCAGCCCTCTGGGGCTGGTGGCCCCACTTGGTGGACCCCCGGAACCCTTCCGCTGATCCCGATACGTTACTGGTAATTCCTGAAACATTTCCGGTGACCAAAACCTCCCTTCCTATATATATGAATATTTACCTCCGGACCATTCCGGAGCTCCTCGTGACGTCCGGGATCTCATCTGGGACTCTGAACAACCTTCAGTAACCACGTACACTAATTCCCTATAACCCTAGCATCATCGAACCTTAAGTGTGTAGACCCTATGGGTTCGGGAGACACGTAGACATGACCGAGACACCTCTCCGGTCAATAACCAGCAGCGGGATCTGGATACCCATGTTGTCTCCCACATGCTCCACGATGATCTAATTGGATGAAGCACGATGCCGGGGATTCAATCAATCCCGTATACAATTCCCTTTGTCTACCGGTATGATACTTGCCCGAGATTCGATGGTCGGTATCCCTATACCTTGTTCAATCTCATTACCGACAAGTCTATTTACTCGTTCCGTAACACATCACCCCGTGGCCAACTCCTTAGTCACATTGAGCTCATTATGATGATGTCTTATCGAGTGGGCCCAGAGATACCTCTCTGTCATACGGAGTGACAAGTCCCAGTCTCGATTCGTGCCAACCCAACAGATACTTTCGGAGATACCTGTAGTGTACCTTTATAGCCACCCAGTTATGTTGTGACGTTTGGCACACCCAAAGTATTCCTATGGTATCCGGGAGTTGCACAATCTCATGGTCTAAGGAAACGATACTTGACATTGGAAAAGCTTTAGCAGACGAACTACACGATCTTGTGCTATGCTTAGGATTGGGTCTTGTCCATCACATCATTCTCCCAATGATGTGATCCCATTATCAACGACATCCAATGTCCATGGTCATGAAACCGTGACCATCTACTGATCAACGAGCTAGCCAACTAGAGGCTCACTAGGGACACATTGTGGTCTATGTATTCACACATGCATTACTGTTTCCGGTTAACACAATTATAGCATGAACAATAGAGAATTATCATGAACAAGGAAATACAATAATACCATTTTATTATTACCTCTAGGGCATATTTCCGACAGGCAGCTCCTCGCATCTCCACTCGTCGAGGCACGCCGTCGTCACCCGAGAGCTCCGCACATCGCCACTCGATGAGACACATCTTCATAACTTGGCAGCTCCGCGCATCGCCACTCAGCTGGACACTCCATCATTACTCGGCCGCCCTGCACGCAGTCACTATTGGATGCATCGTCATCACTCGACAGCTCCTCGCATCTCCACTCGGCAAGGCACGCCGTCATCACTCAGCAGCTCCGCGCATCGCCACTCGATGAGACACGTCTTCATAACTTGGCAGCTCCGCGCATCGCCACTCAGCTGGACGCTCCATCATCACTCGGCCACCCTGCACGCCGTAATTACTGGATGCGTCGTCATCACTTGGCAGCTCCTCGCATCTCCACTCGACGAGGCACGCCGTCGTCACTCGGCAGCTCCGCGCATCGCCACTCGACGAGACACGTCTTCATAACTTGGCAGCTCTGCGCATCGCCACTCAGCCGGACGCTCCATCATCACTCGGCCGCCCTGCACGCCGTCACTACTGGACACGTCGTCATCACTCGGCAGCTCCGCGCATCGCGACTCGGCGAGACATGTCTTCGTCACTCGGTAGCTCTGTGCATCGCCACTCAGCTGGATGCTCAATCATCACTCGGCCGCCCTGCACGCCATCACTACTGGATGCGTCATCATCACTTGGCAGCTCCGCACATCGCTACTCGACGAGACATGTCTTCGTCACTCGACAGCTCCGTGCATCGCCACTCAGCCGGACGTGTCTACTTTGCCCGACCGCCCCGCACATTGTCAGACAGCTAAGCCATTCTTCACAGAGTGCATTCAATTAAATAATTATTTCCGCATTATCGAGTGGCAGGTAAGTTGCGCATGATGTCCACTCGGAGGCCATGCCACCGAGTGTTCCTTTGCGCTTGGTTGTTTATTTTCATGTCGGAACACTACACTTCCGCTTTATTTGGGTCCAATACTCAAAATGAGTTCAGACAGATCCTTCACTTTCACAAGTTCAGTCGGATCCTTCACTCTTTTAGACTCTTGCTGGTTCCGGACCAGCAAGAACCTGGCACACCCAGTGGGTGTCTAGGGGTGTAATTTACACAAATCATTTCAACAAACATCAAATTACTTCAAGAATTTTTTTATGTTAGCTTGTGTTATTTGTCATACACAGGTTACCTGGACGCCTCTGTGCGCCATTCTCGACGACACGGTGGACTCGTACGCCACGCGCGCCGTCACTTGGTCGGATGCCTCTACGACAACATTCTCGACCCGGCTGCCCCGCGCGCCATTACTTGACCGCCCATGCGTCACCACTCAATGAGACGTATCTACCCCACTCATATGCCCCGCGCATTGCCATTGTGCTGGATGAATTTACATCGCTTGCCTACCCCGCGCGTTGCCACTTAGCCAGACACATCTACTTCACTCGGATGCCCCGCGCATCACCACTCCGTGTGGCACATCTTCATCACCCGGCCGTCCTGCGCGTCGCCAATCGGTGAGACAGACGTGCATCACTCGGCCGCTCTGCATGCCGTCTCTCAGCTGGACGCTCCTTCGTCACTAGGTCACTCCACGCGCCATCACTTAGCTGGACGCTCCTTCATCACTCGGCAGCTCCGCGCATCGCCACTCAGCCGGACGCTCCATCGTCACTCGGCCGCCCTACGCACCATCACTACTGGACGCGTCATCATCACTCGGCAGCTCCGTGCATCGCCACTCGGCGAGACACGTCGTCATTACTCGGTAGCTCCGTGCATTGCCACTCGACAAGACACGTCTTCATCACTCGGCAGCTCCGTGCATCGCCACTCAGCCGAAAGTGTCTACTTTGCCCGACCGCTCCTACGCCACCAGACAAAAAAGTCATTCTTCATACGCTGCATTCAATTAAATAATTGTTTTCGCATCACCGAGTGTCGAGGAAGTCACACATGACGTTCACGCGGAGGCCATACCATCGAGTATACCTCTGCGCTCGGTTTTTTATTTTTATGTGGGAACACTCACTTCCGCTTCGTTTGGGTCCAGTACTCAAACGAGTTCAGTCGGATCCTTCACTTGCACAAGTATAGTCGGATCCTACACTCTGTTAGACCCTTGCTGGTCCCGAACCAAAAAGCACTTGGAACACCTAGTGGGTGTCTATGGGTGTTATTTACACAAATTATTTCAGCAAAGATCAAATTACTTTGATAAATTTTTATGTTGGCTTGTGCTATTTTTCATACACAGGTTACAAGATCACTCGACGCATCTGTGCACCATCTTCGTTGCTACTCGGGCTCAATCGCCGCAACGGTCGTTCGTGTGTTTCTACTTGTTCAGACACCTCCTCAACGACATGCTTGATTCAGTCGCCCCGTGCGTATCACGTGTTCGGACGCTCCCTCGATGACGTACTGAACGTGGCCACCCCGCGTACCGTCACTGGGTCAGACGCCTCCTCGACATACAACACTTGGCCGCCCCGCGCGTCGCCACTCGGCCGGACACGTCTACATCACTCGGATGCCCCGCGCATCGCCACTCCGTGTGGCACACCTTCACTTGGCCGCCCCGCACGCCATCGCTTGGCTTAGCTGCGATTCCGTATTGCCTAAGTCAAAAACTACTCCGAGTGCGGACACCCTCCACACTCGGGGGCTTAGCTGCGATTCCGTATCGCCTAAGTCAAAAACTACTCCGAGTGCTGACACCCTCCACACTCGGGGGCTTAGCTGCGATTCCATATCGCCTAAGTCAAAAACTACTCCGAGTGTGGACATCCTCCACACTCGGGAGCTTAGCTGCAATTTCGTATCGCCTAAGTCAAAAACTACTCCGAGTGCGGACACCCTCCACACTCGGGGGCTTAGCTACGATTCCGTATCGCCTAAGTCCAAAACTACTATGAGTGCGGACACCCTCCACACTAGGAGGCTTAGCTACGATTCTGTATCGCCTAAGTCAAAAACTACTCCGAGTGCAGACACCCTCCACACTCGGGGGCTTAGCCGTGATTCCGTATCGTCTAAGTCGAAAACTACTCCGAGTGCGGACACCCTCCACACTCGGGGGCTTAGCTGCGATTCTGTCTCGCCTAACTCAAAAAAATACTCCGAGTGCAGACATCCTCCACACTCGGGAGCTTAGATGCGATTCCGTATCGCCTAAGTCAAAAACTACTCCGAGTGCGGACACCCTCCACACTCGGGGGCTTAGCTGTGATTCCGTATCGCCTAAGTCAAAAACTACTCCGAGTGCAGACATCCTCCACTCTCGGGGGCTTAGCTGCGATTCCGTATCGCCTAAGTCAAAAACTAATCTGAGTGCGGACATCCTCCACCCTCGGGGGCTTAGCTGCGGTTCCGTATCGCCTAAGTCAAAAACTACTCTGAGTGAGGACATGATCCACACTCGGGGGCTTACTTGCGAACCTAATTCGCCTAAGTTAGAAACTACTCCAAGTGAGGACAACATCCACACTCGGAGACTTAGCCATGATCCAGGAATCATATAAGGCAGACTAATAAACATTTAGCATGCCAACCACACGACGATTTACCCGTCCGTCCAGTTCTAGGTTATATCTATTTACTATGCCCAACACACAAGGATCAGTACGACTGATTCAGCTCCAGATTGCAACAATTTACCACGCCAAGCGCATCAGAGTTTACGTGTTTAGTTCAGTTCCGCACTGGAAGACATAAACTGTGACAACCGAAGTGCTTCCCCTACCTTTTATGGCATGTAACCTATGTGGATCTTGTGTCATGTGATGAATGTATTTGAGTTTCTCCTTGCCATGTCTTTGTCTCATGCATCCATGCATCATGCATCATGTCATTTCATCATCATGTCTTGCATATTATTTTTGTGGTGTGCTTCTTGTGACCTTGTTGTGTTGTGGGAGTGTTCTTGAGGATGTGTGTGCATGTGTGGGATAAACTCCTTCCCCCTCTCTTTTATTTCAAAACAAACATACCTATACTCTTTTATTCCCATTGCATTAACCAACAAAATTAATCTGCTTTATTAATTTGTTAAAAATGTTCATGAGGTAGCCAACATTATTTTGAGCTCATGTGTGTTGTTATTGTGGTGTTTTGAGCCTTGTGTAATTGGGGTTTTAAATAACAGAGGTGTTGTTTTAATTATAATATTTATTACTTGCTTTTAAAATCAACTTGCTAATTTTAATTAATAGGGCATATTTCCTCCCGTGCCAAAGTAATTTTGTTTTGACTAAAATCCTTTTCTTTTACTTTGGGCTTTTTGTCTTGTTTCTTTTTATCTAAATAGGAAACCCCCCCTTTTCCTTTTGTTTCCCCTATGTGTGAGTGCAGGAGCTGGGCCTGATTTGTTTTGCGCGGCCCAGCCCAGAACCAATGGAGACCTGTCTCGTCGTTGCCTCCGTCAGAGTCAGTGAGAGGGGAGAGCTCTCGGTGCCGTGAAGTTCCTCACGAACATCGAGGAACGTCGTCTGGCCCTCCCTTTTAAGGCATCGACGTGCGTGCCCCTACTAGGGTTCGTCTCTTTTCCCTCCAGCCGCCGCCGATCCCATCTCCCTCTTCTCCCCCTCCTTCTTCCCCCTCTAGTGAGTTCAAAGAGAGAGCTGCAGGTAAGTTCAGAGAAAGGGCCGGCCTTCGTCACCGTCGTCGACCCTGATGGTGGTCTTCCTCTCTCTGGCCGTGGTGTCCGGGCCCTCATCGTCATCGCCCTCGTTCCGTTCCCGCCGTTAGGAGGTGGAGAGAGCCTCCACGCCGTCGGCCTCGTCTTCGTCTTCTTCGCTCTCCGGAAGCCCCCCTCTGCGTTGCTTCTTCCTCTGCTCTGACCCCTTCTGCGCGTCCCCGACATCGTCTTTGACCTCCCGCGTCTTCTCCCGCAGCCTAGCTGAGCTCCTCGTCATCACAGCCCTTTCTTCCCCGCGTAGCTTGTCGCCGTAGCGCTCGCCGTGTCGTGTCCATCGCTGCCGGCAGCCAAGGCGCAATCTTGAGGGCTGTCGCACCTGTCCTCCTCGTCGTGACACGAGAGGGGGAACGGAACCCCGTAGATCCCCGCCTCTGCCTGCCAGTCCGCGTCGCCGGATGTCCCCTGTAGTCGTCGGAATTTTGCGCCGCCGCCGTTTGTCGCCGGTGTCGTCAATCTTCAGTTTCGTTAGGGTTTCTTGTAGTCATTAGTACTAGTTTCATTTCCCCCCGTCTAAGCAGTTGTGCACGGGTAGCAGAGTGGTGTCCGTCTCGGGGATCGACCGGCAGGTCGAGGGATCGAGTCCCCGACTCGCTCCCCCCTTTTGCCTTTTTGTGATTGGC
Organism: Hordeum marinum; assembly: GCA_022496015.1. Lineage (NCBI taxonomy): Eukaryota > Viridiplantae > Streptophyta > Magnoliopsida > Poales > Poaceae > Hordeum > Hordeum marinum. The sequence goes on along the minus strand of CM039677.1, from coordinate 384,109,701 downwards.
TGTGAGTGCTGTTGTGTGTTCGGATCCGGTGTGAGTACCGGATCTCGTGCGTGTGTTGTGTGTTTGGAGGATCTGGTGCGGCTACGTGCCGAATCCTGTGTGGCTGTGTAGTGCTGTGTATGTGTGGTTGTGTATGTGTGTGTGTGCTTGTGTTGTGTGTGTGTGTGACAAGTGGGCCCATGCCCCACTTGTCATACACTATATCTTTTTGTTTCATTGTTTTAGTTGTTTTATTAGGGTATTTCCATTTATAGTAATGTTTCCAATCTGGATATGATCATTTATGCTCATGTGCATTTTAGGTAACTTTTCACTTATAGGAATTGAGGGCATTTTGCTAGGTAGTATTTTATCATCATGCTCCATGCAAGTATATGAGTATGACATATCATTTTGGGGTAGAATCACCCAAGGAATCCATTGGAGTGACTTGTTTGGGCATTTGAGCAAGTTTGACAAAATGTCATTTTGTCTCAAAGTGCCATTTTGTTATTTTTGTTATATTTAATCCATGCACACTATGATAATTGTGCCAACATGAATATGGTAGTCTTTGATGAGTAGAATGCCATGGTATTTATCTTTGTCATGATAAACATGCAAATGAGTGGGAACCATGCTCTAAAGTAGCTACTAAAATGTTTTTGTTTTCAAACATGCTAAATATTTCTAAGTCTGAGAATCTGTTTATATTTTTATGCCATGAAGAGTGGATGCTATATTGTGATATGATGCGATTTAGCTCAAGCTCAGTGCTAGTGATTTGATGTAGAGGTTGTCCTCTACCATCATGTTAAGTTTCATGCCATGAGGCGGTGTCTATCACCATTAGTTTCTACTGTCCACTTGCTATCAGCTTAACTCAGATTCCAGAAAACTGTTATTTCCACCAAGTCCCAGAAATCTGTTTCATCATGCCAACTTGAGGGCTTCATGCTTATTGACATGTGCCTCCATTCCAGATTGTGTAGTTGGATAAGTTGATAAGCATGTTATGTAGTTTCTATCAATGCCTTGTTTGTGGTTAGAGACTTCCTGTAGCTCTAGATGTGGGCTTTGTAACTTGCTATGTTGCTGTTTTGTGGCGGATTGTTTGTTTTAGTGTTTTGTGACTCGTGGGAGCTATACTCCATGGAATTGCTTGATCTTTGGCTCTATTGTGGTTGGTTTTTCATTGACTAACCAGTGGCTACCTTGGAATGCCAAGGAATAGCCCATGGACTTCTTGTCTTGTGTTTTGCCTTCGTATCTTGTCGTGAGCGTAGCATGAGAACCGTAACTCCGTTTCCTACGTTCTACATATGCATTTGTATCGTTTTTGCATGATGCATCCATATTTTCCATGATCATGCATGTTTAAATAACTTAACATAAGGTTTTACCTAGATTCATAAATAAGTAATCTCTTGCATGCGAAACATGACTCGTTAGGTTTGCCATGCAAAATTCTTCACATAAACCATGCATCATTCTTGGTTGTGCATTGCACCTTGTTTGTTTGTTTATACTTGCTGTTTCTTTTGGGTAGACGCGAACGTTGAACGTGAGTACGAAGATCCAAGAGAGTACCACTACGAGGATCTTGCTACTTGTCCCTCTAAAGAACCAACAGGCAAGATGATCGTATCCGGATCCCGATACTATTTTCGCTTGCTAGTTGTCTTGCTCTTATCGTTAATTTTGCGCTACCTACCACTTGAATGTCAAGCCTCCTACATTGCCATGATAGCCTCTAATCCCTCAACATCCTAGCAAACCTTTGATTGGCTAAGTTACCGCTGCTCAGCCCCTCTTATAGCATTCTTAGTTGCAGGTGCAGGTTGTATCCATGTGATAACATGGATTTGGCATATCACAATATTATCTGTTATTTAATTTAAGGCACATATATATGTTGGTATTGGTGGAAGGCTTGGCCTTTTGCTAGGTGTTTTGTTTCGCTGTTACTGCCATAGTTTCTTGTTACCGGTGTTATGTTTCCATACTTTGTGCTCCTAACATGCTCGGGGTTGTTATGGGGACCCCCTTGTTTATTCGGTTGAGATTAAAACTTGTCTGGCAAGACCCAACTTTGGTACTACATTTGCTTAGCAACTAAATAAAATTTGCATAGGGCTTTGCATCCCCATGGATAATTAATCAACCCTCGGGCCAGTGCTCCTCATGAGTGTTGGTCCAAACTAGAGTCATGTGCGGGGCCAACCCGGGGCAACTCGGGAGATTTCTATCAGGCCACTGTACGCTATGCTCATCCAGTCGTGTCCTGAGAACGAGATACGCGACTCTTATCAGGTTCGTCGACACGTTGGGTGGTCTTGCTGGACTTGTTTTACCTTTATCGAGTGTCTTGCGTGAGGGGCTCTGACTTTCTTCGGGCTATCTCGAGGTGTTGGAATTCCTTTGGAGTTGCCTAGGATGATCACGAGATCTGTAGTCGAGGATATTCCTGTGGAGTGTGGTTAATTTATGATGGACTAGTTGGAGCACCCCTGCAGGGTTAAAACTTTTGGAAAGCCGTGCCCGCGGTTATGTGGCAACTTGGATATTTGTTCACCCGGTTATAGTTAACTTGAAGTAAACTCTAATAAAATGCACCAATTGTGTGAGTAACCATGATCGTCTCTGTTCGTGAACATGAACCGAGAGAGAACATGGTGGGGTTATGATTGACGTAAGTAAGTGTTCAGGATCTCACAAAGGTCATTCTAGGTTCGATCTCTTATTGTAGACCACATATTTACTTTCATGTTTCGTAAGATTAGCCACCATAAATGCTTAGTGCTACTGCAAACTAAACACATACCCCTTCCCAACCTATGAGCTTGAATAGTCTCGATACCCAGGAGCGAGATTGCTGAGTCCTCGTGGCTCACAGATGCCTACAACAATCTAGGTGCAGGTACAGATAAGGTCGTTCCAGATGATATGGCGCAACTCTAGTGGGAGTATGACGAGGAGCGTGGCAGGATGTACGTGACTTACCCAGACGAGTAGAGGACCGTGGTCGTGATCTTCGGGGCTAGCAAGCCAGTGTCATTGCATCTTCATTTTATCATTTGTTTCCATCCGTAGCCGGACCCTGTCTTGGAATGATGCTTGAACTCTTTGATGTGGACTTGTAATTTAGCATGTGGCGAGTGTAAGCCAACTCATATACTCATCTCTTCCTAAATGTATGATGTAATGATACTATACTTGCGAACGACAAGATGTGCCTCTATCCCTGTCGAGGCCCCCGTGTCTTAATATGGATAGGCGCGCATCTTGCACGCGACAAGTTGGTATTCAGAGCCATACGACCATAGGAGCCCTTTGCTTGATCGAACTTGGCCGAGCCGAGTCTAGTAAAAACTATTTTGAGTCTAGTTATATCGGAGAGTCGGTTTCTTTTTACTCCTCTTCTATGCTCTGGTGAGGTATTCGACTTAGGAATTTTGATTCTACTCCTCTTCTCGCTCAAAATTCTTTTTAGGATCACGCGGGTATTTTGGAGTCTATATGATACCGATGTGACGGAGTTCTGTCCTGGTGCCTCCTGTCTGACTTGATTTCTTCTGGGGAGTCGAGCTCCAAGGAATTTTGGCACATCATTATCATTCAGCTTCCTTGATATCTCAGGACGGAGAGTGTTTGGAATTACTTCAATACTTGTCGTGGTGAGATAAGGTCGGAGTCACCCAGTACTAGGGAGGCGTCCGGGGTACCACCATGGTTTAGTATCGTTGTGCTTTCGAGGATTCGAGTTAGATGGATTTGCGAAAGCCTCTGGTTATGTGTCGAAGTATGGATATAGTTGGGGTGTAGGTTTGCTAGTTGTGTGAGATATTTCCTTCTTGTATCCCACACATCGGATTGCATAACCAGAAAGTTTTCGGAAGTTCTTAGGTGGGAACTCTTGTAGTTATCTAGGATCATCTTCTTCAGATGTATGTGAGCATATACATTTGTTCCGAGCAACATTAGCTCAATACTTTCGTGTTATTGCAAGTGGCTTCTAATATCTAATGATGTTATCGCAAAACCGAAGAAAACATTCTTACTAAATTTTCAGTAGGAAGGCTGTGATGTTATTTGTGCAATTCTTTCAAGCATCTGATTCAGCTATTGAATTCATCTTATCAATGAGGTGCTGATGTTTTGTCCATCTCCAGGATGGCTCCACCAACTCGCGGGAATCCGGGTTGTGGTGAGGAGCAGGCTGATGTTCCACCACCCCCGCCACCGCCTTCTCCTCCAGAAGCTTGGCAAGCTGTGATGGCCGCAACCAATGCAAACACTCAGATGTTGCTCAGGCTGTTGCAAGAAAGAGATCAGGGTCAGCAAGGCTTTCAAGGGAATTTTCAGAATCAACCTCAGTTTGCGACGCTCAACCAGTTCCTTGCCAACCAGCCCAAGTCTTTCACCTGTTGTGAGCAACCTTTTGATGCTGATGATTGGCTCTGTGACATGATTAAGCATTTTGAGTGCAGCAATGTCAGACCAGAGGACTTTGTGAGATTTGCATCGTTCCAGCTCAAGGGTCAGGCAACTGATTGGTGGCAACAGTACAAGGATTCCAGGGGCGATTGTGTTGTTACTTAAGACGATTTCTGTCGTGACTTCAGGGCCCATTACATTCCGACAAGCTTTGTCGAGGAGATGCGTGAGAATTTTAGGCACCTGAGGGAAGCAAGTCTGTCTATCAGTACAACATCGAATTCCAGAATTTGGCCCGCTATGCGAAGCAATATGTTCCAGATGACAAGGCTATGATCTATCAGTTCATAGGTGGTCTCAAGGATGAGCTTCTGCCAGGTCTAGTCCTTCAAGAGCCTCGTGAGTTTGACCAGTTCTACAACATGGCTTTGAAGGTTGAGGCAACTCAGCTCAAGTTGGAGAACTCAAGGAAGCGTTCAAGGGATTCATATTCTTCTTCTTCCAGCTATCAGATGGTTCCTAAGCAGCAGAAATATTGGGTGCCTAATCCTCCTTCGTTTCGTCCTCCTAAGCAGCAGAAGCAGTTCGATGGCTGTGGTTCTTCCCACCTGCTGGAAATATGCCCTAGAGGCAATAATAGAATGGTTATTATTGTATTTCCTTGTTCATGATAATTGTCTATTGTTCATGCTATAATTGTGTTAACCGGAAATCGTAATACATGTGTGAATACATAGACCATAACATGTCCCTAGTGAGCCTCTAGTTGACTAGATCGTTGATCAATAGATGGTCATGGTTTCATGACCATGGACATTGGATGTCAATGATAACGGGATCACATCATTAGGAGAATGATGTGATGGACAAGACCCAATCCTAAGCATAACACTAGATCATGTAGTTCGTTTGCTAAAGCTTTTCAATGTCAAGTATCGTTTCCTTAGACCATGAGATTGTGCAACTCCCAGATACCGTAGGAATGATTTGGGTGTGCCAAACGTCACAACATAACTGGGTGGCTCTAAAGGTGCACTACGGGTATCTCCAAAAGTGTCTGTTGGGTTGGCACGAATCGAGACTGGGATTTGTCACTCCGTGTGACGGAGAGGTATCTCTGGGCCCACTCAGTAAGACATCATCATAATGAGCTCAATGTGACCAAGGAGTTAGTCACGGGATGATGTATTACGGAACAAGTAAAGAGACTTGTCGGTAACGAGATTGAACAAGGTATAAAGATACCAGCGATCGAATCTCGGGCAAGTATCATACCGATAGACAAGGGGAATTGTATACGGGATTGATTGAATCCCCGACATCGTGGTTCATCCAATGAGATCATCGTGGAGCATGTGGGATCCAACATGGGTATCCAGATCCCGCTGTTGGTTATTGGACGGAGAAGTTTCTCGGTCATGTCCACGTGTCTCCCGAACCCGTAGGTTCTACACACTTAAGGTTCGATGACGCTAGGGTTATAGGGAAATGGTATACGTGATTACCGAAAGTTTTTCGGAGTCCCGGATGAGATCCCGGACGTCACGAGGAGCTCCGGAATGGTCAGGTAAATATTGATATATAGGAAGTCCAGTTGTGTCACCGGAAAGTTTTCGGGCTCATCGGTATTGTACCGGGAGTGCCGGGAGGGTGCCGGAGGACCCCCGGGAGGGGTGTGACGACCACAGGACTTTGTGGGCCTTTAGAGGAGGTGTGCCAGCCCTTATTGGGCTGTCCAAGACCTTCTAGAAAGGCCCATGCGGCTGGAGGAGTAGAGATAAGGGCAAAGGAGATTGAAAAGGAGGAGATCCACCTCCCTTGTGGGAGGTGGACTCTCCCTTTGATTCGGCCAAAGCTCTCCTCCTTGGAGGAGAGTCCAAGCCATCCCTCCCTATCCCTCCTCCTATATATACTTGAGGTTTTGGCCTTTTGAGAACAGTTCTGAACTCTCTCTTTCACGGCAAAGCCCTACCTCTCTTCTTCTTCCTCCGCAGCGCTTAGGCGAAGCCCTGCCGGAATACCTTGCTACTCCACCACCACCACGCCGTCGTGCTGCTGTTGGAGCCCTTCCCAACCTATCCTTCCTCCTTGCTGGATCAAGGTGTAGGATATGTCACCGGGCTGCACGTGTGTTGAACGCGGAGGCGCCGTTGATCGGCGCTTAGATCGGAATCCACCGCGATCTGAATCGCTACGAGTATGACTCCATCAACCGCGTTCTTGTAACGCTTCCGCTTAGCGATCGTCAAAGGTATGAAGATGCAATCTCTCCCCACTCGTTTCTGGTTTCTCCATAGATAGATCTTGGTGACACGTAAGAAAATTTTGATTTACTACTACGTCTCCCAATACCACCCACCCAACCCAGGATATTAGCAGAGACCCCAGGCGTCCAAGGCAGCTTTTGTTCCTCCTCCAGGCAACTTTCGTCTGCTATCTGAGGTTACTTGTCACAAGTGTGGCCAGAAGGGTCACTAGTCCAACAAGTGCAACCAGCGGCGTCTTTCGCCTCCTCCTCCAGCCAGGGCTCCAGGAAATGCAATGGTGAAGCATAATCCCAAGACCGCAAGAGTTAATATGGTGAATGCAGCAGAGGCAGAGGATTCTTCTCAAGTGATCATGGGTAGTCTCTCAGTTAATTCTATTCTTGCAAAAGTGTTGTTTGATACTGGTGCATCGCATTGTTTCATGTCTCGTCCATTCTTTGTCAAGCATGAGTTTGATTATCAAGATTTGCCTAAGTCCTTGTCTGTGGCGTCGCCTGGTAAGATGTTGAATTCCAATCGCATTGTTCCGGATGTTTCTATCAAGATGGGCAATTATTCTTTTCTGGCCTCTCCAATTGTTCTCGGTAATTCCGACATTCATCTCATTTTGGGCATGGACTTCCTGGCTATGAACAAGGCTTATGTTGATTGCCAAGCAAAAGATGTCAAGCTGACTCATCCTTCAGAATATGTGATTATTTTTGCGGCTGCGATGACACAATCCGTCTCTTTGATCTTAATGAGAAGGGTGAAATCTCGGCTATTTCTCAAATTCCGGTGGTTAATGAGTATGAAGATGTCTTTCTAGAAGAATTGCCAGGAATGCCTCCGCACCGGCCAATCGAGTTCGTGATTGACCTCGCGCTCGGAACTGAACCGGTTTGCAAGCTCCCTTATAAACTTGGCCCGAAGATCTAAAAGAGTTGAAGAAGCAGCTAGATGAACAAGAACGTCTGGGTCTCATCAGACCAAGTTCTTGTCCATGGGGTTATGGTGTTTTGTTTGTCAAGAAGAAGGATGGGATGGACCGGCTTTGTGTCGATTACCGTCCATTGAACAAGAAGACAATCAAAAACAAGTACCCACTTCACAACATCAATGAGTTGTTTTAACAACTGAAAGGTGCCAAGGTTTTCTCGAAGCTTGATCTTCGCATGGGCTATCATCAGATTCGCATTCGCGAAGAAGATATTCCAAAGACCGCTTTCAGGACGAGTTTTGGCTCTTATGAGTACATCGTCATGTCGTTTATCTTGCTAATGCTCCTCCAACCTTCTCAAGGATAATGAACTTCATATTCTCTCCTTTCGAGAATGAGTTCATCTTGGTCTATTTGGATGATAGCCTTGTGTTCTCGGAGACAGAAGAAGAGCATGCAGGGTATCTCAGGCTTGTTCTTAACAAGCTAAGAGAGCATCGATTTTATGCTAAGTTTTCCAAGTGTGAGTTTTGGCTCAATGAAGTGGTGTACCTTGGGCACGTGATCTCTGCCGAGGGCATTAAAGTGCACCCTAAGAAAGTTGAGGCAATCTTGAAGTGGGAGCCTCCTCAGAATGTGAAGCAGCTTCGGAGCTTCCTCAGGCTTGCTAGTTATTGCAGAAGATTCGTGGAGAACTTCTCTCAAATTCCTAAGCCTCTGTCTAATCTCCTCCCGAAGAATGTCAAGTATGTGTGGTCTCCTGAGTGTGATGTGGCGTTCAATACGCTCAAGCAGAGAATGACTTCAGCGCAAGTTCTTGTTCCTCCTGAGCAGTCAAAGCCTTTCCAAGTTTTCTATGATGCTTCTCTCCAAGGTCTTGGTGGTGTTCTCATGCAAGATAGGAAGATTGTTGCTTATAACTCGCGTTAGTTGAAGCCTGCCGAGAAGAACTACCCCACTCATGATCTCGAGTTGGCGGCAGTTGTCCATGCTCTAATGACTTGGAGGCATTTGTTGTTGGGTAGACCAGTTGAGGTGTACATCGATCACAAGAGCTTGAAGTACATTTTCACTCAACCCAATCTTAATCTTCGGCAGTCCCGTTGGGTGGAAATGCTTGAGGACTTCAATCCAAGCATTGAGTATACTCCTGGAAAAGCAAATGTCATTGCAGACATGCTCAGCCGTAAGGCGTACTGCAATAGTCTCATTCTGAAGCCTCTTCAACCCGAGCTTTGTGAAGCCTTCCGCAAGCTCAACCTTTAAATTATTCTGCAAGGATTTCTTGCCAATCTTCAAGTCTCTCTGACTCTGGAAGATCAGGTTCACCAAGCTCAACTTCTTGACGCAATGGTGAAGAAAGTGAAGAAAGGTGTACCCAAGGGCATTCCGAAGTATAAGTGCTTTCGAGTTGATGACAAAGACACCTTGTTCTTTGAGGACCGTCTGGTGGTTCCAAAAGGTGATCTCAGGAAGGTTGTCATGGACGAAGCACACAATTCTCTTCTATCCATTCATCCAGGCAGTTCCAAGATGTATCAAGATCTCAAGCAAACCTTCTGGTGGACTCGCATGAAACGTGAAATTGCTCAGTTCGTGAACGAGTGTGCTGTTTGTCGCCGAGTGAAGGCGGGGCATCAACGTCCAACAGGTCTTGTTCAGCCTTTGCCTATCCCAAAGTGGAAATTCGATCATGTGGAGATGGATTTCATCACTGGTTTTGCCAAGTCCAAGAGAGGCAACGATGCCATCTTTGTGGTTATCGACAAGCTGACCAAAGTTGCTCATTTCCTTCCAGTCAAAGAATCTATCTCGGCAGCTCAGCTAGCAGACTTGTATACGTCAAGGATAGTTTCTTTGCATGGTATTCCTTAGATCATCTCATCTGACCGTGGGAGCCTATTTACTTCCAAGTTTTGGGAGTCCTTCCAGACTACTATGGGTACCAAGATCCGTTTCAGCACGACGTTCCACCCGCAGACAAGTGGTCAAGTTGAGAGAGTCAATCAAATCCTTGAAGATATGCTCAGAGCATGTGTGATTTTGTTCGGCATGAAATGGTAAGACTGCCTTCCTTATGCTGAATTCTCATACAACAATAGCTTTCAGGCTAGCTCAGGCAAGGCCCCTTTCGAGATTCTCTACAGCAGGAAGTGTCGTACCCCGCTTAGCTGGTCTGAAACCGGTGAGCGCCAGATTTTGGGCAATGACATGATCACCGAAGCAGAAGAGATGTGCCATGTCATTTGTGAGAACCTCAAAGCAGCTCAATCCTAACAGAAGAGTTATTACGATAACAAACATCAGGATGTTTCCTTTCAAGTTGATGATCTAGTCTATCTCAGAGTCTCTCCCATGAAGGGCACTCAGCGGTTTGGAATTAAAGGGAAGCTAGCTCCTCACTTTGTTGGTCCTTTTAGAGTTGTTGGCAGGATAGGTGAACTTGCATATCAACTAGAGCTTCCTCCAAACTTTGCAAATGTGCATGATGTCTTCCATGTCTCTTAGCTCCGGAGGTGCTTCAAGACTCCGAAGCATACCATTGACCTCCAAGACATTGATCTCCAAGAAGACCTCTCTTATCATGAGCATCCAGTGGCTATTCTCGAAGAAACTGAGTGTAAGACTCGCAACAAGTCAATCAAGTTCCTCAAGGTGAAGTGGTCTCATCATTCTGACAAAGAAGCTACTTAGGAACGTGAGGACCTTCTCCTTTCTGAATTTCCAGAATTCTTTCGTTCCTAGATCTCGGGTCGAGATCCTCTTGTAGTGTGGGAGAGCTGTGATAGCCCAAGTTCCACCCCTACCTTTTATGGCATGTAACCTATGTGGATCTTGTGTCATGTGATGAATGTATTTGAGTTTCTCCTTGCCATGTCTTTGTCTCATGCATCCATGCATCATGAATCATGTCATTTCATCATCATGTCTTGCATATTATTTTTGTGATGTGCTTCTTATGACCTTGTTGTGTTGTGGGAGTGTTCTTGAGGATGTGTGTGCATGTGTGGGATCAACACCTTCCCCCCTCTATTTTATTTCAAAACAAACATACCTATACTCTTTTATTCCCATTGCATTAACCAACAGAATTAATCTGCTTTATTAATTTGTTAAAAATGTTCATGAGGTAGCCAACATTATTTTGAGCTCATGTGTGTTGTTCTTGTGGTGTTTTGAGCCTTGTGTAATTGGGGTTTTAAATAACAGAGGTGCTGTTTTAAGTATAATATTTAAATTACTTGCTTTTAAAATCAACTTGCTAATTTTAATTAATAGGGCATATTTCCTCCTGTGCCAAAGTAATTTTGTTTTGACTAAAATCCTTTTCTTTTACTCTGGGCTTTTTGTCTTGTTTCTTTTTATCTAAATAGGACCCCCTTTTCCTTTTGTTTCCCCTGTGTGTGAGTGCAGGAGCTGGGCCTGATTTGTTTTGTGCGGCCCAACCCAGGACCAGCGGAGACTTGCCCCGTCGTCGCCTCCGTCAGAGTCAGTGAGAGGGGTGAGCTCCCGGCATCGTGAAGTTCCTCACGGACGTCGAGGAACGTCGTCTGCCCCCTTTTAAGGCCTCGGCGTGCATGCCCGTGCTAGGGTTCCTCTCTTTTCCCTCCAGCCGCCGCCGATCCCATCTCCCTCTTCCCCCTCCTTCTTCCCCCTCTAGTGAGTTCAAAGAGAGAGCTGTAGGTAAGTTCAGAGAAAGGGCTGGCCTTCATCGTCGTCGTTGACCCTAATGGTGGTCTCCCTCCCTCTGGCCGTGGTGTCTGGGCCTTCGTCGTCATCGCCCTCGTTCCGTTCCCGCCGCTAGGAGGTGGAGAGATCCTCCATGCCATCGGCCTCGTCTTCGTCTTCGTCTCGCTCCGGAAGCCCCCCTCTGCGTCGCTTCTTGCTCTGCTCCAACCCCTTCTACACGTCCCCAACGTTGTCTTTGACCTCCCGCGTCTTCTCCCACAGCCTAGGTGAGCTCCCCGTCGTCGCAACCCTTTCTTCCCCGCGTAGCCTGTCGCCATAACGCTCGCCGTGTAGTGTCCATCGCCGTTGGCAGCCAAGGTGCGGCCTTGAGGGCCGTTGCGCCTATCCTCCTCGTTGCAAGACAAGAGGGGGAGCGGAATCCCGTAGATCCCCGCCTCTGCCTGCCAGTCTGCGTCGTCGGATGTCCCCTGTAGTCGCCGGAATTTTGAGTCGCCGCCGCGTGTTGCCGGTGTCGTCAATCTTCAGTTTCGTTAGGGTTTCTTGCGATCATTAGTACTAGTTGCGTTTCTCCCCCTTCTGAGCAGTTGTGCACGGGTAGCAGAGTGGTGTCCGGCTTGGGGATCGACCGGCAGGTCGAGGGATCGAGTCCCCGACTCCCCCCCTTTTGCCTTTTTGTGATTGGCTGTGAGTGTTGTTGTGTGTTCGGATCCGGTGTGAGTACCGGATCCCGTGCGTGTGTTGTGTGTTTGGAGGATATGGTGTGGCTACGTGCCGGATCCTGTGTGGTTGTGTAGTGCTGTGTATGTGTGGTTGTGCTTGTGTTGTGTGTGTGTGTGTGACAAGTGGGCCCATGCCCCACTTGTCATACACTATATCTTTTTGTTTTATTGTCTTAGTTGTTTTATTAGGGTATTTCCATTTATAGTAATGTTTCCAATCTAGATATGATCATTTATTCTCATGTGCATTTTAGGTAACTTTTCACTTATAGGAATTGAGGGCATTTTGCTATGTAGTATTTTATCATGATGCTCCATGCAAGTATATGAGTATGACATATCATTTTGGGGTAGAATCACCCAAGAAATCCATTGGAGTGACTTGTTTGGGCATTTGAGCAAGTTTGACAAAATGCCATTTTGTCTCAAAGTGCCATTTTGTTATTTTTGTTATATTTACTCCATGCATGCTATGATAATTATGCCAACATGAATATGCTAGTCTTTGATGAGTAGAATGCCATGGTATTTATCTTTGTCATGATAAACTTGCAAATGAGTGGGAACCATGCTCTAAAGTAGCTACTAAAATTTGTTGTTTTCAAACATGCTAAATATTTCTAAGTCTGAGAATCTGTTTATATTTTTATGCCATGAAGAGTGGATGCTATCTTGTGATATGATGTGATTTAGCTCAAGCTCAGTGCTAGTGATTTGATGTAGAGGTTGCCCTCTACCATACTGTTAAGTTTCATGCCATGAGCTGGTCTCTATCACCATTAGTTTCCGCTGTCAACTTGCTATTAGCTTAACTCAGATTCCAGGAAACTATTATTTTCACTGTCCCAGAAATCTGTTTCATCATGCCAACTTGTGGGCTTCATGCTTATTGATGTGTGCCTCCATTCCAGATTGTGTAGATGGATATGTTTATAAGCATGTTATATAGTTTGTATCAATGCTTTGTTGGTGGTTAGAGACTTCCTGTAGCTCTAGATGTGGGTTGTGTAAGTTGCTATGTTGCTATTTTGTGGCAGATTGTTTTTTAGTGTTTTGTGACTTGTGGGAGCTATACTCCATGGAATTGCTTGATCTTTGGCTCTATTGTGGTTGGTTTTTCATTGCCTAACCAGTGTCTACCTTGGAATGCCAAGGAATAGCCCATGGACTTCTTGTCTTGTGTTTTGCCTTCGTATCTTGTCGTGAGCGTAGCGTGAGAACCATAACTCCGTTTTCTACGTTCTACATATGCACTTGTATCGTTTTTGCATGATGCATCCATATTTTCCATGATCATGCATGTTTAAATAACTTAACATAAGGTTCTGTCCAGATTCATAAATAACTAATCTCTTGCATGCGAAACATGACTAGTTAGGTTTGCCATGCAAAATGCTTCACATAAACCATGCATCATTCTTGGTTGTGCATTGCACCTTGGTTGTTTGTTTATACTTGCTGTTCCTTTTGGGTAGACGTGAACGTTGAACCTGAGTACGAAGATCCAGGAGAGTACCACTATGAGGATCCCGCTACTTGTCCCTCTAAAGAACCAACAGGCAAGATGATCGTACCCGGATCCCGATACTATTTTCGCTTGCTAGTTGTCTCACTCTTATCGTTACTTTTGCGCTACCTACCACTTGAATGTCAAGCCTCCTACATTGCCATGATAGCCTCTAATCCCTCCACATCCTAGCAAACCTTTGATTGGCTAAGTTACCGCTGCTCAGCCCCTCTTATAGCGTTCATAGTTGCAAGTGCATGTTGTATCCATGTGATAACATGGATTTGGCATATCACAATATTATCTGTTATTTAATATAAGGCACATATATATCTTGGTATCGGTGGAAAGCTTGGCCTTTTGCTAGGTGTTTTGTTCCGCTGTTACCGCCATAGTTTCTTGTTACCGGTGTTATGTTTCCATACTTTGCCCTCCTAACATGCTCGGGGTTGTTATGGAGACCCCCTTGTTTATTTGGTTGAGATTAAAACTTGTCTGGCAAGACCCAACTTTGGTACTACATTTGCTTAACAACTTAATAAAATTCTCATAGGGCTTTGCAACCCCATGGATAATTAATCAACCCTCGGGCTAGTGCTCCTCATGAGTGTTGGACCAAACTAGAGTCGTGTGTGGGGCCAACCCGAGGCAACTTGGGAGATTTCTATTAGGCCACTGTACATTGCGCTCATCCGGTCGTGTCCTGAGAACGAGATATGCGGCTCTTATCGGGTTCGTCGATGTTGCGAGACGTAGTAGTAAATCAAAATTTTCCTACATGTCACCAAGATCTTTCTATGGAGAAACCATCAACAAGTGGGGAGAGATTGCATCTTAATACCTTTGAAGATCGCTAAGCGGAAGCGTTACAAGAACGCGGTTGATGGAGTCGTACTCGCAGCGATTCAGATCGCGGTGGATTCCGATCTAAGCGCCGAACAACGGTGCCTCCGCGTTCAACACACGTGCAGCCCGGTGACGTCTCCTTTGCCTTGATCCAGCAAGGAGGTAGGAGAGGTTGGGGAAGGGCTCCAACAACAGCACAACAACGTGGTGGTGGTGGAGTAGCAAGGTATTCCGGCAGGGCTTCGCCTAAGCGCTACGGAGGAGGAAGAAGAGAGGTAGGGCTTTGCCGTGAGAGAGAGAGAGTTCAGAACTATTCTCAAAAGGCCAAAACCTCAAGTATATATAGGAGGAGGGAGAGGGAGGGCTGCCTTGGCCCTCCTCCAAACAGGAGGGCTTCGGCCGAAGTGGGGATAGAGTCCACCTCCCACAAGGAAGGTGGATCTCCTCTTTTTAAAACCCTTTGCCCTTTATCTCTAGATCTCCAGCCGCATGGTCCTTTCTAGAAGGTCTTGACCATCCCAATAAGGGCTGGCACACCTCCTCTAAGGGCCCACAAAGTCCTATGGTCGTCACACCCCTCCCGGGGGTCCTCCGGCACCCTCCCGGCACTCCCGGTACACTACCGATGAGCCTGAAAACTTTCCGGTGACCAAAACTGGACTTCCTATATATCAATCTTTACCTCCGGACCATTTCGGAGCTCCTAGTGATGTCCGGGATCTCATCCGGGACTCCGAACAACTTTCGGTAATCATGTATACCATTTCCCTATAACCCTAGCGTCATCGAACCTTAAGTGTGTAGACCCTACGGGTTCGGGAGACACGTGGACATGACCAAGACACTTCTCCGGCCAATAACCAATAGTGGGATCTGGATACCCATGTTGTCTCCCACATGCACCACGATGATCTCATCGGATGAACCACAATGTCGGGGATTCAATCAATCCCGTATACAATTCCCTTTGTCTATCGGTATGATACTTGCTTGAGATTCGATCGTCGGTATCTCTATACCTTGTTCAATCTCGTTACCGGCAAGTCTCTTTACTCGTTCCGTAATACATCATCCCGTGACTAACTCCTTGGTCACATTGAGCTCATTATGATGATGTCTTACTGAGTGGGCCCAGAGATACCTCTCCGTCACACAGAGTGACAAATCCTAGTCCCGATTAGTGCCAACCCAAGGAGATACCCGCAGTGCACCTTTATAGCCACCCAGTTAGGTTGTGACATTTGGCACACCCAAAGCATTCCTACGGTATCCGGGAGTTGCACAATCTCATGGTCTAAGGAAATGATACTTGACATTGAAAAGCTTTAGCAAATGTACTACACGATCTAGTGCTATGCTTAGGATTGGGTCTTGTCCATCACATCATTCTCCTAATGATGTGATCCCGTTATCAACAACATCCAATGTCCATGGTCATGAAACCGTGACCATCTATTGATCAACGAGCTAGTCAACTAGAGGCTCACTAGGGACATGTTATGGTCTATTTATTCACACATGTATTAGGGTTTCCGGTTAACACAATTATAGCATGAACAATAGACAATTATCATGAACTAGGAAATACAATAATAACCATTTTATTATTGCCTCTAGGGCATATTTCCAACAGTCTCCCACTTGCACTAGAGTCAACAATCTAGTTACATTGTGATGAATCGTACACCCATAGCATTCCGGTGTTGATCATGTTTTGCTCGTGAGAGAGGTTTAGTCAATGGATCTGCGACATTCAGATCTGTATGCACTTTACAAATATCTATATGTCCCTCCTGAATGTAATCACGGATGGAGTTGAAGCGACGCTTGATGTGTCTTGTCTTCTTGTGAAACCTGGGCTCCTTCGTAAGGGAAATAGCTCCAATTTTGTCACAGAATAGAGTCATCGGGTCCGACGCACTTGGAATTACTCCTAGGTCGGTGATGAACTCCCTCATCCAGACTCCTTCCTTTGCTGCTTCCAAAGCAGCTATGTACTCCGCTTCACATGTAGATGCCGCCACGACGCTTTGCTTGCTGCTGCACCAGCTGGCCGCCCCTCCGTTCAAAATATACACGTATCCGGTTTGCGATTTGGAGTCGTCCGGATCTGTGTCGAAGCTAGCATCGACGTAACCCTTTACGACGAGCTCTTTGGCACCTCCATATACGAGAAACATGTCCTTTGTCCTTTTTAGGTACTTCAGGATATTCTTGACCGCTGTCCAGTGTTCCGCTCCGGGATCACTTTGGTACCTCCCTACCAAACTTATGGGACGGTTCACATCAGGTCTGGTACACTTCATGGCATACATAATAGAGCCTATGGCTGAAGCATAGGGGATGACACTCATCTATTCTCTATCCTTTGCCGTGGTCGGGAATTGAGTCGTACTCAATCTCACACCTTGTAACACAGGCAAGAACCCCTTCTTGGACTGATCCAAATTGAACTTCTTCAATATCTTGTCAAGGTATGTGCTTTGTGAAAGTCCTATGAGGCGTCTCGATCTATCTCTATAGATCTTAATACCTAATATGTAAGCAGCTTCTCCAAGGTCCTTCATTGAAAAACACTTATTCAAGTAGGCCTTTACACTTTCCAAGAGTTCTATATCATTTCCCATTATCAGTACGTCATCCACGTATAATACGAGAAATCCTAGAGAGCTCCCACTCACTTTGTTGTAAATACAGGGTTCTCCATAAACCTATACAAACCCAAGCGGCTTAATCACTTCATTAAAGCGAATGTTCCAACTCCGAGATGCTTGCACCAGCCCATAGATGGAGCGCTGGAGCTTGCATACCTTGTTATCATCTTTAGGATCAACAAAACCTTCCGGCTGCATCATATACAGTTCTTCCTTGAGGAAGCCATTAAGGAATGCCGTTTTGACGTCCATTTTCCAGATCTCATAATCATAAAATGTGGCAATTGCTAACATGATTCTGACAGACTTCAGCATCGCTACGGGTGAGAAAGTCTCATCGTAGTCAACTCCTTGAACTTGTCGATAACCCTTAGCAACAAGCCGAGCCTTATAGACGGTCATGTTACCATCTGCGTCAGTCTTCTTCTTAAAGATCCATTTATTTTCAATGGCTCGCTTATCATCAGGAAAGTCCACCAAAGTCCATACTTTGTTCTCATACATGGATCATATCTCGGATTTCATGGCTTCAAGCCATTTGTTGGAATCCGGGCCCGCCATCGCTTCTTCATAGTTCGAAGGTTCACTGTTGTCTAACAACAGGATCTCTAGGACAGGGTTGCCGTACCACTCTAGTGCGGAACGTGTCCTATTGGACCTTCGACGTTCAATAGTAACTTGATCTGAAGTTTCATGATCATCATCATCAACTTCCTCTCCAGCCGGTGGAGGCTCCGCAGAAACAACTTCCTGTGCTGTGCTCCTCTCCGGTTCGAGTGGAGGTACAATTACCTCACCAAGTTCTATTTTCCTCCCACTTACTTCTTGCAAGAGAAACTCTTTCTCAAGAAAGGATCCATTCTTGACAACAAAGACTTTGCCCTCGGATCGTAGGTAGAAGGTATACCCAATAGTCTCTTTGGGATATCCTATGAAGACACACTTTTCCGTTTTGGGTTCGAGCTTCTTAGGTTGAAGTTTCTTCACATAAGCATCGCATCCCCAAACTTTTAGAAACAACAACTTAGGTTTCTTTCCAAACCATAATTCATACGGTGTCGTCTCAACGGATTTTGACGGTGCCCTATTTAAAGTGAATGCGGCAGTCTCTAATGCATATCCCCAAAATGATAGCGGTAAGTATTTTGACGGTGCCCTATTTAAAGTGAATGCGGCAGTCTCTAATGCATATCCCCAAAATGATAGCGGTAAGTCGGTAAGAGACAACATAGATTGTACCATATCTAATAGAGTGCGATTACGACGTTCAGACACACCATTTCGCTGAGGTGTGCCAGGCGGCGTGAGTTGTGAAACAATTCCACATTTCCTTAGGTGCATGCCAAACTCATGACTTAAATATTCTCCGCCACGATCAGATTGTAGGCACTTTATTTTCCTATCACGTTGATTCTCTACCTCACTCTGAAATTCCTTGCACCTTTCAAAAGTTTCAAACTTATGTTTCATTAAGTAGACATACCCATATCTACTCAAGTCATTAGTGAGGGTGAGAACATAACGGTTGCCACCATGAGCCTCGACACTCATTGGACCGCATACATCGGTATGTATTATTTCCAACAAGTAAGTTGCTCGCTCCATTGTTCTGGAGAACGGAGTCTTGGTCATCTTGCCCATGAGGCATGGTTTGCACGTGTCAAATGATTCGAAATCAAGAGACTCCAAAAGTCCATCAGTATGGAGCTTCTTCATGCGTTTGACACCAATATGACCAAGGCGGCAGTGCCACATGTAAGTGGGACTATCGTTATCAACCTTACACTTTTTGGTACTCACACTATGGACATGTGTAACATCACGTTCGAGATTCATCAAAACTAAACCATTGACCAGCTGGGCATGACCATAAAACATTTCTCTCATATAAATAGAACAACCATTATTCTCAGATTTAAATGAGTAGCCATCTGGCATCAAGCGAGATCCAGATACAATGTTCATGCTCAAAGCTGGTACTAAATAACAATTATTAAGGTTTAACACTAATCCCGAAGGTAGATGTAGAGGTAGCGTGCCGACGGCGATCACATCGACCTTGGAACCATTCCCGACGCGCATCGTCACCTCGTCCTTTGCCAGTCTCCGCTTATTCCACAGCTCCTGCTTGGAGTTACAAATGTGAGCAACTGCACCGGTATCAAATACCCAGGAGCTACTACGAGCGCTGGTTAGGTACACATCAATAACAAGTATATCACATATACCTTTAATGTTGCCGTCCTTCTTATCCGTTAAGTACTTGGGGCAGTTCCGCTTCCAGTGACCGGTACCCTTGCAATAAAAGCACTCAGTCTCAGGTTTGGGTCCATGCTTGTTCTTCTTCTTCCCGACAACTTGCTTACCGGGTGCGACAACAACTTTGCCGTCCTTCTTGAAGTTCTTCTTACCCTTGCCTTTCTTGAAATTAGTGGTCTTATTTACCATCAACACTTGATGCTCCTTTCTGATCTCGACCTCTGCTGATTTCAGCATCGAGTACAACTCAGGAATGGACTTCTCTATCCCTTGCATGTTGTAGTTCATCACAAAGCTCTTGTAGCTAGGTGGAAGCGACTGGAGGATTCTGTTAATGACCGAGTCATCCGGGAGATTAACTCCCAGCTGAGTCAAGCGGTTGTGTAGCCTAGACATCTTGAGGATGTGCTCACTGACAGAACTATTCTCCTCCATCTTACAGCTGAAGAACTTGTCGGAGACGTCATATCTCTCGACCCGGGCATGAGCTTGGAAAACCAGTTGCAGCTCTTGGAACATCTCATATGCTCCGTGTCGCTCAAAACGCTTTTGGAGCCCCAATTCTAAACTGTAAAGCATGCCACACTGAACAATGGAGTAATCATCGCAATGAGAATGCCAAGCGTTCGCAACGTCTTGCTCTACTGGGAGAAGGGGTGGGTCACCTAGTGGTGCATCAAGGACATACAATTTCTTGGAAGCTATGAGGATGATCCTCAAGCCATGGACCCAGTCCGCATAGTTGCTTCCATCATCTTTCAGCTTGGTTTTCTCTAGGAACGCGTTGAAATTGAGGGTGACATTCGCGTTGGCCATTGGATCTACAATATAGATTGTAAAGATAATTTTAGACTAAGTTCATGATAATTAAGTTCACATAATCAAATTATTTAATGAACTCCCATTTAGATAGACATCTCTCTAGTCATCCAAGTGACACATGATCCATGTCAACTAGCCCGTGTCCGATCACCACGTGAGACGGACTAGTCATCCATGGTGAACATCTCCATGTTGATCGTATCTTCCATACGACACATGTTCGACCTTTCGGTCTTCCGTGTTCCGAGGCCATGTTTGTACATGCTAGGCTCGTCAAGTCAACCTAAGTGTTTCGCGTGTGTAAATCTGGCTTACACCCATTGTATGCGAACGTTAGAACCTATCACACCCGATCATCACGTGGTGCTTCGGAACAATGATCCTTAGCAACGGTGCACAGTTAGGGTGAACACTTTTCTTGAAATTTTAGTGAGCGATCATATTATTTACTACCGTTGTTCTAGGCAAATAAGATGTAAACATGATAAACATCACATGCAATCAATATAGTGACATGATATGGCCATTATCATCTTGCTCCTTTGATCTCCATCTTCGGGGCACCATGATCATCACTATCACCGGCATGACACCATGATCTCCATCATCATGATCTCCATCACCGTGTCTTCATGAAGTTGTCTCGCCAACTATTACTTATACTACTATGGCTAACGTTTAGCAATAAAGTAAAGTAATTACATGGCGTTTATGATTGACACGCAGGTCATACAATAAAATAAGACAACTCCTATGGCTCCTGCCGGTTGTCATACTCATCGACATGCAAGTCGTGAATCCTATTACAAGAACATGATCAATCTCATACATCACAATGAATCGCATCACATCCTTTGGCCATATCACATCACAAGGCATATGCTGCAGAAACAAGTTAGACGTCCTCTAATTTGTAGTTGCAAGTTTTTACGTGACTGCTATAGGTTACTAGCAAGAACGTTTCTTACCTACATCAAAACCACAACGTGATATGCCAATTGCTATTTACCCTTCATAAGGACCCTTTTCATCGAATCCAATGCGACTAAGGTGGGAGAGACAGACATCCGCTAGCCACCTTATGCAACAAGTGCATGTCAGGCGGTGGAACCAGTCTCACGTAAGCATACGTGTAAAGTCGGTCCGGGCCGCTTCATCCCACAATACCGCCGTATCAAGATAAGACTAGTAGTGGTAAACAAATTAACAAAATCGACGCCCACAACTGCTTTGTGTTCTACTCGTGCATAGATTCTACGCATAGACCTAGTTCATGATGCCATTGTTGGGAGACGTAGTAGTAAATCAAAATTTTCCTACGTGTTCACCAAGATCTATCTATGGAGAAACCAGCAAGGAGTGGGGAGAGATTGCATCTTCATACCTTTGAAGATCACTAAGCGGAAGCGTTACAAGAACACGGTTGATGGAGTCGTACTCGCAGCGATTCAGATCGCGGTGGATTCCGATCTAAGCGCCGAACAACGGCGCCTCCGCGTTCAACACACGTGCAGTCCGGTGACGTCTCCTACGCCTTGATCCAGCAAGGAGGAAGGATAGGTTGGGGAAGGGCTCCAACAGCAGCACAACGACGTGGTGGTGGTGGAGTAGCAAGGTATTCCGGCAGGGCTTCGCCTAAGCGCTGCGGAGGAGGAAGAAGAGAGGTAGGGCTTTGCCATGAGAGAGAGAGTTCAGAACTATTCTCAAAAGGCCAAAACCTCAAGTATATATAGGAGGAGGGAGAGGGAGGGATGCCTTGGCCCCTCCTCCAAAGAGGAGGGCTTCGGCCGAAGTGGGGATAGAGTCCACCTCCCACAAGGGAGGTGGATCTCCTCTTTTTAAAACCCTTTGCCCTTTATCTCTAGATCTCCAGCCGCATGGGCCTTTCTAGAAGGTCTTGGCCAGCCCAATAAGGGCTCGCACACCTCCTCTAAGGGCCCACAAAGTCCTATGGTCGTCACACCCCTCCCGGGGGGCCTCCGGCACCCTCCCGACACTCCCGGTACACTACCGATGAGCCCGAAAACTTTCCGATGACCAAAACTGGACTTCCTATATATCAATCTTTACCTTCGGACCATTCCGGAGCTCCTCGTGACATCCGAGATCTCATCCGGGACTCCAAACAACTTTCGGTAATCACGTATACCATTTCCCTATAACCCTAGTGTCATCGAACCTTAAGTGTGTAGACCCTACGGGTTCGGGAGACACGTGGACATGACCGAGACGCTTCTCCGGCCGATAACCAACAGCGGGATTTGGATACCCATGTTGGCTCCCACATGCTCCACGATGATCTCATCGAATGAACCACGATGTCGGGGATTCAATCAATCCCGTATACAATTCCCTTTGTCTATCGGTATGATACTTGCCCGAGAGTTGATCGTCGGTATCTCTATACCTTGTTCAATCTCGTTACCGGCAAGTCTATTTAATCATTCCATAATACATCATCCCGTGACTAAATCCTTGGTCACATTGAGCTCATTATGATGATGTCTTATCGAGTGGGCCCAGAGATACCTCTCCATCACACGGAGTGACAAATCCCAGTCTCGA
Organism: Hordeum marinum; assembly: GCA_022496015.1. Taxonomy (NCBI): domain Eukaryota; kingdom Viridiplantae; phylum Streptophyta; class Magnoliopsida; order Poales; family Poaceae; genus Hordeum; species Hordeum marinum. The sequence continues at coordinate 384,087,037 of CM039677.1, read as the reverse complement.
TTCGTGCCAACCCAACAGACACTTTTGGAGATACCCGCAGTGCACCTTTATAGCCACTCAGTTAAGTTTTGACGCTTGGCACACCCAAAGCATTCCTACGGTATCCGGGAGTTGCACAATATCATGGTCTAAGGAAACGATACTTGACATTGAAAAGCTTTAGCAAACGAACTACACGATCTAGTGCTATGCTTAGGATTGGGTCTTGTCCATCACATCATTCTCGATGTGATCCCGTTATCAACGACATCCAATGTCCATGGTCATGAAACCGTGACCATCTATTGATCAACGAGCTAGTCAACTAGAGGCTCACTAGGGACATGTTGTGGTCTATGTATTCACACATGTATTACGGTTTCCGGTTAACACAATTATAGCATGAACAATAGACAATTATCATGAACTAGGAAATACAATAATAACCATTTTATTATTGCCTCTAGGGAATATTTCCAATAGTCGACACGTCGGGTGGTCTTGCTGGACTTGTTTTACCTTTATCGAGTGTCTAGCGTGAGGGGATCTGACTTTCTTCGGGCTATCTAGAGGTGTTGGAATTCCTTTGGAGTTGCCTAGGATGATCACGAGATCCGTGGTCGAGGCTATTCCTTCGGAGTGTGGTTAATTTATGATGGACTAGTTGGAGCACCCCTGTAGGGTTAAAACTTTTGGAAAGCCATTCCCGTGGTTATGTGGCAAGTTGGATATTTGTTTAATACCCGGGTATAGTTAACTTGAAGTAAACTCTAATAAAATGCACCAACTGTGTGAGTAACCGTGATCATCTCTATTCATGAACATGAACCGAGAGAGAATACGGTGGGGTTATGATTAACGTAAGTAAGTGTTCAGGATCTCATAGAGGTCATTCTAGATTCAATCGCTTATCGTAGACCACATATTTACTTTCATGTTTCGTAAGATTAGCCACCATAAATGCTTAGTGCTGCTGCAAACTAAACACATACCCCTTCCCAACCTATGAGCTTGAATAGTCTCGGTACTCGGGAGTGAGATTCATGAGTCCTCATGGCTCATAAAATCCAGGTGCAGGTACAGATGAGGTCGTGCCAAATGATATGACCCAGGTCCAGTGGGAGTATGACGAGGAGCGTGGCAGGATGTACGTGGCTTATCCATACAAGTAAACCCTAACCCTAACCCTAAACCTAAACCCTAAACCCTAAACCCTAAACCCTAAACCCAACAAGGCAGTCAAAACATCATTCTCATTGTGGAGGTTCTGTAGTGGGGTGACTTTATGGCAGAAATGCCCCATCTTGTAACATAGGAGGTGAGGGGGTGGCGCACTCTATATAAGCCACCCCACCACATAGCTCAGGCTAGCTTCTTCTCCCCTGGGTGGGACTCCTTTTTCTCCCTTTCCTCTCTCTCTCAAAGACACCATGTAACTCCGCGTTCATGAAAAATAAGCAAAGCCTCTCCGGAGCACGAGACGTAGGGTTGTTATCTCTACCGTGAGAGGCCCGAACTCGTTAAAATCATCGTGTCACGCATTTGCATCTTGATAGCTCATGCTCCGTTATCCTACCCCTCTCTAATGTCGGAATCGTTCCCACGACACTAAGGAAGGAAGCAATCTGAATATAAACACACACAAACTCGTTGTGTTCTACTCAAGATCTCATCTATGCATAGACCTAGCTCATGATGCCATTGTTTGGGAATGTTGCATGGGAAACAAAAGTTTTCCTACGCTTCACCATGATCAATCTAGGAGATGAGCATCTATGAGAGGAGAGATTGGATCCACGTACCCTTGTAGATCGCTAAGTGGAAGCATTAAAGAACGCGTTTGATGTAGTGGTACGTCTCCACGATCCAAATCGCAAGCCGTCCCATGAACTCCCGATCAAGTACCGAACGGACGACACCTCCGCGTTCAGCACACGTGCAACTCGGTGAAGATCTCCGCCTTCTTGATCCAGCAAGAGGGAGAGGAGAGGTAGATGATTTCTTCGGCAGCACGACGGTGTTGAGGCGATGGTGGTGGAGCAATTCCAGCAGGGCTTCGCCTAAGCACTGCTGAAAATCGATCTAGAGGAGAAAACGATCTAGAGGAAGAAGAGGGCAGCACGCGGCAATTAGGGTTTGGGATGCCCTCAAAATCCTCTAGTATATATAGGAGGGAGGGTAGAGGTGGAAGCCCTAGACTCTCCTCCAAGGAGAGGTTCGGCCGAAGCCAAGGGGAAGAGTCCACCTCCCACAAGGGAGGTGGATCCCTACTGGGACTCTTCCCTAACTTGCCCCCTACTCTTCTTCCTTCCCCATGCGCATAGGGCCCTTTTGGGCTGGATGCCCAGCCTACCAGGGGATAGTGCGCCACCTCTAAGGCCCATGTTGCCCCTTGGGGTATGTGGGCCCCACTTGGTGGTCCCCGAAACCCATTCGTCACTCTCGGTACACTGCGAGAAATGCCCGAAACTTTTCCGTACTTCAAACACCACTTTCCTATATATCAATCTTTACCTCTGAACCATTCTAGAGCTCCTCGTGACGTCCGGGATCTCATCCGGGACTCCGAACAACCTTCGGTCACCACCATACATAACTCTACACTACCGAAACATCACCGAACCTTAAGTGTGCAGACCCTGCAGGTTCGAGAACTATGTAGACATGACCGAGACACCTCTACGGTAAATAACCAACAGCGGGACCTAGATGCCCATATTGATTCCTACATATTCTACGAAGATCTTTATCGGTCGAACCTCAATGTCAAGGATTCAGTTAATCCCGTATGATGTTCCATTTGTTCTTCGGTATGTTACTTGCCCGAGATTCGATCGTCGGTATCTCCATACCTAGTTCAACCTCGGTACCGGCAAGTCTCTTTACTCGTTCCATAATACAAGATCCAGTGGCTAACACTTAGTCATGTTGCTTGCAAGGCTTATTATGATGTTGTATTACCAAGTGGGCCCTGAGATACCTCTCCGTCACATGGAGTAACAAATCCCAGTGTTGATCCATGCCAACCCAGCAGACACCCTTGGAGATACCTGTAGAGCACCTTTATAGTCACCCAGTTACGTTGCGATGTTTGATACACACAAGGCAACTCCTCCGGTGTCAGTGAGTTGCATGATCTCATGGTCATAGGAACATATACTTGACATGCAGAAAACTGTAGCTATAAACTGACACGATCATATGCTACGTTTATAGTTTGGGTCTTGTCCATCCCATCAGTCTCCTAATGATGTGATCCCGTTATCAAATGACATCTCATGTTAATGGCTAGAAAACCTTGACCATCTTTGATCAATGAACTAGTTTACTAGAGGCACACTAGGGACAAAGTGTTGTATATATATCCACACATGCAATGTGTTTCCAATCAATACAATTATAGCATGGATAATAAACAATTATCATGAACAAGGAAATAAAATAATAAACACTTTATTTATTTCCTCTAGGGCATATTTCCAACACCATCTTCCCCACACAAAGTACTTATATCATGCACAACCCCGATGACAAGTCAAGCAATTGTTTCACACTTGTCATGTTCTCAAACTTTTTCAACTCTCATGCAATACATGAGCATGAGCCATGGATATAGCACTATACGTGGAATAGACTATGGTGGAGGTTGTCAAGGAAAAGGAGAAGATAGTCTCACATCAACTAGGCATATAAATGGGCTATGGAGATGCCCATCAATAGATATCAATGTGATTGAGTACGGATTGCCATGCAACAGATGCACTTAGAGCTATAAGTGTATAAAAGCTCAAAAGGAAACTAAGTGGGCATGCATCAAGAAGAACAATTTCACTAGTTAAATCAAAGTGACAAAATAGGAGACTCTCTACAATGAAGATCATGGTGATACTTTGGAGCACAAGTGTGGAAAAAGATAGTAGCAATGTCCCTTCTCTCTTTTCTCTCATTTTTTAGTGGGCATCTAAGGCCTCTTTTATTCATCATTTTTTATTTGGGCTTCGCTGGCCTCTTTTATTTGTCATAAAGTCCGTAATCTCATCCCCACTTGTGAGGGGATCATAGCTTCCATCATCCTTTCCTCACATGGGACATGCTCTAATAATGGTAATCATCACACTTTTATTTACTTACAACTCAAAAGAAAATTACAACTCGTACCTAGAACAAAATATGATTCTATATGCAATATGAAAGTGGTGGTGCATGTCATGATAAGAGGAAGCGGTGGAAGTTGCATGGCAATATATCTCGGAATGGCTATGGAAATGCCATAATAGGTAGGTATGGTGGCTGTTTTGAGGAAAGATATATGGTGTCTGTTTTGAGGAAGGTATATGGTGGCTGTTTTGAGGAAAGTGGATTTGTTGTACCGGCAAAAGTTGTGCGGTACTAGAGAAGCTAGCAAAGGTGGAAGGGTGAGAGTGCATATAATCCATGGACTCAACATTAGTCATAAAGAACTCACATACTTATTGCAAAAGTCTATTAGTCATCGAAGCAACGTATTAGACGCATGCTCCTAGGGGAGTGGTTGGTAGGAGTTAACCATCGCGCGCTCCCGACCCTCACACAAAGGTCGACAATCTATAAACAAATCATGCTCCGACTCCCTTACATAACGGTTCACCATACGTGCATACTATGGGAATCACAAACCTTTACACACGTATTTTTACAAAATCCCAATTACTTCCTAAAATTACGATTAACATTACCATCTTTATATATCAAAACTTTATGCAAGGAATCTAACTTCTCAAAAATACTCAATGCACTTAATATGGAAGTTTTTATTATATCTTTCCTGGATGCCTATCATATTAGGACTAAATTCATAACCTAGACCAATTACCATGCTGTTTAAAGACTCTCAAAATAATATAAGCGAGGTACGAGAGTTCAATTATTTCTATAAAACGCAAATACCACCGTGCTCTAAAAAATATAAGTGAAGCAAATAGAGCAAAATTGCCTATCTCAAAAGATATAAGTGAGGCACATAGAGTATTATAATAAATTCATGATTCAGTGTGTCTCTCTCAAAAGATGTGTGCAACAAGGATGATTGTGGCAAACTAAAAAGTAAATACTCATATCATACAAGACGCTCCAAGCAAAACACATATCATGTGGTGAATAAAAATATAACCTCAAGTAAATTTACCGATGGATTGAAGATGAAAGAGGGGATGCCTTCCGAGGCATCCCCAAGCTTAGGTTCTTTGGCATCATTGAATATGACTTGCGGTGCCTTGGGCATACCCAAGCTTAGGCTTTTCCCACTCCTTATTCCATAGTCCATCAAATCTTTACCCAAAACTTGAAAACTTAACAACACAAAACTTAACAGAAAACTCGTGAGATCCGTTAGTATAAGAAAATAAATCACCACTTTAGATACCATTGTGAATTCATTATTTATTTATATTGGTGTAATACCTACTGTATCTAACTTCTCCATGGTTCATACCCCATGATACAACACATAGATTCATCAAAATAGGTAAACAACTCAAAGAAAACAGAATCTGTCAAAAATAGAATAGTCTGTAGCAATCTGAAAACTTCGTATACTTTTGTAACTCAAAAACTTATGAAAAATTAGTAGATCCTGGTAAATTTTTATATAAATCTTGTGTAAAAATTTCAGACTTATTTGTATCTCTGAAAAATTTAGACAATTTGTGGACTGAGCGCAAAAGTTTCTGTTTTTCAGCAAGATCAAATCAACAACCACCATAGATCACTCCAAAGGTTTTACTTGGATCAAACACTAATTAAAACACCAAAACACAATTACTACATAAGTAATAATGTGGTAAACACTCAAAAACATAAGCAAAAATAGAACAAAAAAATAAAATTGGGTTGCCTCCCAACAAGCGCTATTGTTTAACGCCCCTAGCTAGGCAAAACACAATAGATCTAGATATTGTCATCTTTGGTATTGGCAACTTTTGTGAGGACTTTCTCGAATCCAGGGGGTTCTTTCCTCTTACCACATTTGTAGGGGAGGGATCTATCTTGATATCCAAAATGTACAAACGCTTATTGCAAAGGGTAATCAAAGTATTCAAGCGATTGAGGTTCCCATTGATATGTTTAAGGGGTTCGTGATATTGTTGTAACTCAACCAAGTGCTTATGTAAGTCACCCAAGTTTTCGAGAACTTGAAATCCCTCTTGTGAGAAAGCAAACCCATTTTTTGGTGGAGGAACCCCCAAAATACCTTCCAAAACTTCATAAGCGGCATTCGCATCTAGCTCAATAACATTTCCTTTCCAGGCAAAATCTAAAAGCTCTCTATGATGCAAATCTAATCCAATGTAAAAACTTCTAAGCAACACTTTTGAATCTCCTTTTAGATTGGAAATACGATAAGATTCCATTAGCCTATACCATGCATCTTTCAAAATTTTCCCTTGTTTTTGTTTGAAGTAAAGAACTTCAAAATCAGGTGACAAAGGGGACATAGTAACACTAGACATAGTAACCGGTAAGTGGTCCAGCAAGAATGAAGCAACCAAAAGAGGGCGAATAAAAATGCAAATCTTTTTGAAAATCATTTTAGAAGTGGTGGAGAGGAAAATGAGAGGCAAATGTCAAATAATGTAAATGCAAGAGGTGAGTTTGTGATGGGTACTTAGTAGGCTTGATGTGTATCCTCCCCGGCAATGGCGCCAGAAATTCTTCTTGCTACCTCTTGAGCATGCGTTGGTTTTCCCTTGAAGAGGAAAGGGTGATGTAGCAAAGTAGGTAAGTATTTACCTCAGTTGATGCAAACCAAGGTATCAATCTAGTAGGAGGAACAAGCAAGTCACCAATGGATGCGCCTACACAAACAATCAAACTCTTGCACCCCCAACACTATAAAGGGGTTGTCAATCCCTTCACGGTTATTTGCAAGGATTAGATCTGATAGAGATAGATGTAAACGAGTATGGAAAGTAAAAGAGAAATAAGTTGCAACAAGGTATTTTTGGTATTTTTGTTTTATAGATCTAAAAATATATTATGAAAAGTAGACCCGGGGGCCATAGGTTTCACTAGAGGCTTCTCTCTTGAAGGAAAATATCACGGTGGGTAAACAAATTACTATCAAGCAATTGATAGAAAAGCAAATAATCATGTAGATATCCAAGGCAATGATCATGCATATAGTCATCACGACCGTGTCAAGTAGACCGAAACGATTATGCATCTACTACTATTACTCCACACATCGACCGACTCCTGCCTGCATTTAGAGTATTAAGTTCATGAAGAACAAAGTAACGCATTAGGTAAGATGACATGATGTGGAGGGATAAACTCAAGCAATATGATGAAAACCCCATCTTGTTACCCTTGATGGCAACAAGACAATACGTGCCTCGCTACCCCTACTTTGTCACTGGGTGAGGACACCGCGAGATTGAACCCAAAACTAAGCACTTGTCCCATTGCAAGAATTACCAATCTAGTTGGCCAAACTAAATTAATGACTCAAAGAGACTTGCAAAGATATGAAATCATGCATATAAGAATTCAGAGAAGATTCAAATAAGATTCATGGATAATCTGAACATAAACCCACAATTCATCGAATCTTGACAAACACACCGCAAAAGAGTATTACATCGGATGTATCTCAATGAAGATCATGAAGAACATGGTATTGAAGATCAAAGATATATAAGACACCATCTAGCTACTAGCTATGAACCCGTAGGTCTGTGGTGGACTACTCACGCATCATCAGAGTGGCAATGGAGTTGATGTAGATGCCCTCCGTGATCGGATCCCCCTCTGGCAGATTATCAGAAAAGGCTCCAAGATTGGATCTCTCGAAAACGGAGGCTTTCGTCGGCGGAAAAGTATTTGTGTGGATCTTTTTGGTGTTGGGGGAATATTTGGGTATTTATAGGACGAAGAATAGGGTTAGGAGACCTGTCAGGAGACGGCAATCCTGTCAAGCGCGGCCATGGGGGTTGCCGCGCCTCCAGGGCTTGTGACCTCCTAGCAGGTGCCCTGGCGTGCACTCCAAGTCTGGTAGATCTCTTTCCTTCTAGAAAAAATCATTCCGAAGATTTTATTCCGTTTGGGCTCTGTTTAATATTCCGTATCTTCAAAACTCAAAAACAAGGAAAAAACAGAAACTGGCACTAGGCTCTAGATTAATAGGTTAGTCCCAAAAATAATATAAAATAGCATATTAATGCATATAAAACATCCAAAACAGATAATATAATAGCATGACATCATCAAAAATTATAGATACGTTGGAGACGTATCAGCCACCAGGTGGCCACCCTCCACCACGGCACACCAGACCCCCTAACCGCACCCTGGTGAAGGGTGGGCGCCCAAGCCCACCTCCGAAGCCCATCTTCTTGTATAAAATCCTAAAAAAACTAAAAATATTCAGAGTAGGAATTTCGGGACGAAGCACCGCGGCCTCGAGGCGGAACTTGGGCAGGAGCACTTTTGCCCTCCGGCGGAGCGATTCTGTCACGAGAACTTCCCTCTCGGAGGGGGAAATCAAAGTCATTGTCATCACCAACAACCCTCTCATCTTGGGGAGCCCATTATTCATCAACAGCTTCAACAACACCATCTCCCCTCCGTAGTTCATCTCCTGTGTTCAATCTTTGTACCAGAACCTCAGATTGGTACCTATGGATGACTAGTAGTGTTGATTACCTTGTGTACTTGATTACTATATGGTTTATTTGGTGGAAGATTATATGTTCAGATCCATTATGTTATTCAATACACCTTTGGTCTTGAGCATGCATATTATTTGTGAGTAGTTACCTTCGTTCTTGAGGTCACGGGAGAAGTCATGTTGCAAGCAATCATGTGAATTTGATATGTGTTTGATATTTTCATGATATGTATGTTGTGATTCCCTTGGTGGTGTCATGTGAACGTACACTACATGATAATTCACCATCCTTGGGCCTAAGGGAATGCATTGTGGAGTAGTTATTAGATGATGGGTTGTTAGAGTGATAGAAGCTTAAACCCTAGTTTGTGCGCTACTTCGTAAGGGGCTGATTTGGGTCCACATGTTTAATGCTATGGTTTGACTTTGTCTTAATACTTTTATCGTAGTTGTGGATGCCTACGAGGGGGTTAATCATAAGTAGGTTGTTAGTCCAAGTAAGAACAATACCTTAGCACTGTTCCACTCACATATCAAATTATCAAAGTAGCGAACACGAACCAAACCAACATGATGAAAGTGACTAAATGAAATTCCCGTGTACCCTCAAGAACACTTTGCTCATCATAAGAGATACTTTTGGCATGTCCTTTGCCACAAAAGGATTGGGCTACCTTGCTGCACTTTACCTATTGTTACCGTTACTTGCTCGTTACAAATTGCCTTGCTATCAAACTACTTGCTACTTGCAATTTCAGTGTTTGCAGAAATTACCTTGCTAAAAACCGCTTATCATATCCTTTTGATCCTCGTTGGGTTCGACACTCTTACTTATATAAAGGACTAAAATTGATCCGCTATACTTGTGGGTCATCAATACTCTTTTCTGGCACCCTTCCCGGGGAGTGAAGCGCTCTTGGTAAGTGGAAATCGGTAAGCAAAAAACTTATACTACATGCTGAAATTTACTGTCACTTGTTACTATGGAAAGTAATCCTTTGAGGGGTTTGTTCGGGGTATCTTCACCTCGACCGGAACCACAATTATTTCCCCTGAACCTACAACACATACTAAAAATATTGGTTATGAAATTCCTTCGGGTCTGTTAGAACAACTTCTAGCTAGTCCTTATGAAGGAGATGGAACTGAACATCCTGATATGCATCTAATAGATGTGGAAGAAATTTGTGAAGTAATTAAGCTTGCAGGTTTATCTGGAGATGAAGTTAAGAAGAAGGTTTTCCCTATACCTTTGAAGGTAAAAGCATTGACATGGTATAGGCTATGTTATGATATTGGATCATGGAACTGGAATCATTTGAAATTGGAATTCCACCAAAAGTTTTATCCTATGCATCTTGTTCATCGTGATCGGAATTATATATATAATTTTTGGCCTCGTGAAGGATAAAGTATCGCTCTAGCTTGAGGGAGGCTTAAGTCAATGTTATATTCATGCCCTAATCATGATATTCCGAGAGAAGTTATCATTCAGAATTTTTATGCTCGGCTTCCTCATAATGATCAAACCATGCTCGATACTTCTTGTATTGGTTCTTTCATGAAGAAGATTATTGAATTCAAGTGGGATCTCTTGAAATGAATTAAACGCAACTCTAAAGATTGGGAACTCGACGAAGGTAATGAGTCAGGTATTAAGATTGAATTTGATTGTGTTAAATATTTTATGAATACCGATACTTTTCACAAGTTTAGCACTAAAGATGGACTTGACTCTGAGATAGTAGCCTCTTTTTGTGAATCATTTGCTGCTCATGTTGATCTCCCTAAATATAAGTGGTTTAGATATCATCCCCCTATTAAATAAAAAATTAAAGAACTGGTCACAGCTAAAGAAGAAATTGTCATTTACAATGTTGATCCAGTTGTGCCTAGTGCTTATATTGAGAAACCACCTTTTCGTGTTAGGATAAAGGAACATGCTAAGGTATCAACTGTGGTTCGCAAAAGTAATATTAGAGCACATAAGCCCTCTAAAGAAGTTAAAGTAGAACCTAGTGTTGCTATGGTTAAATATATCTTGGTAGAAAATATTAATGGGCATGTCATTTACTTCCGTGATGAAGCTGCTAGAATTGCTAAACCCGATGAAAAAGACAAACATAGACCCGGAGTTGGATTGCCTGTTATCTTAGTTAAAATAGGAGATCATTGTTATCATGGATTATGTGATTTGGGTGACAGTGTGAGTGCTATTCCTTTCTTTATATCAAGAAATTATGAATGACATAGCACCAACTGAAATAAAAGATATTGATGTTACTATTAAAACTTGCTAATAGAGATACCATCACACCACTTAGGATTGTTAGAGATGTTGAAGTCTTTTGTGGGAAAATAAAATATCCTACAGATTTTCTAGTTCTTGGTTCCCCACAAGATACTTTTGTCCCATTATCTTTGATAAACCTTTCTTTAACACTGTTAATGCTAAGATAGATTGCAAAAAAGAAACTGTCAGTGTTGAGTTTGGTGATGTGTCTCATGAGTTTAATTTTTCCAAGTTTAATAGACAACCTCGTGATAGAGAATTACCTAGTAAGGATGAAATAATTGGTCTTGCTTCTATTGCCATTCCTCCTACTGATCCATCAGAACAATATTTGCTAGACCATGAAAATGACTTGCACTTTCGTGAAAGAAATGAGATAGATAAAAATATATTTGAACAACAACCTCTACTAAAACACAAGTTTCCTATTGAAACTCTTGGAAGTCCTCCTCGACCTAAAGGTGATCCCGTGTTTGAACTAAAACAATTGCCCGACACTCTGAACTATGCTTATCTTGATGAGAAAAAGATATATCCTATTATTATTAGTGCTAACCTTTTAGAACATGAAGAAGAAATATTATTAAAAATTCTGATGAAGCACCGAGTTGCTATTGGATATACTCTTGATGATCTTAAGGGCATTAGTCCCACTCTTTGTCAGCACAAGATTAATATGGAACCTGATGCTAAACCCATTGTTGATCGCCAACGACAGTTGAATCCCAAGATGAAAGAAGTGGTAAGAACTGAAACATTAAAGCTTCTGGAAGCAGGTATAATCTATCCTATAGCTGATAGTAGATGGGTGAGTCCCGTTCATTGTGTCCCTAAGAAAGTATGTATTACTGTTGTTTCCAATGATAAAAATGAGCTTATTCCATAGAGAATTGTTATTGGCTATAGGATGGTAATTGATTTTAGAAAATTAAATAAAGTTACTAGAAAAGATCATTACCCCTTGCCTTTTGTTGATCAAATGCTTGAAAGATTATCTAAGCACACAAACTCTTGTTTCCTAGATGGATATTCTGGTTTCTCTCAAATACCTATGTCACAATCTAATCAAGAGAAAACCACTTTTACTTGTCCTTTTGGAACCTATGCTTATATACGTATACCTTTTGGTTTATGCAATGCACGTGCTACCTTTCAAATATGTATGTATGCTATATTCTTTAATTTTTGTGAAAAGATTGTGGAGGCTTTCATGGATGATTTTTTCGTTTACGGAACTGCTTTTGATGATTGCTTAAGCAACCTTGGTCGAGTTTTGTAGATATGTGAACAAACTAATCTCGTCTTGAATTGGGAGAAGTGCCACTTTATGGTTAATTAAGGTATTTTCTTGGTGTTGGTGTCAAAACCAGCGGATCTCGGGTATGGGGTCCCAAGTTGTGAGACTAGAATCGATGGTAAAAGGAGACGAAGGAGACGATGTTTACCCAGGTTCGGGCCCACCTATGGAGGTAATACCCTACGTCCTGCTTGATTGTATTGATGATATGTGGGTTACAGAGTTGATCTACCTCGAGATCGAATAGCTAAACCCTAGATGAGTTGTTCTCTGGCCTACAACCTAAAAACCTCCAGCTTATATAGCTGCCGAGGGTACCTAGGGTTTACACATGGTCGCTCGCACATCGAAGGAAAAAACATGCCTATCTACTGTCGACAACTTGGAGGACACGCCACGGCTCCTTGAAGCTTCCCCCTGGCGATAGGGCCATTGATCACCCAATGCTCATCCATCGGCCCACATAGTCTGGACCATGAGAAACATGTCGACTATCCGAGGACCCCTTAAACCAGGACTCCCTCAGTAGCCCCCAGACTGGCCTCCAACGATGAGGTATATCCGGACAATCTTTGTGCATCAAGGTCTTCGGCTTGCAAGGCGAGTCCATCATCCCTTCTTGTTTGGCAACCGTTCCATCATTGGTGAAATCCCAAACATCACGAGCTCGCGAGGTCCATTGTAACAACCGTCAGTGTTTCTTGACTTTCGTGCGTCATGGGGAGACGAGCGGTTCAGCGGCTTTTTACAAGGCTGCCCCCCACAAAGGAGGCACCACCCATTTAAACAAATCGAATCATGGTCTAAGCCACACCTTCTTCTTCCTCCCCATCGGAACAAACTTCCAGCGAAAGATCACCATCAAAACATGGCGAGCGCCCCAGCTCTTCCTCGCGCCCTTACGGCTCCCGTCCCGGGGATTGGACAAGCTGCTCCATATCCCTCCTTCGACTATGCAATCTCAAGACCCAGGGGTACCTTACTTCCTCGGATCTGGCAGTTACCCGCGCTGGCTTGTCTTCATTCAATGACGAAGATTTTGCGGAGAATTTCCCCAACCCTCAAAAGGGCGAGCGCGTATGCTTCGTGTTGTTCCTCCTACGAGGTCTCGAGTTCCCCATTCATCCATTCCCAAGGGGGCTATTGGAGTTCTATGGGATCCAGCGCCACCACCTCACCCTGGGGTCTATCCTGCATGTCTCGGGCTTCATAGCCCTTTGCGAGATGTTCCTGGGCTGCGAGGCACATTTTAAATTGTGGAGGAAGTACTTCTTCCTCGTCCCTCGTACCCGGGACGAGACAATTTTGGAGGTCGGAGGAGCCAAAATATGCCGCATAGCGGGGATGGGGTATCCGATGGGAACACCGAAGGAGTTCAAAGAATGGTCTTCAAAATGGTTTTATATCAAGGACGTCCCCCTATTTGATCCATCTCGGAGGGGTCTTCCCGAATACTCCGACGCCCCCTTAAAGAAAAGGTACAACTAGCGACCGAAGAGTTCGTCCCAACAGGACATCGTTGAAGTGCAACGCTTGGCAGCCCATGTGAGGGTACTAGCCCACCACAAGTTGACCATGATTGACGTCATGGCCGCCGCCATCACCCGGTGCATCAGCCTCTTCACCATATGATACACCCCTTGTGGCGTTACAATGGGACAAGCGACACCACTCGCTCCCGAAGACTGGGCCCTGCCGATCAAACAACATTGGCAGCCGCACTTGCCGACCTGTACAAAGGGGAGCAAGAAGATTTTATTCGGCGGTCGACCAAGGAGGGATACTCAAGCCACAATCCTATCGAATGGGTAAGCCTTTCAACTCCGTGATCACAATTCGGGTTTTCAATTTGTCCCTTTTAATCGTAGCTTTTAACTTTTATGTGAAAAGGAATGGAGGAGCTTTATCAAGATATTTAACTGCCCGACCCCGAGCCCGAGGACTATTCTCGTGATGATGATCCGGGCTTTCTCGACAACCCGGATCTGACAATCGAGTTGGAAGACGGGGTTTTCTACCAGGAAAGCCTTGATCGCTCCAAGGTATCTATTATAGTACATTATCCCAGATCATTACCTTCCCCTGCGATAAGCAAGAAGAAGAAAAACTTGTCCTGCAAAAGGCAAGTATCCTCCACCGATCCAAATGCACCGGCTCCTGTCCCCAAGCGTTGTCGGTCCACGAGATATTCATCGGCTATAGCGGCAATGCCCAGGCCAGAAAACAACAGGGAGCCGTCAACCGAGCCGGCCATGGGGTGAGGTCCATCCACCCGCTCAACTCAAAGGTATGATGTTCGACTATTTTATTTTATTATCGCGACTGATAGAGCCTCACAAGAGACCTTATGTCAAAACACTTAGGCAAAGAGTCCAGCCTTCTTCTGCCGAGGAGGTTGCCAGGGTATCCAGCGGTGCTCAGGATTCCAGAGCTTCGGCTCATGCCGAATCCGCTGCGGAGGTCCCTATGATCAATCCGGCCCCTAAAGACTCTGGGGAGGCGATGTCAGTTACCAAGTCCGAGGTAGATAGCGCTATAAATCATCGGCCAAAACGAGAAGCCCTACGCCACCCAGAACTCTCCAAACAAGAGTTCAATGCTCTACGCTCGGCGAACGCACACCTCGGAGCTGCTCGAGCTAGGTTCAGGGAGGCAATGAAACTGATATCGTCCAACCTGTAGGTGAGTAATTGGCTACGAGAGTCCGATCACTTGTCTAAACCCATTAGCCACCGAACCTTAAATTGGTTGGAATGACCGAATTAAGGGTCATCGTATCGTTTTATTGCTAATGCACACGAGGGAGCAATAGAGCGAACAACTGGCCAAGGAGCTGGAGACAAGCCAGACACATGTGGAAACTTTGAAGGCCGAATTGGAGCAAGTAAAGAGCTTACCCTGGAGGCACATGGTGAGTATGGCTGTTCTGCTGTCCTTAGTACATATTCCCATGTTGATGCCATGGTACTTTGTAGCAGCTGAATAAATAGGGCAATTGGAAAGAGACATAGAAGCGGATCGAGTGTCTCAGCGTTATGCCGAATCTTAGCATGAGGCCGTCTGTCATGTTTTGCAACGACAACTTGAAGAGAAGAACCGCCTTCAGGCGGAGAAGAAACAGCAGGCCGAAGAAATTGAGAGCTTAAAGGCTCAATTGGCCCAGGTCCAAGGAGATAACCAGAAATTGTGGAGGGGCATGTTCGGTAAGTATGATTCTAGCATCAGAAAGTACTTCTTATAAATGAAGCATAATAGGCATGCCTTGACTTATGTACAGGTCTCCTGTCTGGGAGACCCAAAGAAGAGATCAGATCCTACTAGGGAAGCCTTCTGAAGGAGTTGTCTGCCCTTCATGAGCGGGCTCGTAAGGCCATGAAGAGCATGGTAAAGGCGCTATGGACCGCCGAGCAACCTCCAGAGGAGATGACTGAACTAGTCGATCGATTCAAGGGAGCCCGAAGTAGGTTCGAGCTATGGAAGACATCGGCTTGTCGAGAGGGAGCATGAGAGGCGTGGGTGATGATGAGGACCCGTTATTGTTGGGGAATGTTGCATGGGAAACAAGAAAATTCCTACGCTTCACCAAGATCAATCTAGGAGATGAGCATCTACGAGAGGTGAGAGTGGATCTACATACCCTTGTAGATCGCTAAGCGGGAAGCATTAAGAAACGTGGTTGATGTAGTCGAACATCCTCGCGATCCAAATCGCCGAGCGTCCCGTGATCCAATCACGATCCGTCCTGATCTAGCACCGAACGGACGACACCTTCGCGTTTAGCACACGTACGGCTTGATGATGATCTCCGGCTTCTTGATCCAGCAAGAGGGAGTGGAGAGGTAGACGAGTTCTCCGGCAGCGCGGCGGCGTTGGGGCGATGGTGGTGGAGTAATTCCAGCAGGGCTTCGCCTAAGTACTGCTGAAACCGATCTAGAGGAGAAACTATGGACTAGAGGAGAGGGCAACACGTGGCTAAAATTCTGTGTCAAAAACCCTCAAAACCTCTAATATATATAGGAGGAGGGGAGGGAGGAGACTTGGCTCCCAAGGGAGCCAAATCCACTTCGGCCGACGTGGAGGGAGGAGTCCTCCTCCTCTACTCCTAGTAGGATTAGGACTCCTTCCTTACTTCCCACTTTTGCCTTTCTTTCCACCTTGGGTTTTCTTCCTAGATGCATGGTCTTCCTATGGGCCTTCAGCCAGCCCACTAAGGGCTGGTATTCCTTCTCGCACAGCCCATGTAGCCTGTGTTGGAAATATGCCCTAGAGGCAATAATAAAATGGCCATTATTGTATTTCCTTGTTCATGATAATTGTCTATTGTTCATGCTATAATTGTATTAACCGAAAACTGTAATGCATGTGTGAATACATAGACCACAACATGTGCCTAGTGAGCCTCTAGTTGGCTAGCTCGTTGATCAATAGAGGGTCATGGTTTCATGATCATGGACATTGTATGTCGTTGATAATGGGATCACATCATTAGGAGAATGATGTGATGGATAAGACCCAATCCTAAGCGTAGCACAAGATCGTGTAGTTCGTTTGCTAAAGCTTTTCTAATGTCAAGTATCGTATCCTTAAACCATGAGATTGTGCAACTCCCGAATACCGTAGGAATACTATGGGTGTGCCAAACGTCACAACGTAACTGGGTGGCTATAAAGGTATGCTATGGGTATCCCCAAAAGTATATGTTGGGTTGGCACGAATCAAGATTGGGATTTTTCACTCTGTATGACGGAGAGGTATCTCTGGGCCCACTCGGTAAGACATCATCATAATGAGCTCAATGTGACTAAGGAGTTAGCCACCGGATGATGTGTTACGAAACTATTAAAGAGACTTGCTGATAACGAGATTGAACAAGGTATAGGGATACCGACGATCGAATCTCGGGAAGTATCATACCGGTAGACAAAGGGAATTGTATACGGAATTGATTGAATCCCCAACATCGTGGTTCATCCGATGAGATCATCGTGGAGCATGTGGGAGACAACATGGGTATCCAGATCCCGCTGTTGGTTATTGACCAAAGAGGTGTCTCGGTCATGTCTACGTGTCTCCCGAACCCGTAGGGTCTACAGACTTAAGGTTCGATGACGCTAGGGTTATAGGGAAATAGTGTACATGGTTACCGAGGGTTGTTCAAAGTCCCGGATGAGATCTGGGACGTCACGAGGAGCTTCGGATTGTTCCGGAGGTAAAGATTCATATATAGGAAGTGAGGTTTTGGTCACTCGAAGTGTTTCGGGGATTACCGGTAACGTACCGGGACCACCGGAAGGGTTCCGGGGGTCCACCAAGTGGGGCCACCAGCACCAGAGGGCTGCATGGGCCGCAAGTGGGAGGGAACCAGCGCCTAGGTGGGCTGGCACGCCCCCCACAAGGTCCCAAGGCGTAGCTGAAGGTGAGAGGGGGGCAAACCCTTGGGCAGATGGGCCCTAAGGCCCACCCTAGGGCAGCCGAACCCCTCTCCCTCTATGGACGCCGGCAAGATGGAATCTGGGGGCTGCCGCACCACCCTAGGGTGGGAACCCTAGGGGGCAGCCCTCCCTCCTCCTCTTCCTATAAATAGAGGAGCCCTTGGGGCTGCCGGGGACACGCATCTCTCCCTCCCACGGCGTAGCCCTACTCCTCCCTCTCCTCGTCCTCCGTAGTGCTTAGCGAAACTCTGCCGGAGAACCACATAGCTCCACCGCCACCACGCCGTCGTGCTGCCGAAGCTATCCCTCAACCTCTCCTTCCTCCTTGCTGGATCAAGGCGTAGGAGACGTCATCGGGCTGCACGTGTGTTGAACGCGGAGGCGCCTTTGTTCGGCGCTTTGATCGGATTCCACCGCGATCTGAATCGCTGCGAGTACGACTCCACCAAACATTCCAGTAACGCTTCCGCTTTGCGATCTTCAAAGGTATGAAGATGCACTCTTCCCTTACTCGTTGCTGGTTTCTCCATAGATGGATCTTGCTGAACAAGTAGGAAATTTTGATTTACTACTACGTCTCCCAACAGTGGCATCATGAGCTAGGTCTATGCGTAGAATATATGCACGAGTAGAACACAAGTTGTTGTGGGCGTCGATCTTGTTAATTTGCTTGCCGTTACTAGTCTTATCTTGATTCGACGATATTGTGGGATGAAGCGGCTCGGACCAACTTTACATGTACGCTTATGTGAGACCGGTTCCACCTCCTGACATGCACTTGTTGCATAAGGTGGCTAGCGGGTGTCTGTCTCTCCCACCTTAGTCGGATTGGATTCGATGAAAAGGGAATTGCATGCTCTGATAGAGCACAGATCTTAGCCCAATTTTATTCTATTCCTCTATGGGAGACGATGAATCCGAGAAGTTTACCAGTGGGAACTCCTGTCGGGGGTCACGACACCTATGGGATCGCGAGGATCCCTTTTTGGTTCAGCGAGGAGGAGGTATGCGCAAAGAGCAGATTGAACGAACGACGCGAGGGGTGATTTTTACCCAGGGTTGGTCCGCTGAGATGCGTAAAACCCTACTCCCGCTTTAGTGTATTATGAGTGTTTTTAGGGTTGTGGCTACATAAGCGCTATAAATAGCTGCTACGCGTGTCTCCAGAAGATGGAAGAAAAAGCCCCCTCTTGTAACGCCTTGGGCCTCCTTTTATACGACTAAGGGGATCCCAACTGTGGCATACAGTGCATGCATGAGGTGCATAGTGCTACAGTGTTATCATACCTAACACTGACGGTGTAGGACAAAGGCATTTAATGCTCCGTCAGGCGTCTGTGACCTTCTATGGGATGGGACAGGAGACCATCCCATCGGCACCGCTTAGCCTCTCCATCGCTAGTGCCTCGACATGTATCCTGGTGGATCGACACCTGGCCTCTGCGCTGGCAAGGTGGTGAGGCCTTGCCGGGTGCACTCCTTGTCGGGACTCCGCAGGTCACCCCCGACAAGATCTTGCTGGGGTTCTAGCCTTTGGCCTTCGGTCTTATTCTTGTCGACTTGAATGTTCCTTGATGTCTTCAGATTTGCTTCTAGTAGCCTCCTGGTAGGCCTTGCCGCCGGTGTGGCTACAACTGCCAGTGCACAAGTATGGGGTACTAAAAAGCCCCAAACTTTAGTATGCCAACAGGATCCCCCGGGCCTGGGCCACACACGGGTGCGAGGCATTGTTGGGCTAGGCCCAAACAGTGCACGTTCACGCATGGCAGGAGCCTATGGTTGCAATTATTCCGCTTACCATGCCTCCCCATGATGCATTAAGTGCACGCCATGGGAGACGTGCGTGGAGCGGTCGTTTCCGCCACGTGTGCCACATGCACAGTGGGGGGGGGGGTCTGGCAACGGGCGTCCGTGACTTAAAGTCTTGATTGTGGCAGAAACCGCAGCGCCATGGATTGGAGCAATGGGGCGGTTACCTGTTTGCCCCGTGATCGTGGGCGACAGGATTGGTGGAGATGGGTGGCGACTCTTGGGGCGGAGGAGAGCCAGCCCCCACGCCCCCCTATAAATTGGGGGAGTAGCAAGGGGCAATACGCATCCATCCTTCTTCCTCCTTGAGTGCAAACTTCCAAAGCCTTCCCTTCTATACCTTGCTGACCTTGGGTTGTCTTTGCCCCTAGGGGAGCAAGTCAAATAAAGATGTACTTAGGAAAAGACGTCATCCCGTGTAAATTTCATTCCTTTCAAATGAATGTATGTTACTCCTCTTGTCTGATTTTCCTCTGTATGGTATGCCCCCTACGCTTTATCAGAAACTTGCCGGCGTATGCAACACTGCCACAAGCGCTTTGAGGAGCGGATCCTTAGCAGCTTGCTGGCGGTGCCGCTGTCGGCAAGATATCTTGACATTTTTAGTGCAGCCACCTTAAATTGTTGAGCGGACTTGAAACAGAATAAGGGTGTGACCAATCATGACAACTTACCTTGATGTTGTCAGCGCAGCCACTTAAACTATTGAGCGGACTCGAAATAGAGCAATGACGCAACAGATCACGGCAAGGTTCCCTCGCGTGCAGGTTTCCATACAAAAGTTAAAATCTTCCAAGGACAAAATAACCTCATAGTAAAAGTTTACTTAGAGTTTTGTAACTTAGCTTTTCATTGTTGTACTGCTTTCCACAAGGTGCCAATTTCGAACGTCTCCCATAGGTGTCCACACTATCTCCCCTCCCCCGGTAAGCTTGCACGCGAAGGAACCTTCTATCCTTTAAGAAAAAGAAAGAAGAGAAAATCAAGGTATGGAACCTTGGCGGTTAGTTAGCACTCGGGAATAAGCGTAATGCAACATCTTAGATAAACATGCATGTAAAGAAACATGGGAATCGACAAGAGCTGCAAGACACCTGATCTTATTCAACTATGCACAGGGTCTATGTCTGGCTTTGTACAAAGGATGACATGCCCTGCCGGCAAGACTTGTACAAAAGGTGGTTGCCGAGAGGCCCGACAACCGTGCCTTATGGATAGAACTTACGAAGATGTTCGATGTTCCAGGAGTTGCTCACTGGGACGCCATCTTCGGTCTCCAGGCGGACTGTGCAAGGCCTGGTGACTCGTACTACCCGATAAGGGCCTTCCCACTTTGGCATCAACTTGTTTGAATTATGCACCGAAGAACAGGGTCGCCTTCCTAAAGACTTAGGGCATGAACCTTGCGGCTATAAACTTGTTGGTAGCGTGCAGCTCGCACAACAGCTTGAACTTCCTCAAGGAGCGTTACGTCGTCTTGGCCCAACCGCTCTTGCTCAAGCTCATCATAAGCGAGCACTCGAGGCGGCCTGTATATGAGTTCCATGGGGAGAACTGCCTCCGCCCCGTACACCAGGGAGAAGGATGTCTAGCCGGTGGCTCGATTTGGCGTCGTCCTGATCGACCAAAGAACCGCCGGCAGCTCATCAATCCAACATCTTCCGCACTTGCGCAGCCTGTCGAAAGTTCTTGTCTTAAGCCCTCGCAGCACTTCAGGGTTTGCCGTTTTTGCTTGGCCATTGCTCCTTGGATGAGCGATAGAAGCAAAACAGATCTTGCCGCCAAGGTCTTGGACATATTACATGAAGGTGTGGCTTGTGAACTATGTGCAGTTGTCAGTGATGACCCTGTTTGGTACCCCAAAACGGCAAACTAGTCCTTTGAAGAACTTGATGGCCGATTGCGCCGTCACCTTTCTCACTGCTTCCACTTCCGGCCACTTTGTGAACTTGTCGATTGTGACGTACAAGTACTCAAAGCCCCTGGTAGCACGGGGAAAGGGGCCCAAGATGTCGAGCCCCCAGACCGAAAATGACCAGGAAAGAGGGATTGTCTGAAGAGCTTGAGCTGGTTGATGTAGCTTCTTCGAATGGAACTGGCACGCTTCACACTTGGTTACTAGTGCAGTTGCATCCTGGAGGGCAGTAGGCCAAAATAAACCTTGCCAAAAGGCCTTCCCGACAAGAGCTCTTGATCCTATGTGGGAGCCACATATGCCTCAATGAATCTGTGCCAATAGCTCCAGTACATCTTCCCGAGGAATGCACTTCAATTTCACACCGTTTGGTCTCCTTCTGTACAGGATGTCGTCCACAAACTGGTACATACTAGACTGATGGGCTACTTTATCCGCTTCTTCCTATTCTTTTGGGAGTTCCCCCATTTGAAGGAACTCAACTATGTGTTGTGCCCATGCTGGAGCTTGAGGATCGATGACAAGGACTAAAGGCATATCTTCTGCCATGGGGGCGCTTGTCTCCATAGCAAGGGATTGAGGCTTTGCTGGAGCCTGTTGCTCCCCGACAAGATTGGCATCGATCCCGACAACTTCCTTGCCGGCAGCTTCTGTGAGCTCTGTCGGGAAGTACTGGCCAGAATTCAACTTCCTTCTCTTGTTCTACTTTGCCAACATCGATACGGATGGCTGAGTCAATTGGAGCACAAAAGTCCCTGGTTCCACAGGTAACTTGAGGGCAACACACTTCGACAGTTCGTTAGCAACACTATTCTCCGCATGAGGAACATGCTCTGTTTGCAGACCGTCAAAGATCTCCTCCAACTTCCTCACTTAATCTATTTAAGCTTGCATCAACGGGCTCTGATAATCCTTGTTGACTTTCTTGACGACAAGCTGTGAATCTCCTGTGACAATAAGCTTCTTGATCCCAAGGTCTACCGCAATCCTGAGACCGGCAAGCAACCCTTCATATTCTGTGGTGTTGTTTGTCGACTTCTCCTGGGGAAAGTGCATCTGAATTACATATTTGAGGTGCTCTCCGGTGGGTGCGACAAGCAGCACGCCAGCGTCGGCTCCCTGTAAGGAGAAAGCCCCATCAAAATACATAACCCATTCTTGGCTTGTTTCCTTGCCGGGGAGGGTCGTTTCTTGGATCTCTTGGTCTGGTGTTGGAGTCCATTCTGCAATGAATTCTGCCAAGGCTCTGCTCTAGATAGTTGAAGTGCTTTCAAACTTGAGGCCAAAGCTTGACAACTCCAAAGCCCACTCCACAATCCTGCCGGTCGCGTCTGGGTTTTGCAAGATCTGTTGCAGCGGAAAGCGAGTGACGACAGTAATTTCATGTGCTTGGAAATAATGGCATGGTTTCCTTGAGGCCATAAGGAGGCCAAAAAGTAACTTTTGCACGCCAAAGTACCTTGACCTAGCCCCTTGCAAAAGGGAGCTGACGAAGTACACCCGGCGCTGCACCATTTTCTTCTTTTGCATCACTTCGTTCATCTACGCAGGTCCTCGTTTCCCGGCACCAGACCTTGCCAAGGAAGACCCCGGTTCGTCGCTTTGTGGTCCTTCCCCTATCGCTATTTCTTCATCGGCTTCTCTCTACGCCACCAACACAACACTATCCACTTGATTCATTGCCTCCAAGTATAGCAACAATGGCTCTTGTGGTCTAGGCGCGACTAGTACTAGCGGAGAGGAGAGGTACCTCTTCAAATCCTACAACGCCGCCCCTGCTTCCGGAGCTTCATTGGACCAGCCTTCTTCAAGATTTCGAAAAAGGACAGGGCACGCTCAGCAGACTTTGAGATGAACCTTCTTAGAGCCGCAACGCAGCCGGCAAGACGACGCATATCCTTGACGTGTTTTGGTGCTTCAATCTGTTCAATTGCTTTGATCTTGTCGGGGTTTGCCTCGATCCCGCACCGAGACACAAAGAATCCGAGAAGCTTGTCGGACGGAACACCAAACACACACTTCTCAAGATTGAGCTTCAAATTGATCTTGCGTAAATTTGCAAACGTCTCTTCTAGATCTTGTATGAGCGTTGCTTTGTCCTGGGTTTTAACCAATATTTCATTGTAACATCCCAAAAATTCCATTTTTGGAATGTTATGAAATATAGCTATGCATCATCATCACATTGTTTGAATGTGTAACATCCCAAAATTCCATTTTGGAATGTTATGATATAGCTATGCATCTATCATCATCATTGCTTGATTGTATGTGTTAGTTGAAATGCCTCTTCTGAATTCCAGAAAGCTCTTTCTACTTTTCCCTATGTTGCTTTCACCTATTGGAAATTTTGGTTAAATGTTCAAAATAAGAGGGGAGTAACATGACACTCCACACCAGGGTCAAATTGGTGATTTATTTGAACAAAAATAACCAGGAGTTATTTTGAAAATATTTGCAAAAAGGGTTTAAAAACAATTAGGCAATTTCTGAAAATAATATTTTTTTAAAAGTGTTCAAATGACAGAATAAAAATGTTCATTAAATAGCATTTATTATTATGAAAATTTTGATATATAATACCCCTATATTTAGAGATGATTTGAATGCTTTAAATGTTCTTGAATGTCTCTGGAAAATTATTAAAGGAAACGGTAACGGTTACTGTATTAAACGGGCCGGCCCACGGGTAGTTATTCGCGCATTTATTACCGATCGGCCGACCGCGCGTAACGGACACGCTCTCCTCTCGCTGACACTGGACCCCACCCCGACCGATCGTTACTACCGAACGGTCATCTCCCTCCTCCCCCGCGCGCGCCGGAGATCCTCGCCGGTCGTTTCTTTCCCTCCCGGATCTCTCTCCTCTCTTAACTCCCCGCACCCCCGAGCACCCTATAAGTAGCCGGCCACTCCCCGCATCCATTTCCCCCCGAGCCCCCTCTCTCTCTCGCCGGAAGGCTGCCGCAATTGCATGCCGGAGTAGCCACCCCCACCGGATCTCCCGTCGACCGTAGCCACCAATTCCGACCACCTCTCGCCCAACCGACCTCACCTTTCGACTCCGGAGACCCGTCGTCGTGGCCCGGACCACTCCACTGTCTTCCCCGACCACCGGAGCACCACGCCGTCGACTTCGCCGCCTTCGGATCCACCGGAGAACCCCCGACGCCGGCGACTTTACCCCGTGAGCACTCCCACCCCTTGGATCCAAAACCCACGGTCCAGATTAGAACGGATTTAAATCCGAACCGTTTTCCTTTACGGACCGGTCGCCCGCCCGTAACCCTCGCGCGCACACCCCCCTTATCCAATCGGACAGCGCCACGTAGCCCCCTGGCCGTTGCAAATCAGGTTTCTTTTCTGTTTTTGTTTTAATTAACAGAATGATTTCAAAATTTGTTTTAACTATATCTTTTAATATATTTAGTGTTTTGAGTTGATTCTTTTTGCAATAGCTCACATTTTTCATGTAGTTTCACCCTGTACTTTTAAATTTCAAATTTGAACTATAAAAATTTGAATTGAATCAAATTTGCTTAAAATCTTCAAATCTGTATAACTAGAGTTTGAAAATAGATTTTGACATGAATCTTTTTGCTACTGTTTGGTATTAGTTAGGACTACCTTCATGCTTAGTTTGAAGATATTTAGGATATATTTGATTAATGTTTTAACCAAAAACAGAATCTGCCTAGTATTATAATATAGTTTTATATACTTAGTTTTAATTAGTTTAAATTTAGATTTGGTTTCATTTGTTTATTAGGTTCTGTTAATAAACATTTAGTGTTTTCACTCACTGTTAATAAAAATATAAATTTGCTTAGTTTAATTTTATTTAACATAGGAATCACAACTTCTTTTCAAATAGGTTAATTTGATTAAAACAACTAGTTAATAATAGTTTTGTTTTGCTCTCTTGTTAGTAAAACTATATTTGTTCCATTTAGTGTTTATCAAAACTTTTACAAACTTTACAAAAGTTGATTCAAAATAGTTTTATTAAGATAGTAGTGTTTTATCAATCACCTCCTAGTAAACAAAACTTTGTGTGTTTTCTTACTTGAGATTTGTGCATTGTTTTGTCTTGATTGTTTACTAGTTCTTGGTTGATGTTATGAGTTGTTATTTTGTTGTATAATTATTTGAGTGCTTGTTTGTTTCGTTAGATTATCCGGAGTGCGAAGCTTGTTACTTAGAGTCACTCACGTACGAAGATCATCAATCAGGCAAGTCACTTTGACCATGTTTACCCATGTTTTATATGCATTAGTTCTACCATCTCCCCAATTGCATGCAAGATAGGTTAGTTGGAAACTTGGTTACATTGTAGTAGTATCATGTGGTAGGTACCCCCCTCAACCTCTTTGACACATTGGCCCTGGGAAACGTTGTTTTACCTTTTGCTATGCTATTAGTAGACGGGGTTGGTTGTGTGATTCATGAGAGTTGAGAGAGTTAATAATTTGAAGACCTACATAATGATCAAGATTTAAGACTCCGAGTTTTCAACATACCTCTGGGTGGATGATGGTTGAACGGCACCCTGGAGAAACCAATGGATTTGCCTAGGTGATGCTGGAGATGGCCAGTATTCATGCGGAAAGGTCCACCCAGGCACAAAGAGATGGATGGATGCTTTAAAACCCAAGGCTTACCTGCACAGCCACAAGTCATTATGGGCTCTGGCTTGGTTGGATATCGTGGTGACCCTGGACAGGTGGTGCTACGAGAGGTAGAAGAACGGTAGGAAAGGATGGGCACCGACAGAGTCGCAGGGAAACCCTTTGGAAGACCATGTTTTGGTCATCCGTTTCTCAAACACCCTGAAGTGCGAGAAATCAAACGGAGGCGATCAAATCTTGTGGGGAACGTGTGCAAAACTCTGCAGAGTATTCAAAACCTAATCGATTAGCCGTGTCCACGGTCATGGACGACTTGAGCCAAAGGAATTGAAACTTCCGGAACTCTCAACACAATTAATAATGAGGATGTGGGTATATTCAAATTGGGAATGAGAAGTGGTTGGTGGAACCATCTCATTAATCAACAAACTTAGTAATATTTTGCCTAACCCCTCCCTTGATGTAGGAAAAACTTGGCTTTACGCAAAAACTTACCACCCCACCTGCCATATTTGAATATAGATTAGATGATTATCTTTTCACCCCTCTCTTGTGACTTTGCCGGCATATTCCATAGGCTGACCTACATGGCTGCAACGTATCATGTTGCAGAGTACTTTTCCGACCAGGAGTGAGGACGCGTTCTATGCTCAGTGAGATGCCCTTGGAGTCAGATGGACTCATCTACCTTCGACGCTTCCGCAAGATTTAGATATTCTCATGATTTGGCCTTCAGCCACTTTATTGTAATGATTATTGTAATAAAGGACTCGATATGAGATTTCGATTATTATAATGATGTGTGATTTCCCTTTGATATATACATTGATGTACCGTGTGTGTACCAGCATGATCTTGGGATGGTACAGAAACACCGGAGATTCGACCTTTCAGGTCGGGTCGCTATAGAATGAAATGAATTGTTGAAGTTCTTCTTTTAAAATTCTGAAAGGCCACTTTAATTTTCTCCATATACTTGTTTCTCCTATTTAAAAACCCTTGGAAATGTTCATAAAAAGAGATGAGTAACATGACACTCCACACCAGGGGCATCTTTGTGAAATATTAGAACAATAAAACCAGGGGGTTATTTGAAAATTTATTGCAAAAGAATTTAAAATCAATTTAGGCATTTTCTGAAAATAATTTTTTTAAAAGTATTCATTTGGCCGTGGAAAAATGTTCATGAAATAGCATTTATTCCCCTGATCAATTTGATATATATATATATCTTCAAATTTTGGAAATCTTTTGAATGCCTTAATGAGATTTTAATTCTCTGGAAAATAGAAAAGGAAACGAATTTAAGGTTTTAATTAAGAAACCGGCCGGCCCACAGGCCTTAACTCCCCGAGATCCCTCCGGATCGGTCACCGACGCCGCTGACGCCGCCCCCTCCCTCACTGACAAGCGGACCCCACCGTCCGACCGCACCATCCCCGCGCTCATCTCCCTCCCTGTGCTCCCGACCTCGCCGGAGATCCCTCCCGCCCCAGATCTCGCTCCCCTTTCCATCTCCCGACCCCACACCGTGCCTATAAGAAGCCCCAGCCTCGCCGCGCTCCATTCCACCCCTTGTCGCCCCAGCCCTCGTCCGAAAACCCCATCGCACCACCTCACCGGAGTTCGGTTCGAAACCGAAGCCACCGGAGCTCGTGGCCGTCGCCCCTGTCGTCCCCAGCCCCAACCGACGCCACCAATCATCGCCGGAGCTTTGCCGCTGTTGCCTGGACCCTTCGGACGCCGGCCTCGACCACCGCATCGACGTCCCCGACCACCTCCGACGTTCGGCCTCCGTCAACATTGCCGGAGACCCCGACCTCCTCCTCTATAAGCCACCGCCCCCTCCGTAGCCGTTGGATCTGGATCAACGATCCAGATTAGAAGTTTTAAACGCCAAAACGTTTTCTTCTAGCATTCGGTCGCCCGCCCGCAAACACCCACGCGTACACGCTTGCGACCAATAGGAAACCGCCACGTCACCCCTAACCATTAGATAATTTTTCTCTTTTTCTGTTTCTGTTTTAGAAAACAAAATGATTTCTCTTTTTATTTTTGTTATATATTTTAAAATACTTCGAGTTTTTGATTGATTCTTTTTGTAGCATGTCACAAATTTCATGTAGTTTCTGTCTGTAGTCTTAGTTTTCAAATTTGAACTTGTAAATTTGAATTTTATTAAAATTGAACAAATCACTAAAACTTGAATAACTTGAGTTTAGAAATTTATTTTTGGGTGATTCTTTTTGCCACTGCTTTGTAATAGTTAGGCCTATCATCCAACGCTGTTTGAGAATTTTTAGGATAATTTAGATTAGGGTTTTTAGTAAAAACAGATTTTGTTTAGTTCTTCTTAGTGTTTATTTGAATTGTTTTATTTTAGTTTACTTTGATTTTGTTTAACTTTTTATTGTAGTTTCTTTAGTTCTGTTGTTCAACATTATGTGAATTATTTTCTGATAACAAATATATTTTAATTTGTTTTGTGCTCTAGTTTAAATAGGTAAACCTTGTTTTCACCATTAGTATTGTTTAGAAAAATGTTTTGTAGTAATCCTTTTTGCACAAATTTTTTATAGCGAAATACTTCCTGTTTTCTAATAAAATTTTGTATTTCCTTTTCTGTTATCTATTGGTAAATTGCTGAAAACCAATTTGTCTTATTATGTCTTAGTAGATATTTTACCAGCAAAACTTTTAGAGTCTTCTACTTTGTTTTTGTTTATTTCTTTTAATTTTGCTATTGATTGTTGTTGTATTATTAGTTTACCTTGCTGTTGAGTGAATTGTATTGTGGTTATGCTTATTGTGTGCTTTGTTTGATTCGTTAGATCATCCGGAGTGCGAAGCTTGTTATCTAGAGTCACTTGAGTACGAGGTCGTCAGCAAGGCAAGTCACTTTGATCATATTTACCCATGTTTTTATTGCATTAGTTATACCATCTCCTCAATTGCATGCAAAGTAGGTAATTGGAAACTTGGTTACTTGATGTAGTATCATGTGGTAGGTTTCACCCTCACCCTATGACATTTTGCTATGCTATTAGTAGACGCGGTTGGTTTAGTGTCTCATGAGAGTTGTGAGATAATAATTACAAGACCTACTTGATGAACAAGCCTTCAAGACTCCGAGTTTTCAAGATACCTCTGGGTGGATGATGGTTGAACGGCGCCCTAGAGAAGCCAGTGGTTAGCCTAGGTGTTGCTGGAGAAGTGCTAGTATTCACACGGAAAGGTCCACCCAGGAACAAAGAGATGGATGGATGCTTCAAGACCCAAGGCTTACCTGCACAGCCACAAGTCATTATGGGCTCTGGCTTGGTTGGATATTGTGGTGACCCTGGACAGGCGGTGCTACGAGATGTAGAAGAACGGTAGGAAAGGATGGGCACCGACAGAGTCTCAGGGAAACCCTTTAGAAGACCATGTTTTGGTCATCCGTTTCTCAAACACCCTGGAGTGCGAGAAATTCAACAGAGGCGATCAAATCTTGTGGGGAACGTGTCCAAACCTCTGCAGAGTACCCAACCTAATCGATTAGCCGTGTCCACAGTTATGGACAACTTGAGCCAAAGGAACTGAAACTATCTGGAATTCTCAACACAAAGTATTATATTGATGTGGGTATTAATGACAACTTGGGTATGAGAAGTGGTTGGTGGAACCATCTCATTAATCAACCAACAATGTAGTAATAACTTTTGCTTTGCCCTCTCTTGTTGTAGGAAAACTGGCTTTATGCAAAAACTTACTACCCCACCTTCCATACATGCATATAGAATAGATGATTACTTTTACCCCCTTTTGTGACATTGCCAGCATATTCAATATGCTGACCTACACGGCTGCAACGTATCATGTTGCAGAGTATTTTTCCGACCAAGAGTGAGGATACGCTCTACGCTCGTTGAGATGCCCTTGGAGTCAGATGGACTCAACTACCTTTGAAGCTTCCGCAAGACTTTGGTTTAGTTTATCTCATGAGTTGGCCTTTAGCCACTTTATTGTAATCTTGATTGTAATAAAAAACTTGATATGAGATTTTCGATTAATAAAGCTATGTGATTTCCCTTTGTTATATACATTGATGTACCGTGTGTGTACCAGGATGTTCTTGGGATGGTATGGAAACACCGGAGATTCGACCTTTCAGGTCAGGTCGCTACAGAAATAGTATCAGAGCACACGCTGACCGTAGGACGTAACCTCTAGGATTGGAAAAGCCCTAGGAAAAAAATCACTTTTCTATTGTCTTTCAAATTCTTATATTCTCATCTACTCGTTTCTGACTTCTCTCCGATTTATTCCAACATTTATAGATGACCACCTTCACCCCAGTTCTGATCATGGAGTTTAGCCAGCCTGACGTGACGATGCCCTTTGGCAAAGAGCTGGTGAAGATTGTCAGGGACATGAGGATCGCTTTGCCAAGCATCACTGGGACTCTTATCATGTCTTTTTCACAAGACGGTCGCTACAGGATCGAGGTGCACATCCCCGGAAAGACCTTTGGAAATCGTAAAGAACCCATCGACTTCAAGTTTGTGGCACCTAGCTGGATTCTTGGGAGGGACATGGCGATTCACCATGCCCTCGGACGTATTCAGGAGGAATACAGGGATGGTCCCATTTCGCCAGGACTCAGCACGGTTTGTCGTAGGGATGCCAATGGAAATATCATAAACACCCCCACTGAAGACTCCACCATTTCCTATATCCAGACTTCGGAGACTCACATCAGGACTCTGGAGCTTCGGGTACGCGCAGACACAAAGACGATCAAGAGGCTGATGAACCGCGAGCTGTACCTCGAGGCTAGCCTACGGGAAGCCAAGTACGAGCATGAGCATGAAGTAAAGGACTTCTTGGAGAGGATCGAGAAGCTGAACACTCGCATTGCAACTCTAGAGGAATAGCTGGACATGGGAGAAAATCTTCACCCAGAAGGAGACGTGTCTCCCTTGATCAGCAACAATGATGACTATGAGGAGAATGTCGCCGGAGGAGGCCACATCACCATGTACTTTTGAGGAGAACTTTAGCAATGCCCTCCATGTATCTTTTATTTCATCGTTAAAACGTAGGACGATGTCTAGTTTTATTTGGAGACTCGTATCTCGATGTTTGAACCTTGAGTTGAATAAATGAATGAGTGTTTGGTGTGATATGTTTGTTGCATTGCATATGGGTAGTGAATTTTTCCTTTGGGCCCTTGTTCTATTCTAATTCTCACCCCTCTGAAAACAGCAAGATGCCTCCGCGACGTGAGCTCGACTTCACCTTCCCACCGAAACTCACACAGCTCCTCCAGCAGCAAAATGCCCTGATGCAGTTGTTGATCCAGAACCAGACCAACAAGCACAACAACCACCCTCCACCTCAGGGCGACAACCTCACCCATTTTCTGAGGCTGAATCCACCAACTTTCTCAAGCAGCACTGAGCCCATTGTGGCAGATGATTGGCTCCGCAAGATGGAGAGGGAACTCATCACCGCTGGATGCACTGAGGCTGAAAAGGTGCGCTTTGCCGCTCATCAACTGGAGGGACCAGACCCTTCATGGTGGGAGAACTACACCACCACATACCCCATTGTTGGTGTGACTTGGGAGCGGTTCAAGCTAGATTTCCACACCGCTCATGTCTCAGCTGGAGCCATGAGTCTGAAGAAGCGTGATTTTCGCAATTTACGCCAGGGGAACCGCTCCGTGCCCCAGTATGTGGATGAATTCAGCATGTTGGCTCGTTATGCACTAGGAGATGTGGCCGATGATGCATCAAAACAGGAGAAGTTCCTGGAAGGACTCAACGATGAGTTGAGCGTGCAACTGATGGTAGCTACTTTCAACAACTACCAGGAGCTGGTAGACAAGGCCCTCATCTTGGAGGAGTACTCATGCAGGAGGGAAAGTTGTAGCCTATGCATCCAGACAGCTACGACCTCATGAGTTAAACTATGCCACCCATGATTTGGAGTTAGCAGCCGTAGTGCACGCACTCAAGACCTGGAGACACTTCCTTATCAGAAATAGTTGTGATGTTTACACTGATCATAAAGGCCTGATGTATATCTTTACACAGGAGGAGTTGAACCTCAGACAGAGGAGATGGCTAGAGTTAATCAAGGACTATGACATGAAATTGCATTATCATCCAGGAAAGGCAAATGTTGTAGCAGATGCTTTGAGTCGGAAGAGTTATGTGAACACACTCATAGCGGGAGGACTACCCTAGGAGTTAGTCGATGATCTTAGAGAGCTCCGGCTAGAGATAGTTCCAAAAGGATATGTTGCCACACAAGAGATCAAGTCCACCTTGACCAAAAGAATTCGTGAAGCCCAAAATTCGGACAAGGAGATAGCTGAGATAAAGCAGAGAATGAAGGATGGAAAAGCTAAAGTCTTTCGTGAAGATGAACAAGGAACTCTGTGGTTTGAGAACCGAATCTACGTGCCCAATGACCTAGAGCTCAAGAAGTTGATACTTCAAGAAGACCACGATTCACCATACTCGATACACCCAGGCAACACCAAGATGTACCTAGATTTGAAGGAAAGTTACTGGTGGACAGGTATGAAGAAGGATATTGCCAAACATGTTGCGGTATGTGATGTTTGTCAGCGAGTAAGGGCGGAACATCAGAAACCAGCAGGGTTACTCCAACCTTTGCCGATACCCGAGTGGAAATGGGATAAGCTTGGTATGGACTTCATCACAGGATTACCCAGGACCCGGTCACGTTATGATTCCATCTGGGTAGTGGTAGATCGCCTGACCAAGGTGGCTCATTTCATTCCAGTGAAGACCACCTATACCAGTGCTAAGTTAGCCAAGATATATATGACCAGGATCGTATGTCTGCATGGAGTTCCGAGGAGTATCATGTCAGATAGAGGAACACAATTTACCTCAAGTTTTTGGCATCAGTTACATGAAACTTTGGGTACAAGGCTGGAATTCAGTAAAACTTTTCATCCGCAGACCGATGGACAGACCGAAAGAGTCAACCAGATTCTGGAGGACATGTTGAGAGCTTGTGCGCTAGACTATGGGTCTAGTTGGGATGACAACTTACCTTACGCAGAGTTCTTGTACAACAACAGTTATCAAATGAGTCTAAAAGATGGCCCGTTTTGAAGCTTTATACGGAAGGAGGTGCAGAACACCATTGATGTGGGATGGTGTTGGAGACCGAAAGCTTTTTGGTCCCGATCTTATCCGAGATTCTGAAGAAAAGGTCAAACTGATTTGAGACCGACTCAAGATAGCCCAATCCAGGCAGAAGAGCTATGCTGATAGCAAACGCAAGGAGGTGACGTATGAGGTGGGATACCGAGCATACCTTCGTGTGTCCCCACTTCGAGGAATCAAGAGGTTTGGTGTTAAAGGAAACTTAGCACCCAGATTCATAGGCCCCTACAAAATTCTTGAACATAGAGGCGAAGTTGCATACAAATTGGAAGTTCTGGAAGGATTGTCCACAGTTCATGATGTTTTCCATGTTTCTCAGCTGAAGAAATGCCACGCTGAGATGGCTGATATTCCGTTGAGAGGCACAGTACCCCTAGAGGCCATACAGGTGGACAATGATCTGACTTACGAGGGGAAGCCTGTCAGAATCCTCGAGACTACCAACAAAGTTACCCGTA
The DNA here is from genome assembly GCA_022496015.1 of Hordeum marinum. NCBI lineage: Eukaryota > Viridiplantae > Streptophyta > Magnoliopsida > Poales > Poaceae > Hordeum > Hordeum marinum. The sequence goes on along the minus strand of CM039677.1, from coordinate 384,053,389 downwards.
GCAAGATCATCAAGTTTTGTAAGGTTTTGTGGAGTCACCACACCGAGGAAGAAGCCACCTGGGAACGCGAAAAAGATCTTCGTCGAGACCACCCTCACCTATTTTCTAGCCAACCCGAATCTCGAGGGCGAGATTCATCTTCAGGTGGGTAGGTTTGTAACATCCCAATTCCATTTTTGGAATGTTATGAAATATAGCTATGCGTCATCATCACATTGTTTGAAAGAAATGAATTGTTGAAGTTCTTCTTTTAAAATTCTGAAAGGCCACTTTCATTTTGTCCATATACTTGTTTCTCCTATTTAAAAACCCTTGGAAATGTTCATAAAAAGAGAGGAGTAACATGACACTCCACACCAGGGGCATCTTTGTGAAATATTAGAACAATAAAACCAGGGGGTTATTTGAAAATTTATTGCAAAAGAATTTAAAATCAATTTAGGCATTTTCTGAAAATATGTTTTTTAAAAGTATTCATTTGGCTGTGGAAAAATGTTCATTAAATAGCATTTATTCCCCTGATCAATTTGATATATATATCTACAAATTTTGGAAATGTTTTGAATGCCTTAATGAGATTTTAATTCTCTGGAGAATAGAAAAGGAAACGAATTTAAGGTTTTAATTAAGAAATCGGCCGACCCACAGGCCTTAACTCCCCGAGATCCCTCCGGATCGGTCACCGACGCCGCTGACGCCGCCCCCTCCCTCACTGATAAGCGAACCCCACCGTCCGACCGCGCCATCCCCGCGCTCATCTCCCTCCTCGCGCTCCCGACCTTGCCGGAGATCCCTCCCGCCCCGGATCTCGCTCCCCTTTCCATCTCCCGACCCCACGCCGTGCCTATAAGAAGACCTAGCCTCGCCGCGCTCCATTCCACCCCCTGTCACCCTAGCCCTCACCCGAAAACCCCACCGCACCACCTCGCCGGAGTTCGGTTCTCAACCGAAGCCACCGGAGCTCGTGGCCGTCGCCCCTGTCGTCCCCAGCCCCAACCGACGCCACCAATCATCGCCGGAGCTTTGCCTCCATTGCCTGGACCCTTCGGACGCCGCCCTCGACCACCGCATCGATGTCCCCGCCCACCTCTGACGTTCGGCCGCCGTCGACATCGCCGGAGACCCCGACCTCCTCCTCTGTAAGCATGTCACAAATTTCATGTAGTTTTTGTGTGTAGTCTTAGTTTTCAAATTTGAACTTGTAAATTTGAATTTTGTTAAAATTGAGAAAATCACTAACACTTGAATAACTTGAGTTTAGAAATTTATTTTTGAGTGATTCTTTTTGCCACTGCTTTGTAATAGTTAGGCCTATCATCCAACACTGTTTGAGAATTTTTAGGATATTTTAGATTAGGGTTTTTAGTAAAAACAGATTCTGTTTAGTTCCTCTTAGTGTTTATTTGAATTGTTTTATTTTAGTTTAATTTGATTTTGTTTAACTTTTTATTGTAGTTTCTTTAGTTCTGTTGTTCAACATTATGTGAATTATTTTCTGAAAAATATATTTTAATTTGTTTTGTGCTCTAGTTTCAATAGGTAAACCTTGTTTTCACCATTAGTATTGTTTAGAAAAATGTTTTGTAGTAATCCTTTTTGCACAAATTTTTTATAGTGAAATACTTCCGGTTTTCTAATAAAATTTTGTATTTCCTTTTCTGCTATCTATTGGTAAATTGGTGAAAACCAATTTGTCTTATTATGTCTTAGTAGATATTTTACCAGCAAAACTTTTAGAGTCTTCTACTTTGTTTTTGTTTCTTTCTTTTAATTTTTCTATTGATTGTTTTTGTATTATTAGTTTACCTTGCTGTTGAGTGAATTGTATTGTGGTTATGCTTATTGTGTGCTTTGTTTGATTCGTTAGATCATCCGGAGTGCGAAGCTTGTTATCTAGAGTCACTTGAGTATGACGATCGTCAGCAAGGCAAGTCACTTTGATCATATTTACCCATGTTTTTATTGCATTAGTTCTACCATCTCCCCAATTGCATGCAAAGTAGGTAATTGGAAACTTGGTTACTTGATGTAGGATCATGTGGTAGGTTTCACCCTCACCCTTTGACACTTTGGCCCCGAGAAACGTTGATTTACATTTTTCTATGCTATTAGTAGACGGGGTTGGTTGAGTGTCTCATGAGAGTTGTGAGATAATAATTACAAGAGCTACTTGATGAAAAAGACTTCAAGACTCCAAGTTTTCAACATACCTTTGGGTGGATGATGGTTGAACGGCGCCCTAGAGAAGCCAGTGGTTAGCCTAGGTGTTGCTGGAGAAGTGCCAGTATTCACGCGGAAAGGTCCACCCAGGAACAAAGAGATGGATGGATGCTTCAAGATCCAAGGCTTACCTGCACATCCACAAGTCATTATGGGCTCTGGCTTGGTTGGATTTCGTGGTGACCCTGGACAGGCGGTGCTACAAGATGTAGAAGAACGGTAGGAAAGGATGGGCACCGACAGAGTCTCAAGGAAACCCTTTAGAAGACCATGTTTTGGTCATCCGTTTCTCAAACACCCTAAAGTGCGAGAAATTCAACGGAGGCGATCAAATCTTGTGGGGAACGTGTGCAAAACTCTGTAGAGTACCCAAACCTAATCGATTAGCCGTGTCCACGATCATGGACAACATGAGCCAAAGGAACTGAAACTATCTGGAATTCTCAACACAAAGTATTATATTGATGTGGGTATTAATGACAACTTGGGTATGAGAATTGGTTGGTGGAACCATCTCATTAATCAACCAACAATGTAGTAATAACTTTTGCTTTGCCCTCTCTTGTTGTAGGAAAATTGGCTTTATGCAAAAACTTACTACCCCACCTGCCATACATGCATATAGAATAGATGATTACTTTTACCCCCTTTTGTGACATTGCCAGCATATTCAATATGCTGACCTACATGGCTGCAACATATCATGTTGCAAAGTATTTTTCCGACCAGGAGTGAGGATACGCTCTACACTCGGTGAGATGCCCTTGGAGTCAGATGGACTCAACTACCTTTGAAGCTTCAGCAAGACTTTGGTTTAGTTTATCTCATGAGTTGGCCTTCAGCCACTTTATTCTAATCTTGATTGTAATAAAGAACTCAATATGAGATTTTCGATTAATAAAGCTATGTGATTTCCCTTTGATATATACATTGATGTACCATGTGTGTACCAGCATGTTCTTGGGATGGTACGGAAACACCGGAGATTCGACCTTTCAGGTCGGGTCGCTACAGTCCTCCATATAGACTTCCATATTTCTATGTAGCTGAGGCTCAAAACCAATCTGGACTGCTCTTGTAAATGTCAAACCAGAACTTCTCAACCCGAAAGGCATACGTACAAAGCAATACGTACCACATGGCGTGATAAATGCGGTCTTCTCTTCGTCCTCCTTGGACATAAAGATCTGGTGGTATCCTGAATAAGCATCGAGGAGTGACAAGAAATCACATCCTACAGTGGAGTCCACAATCTGGTCGATGCACGACAATGGGAAAGGATCTTTTGGACATGCTTTGTTGAGATCTGTATAATCAATGCATAGCCTCGATTTTGCATTCGCCTTGCACACTACAACTGGGTTGGCCAACCATATCGGATGGAGCACTCCTCTGACCAAGCCTGTCGCTTCTAATTTCCTGATTTCCTTGGCAATAAATTCTTGCTGCTCCAAGGCTTGCTTTCTAACTTTCTGCTTGACGGGCCACGTGTGGGGACAGACCGCAAGGTGGTGCTCAATTACCTCCCTGGGAACATCGGGGACATCAGATGGTTTCCATGCAAACACATCGACGTTCGCCCGCAGGAAGGCAATGAGCGCGCTTTCCTATTGTCATCGAGGGTGGAACTTATGGTGAAAGTTCCTCCCGTGCCATCTTCCTTGCCGAGTACCTTCTTGGTTTCTGGTGGAGCTGCCTTAGATTTCTTGTTCTTGCTGGTGGAGCTCTCTAGCACATCGTCGACGAGAGCGCAACACTCCAAAGAGGCGCGCTTGCCGGAGTGCGCACCAGAGGTCTTGCCGGTCTTCTTCCCCCCGGGAGTTTCAGCGATAGGAGCAGGTGCGTTGGGGGCAGGTGCTGCAACTGCCTCCCAGTAAAGTTGGTCGGCATAGATAAGTGTACCTTTCTTGTCAGAGTTGACCGTGATGACGCTGATCAGCCCGGGCATCTTCAACACATTATATGCATAGTGTGATGCCGCCATGAACTTGGCCAGCGCCGGGCGTCCAAGGATCCCTTTATACGGTAAGGGTATCTTGGCGATGTCAAAGACAATCTTCTCTGTCCTAAAGTTTATGTCACTGCCAAATGTCATCGGCAGTGTGATCTTGCCCTTCGGCTGAGTCCTTCCCGGATTGATCCCCCCAAAAGTGCGCGTCTCCTCAAGATCTTCGTTAGGAATTTGCAACCTCTTGTTCACATCAGGCTAGATCAGATTCAGCTGGGCCCCACCATCAACTAACATTTTCGTCACTTTGAGGTTACGAATTGTTGGAGAAACCAACAATGGCAGACACCCGACCGCTGTTGTGCGATCAAGGTGATCCTCGGCATCGAAAATGATAGGCACGTGGGACCATCTCAGAGGACTCCAGGCTTCAACAGATGGCTCTATCGCATTAATCTCGCGCACCCACTGTTTGAGTTGGCGGCGGGAAGAATGCAATGAGGCGCCTCCATCCACGCACATGACATATGTAGCTCTCCAAAACTCATGCTCGCTGGACTCATCATCCTCTTCATTGCCATCATCATCATCCTCTTCCTGGTCGTGACCTTGAGCGGGCCTCTCCTGTTACTTAGTCTTGCCGCGGCTACCTCCTCGACCACCGCATTTCTTGCCGGATCCCTCTGCACCTTCTTGGGCCTTCTCCTTGTCTCGCCTTACGTACTCAGCTTTCTGCCTCTCGGCAAGCTGTTCGACTTGTCGGTAGTTTTGGAGATCGTGGCCCTTGGTGCGTTGAATCTTGTGATACTGCTTGTCGGAGCCCTCCGGCTTGTCGGCAGCCGCTAAGGCCTGACTAGAGGCGCACCCGGCAACATCCTTGCCAGGGCTGTCAACTTTAGTCTTCTTTGCGGAGTTGGGGTTGCCAGATTCCTCGACGACAAGCACAGCCTTGTCCTTGCATTTCTTGTTCCACTATTGGCCTTTCCTTGCCAGGGCGGTAGTGTCTTCGTTAGAGTCGACTCCAGCACCGGCATCCTCGTCGAGGAGTCTCCTCCCTTCTTCAGCTCGAGCACACCTATCAGCCAGGGCATAGAGCTCGACGACATCCTTTGACCTTATTCATCGCTAGCTCTTTGCTCATCCTGTGGTTACGGACGTTCTGATAGAATGCACTGATTACAACAGCAGGATGAACGTTTGTTATGTTGTGATGTATGCGGCTGAATCTGTGAATATACTTGCCAAGGTTTCGCCTTCCTTTTGGGGGATGAGATGCAAATCGCTTGCTTGACCAGGAGCTTGGTGGCCTCCGATAAAGGCGCCAACAAACTCGTGGCACAAGTCTGCCCAGGAAGAAATGGAATTCTCCGGTAGATGCATAAACCATGACCTGAAGTTGGGCTTGAGCACCAAAGAGAAGTAGTTGGCGAGTATCTCGTCGTCGCGAGCCCCGACAGCCTGCACCAGAATGGTGTAGATGCTCAAGAACTCCGACGGGTGGGTCTTGCCGTCGTATTTCTCCGGGACCTCCAGTTTGAACGTCCGGGAATTGGGCCACTGGACTCGCCGCAGCTCAAGGGTAAACGTTGGACAACCTACCTCATAAGGCAGGTCGACATGATACACTGGCGCAGGCTTGTCTATAGTGGGTCCTCGCGCTTATCGGATTGATGGCATGTTTCCCGCCGCCGCTCGATGGTGGTCCGCGTGTCCTCTTTGGTACGCTCCTGAAGAACTTGACGTTGATCGCAGCGGTTTTGTAGATCAGACGACACCGTGGAGTTGTCACCACCAGCGCCTACCGACCGACTCGGTGACCGCCGTTGTTGCCGTGAAGGAGAGTGCACCGTGGTCGTGCCACCTCTGGACTTGTTGCCATTTAGTGTGCGCTGACTCGACGGACCGCTGCTACAACGGCTCCGCCTGCTGCGGTCCACCCCTATCAGCGAAGCTAACGAGGCTTTGGCAAGCAGCTCTCCACTCATCAAGCTTCTCCACCGCAGGAGGGAAATTCAGAAGTAGCTTCACTCGTGCCAACGCTTCTGCTGACGAGGTTGGCAGCGGAAGGTGTGATGAACGTGAGGTGCTCTGACTCCTAACTGTGTTAGAAGGAGCTCCATCACGGTCCCACGACCGCGCGCCACCTCCGTCAGCATTTTAGCATGCATGTTGGTCCCACGCATCTCGGGAGTGATGCGCAGGGGCCTTTCCATTGGGGCGCTTAGAACCACCGACATCGTGGCACTACTCATCGCATGCGACCTAAGAATGTCGCAGCATATGCGCCGGTGTAGGTGTCTTGGAAGGCGCCCCGCCGTCTCTGGAGTTCATCGCGCTACTTCTAGGCCGCATGGCTCCGTCTTGAGATCCAGCGGCGCGTGGACTGCCACCATCGCTGCAAACGGCGCCGCTGGCTTGACCTTGATCACCAGAACGTCGTGGAGGCTCGAGGCCTTCGCTTGCATCCACACCACCGCCCGTCTGAGTCGCTACGGGCACGCAAGACGTGGACGGGTCAACCACCGTGAAACCCTTCTTCTTGGGGCCCATGGCGACGAAGACGATGAAGGAACTGGCGCACCGATTGTGTGATCAGGTTCACACAATGCCTCCCCTACCTGACGCGCCAAAGATGTTGGGGGTCATGACACCTATGGGATCACGAGGATCCCTTTGTGGTTCGGCGGGGAGGAGGTATGCGCAAAGAGCAGATCGAATGAACGACGCGAGGGGAATTTTTTACCCAGGTTCGGGCTATTGAGAAGCACAGAACCCTACTCCTTTAGTGTATTATTAGCGTTTTAGGGTTCTGGCTACAGGAGCGCTATCAATAGCTTCTACGCGTATCTCCAGAAGGTAGAAGAAAAAGGCCCCTCTCGTAATGCCTTGGGCCTCCTTTTATATGACTAAGGGGATCCCAACAGTGGTGTACAGTGCATGCACGAGGTGCACAGTGCTACAATGTTATCATACCTAACACTGACGATGTAGGACAAAGGCATTTAATGCTCCATCAAGCGTCTCTGACCTTGTACGGGACGAGACAGGAGCCCGTCCCATCAGCACCGCTTAGCCTCTCCATCGCAAGCGCCTCGACACGTATCCTGGTGGATCGACACCTGGCCTCTGCGTTGGCTAGGTGGCGAGGCCTTGCCGGGTGCACTCCTTGTCGGGGCTCCATTGGTCGTCCCCGACAAGATCTTGCCGGTGTTCCAGCCTTTGGCCTTCGGTCTTGTGCTTGTAGACTTGAATGTTCCTTGACGTCTTCATATTTGCTTCTAGCAGCCTCCTAGTAGGCCTCGCCGTCGGTTTGGCTACAACTGCCCGTGCACAAGTATGGGGTACTAAAAACCCCCAAACTTTAGTACACCGACAACTCCAAATACACATTTCTCCGGATTGAGTCGTATGTCATACTCGCGTAGGCTGGCAGAGGTTTGTCGTAGGTCGTTGATCAACTGGCTGACGTGTTTGTTTTTTATTACTATGTCGTCCACGTATGCCTCGACTGTTTTACCGACTTGTTTTGTGAGACAAGTCTGGATCATGCACTGGTATGTAGAGCCGGCGTTTTTTAGACCAAAGGGCATCGTGTTGAAGCAGAATGGCCCGTAGGGGGTGATGAATGCGGTTGTAGCTTGGTCAGATTCCTTCATTTTAATCTGATGGTATCCAGAATAATCGCCGAGGAAACACAACGAGTCGTGTCCGGCTGTGGTGTCAATAATTTGGTCTATGCACGGTAGGGGAAAGGTTCCTTAGGGCAAGCCTTTTTGAGGTCTTTAAAATCAACACACAACCGCAAGGATTTGTCTTTCTTTGGCACCATCACCAGGTTTGCCAACCATTTGGGGTGCTTAATCTCCCGAATGCATCCGACCTCTAGCAGTTTAGCTAATTCTTCACCCATAGCTTGTCATTTGGGCTTGGAAAAGTGTCGTCGAGTCTGCTTAACAGGCTTGAAGCTTGCAATGATGTTCAGACTATATTTTGCTAGCCGCCATGGGATTCTGGGCATATAGGAAGGATGCCAGGTGAAGATGTCCCAGTTTTCCCGTAAAAATGTCTGTAGTGCTTTGTGCACTATGGGATCGAGCTGAGCTCTGATCGATGCGGTCTTGTTGGGGTCCATTGGGTGCACCTAAAATTCAGCGATTTCCTCTGTAGGTTTAAAGGACGTGGCTTTTGGCCTTTTGCTAAGGATCACATTGTCCTTGTCAACTGTTGACCGAAGTGTGATCAGTTCTTTTGCAGCGAAGGTCTCAGCTAGTGCCTCGAGGGTGAGCAACGCTATTTTGTTTTCGGCATGAAGGGCTATATTCGGATCACTGGCGATTGTAATTACTCCATTTGGTCCTGACATCTTGAGTTTCATATACCCGTAATGTGGTATAGCCTGGAATTTTGTGAAGGTGTCATGTCCCAACAGGGCGTGGTAGTTGCTGGGGAAGGGCACGATATGGAAGAGGAGTTCTTCGGCTCGGTAGTTTTCGGGTGTGCCAAACACTACATCCAGGACGATGCGTCCTGAACAACGCGCCTCTTTCCCCGGAATGATTCCCCGGAAAGTCGTGTTGTTATGCTCGATGTGAGATCGGTCGAACTGCAATTTTTTCTAGGGTGTCTTCGTAGATCTCGTTTAAACCACTACCGCCGTCCATTAGCATCGTGTGTAACCTGTAGCCATCGATGATGGGGTTCGGGACTAGTGCGGCCGGTGAATGACCAGGAAGAATGGCTGGTCGGTCAGTATCTCCGAAGGTAATGGGTATGTCTGCCCATGCACTTGTTGCTGCCACATGGTAGACCTGTTCGAGTTCTTTAAGAGCTCTTTTCCTCCTGTTCCTTGAGGGGAATATTTCATAGATCGTCAGGACTTCAGCGTTGTATTCGGGTGATGATGTGGAGCGCCTATTCACCGGTAGCACCTCAAGAATGGCTTCATTGCTTTTTGCAACCTGCCTTACGACCCAACAAGCTCTAAGGCTATGAGTCGGGCTTGTGTTCAACAATACGAAATGTATAGGGCATGGTTTGTCCAATAGTCCATCAAGGACAGTACTGAACCCTGTAAGGGGCCTGTTTCTCTTTTCGGCAGGTTCGAATCTGGCTGGCTGCTTTGGAGGTATCCTCTTTTTCCGATCTCCTCTAGGGTGTTCGGTGAAGGTTGGTTTTGAAAATAGCCGTTCGGCTTGCCAAGCGCTTTCCATGGCACAATATTTTTGCACCAAGTCTGACAGCTCGGTGAAGTCACAAATGTGTCAACGAGCCAAGCGTTGAGAATCCCTTTGTCATGGTAGTTGCGATTGAAGGTTGCCATTATCTCCTGATCATTGAGGCCTCATATTTTATTTCTAGCGAGGAGGAGTCTAGCCCAATGATGATGAACCGACTCTCCTAGTAACTGTTGAACGTCCCGTAAGTCCAAAGACTTGGGTTCTACTGCGATGCTTGAGTGATTGGCTTGGGAGGTGGGTGGGAATTTTTTGACTCCACGCCACGTTTTGAGTCTGGAATCAGGGACTCTGAATTATGTGCTTGATCAGGGACCGATAACGGTCTGTCTCCAGAGCAAACTCCAGTGTATGGGTTGCAGGCGAGGTCTCGGTGATTGGAGACCAGGGTATAAACCATTCTTAATCCCGGTCGCTGGGGAGGGGGGGGGGGCGAGCCCCCAGCTGGACACTCGACGATGACGACTAGGTGGGTGACCATGGGGACATGAATCTCCCTATCATCGGGTTTAAGCCCCAACCAGTCATAGATCGGAACCTGGTCATCAGACATACACATGGTCTCAATCTGATCGAATAGCTCATTTAAAAATGAGCCGATGGTAGGATGCATGTCGCTGAAGCGAGTGGAGTTGATATGCGGTGTCGCAGTTTCGGAGCTGCACGAAAGCGGATTCGGGTCCTGTTTAGCCATGGTAGATCTGATCACAACGACCGGATTGGGCGTCCTCGAAAGCCCGGGGGTGACGACTTCATTAGAAGCGGGGCCCAATGTCCTCGGCGTCGAGACCTATGGGCTCCTTCATAAGAGTCGAGGGTTCTATCAAGACAAGTTCTCCCCATGAATCGGCGATGAACTCTAGGGTTCCGAACTTGATTCCTTTGTCAGGGGAAAAGTTTCTTATCTAGCCAAGGTGGCCGATTGGGTGGGCATGCGACAAGATGTCACCGCTTGTGAGAATTTGATCAGGGGTGAGAATCCCCTAGGTGTAGATCTTGCTACTTGTGACAAGGCGAGCCATCGATTCCTTTGGCGATTGATGTCTACTACACAACTTTATTCTTGTAGACACGTGTTGGGCCTCCAAGCGCAGAGTTTTGTAGGACAATAGCAATTTTCGCTCAAGTGGATGACCTAAGGTTATCAATCTGTGAGAGGTGTAGGATGAAGATGGTCTCTCTCAAACGACCCTACAACCAAATACAAGAAATCTCTTGTGTCCCCAACACACCCAATACAATGGAAAATTGTATAGGTGCACTAGTTCGGCGAAGAGATGGTGATAAAAGTGTAATATTGATGGTAGAAATATATTTTTATAATCTGAATAAATAAAACAGCAAGGTAGCAAATAGTAAATGGGCACAAAAACGGTATTGCAGTGCTTGAAAACAAGGCCTAGGGTCCGTACTTTTGCTAGTGCAATTTCTCAACGGTGCTAACATAGTTGGATCATATGACGACCCCTCAAAGTGCGATAAAGAATCACTCCCGAGTTCCTATTAGCGGAGAAAAAATAGATTTTTTTGTAGGGTATGAAACCACCTCAAAGCTATTCTTTCCGTTCGATCTATCCTAGAGTTCGTACTAAAATAACGCAAGCTATTCTTTCCGATCGATCTACTCAAGAGTTCGTACTAGAATAACACCAAAGCAAATTCATATTTATAATACTCAATCCACACAAATAACTACAAGGGGTCCCCAAAGTTTCTATCGGAGAAAAGATAATAAAAACGTGCATCAACCCCTATGCATATATTACCCCAATATCACCGCGGGAATCCGCAAGTTGAGTGCCATAACTTATATCAAGTGAACCAATAAGATACCCCAATGTCACCTCAAGTATTCATACTACAAGACATACATCATGTGTTCCCAAATATGATCATTCAATCCGACATAACAAAACTTCAAAGGGTAAAGATTCAATTCATCACAATAAGAGTATAGAGGGGAGAAACATCATATGATCCATCTATATTAACAAAGCCCATGATATAGATCACAAGAGAGAGAGAGATTAAACACATAGCTACTAGTAAAAACCCTCAGACCCGAGGGTGGACTACTCCCTTCTCATTGTGGTGGCCGCCGGGATGATGAAGATGGCCATCGGAGATGATTCCCCCCTCTGGCAGGGTGCCGGAACGGGGTCTAGATTGGTTTTTGGTGGCTACAGAGCGTTGTGGCGGCGGAACTTCTGATCTAGGGCTACCCCGAAGGGTTTCGGAATATTTGGGAATTTATAGTGCAAAGAGGCGGTCCGGGGGACACCCGAGATGGGCACAACCCACCAGGGCACGCTTGGGCCTCCTGACATGCCCTGGTGGGTTGTGCCTCCCTCGGGGCACCCCCCAGGCGCAGCCAGGGCCTGTTGTGTTCCTTCTGGCCCATAAAAAACATCACGAAGTTTCGTGGCATTTGGACTTCCTCTGGTATTGATTTTCTACGATGTAAAAAACATGGAAAAACAGTAACTGGCACTTGGCACTATGTCAATAGGTTAGTACCAAAAAATGATATAAAATGACTATAAAATGATTATAAAACATCCAAGATTGATAATTTAACAGCATGGAACAATCAAAAATTATAGATACGTTGGAGATGTATCACCGATCATAGCGGAACTCTCAATGAAAGCACCAATGTCGGTGTCAAAACCGGCGGACCTCGCGTAGGGGGTCCCGAGCTGTGAGACTAGAATCGATGGTAATAGGAGACGATGGAGACGATGTTTACCCAGGTTCGGGTCCTCCTATGGAGGTAATACCCTCTATCGTACTTGATTGTATTGATGATATGTGGGTTAGAGAGTTGATCTACCTCGAGATCAAATAGCTAAACCCTGGATGAGTTGTTCTCTAGCCTACAACCTAAAACCCTCCGGCTTATATAGACACCGATGGTACCTAGGGTTTACACATGGTCGGTCACACATCGAAGTAAAAAACATGTCTATCTACTATCGACAACTTGGAGGACACGCCACGACTCCTTGAAGCTTCCCCTGGTGACAGGGCCTTTTAACACCCAATGCTCATCTAGCGGTCCACATAGTCCGGACCATGAGAAATAGGTCGGCTATCCGAGGACCCCTTAAACCAGGACTCCCTCACTTGGGGCATAAGATCTCCAAGCGAGGTATTGAGGTGGATCAAGCTAAACTTGATGCAATTGAGAAAATTCCATATCCTAAAGATATCAAAGGTATTCGAAGTTTCCTTGGTCACGCTAGTTTCTATAGGAGGTTTATTAAATATTTCTCAAAGATTTCTAGGCCTCTTACTAATATTTTGCAAAAGTATATTCCCTTTGTTTTTATGATGATTGCATACAAGCCTTTGAAACACTAAAGAAAGCCTTAACCACTACACCTATTCTTCAACCACCTGAATGGAACTTGCCTTTTGAAATTATATGTGATGCTAGTAATTATGTTGTTGGTGTTGTTCTAGGACAAAGAGTTGATAAGAAATTAAATATTATCCATTATGCTAGCAAAACTCTAGACAGTGCCCAAATAAATTATGCCACTACTGAAAAATAATTTTTAGCAGTCGTGTTTGCTTGTGATAAATTTAGACCTTACATTGTTGATTCCAAAGTTATTGTTCACACTCATCATGCTGCTATAAAATATCTTATGGAAAAGAAATATGCTAAACCTATACTTATTAGGTGGGTTCTCTTGCTTCAGGAATATGATTTACATGTCGTTGATAGGAAGGGAGATGAGAACCCCGTAGCTGATAACTTGTCTAGGTTAGAAAATATTCTTGATGACCCACTACCGATTGATGATAGTTTTCCTGATGAACAACTGGATGCAATAAATGTCTCTCAAAACACTCCATGGTATGCTGACTATGCTAATCACATTGTTGCTAAATATATTCCACCTAGTTTCACATACCAACAAAAGAATAAATTCTTCTATGACTTAAGACATTACTTTGGGGATGACCCACATCATTATAAAGAAGGAGTAGATGGTATTATTAAACGTTGTGTACCTGAGCATGAACAGGAACAAATCTTATGGAAATGTCATTCCGAATCATATGGAGGACATCATGCAGGAGATATAACTGCTCCTAAGGTATTACAATCTGGTTTTTATTGGCCTACTCTCATCAAGGATGCCCGTAAGTTTGTCTTGTCTTGTGATGAATGTCAAAGAATTGGTAATACAGGTATGTGTCAGGAAATGCCTATGAGCTATTCACTTGTTGTTGAAACATTTGATGTTTGGGGTTTTGATTATATGGGACCTTTTCCTTCCTCTAATGGGTACACTCATATTTTGGTTGCTGTTGATTATGTCACTAAGTGCGTAGAAGCTATTCCAACTAGTAGTGATGATCATCATACTTCCATTAAAATGCTTAAAGAATTTATTTTCCCAAGGTTGGAGTCCCTAGATATCTAATGACTGATGGTGGTTCACACTTTATTCATGGTGCTTTCCGTAAGATGCTTGCTAAATATGATGTTAACCGTAGAATTGCAGCACCCTATCATCCTCAATCTAGTGATAACTTAGCAATAGTGAAATAAAATTGATATTTCAACAAACTGTTAATAGGTCCCGAAAGAATTGGTCTAGGAAACTAAATGATGCACTTTGGACCTATAGAACAACGTATAAAAATCCTATGGGTATCTCTCCATATAAGATGGTATATGGGAAAGCTTGTCATTTGCCTCTAGAGTTAGAACACAAAGCATTTTGGGCAATTAAAGAACTCAATTATTACTCTAAACTTGCCGGTGAAAAGAGGTTATTTGATATTAGTTCACTAAATGAATGGAGAACCCAAGCTTATGAAATGCCAAATTATTTAAAGAAAAAGTTAAAAGATGCATGACAAAAGAATCCAAAAGTGAGAATTCAAAGTTGGAGAATATGTTCTTTTGTACAACTCTCGTTTCAGAATTTTTTGCAGGATAACTTCTCTCAAAATGGGAAGGACCCTATGTTATCGAAGAGGTTACTACTGGAATCAGGTACTTTGTTGTCTGCTGCCTCTTTGCCGTCTGCCAGCTGAAGGCAAAGGCACACTTTACCGTCTACTATGGGAAAGCGTATGGAAAAGAAAGGATCGATGCAAAATTCAATTATGCCTTTTGTCCTTTGTTTGCCGTCTGCTAGCGGACAACAAAGATGCCAATGGCACACGACAAAGAAATACTAACGGCAAAAACATATTTTGCCATCTACTTTTTTCTGACATATGGCAAAAAACACTCGTTGCCATCTGTAATTAAAATACGGACGACAAAGTATGTATTTGCCATCAGGGTTTTAATAACAGACGACAAAGAAAAAACACACCACGCGGATCAGTCACAAGGATCAATGACATGGTAGTATCTACGCCGCACATCCCGTGGTGGCAAAAACCACGCACCAAGTTAAAAAAACAGTGCCCCCACGCGGCCATGCCCCCACCACTCTGTCTCCTCCCTTATCCACCCAACTACGGTACCCACCCCCACCACGAACTCTCTCTCTCTCTCTCACTTCTCTCCCTGGTCTAGATCCGGATCGAGCACGCCGACAACCACCACCACCTCGGCCGCTTGCCCCGGCCTCGCCGGCCACCACCTCGGCTACCTGCACTGTCCCCATTTGCCCCCGGTCCCTCCCTAGCCCCGCCCCCATTGCCCCACCGGTCTACATGCCCCATCGCCCCTGTAGGCCCGCCGACGCCCACTACCACCTCTCTCGCCACCCCCCTCCTCGCTGTCCACCACCCCGCCCGTCGGCTATCGCGTCGCGTGCCGGCTCCGGTGCCGTTCGGCCTGGCGCCGTCCCTGTTGCCCTCACCGGTCTCTGGTCCCCGTGCCCTCGTTGGCCCCCGCCATAGCCCTATCACCCATGCAGGCCTTTGCTGCCCCCGCCCCCATCTCTCGACGCTATGGTGGCATCGGTGTGCTCTGTCCATGTAGAATGGAAGGAGAAGGATGGGCCCGACTATAGCTGTTGGTTGTTGCTTCTCCTGCGAGCAGGGGGCACAGCAGATGGTGGCAAGGAGGCGAGGCATGCTGGATCTCGGGCTGCTACACCAGCCACTCCTCTCCTTAATCTTTTTGTGTGTAATCCGTTAGTTTTGTCCTGTATCAGATAGTGATGATGTAATATGTGTAAATAGAGTAATTTTGTATTGTGAAATTTATCCTTGATTCTTGAACTAAGTGTTGATGGATAATGGTGTTGTGCGTCCTCAGTTCGTTGTTACCTCTCAACTTGGGATGTTAGTTCAAGATTTTTTTAATAAAAAAACTCTTTGCCATCTATGTTTTATAGGCTGACGGAAAAGATAGATCCTGGATCATGGCCCAGCTATTTTTTTGTGCCCTCTATTATCATATGGCTGACGGCAAAGCCGCAGTTTAGTAGACGGTAAAGTGGTACGCTGTCTGTTGTTCCTAGGCAGATGGCAAAGAACCCCTTTATCGGAGTTTACTATGCTGGAAGTGTGGTCGTCTGCTGGCAGAGGACAAAGGGTCTTGACATCGGTGAACCTAACCTTTGCCGTCTGCCATGGCAGACGACAAAGTACCTGATTCTAGTAGTGGGTTCATGATTTTGGAGCTATTAAGATTAATAATGCCAAAGGTACCAACCCGAAGGTGGTCAATGGACAAAGAATTAAACATTATATCTCACGTACGCCTATTAATGTTGAAAGCAATGTTATCCAAACCATAACACTGGAGGAGCACATAAGAGAAACCTTCTCGAACACTCCAGAATCGTGAAAAAGAAGAGGTACGTGATACAGTAAGTAAACAAACTCCTAAAAATCCGCAAAAAAATATTTTTGCTAGTTTTGGAATATTATCAAAATTTGGAAAATAAGAAATAAATAGGAAAGCAACCGAGGTAAGCACGATACACCAGGGTGCAGATGTCCTTCCTGGCATGCCCTGGTGGAGCGTGCCCACCTCGAGAACCTTCCCGACTCTGTTTTCCTTTTGTTCGCTTGGTTTTCAAGAATAAAAATTATCTACATATATTCCCGATTCTTTTGACCACTGCATCGTGAGATTTTCATCTGTTCTTGTTTTGTGTTGTTTTCCCATCAGATCTATCAGGCCAAGCATCATGTCTTCTTCCTCCTCCAATAACATAGAAGAAGATGTTTGGTTGATGAAGATGGAGCTGAAGAGAGAGCGGTGATGTCTACTACGCAACTATATTCTTGTAGACTTTGTTGGGCCTACAAGCATAGAGTTTTGTAGGACAGCAGAAATTTTCCCTCAAGTGGATGACCTAAGGTTTATCAATCCGTGGGAGGTGTAGGATGAAGATGGTCTCTCTCAGACAACCCTGCAATCAAATCCAAGAAATCTCTTGTGTCCCCAACACACCCAATACAATGGAAATTTGTATAGGTGCACTAGTTCGGCGAAGAGATGGTGATACAAGTGCAATATGGATGGCAGATATAAGTTTTTGTAATCTGAAAATATAAAAACAACAAGGTAGTAAATAACAAAAGTGAGCAAAAACGGCATTGAAATGCTTGAAAACAAGGCCCGGAGTTCATACTTTCACTAGTGCAAGTTCTCTCAACAATAATGACATAGTTGAATCATATGTAAATCCCTCACATGCGACAAAGAGTTCACTTCAAAGTCACAAATAGCAAAGAACAAACGAAGAAATTATTGTAGGGTACGAAACCACCTCAAAGTTATCTTTTACGATCAATCGTATGAGCTATCCCTATAAGTGTAAAGAACAGCCCTAGAGTTCGTACTAAAATAACACCTTAAGATACACATCAACCAAAACCCTAATGTCACCTACATACTCCAATGTCACCACGAGTACCCATGGGCTTGATTATACGATATGCATCACACAATTTCAGATTCATCAGGTTAAATCCAACAAAAAGAACTTCAAAGAGTGGCCCAAAGTTTCTACCGGAGAGTCAAGACAAGAACGTGTGCCAACCCCTATGCATAGATTCCCAAGGTTACAGAACTCGCAAGTTGATCACCAAAACATACATCAAGTGGATCAACAGAACATCCGATTGTCACCATGGATATCCCATCGCAATACATACATCAAGTGATCTCAAATCCTTTAAAGACTCAATCCGATAAGAAAACTTCAAAGGGAAAACTCAATTCATCACAAGAAGATAGAGAGGGGAAAACTCCATGCGATTCATCTATATTAATAAAGCTCGCGGTACATCAAGATCGTGTCATCTCAAGAACACGAGAGAGAGAGAGAGATCAAACACATAGCTATTGGTACATACCATCAGCCCCGAGGGTGAAATACTCCCTCCTCGTCATGGATACCGCTGGGATGATGAAGATGGACTCCGGTGATGGTTTCCCCCTCCGACAGGGTGCCGAATGGGCTCCCGATTGGTTTTTTATGGCTACAGAGTCTTGCGGCTGTGGAACTCCCCATCTAGGGTTCTTTTCGGAGGTTTGGGTATTTATAAGAATTTTTGGCGTCGGACTCACGTCAAGGGGGTACCCAAGGGCCCCACAAGCCCGAAGCACCCTCCCTGGGGGTAGGGCACGCCTAGAGGGCTTGTGGCCTCCTCGTCCACTTCCTGGCCTAGCTCTTGTGCTTCGGGGGTCCCTTTTGGTCCATAAAAAATCTCCGTAAATTTTCAGCCCATTCCGAGAACTCTTATTTCTGAACAAAAAAATGACATCGCGGTAGTTCTGCTGAAAACAGCGTCAGTCTGGGTTAGTTCTAATCAAATCATACAAAAACCACATAAAATTGTTGTAAACATGGCATGAATACTTCATAAATTATAGATACGTTGGAGACGTATCAGC
Organism: Hordeum marinum; assembly: GCA_022496015.1. Classification (NCBI taxonomy): domain Eukaryota; kingdom Viridiplantae; phylum Streptophyta; class Magnoliopsida; order Poales; family Poaceae; genus Hordeum; species Hordeum marinum. Next base: position 384,035,151 of record CM039677.1, on the reverse strand, counting down.
ATCCCCAAGCTTAATTCCTACTCGTCCTCGAGTATGTAAATGATAAAAGAAATAATTTATGAAGTGTGAATGCTAGCATAGTGCATAAATTTGATCAATGATAGTCCCAAACACTTTTCTAGCATCATTATATATCATAAACAGTAGTTCATCTCATAAAACTTCTCATGATGAAGTAACAAGCTATTCACATGTTAAAGTATAGAAAATAAAGTTTCTTGAAAACTACCAAACTATGATTTCAGTCACCAAATAATTGCAATTCATTTTATTTTCAGGAAGTGTCTATGTAAGAGCTTTGATTTAGCAAATTCCACACACTCAACTATCATGTAGTATTCCATGATTGCTAACACTCAAAGCATATTTACAGAGCAAATGGCATCCGTCGAACAGAGAGAAAGATAGGGGCTTAATGTTTCGCCTCCCAACTTATTTATCATATAGATAATTGTCAACAATAATAATTCATGATCAAATATATTTGAATGGCCATATATGGTTGGATCTTTCCCCACCACATGATGGTTGCCAACTAAAGAATAATTAAGGTTGAACTAACAAGGAATACTATTGACTCTTGCATAAAAGATAGGCCCTTCTCAGAGGGAAGCATAGGTTGTCATGCACTTTTTAATTTTTGATGTGCAAACCCTTAATGTAAAGGAATGTCATGTTGTATTACCCTTTGTGATAGCAACCTTTATTATGCAGTCCGTCGCTTTTATTTCTTTACCATCACAAGTTCGTACAACGCTTATTTTCCCTTACAATAAAATATCATACATATTTAGGAGCAATTTTTATTGCTTTTTGCACCGATGACAACTTACTTGAAGGATCTTATTCAATCCATAGATAGATATGTTGGACACTCATGGAAAGAAACTGGGTGTAAGGGTTTTGGATGCACAAGTAGTAGCTCTACTTAGTACAACTTTTTGGCTAGCAAAAGATCCTAAGCAAGCACCACGTGTTGGAGGATCCATAACAATATAACTTCTATACAAATATACCCAAGCATAACTCATTACGTTGTCTTCCTTGTCCAACTTCAACTAATTTCCTCAAGTTTGAAAATAATTAATGGGGATCAAAATCATAGAATATGTCTAAGATAGTATATTCATATGTGAAATCTCTCTTCCTTCAATATTCTTCATGAATTGTTCAAGTGACAAATGCGGTGTTTGCTAACTTTCAATAAATTTTACCACATATACTTCTTATATGTGAAGGCATTACTCCCCATAGGATAATCATATAAAACATATATAATTTTCAGATTTATGATATTCAATTCATTCAACCATTTACTCATAGGATATAAGTGAAGCACGAGAGTAAATGACAAAGCTACTCCAAAAAGATATAAGTGATGATCAATGCGTAGTCGAGTAGTTAAATAGCCATGTGAGGACTCTCTCTCATTCAAGATTTCAGATCCAATGATTTTATTCAAACGACAAGCAAAATAAAAATAGCACTCCAAGAATAGCGCATATCATGTGGACAAATAAAAATTTAGGCTCAACATAGGCTAACCGATAATTGTTGATGAAGAGAGGTCGGATGCGTATGTAGCATCCCCAAAGATTGGATGCTTGATACTTATTGAAATATTTACTTGGGTTTCCTTGGGCATCCCCAAGCTTGAGCTTTTGTATCTCTTTCAATCCTCTCATATCCCGGTTTCACCTATTCTCAAAAACTTCATCCACACAAAACTTGAAAAGAACTCGTGAGATAGGTTAGTGCAAATAATAATAAATCAACTCTTTATGTACGGCCAAGACAAGTTGCATAATAATTTACAACATAATATACTGTTTAATATTATTTACACAATTTATATCTAATAATATAAGCTATGGAAACTATAGGAAAAGTAGATAACAAAACAAAGACAACAATCTATCCAAACAGAACAGTGTGTAGAAATCTATTAAATCAGTGTACTTCACTAACTCAAAAAATTATGAAAATTTAGGACATGCTAAATAATTTATATTATAAAACTTTTTAAAAATTTCAGAAACTTTTCATGTTCCAGCAAAATAAGAAAATTCAAACACTACAGAAAAAGTTTGTGTTTTTTACACATCACATATCAAAACATGCAATGCAAGCATCCTAATGCAATTCTTGAAACTTTTTATTGAAAAACAAGATTATAAATAACATCCAACATAGAACAACAAATGATAATGACTCTCCAAGCAAAACATATATCATGTGACGAATAAAAATATAGCTCCAAGTAAGATGTACCGATAATGTTGGAGACGAAAGAGGGGATGCCTTCCATCGCATCCCCAAGCTTAGGCGCTTGAGTATTCCTTGGATATTACCTTGGGGGTGTCTTGGTAATCCCCAAGATTATTTCCTTGCTTCTCCTTATTCACCTCATATCGGTATCTCACCCAAAACTTGAAAACTTCAATCACACAAAACTTAACGAAACTTCGTGAGATGGGTTAGTGTAGTAAATATAGATCATTCACTTAGGTACTGTCAATACATACATAATAACTACTAAATTCCATTATTCCTACAATTTATATTACCACATATAAGCTATGGAAACACTTGAAACAAGCAAACTATGCATGCAAAACAGAATCTGTCAAAAACAGAACAGTCTGTAAAGATTTGAGTGATCACCATACTTACCTGACTCTAAAAATTCCTTAAAATTAGTAAATATCAAATAATTTGCATAAAATGTTGTGTAAAAGTTTCAAATTTTTTTGACTCTCCAGTAAAATCATAGAATTCATATACTGGACGAAAAACTTTCTGTTTTTGCACAGAATCAAACAAGCAAGTATCCACACTATCCCAAAGGCTTTACTTGGCACTTTATTGAAATAAAAGACACAAAACAAGATTACTAAAGTATATTAATCATGTGAACACATAAAAAAAATAAGGTAAAAGTGTTTGGTTGTCTCCCAACAAGCACTTTTCTTTAATGCCTTTTAGCTATACATGGTTATTTCAATGATGCTCGCATAAAAGTAAAGAATTGAAACAAAATGGGAGCATCATGAAGCATATGACAAGGAAATTTAAGTATAACCAACTTCCTATGAATAGGGATTTTTTGATCAAAAATTTATGGGAGCAAGAATCAACTAGCATAGGAAGGCAAAACAAGCATATCTTCAAAAAAATTGAACACATAGGGAGGAAACTTGATATTATTGCAATTCCTATAAGCATATGTTCCCCCTTCATAATAATTTTCATAATAATCATGAATGAATTCAACAATATAACTATAACGTTTAGCATTCTCTTCATGATGCACAAGCATAGAATTTTTATCACTCTCCACATAAGCAAACTTCTTCTCATTCATAATAGTGGGAGCAAACTCAACGAAATAACTATCATGAGGTACTTGATAGACATAACCACTTTGTATATTAAAATCACGATAACAAGTTTCATGGTACCACTTTGTATATTCAAATCACTATAACAAGTTTCATGGTTGTCATTACTCTTTATAGCATACATGTCATGACAATAATCATCATACATAGGAGGCATGCTATCATCATAATGGTTTTGCTCATCAAAACTTGGGGGACTAAAAATATCATATTCATCAAGCATAGCATCCCCAAGCTTGTGGCTTTGCATATCATTAGCATCATGAATATTCAGAGAATTCACACTGAAAATATTTCTATCATGCTCATCACTCAAGGAATTCTCATCAAGTATTTTCATAAATTCTTCCTCTACCAATTGAGCACAATTTTCCGAACCATCATTTTCACGAAAGACATTAAAGAGACGAAACAATTGATGCAACCTAAACTCCATTTTTTCTAGTTTTCTTTTATAAAACCAAACTAGTGAAAAAAAATAAACTAAAAGATTTGATTGCAAGATCTAAAGATATACCTTCAAGCACTCACCTCCCTGGCAACGGCGCCAGAAAAGAGCTTGATGTCTACTACGCAACTTGATTCTTGTAGACTTTGTTGGGCCTCCAAGCGTAGAGTTTTGTAGGACAGTAGCAATTTTCCCTCAAGTGGGTGACCTAAGGTTTATCAATCCGTGGGAGGTGTAGGATCAAGATGGTCTCTCTCAAACAACCCTGCAATCAAATACAAGAAATCTCTTGTGTCCCCAACACACACAATACAATGGCAAATTGTATAGGTGCACTAGTTCGGCGAAGAGATGGTGATACAAGTGCAATATGGATGGTAGATATAAGTTTTTGTATTCTGAAAATATAAAAACAGCAAGGTAGCGAGTAACAAACATGAGCAAAAACGGTATTGCAATGCTTGAAAACAAGGCCTAGGGTTCATACTTTCACTAGTGCAAGTTCTCTCAACAATACTGACATAGTTGAATCATATGTAAATCCCTCACGTGCGACAAAGAGTTCACTCCAAAGTCACAAATAGTGGAGAACAAACAAAGACATTATTGTAGGGTACAAAACCACCTCAAAGTTATCTTTTCCGATCAATAATATGAGATATCCCTATAAGTGTCACGAACAGCCCTAGAGTTCATACTAAAATAACACCTTAAGATTCACATCAACCAAAACCCTAATCTCACCTAAATACTCCAATGTCACCACGAGTACCCATGGGCTCGATTATACGATATGCATCACACATTTTCAGATTCATCAGGTTCAATCCAACAAAAAGAACTTCAAAGAGTGCCCCAAAGTTTCTACCGGAGAGTCAAGACGAAAACGTGTGCCAACCCTTATGCATAGATTCCCAAGTTAACGGAACCCGCAAGTTGATCACCAAAACATACATCAAGTGGATCAATAGAACATCCCATTGTCACCATGGATATACCATCACAAGACATACATCAAGTGTTCTCAAATCCTTTAAATACCCAATCCGATAAGAAAACTTCAAAGGGAAAACTCAATTCATCACAAGAAGATAGATAGGGGAAAACTCCATATGATTCATCTATATTAATATACCTCGCGGTACATCAAGATCATGTCATCTCAAGAACACGATAGAGAGAGATCAAACACACAGCTACTAGTACATACCCTTAGCCCCGAGGGTGAACTACTCCCTCCTCGTCATGGAGACCGTCGGGATGATGAACATGGCCTCGGTGATGGTTTCCCCCCTCCGGCAGGGTGCCGAAACGGGCTCCCGATTGGTTTTTCGTTGCTATAGAGGCTTGTGGCGGCAGAAGTCCTCATCTACGGTTCTTTTCAGAGGTTTGGGTATTTATAAGAATTTTTGGCGTCAGTCTCATGTCAAGGAGGTGCCAGAGGGGCCCACAAGCCCAAAACACCCTCCCTAGGGGGTAGGGCACGCCTAGAGGGCTTGTGGACTCCTTGTCCACTTCCTGGCGTAGCTCCTGTGCTTTGGGGGTCTCTTTTGGTCCATAAAAAATCACCGTAATTTTTTAGCCCATTCCGAGAACTTTTATCTCTGCACAAAAAAACGACACCATGGTAGTTCTGCTGAAAACAACGTCAGTCCGGGTTAGTTTTAATAAAATCATACAAAAATCATATAAAATTATTGTAAACATGGCATTAATACTTCATAAATTGAAGATACATTGGAGACGTATCAAGTAGCCAAAAGAAGTCAACAATGAAGACAAGGGCAAGGGAGTCATGAGGGGTCAAGCTCATGAAGAAGGGCAATCCATGCCAACAAATGAGGAAGAAGAAGATATTCTCCTACCTTATTATGATCGTCTGACCCCTATTGAAATTGAAGCTTTTAGGGCCTTCAAAGCGGTTTGACTTTAGAATAAGTTTCTCGCTCGTGAAAATATTTTGCTACAGGAGTACATCATTACCCTTCAGAGCATCATCCGTAAACTGGAGCACTTATTGAGGCTAAAGTGTGACGCTTCTTCATAACCACCTCCTTCATCATCATCACCACCAAAGGAGACTTGAGTAAACGGGTATGGGCACTCCCCTTGGCTTGAGCCAAGCTTGGGGGAGATGCCCCGGTATCGTATCACCATCTCTTTTTACCTTTGCTCTTTTTTCGTTCCTTAGCTTTTTCATGTTTAGTTGAATAAAAGTTTAGTATGATCTATTTTCGAGTGCTTGTTTCGTGATCTATCTATCTATGTAATCGAGTGAGAGTTATATAATAAAGTTTAGTTTGATCCTTTGCCTCTTTACTTTCTTGTTGCAATCATAATAAAAGAGAATAAATGAAAAGGATCATATGCTAATCTTATGGTGAGTAATGACATCTCATAAGGAAAAGTATAAGTGGTAAATTTATTGGAAATTGACAAACATAGCATTAGTCAATGATGCAATTCATGAAAGAATTAATTAGGGAAGATATTCACATGCAAATACACTATCTTGGACATCTTTTATGATTGTGAGCCTAGTGGCGGAGCTTGAGAAAAACACGTGGGGGCATGGGCTTAAGGGGGGGCAAATCTCACTATTTTTCACTGATTTGTTACAAAAAATATGCCTAATATAAATAAATATAGGCTTGTTTGCTCTTGAGTTGGGGGCTCCATGGCCCGGGTTGGCCCCCACCAAGCTCCACCACTGTGTGAGCCCCCATTAAATATTATATGCCAAAATTGTTGACGTTGGACAAGGAAGACAACGTAATGATTTATGTTTGTTCATATTCACATAGAAGTTATATTGTCATAGATCCTTCAACATGTGGTGCTTGCTCAATATCTTTCCTAGCCAAAAATTCCGCACTAAGTAGAGATACTACTTGTGCATCCAAAAAACCCAAACCCAAACTCATGTTTAAGAGTCCACCATACCTACCTATGGATTGATAAGATCCTTCAAGTAAGTTGTCATCAGTGCATCAAGGAAATAAAAATTGCTTCTAAAAGTGTTGGATCAATTAGTGTAAGAGAAAATTGAGCATTGCACAAACTTCTGATGGCAAAGTAATAAAAGCGACAGACTGCATAATAAAGGTTTCTATCACAAGGGGCAATACAACGGGACATTCTTTTGCACTAAGGGATTTGGCATACAAACCGAAAAGTGCATGCCAACCTATGCTTCCCTCTGCGAAGGGCCTATCTTTTACCTTTATGTATTTACTTTCATGCAAGAGTCAAAGTATTCTTCCCTATTCCTTTTTATTTTTCTCCTTTTGCAAGTATCATGTGATGAGGAAAGATCTAGGCACATATATCCATTTGGATATGAGTGAGCATGAGTTATTATTGTTGACATCACCCATGAGGTGAATATGTTGGGAGGTGAAACTATAAGCCCCTATCTTCCTATGTGTCTTATTGAAACTTTTTGCCCATGGGTATACTGTGAGTGTTAGCAATCATAAAAGACTAAATGATGGTTGAGTATGTGGACTTGCCAAAAGGCTCCGACATGAGACCCTTCCTGAAAATATGATGAATTGTAGTTGCAAGGTTGACTGAGAACATAATTTGTTGGTTCCCAATAAGGTTTATGCTTTATACTTCTATGTTGTGATGAATTGTTACTTGTTCATGAGAAGTTATATGATGGTGTTATGAAATTAAAGTTATATGAAAAAGTTCTATGAAAAAGTTTGTTGCTGTTATGATAATAAGCATGATGCTACTATGTCCGTATTTTGTTTTTATCGACACCTCTATCTCAAACCATGTGGACATGTTTTTCGATATCTGCTTTCGCTTGCGGGAAAGCGAGGTCTAAGCGTGAGGGAGTTGATACATCCATTTTGCATCATGATTTCTTATTGTTATTTACAATGTTTTTATAAATAATAATGCTTCATGGAGTATTTTAAATGCATTTTCTCTCATAATTTGCAAGGTTTGCACAAAGAGGGAGAATACCGGCAGCTAGAAATCTGGACCTAAAAAAGCATGTTAGAGATACCTATTCTGCACATCTTCAAATGAGCTGAAACTTCACGAGGATTTTTTATGGAATATATAATAAATATTGGAGCAAATAACTATCGGAGGGGCCCACCCTCATGAGCACAATACACCAGGGCGCGCGTTTGGAGCCCATCTTCTGGTATATGAGTGGTTTTGACCTAGAAAAGATAAGGAGAGGACTTTCGGGACAGAACACGACCTTTTCGAGGCGGAACTTGGGCAGGAACACTTTTGCCCTCTAGCAGAGTGATTCCATCGGGGGAACTTCCCTCCCGGAGGGGGAAATCGAAGCCATCATCATCACCAACAACCCCCTCATCTTTGGGAGGCCATTCTTCATCAACATCTTCAACATCACCATCTCCTCTCAAACCCTAGTTCATCTCTCTTGTTCAATCTTTGTATCGGAACCTCAGATTGGTACATGTGGGTGACTAGTAGTGTTGATTACCTTGTGTGGTTGATTACTTTATGGTTTGTTTGGTGGAAGATTATATGTTCATATCCATTATTATATTCACTACCCCTCTGATCTTGAGCATGCATATTATTTGTGAGTAGTTACCTTTGTTCTTGAGGTCACGGGAGAAGTCATGTTACAAGTAATCATGTGAATTTGATATGTGTTCGATATTTGATGATATGTATGTTGTGATTCCCTTAGTGGTGTCATGTGAACTTCGACTACATGACACTTCACCATCCTTGGGTATAAGGGAATGCATTGTGGAGTAGTTATTAGATGATGGGTTGCTAGAGTGACACAAGCTTAAACCCTAGTTTATGCCTACTTCGTAAGGGGCCGTTTTGGATCCACATGTTGCGGTTGCTTGTGAGGGGGTTAATCATAAGTGGGAGGTTGTAAGAACAGCACCCAAGCACCGGTCCACCCATATATCGAATAATCAAACTAGCAAACACGAATCAAACCAACATGATGAAAGTGACTAGATGATATTCCCGTGTACCCTCAATAACACTTTGCTTATTATAAGAGATAGTTTTGGCCTGTCCTTTGCCACAAAAGGATTGGTCTACCTTTCTGCACTTTACCTATTGTTACCGTTACTTGCACATTACCAATTATCTTGCTATCAAACTACCTATTATCTACAATTCCAATGCTTGCAGAAATTAATTTCCTGAAAACCGCTTGTCATTTCCTTATGCTCCTCGTTGGGTTTGACACTCTTACTTATCGAAAGGACTACGATTGACTCCCTACACTTGTGGGTCATCAGTTTGTTGTTTGAATAAAACTCTCAAATCCAAAAATCTTTATTGAAGAGAGAGTCCTCACATAGCTACTTAATTGTTTCTCATTGATCTTCACTTGCATCTTTTGAGAGTAGTTTTATGTTTACTCTTGTGCTTCACTTATATCCTAAGAGTGAATTGTGAATGAATTGAATATCGTATATCTGAAATTATCAATGTGCTTAGTCGCAAGTTCACATTTGGTTTAGAAAGTAAAATCTATTCAAGTTTGACAGTCACAATATTGGTCATACAAGAAATTCACGAATGACTAGTATAAGAAAGAGAACTTTCACATACAAATATATTATCTTGGACATCTTTTGTGATTGTGGATACCCATTAATTATTTTCAAACTTGATCAAATAGTTGAAATCAGACAAGGAAGACAATGTAATGGTTATGTTTGAGTATATTTGCATAAAAGATATATTGTTATGGATCCTCCAACATGTGATGCTTTCTTAGAACCTTTTGCTAGCCAAAACTTCGTAGTAAGTAGAGATACTACTTGTGGATCCAAATCCTTGAGCCAAGCTTCTTCCATGGTAGTCCACCATACCTACCTATATATGGTATTTCAGTGCCATTCCAAGTAAATTTGCATCTGCCACCTCTAAAACCTTCAAATAAACATTCATTTTGTGTGCTCGTACCTCTCATGGAGTGACGGGGGGGTCATTATGTTCCATGCTAAGTGGGTTATTCTCAAGATGCGTGTTTATTCATTTGTCATTGCACGAGAGAGGCTGGTAAAAAGGATGACCAGTCCTGCATAATACAAAAATAAATAACCAAGAACCCCCTAGAAAGTTGATTGTTTGGAAGGTTCCCGTGGATACAGCTAGCCATGGAATGTGTAGGAATGGTGGAGGGGAGTAAATTTTTAATTATGTTTGGGAATCACTAATAATGTGATTAGCATGGAAGATATTGAAAACTTTCTTGTAACCTTTACAGGAAAGGGACACCACCCATAATATATTCATCTCTCCTTTAAACAATGAGCTATGGCACCTATACAAATCCCTGCTTACCTCTGCGAAGGGACAATCTATTTACTTTTTTGTTATTTACTTTTCATGTTGAGTGAACTTTCTATTCCAACCTTGGTCTATTAATTTGCAAGCATAATGTGGTGGGGAAAGATCCAAAGACATATATCCAGTCAAATATATTTGATCATGATTCATTATTATTAACAATTAAATTCATGATAAGTATGTTCGGAGGGAAAGATTAAGCCCATATCTTTCTCTGTGTTTGATGGATGTTGTTTGTTTTGAAAACATGCTTTGAGTACCATCAATCATAGAAGATTATATGATAATTGAGTATGTGGAGCTCTTACTCAGACTTGATGATGCATTGAAATTGTTTGGTGACTAAGATCATGGGTTGTTAAGTTTCAAGAGAATGCATTGTTTGAACCATGACATGTGAATTTATAGGTGGTTATTTTTATAAGAAAAAGTTGATCTTCATGATGCTAGAAAATTGATTGAAATTATCAATGATCAAAAATATTCACTACGCTAGCATTCACACTTCATAAATTACTTATTTTATCATTTACCTACTCGAGGACGACTAGGAATTATGCTTGGAGTTGCTGATACATCTCCAACGTATTGATAATTTATGAAGTATTCATGCCATATTTGCCTATGTTTACAATAATTTTTTATGATTTTGATGCACTTTATATAATTTATTTAGAACAAACCCAGACTGACGTTGTTTTCAGCAGAATTGCCATGATGTTGTTTTTGTGCAGAAAATAAAAGTTCTCGGAATCGCCCAAAGTTTTTTTATATTTTTTTCTCAAGGAAATAAGCAATATTGGAGCAAAGAACCGCCAGAGGGGAGCCACCTGTGGGCCACAATCCAACAAGGTGCATCCCCCAGGTCATGCCATGATGGCTTGTGGGGCCCACATGGCTCCGTTGTACGTGATTCCAACACTGAAAAATCCTATAAATCCCAGAAACCCGAGAAATAAAGAGAGACTCTCCACTCCACTGCTGAAACTCTCTATATCGATGAAAAACCAATCTGGAGTCGTTCCAGTACCCTGTCGGAGAGGGGAAACCATCACCGGTGGCCATCTTCATCATCCCGGCGGAGGCCATGACGAGGAGGGAGTAGTTCACCCACAGGGTTGAGGGTATGTACCAGTAGCTATGTGTTCAATCTCTCTCTCTCGTGTTCTTGAGATGTCACGATGTTGATGTATCACGGGCTTTGTTAATATAGTAGGATCATATGGTGTTCTTCCTTTCTCATCTTGTTGTGATGAATTGAATCTTTTCCTTTGAGATCTTGTTATGTTGGATTGAATATTTTGGTTGGAGAACACTTGATATATGTCTTGCATTCACATACCCTGGAGTTGCCCAAAACTATGGTGTTGTTTTGTGCAGAAAATAAAAGTTCTCGGAATCACCTCAAACTTTTTTATGTTTTTCTAGGAAATAAAAAATACCGAAGCGAGGAACCACCAGAGGGGAGCCACCTGTGGGCCACGAGGCAACATGCCGTGGCCACCCCCTGGTTGCGCCATGTTGTGTGGTGGGTGTTGGAGATATTCCCTAGAGGCAATCATGTATGATGATATTTCCTATGTGTTTATGAATAAAGTTAGTCCTTGTACATTATCAATGATGTGTATTAACAAGTACGTGACTTGTTTGTGAGACTATGCATTATATGATGACTGACCTAAATGGTCCCTAGTCGAAAAGGTTGTGTGGACACGCAACCAATCAGACTAGCATATGGCACGGTGGATGGTTTGGTCTCATTGTCCATGTAGATAATATGGACTCACAAAGATCTGGTCGAATTCGACGTAGTCGGATCCGAGTCGAGATAAGGTCCGAGTTGGACAGACCCAACTATGAGACGCAGCGATAGGTCATCTATGTGTCTCTAGTACAACATACGTTCTATGTCCTAAGACCTGAGCTGGCGCATGTACTCGAGATAGTGACAGACTTGCTTTGGGGCGACCAACCGCTACTCCATGACTGGGTAGTTACAAACGTAGGTTTCGGGTTTGTCCAGACCCATGCTGTGAGACATGGTCGAGCAAGATGGGTTTGCCCCTCCTACCAGGAGAGATATACTCTGGCCCCCTCGGGTGATCCGACCTGGATACACATGGCCATACGATGAGGATTATGAGATAATCCGAATGTTGGTCGGATTCACCGAAATGAGAAAGAGGTCGCGCTGCAACAAGGATGACCATGTCGCCTTGTGCACGACAACATATATCGTGTGGCAAAGGGAACAGAAATGTGAAGTACAAGTTCACCTAACTAGCTTCATCGAACACTTGAAGTCGACATGCTTTGCTAGAGGACGCTACCGATTGGTCGAGTCGGATGTGATCTGACTCGCGACCAAGTGAACGGGAACCTAAGGCATCGCGCGCTTAAGGGAAGGAACACATGGGCTTTAGGATCCATTCGAGGCCCAAGAGTTGAGCCCGCAACGGATGCCTATATATATTGGAGGTGCGGCACACCCATCCGGTTGATCGCTTTGGCGCCGTCATTAGGGATTTGCATGAGTTGCAACTAGGCACCTCCACTCGCCGCCGCCGACTGTGTGATCTGGACCTAGCAGTTCGTCACACGGTGTTCCTCCTGCACACGCAGATACCATTAGAGGCGGTGCACCTGCGCTGCTCTGGTGAACCTATACGTGGGATTCGGCGACTGGCTGTTCGAGGGAGATACAAACAGCTGTTCGAGGGAGTCAGACGAGGAGATGAACCATGCAAATGCGCTGCCCCAACTCTACTTCTGCTGCACGGCACTCCGCGTCTAGTGGTAATGATCTGTGATCCATCTCCGTAGCATGTTCTTGGATGTTGTGCGCGTAGGATTTTTTTAATTCGCATGCGATGCACCTACGATAGAACCCAATAGCGGGGCCCACATGGCTCCGACTAGCGTGATTCCAATGCTGAAAAATCCTATATATACCAAAGCCTCAGAAATTAACACAGAACTTTTGCTTTGCCTCTACAACTCTCTGTATCGACGAAAAACCCATCTGGAGCCTGTCCAGTACCCTCTTAGAGGGGGGAAATCATCTTTGGTGGCCATATTCATAATCCAAGCGGAGGCCATGACGAGGAGGGAGCAAGTCACCCTAGGGGCTGAGGGTATGTACCAGTAGCTATGTGTTTGATCTCTCTCTCATGTTCTTGAGATGTCACGATCTTGATTTATCACATGCTTTGTTAATATAGTTGGATCATATGGTGTTTCTCCCTTGCTATCTTGTTGTGATGGATTGAATTTTTCCCTTTGAGATCTCGTTATGTTGGATTGAATGTTGAATTTGAGAACACTTGATGTATGTCTTGCATGCGGATACCCGTGGTGACAATGTGGTATTCTATTTATTTTCTTGATATATGTTATGGTATCAACTTGTGGATTCCGGTGACCTTGGGGATCTATGCATAGGGGTTGATTGCACGTTTTCATACCGCGTTCTCCCATAGAAATCTTGGGGTACTGTAGCGACCCGACCTGAAAGGTCGAATCGCCGGTGTTTCTGGACCATCCCAAGATCATGCTAGTACATACACGACACATCAATGTATATATCAAGGTGAAATCACAAAGCTTTATTAATCGAAAAATCTCATATCGAGTTCTTTATTACAATAAAAATTACAATAAAGTGGCTGAAGGCCAACTCATGAGAATAACTAATCTTGCGGAAGCTTCAAAGGTAGTTGAGTCCATCTGACTCCAAGGGCATCTCACTGAGCGTAGAGCATATCCTCACTCCTGGTCAGAAAAATACTCTGCAACATGATACGTTGCAGCCGTATAGGTCAGCATATTGAATATGCCGGCAATGTCACAAAAGAGGGGGTGTAAAGTAATCATCTATTCTATATGCATATATGGCAGGTGGGGGTAGTAAGTTTTGCATAAAGCCAAATTTTTCTGACAACAAGAGAGGGCAAAAGAATAATTACTACAATGTCAGTTGATTAATGAGATGGTTCCACCAACCAATTCTCATACCCAAGTTCTCATTAAAAACCCACATCAATATACTTAATTGTGTTGAGAGTTCCAGATAGTTCAGTTCCTTTGGCTCAAGCTGTCCATGACCGTGGACACGGCTAATCGATTAGGTTGGGGTACTCTACAGAGTTTTGCACACGTTCCCCACAAGATTTGATCGCCTCTGTTGGATTTCTCACACTTCAGGGTGTTTGAGAAACGGATGACCAAAACATGGTCTTCTAAAGGGTTTCCCCGAGACTCTGTCGGTGCCCATCTTTTCCTACCGTTCTTCTACATCTCGTAGCACCGCCTGTCCAGGGTCACCACGATATCCAACCAAGCCAGAGCCCATAATGGCTTGTGGCTGTGCAGGTAAGCCTTGGGTATTGAAGCACCCATCCATCTCTTTGTGCCTGGGTGGACCTTTCCACATGAATACTGGCACTTCTCCAGCAACATCTAGGCTAACCACTGGTTTCTCCAGGGCGCCGTTCAGCCATCATCCACCTAGAGGTATGTTGAAAACTCAGAGTCTTGAAGTCTTTTTCATCTTGTAGGTCTTGAAATTATTATCTCACAACTCTCATGAATCACACAACCAACCCCGTCTACTAATGGCATAGAAAAATTAAATCAACGTTTCCCGGGGCCGATGTGTCAAAGGTTTGAGGGGTGCCTACCACATGATACTACTTCAAGTAACCAAGTTTCCAAATTACCTACTTTGCATGCAATTGGGGAGATGGTAGAACTAATGCAATAAAACATAGGTATACATGGTCACAGTGACTTGCCTTGCTGACGATCCTCGTACTCAAGTGACTCTAGATAACAAGCTTCGCACTCCGAATGATCTAACGAATCAAAAAAAGCACACAATAAGTATAATCGCAATATAATTCACACAACAGCAAGGTAAACAATACTTCAACAAACAAAAAGCACAATCAAAAAGAGGAGTCACTCAAAAAAAGAAGACTCTAAAATTTTTAGTGTCAAAAACCTACTAAGGCATAACAAGACAAAATTTGTTTTGAACAACTAGCCAATTAGATAACAGAAAAAAAAGAAATAAATACAATTTTTTTATTATAAAACAGAAAGTATTTCATTATAAAAATTCTTTGCAAAAGAGTTATTACAAAACATTTTTCTAACCAATATAAATGGTGAAACAAAACTTTTACCTATTTAAACTAGAGCACAAAACAAATTGAAATATTTTATTTTATGAAAATCAATTTACCTATTGTTGAATAATAGAACTAAATAAACTACTTTGAAAAGTTGAACTAAAACAAAATTAAAGTAAGTTTAAAATAAAAACAATTCAATTTAGTATTATGAAGAAACCAAACAGAATTTGTTTTTACTAAATTCCTAGTCTAACATATTCAAAAAAATTCTCAAATAGTGCTGGATGATAGTCCTAACTAATACAAAACAGTAGCATAAAGAATCACTAAAAAATAAATTTTTAAACTCATGTTATTCAAGTTTTAGTGATTTGCTCAATTTTATCAAAATTCAAATTTAGAAGTTCAAATTTGAAATATAAGCATACAGACATAAACTACAACAAATTTGTGACATGTTGCAAAAAGAATCAATCAAAAACTCTAAATATTTTAAAAGATATGATAAAAACAAAAACAGAATACATTCTGTTTTCTAAAATAAAATACATTCTGTTTTCTAAAACAGAAAAGAAAAGAAAAAAAATCTTATCGAACGGACAGGGTCTACGTGGCATGCTGTGATTGGTCGACAGAGTGTGCGTGCGGGAGCTAGCGAGCGGACGACCGAAACTTAACGCGTACCGATTCGTTTTATAAAACTTCTAATCTGGCGCGTTGGATCTAGATCGAACGGCCCAGGGGGTGCGGTGGCTTACAACGGTGGGGGTCAGGGTTCCGGCAAGGTCAACGGTGGCCGGACATCGAAGGTGGTCGGAGGCGACAGTGCGGTGGTCGGGGGCGGCGTCCGCAGTGCTTAGGCAATGGCGGCGAAGCTCCGACGTCGATTGATGGCGTCGGCCAGGGCTGGGGAAGTCGGAGGCGACGGCCTCGTGCTCGGGGAGATTCGGTCGATGTCCGAACTCCAGCGAGGTCGTGCGGTGGCATTCTGGTGAGGGTAGAGGGGGTTTCGGGGTTGGAACGGAGAGCGGAGGGACGGGGGGTCATATAGGGGTGTTGCGGTGGTCGGGGGGGAAAGAGGAGCGAGATCTATGGGGAGAGATCGCCGGCAACGTCGGAGGCGCGGGGAAGGAGACGAGCGCGCTGATGCCACGGTCGGACAGTGGGTCCCGCACGTCAGTGAGGGTGAGACGCGGGATCTGCGCGTCGGTGGCCGACCCGGAGTGATTTCGGGTCTTAAAGGTTGTGGGTCGGCCCGTTTCTATTTAATTCAATTCTTTTTTTATTTCCAGAGCGTTTAAAACATCTTTAATGCATTCAAATCATTTCCAAACATAGGAAATGTATTTATCAAAATGAACAGGGGATTAAATGCTATTTAATGAACATTTTTCCTCTATCATATTGAATATTTTCTTAAAATTTATTTTCAGAAAAATGCCTAATTGATTTTAAATCCTTTTGCAACAATTTTTCAAATAACCCCCTGGTTTTATTGTTCAAAATATTTCACCAAGATGCCCCTGGTGTGGAGTGTCATGTTACTCCCCTCTTTCTTTGAACATTTCCAAAGGTTTTCAAATAGGTGAAACAAATACATGGAAAAATTGAAATGGCCTTTCAGAATTTCAAAGGAAGCACTTCAACCATTCATTTCATTCAAACAAAGTGATGATGATGCATAGCTATATTTCATAACATTCCAAAATGAAATTTTGGGATGTTACAAACCTACCCACCTTAAGATGAATCTCGCCCTCGAGATTCGGGTTGGCTAGAAAATAGGTGCGGGTGGTCTCTACAAAATCTTCTTCGCGTTCCCAGGTGGCTTCTTCCTCGGTGTGGTGACTCCACATAACTTTACAAAACTTGATGGTCTTGCTATGGGTAACTCTATTGGTAGTCTCGAGGATTCTGACAGGCTTCTCCTCGTAGGTCAGGTCACTGTCAAGTTGTATGGCCTCTAGGGGCACTGTGTCTCTCAAAGGAATATCAGCCATCTCAGCATGGCATTTCTTCAGCTGGGAAACATGGAAAACATCATGAACTCCGAACAATCCTTCCGGCAATTCCAGCTTGTATGCAACTTCGCCTCTACGTTCAAGAATTTTGTAGGGGCCTATGAATCTGGGTGCTAACTTTCCTTTAACACCAAACCTCTTGATTCCTCGAAGTGGGGACACACGAAGGTATGCTCGATCTCCCACTTCATATGTCACCTCCTTGCATTTGTTATCCGCATAGCTCTTCTGCCTGGATTGAGCTATCTTGAGTCGGTCTCGAATCAGTATGACCTTTTCTTCAGAATCTCAGATAAGATCGGGACCAAACAGTTTTCGGTCTCCAACACCATCCCACATCAACGGTGTTCTGCACCTCCTTCCGTATAAAGCTTCAAAAGGGGGCATCTTCAGACTAGTCTGATAACTGTTGTTGTACGAGAACTCTACGTAAGGTAAGTTGTCATCCCAACTGGACCCATAGTCTAGCGCACAAGCTCTCAACATGTCCTCCAGAATCTGGTTGACTCTCTCACTCTGTCCATCGGTTTTGCGGATGAAAAGTTGTACTGAACTCCAGCCTCGTACCTAAAGTTTCATGTAGCTGATGCCAAAACTTTGAGGTAAATTGTGTTCCTCTATGTGACACGATACTCCTCGGAACTCCATGCAGACATACGATCCTGGTCATATATATCTTGGTTAACTTAGCACTAGTATTGGTGGTCTTTACTAGGATGAAATGAGCCACCTTGGTCAAGCGATCGACCACTACCCAGATGGAATCATAACCTGAACGGGTCCTAGGTAATCCTGTGATGAAGTCCATACCAAGCTTATCCCATTTCCACTCGGATATCGGCAAAGGTTGGAGTAACCCTACTGGTTTCTGATGTTCCTCCTTTACTCGCTAACAAACATCACATACCGCAACATGTTCGGCAATATCCTTCTTCATACCTGTCCACCAGTAACTTTCCTTCAAATCAAGGTACATCTTGGTGTTGCCTGGGTGTATTGAGTACGGTGAATCGTGAGCTTCTTGAAGTATCAACTTCCTGAGCTCTAGGTCATTGAGCACATAGATTCGGTTCTCAAACCATAGAGTACCTTGTTCATCTTCACGAAAGTCATTAGGTTTTCCATCCTTCATTCTCTGCTTTATCTCAGCTATCTCCTTGTCCGATTTCTGGGCTTCACGAATTCTTTCGGTCAAGGTGGACTGGATCTCTAGTGTGGCAACATATCCTTTTGGAACTATCTCTAGCCGAAGCTCTCTGAGATCATCGGTTAACTCCTGGGGTAATCCTCCGGCTATGAGTGTGTTCGCATAACTCTTCCGACTCAAAGCATCTGCTGCAACATTTGCCTTTCCTGGATGGTAATGCAGTCTCATATCATAGTCCTTGATTAACTCTAACCATCTCCTCTGTCTGAGGTTCAACTCCTTTTGTGTGAAGATATACTTCAGGCTTTTATGATCAGTGTAAACATCACAACTATTTCTGATAAGGAAATGTCTCCAGGTCTTGAGTGCGTGCACTACGGCTGCTAGTTCCAAATCATGGGTGGCATAATTCAACTCATGGGGTCATAACTGTCTGGATGCATAGGCTACAACTTTTCCCTCCTCCATGAGTACTCCTCCAAGTCCTTGACGTGATGCGTCACAATAAACCTGGAAGTCCTTCTGAATGTTTGGCAGTATCAACACTGGGGCTGTGACCAAACGTTTCTTCAACTCCTGGAAACTGGCCTCACATTCCTCAGTCCAGATATACTTAGACTCTTTCTTCAACAACTCTGTCATGGGCTTGGCAATCTTTGAGAAATTCTCAATGAACCTCCGGTAATATCCGGCAACTCTGAGAAAACTGCTGATCTCCTTAACCGAGGTGGGTGACTTCCACTCAGTGACTGCTTCAACCTTAGCAGGGTCTACTGCTATTCCTTCTCCGGAAATAATGTGTCCAAGGAATCCGACTTCCGTCAGCCAGAATTCACATTTACTGAACTTGGCATATAATTGATGCTCTCTAAGCTTCTCCAGAACTAAACGCAAGTGTTCTTTGTGTTCTTCCTCTCTCTTGGAGAATATCAAAATGTCATCGATGAACACCACTACAAACTTGTCCAAATATTCCATAAACACTTTGTTCATCATATTCATGAAGTAGGCAGGAGCATTAGTCAAACCAAAAGACATGACTGTATACTCATATAAGCCATACCTTGTGGTGAAGGTTGTTTTGGGTATATCCTGTTCGTGAATTTTTAGTTGGTGATACCCTGATCGAAGATCAATCTTGGAGAATACTTTGGCTCCTACTAGCTGATCAAACAAGTCATTAATCATCGGCAAAGGGTACTTGTTCTTGATAGTCACCTCGTTCAACGCACGAGAATCGACTACCATCCTAAAGGTTTTATCTTTCTTCTCCACCAAAAGAACTGGGGCTCCCCAAGGTGAAGAACTTGGGCGAATATATCCCTTATCCAATAACTCCTTAATCTGCTTCTTGATTTCTACTAAATCATTTGCGGGCATCCGATAGGGTCTCTTGGAAATTGGGGCGGTTCCTGGTAGTAACTCTATCAGAAACTCAATCTCTCTATCTGGTGGCATGCTTGGTAATTCCTCTGGGAATACATCTGGAAAGTCTTGTACCATCGGCACTTCCTCATGAACAACTCCTGTGAGGGAATTTAACCAAGCACTCATCCGTGTGCATCGGGATACATACTAAATCCTCTTGTTCTCTGGTTTGGTGAGTGAAATAGACTTGCTGGGGAAATCAAGATTTCCTTCATACTTGGCCATCCAATCCATGCATAGGATTACATCCAATCCTTGGGACTCTAGGACGATGAGGTCGATGGGAAAAACATGTTTTCCTATATTGAGTTTCAAGGCGTGGCATCCTATCCCTGCCATCATCATACCTCCTGGGGAATTGACCTTAATGGGCTGACTAAGGGTTCTGGTGGGTAAACCATACTTTTCCACAACTACCCTTGATATGAATGAGTGAGTTGCACCAGAATCAAAAATTACTATAACTGGACGTGAATGTAATAAAAACTTACCAACCACAGTCTCGAGTTGATCATAGACTTCTTCCACATCAAGGTGGTTCACTTGAGCTCGAGGAAAAGGATTTGGCTTCTTAGCTGCAGAGTTGCCATTGTTGTTGCCATTTCCATTTCCTTGCTTGTTCTGAGGACATTCAGTGGCATAGTGTCCTGTCTTCTGGCACTTGAAACAGGTGATATGGTTCAGATCCTTCTGAGATGAAACGGGACGGTGTTGGTTGCCACTCCCACTTCCATTGCCATTCTTGAAGTTGCCATTGTTGGGACGATTATTCCCATTTCCTCCATGGTTATAGCCTCCATGGTTGTGCACGTGATGAGTGTGTCCTCCATACTTACCGGTCCCTGATCCGGTATTTCCTGAGTACGGGGAGTAGCGGGGCTTCTGTTGAGCTCCAGAGTGAGACTTCCCCTGTCCATACTTCCTCTTGCGGTTTTTGAGTTGCTGCTGCTTCCCCTCCAAGATGAGGGCCTTGTCAACCAGCTCCTGGTAGTTGTTGAAAGTAGCCACCATCAGCTGCACGCTCAAATCATCGTTGAGTCCTTCCAGAAACTTCTCCTGTTTGGCTGCGTCATCGGCCACATCTCCTGGTGCATAACGAGCCAACATGCTGAATTCATCCACATACTGGGCCACGGAGCGGTTCCCCTAGCATAAGTTGCGAAACTCACGCTTCTTCAGACTCATGGCTCTAGCTGAGACATGAGCAGTGCGGAAAGCTAGCTTGAACTGCTCCCAAGTCACACTAGTAATGGGGTACGTGGTGGTGTAGTTCTCTCACCATGAAGTTGCTGGTCCCTCCAGTTGATGGGCGGTGAAACACACCTTTTCAGCCTCAGTGCATCCGGCGGTGGTGAGTTCCCTCTCCATCTTGCGGAGCCAATCATCTGCCATGATGGGCTCAGTGCTGCTGGAAAAAGTTGGTGGATTCAGCCTCCGAAAACGGGTGAGGTTGTCGCCTTGAGGTGGAGGGTGGTTGTTGGCCTGGTTCTGGATCAACAGCTGCATCAGGGCATTCTGCTGCTGGAGAAGTTGTGTGAGTTCCGGCGGGAAGGTGAAGTCGGGCTCACGTCGCGGAGACATATTGTTGTTTTCAAAGGGGTGAGAATTTAGAATAGAACAAGGACCTAAAAGAAAATTTCACTACCCATATGCAATGCAACAAACATATCACACCAAACACTCATTCATTTATTCAACTCAAGGTTCAAACATCGAGATACAAGTCTCCAAATCAAACTAAGCATCGACCTACGCTTTAGCGACGAAAATAAAGATACATGGGGGCATAACTAAAGTTCTCCTCAAAAGTATATGGTGAAGTGGCCTCCTCTGGTGACGCTCTCCTCATAGTCGTCATCGTTGCTGATCAAGGGAGCCATGTCTCCTTTTGGGTGAAGATTTTCCCCCATATCCAACTGTTCCTCCAGAGTTGCAATGCGAGTGTTTAGCTTATCGATCCTCTCTAAGAAATCCTTCACTTCATGCTCATGCTCGTACTTGGCTTCCCGTAGGTCAGCTTCAAGGTCAATCTCGCGGTTCATCAGCTTCTTGATCGTCTTCGTGTCGGCACGTATCTGAAGCTCCAAGGTCCTGATGTGCGTCTCCAAAGTCTGGATATAGGAAATGGTGGAGTCTTCAGTGGGAGTGTTTATGATATTTCCATTGGCATCCCTGCGACAAACCATGCTGAGTCCTGGTGAAATGGGACCACCCCTGTATTCCTCCTGAATACGTCCAAGGGCACAGTGAATAGCCATGTCCCTCCCAAGAATCCAGTTGGGTGCCACAAACTTGAAGTCAATGGGTTCCTTACGATTTCCAAAAGTCTTTCCGGGGATGTGCACCTCGATCCTGTAGCGACCATCTTGTGGAAAAGACATGATAGGAGTCCCGGTGATGCTTGACAAGCCAATCCTTACGTCCCTGACGATCTTCATCAGCTCTTTGCCAAAGGGCATCGTCGCGTCAGGCTGACAAAACTCCGTGATCAAAACTGGGATGAAGGTGGCCATCTATAAATTTTGAAATAAATCAGAGGGAAGTCAGAAACGAGTAGATGAGAGTATAAGAATTTTAAAGACAAAAGAGAAATAAATCCTAAGGCTTTTCCAATCCTAGAGGTTACGTCCTACGGTCAGCGTGTGCTCTGATACCATTTCTGTAGCAACCCGACCTGAAAGGTCGAATCTCCGGTGTTTCTGTACCATCCCAAGATCATGCTGGTACACACACACCACATCAATGTATATATCAAAGTGAAACACACAGCTTTATTAATCGAAAAATCTCATATCGAGTTCTTTATTACAATAAAAATTACAATAAAGTGGCTGAAGGCCAACTCATGAGAATAACTAATCTTGCGGAAGCTTCAAAGGTAGTTGAGTCCATATGACTCCAAGGGCATCTCACCGAGCGTAGAGCGTATCCTCACTCCTGGTCGGAAAAATACTCTGCAACATGATACATTGCAGCCGTATAGGTCAACATATGAATATGCCGGCAATGTCACAAAAGAGGGGGTGTAAAGTAATCGTCTATTCTATATGCATATATGGCAGGTGGGGGTAGTAAGTTTTGCATAAAGCCAAAATTTTCCTACAACAAGAGAGGGCAAAAGCATAATTACTACAATGTTGGTTGATTAATGAGATGGTTCCACCAACCAATTCTCATACCCAAGTTGTCATTAAAAACCCACATCAATATACTTAATTGTGTTGAGAGTTCCAGATAGTTCAGTTCCTATGGCTCAAGCTATCCATGACCGTGGACACGGCTAATCGATTAGGTTGGGGTACTCTGCAGAGTTTTGCACACGTTCCCAACAAGATTTGATCGCCCCCGTTGGATTTCTCACACTTCAGGGTGTTTGAGAAACGGATGACCAAAACATGGTCTTCTAAAGGGTTTCCCCGAGACTCTGTCGGTGCCCATCCTTTCCTACCGTTCTTCTACATCTCGTAGCACCGCCTGTCCAGGGTCACCATGATATCCAACCAAGCAAGAGCCCATAATGGCTTGTGGCTGTGCAGGTAAGCCTTGGGTCTTAAAGCATCCATCCATCTCTTTGTGCCTGGGTGGACCTTTCCGCATGAATACTGGCACTTCTCTAGCAACATCTAGGCTAACCACTGGTTTCTCCAGGGCGCCGTTCAACCATCATCCACCCAGAGGTATGTTGAAAACTCGGAGTCTTGAAGTCTTGTTCATCTTGTAGGTCTTGAAATTATTATCTCACAACTCTCATGAATCACACAACCAACCCCGTCTACTAATAGCATAGCAAAATTAAATCAACGTTTCCTGGGGCCAATGTGTCAAAGGTTTGAGGGGTGCCTACCACATGATACTACTTCAAGTAACCAAGTTTCCAAATTACCTACTTTCCATGCAATTGGGGAGATGGTAGAACTAATGCAATAAAACATAGGTATACATGGTCAAAGTGACTTGCCTTGCTGACGATCCTCGTACTCAAGTGACTCTAGATAACAAGCTTCGCACTCCGAATGATCTAACGAATCAAACAAAGCACACAAAAAGTATAATCGCAATATAATTCACACAACGGCAAGGTAAACAATACTTCAACAAACAAAAAGCACAATCAAAAAGAGGAGTCACTCAAACAAAGAAGACTCTAAAATTTTTAGTGTCAAAATCCTACTAAGGCATAACAAGACAAAATTTGTTTTGAACAACTAGCCATTTAGATAACAGAAAAAAATAAATAAATACAATTTTTTATTAGAAAACAGAAAGTATTTCATTATAAAAATTCTTTGCAAAAGAGTTATTACAAAACATTTTTCTAACCAATATAAATGGTGAAATTTTTTTTTACCTATTTAAACTAGAGCACAAAACAAATTAAAATATTTTATTTTATGAAAATCAATTCACCTAATGTTGAATAATAGAACTAAATAAACTACTTTGAAAAGTTGAACTAAAAGAAAATTAAAGTAAGTTTAAAATAAAAACAATTCAATTTAGTATTATGAAGAAACCAAACAGAATCTGTTTTTAGTAAAATCCTAGTCTAACATATTCAATTTAGTGTTGGCTGATAGTCCTAACTAATAAAAACAGTAGCAAAAAGAATCACTCAAAAATAAATTTTTAAACTCATGTTATTCAAGTTTTAGTGATTTGCTCAATTTTATCAAAATTCAAATTTAGATGTTCAAATTTGAAATCTAAGCATACAGACATAATTTGTGACATGTTGCAAAAAGAATCAATCAAAAACTCTAAATATTTTACAAGATATAATAAAAACAAAAACAGAATACATTCTGTTTTCTAAAATAGAAAAGAAAAGAAAAAAATCTCATCGAACGGACAGGGTCTACGTGGCATGTTGTTATTGGTCGAGAGAGTGTGCGTGCGGGAGCTAGCAAGCGGACGACCGAAACTTAACGCGTACCGATTCATTTTATAAAACTTCTAATCTGGTGCGTTGGATCTAGATCGAATGGCCCAGGGGGGTGCGGTGGCTTACAGCGGTGGGGGTCGGGGTTCCGGCGAGGTCGACGGCGGCCGGACGTCGGAGGTGGTCGGAGGCGACGATGCGGTGGTCGGGGGCGGCGTCCGAAGTGCTTAGGCGATGGCGGCGAAGCTCCGGCGTCGATTGATGGCGTCGGCCGGGGCTGGGGACGACGGAGGCGACGGCCTCGTGCTCGGGGAGATTCGGTCGACGTCCGAACTCTGGCAAGGTCGTGAGGTGGCGTTCTGGTGAGGGTAGAGGGGGTTTCGGGGTTGGAACGGGGAGCGGAGGGACAGGGGGTTCTTATAGGGGTGGTGCGGTGGTCGGGGAGGGAAAGAGGAGCGAGATCTGTGGGGAGAGATCGCCGGCGATGTCGGAGGCGCGGGGAAGGAGACGAGCGCGCTGATGCCGCGGTCAGATGGTGGGTCCCGCACATTAGTGAGGGTGGGACGCGGGATCTACGCGTCGGTGGCCGACCCCGAGTGATTTCGGGTCTTAAAGGCTGTGGGCCGGCCCGTTTCTGTTTAATTCAATTCTTTTTTTATTTCCAGAGCATTTAAAACATCTTTAATGCATTCAAATCATTTCCAAACATAGGAAATGTATATATCAAAATGAACAGGGGATTAAATGCTATTTAATGAACATTTTCCTCTGTCATATTGAATATTTTTTTAAAATTTATTTTCAGAAAAATGCCTAATTGATTTTAAATCCTTTTGCAATAATTTTTCAAATAACCCCCTGGTTTTATTGTTCAAAATATTTCACCAAGATGCCCCTGGTGTGGAGTTTCGTGTTACTCCCCTCTTTCTTTGAACATTTCCAAAGGTTTTCAAATAGGTGAAACAAATACATGGAAAAATTGAAATGGCCTTTCAGAATTTCAAAGGAAGCACTTCAACCATTCATTTCATTCAAACAAAGTGATGATGATGCATAGCTATATTTCATAACATTCCAAAATGAAATTTTGGGATGTTACAGGTACTCTTTGAAGTTCTTTGTGTTGGATTGAATATGGTAGATTTGAAATTGTTTGATGCATGTTGCATAATTTACCCATGGATACTTGAGGTGACACTGGAGTATCCAGGTGACATTAGGGTTGATTGATATGTATCATTGGTGTTAGTTTACTACAAACTCTAGGGTATTTTGTGACACTTATTGGAATATCCCAAAATATTGATCAGAAAGAATAACTTTGAGGTGGTTCTACTACCTATGCCAATTTCATCTTATGTTCTCTGCTACTTATGCACTTTGGAGTGATTCTTTGTTGCACATTGAGGGATGATCATATGATTCTACTATGTTAGCATTGTTGAGAGATTAGACTAGTGAAAGTATGAACCGTAGGCCTTATTTCCAAGCATTTATACAACGTTTTGCTCGTTGTTTGCCACCTGCTACCTTGTTGTTTATATATTTTCAGATTACAAAAACATATATATATATATATCATCCATATTGCACTTGTATCACCATGTTTTCGCCGAACTAGTGCACTTATACAATTTGCGATTTTATTGGGTGTGTTGGGGACACAAGAGATTTCTTGCATTTGATTGCAGGATTGTTCGAGAGAGACCATCTCCATCCTACACCTCCCTCAGATTGATAAATCTTAGGTCATCCACTTGAGGGAAAATTATTGTTGTCCTTACAAACTCTGCACTTGGAGGCCGAACAATGTCCACAAGAATAAAGTTGCGTAGTAGACATCATCGTGCGTGCTCCGCTGCTGTTCCTAGCCTCTACTCCGCAAGCTCCGGCGGAGTAATCTTTTGTCCCATCCTCGCCACGAGGGACGTCGTCGCCGGCCCAGAAGCCATCCCGGTATGTCCGGCAACTCTCTGGCTCCGCCTTCCGCTTGATGTTTTCAACACAATGTCTGGTCAGATTTTGTGTTTTTATTAAGGATAAGTGGAAAACCATGGATTTCAATGTTTCGTCCGACAAGGAGTATGGACAGAGAGAGCTTGATCAAATGATTCAAGATGAGTTCTTTGATTGCCCGAATTCGGACAAAGAGGTGTAACATCCCAAAATTCCATTTTGGTATGTTATGATATAGCTATGCATCTATCATCATCATTGCTTGATTGTATGTGTTAGTTGAAATGCCTCTTCTGAATTCCAGAAAGCTCTTTCTACTTTTCCCTATGTTGCTTTCACCTATTGGAAATTTTGGTTAAATGTTCAAAATAAGAGGGGAGTAACATGACACTCCACACCAGGGTCAAATTGGTGATTTATTTGAACAAACATAACCAGGAGTTATTTTGAAAATATTTGCAAAAAGGGTTTAAAAACAATTAGGCAATTTCTGAAAATAATATTTTTTTAAAAGTGTTCAAATGACAGAATAAAAATGTTCATTAAATAGCATTTATTATTCTGTAAATTTTGATGTATAATACCCCTATATTTAGAGACGATTTGAATGCTTTAAATGTTTTTGAATGTCTCTGGAAAATTATTAAAGGAAACGGTAACGGTTACTGTATTAAACGGGTCGGCCCACAGGCAGTTATTCGCGCATTTATTACCGATCGGCCGACCGCGCGTAACGGACACGCTCTCCTCTCGCTGACACTGGACCCCACCCCGACCGACCGTTACTACCGAACGGTCATCTCCCTCCTCCCCCGCGCGCGCCGGAGATCCTCGCCGGTCGTTTCTTTCCCTCCCGGATCTCTCTCCTCTCTTAACTCCCCGCACCCCCGAGCACCCTATAAGTAGCCGGCCACTCCCCACATCCATTTCCCCCCGAGCCCCCTCTCTCTCTCGCCGGAAGGCTGCCGCAATTGCACGCCGGAGTAGCCACCCCCATCGGATCTCCCGTCGACCGTAGCCACCAATTCCGACCACCTCTCGCCCAACCGACCTCACCTTTCGACTCCGGAGACCCGTCGCCATCGCCCAGACCACTCCACTGTCTTCCCCGACCACCAGAGCACCACGCCGTCGACTTCGCCGCCTTCGGATCCACCGGAGAACCCCCGACGCCGGCGACTTTACCCCGTGAGCACTCCCACCTCTTGGATCCAAAACCCACGGTCCAGATTAGAACGGATTTAAATCCGAACCGTTTTCCTTTACGGACCGGTCGCCCGCCCGTAACCCTCGCGCGCACACCCCCCTTAGCCAATCGGACAGCGCCACGTAGCCCCCTGGCCGTTGCAAGTCAGGTTTCTTTTCTGTTTTTGTTTTAATTAACAAAATGATTTCAAAATTTGTTTTAACTATATCTTTTAATATATTTAGTGTTTTGAGTTGATTCTTTTTGCAATAGCTCACATTTTTCATGTAGTTTCACCCTGTACTTTTAAATTTCAAGTTTTAACTATAAAATTTGAATTTAATCAAATTTGCTCAAAATCTTCAAATCTGAATAACTAGAGTTTGAAAATAGATTTTGATATGAATCTTTTTGCTACTGTTTGGTATTAATTAGGAATACCTTCATGTTTAGTTTGAGGATTTCTAGGATGATTTTGATTAGTGTTTTAGCTATAAACAGAATCTGCCTAGTATTACAATATAGTTTTATTTACTTAGTTTTAGTTAGTTCAATTTAGATTTAGTTTTAATTTGTTTAGTAGGTTCTGTTGTTTATACATTTAGTGTTTTACTTATTGTTTATAAAAATATAAAATTGTTTAGTTTATTTCCTTGTTAATATAGGAATCACAATTTCTTTTCAAATAGGTTTATTTTGATTAAAACAACTAGTTTAGTAATAGATTCTTTTAATAGAGTTTTATATAATTTAATTCTGTTTTCTAAGACAAGTTTATTTGTAAATTCTTTTCTGTTAAGAACATGTTTTGTTAATAAATAATAAGTTTTGTTTTGCTCTTTTGATAGTAAAACTATAGTTGATTCATATAGTGTTTATCAAAACTTTTACAAACTTTACAAAAGTTTTCTCAACAAACTTAAATTGATTTTCTTCTGTTTATTAATAAAAATATTTTATTGTTTCCTTGCTTTTAACAATTGTTTTGGTTATTTCAAAATAGTTTTATTATGTTAGTAGTGTTTTATCAATCACCTCCTAGTAAACAAAACTTTGTGTGTTTTCCTTACTTGTGATTTGTGCATCGTTTTGTCTTGATTGTTTACTAGTTCTTGATTGATGTGTGTGGGTTAAAATATTCTGTTGTATGCTTATTGAGTGCTTGTTTGCTTCGTTAGATTATCCGGAGTGCGAAGCTTGTTACTTAGAGTCCCACGAGTACGAAGATCATCAACCAGGCAAGTCACTTTGATCATGATTACCCATGTTTTATATGCATTAGTTCTACCATCTCCCCAAATTGCATGCAAGATAGGTTAGTTGGAAACTTGGTTACATTGTAGTAGTATCATGTGGTAGGTACCCCCCCTCAACCTCTTTGACACATTGGCCCCGGGAAACGTTGTTTTACCTTTGCTATGCTATTAGTAGACGGGGTTGGTTGTGTGATTCATGAGAGTTGAGAGAGTTAATAATTTCAAGACCTACATAATGATCAAGATTTAAGACTCCGAGTTTTCAACATACCTCTGGGTGGATGATGGTTGAACGGCACCCTGGAGAAACCAGTGGATTTGCCTAGGTGATGCTGGAGATGGCCAGTATTCATGCGGAAAGGTCCACCCAGGCACAAAGAGATGGATGGATGCTTTAAAACCCAAGGCTTACCTGCACAGCCACAAGTCATTATGGGCTCTGGCTTGGTTGGATATCGTGGTGACCCTGGACAGGCGGTGCTACGAGAGGTAGAAGAACGGTAGGAAAGGATGGGCACCGACAGAGTCGCAGGGAAACCCTTTGGAAGACCATGTTTTGGTCATCCGTTTCTCAAACACCCTGAAGTGCGAGAAATCAAACGGAGGCGATCAAATCTTGTGGGGAACATGTGCAAAACTCTGCAGAGTATTCAAAAACCTAATCGATTAGCCGTGTCCACGGTCATGGACGACTTGAGCCAAAGGAATTGAAACTTCCGGAACTCTCAACACAATTAATAATGAGGATGTGGGTATATTCAAATTGGGAATGAGAAGTGGTTGGTGGAACCATCTCATTAATCAACAAACTTAGTAATATTTTGCTTAACCCCTCCCTTGATGTAGGAAAAACTTGGCTTTACGCAAAAACTTACCACCCCACCTGCCATATTTGCATATAGACTAGATGATTATCTTTTCACCCCTCTCTTGTGACTTTGCCGGCATATTCCATATGATGACCTACATGGCTGCAACGTATCATGTTGCAGAGTACTTTTCCGACCAGGAGTGAGGACACGTTCTATGCTCAGTGAGATGCCCTTGGAGTGAGATGGACTCATCTACCTTCGACGCTTCCGCAAGATTTAGATATTCTCATGAGTTGGCTTTTAGCCACTTTATTGTAATTTTTATTGTAATAAAGGACTCGATATGAGATTTCGATTAATATAATGATGTGTGATTTCCCTTTGATATATACATTGATGTACCGTGTGTGTACCAGCATGATCTTGGGATGGTACGGAAACACCGGAGACTTGACCTTTCAGGTCGGGTCGCTACAAGAGGTGGACATTATCATGCTCATGACCATGCAAGAGGAAATGGACCAACAAGTGGAGCATATTCTTAATTTCAAGTCTCAGTCAAAGGGAGAAGAGTGATCAATCGGGGTAGGGTATCCTGAGCAAAGCTACTGTAGAAGGATTACTCTCCTAACCAAATTTTTTCTGGATGATCCATGGTTTCGTCGTCATTTTTGCATGCGAAAACCATTGTTTTTTCGGATTGTGGATAGAGTGGAGGCGCACAGCGATTACTTCAAACTCACAACGGATTGTTGCAGTCAACTCTCTTTATCTGCCAAACAGAAGTGCACAACTTCTAAGAATGTTGCACTTGGTACTGCTGCAGATGCCGTTTGTGAGATGGTCAGGATGGGACAGAGCGCATGCCTGAAGACTACTGTGAAGTTTGCCCGTGTTGTGGTCGAGGTGTTTGGAGCAGAGTATCTAAGAGAACCAAATGCACAGGGCACAGAGAAGTTGTTGGCTATTGGAGAGGCCAGAGGGTTTCTAGAAATATTGGGATCAATTGGTTGCATGCATTGGAAGTGCAAGAACCTCCTCAAAGGATTGTGAGGAATATATCAAGGTCACACCATAGAGGCCACCATCATACTAGAAGCGGTGGCATCCCATGACTTACGGATTTGGCATGTTTTAATAAAAGCACTTTGCAACAATGCAGGAAGCGGCTAGAAAGGATGTGGAGAGGGCATTTGGTGTGCTTCAAGATCATTAGGGAATTGTTCGTAGGTATGCAGTGATGTGGGAATCGAAAACTTTGTGGCAACTCATGACATGTTGTGTTATTTTGCACACTATGATTGTAGAGGATCAGGGCGATGGTGTAGCCCAAACCAATGATTTTGATGCACCTAACAAACAAGTTGAAATTCCGAAAGATCAAGAGGCAATTCAGTTTATGAACTTTCCGCGGATGCATTAGAATTTATGAGATCATCACGTGGACGCACAACTACTAAATGATCTGGTGGAGCATACGTTGACCCATAATGGAAACCAAAGAGCAGATGATTGGTTGTGCACTTTAAATAAATTTTATGTAACCACTATTTATGTTCGATACCAACATTTGTCATTTAGGTGCGACAGTGGTTATATTTCCGTGATCGACATGCATGGTTTTGTATGCATTTGAGAGTCCGGATATGAGATATGTAGATGTGTGGAGTGATATATGAGGGGTCGTCCGGATGCGTCCTCCGCACATGTATAGTGGGCCGAATTTGACCAGTCCGGCTGTAGATGATATGACAACACAGGATACCGCCCAATATTTCTGCAGTCGAATTATTGTTGCATTTATTGTATAATAGTGTTGTTTTCACGTAACTAAGGGTTAACGCACATGCAAAAAACCAAACAGATGAACACTATTTGTGGCGGACACCCCTTCGCGATTGCGTTGCCCCCGCAGGCGATCGGCCACGCGTCGACCTCCCCTTCCACCACTCCCTCTCTCCTTCCTCCCACCGCTTTTGCTGGCGCCCGTGGCCGGCCTGCCCCGGGGACGTTGGTGGCGGCGGCTCCCTAACCTTCCCCTCCCGATGGCTCTCCGGCGCGGGGCGGAGCTGCATCGGGGGGGGGTGCTCCTAGGCGATAACGGTTCGGGTGGCGGCGGGGTTCCCCAACGCGACGCGGGCGGGCGGGCGGCTGGGCGGCAGGGGTGGTGCAGCGACACGATTTGGCGGCGACTCCTCGGCCTAGATCTGGGCCCTGCGGGACCTATATGGGCCTGGGCAGGTCGACGGCGGGGCGGGTCTGCGGTGGGACTTCCGGGAGGCGGGGGAGTGGCTAGGTGCTGGCGGCGCTGACGCCAGCCTGCTACAGCATGGCCGACGAGGTTTGGCGGGCCCGTTGCTGGCCTGGCTGGGCCAGGGGTGGCCTGGTATGCCCTGTTGGCGTGTTCGGATGGCGACCGCGATGGTGCCGGAGGCGTGGGCCTCTCGCACGACGATGATGGATGTGGATCCCTCCCGCTAGGCTTTGGTGCTGCTGCTCCGTCGCTTGTCATTTCTCTCCGGTCTTCTTGGCTTCGTGTCGGTTCTCGCGGTGAGACAGCATGGGTGGCGGCGCAACCGCTATGGCGCATGGTGTTGGGCAGTGGTTTGGCTAGTCGGCTCCAGTTGGGTCGTGGGGTTTGGAGTACGGGAGAAATCCTTGTCGGTTCGTCCGGCTCCGATGCGGTGACACCGGCGGGTGCCACCATTCCTTCCTGGAGGGTGTCGGTGGTAGCCGACCCCTACTTTCCTCCGCGTGTTGAATGAATGAAACCATGGGTGTGTTTGGTAGGGTGCATGAGGGCAAAAGTTTCCAATCCACCCCACTTTCGCTTGTTTGGTAGGATACATGAGCTCGCATGAGCTATGTCCATCTCATGCATAAAGGCCCCTCGGCCATGCCCATCTCATGCATCCCAAACAGGGTGCATGGAGGCAGCCATGTTGGCCCTAACCCTTGTCCCCACCCACCAGACCACGTTCACATATGTTTAGATTTTCAAAAAATGATCATAATTTCAAAGTTTGTTTAAATTTTCAAAAAAAATCAGAATTTCAAAATTTGTTCCAATTTTCAAAAAAGTTCAGAATTTCAAAATTTCAAAATGTTTAGAATTTAAAATTTTCAAAATTTGTTCCAATTTTGAAAATGTTTAGAATTTAAAATTTGTTTAAATTTTCAAAAGATGTTCAGAATTTTTAATTTTTTTTTAAATTAAAAGAACGTTTTTTAAAATTCAAAATGTTTATAATTTCAAAAAAACAAAAAATTAGAATTTAAAATTTGTAAGATTTTTTTAAAATGTTAGAATTTCAAAATTGTTTAAATTTTTGAAAAATGATTAGAATTTCAAATTTTGATTAAAGTCTCAACTCAACATGTCTCAGCGCATACATCGCTGCCAAACAAGGACAACTGCATGGATTTAGCATGTCTATACTCAGCATGGATGATAGAAGAACAACTAAGATAGGTCCATGCACCTTACCAAACACATCCTAAGACTCATCCGGGCAGCAGCGTCGTCGGCGTCGCATCCCTTTTTGAAGGCGATGCCTGTTACGCGGCGGATCGGAGCCTTGGGCTGTGGTGGTTTGTATCTGGAGCGGTGGCAGGTCATCCGCTCTTTGTCGAGCTGTCGTTGTTGGCATTTGTTTTTTTATTTAGGGGGGTGGGGGGCTTGATGGGCTGCTCGTTTCAGCAATGTTTTGATACGGTGTTAGTTGCTTTGAAATACAAAACGAGTAAAATCCGTTTTCATCAAAACCAAACAAATTTTCGAACCGCGAAGCAATCGAATGGCCAGAAATCCGCGTGCTGCCACGCCTATGTGCCACGAATCGTCACCCGAACCGAGCACGCGTCTGAGTTTCCGTGGAGCGGCAATCCTCAAGTCGGCCACACGCGGAAATTCGTGCGTACTCCGTGAAGTCGAGGCACGCGCTGGAGTGTGCCGTGTGTTGGAGGAAACGGAAAGATGGACACCGGAGCCACACGCCTTTGCCACCGAAACATGGCAATGCTAGCCGTTGGTCGCTGTACGTAGCTCCGTACGTGCTCCAACCGTTTCGATCATCTGTGCTTCATCATGTACGTACCCCGTCCTCCGTTGTCAAGCATGAGACGGCTTGCCCGATATGCCAGGCCAAGTCCGCCGGTGGCACTTGTCGCCATCGTTCTTCCAACCTGTAGCCAGCCAGCCAGCCAGCTTCGTTCAGGGTTCTTCTGATCAAGGTGAGCCGGTCTGGTGGAAGCAATGCCGCAATGGCATGGCTTTTGCGCAGAAAACACGATCTAAATCCAAGCCAAAGCGAAGATTTCATTTGCATCAGGTGCAGCCTGCAGGCGATCTCCAAAGCGCATGATTACCCTGCATAATCGGCCTTTTGATGGACACAAAGCGCGCGGCCACCACCGGCAAGCTGCCACATATACCTACGGTCGATGCGAATGCGATGATGAGCGGCGAAAAGCTGCCACGTACGGGAAGAGCTCGCCATCCCCGGTCGCCCCGCTCTGCCCCGCGCGCCATGGGAGGCTGGGTGGATCCATTTGGTGCCGGCCACATTAACTAGCGGTAAGCACAGCAGCTGATCTGCTGATGCCAGTATTCAATCGCCGCGACTTGCGGTCAGCAACAAGTAGGAGTAGGAGTAACTAACAACTTGGCCATTAATCTACATTAGAAATGTCAGCTCCTGTGTTACTCAGGG
Organism: Hordeum marinum; assembly: GCA_022496015.1. Taxonomy (NCBI): domain Eukaryota; kingdom Viridiplantae; phylum Streptophyta; class Magnoliopsida; order Poales; family Poaceae; genus Hordeum; species Hordeum marinum. The sequence continues at coordinate 384,000,440 of CM039677.1, read as the reverse complement.
CAGCAGCAGCAGCAGCACATCGCAGCCCACAGAGAGCATGTGACCAACCACCGTTGCTCCTGTGTTGCTCAGCGCCAAACAGACACAGCTTGCTTAGGTATCGTGGGCGTCAAAGTTTTAAACTCACTTCGCAGGAGCTTAAAACTAAACTAATGCGCAGCGCCGACGCGAATCTGCCCAGCGAGCTTCCAGCCCAAAAGGCTCTCATAATCAGACGATTGATTCCGTCCCACCACCTGCAGCCGCAGCTTGCAGGTGCACCCGCGGCCGGCACCGAGCTCATCATGATTGCGAACTTGGCACCAAGAGATGCGACAAGAAAACACAGAGGAATGCCTGTCATCAAGAGGCCATGAGCACGAACGAGATCGATGTGCATGGCAAATTTGGCAATGGCATCATCTCTTGTATGGATGTGTATTAGCTACTCATGTTCCGAGCTTCTTTCATGCATCTTAATCAGGTGCAAATGTATCAGGACAAAGAAGAAAAAGGCAGTCTCACTCTCACTAACAGATCCTGACGAGAAACGCTGAAGATGTACAAAGACACAGGACACGCTCCGATCGACGGAGTCGCTTCAGAAGCGGGCCGCTCGTCTCGGGGTGTCGATCCAACACAGCTGTGGGCGGCAGCAACCCGTGAACACGAGCTAGATTAATCTGTCGAGGCCGGGTGGACGCCGAAAATACAGAAGATCCACCGAGGGCCGACGTACGGCCGCCGGGCATCAGCTCGCGGCCTCGTCGATGCTGTGCAGCGAGGGCCGCCATTGCCGGTGCCGGGCGCCGGAGCTCCGGTGGCCGTCTCCTCCGTCCTGCCGCGCCAACTGCAATCAGGTGTAGAGTAATCAGAAGGTGGAACATCTGCATGTTGCCGCGGTTCAGAGCGGGGGCGGAAGAAGGGATCTCGCAGACGATTCTTTGCTCCTGACACTAGTTGCGACTCCTCAGTATTTTATTTATCATCATGAATTCGTGATTCTTTTAAGCACTAAATTCCCTTCTGGACGGTACGATGGCATCAATCAGTTGGATCCACAGGACCACATCTTGTTTTATGCGTGTCAATTGGGGATTGAGAATTGTCAGGTACGTACTCCAAACTGATTCTCTCCATTGAGCTAAAGGCTAACAGATTTCTGCGAAAACTTGGCAGATTTTGCAGCTGCGAAAATTCTAATGGCAATTAGTACCAGATAAAATTCATCTTCCCGGTAAGCTGATGACCTACAGTGTTGCGTGTGGACGAACTGAGGAAGACATGAGAATCGCGAGGAACAACTAACTAGTAACCCTTGGAGCGAAGGCAATTAAAAGCGCATCAATCATGCAGAGAACGTGCATGGCGGCATCGGCAGAGAGAGAGAGAAAGTAGTTGGATTGAAGAGAGCTCAAGTCCATGTAACCACCTGATCGAGACTCTCATCCAAGCTGGCCTCGTCGTCGTCGTCGTCGACGTCGTCACCGTCGGCCGCCGGCCGCAGCTTGCTCTGCCGCGTCGACGACTCGAGCTGCTGCAGCTGCTGCCGCGCCTTCCTCAGCTTCTCCTCCTTCCTGGCCTGCACGGCCTTGGTCACCTCTGCACGCACCATTCCATCCATGCCACATGTCAGCGTCACAGATAGCAGGAGAAGCCGCGGAGGACGACCAGGAGCCTCGACTCGAACTCGAAGCTTACCGTTGGCGGTGATGAGGCGGTAGACGTGGCCGAGGAGGAGCGTCTCCTTGGGCTTGAGGAGCTTGACGCGGGTGAGGCGCACGGTGCGGTGGGCGCCGGCGTCCTGGCGCTCCTCGGCGACCCGGAGCGTGACGAGCGCGACGTAGTGGCCCGGGTTGGCGCGCATCACCTCCGACGCCGGGGTGGACCAGTAGAGCCGCTCCACCCGCCCGCCCGGGTGCTGCACCACCGCCGCCGCCACCTCCGCCGCCTGGCAGTTCCCCATCCTCGCTCACTCCGGCCCGCCGCAGACGCGCGCACACACGCTCCGCTCCCCGTGACCAGAGCTGGGTCCTGCTCCTAGCCTAGCTTGGGCTGTGCCGGCCGGGGAAAGAAACGTGGGCGAGGGCGGGCGGGAGCAAGTGGCGAGCGTCTGGTGCACCACTGTTTTATAAAGAGTGGAGAGCAGCGGCTCCGATGCCATGGTGATACCGTGGTGGTGGTATATATCCATCCCGTCCCGGTGACCGGCCACGTAGTTACGGTTCGTTTTCGACCGCTTTGCTTTCGCGTCGCGAGCACCACGTGAACGGACGTTGTCACGTACCACTAGTGCATTTTCCGGTGCTCGGGGTATCTGGAACCCTCAACACCCGCAAATATCCCGAGGAACGTGTCCGGACGCTGCAAGACCTCTAACACCATGGACGCATTTGTACAAATGCCCGAAACCCCGCAAACCGGACGCATATATTTTGGTCCCATCCACAATCATCTCTGTTCAAAACATGACCTTTTCGTGTCCAACGGTTGCTGCACATTCATGTCGGTCAACCTGCTCGAGGATGGATGTAACTCGACAACGTTGATGTCGGTCAGAGCGACACACCGAGACGAGTGGGCAATGCCGTTTCAATGTTGACGCGACGACTGAGAAGCCTACTTTGGCTGACGAGCTGAATCGAAGTGAGGTGCGTGTCCGTTCGCCTGGTTGTGGGTATTTAAACGCGGCTCCTGCACCGTTCACACCGCACCATCTCATATCATCTCCTCTTCACTCATAGCTGCTCTGCTCCATTCCACTCATCGCCCCCGACGATGCCGGAGTCTTGGTTCCCCATGCCGGCAGATCGTAGAATGGATGTCCTTCCAGATCCAGATTGTGGCACCGCCGCCTTCACTCTCCTGGGACATCGACCACCGTGACATCCGGCTCCTTCAAGAAGAAGATATCATCACCTCCTTCGACAACAAGAAAGAGCAGGAGCCGCATTAGTCGTGCCTCCTCACAGAGGTGGCGACGGCAGGCAAGGAGTATTGGGCGCAAATGGAGATCATGCTCGAGCGGCCGCTCATGTACCGCTGTTTGGTGTCGTCGGCATTCCCCGTGCACCCGCGATGTCCAAATCAAACGCCGTGTGAAGGAGTGGATGATGTCACCGCATTGACGAACCGACGTCTGGCGCAGAAAGGTCGTGAAAGAGGAGGTGACCCCATGAGTGAGAAAAGGTGTGCGGGCATCTCCTTAACTACCTCAATGTCGGTGCGTCGCGAAGCATCATGCGGCGGACAAGAGGGTGGCCATGGAGGCGAAGCAAAGGAAGCGTCGCGCCGGGCGGCGTTTCGAAGTACGATGCCACGTCAGCCTGGGTCTTTGCGGGCGACGACCTCATGAAGGCCTGGGACCTCGCGGGCGACGACCTCATGAAGGCCTGGGCCCGTGACCGATCGGTGAACACTGCGGATACGTCCGTGCAAAATTGCGTCGCCTGAACGAGGGCTTGCCAAGATCGACGAGGAGTGGTCGCTCAAGAGGAAGTCGAGCTACCCCTCCACGAATATCGAACGGCGGGCAAGCAGGGTTTCCGTGCCCCCATGCCCTTCCATCACGGAAGGGCCAGACCACCCTAAGATCAATGACGACGACAGCACAATCTGTTAGATCATACATATATTGTAAACCGACCCATGATTATAATGGATAGGTCTAGGTACCTTTGGAAGGTCCGTTTGTATTTTGGGAGGCCTGTTTCGCTCCCTTTTCTGTAACGCACGTGTTTACGTTCTATTGAACACAAAGGTGTCCTTGTCCGAGGCAATACGTATCCATCCATCACTCATTTGAGCACTTACACAAATAACGACGAATGTGCTGCCGGGCAGCCTGGCCAGGCGTACGAGGTCACCATTCGTTATAAATTAATGAAGTTTTTTAAAATTTTAGTTGAACGGTGAAATATCTTTTGATTTATGTAAATTATGTTCAAACTTGTGTCTGTTTGCATTATTTCGTCGCGTTTGCATAAATAATGGAGTTTCTTTATATTACAGGCAAAGCGTTAGGGCAAATATTGGATGGTCGCCCTCCTTGTCATTGTTCATGGACGAGTCCGGATTCACCCGCGGACAAATGCTACTACTAGTAACTACGTCGTTTTGGAGCCTGCGTGGGAGATGCCCTCAGCTTGTCCGAAACGTACGTTTGCCGCCGGCGTTGCAAACGGCGCGGGACGGAGACCTGCCGCGCCTACAAAACGATTGCCTTTTCGTGGGCCGTCGTGTACGGATGACGACGGAGATGGGTCGAATTAACCAGTTTTGTTTCTATATCTATCTATCTCCCCGAATTGATTGAATGAGTTCTACTCGATCAAGCTATGGTTGCTGCTTCCGCCGAGCTGATCTCAACGCTGGGCCTACATCCATCCCACTAAAATTTGTTTGGCATTCGCCCGGCCGTGCAACCTGTGTTGGCCGTCATGCACTAAACTTGAAGCAAAACGTTGTGCTCTGGCAGCGCGAATTTTGTTGCTATTCACCTGCATGGGAGTTTTAAAAGTCCATCGTAAGAGAGGGAGCTGAAAGCACCACGCACCGAATGACGTTAGCGGGGGTGCAAACTAAGTATATACATGTATGGTGCAACCGGAAGTCCACTTTCGTGCAAGAACCCTTGCAGTTCCAGATTAATTATATCATTCATGAATGCCATGGAGAGGCCCCGTGATAAATGCCACATATCATGGCTCAATATGCATACTCAACTGATCTGCTCTTCTACTATCTTTTTTTTTTTTTTGCGAAGGGCTTGCTAGCTCGTCATCATTCTTCCTCTCCGTGCTGCCCCCTGGTGATGCAAGGGATCGGCTTATAAATTCGGGTGACAATTCTCCTGCCCTTCTTCCAACCAGCATCGCCCTGAAAACAAGCCGGTCCAACACGAAGACAATATCTTATGCAGGATTGTTCCCAGCAGGCATCACTTCTCTTTGAAGAAAAAGGAAAATGGTGATGGGCGCCTGAACTTTTATAATCCGCACAAATGCCGGTCGCTCGAGAGAGGAGAAAGAAATGTAGTCTGCACAGATGCGGCTGGCCATCGGGGTCATCAACTCGTCATGGGTTTCCTTACGGCCAGGGCAACCATTAATTAAGGCTTAAGAGTAAGCGGCTCCTGTCCTGTGTGCTTATCTCATCTGCTTAGTATGAGTGATGGCGGTACGATCGTGTTCACGTCTGTCTGCGGCGGCGCGGTGTACGTTTTTGGCACGGAAGGGAGGGATGGAATCGTGGTCCGGTGGCGCGGCGCGGTCAACACCGCGCCGGCGACGCAGTTGTCACGGCGGGTCAGGCGTCCGCGTCGACCTGCGCGGCGTCGGGATCAGAGGGTCGCGTAGCCCCGCGGGGCTGGAATTTATGGGGCCATGTGCGCCACTCGCTCCCTCCCTCGCTTGCCCGAGTCGGCGTCTCGCCCTCGGCTCCATGGCGCCCGTCGCTTCCGCCGCCGGCCGAAGAGTCCGGTCGGACCCGGCCGGAGCGGTGGGTGGCGTACGTAGGAATTCATTGTCCACGTGCACGAGCACAGCGGGGAGGCGGTGGTGCACTGTTGCGCGCACGGGATAGTCGCCTCCCCGATAGATTTCCGACGCCGATGTGACCGTGTGAGGTGGAGGCGAGGCGCGGCCATGTCCTGTCCGCATCGCCCCGTCGAGGATTCAAGGATGCCGGCGCTCCGGACGCCTGAAACCGGCCGTAAATCCTGCGCGGCGCGCCGCTGGTTTTCAGTTTTCACATGCGTGCGGCTGCTTCGGTGAAGCGAACAGCGAGAGGCCATGCATGCTAGCCCGCCCGGGCCGACGTTGGCGCGCATCGATGAATCGAGGAAAGAAAAAACGAGATGCTTTCACGCGGGAATCCAACGCTGTGGTGTACGGCTCGTTTTCCGGGCAAGTGGTGTGATGATGCTACGTGCATGTCGCGGTCGTACGTGTCTTGAGCTTGACCATGCGACGGAGGAAAATTCACGGGCGCGATGGCGCCATGGATGGATGGATGTATGGGCCAGCTGAGCCTGCAGGCCCACCCGAAATCATTTCCCCAATAATGCGTACAGCGTACCTACTGCGGTAGCAGTACGCGTATGCACCTGACCTGACCTGACCCGACCCGTATGTTTATCCATACAGTACGGTACAGCACAGGGCTCGTTTCCCTAGCTTCCACGAACCATGCTCGCCACGAGATCCAATGCCTGACACTGTCAGGAGATTATATTAGTACTGCTAGAAGCTCATGCACGCTCCAGTATATATACTGTACTGTATCACCAAACACAGTTCACTCTGAGCTCTGAAGTAGGAGTATGGTGCAACTAAATTACAGTGGGCTGCAATAGCATCTGCCGTATCCCCTTATTTTTCGGCTGCTACTGAAGCCCTACCAGCCTCATCATCGCCGCCGGTGTCCTTTTCCGCCTGATCGTTGTCAGTGTGAGCCACACCGCACACACCCGTGTCCGTGCAGCGACGATTGGCGGCATCTGGGGCGGCTACCCTGTCAGGTTCCACCGGGTTTCATCAGCAGAGCACCACCTCCTAGCTGTCCAACGGTGGACGGAAGCAATGATCGCCACCGGGATGGTCCTTCGTTCGTTGGTTGCTTCCGGCCGCTTGCCCCGTTTCCTCCCTTCGTTTCATATGCTCGCCGTTTCCACGGGTAAAACTGCCGACGCAGTTTTGTTTTGGTGTTGCTGTAGAGCGGTTCAGAGGTTTGGTTTTCGGGAGACTGAAGCCTTCTTCATTCAGCCCCTTCGAGGGATTCACATGAAGTACAACGTAGCTTTGCATATTTGTGGATCGTAAATTCGTAATGGTCGAGAAGATTTGGTACTACCATGAGCAACGTCAACATGTAGTATTTCATAAACGATAAACAACTGGTGCGCATCATGGGAAAGTGCGATGCTTATAATTTGGCCATGGAAGGCCAATGCTTCTTTTCTCGAGGAATATATAGTATGTCGCTCCCGGGGAGTGATTCCGAGGACACAGCTACGCAGCAAACAATTTGAGGCATGCAATCATGCGCCGGGGGATCCCAAAATGCCATAAGTTGCAATACTTCAGTCCATGGCATCACATGGAGTGCTATATTAAACAAAAACGCGAGCGCCGACCTTAGCACCCGGAAATCTAGTCTAATCATTCTACAAATTGCCGATGCAATAAGAGCATCTACAACCGGCTCAAACTATCCCTCATAATATCCCTGCAAACGCGTTCGATCAATGACCGGACAGAAGAAAGATGGAAAAAAATGACTCAATTGGACGTCTCATATCATCCCTATACGTCCGAGTTGTCCGCAAACCTTCGTATCTATCTCAAATATATAGTGGATATGAGGGCTCGCGGACGCGCCTGGACGCGTCCGGTAAGTCCGCCACGTAGGACGCGACCCCATCCCGGACCACCTTTTCCCTTTATTTATTTATTTTTTTCTCTCTCTTCCTCTCCACCAATTACGTGCAAGTGAACGGACATATGAAGAATAAAATGAGGTGTGGTTGCGCGGACAGACAAATAGGGGACACGCCCGGTCACTGACCGGGCATGTCCGCGGGCGTTTAGGGGTCATATTTGTTATGTCCGGTTGTAGATGCTCTAAGGCATCGAATATGGAGGTTGTAAAGCCACAAATGCAGAACAAGAAAAAGAGGGAGTCCCTGTTAGAAGAATGCTCCCAAAGAGGAGGTCGTGATCACACGCCAACAACGTGGCGTGTTTGGTTGCCCGCATGAGACCCAATCAGACCCATGCAAAAAAACATCTGTTTGGTTGTTTGAAATGCATCCATTTCTCGCGTCGCACGGAATTCAAAGCAATCCTGGATCAGGACCACACGCGACGGTCGAATCAACAGTTTCTCGGCAGCCAGGCTCGTTGCGGCCAGGCGTACCTCTTGACTGCATGCCTCGGGGAGCGCAGGGGACGAAGGAGGCATCTCATAACTCCTCTCTCTCTCTCTCTTTCTCTCTCTCTCTCTTGTCACCGCCCATGCGTCCATTCACAACACTCTCCCTTACTCTCCTCACAGCCCTTGCTCTCCTCTCCTCCGATGGCTCACCCGCCGCCGCGCCGTTCTTTGACCCCCATCAACGATGGCCGCACCCGCATCCAAGAGCGGTGGGTTGCCGACCTCGCAAAGTCGGGCGTCGACCTGTTGCCGGCCCTCCGCGCGCCATCGCCGTTCTGCACCAGCCTCGCTCGTTTGACGAGTGCGATGCCGGTCGCTCCGGCTCTGCCGCCATATCCGGACCTCGTGGTCCTACATTCGGTGGCACCGTCGGAGGGGGCGGCCACCACGTCGCTACTCGGAATCCACGTGGACGGGGTTTCTTTGTACCCCCATCCGAGGGTTTTCTTCGGGTAGCGTGATAGGGCCATGGACGAAGACGACACCCTCTTCCTCGACCTCCCGCCTGGCCACGAGCACCAGGGCAATGCCGATGGTCGTGGCCATTGCCGGCTCATCCTCCTCCTTGCGTGCCATCTCCTTTCCATCAGGGTTTTCTCCCTCGGCTGGCGTATGCTCGAACTCCACCCGGTGTAAGTTTCAAATTTCCCATCTGCTCGTAGATGTAGATTAGGGTTTTCTGCATTAAGCATGTCAAGGAATCATTTGGATTCGATTCGTTTCCAATCGAATCAATTCGAATCCAATTGATTCGTTCTTGCCTGCTACTGTTGATTCGTTCACTGCAGTAGGTGTTCATGCATGGTAGGTGTTGTTGATGCTTCCCTAATGATAGATTGGATCTTGCATGATAGGTAATTACATTGTAGTTTGCATCATGGTAGATTGGAGCCGGCATAGGCAGAGCATATTCTTCATGTTCATGTTGTTCATAGGCAGGGTTTGTGCTTGATGTTAAAGGTAGATTGGTGCTCGCATAGGCAGGGTATGTTGCATATTTCATTACGTGCATCGTGTTCACGGTAGGTCGGATAAAATTCCTGGCTCATACACATTGTAGGACCATTGTGTTTGCTCCTTTAGGTACTACTACCAATGTAGGATGCTACCAAATGTGGAAGTGGTCGCAATTTGAACTGCTAGCTTTAGATCATGGCATTGATGTTTCGGAAACTGCATTGGTCAGTGGTTGTTGCCCAAGAGAAAGTGACACTTGCTCTTTGAAAAGTGCCACCGGTCAGTGTTTGATCCCATGTGGGATCACTAGAAGAGTATGTCTGGGGGGGGGGGTCAATAGACTACTGTCGAAGATATGCCCTAAAGGCAATCATGTATGATGGTATTTCCTATGTGTTTATGAATAAAGATAGTCCTTGGACATCATCATTGATGTGTATTAACAAGTATGTGACTTGTTTGTGAGACTATGCATTGTATGATGACTGTCCTAAATGGTCCCTAGTCGAAAGGGCTGTGTGGACGCGCAACCAGTGAGACTAGCATATGACACAGTGGATGGTCCGGTCTCACTGACCATGTAGCATTGGATGCTAGCCGGATAATATGGACTCAGAAAGGTCTGGTCGGATTCGACGTAGTTGGATCCGATTCGAGATAAGGTCTGAGTTGGACAGACCCAACTACGAGACGCAGCGATTGGTCATTTGTGAGTCTCTAGTACAACATAAGTTCTATGTCCTAAGACCTGAGCTGACGCATGTACTCGAGATGGTGATAGACTTGCTTTAGGCTGACCAAACGCTACTCTGTGACTAGGTAGTTACAAAGTTAGGTTTCGGGCTTGTCCAGACCCATGCTGCGAGACATGGTCGAGCAAGATGGGATTTGCCCCTCCGATCAGGAGAGATATACTCCGGGCCCCTTGGGTGATCCGACCTAGATAAGCATGGCCATGCGATGAGGATTATGAGATAATCCGAATGTTGGTCGGATTCACCGTAACGAGAAAGAGGTCGTGCTGCAACAAGGATGACCATATCGCCTTGTGCACGACAACATATATCGTGTGGCAAAGGGAACAGAAGTGTGACGTACATGTTCGCCTAACCAGCTTCATCGGACACTTGGAGTCGGCACGTCTGGCTAGAGGCTGCTACCGACCAGTCGAGTTGGATGTAATCTGACTCGCGACCAAGTGGACAAGAACCTAAAGGGTCACACGCTTAAGGAAAGGAACACATGGGCTTTAGGATCCGTGCGAGGCCCAAGAGTTGAGCCCACACCGGATGCCTATATATAGTGGAGGTGCGGCACACCCATCCGGTTGATCGCTTTGGCGCCGTCATTAGGGCTTTGCATGAGTTGCAACTAGCCACCTCCACTCGCCATCGCTGACTGTGTGATCGGACCTAGCAGTCCGCCGCACGGTGTTCCTCCTACACGCATGGATATCGTTAGAGGCGGTGCACTTGCACCGCTCTAGCGAACCTGTACGTGCGACCGACTGCACGAGGGAGATCGGATCGGCCGTTCGAGGGAGATCGGACGAGGAGGAGATGGACCACACGAATGTGCTGCCCCAACTCCACTTCCGCTGCACGACACTGCGCGTCTAGTGGTAACGATCTGTGATCCATCCCTATAGCATGTTCTTGGTTGTTCTGCGCGTAGTAAAATTTTGATTTGCATACGATGCACCTACGGTAGAACCCAACAACTACTAGCAGGAATTTAAAATCTATACAAGGTCCAAAGTTAAGTGTTGGCAGATTTTAGCAATTATAGCAAGTCTAGCACACCCTACACATCACTACTAGGGAAAACCTTATACATAGAACCATAGCAGTAGTGCTGGATAAAAGGAGGCGCTACTGCTACATATCAGTAGCGCGCGCCCAGAAAAAACGCTGCTCCTAACACTTAGCAGTAGCGCGGGCTTCCAGAAACGCGCTACTACTAATATTGACCCACCGTTGCCGTCAAGCTAGATTTAGTAGTAGTGTGCTTTTCCGAACCAGCGCTACCGCTAACATAATATTACTAGCGTGTGTTTCCCACCCGCGCTACTTCTAAGTGGGTCATGCACTTATCCTCTTCGCCCTGCACGGCCCCTCTCTCTCACTCTCTCCCTCTCTCCCTCCTCCCTCCCTTTCCTTGCGCCGCCTCCGCTACCGCCCCTCACTCCCTCCCTCTCCCTGCGCCGCAGCCGCCCCTCACTCCCTCCCTCCCCACACGGCGGCCCTCCCCGTCCTGGCGCTCCCGACGCGGAGGCTCTCCCCCGTCCCGTCCCTCTGTCCTGGCCATCCACGCAGCGGTAGCTCTCCCTGCCTCCTCTCTCCCACTTTCCCCCCTTCTCCCTCCTCCCTCTGTTTTTGCACTACTAGAAAAGCTTAATGGATGGATGGATTGATGCATTTAGATGGTTATGAATGGATGCATTTAGATGGTTAGATGGATGTATGGATGCATTTAGATGGTTAGATGGATGTATGATGCATTTAGATGGTTATGGATGGATGCATTTAAATGGTTAGATGGATGTATGATGCATTTAGATGGTTATGGATGGATGCATTTAGATGGTTAGATGGTTATGTATGGATGCATATCGGAATTCATCTACATGTTGTAAATTGTGTTACAAAGGTGCTTCACATCGTAACCGTAAAAATTGTTTAAACTTGCAAACTTTGTGCAAATGTCCATTGTTAGATTCCATGTCTACCACGCTGTAAATGGTTAGATTTGTTTGCGCGGGGAAATTTACAGGGATTCCATGTCTCCTAGACGTTGTGCTATTTAATATATCCATTGCTAGGCAAATGTCATGCCAAATTTACAGGGATTCCATGGCTCCTAGATGTTCTCGTAAAGAGGAGTTGAAGTGGCGGAGGAAGTTGCTGGCACGGGGAAAAAGGATTGACGATGCAGTGTTCGGATGGAGAGATTGTATACGGGAGCTGAAAGAGGCGGATGATATGTTTCGGAAGACTCAATATAGTCACTAGGAGTTGGAAGTCAAGGAGTGCAAGAGTTATGCCCAAACACAACTACAAGTTGCAGCAGGCGTCATCTTTGCGGAGGCCAACGCTGCAGAGCGGGCTCGGATGCCACCTCAGAGTAGTCCCCACTTGGTTATGGAATGGGCACTACAACAAGTGACATCTTCATGCCTGGCTCAAAGAGCCTGATGGGGAAGTGCTGTCGGGATACTTCCGTCAAGAATGCCCCCACCAGCATCAGATTCTACACCACGAGATTCTGCTCATTAATAGTATTATAGTAAGATTAAGCTCTAGTTTAAGGTTTAATAATTTTACCATTATTGGTCTCGATCTAGCAGTTCGGTCTGGACTTGTAAGGTTTTTGAAATCTAGTTATCTATTTGACGAAAATGATGATGATGAGGAGTTGTTATATGACAATGATGTATTATGATGATACTGTATGAAAACTTGTATAGTGGCGTATGAATATGCGACATAAAAAAGAAATATGTAATAATAGTAGTAGCGCTGGCGTAGAGGCGCGCTGCTAGTAACTACTAGCAATGCTTTCTACTAAAAGCGCTACTGCTAAGCAGGTATAACAGTAGCGCAGGCTAACACACGCTACTGCTACACTTTAGCTGTAGCGCCAAACCAGTAGCGCTGGACCCAGCGCTACTAGTAAGGGTATTTCCAACGCTACTACTAGGCTTTCTCCTAGTAGTGCATGCAAGTCATCAAGTATTGCAGCGGAAAGTAAATACATTGCACATGGGGGCAAAGAGTTGAGATGGGGAGATCAAACACATGAAGGATACGAAGATTTTTCCCGTGGTTCCGACATGTGGTGCTATCGTATGTCCACGTTTATGGAGTCACTACTAGGAGAAAGCCTATAGACAGGATTTTAGCAGTAGCGCTGGATATAGGGAAAGCGCTATTGTTAGGTAGTAGCAGCGCTGGATAGAAACAAGCGCTACAAGTAGAACCATATCAGTAGCGCTGGCTAGCTAACTAGTGCTACTAATAAGTGGTCCCGGCGTCACCACCAGTGGCTACCTGTAGTTGTAGCGGCTCTTCGAAACCAGCGGTACTACTACAGCTGTAGCAGTAGCACTTGTCACTGGACCACCACTATTGCTATGGTTGTATGTTGCCAGTAGGTGGGCCCTGATTAGCAGCAGCGCTCAGGCTCGGACCGTAGCCGTAGCAGTAGCGGTTTTCTGTTCCAGCGCTACTACTACTCGATCCCCACCGTTGACTCCCACTCCCCATTCGATCCCCACATCTCCCTCCCCATTCGATCCCCTCTCCCTCTCGTCACTCCTCTCCCCCAACCGACGCCATCGCCACCGTCATCGTCGCGCCTCGGTCCTAACTCGCCGTCGTGCCCCTCCCTCGCCGTTGTGGCCTCCCTCGCCGTCACCCCTCCCTCATCGTTGCACCCTCCCTCACCGTCGCACCCTCCCTCACCGTTACCCCTTCCTCACCATCGCGGCCTCCCTCGTCGTCGCCCCCTCCCTCACCGTCGGGCCCCTCCCTCCGTAGGTAGCCCCTAGTCAATCCTTCCTCCCTCTTCCCTCTCCCCTCACTCCCTTCACCCCTCTCACATCCGGCCATTTTGTAATATTAGGGGGGGTTAGGTTGATTCTAGGAGCTAGGTTGATTAGGGGGGTTAGGTTGATTCTAGGAATAGGTTGTTAGGTTGATTCTAGGGTTAGGTTAATTAGGGGGGGTTAGGTTGATTCTATGGTTAGGTTTGTTAGCTAAATTAGTTTCGAGACAAATATGAATGTGCCAAATATGAAAAACCTTATTGCATTTCTTCAAGTTCTATATTTTTCTTACTGTTATATGCAAATGATCCGAGTGGCCTATGTTTTGCCGGAATGTTGATTCATTCCATTCCGGTGAATTTCATGCGCTCGATATGTCCATTTTTTAGCAAAGGCCATGTCGAAATTTTGGCATGACTTGTGCTAGAAAGTAGGCATATGGAGTGTTGTGATTTGCTAGGAAGCGGCATTCTGGAAAACCGAATCAAAATCGGTCTAAAATGAGTTAAAAAAATTAGTGATTAAACGATAAGAAAATTTTCTCATAGGATTTTTTCTCGACACCGACGATGCTCGGCCCGCATCCTCGTCGTCGAGTGGTTGGCGAGAGCCTGCTTGATAGGCGCCATGTCTGGGACTGGGCTCCGCCGGGCTGGCACTAGGAGGTGCTACCTTCCCAGGCTCGGAGCTTGGTGAGGAATCCAGGTCTCGTCGTCGACTCGGAGCTTCTGTGGTGGCGGTCATATGGGCCACTTTCGATGCAGAGGGAGCGGGCCCCCACGGAGGTGGTACGTCACCGTGTCAGGGAGGAGGACGAGCACGTTCGTCGCTACATGGCGGCATTGGACACCTGGTTCAACAATACCTGGCAGATTCTTTAGGGATCTCACCCGAGTTATGATCCCGTGATGGTTCCTTATCTTTGGGTGTCCACCACCCGCGACTCAAAAACCGCTAGTGACTTAGATTATTCGATAGTATTCGATCTATATTAGTGATCTTATATGATAATATTCGAGATGTATTAGTTAATATTTGATGATGCATGTATTAGTGATATTATATTTGAGTTAATGTTTTTTCAGGAATTTTAGCATGACTTGTGCTACAATGTAGGGCATATCTAGTGCTTGTGATTTGCCAGAACGGGAATTCAATGATATTCCGGCAAAACATAGGGCATTTTTTCTATGTCATTGCTCGATATATGGAATGGGTTGACTTTAGGTTAGTTTCGGCTCCTTGTGTGTCTTTTAGTGAGAGAGAGTGTCCACCATATATATATGTGAGAGAGGAAGAATCTCGACTATTTTCGTGGGGGTCGCTTCTCCTTCTTTTCCTTGAGCTAGATATTTGTAATGCACTAGGGAAAGGAGGATTAGCGACCATCACCGACGGCCGAAATATGAGAGAGGAAGAATCCTGACTGTTGTCGTGGGGGTCGCTTCTCCTTCGTTCCCATGTGCTAGACATTTTGGTGTAATGCACTCGGGGACGAATGGAGGAGCCACCATCACTGACGGTCACAATATCAGAGGGAGTGCCCACCATATACGAGAGAAGAGAGTTTACCTAGTTGATGGTAGGCGCTTCAGCATCATGCTGGATGAGACCTTCGAAGTGGATACAGTAAGTCACAATGACAAGTCTTTTTTTGTAATTAAGCATGACTTTTGCTTATTTTGCCTCAACTTACAATTTTAATTTTTTACTATTCTACTAGCGTATCCCCTACCATGCAAGAATTTATGTCTTGGATAAGATTGGTTTCAATACTAAAAAAAGTATGGAGGTAAAGAGAGTTCACTTGAGGACTGAGCATGGTTATACTTTTGCCGTAAAATTGTACAATGCAGACACCTACTCCTATTTTGAATGCAAAAGTTGTAGAGCACTATGCAAGGCTTATGCATTTTAGCCTAATATGCTTGTCACCTTTGATATTCGTCCGGAAGATGAAATTGAAGGTAATATCGACATCTGGGTCGATGTGCAGACGCCTCCAGTTCTACCATTATGTGAGTTTCACAACCATATTTATTAAGTAATTTATATTGTTTATTTAAAAATAGTTGACAACTAATTTCTATTGACAGCTTATTTCCATTCAAGCAAACATGTCCAGCGCTTGGTAGACAACACCTACTACTGTCCCAGGGCTAAACTAAACTGCGAGGAGATAGGTCATTATGTTTCATGGCTTGAGGATCTTGATGATGTCAAGACAGGTTATTTTCCTAGACTTCGAGATATTAGTATTCAAAACGTGTGACCACTAGTGTGCGTATTGAACTACGATCACATCTATCTAGGAAAGATGGTAAGATTTTTACTATTTGTCCTCAGTGCATCTTTTGCATACATTATTTTTTAAGCTAAACTTCATTGCTAAGTATGTTACTATGATGTTCTTCAACAGGGACTCCTGATGAGTGTTGTGCCTCGTTGGATCGAGTCTAAAGGTCGCATGACAATGGTTAGCTTACGGCCAAGATATCCTGTATTGCACATGAGTGCATTCATCATTTCTCGAAGCGAGCAAGTCTTAATAGTCAAGGACCGGAGCAAAATTGCGAAGGATCACAGAGAAGTACTAGGGGGCAGCAATCAGAAGCACAACCCACAATAAGGAGACAGGTTCATATGCATTCTCCAATATGATGAAGAAGGAGTGATACACATGTTTTATGCTACTTTACCTGAGAGAGAGCAACAAGAGTAGGTCCTAGGTATTAAGAACAATTAGTTAGTGCTGATTATATACGACTAGTGACCTAGTGATCAAGTTGATGCCCAAGTTGATGATGATGATGAGGAGTTGTTATATGATGATGATGATGATGATGAGTTGTAGTTATTATAACTAGTGACCAAGTTGTTATATGATGTCTCATGGACGAAAATGATGATGATGAGGAGTTCTTATATGACAATGATGTATTATGATGATCTGATGAAACTACTGTATAGAGCCTATATAAATACATCACAAGTACGTAGAGGGGTTATGAATATGTGAAAGCAGTAATACTAGCAACAACGCTGGAAGCCATCTAGCAGCAGCGCTGGATTATCAGCAGCGCTACAGATAGTTAACAGTAGTGCTGGTAAGTGCAGCGCTACTGCTAACCAGACTTAGCAGTAGCGCTGCACCAACCAACGCTACTGCTATAACTTAGCTGTAATGCCTTAGCAGTAGCACTGGACCCAGCGCTACTACTATAGGTTTTTCAAGCGCTACTAGTAGGGTTTCTCCTAGTAGTGAGTCTTCAACCCACGGAGGGTAACGGTCGCAAGAGTCCACGAAGGGCTCTACCCACGGAGGGTTCCATGAAGAAACAACCTTGACTATACCATGATGGCCTACGTCCACGGAGGACTAGCCTAACTTGGGGTAGATCTTCACGAAGTAGGCGATATCCTTGCCCTTACAAACTTCTTGGTTCACTCCACAACATGAAGTAGGAGGATCCCAAGCGACACCTAACCAATCCAGGAGGCACCACCCTCCAAAAGGTAATATGCTTAATAATGTCGATGAACTCCTTGCTCTTGTGCTTCAAGATGATAGACTCCTCAACACACAATTACTCTCTCACAGATTTGGCTATGGTGGAAGAGATTGATTGGGTGTAAAGCAACTTGGGGAGGTTAGAGATCAAGATTCATATGGTTGGAATCGAATGGCATGATCTTAACACATGAGTAGGTGGCTCTCTCTCGGAAAATCAGTTGGTATGAGTGGGGTTCTGTTCTGAGTGCTTCTATTGCGAGTGAGTGGTGGTGGAGGGGTATATATAGGAATCTCCAATAATCCAACCATTACACCTTAAGTGACCAACTCGGTGACACCGATGTGTGAATCTCGATGGTACCGAGTTGCTCCAAAGGTAGAAACTTTTGAATCTCGGTGAGACCGATACATAAATCTTGGTTGCACCGATTAGGTGACCAACGGTTAGATTGCACAACTCGGCGACGCCGATCCAACAAACTCGGTGGGACCGATTTTGTGAATCGAGGTAACAGGAAGTTAGCAACCCAAACTCGGTGGCACCGAACCAGAATCGGTTGCACTGAATGGTTAGGGTTTGGCATGGGTCTATCTGAGTCTGGGAATCGGTGGCACCGAGTGGGAGTTGTTGGTTGCACCGATTTTGAATATTTGGCTTTGGACAGACTTTTGTGGAAGAGCTTGTGGGTGTTTTTGGTGACTATCACTTGTGCATGTATGCGAATTTTGTTCACCAATAGTACCTTACCCCCTTTTAATAGTATTGGCTTTCCTATGGACTCAAAGTGATTTCTCACAAAGTAAAATGTAGAGTCCTCTTTCTTGAAGCTTTGCAATGCTGTTCTTTCTCCTTCTTCATGGGGATACTCTCCACACTCCTTTCTGCCAACCCATCTCTCTCTATTGACTTTATCTGAAATACACTAGATGAAGGTATTAGTCCAAGAGACAATGTATGTTGTCATGAGTTATCAAAACCACCAAGGGAGCATATTGTGCTTTCAATCTCCACCTTTTTGGTAATTGATGACGACATACAATCAAAGCTTCAAATAAAGATATGCATGTATATGATGAAGACTTTGAGAGACTCATGACCTAGACTTGCTCCCCTAAATGTGTGTAATCCCTTAAAGGATAGTTGCTTTGGAATGCATGGACACACATATAGTAGAAGGAATAACACATGTCATGTGTATCTTGGCTATATGCAAAAAAAAATGAATGAGGTGTATCCTTGGTCAAGACTTCACGCTTGCAAACAATATGTGCAAGAAACAAGAGATCATATATATGAAAGATATGATGCATATCCTTACCTTGAGTTCTTGAGCATTCTAGTAGTAGAGATACACTTGAGAAAACAATGTTAGAAAACACAAGAGTATTCTACCAATCAAAAGCAGTAGAACTCAAAAGTACCAAGATGTGGAGAACATATAGAAGATAATACTCCTTTAAGATTGATATGTCTCCAAGATCATTGAGAACTTTCTCCGCTAGATATGAAATAGTATGTCATCCGCTTCCCTGAATCTTAGCATGTAGATATTGGGATTGGATAGGGTGAGAAAAAGTCTAACATGAGTAGTCAAATGAAATAAACACATCTTTTACCTAAACATATTTTCTCCCCTACTTTGGTATTCTCCTCTCCCCTAAATTATATCTCCCCCTTTGCATAAGCATGTACCTCCCCCTTTAGCCTTGAAGCTTTGGTATTTCTCCCCCTTTGGCATGAATTTCCAAAAAGGTCAGATATAGGGTCAAATACAGGGATCATTGATTAAGAAGGGATCCTTGAGACCAAGGGTTATGGGATGTAGGGTTCATATAATATGAATTTTATAGATAGCATGAGAAAAATGAGGTAATCATGGAAAATAATGTCTCTCCCTTTGGCTAAACTGAGAGTTTGTAGAACTTCTCCTCCTTTGAGTTAGGGATCCTTGAATTTATTTCTCCTCCTATTTTTAAATTGAAGGGATCATCAAAGAATTGAAAATATCATAGTACTATCACAAAGATTTACTGATATGAACACAGACCGAAGGACAATATCAAATCGGTGGCTCCAAGACAAACTGGTTGGTGGTACCGATATGTTGTTATGCAGCTCATCTGCTGAATCGGTATAACCGAGTCATTTGTATCGGAGGCTCCGAGGCTAAAATAGAAACTTGGCAATGTTTGAGAAACTTGCAATTTTTTGAAAATGTAACAAAGTTTCAAAACGATTTTCTAAAGGAAATGCAAAGAATTTTACAAAAAGATATCAACTAGAGAAGAATTGAGTAGTTCCAAGAAATCTTGCTAAATAGAGAATGAACCAAATAAGATTCTTACCTAGATGATGGGCGATGACTAGGTCGCCTATATTAGAGTATATTGACTTAGGAGCCAAGGAAAGATCATAGGTCATACTAATCGTTAAGCTCAAAATGGGGTTACCATTTTTCGATTAAGCATTTAATGTCTTCATATCACTTGAGTTGCTTTATCTCATGAGTTGGAGTAAAGCCTTTTTCAAGGATATGAGTATATACCTTTGAGGGATGTTGTTGACGTAGCTTGTAGGTGAACTTGATGAGGATGCTCGAGGTTGATGAAGATCATCTTGAGTTGGGAGCAACCCTTGTTGTTTTCGTTCACTTTTCACCTACATAGGTTAGTCACGCAAGGAAGAACATGATATATCCAAATGACAAGATACCAATTGTGAGTTGATACCAATTGAGAAATATATGTCAAGGATATGTTTTGTTGTCTTCTTCCTTTCATCATCAAAGCGAGGTTGTGGATACTTGGTCATGATAAGATTGCTTAAGATATGAGTTGATGGCAATCTTGTGGAGTGTTGTTCTTCCAAGTACCTACAAAAGGGTTAGATGCAAAACAAGGGAGCATAGAATTCCAAGATATATGATATTCAAGGTAGAGATATCATGGAATGGTTATGTAAACTAATCCCCTTGCATGCATCCGAGTGAGCTTAGCTCAAGTTTGAAGCATCAATGATGTTCAACTCACTCCTCAAATGATAAAACACTTTTTCATCAAGTGGCTTAGTAAAGATATCGGCCAATTGCTTGTTAGTACGAACATGCTTAAGATTAATATCTCCTTTGGCAACATGATCACGAATGAAATGATGTCCAACTTGAATATGCTTGGTTCGAGAATGTTACACAAGATTATGACCAA
Organism: Hordeum marinum; assembly: GCA_022496015.1. NCBI lineage: Eukaryota > Viridiplantae > Streptophyta > Magnoliopsida > Poales > Poaceae > Hordeum > Hordeum marinum. Next base: position 383,980,305 of record CM039677.1, on the reverse strand, counting down.
TATTAATAGCACTCTCATTGTCACAAAGTAATGGCACATTTTTCACATAGATTCCATAATCTTTAAGCGTTTGTGTCATCCATAATAATTGCGCACAACATGATCCAACTGCAATATATTCAGCTTTGGCGGTAGATAGAGATACCGAGTTTTGTTTCTTGGAGGACCAAGACACAATAAATCCACCAAGAAATTGACATGTACCCGAGGTGGGTTCTATCAACATTGTCATAGGCATAGTCCGAGTCGGAGTAGCCAACAAGATTAAAAAAGATCCCTTGGGATACCAAATGCCAAAGCTTGGTGTATGTATCAAGTATCTCATAATGGGTTTCACAGCCTTAAGATGACATTCTTTAGGTGCAGCTTGATATCGGGCACACATACACACACTAAGCATAATATCGGGACGGGAGGCACATAGATATAGCAATGAACCAATCATTTATCGATAAACCTTTTGATCAACCAGTTCACCCTCCTTAGTGAGGTCATCGTGTCCGCTAGTGTGCATGGGATTTTCCATACCTTTGCACTCTTGCATGTTGAACTTCTTGATCAAGTCCTTGGTGTACTTGGTTTGATAGATGAATGTACCTTATCTCCTTTGCTTGATTTGTAGACCAAGGAAGAATTTCAGCTCACACATCATGGACATCTTATAGTTCTCTGACATCAACCTTCCAAATTTCACACTAAATTGTGGGTTAGTAGATCCAAATATAATATCATCCACATAAATTTGGCACACAAATAATTCACCATTAACTCTCTTTGTGAATAAGGTTGCATCAATTTTACCAATTTCAAAATCTTTTCAATAAGAAACTCTGTTAGGCATTTATACCAAGCACAAGGAGCTTGCTTAAGACCATATAAAACTTTGTGAAGTTTGTAAACGTGGTCAGTTTTCTTAGGATTGACAACACTAGGTGGTTTCTTAACATAGACTTCTTCTTGAATCTCACCATTTAAAAATGCACTTTTAATATCCATTTGGTAAAGATTGATATCATGGTGATTGGCATAAGCAAGAAGAATTCGAATGGCTTCTATTCTAGCAACGGGGGCGTAGGTCTCACTATAGTCCATACCTTTGACTTGCGTATATCCTTGGGCTACGAGGCGAGCCTTGTTGTGTATGACTTGATTGTCTTCATCTTTCTTGTTTTGAAATACCCATTTTGTGCCGATGATGTTTTGCTAGTCCTTGGGATTCTCCAGGAGTGTCCACACTTCGTTCCTCTCGAAGTTGTGAAGATCTTCATGCATAGCATTCACCCAATCCGCGTCTTCAAGAGCTTGTTCAACCTTCAAGGGTTCAATGCTAGAGATGAAATAATAATGCTCACAAAAGTTAGCTAAGCGAGTTTTAGGGCGAGTGATCCTCCTTGTTTATATGTCACCAAAGATTTGGTCTAGGGGATGGTTCTTGGTCACTTGTGCTCGAACTTGGGGTAGATTTGGCTTGTTGGATGGTGGAGCTTCTTCTTCATCATCTCCTTCATCTCCGTTGTTGTCGAAGTGGTCATCTCCTTGAGGTGGTGGTGAAGGAGGTTGTGGTGGATCTTCATGATGTACTTCCTACTCCCCTTCATCTTGCCATGTACCGCTTGTGGATGCTTCCATGCCGTTTTGTTGGTAGCCTTGATCCGAAGTAGGAGCTTCCACTTGGGTTGATGAAGTATTTTCCTTCACCTTCATGGGACGAATCTTGCCGATGGGCAAATCTTGGATAGCTTTAGAAGGATCTTTGTCACCTACATAATTTGGCAATTGTTCGACTTGCGAACCATTAGATTCATCAAACTTCACATCTACCATCTCTTCAACTTTTTGAGTGAAGTTCTTGTAGACTCGGTAGGTGTGAGAGTTCGATTCGTAACCAAGTAGGAAACCTTCATGAGATTTGGGAGCAAATTTAGCACGGTGATGCTTATCCAGAATGTAACACTTAGAGCGGAATACCCGAAAGTATACAACTTGGGGTTTGTGACCGGTGAGAAGCCCGTATGCTGTTTTATCGAGAAGCTTGTGCAAGTAGAGTCGGTTTGTGGCATGACATGTGTTTCCACGGCCTCTGCCCAAAAGTGTCTTGGCGTCTTGTATTCGTCAAGCATCGTTCTTGCCATATCGATGAGGGTTCGGTTCTTCCTCTCAACAACTCCATTTTGTTGAGGCGTGTACGTAGCCGAGAACTCATGTGAAATACCCTCTTCATCAAGAAAGGCATCCACATGGGTGTTCTTGAACTTCGATCCATTATGGCTTCAAGCCTTCTTGATCTTCACTTCAAATTGATTTTGCACTTTGCGTGCAAAGTTCTTGAAGATCTTTTGTACCCATGACTTATCATCAAGAAAGAATACCCACGTAAATCTGAAAAAAATCATCAACTATAACTAGACCATAAGAGTTTCCACCGAGACTCTTGTAAGCATCGGGACCAAAAAGATCCATATGAAGTAACTCGAGTGGTCTCCTAGTGGTCATGATGTTCTTGACCGGATGACTTCCGCCTACTTGCTTTCCTGCTTGACAAGCGCTACAAAGCCTATCTTTGGCAAATATAACATCTTTAACACCAAGAATGTGATTGCCCTTGATAAGCTTATCTAGATTTCGCATGCCTACATTTCCTAGCCTTCTATCCCATAGCCAACCTTTAGAAGATTTTGCAACAAGACAAGGATGAGGTTGGGACTTTTTAGTGAAATCGACAATGTATAGATCACCTCTACGAATACTGGTAAAGACAATTTTATGATTATCATAACGAAACACTTGGCAATCTACTTTGGTAAATAGCATATTGAAACCGAAGTCTGCTAGTCTAGATACGAAAAGAAGATTTAGCCAAGGGATCAACAAGCATCACATTTTGAATAGAGCTATCATGAGATATGACCACCTTACCAAGGCCAAGTACCTTACCCTTAGAGTTGTCTCCAAAGGTCACATACCTCCGAGGACCTTGATTAGGCGTGATCTCTTGGAACATATATTTATCTCTAGTCATGTGATCTGTGCATCCACTGTCGAGAATCCACTCTTTTCCATCGGACATGTAATCCTTGAAGTTTGCCATTAGACTCAGAATCTTCATGACCTTTTCATAATCGATGTTGAACAACTCATCTTCATCATAGTAGCCATGTTCTTCATTGTCATGATTTGGTGGAATCTCTTCGTCATAGAAACCAAGAGGCCCATTAGAATCGTAACCATGACAATTCTCAAGTTTATGAATGTGAATGGCTTCAATAATAATGTTGTTGATAGTTGTGACTTCTCCTTTAGCACACATAAGATCACGAATCTCAAATAGGCATTTATCAAAGTTTGGATCACTAGGCTTCATTTTGTGAAAAGCAACAGTTTAATGAAGAATTTCATGAAGTATTTTAATGAAATATTTTGATATTGTTTCTCCAAATCATTCCACAAAGTATAAGCACATGCAAAGTTCTTCAATTGAGAAAGCACAAATCTTGGTAAACCTCTAACAATAAGATTGGCAGTTCTAAGGTTACTAATCATGTCACTTTCCTCTTTGTGTGTGGGATGCAATTCATCAATGGGGAACACATATGGATTTTCAATATGTTTTCTCAAATGGAATTTGTCAAATAGATCAATCATGGCATTCTTCCATTGACTGTAGTATTCTCCATCAAGAATGGGCACTCTACAATACAAACTCTCGACACTAGACACATCCATCTTCCTCCACGGTGATGAAACGAAGCAATGGAGATCAATGCTCTGATACCAATTGTGGGATCAGTAGAAGAGTATATCTAGAGGTGGGTGAATAGACTACTAGCAGGAATTTAAAATCTACACAAGGTCCAAAGTTAAGTGTTGGTAGATTTTAGCAATTATAGCATGTCTAGCACACCCTACACATGCAAGTCATCAAGTATAGCAGCGGAAACTAGAGACATTGCACATGGGAGAAAAGAGTTGAGATAGGGAGATCAAACGCATGAAGGACATGAAGATTTTTCCCGTGGTTCCGATAGGTGGTGCTATCGTACGTCCACGTTTATGGAGTTTTCAACCCACGGTGGATAATGGCCACGAGAGTCCATGGAGAGCTGTACCCATGGAGGGTTCCATGAAGAAGCAACCTTGACTATACCATGGTGGCCTACGTCCACGGAGGACTAGCCTAACTCGGGGTAGATCTTCACGAAGTAGGCGATCTCCTTGCCCTTACAAACTTTTTGGTTCACTCCACAACACAAAGTAGGAGGCTCCCAAGTGACAACTAACAAATCTAGGAGACACCACCCTCCAAAAGGTAATAGGCTTGATAATGTCAATTAACTCCATGCTCTTGTGCTTCAAGATGATAGACTCCTCAACACACAATCACTCTCTCACAGATTTGGCTATGGTGGAAGATATTTATTGGGTGGAAATCAACTTGGGGAGGCTAGAGATAAACATTCATATGGTTGGAATGGAATGGCATGATCTCAACACATGAGTAGGTGGCTCTCTCTCACAAAATTAGTTGGTATGAGTGGGGTTCTGTTCTGAGTGCTTCTCTTGTGACTGAGTGGTGGTGGAGGGGTATATATAGGCATCTCCAAAAACCCAACCATCACACCTTAAGTGACCAACTCGGTGATACCAATGTGTGAATCTTGATGGTACCGAGTTGCTCCAAAGGTAGGAACTTTTGAATCTCGGTGAGACCGATACATAAATCTCGGTTGCGCCGATTAGGTGACCAACGGTCAGATTGCACAACTCGGTGATGCCGATCAACAAACTCGGTGGGACCGATTTTGTGAATCGAGGTAATAGGAAGTTGGCAACCCAAACTCGATGGCATCGAACCAGAATCGGTTGCACCAAGATAGAGTGGCATAAGGCTGGTGGAGGAGTCGAGGTCATGGTTGGCATCGAGGGTGCCAGGGACGTCATCCCCATGAACCGCTGGCTCAAGAGGGTGAACCTGCGTGGTAGGGTCGCCTTCATGAGCTTGTCACGTTCAAGGGGACGAGCTTCGAGGACCGACAACAAGGAGGGGTCCCAAGAGCCGTTGCGTTTCTACATGAAAATCAAGGACATGGAGAATCTCGCCATGCTTGTCATCCCTCCCAAGTTTGTGGAGGTGATGAAGGAGTGCTGGCGGTCAAGCTCCTGTGCGTCGTGGGGCTGATAGGCTATCGTCCAACAGGTGGTGCGAGTTCTGGGTTCAGTTCCCGAACTTCCAGGGGCAGATGGTGCTTGGCTAGGGCTGACAGTACTTCTGCCATCGTCATAGAATCACCCCCAGCGGCCTCATCGTCCTACAAATCTCCGGCCTTGGCCTGAAGGGCCAGATCTACAACTACGACAAGTTGATCATGCGTAGGGCGCACTGCACTAGGCACAACTGCATTGGTGACATTTTTCTCGCGCTCTAGATCACTAGCTAGTATGAATTCGTTAGTATTAACTTGTTAAGTAGTTTGCGGGGATGGTCTAAACTTATACTGTCAAACTATTAATATTTTGGCCAGGGATCAGCACACTCGGGTGTAGCAGGGGGCATGGGATGCCCGTGTTGTCTTGAAACCTAACCCCTATTAGCAGTATGCATGTTTATCTGTTGTTTAACATGTTGTTCGCTGCTTGTTTATCTGTCATTTGTTGTTAATTAGTTAATGCTCATGTCCGTAAGTCCGTTGTTGTGCTGCTAATGTGGTGGTAAGGCCATCACATTTGAATGGGGGTGAGAAAAACACAAACATGTACGCATCCAAACAGATGTGATTTGCATATGCTTGCCCCTTAAGCACATATGTAGTCAACCAAACAAGTGTCCCTAAAATGCTCATTAATTCAATGCATGAAACCAAACAATATGTAAATATTGGTTTGTTGAGACAGGTATGAAATGCATGTACTCTCACATAAGGCAACCAAGCACACCCTAGTTTTATTCCGCATTTGTTCAAGTTTAAACCGTAATTGTTTTAAAGCGCATATCCACCCTTTAGGCGACATCCACGTCCTTCCAGTATTACTGATGAATTTTTCTACCACTTTAACATCCACATGATCAAGAAGCAATGTCAATCACAAAGAAACAAAATTCATGAAATAGTATGAGTCCTTCATGGACGTCCTTTGAGGTCGGCTACGACTCCAATGACCAGGTCGAAACTCCATCGTGTTCGTCATGCTAGGATGCTAAGCCACAGACTTGATTTCAATGCTCCAATTACTACAACTAGTAATGAATTTACAAAGATTCACAAGTCAATACACGAGCCGTTATTCATTGTAATCGTCACACGCACATCATGTAATTACACACCTGCATCAAATACACACGAGCCATACTATTCACATCAACCCTACAAGAACAAGTTAGACATGTCATAACCCACAAGTATAGGGGATCAATCGTAGTCCTTTCAATAAGTAAGAGTGACGAACCCAACGAGGAGCAGAAGGAAGTGACAAGCGGTTTTCAGCAATGTATTCCCTGCAAGTGTTGTAAGTACCAGTGATAGATAGTTTTGTAGCAAGATAATTCGTAACAAGTGACAAGTGAAAATAGTATCAAGTGCACAGCAAGGTGGCCCAATCCTTTTTATAGAAAAGGACAAGACGGAAAGTACTATTATATAAAGCCAGTGCTCCTGAGGACACATGGGAATTACTGTCTAGTCGTGTTCATCATGTTGAGTTCATTCGCGTTTGTTACTTTGATAATTTGATACGTGGGTGGACCGGTGCTAAGGTGTTGTTCTTACTTGAACAAGCAACCCCCTTATGATTACCCCCTCTCGCAAGCATTCGCAACCATGAAAAAGAATTAAGATAAATTTAACCATAACATGAAACGTATGGATCCAAATCAACCCCTTGTGAAACAACAAATAAACTGGGGTTTAAGCTTCTGTTACTCTCACAACCCATCATCTACTTATTACTCCACAATGCCTTCCCTTAGTCCCATAACATGGTGAAGTGTCGTGTAGTCGACCTTCACATGACACCACTAAGAGAAGAAACAACATACACATCATCAAACTATCTAATGAATACCAACTTCACATGATTACTTATAACAAGACTTCTCACATGTCCTTGAGAACAAGATTAACTACTCACACCTCATCAACATGTTCAAGATCAAAGGTATAATAATGGTAATCAAGGATCTGCACCTAATATCTTCCACCAAGTAATCCAACAAGCTTCAACTACGAGATGTAATCAACACTACTAGTGACCCATAGGTACTAATTTGAGGTTTTGAGACAAAAACTGTATACAAGAGATGAACTAGGGTTGGAGATGAGATGGTGCTAGTGAAGATGTCAATGAATATTGGTCCTCCCACAAAGGAGGAAGCGTTGGTGATGACGATGGCGATCTCCTCCTCTTGGGGAGGAATTCCCTCGGCAGAATCTCTCTGCTCTGCCTAGGTTTCCGCCTTGAGATGGTGGAGCTTCGTCCTGAAAGTATTCTTATGATTTTCTCTAGGTCAAAACACGTCATATAGGACAAGAGGGGGGTCAGGAGAGCCACGAGGAGCCCACGACCCAACAGGGCGCGCCTAGGGGGGTGGTCGTGCCGTGTTAGCTCATGGCGAGCATATGGCCCCCCTTGATAACCCACAATTATAGGGGATCACAACAATTTTCAAGGGTAGAGTATTCAATCCAAATTTATAGATTCGACACAAGGGGATCCAAAGAATATTTGAGAGTATTAGCAGTTGATTTGTCAATTTAACCACACCTGGAGATAAATATCTGCAGCAAAGTGATCAGTAGCACAGTAATATGATAGGTTGATAGCAGCAGTAACAGTAACAGTGGCGGTAACAATAGCAGTAGTGGTTTTGCAAGGAGTGTAACAATAGCAACAACAATAGTAACTTAGTGAGAACAATAAGTGGAAAGGTTGTAGCCACTGGATCGGAGTATTCGTTGGATGATATTCATCATATAACAATCATAACCTAGGGCGACACAGAACTAGCTCCAGTTCGTCAATGTAATGTAGGCATGTATTCCGTATATAGTCATACATGCTTATGGAAAAGAACTTGCATGACATCTATTGTCCTACCCTCCCGTGGCAGCGGGGTCCATAAGAAAACTAAGGGATATTAAGGCCTCCTTTTAATAGAAAACTAGAACAAGGCATTAACACTTAGTGAATACATGAACTCCTCAAACTATGGTCATCACCGTGAAGTATCCCAAATATTGTCACTGTGGGGTTGGTGGTTCATAACACGTAATAGGTGCATATGACTTGGCATGATCGGTTCAATAACATAGATATAATGCTGATAACGTAAACGGTTCAGATCTGAAATCATGGCACTCGACCCCTAGTGACAAGCATTAAGCATGGCAAAGTCATAGAAACATCAATCTTATAACATAGTGGATACTAGGGATCAAGCCCTAACAAAACTAACTCGATTACATGATGAATCTCATCCAATTCCTCACCGACCAGCAAGCATACGAAGGAATTACTCACTCCCGATGGGGAGCATCATGGAATTGGTGATGGAGAAGGGTTTATGATGACGAAGACTGAAGATTCCCCTCTCCGGAGCCCCCAACGAACTCCAGATCTGGCCTCCCGATGAAAAAAAGGAGGTGGCGACGGCTCCATATCGTGAAACAAGGTAAAACCTTCTCTGTGATTTTTTCCGGAAAAACATGAATTTATAGCGTTGGAATTAGGGTCGAGGGACCCACGAGGTGTCCACCGTCCACCAGGCCGCGCTAGGGGGCCTGGTGTGCCTTGGTAGAGCGTAGGCACCCTGGGCCCCCTCTCAGGTGGCTTATGGCTCCATAATTCCTTATATTCCGAAATAAATCTCCAAAAAGTTCCACTCCATTTTGAGAACTTTTATTTCTGCACAAAAGTAACACCATAGTAGTTCTGCTAAAAAGCGTTAGTCCTGGTTAGTTCCATTCAAATCATGCAAATTAGAGTCCAAAACAAGAGCAGAAATATTAGGAAAAGTAGATACATTGGAGACGTATCAACTCCGCCAAGCTTAAACCCTTGCTTCTCTTCAAGCAAGTCAGTTGACAAACTAAAAGTGAGAAAGAAAAAACTTTTATGAACTCTTTTGTTCTTGTTTACATATATATGCTGAAGTAGCACCCAGGTTTTCAGCAAAGATCATGACTAACCATGTCAACAATAACTCTTAAAGACTATATTAACTAATATCAATGACACAAGTAACTAGTAAGCAATAATAATATATCTCAAGTGCAAACAATTTATCAAAACAATCCTGATATAATATGACAATAGTGGTATCTCGTTAGCCCTTTCCGAGACCGCAAAACATAAATGCAAAGCACCTCCAAAGTTCAAGCAGCGACTAAATATTGTAGTTCATGGTAGAAAAGATCCAGTCATGATGCATCCAACATTCACTATACACAATGCATGAGAATGACAATAGTGCTCTCAGATCTGGCGCTTATTTTAGAAGGTGATGACTCAACATTAAAGTAAATAGATAGTCCCTTCGCAGAGGGAAGCATGGATTTGCAGTGGTGCAAGAGCTCAAGGATTTAAATAAGAGACAAGTATGATTTTGGGAGGTACACCCTTCCTGTCAACATTACGACCAAGAGCTATTAATATCTTCCATGTTAAATAAATTATTGGCGGTTCCCAAGCGGTAAAAGTAAATGTTTACTCCCCCTCCACCAACAAACACACTCCACGACGAGCCAAATCCATGGGTACCGTCCAAACCAACAACATTCTTGGGGGAATTTTGTTTAATTATTCTCATTTATTTTGATTTCGGGACCAGGAATCCCTATTACCGCCCTTCTCGTGCAAGGATGAGTGAATAAACACTCATCATGAGAGTAACCCGCTTAACATGGAAGATACTGACCACCCCTTGTCGCTCCATGAGCGGCCCGGACACACAAAATAGATGTTCATTTGAAATTTTAGAGGTGGCACATGCAAATTTACTTGGAACGGCAAGGTAATACTGCATATAGGTAGGTATGGTGGACTCATCTCGAATAACTTTGGTTTAAGGGTTTTTGATGCACAAGCAGAATTCCCACTTGGTATAGGTGAAGGCTAGCAAATAGGTTAGCGGCCAGCTAGAGAGAAAATACGGTCATAAACATGCATTACAAATAATAAACATTGAATGCTATTGACAACCCACAAGTATAGGGGATCGCAACAGTTTTCAAGGGTAGAGTATTCAACCCAAATTTATTGATTCGACACAAGGGGAGCCAAAGAATATTCTCGAGTATTTGCAGCCGAGTTGTTAATTCATTCTCACCTGAAAGACTTAATATATGCAGCAAAGTATTCAGTAGCAAAGTAGTATGGAAGTAACGGTAACGGTACCAAAAGTAACAGTAGCAGTTTTGTAGTGATTGTAACAGTAACAGAGGAGAAGTAACTTAGCAAGGATCAGTATGTGGAAATCTCGTAGGCAATGGATCGGTGATGGATAATTATGCTGGATGCAATTCATCATGCAACAGTTATAACATAGGGTGACACAGAACTAGCTCCAATTCATCAATGTAATGTAGGCATGTATTCCATATATAGTCATACGTGCTTATGGAAAAGAACTTGCATGGCATCTTTTGTCCTACCCTCCCATGGCAGTGGGGTCCTAATGGAAACTAAGGGATATTAAGGCCTCCTTTTAATAGAGAACCGGACCAAAGCATGAGCACTTAGTGAATACATGAACTCCTCAAACTACGGTAATCACCGGAAAGAATCCCAGTTATTGTCACCCTGGGGGATGCGGATCATAACTCATAATAGGTGTCTACAACTTGCAATATAGGATCAAGAACACATATATATTCATGAAAACATAATAGGTTCAGATCTGAAATCATGTCACTCGGGCTCTAGTGATAAGCATTAAGCATAGCAAAGTCATAGCAACATCAATCTCAGAACATAATGGATACTAGGGATCAAACCCTAACAAAACTAACTCAACTATGATACGTCTCCATCGTATAGATAATGTTTGATTGTTTCATGCCAATATTCTACAACTTTCATATACTTTTGGCAACTTTCTATACTATTTTTGGGACTAACATATTGATCCAGTGCCCAGTGCCAGTTCCTGTTTGTTGCATGTTTTTTGTTTTGCAGAAAATGCATATCAAACGAATTCCAAATGGTATAAAAACTTATGGAGATTTTTTTGGAATATATGTGAATTTTTGGAAGTGGAATCAACAGAAGGCGGTGCCCGAAGGGCCCACAAGCCTACCAGGCACACCCTGGGGGGTAGGGCGCGCCCAGAGGGCTTGTGGGCACCCCTTAGGTTGGTTGGAGGTGTCCTTTGGGCGCAAGAAAGATATTTTTATAAGGAAAATCCTCTCAAAATTTCAGCTCAATCAGAGTTACGGATCTCCGGATATTTAAGAAACGGTGAAAGGCCAGAATCTGGGAGCATAGAAACAGAAGGAAACAGAGAGAGAGATCCAATCTCGAAGGGGCTCTCGCCCCTGCGCCGCCATGGAGGCCATGGACCAGAGGGTAAACCCTTCTACCATCTAGGGAGGAGATCAAGGAAGAATAAGAATTAGGAGGGCTCTCTCCCCCTCTCCCCCGGTGGCGCCGGAAAACCGCTGGGGCCATCATCGTGACGGCGATCTACTCCAACAACTCCGCCATCTTCACCAATACCTCCATGACCTTCCCCCATCTATCTACAGCGCTCCACTCTCCCGCAAACCTCTGTACCCTCTACTTTAACATGGTGCTTTATGCTTCATATTAGTATCCAATGATGTGTTGCCATCCTATGATAACTGAGTAGATTTTTGTTGTCCTATTAGTTGATTGATGATCATGATTGGTTTGAGTTGCATGTTTCATTATTGGTGCTGTCCTATGGTGCTCTCCGTGTCATGCAAGTGTGAGGGATCCGTTCTGTAGGTGTTGCAATGTGTTCATGATTCACCTATGGTGGGTTGCTTGAGTGATAGAAGCATAAACCCGAGTAGGTGGGTTGTTGCATATGGGAGTAAAGAGGACACCTTAATGATCTTTAGTAGTTGTGGATGCTTGCTATAGTTCCAATCATAAGTGCATATGATCCAAGTAGAGAAAGTATGTTATCTTATGCTTCTCCCTCATATAAAATTTCAATAATGATTACCGGTCTAGTTATCGATTGCCTAGGGACAATTCCGCAACTCCTACCACCACTTTTCCACACTCGTTAAACTAACTTAGTTGTTTCTTTATCTAAGCAGCCCCTAGTTTTTATTTACGTGCTCTTTATTATCTTGCAAACCTATCCTATCACACCTATGAAGTACTTCTAGTTTCATACTTGTTCTAGGTAAAGCGAACATTAAGCGTGCGTAGAGTTGTATTGGTGGTCGATAGAACTTGAGGGAATATTTGTTCTACCTTTAGCTCCTCATTCGGTTTGACACTCTTACTTATCGAGAAAGGCTACAATTGATCCCCTATACTTGTGGGTTATCAAGACCCTTCTGGCGCCGTTGCTGGGGAGGTGAGTGCTTGAAGGTATATCTTTAGATCTTGCAATTGAATCTTTTAGTTTCTTGTTTTCCACTAGTTTGGTTTTATAAAATAAAACTACAAAAAATGGAATTGAGGTTGCCTCATATGCTTCATCTTTTTAATGTCTTTCGTGAAAATGATGGAAAGGAAAATTGTGCTCAAGTGTTAGAAGAAGAAGTTATTAAAATGTTTGGCAATGTTTGAGTGATGAGCATGATAGTGATATTGTTAGTATGAATTCTCTGAATATTCATGATGCTAATGATATGCAAAACCACAAGCTTGGGGATGCTATGTTTGATGAAGATGATATTTTTAGCCCCCCCCCCCCCCCCCCGCCCAAGTTTTGATGAGCAAAACTATTATGATTATGACATGCCTCCTATCTATGATGATTATTGTGATGACACGTATGCTATAAAGAGTAATGGTAACCATGAAACTTGTCATCATGATTTTAATATTCAAAGTGGTTATGTCAATCAAGTATGTCATGATAGTTATTTTGTTGAGTTTGCTCCCACTATTTTGAATGAGAAGAAAATTGCTTATGTGAAGAGTGAAATTTTTTCTATGCTTGTGCATCATAAAAATAATGATTTATGTGCTGGTTATATTGTGGAATTTCTTCATGATGCTACTGAAAATTATTATGAGGGAGGAACATATGCTTGTAGGAATTGCAATAATATCAAGTTTCCTCTCTATGTGTTCAAAGTTTTGAAGTTATGCTTGTTTTGTCTTCCTATGCTAGATGATTCTTGTTCCCATAAATTGTTTGATCACAAAATCCCTATGCATAGGAAGTGGGTTAGACTTAAATGTGCTTTTCATGAGATTCATGATGCTCTTTTGCATGTTTCAATTACTACTCCTATGTGAGCATCATTGAAATCATCATGCCTAGCTAAAAGGCATTAACGAAAAACGCTTGTTGGGCGACAACCCAACACTTTTAATTTATGCTTTTATGTGTTCACATGATTAAGATACTGTTGTAATCATGTTTTGTGTCTTTTATTTCAATAAAGTGTCAAGTAAAGCCTTTGGGATAGTGTGGATACTTGCTTGTTCGATTCTGTGCAAAAACAGAAAGTTTTGCCTCTAGTATATGAATTATATGATTTTACTCGAGCGTAAAATAATTCTTAAATTTTTACAAAACATTTATAGGCAAATTCATTGAGGTTTCCTAATTGTTCAAAAAAATTTGTAGTCAGGGAAGTATGGTGATAATTCAGATCTTTATAGGTTGTTCTGTTTTTGACAGATTCTGTTTTGCATGCATAGTTTGCTTGTTTCAAGTGTTCCTGTAGCTTATATTGAGTAATATAAATTGTGGTAATTATTTAATACAGTAGGTATCATGTGGGAACAATTATGAATCTTGTATTGACATTACCTAAGTGAATGGTCTATGTTTACTACACTAACCTTTCTCACAAAGTTCTGTTATGTTTTGTGTGATTGAAGTTTTCAAGTTTTGGGTGAGACACCGATATGAGAAGAATAAGGAGTGACAAGAACCTAATATTGGGGATTCCCAAGGAACCCCCAAGGTAATGTCCAAGGAATACTCAAGCGCCTAAGCTTGGGGATGCCCCGGAAGGCATCCCCTCTTTCGTCTTCAACACTATTGCTATATCTTACTTGGAGCTACATTTTTATTCATCACATAATATGAGTTTTGCTTGGAGCATCATTAGTTTTTGTTGTTATATGTTAGGTGTTATTTATAATTTATTCTTTCAATAAAAATTTCCAAGAATTGCCTTTAGGATGCTTGAATTGCATGTTTGATGTGTGCTCAGTAAAAACAGAAACTTCTGCTGTAGTGTTTGAATTTTCATATTTTACTGGAATGTGGAAAGTTTCTGAAATATGTACACAGTGTTGTAATATAAATTTTACAGCATGTCCTAAATTTTAATAATTTTTTGAGTTATAGAATTACACTATTTTCATAAATTTCTACAGACTTTTCTGTTTAGACAGATTGTTGTCATAGTTTCGTTATCTACTTATCCTATAGTTTCCATAGCCTATATTGGTAGATATAAATTGTGGAAATGATAGCATACAGTACCTAATGTTTGAAAATTATTATGCAACTTGTCTTTGCAGTACATAAAGAGTTGGTTTATTATTATGTGTACTAACCTATCTCACGAGTTCTTTTTGAGTTTTGTGTGGATGAAGTTTTTGAGAATAGGTGAAACCGTGGTATGAGAGGATTGAACGAGATACAAAAGATCAAGCTTGGGGATGACCAAGGCACCCCAAGTAAATATTTCAAGAACTCTCAAGCATCTAAGCTTGGGGATGCTACGCATCCCACCTCTCTTCATCAACAATTATCGGTTAGCCTATGTTGAGCCTAAATTTTTATTCGTTAACATGATGCGTGCTATTCTTGGAGTGCTATTTTTATTTTGCTTGCTATATGAATAAAGTACTTAAGATCTGAAAATATTTATTGAGGGATAGAGAGTCTTCACATATCTACTTAATTGTTTGACTACTCATTGATCTTCACTTATATCTTTTGAGCTAGGCAATGTTGCTCTAGTGCTTCACTTATATCTTTATAGAGCATGGTGGTATTATATTTTATAGAAATTATTGAACTCTCGTACCTTACTTATATTATTTTGAGAGTTTATTAAAACATCATGTTAATTTGTTTAGGTTATGAATTTAGTCCTAATATATTGGGCATCCAACAGGGATATAATAAAAACTTTCATATTAAGTGCATTAATAAACTATGAGAAGTTTGATTCCTTGCATATAGTTTTGAGATAATAGATATGGTAATATGAGAGTCATGCTAGTGAGTAGTTGTGAATTGGAAGAGATACTTTTGTTAAAGCTTGTGATTCCCGTAGCATGCACGTGTGGTGAACCGTTATGTAAGTCGAAGCATGATTTGTTTAATGATTGTTTACCTTTGTGTGAGGGTCGGGAGCGCGCGATGGTTAAATCCTACCAACCTCTCCGCTAGGAGCATGCGTCTAATGCTTTGTTTGATAACTAATAGACTTTTGCAATAAGTATGTGAGTTCTTTATGACTAATGTTGAGTCCATGGATTATACACACTCTCACCCTTCCATCCTTGCTAGCCTCTCTAGTACCGCGCAACTTTCGCCGGTACACCAAACCCTCCTTCCTCAAAACAGCCACCATACCTACCTATTATGGCATTTACATAGCCATTCCGAGATATATTGCCATGCAACTGCCACCATGTAGTTTTTTTATGACTTGCATCATCACTTCATATTGCATATAGAGTCATACTTTGTCATAGGTATCGAGTTGTAATTTCTTTTTTTGAGTTATAAGTAAATAAAAGTGTGATGGTTTTTAATTAATAGAGCAATGTCCCATGAGAGAAAAGGATGATGGAAGCCATGACTCCCTCACAAGTTGGGATGAGTATCCGGACTTTACAAAAAATAAAAGAGGCCATCGAAGCCCAAACAAAAAAGAGAGGCCAAAGAAGCCCACCAAAATAAAAAAGGGAAAATAAATAAATAAATAAATAAAATGAATGAGAGAAAGAGAGAAGGAACAATTGCTATTACCTTTTCCACACTTGTGCTCCAAAGTAGGACCATGATCTTCATAATAGATAGTCTCCTATTTTGTCACTTTCATATAACTAGTGGATATTCATTTTGCACGCCCACTTAGCTTTCTTTTTGATCTTTCATACACTTATAGCTCTAAGTGCATTTGTTGCATGGCAATCCCTACTCACTCACATTGATATCTATTGATGGGCATCTCCGTAGCCCGTTGATACGCCTAGTTGATGTGAGACTATCTTCTCCTTTTCTCCTTGCACCTCCTCCATATTCTATTCCACCTATAATGCTATATCCATGTCTCACGCTCATGTATTGCGTGAGAGTTGAAAAGGTTTGAGAACACCAAAAGTGTGAAATAATTGCTTGACTTGTTCTTCGGGGTTGTGGATGATTTAGATACTTTGTGTGGGGAAGATGGAGCATAGCTAGACCATATGATTTTGTAGGGATAACTTTCTAAGACCATGTTATTTCGAAAGGACATGCCTACCTTGTTGGTGTGCTTAAAGTATTAATGTTTTTATTTCAATATTAGACTATTGTTTTGAATCTTACGGATCCGAATATTCATGCCGCAATAAAGAATATTACATGGATAAATATGTTAGGAAGCATTCCACATCAAAAATTATATTTTTATCATTTACCTACTCGAGGACGTGCAGGAATTAAGCTTGGGGATGCTGATACGTCTCCAACGTATCTATAGTTTTTTGCTTGTTTCATGCTACTATATTATCATTCTTGGATGTTTTACTATCATTTTACCACAACTTTATATTATTTTTGGGACTAACCTATTAACCCAGAGCCGAGTGCCAGTTTCTATTTTTTCCTTGTTTTTGAGTTTCACAAAAAAGGAATATCAAATGGAGTCCAAATGGAATAAAAATTTACGGTCATTTTTTGGGACCACAAGAGACCCACGGAGCATCGGAATTGGGCCAGAAGACCCATGAGGCAGTCACAAGCGTCTGGGGCGCGACCACCCCCCTAGGCACGCCCTGCAGGCTTGTGACTCCCTCGTGGCCCATCCCGACTTATTTCCACCGCCATAAATTCCTATAAATACCAAAAGCCCCAACGCAGAACCTAGATTGGGAGTTCCGCCGCTGCAAACCTTCAGAGCCACAAAAAACCAATTGGGAGCCCATTCTGGCACCATGCCGGAGGGGGAAACAATCATCGGAGGCCATCTTCATCATCCCGACGCTCTCCATGACGAGGAGGGAGTAGTTAACCCTCAGGGCTAAGGGTATGTACCAATAGCTATGTGTTTGATCTCTCTCTCTCTCTCGTGTTCTTAAGATGGCACGATCTTGATGTACCGCGAGCTTTATTGATATAGATTGAATCATATGGAGTTTTCCCCTCCCTATCTTCTGGTGATGAATTGAGTTTTCCCTTTGAAGTTTTCTTATCGGATTGAGTCTTTAAGGATTTGAGAATACTTGGTGTATGTCTTGCGATGGGATATCCGTGGTGACAATGAGATGTTCTATTGATCCACTTGATGTATGTTTTGGTGATCTACTTGCGGGTTCCATGACCTTGGGAATCTATGCATAGGGGTTGGCACACGTTCTTGTCTTGACATTCCGGTAGAAACTTTGGGGCACTCGTTGAAGTTCTTTGTATTGGATTGAACATGATGAATCTGAAATTATGTGATGCATGTCGTATAATCAAGCCCATGGGTACTTGTGGTGACATTGGAGTATCTAGGTGACATTAGGGTTTTGGTTGATGTGTGTCTGAAGGTGTTATTTTAGTACGAACTCTAGGGCTGTCCGTGACACTTATAGGGATAGCTCATAAGATTGATTTGAAAAGATAACTTTGAGGTGGTTTCATACCCTACAATAATTTCTTCGTTAGTTCTCCGCTATTTGTGACTTTGGAGTGAACTCTTTGTCGCACGAGAGGTATTTACATATGATTCAACTATGCCAATATTGCTGAGAGAAATCACACTAGTGAAAGTATGGACCCTTGGCCTTGTTTCTAAGTATTTATACAACGTTTTGCTCGCTGTTTACTATTTGTTACCTTGCTGTTTTTATATTTTCAGATTACAAAAACCTATATCTACCATCCATATTGCACTTGTATCACCATCTCTTTGCCGAACTAGTGCACCCAATACAATTTACCATTATATTGGGTGTGTTGGGGACACAAGAGACTCTTTGTTATTTGGTTGCGGGGTTGTTTGAGAGTGACCATCTTCATCCTACACCTCCCACGGATTGATAAACCTTAGGTTATCCACTTGAGGGAAATTTGCTATTGTCCTATAAAACTCTATGCTTGGAGGCCCAACACGAGTCTACAAGAAGAAGGTTGTGTAATAGACATCAACCTATGATGGGATTACTCACGAATGGTGGAGAGCATCATGGAATCGGTGATGAAGGATGGTTGGTGATGACGATGGTGTCGATTTCCCCTCTCCCGAGCCCAAAACGGACTCCAGACCCGGTCTCCCTAGGAAGAACAGGAGGTGGCTGCGACTCCGTATCGTCAAACGCGATGAACTCTTCTCCCTGATTGTTTTGTCCGCAAATAGGGTTATATGGAGATGGAGAGGAGGTCGGAGGAGCCACGAGGGCCCCACAATCCTGCTAGGCGCGGCCAGGGGGGTGGCCGCGCCTAGCAGGCTTGTGGCCTATAGGTGGCTCCCCTTTGGTTACTTCTTGCGCCATTATTTTTTATTAATTCCAATAATATTCTCCGTAAATTGTGATGATGATCCGAGAACTTTTATTTCTACACAAAAATAACACCAAGGCAGTTCTGCTGAAAACAACGTCAGTCCGGGTTAGTTCCATTCAATCATGCAAATTAGAGTCCAAAACAAGGGCAAAAGGGTTTGGAAAAGTGGATACGATGGAGACGTATCAGCTATCACGAGTAGGATATGGACACAATGAACATAAATATCGTGAAGGCTATGTTGGTTTTGATTCAAGTACATGCATGAACATGTATCAAGTCAAGCCGCTTGAAACATTCAGAGGAGGATACCATATCATCATACTACATCACAACCCTTTTAATGCATGTTGAAAACCAAGATAAATCATTATCCACTCCTAGCTACTTGAGCATGGCATGAATCACTATGATCTCCAATTGTCATTGCAAACATGTTCAATCATAATACGCTGAATCATGGATACCAGGTTAAACACATTTACAAAAACAAGAACAAGTTGAGTTCATACCCGCTTTTCTCTGGCACAGTCAATTCATCAAATGTCATCATTATTTCCTTTCACTTGCACAATCGAAATGATATGAAAATAATAATAGTGCAAGAGTATCATGGACTAAGCTGGAATCTGGAAGACAAAATAATATGGGCTCTGTGTTAGATCAACAATAATGCATATGAGATCCACTCAACATTTTTATTGTGGTCTTCTCCTTGGTATGACTCAATAAAAGAAAAATAATTTCAGAGAAACACACTGAAATATTTTTGGAGTTTTTAGTTTTTCTCTAAGAAAGCAAATAAGAGAAGGAAAACAAAAATGGGGAAAACTATTTACATAGGAGAACTCCCAACAAGCAAAAGAAGAAATGAGAAATCTTTTTGGGTTTTCTTTTAATACTACAATTAACTAAAATGAAAAGAAAAAAAACGAAGGATTTTGGATTTTCTCAAAGGTTTTCAGACACACAAGAAGAAAACGAGAAAAAAATGAATCTAGCATGGATGATACAATGAAAGAGTGTGGACACCGACAAATGAAATGAAATGTGTGAACATGAATGTAATGTCGGTGGGAATGCGTACTCTCCCAAGCTTAGGCTTTTGGCCTAGCTTGGTAATCACCATCCGTAGCCTAGATAATGGCCCGAGTGATAGCCTACCGAGGCTCTTAGTACAACCACCTTTGCCCTCGTAGCAGCTTCAACCTCTGCATTGTACGCACGAGCCTCGCTCTCACTGACAAAGTATCTTCCCTTGCTGTTAAAATCAAAGAGAGGAGGAGCAGGCAATACAATAGGCACAACGAGACCGTTATCAAACCTCAAATTGTGGGTATAGTTATTAGCTATGCCTGATTTATGGTGTTTCATGGCATGAAAGTCTAAGTACTAGTTAGGTAAGATAGGATCATTAGGCCAAGGGGACACTCCCAACCTCGTAGCGAGGCGAGAAGCATAAATCCCTCCATAGAAATTACCGTTAGAAGCATTGAGAGTCAATCTCCGTGCAATAATTGCTCCTAAGTTGTAGTCTTTAGTTCCGGTTGAAGCAGTGTAAATAAGACTCAAATCATGAGCACAAAGCATGCTACAATCCTGCTTGCCTACAATGCATTTACCATTAAAGAGTGCAAGGTATTGAATAGACGGAAAATGGATGCTTTTTATCCTACCTTGTGTCACTCCTCTAATTTCACCACAACAAAGGGTTCTAAAAAATGATTCAAACTCGGGTTTAGTGGGTTCATCTAGCGAATCCCATTATGGAATTTTACACGCATCACAAAATACGTCTAAAGGCATGGTGAAATCATTATCACACAGACTAAATGAAACTCTTGACTCGGTTGGAAAATATTTGAATTTCCTTGTAAGTGTCTCCATGAGAGTAAGGTGTTGAGTGCACTTATCTTCGATGAAGGTAACCAGATTGGCATTACGGGCATACTGTTCAAATTCTTCCTTAATACCTGCACTTTCCATGAAAGTGTTACACGTCCAAAGGCATGATTTAGTTGGAGCGTTTCGTATCAAGCTTGCACTTGGCTCAACATATGATTGTCGTATAGAGCTTTCACTTGATGATGCTCTTGAGGATCTCCTTCTAGAAGAACTCCCGAAGAATTGCATTTTATTTGCAAACAATTTCTAAAAAAATTGTGACACCAAATTTTGTTAACAAAACGAAATAAGATTGATAGCAACTACTCCTAGGGATGCATAGGGGCCATATCAAGCATTCAAACTACTTAGAACTCTAAGAATTCAATATGCAAGTTCATCTACAGTGACACCAAGAGTAGCTAATTACTCTAAAAATAAACCACTAAATCAAAAACTAATTGGAGGAATGGGGGAGTTACATACCGAGAAGCAATCCCCTAAAACAGTTTCGGAAATAGAGCTTTGAGCAAAGAGATTGAAATCCATGGGTTCTTTAGCAAGAACACAAGGGAGAGAGCAATGGTGTTTTTTTCAGGAGGTAGGAGATGACATGGGTTAAAGGGATAAGCGAGGGGACCCACCCTCTACTAGGCCGCGCAAGGGGGGTCTGGCACGCCCTGGTGGAGCATGGTCACCTTGTGCACCCCCCTCTAGTGTTATCGGTCGTAGAAATTCGTAAATAAACAAGAAAAATCCTATCAAATTTTCAGGGCATTCTTAGAATTTTTATTTTTGGGTCATTTTTTATTGCACGGAAAAAACAGAAAACCGGATAATATGGCATTTTATTTTACTAACTAAGAAAAACAGAAAACTAAAGGTGACTACACAGAGTTGTGTCTTCCGAATTCATCAACTTCATACCTCTCAAAAATGATTCAATAATAAGGTTGATCAAGTCTTATTAACAACCATTTTCAATTAGCATGAAACCAAAGAACTTTCATAAAACACTAGGTTACCTCAACGGGGATAGGCGTATCCCCAACCATAATTATTTCACATTTCTTTTTGATAGTAGGTATAGGTAATTGAAAGCTTCCAATAATGAGTGTCAAAGAATTTTCAATAACATTCACACCATGTACTTGGAATTATTTCTTCCGAAAGTGCACCGTATGCTCATTACCATTGATATGAAAAGTGACCTTGCTTTTATTGCAGTCAATAACAGCCCCTGCAGTATTCAAAAAGGGTATACCAAGGATAATTGACATGTTGTCGTCCTCGGGCATCTCAAGAATAAAAAAGTGTGTTAAGATAGTAACATTTGCAATAACAACGGGCACGTCCTCACAAATACAGATAGGTATTGCAGTTGATTTGTCAGCCATTCGCAATGGTATTTCAGTAGGTGTGAGTTTATTCAAATCAAGTCTTTTATATAAAGATAAAGGCATAACACTAAGAGCACCTCCCAAATCACACAAAGCAATTTTGACATAATTTGTTTTAATGGAGCAAGTATAGTTGGTATTCCAGGATCTCCAAGTTTTTTAGGCACTCCATGCTTAAAAGAATAATTAGCAAGCATGGTGGAGATTTCAACTTCAGGTATCTTTCTTTTATTAGTGATGATGTCTTTCATGTACTTGGCATAAGGAGACATCTTTAAAATATCCGTTAAACGAGTATGCAAAAGACTGGCCTAATCATTTCAGCAAAGCGTTCAAATTCTTCATGATCCTTTTTCTTAGATGGTTTAGGTGGAAAAGGCATGGGTTTGTGAACCCATGGTTCTCTTTCTTTACCATGTTTTCTAGCCACAAAGTCCTTTTTATTGTATCGTTTATTTTTAGGTTGTGGGTCATCAAGATCAACAACATGTTCTATTTCTACATCATTATCTGGTTCTTTATCATTACTAGGTTGAGTTTCCTCATGAACATCACTATCATTATCATCATCACTAGGTGGATGTTCATTACTAGATTGAGTTTCAGCATCAGAAATAGAGACATCATTAGTATCACCAGGAGGTTTTTCTATCTCAGGTTCACTAGAAGCATGCATAGTCCTATCATCTTTCTTTTTATTTTTCTTCTTAGAAGGACTAGGTGTATCAGCATCAGTTCCTTGAGATTCTTGTTCAATTCTTTCTGGATGACCCTCAGGATAAAGAGGTTCTTGGGTCATTCTACCTCCTCCAGTTAATATTCTAACAACATGATCATTCATATTATTATTCATTTCATCAAGCAATTCTCTTTGAGATTTAACAACTTGTTCTAACTGAGTTTGAACCATAGAGGCATGCTTTCCTACACCTCTAACATAATTACTGATTCTAAATAGCAAGTCACTCAAGCGAGCAATCATATCAGAATTATATTTCAAGTGTTTCAGAACATTTGCATTGAAGTGCTCTCGCTTCATAATGTAGTTATCAAACTCATATAAGCATTGCCTAGGATGTTTATTGTAAGGGATATCACCTTCATCAAACTTTAATAAAGAATTTACCTCTACCACTTGTGGAGGTGGTGTGTGTTGAGTCCATGAATTTCTTCAATAGTTGGTAAATTCTTAACATCCTCAGCTTTAATACCTTTTTCCTTCATACATTTCTTTGCCTCTTGCATATCTTTAGTACTGAGAAATAACATGCCCCTCTTCTTCGGAGTGGGTTCAATTGGTGGTTCACGGAGAGTCCAATCATCATAGTTCTTCAATATATTATTCAATTGTTACTCAGCTTGTTCAATAATTCGTTCCCTGAAAACACAACCAGAGCAACTATCTAGGAAGTTCATAGAAGCATTAGTTAGTCCGTTATAGAAGATATCAAGTATTTCATGTTTCTTAAGAGGATGACCAGGCAAATCATTAAGCAATTGGAGAAGCTTCCCCCAAGTGTGGGAGACTCTCTTCTTCAATTTGCACAAAGTTAAATATTTCCTGTAAGGCAGCTTGTTTCTTATGAGCAGGAAAATATTTTTCAGAGAAGTAGTAAATCATATCCTTGGAACTACGCACACAACCAGGAGTAAGAGTATTGTACCATATCTTAGCATCACCCTTTAATGAGAATAAAAATAATTTGAGAATATAATAGTAGTGAATCTTCTCATCGTGAGCAAATAGGGTGGCTGTATCATTCAACTTAGTAAGGTGTGCTACCATAGTTTTAGTTTCATAGCCATGAAAAGGATCAGTTTCAACCAAAATAATTAACTTTGGGTCGACAGAGAATTCATAATCCTTATCGGTAACAAAGATGGGTGAAAGCAAACTTGGGTTGACATTTCATTTTAGCATTCAAAGTCTTTTCCTTATACTTGCACAACAGTTTCTTAACATCATTTCTATCCTTACAAGCAAGAATCTCTCTAGCTATTTCTCTATCTAAAGCATAACCTTCAGGTATATTAGGCATTTCAAATCTAGGAGAGTGAGGCCTATTAGGTGTTTCATAATCATTAGTTTCAAAGTTCTCATCAGTTTCAGCAGAGTCATCAGTTTCAATGATCTCATTCTCTTTAGCCCTATCAATTTGTTCATCAAGAAATTCACCTAATGGCACTTTTTCATCAAGCATGGTACTAGCATCATCATAAACATCATTCATAGCAGAAGTAGCACCATCAATATCAGAATTAGTAGCATGTGGTGGTGTTGCAAGCTTACTCATAACAGAAGGTGAATCAAGTGCAGAGTGTGATGGAAGTTCCTTACCCCCCCCTCTCCTAGAGGGAAAAATATTTGTTTTAGTATCCTTCAGATTCTTTATAGTGATCAATTGATATAAATCCCAAGTGACTCAACAAATATAGCTATGGTCCCCGGCAACGGCTAAACCACAAGTATAGGGGATCGCAACAGTTTTCGAGGGTAGAGTATTCAACCCAAATTTATAGATTCGACAAAAGGGAAGCAAAAGAATATTTGAGAGTATTAGCAGTTGAGTTGTCAATTCAACCACACCTAGAGATAAATATCTCCAGCAAAGTGCTTAGTAGCACAGTAATATGATAGGTTGATAGCAGCAGTAGCAGTAGCAGTAGCGGTAACAATAGCAGTAGTAGTTTTGCAACGAGTGTAACAGTAGCAGCAACAATAGTAACTTAGCGAGAACAAAAAGTGGAAAGGTTGCAGGCTCTGGATCGGAGTATTCATTGGATGATATTCATCATATAACAATCATCACCTAGGGCGACATAGAATTAACTCCAGTTCGTCAATGTAATGTAGGCATGTATTCCGTATAATTCATACATGCTTATGGAAAAGAACTTGCATCACATCTTTTGTCCTACCCTCCTGTGGCAGCGGGGTCCATAAAGAAACTATGGGATATTAAGGCCTCCTTTTAATAGAGAACCGGAACAAAGCATTAACACTTAGTGAATACATGAACTCCTCAAACTACGGTCATCACCGTGAAGTATCCCAAATATTGTCACTATGGGGTTGACGGATCATAACACATAATAGGTGCATATGACTAGGCAAGATCGGATCACGAACATAGATATAATGATGATAACATAAACATATCAGATCTAAAATCATGGAACTCAAGCCCTAGTGTCAGGCATTAAGCATGGCAAAGTCACAACAACTTCAATCTTAGAACATAGTGGATACTAGGGATCAAGCTCTAACAAAACTAACTCGATTACATGATGAATATCATCAAACTCCTCACCGACCAGCAAGCCTATGAAGGAATTACTCACTCCGGGTGGGGAGCATCATGGAATTGGTGATGGAGAAGGGTTGATGATGACGAAGACCGAAGATTCCCCTCTCAGGAGCCCCAAACGGAATCCAGAACTAGCCTCCCGATGAAGAATAGGAGGTGGTGGTGGCTCCGTATTGTGAAACGAGGTAAAACCTTCTCTCTGATTCCCCCCCAGAAAAATGTTAATTTATAGCGTTGGAATTAGGGACGGGGACCCACGAGGTGTACACCCTCCACCAGGTCGCGCATAGGCATGGCATATTCTTCATGTTCATGTTGTTCATAGGCAGGGTTTGTTCTTGATGTTAAAGGTAGATTGGTGCTCGCATAGGCAGGGTATGTTGCATCATTTCATTACGTGCATCGTGTTCACGGTAGGTAGGACAAAATTCCTAGCTTATACACATTGTCGGACCATTGTGTTTGCTCCTTTAGGTACTACTATCGATGTAGCATGCTGCCAAATGTGGAAGTGGTCGCAATTTGAATTGGTAGCTTTAGATCATGGCATTGATGTTTCGGAAACTACACTGATCAATGGCTGTTGCCCAAGAGAAAGTGACACTTGCTATTCGACAAGTGCCACTGATCAGTGTCTGATCCCATTGCCCTATTACTAACCTATGTCATATTAGCTCACAAGGTGATGAAGATGGAGTGGGACAAGGCTGGTGGAGGAGCCAAGGTCGTGGTTGGCATCGAGGGTGCCAAGGACCTCATCCCCATGAACTGCTGTCTCAAGAGGGTGAACCTTCTTGGTAGGGTCGTCTTCATGAGCTTGTCATGTTCAAGGGGACGAGCTTCGAGGACCGACCATGAGGAGGGGTCCCAAGAGTGGTTGCGTTTTTACATGCAAATCAAGGACATGGAGAATCTCACCATGCTTGTCATCCCTCCCATGTTCGTGGAGGTGATGAAGGAGTGCTGGCGGTCAAGCTCCCGTGCATTGTCAGGCTGACAAGCTGTCAATCAACAAGTGGTGTGAGTTCTCGGTTCATTTCCCGAACTTCCAGGGGCCGATGGTGCTTGGCCGGGCTAATAGTACTTCTGTCCATCGTCGTAGAATCGCCCCAGAGTCCTCATCGTCCTGCAAATCTCTGACCTTGGCCTGAAGGGGCAGATCTACAACTATGACAACTTGATCATGTGCGGGGCGCACTGCATAGGCACAACTACATTAGTGACATTTTTCTCGCGCTCTAGATCACCATCTAGTATGAAGTCGTTAGTATTAACTTGTTAGGTAGTTTGCGGTGATGTTCTAAAATTATGTTGTCAAACTATTAATATTTTGGCCAGGGATCCACACACCAGGGTGTAGCAGGGGGCATGGGATGCCCGTGTTGTCTTAAAACCTAACCCCTACTAGCAGTTTGCATGTTTATCTGTTGTTCAACCTGTTGTTTGCTTCTTGTTTATCTGTCATTTGTTGTTAATTAGTTAATTCTCATGCCCGTTGTTGTGCTGCTAATGTGGTGGTAAGGCCATCACATTTGAATGGGGGTGAGAAAAACACAAACATGTATGCAACCAAATAGATGTGATTTGCATTTGCTTGCCCCTTAAGCACATATGTATCCAACCAAACAAGTGGCCCTAAAGTGCTCTTTAATGCAATGCATGTAACAAAACAATATGTAAATATTGGTTTGTTGAGACGGGTATGGAATGCATGTACTCTTGCAGAAGGCAACCAAGCACACCCTAGTTTCATTCCGCATTTGTTCAAGTCTAAACCGTAATTGTTTTAAAGCGCATATCCCCCTTTAGGCAACATCCACGTCCTTCCAATATCACTGATGGATTTTTCTACCACTTTGACATGCACAAAATCAAGAAGCAATGTTAGTCACAAAGAAACAAAATTCATGAAATAGTATAAGTCCTTCGTGGACGTCCTTTGAGGTCAGCTCCGACTCCTATTACCAGGTCGGAACTCCATCGTGGTAGTCATGCTAGGACGCTAAGCCATGGACTTGATTTATATGATCCAATGACTACAACTAGTAATGAATTTACAAAGATTCACAAGTGAACATGCGAGTCGTTATTCATTATAATAGTGACACACACATCATGTAATTACACACATGCATCAAATACACACGATCCATACTATTCACATCAACCCTACAAGAACAAGTTAGACGTGTGATAACCCATAAGTATAGGGGATCAATCGTAGTATTTTTGATAAGTAAGAGTGACGAACCCAATGAGGAGCAGAAGGAAGTGACAAGCGATTTTCAGCAATGTATTCCCTACAAGTGTTGTAAGTACCAGTGATGGATAATTTTGTAGCAAGATAATTCATAATAAGTGACAACTAACAATAGTAGCAAGTACTCTTATATAAAGCAAGCGCTCCTGAGGACAAATGTGAATTATTGTCTAGTCACGTTCATCATGTTGAGTTGATTCACGTTCGTTACTTTATAATTTCATATGTGGGTGGACCGGTGCTAAGGTGTTGTTCTTACTTGAACAAGAAACCCACTTATGATTACCCTCTCGCAAGCATCCTCAGCTATGAAAGAAGAATTAAGATAAATCTATCCATAGCATGAAACATATGGATCCAAATCAACCCCTTATGAAGCAATTCATAAACTAGGGTTTAAGCTTCTATTACTCTCACAACTGATCATCTACTTATTACTCCACAATGCCTTCCCTTAGGCCCATAACATGGTGAAGTGTTGTGTAGTTGACGTTCACATGACACCACTAAGAGAAGAAACAACATACATATCATCAAAATATCTAATCAATGCCAACTTCACATGATTATTTATAACAAGACTTCTCACATGTCCTCAGGAACAAGATTAACTACTCACACCTCATCAACATGTTCAAGATCAGAGGTATAATAATGGTAATCAAGGATCTGAACATAACATCTTCCACCAAGTAATCCAACAAGCTTCAACTACGAGATGTAATCAACACTACTAGTGACACATAGGTACTAATCTGAGGTTTTGAGACAAAAATTGAATACAAGATATGAACTAGGGTTGGAGATGAGATGGTGTTGTTGAAGATGTTGATGAACATTGGTCCTACCACGAAGGAGGAAACGTTGGTGATGACGATGGCTTCGATCTCCCCCTCCCGGGAAGGAAACCCCTGGCAGAATCTCTCTACTGAAGAGCAAAAGGGCCTCTGCCCAGGTTTCCGCCTCGAGACGTCGGCGCTTCGTCCTGAAAGTATTCTTATGATTTTTATAGGTCAAAATACATCATGTAGGAGAAGAGGGGGGGGTTAGGAGAGCCACGAGGGCCCCACGACCTAAAAGGGCGCGCCTAGCGGGGTGGTTGTGCCCTGTTAGCTCGTGGCCAGCAGGTGGCCCCCCTTGATAACCCACAAGTATAGGGGATCACAACAGTTTTTGAGGGTAGAGTATTCAACCCAAATTTATAGATTCGACACAAGGGGAGCCAAAGAATATTTGAGAGTATTAGCATTTGAGTTGTCAATTCAATCACACATGTAGATAAATATCTACAGCAATGTGATCGGTAGCACAGTAATATGATAGGTTGATAGAAACAGTAACAATAATAGTAGCGGTAACAATAGCAGTAGTGGTTTTGCAACAAGTGTAACAGTAGCAGCAACAATAGTAACTTAGTGAGAACAATAAGTGGAAAGGTCGTAGGCACTAGATCATAGTATTCGTTGGATGATATTCATCATATAACAATCATAACCTAGGGTGACACAGAAGTAGCTTCAGTTAGTCAATGTAATGTATGCATGTATTCCGTTTATAGTCAGACGTGCTTATGGAAAAGAACTTGCATCACATCTTTTTTCCTACCCTCCCATGGCAGCGGGGTCCGTAAGGAAACTAAGGGATATTAAGGCCTTCTTTTAATAGAGAACCGGAACAAAGCATTAACACTTAGTGAATACATGAACTCCTCAAACTACGGTCATCACCGTGAAGTGTCCCAAATATTATCACTATGGGGTTGACGAATCATAACATGTAATAGGTGCATATGACTAGGCAAGATCAGATTAAGAACATAGATATAATGATGATAACATAAATGGTTCAGATCTGAAATCATGGTACTTGAGCCCTAGTGGCAAGCATGAAGCATGGAAAAGTCATAGCAACATCAATCTTAGAACATAGTGGATACTAGGGACCAAGCCCTACCAAAACTAACTCGATTACATGATGAATCTCATCCAACTCCTCACTGACCAGCAAGCCTATGAAGGAATTACTCACTCCCGGTGGGGAGCATCATAGAATTGGTGATGGAGAAGGGTTGATGATGACGAAGACCGAAGATTCCCCTCCCCGGAGCCCCAGACGGACTCCAAATCTGGCCTCCCGATGAAGAACAAGAGGTGGCGATGGCTCCGTATCGTGAAACGAGGTAAAACCTTCTCTCTGATTTTATTCCAGAAAAATGTGAATTATACCATTGGAATTAGGGCCAGGGGACCCACGAGGTGTCCACCCTCCATCAGGCCGTGCAAGGGGGGCATGGCGTGCCCTGGTGGAGCGTGAACACCCTGGGGCCCCTCTTAGGTGGCTTATGGCTCCATAATTCCTTAAATATTCCAAAATAAATCTCCAAAAAGTTTTGCTCCATTCCGAGAACTTTATTTCTGCACAAAAATAACACCATGATAGTTCTGCTGAAAACAGCGTGAATCTGGGTTAGTTCCATTCAAATCATGTAAATTAGAGTCCAAAACAAGAGCAAAAGTGTTAGGAAAAGTAGATACATTGGAGACGTATCACCCCTCTGGTATAATTTGGCCCAATAATTCTTAAATATTCTATAAAAATTCTCCGTGAAATTTCAGGTCATTTGGAGTCTAGTGAATTTTCTGCCATTTTCTTGGTTTTTTGGTCCAGAATTCCATTTTCCAGTGATTTCCCTCTTTGTGATGTAACTTGCACATTCAGACAAAAAGGCATAAGAATTATATCATGATGAGGAATAATGGCCAAGAATAACATGAATATCAATAAGAATTCATGATGGATAATGGACGTATCAACTCCCCCAAGCTTAGACCTCGCTTGTCCTCAAGCGAAAACCGAACTCGATAATAATGAGCACATAATTTTAGAGAGAGGTGTCAATAAAAATAGAATACGGCAATGACGACTACATAAATATTGACATATCAACAAACTTTTGATCATATAGCTTCTCATAAGCAAGTAACAATTCATCCACAATATTTGAAGTATAAGGCATAAAAATTATTGACAATCAACAAACTATGTTCTTAGTTATGGAGATAATCACGATTCATCTTATTCAAAAGAAGAGCCTATTTAAGAGCTTTTCATTGTAGCAAGTTCACATACTCAACTATCATTTAGTCTTCTATGATTGCTGACACTCGTTGCATATTTTTTGAGCTAGTGTTTCCCGTCGGACACATAGGAAGATGGGGGCTTCATAGGTTTTGCCACCCAACTTATTTACCTCAAGGATAATGTCAACAATAATGTTTCATGATCACCTATATTCAACTGGATATATTTATCCGGATCTATCCTCAACACATGATTGTAGGATCGAAAGTAGCTCTAGGGTGTGGGGGTGATTAGTCTACTTGAAAAATTAAAAGCATAACCTTTCCCCAATTTTAGTTGTAGGCAAGTTTTAGCAATTTTTGGAAATCAAGTTCACCCTACACATGCATGTTTACGAGTATAGCAGCGGAAAGTAAAGACAAGCACATGTAAATAGAGGACATGGATAGGAAAATCAAACGCAAGGTTGACACGGAGGTTTTTGGCGTGGTTCCGATAGGTGGTGCTATCATACGTCCACGTTGATGGAGACTTTAACCCACAGAGGGTAGCGGCCATGAGAGTCCATGAAGGGCTCCACCCACAAAGGGTCCACGGAGAAGCAACCTTGTCTATGCCACCATGGCCTTTGTCCATGGAGGACTAGCCTTACTCGGGGCAGATCTTCACAAAGTAGGCGATCTCCTTGCCCTCACAAACTTCTTGGTTCAACTCCACAACACGAAGTAGGAGGCTCCCAAGCGACACCTAACCAATCTAGGGGCATCACCTTCCAAAAGGTAATAGATGTGGTAAGTATGATGAACTCCTTGCTCTTGTGCTTCAAAAGATAGCCTCATCAACACTCAATCACTCTCTCATAGTTTGGCATGGGTAGAGGAGATTTATTGAATGGAAAGCAACTAGGGGAGGCTAGAAATCAAGATCCGCATGGTTGGAGTGGATGATCTTGATCTCAACACATGAGTAGTTGGCTCTCTCTCAGAAAATTGGATATGGCAAGTGATTATATATTCTGAGTGCTTCCTCTATGAGTGAGAGGTGGTGGAGGGGTATATATAGGAATCTCCAAAAATCCATTCGTTACAACATTATTCCCCAACTCAGTGAAACCGAAGTGAAAACTTGGTTGCACCGACTAGTGCAAAATGTGGCAACTTTGGCCTTTTCGGCGAGACCGGTATATGAATCTCACTCGTACCGATATGGGTGTCCTAGCAGTTACCAAGACTCAGTGTCACCAATTCCTAAAACTTGGAAATTGCAATTTTAAGAAACAAGACAACATAAGGTTAGTCACTGGTTTCGGTTTCATCGAATGGAAACTTTGTGTCACCGAGATGTCACGGTTTGGCATAGGTTCTGTCTAGGGCAAAACTCGGTGGGACCGAATGGGAAAAGTTGGTGTCACCGATTTTGGACTTAATGCTTTGGACAGAAAATATTTGTAGGAGAATGGGTGAGTATTTTTGGTTGCTAATCTCTAAGCACTTGAGCAACCGGGTCATCACAATTCCTCATCCCCTTTTAATAGTATTGGATTTCCTATGGATTCGAAAGTGATTTCTCACAAAATATATAATGTAGAGTCTTGTAGCTTGAAGCATGGCCAATCATATTCCTTTCTTTTCCTTGTGGAGGTTCTCCACACAATCCTTTAGTCATCCCATCATTGAACTTTTTCTTGAGATACACTTGGTGGAAATATCAGTAGAGTGAAATATATGTTGTTATTAATTACCAAAACCACCTAGGGAGAAGTTGTGCTTTCAATGATGCTTGCCAATAAGAGAGTTAGTAGGTTGGAGTAAGAATAAACTTTGTTAACTCTTGCACATAAGTAAATTCATGAAGATAAAAGACAGGCCCTTCGCAAAGGGAAGCAGAGGTCGTCAGGCGCTTTTAAGTTTTGGATGTTGATACGTCTCCAACGTGTCTATAATTCTTGGATGTTTTTCAATCATTTTATAGAAACTTTATATCATTTTTTGGGAATAACCTATTGACATAGTGCCAAGTGCTAGTTGCTATTTTTTGCTTGTTTTTTACTTTGCAGAATATCAGTACCAAATGGAGTCTGATTGCCACGAAACTTTTTGGAGATTTTTATTAGACCAGAAGACAACTTCGGAGCCAAGGAAGCACTTGAGAGGAGGCCCATGGGGCCCACAAGACATCGGGCGCGCCAGAGGGCCCTGGCGCGGCCTGGTGGGTTGTGGGGCCCATAGGACCCTCCTCCACCACCTCTCAACTCTATAAATAACCAAATATTCTAGAAACCCTAGGGGAGTGGACGAAAAACAATTTGAGCCACCGCAAGTTCCAGAACCACGTGATCCAATCTAACACCATCATAGAGGGGTTCATCATCCTCATTGGTGCCTCTCTGATGATGCGTGAGTAGTCCACCGCAGTAGCTAGATGGATTCCTCTCTCTCTCTCTCTTGATTCTCAATACGATGGTCTGTTTGGAGATCTATTTGATGTAATGACTTTTTGCAGTGTGTTTGTTGGGATCCGATGACGTTTGAGATCATGATTAGTTTCTATCCATGAATATTATTTGAGTCTTCTTTGATCTCTTATATGCATGATTATTTATAGCCTCATATTTCTTCTTCGAATCTTTGGTTTAGTTAGGCCAACTAGATCGATTTTTCTTGCCATGGGAAGAGGTGCTTTGTGATGGGTTCGATCTTGCGGTGTCCTCTCACAGTGACTGAAGGAGCAGCGAGGCACGAATGTGTCGTTGCTATTAAGGATAACAAGATGGGGCCTACTCCTACATGAATAGATCTTGTCTACATCATGTCATTGTTCCTATTGCATTACTCTATTTCTCCATGAACTTAATACACTGGATTCATGCTGGATAGCGGTCGATGTGTGGAGTAACAGTAGTAGATGCATAATCATTTCGGTCTACGAATCTTGGACGTGATGCCCATATATTGATCATTGCCTTGGATATCATCATTATTATGTGATCTTCTATCAATTTCCCAACAATAATTTATTTACCCACCGTGTGATATACTCATGAGAGAATCCACTAGTGAAATCTACGCCCGCCGGGTCTATCTTTTACCATATTGCTTTCCGATCTATCTTTTCCGCATTTGCTTTCAGATCTATCTTTTCCGCATTTGCTTTCAGATCTATTATTCCAAAAACCTGAAAATACCTTGCTGCACCTTTTATGTGCATATTTTATTTTGTGTTCGTGCGCGATCTATTTATCCAATCTCATACAAATCAATTTATCTTTTACCATGGAGATATTGACAACCTCCCTTACGTGTCGGGTTGCAAGTATTTGTTCTTTGTGTGCAGATACCATTTACATAGTGTTGCTTGGTTATCCTATTGGTTTGATAACCTTGGTTTCATAACTAAGGGAAATACTTACCGTAGTTGTGTTGCATTATCCCTTCTTCTTTGGGGAAATACCAATGCAGTCTCAAGCCACGTCAAAAGGTATTTCTGGCACCATTGCCGGGGAGTCATCATCAACATCTATCAGGTTCCTAATCACAAATCTCATCTCCTTGGAATGTACAGTACTTGCCATTTTCCTCTCGTTTTCCTCTCCCCCACTTCTAAAAAGGTTTAACAAAAATACAAAAAATATTTTCCGTTTGCTTTTTTTGCTTGTTTGCTATCTTTGCTTGTGTTGGCATGTGTCTTCTATTTGCTTGCATCTTCGCTTGCTAAAAATCTATTTATATGGATCCTCATACACTTGCTAATCTTTTCAATAAACCAAATTATGATGAACCAATTACTAGTGAACTGAGTGCACTTGATTATCTCTATGAAATTTTGTTTGAAAATCATGAACCTGAATTTTTTGATGAAGTGTTGAAAGAAGAAATTTATAAGGTGATTCATGACAGCTCCTTTATTAAAAAGCATGATTGCAATGATGTTACTATAAACTCTATTAATGTCAATTATGTTAATGATATGCAAAACTACAAGCTTGGGGGTGATAATTTTGTCATGTCCACTTCTTATTGCAATGATCATGATCGGGGTGATAATGCTTCTTATGATCTTGAAAATTTATTTAAGCCTCATGTTGAATATGCTATTGATAATAATGTTTGCAATAGTGTCGAAAGTGGGTTTGGGAGAGCGTCAAATTTAGGAAAAACAACCCCACATATTTTGAGAGTGTTCAATCTTATGAATTTTATGATAAAAGTGGGTTTGGAGAGGTCATAACTTTAGTTGATGATAATCCCACTATTTTGGAGGATGATAAAAACTTTATGCATGTTGATCGTAAAGAGAGTATTGCTTATGATAGCTATATTGTTGAATTTGATTATGATCCTACATGTAATTATTATGAGAGAGGAAATTATGGTTGTAGAATTTTTCATGATACTAAATTACCTCTTTTCGTTGAGATTGCTATTGTCTCTTTCTTATTCCTTCCATATGCTAGTGTTTGCTTGCCTTGATAATTTGTTTTCTTATAAAATGCATATGAATAGGAAGTATGTTAGACTTAAGTGTGTTTTCCATATGCTGCATGATGCTCTGTTTATGTTGCTATTATTATCTTTCATGAGGGCATCATTGAAACCTGAAGCCTATCTTAATGGCTATAAAGAAAGAGCTTGTTGGGAGGCAACCCAATGAATAAAATTTATTTTGCCTTTTTCTTTCTATTGTTGAGTTTTACACAATTATGGTACTATTATGATTGTGTTTTTATGTTTTAGTTAGTGTTTGTGCCAAGGAAAGCCTTTAGGACCATGTTGGGTGATAGTTGATTTGATCTTGTTGAAAAACAAAAAAAATTGGATCCAGTAAAAGAATTTTTTAAAATCATGGAAGCGACGAAAAATTCTGAATTTCTTACACAATATTTATATACAAATTTCTTACGTTTTCATAATTTTCCAGAATTTTTGAGTTACATAAGTATGGTTGGAATACAGATTACTACAAACTGTTCTATTTTTGACAGATTTTGTTTTTGTTGCATTGTGTGCTTGTTTTGATGACTCTATGGTTTGTATTGGAGGGTATAGGACATGGTAAAGTTACAATAAATTAGATATAATTCAATAATAAAATATGAATGGGTTTGAAACAGTACTTAGAGTGGTGATTTTCTTTATTATACTAACGGATCTCACGAAGATTTTGTTAAGTTTTGTGTGGTTGAAGTTTTCAAGTTTTGGCTGATATCACACTGGATGAATGAATAAGGAGTTAAAAGAGCCTAAGCTTGGGTATGCTATTGCACGCCAAGATAATATCCAAGGAGAAACAAGCAACTAAGCTTGGGGATGCCCCAAGTGGCATCCCTCTTTCTTCTAACGACCATCGATATTTTACTGGGAGCTATATTTTTATTCGTCACATGTCATGAGTTTTGCTTGGAGCGTCTTGTATTATATGAGTCTTTGCTTGATTTAATTTTTAGTTTGGCACAAGTATCCTTGTTGGACACACCTATTTGAGAGAACCAAAATTATGCTATGATTTATTAGAATTGCTCTAAATGCATCACTTAATTTTTTTGAGCTATGGAATTGCTCTAGTGCTTCACTTATATCTTTTTGAGCATGGTGTGCTTTAAATTTTTGAATAAATACTCTCATGCTTCAATTAGATTAATTTGAGAGTTAGTAAATTTTGAAGAAATTCTCTCATGCTTCACTTATATTATTTTGAGAGATGATTTTTTTATGCTCATGTTCTTCACTTAAATTTATTTGAGCTTGTCAAAAGCAATGGCAATGTATGAAACTAGTCCCAAAGTAATAGATATTCAATAGGGGTATAATAAAAACTTTCATAAATGTCGTCAACAAATTAAACTTTATTCCTTGTAATAGTTTGAGATATGATGATAGTAATATGTAAGTTATGTTGGTGAGTAATTATGCTTTAGTAAGAATATTGGTGTTAAGGTTTGTGATTCCCTATGCAAGCATGCAAGTCAATAGTTATGCAATGAGATTACATCCTACTTATGGTGCATTATTCGATGTTAGTTATGCTTAATGCCCGTTTATGAGAATTTTTGTTTCTTGGTTGGTTGCTTCTTAATCTATTTGCTAGCCTTCACTTGTACTAAGTAGAAATACTACGTGTGCATCCAAAATCCTTAAAACTAGTTTTGCCAACATATATGCGGTATTTCCATGACGTTCCAAGCAAATTTGTATGTGCCATCTCTAATTTTCAAAATGAATTTCCTTTTTGTGTGCTCGTACCTCTCATGAAGCGGAAGGGGGTGACCGATATTTTTCCATGCTAGATGTTTTATTCTCAAGATGAGTGTTTATTCACTTGTCATTGCATGAGAGTACGGCGGTAATAGGGATGCCCAGTCCTGAAATGAAAAAAATACTTTATGTTGCGAAATAATAAATTCCTTGGAAAGTGTTGGTATGGAAGGCAACCGTGGATTCGGCTAGCCATGGATTGTGAAAGAATGGTGAAAAAAGGAATAAACTTTATTTTCTTTTTTGGAACCTCTTATGATATATCTAGCATGGAAATGTATTGAAAATTCTCGGTCGTTTTCGTTGACAAGAAAGGCATGCCACCCAAAATATTTTTCTTTGTTAATTTAAACTTTGAGCTCTGCCACCTCTACAAACCCCTACTTCCCTCTGCGAAGGGCCTATCTATTTACGTTATGCAATTTTTACTTTTATTTGAGTCTCCATCTTCTCTTATTAAGCATCAACTAGGGGGCACTATGAGCATACTTGTGAATTAGGTGTAGCTAATATTTGAGTGTGTTTCATGAATGGATCAATGATTGAGCATGATGGGCTAGGTATAACTTTCTTGAAAGACATGGTTGCTTGTTGGTATGCTTGAGTATTAAAGTCTTCTTATCAAAGCTAGACTATTGATTTAAACCATCTAAAAGTCCAAATGTCCATGGTACAAAAGAAAATAATATGTGATGAACATGTTAGGCAGCATTCCACATCAAAAAAATTGTTTTTATCATTTACCTACTCGAGGATGAGCAGGAATTAAGCTTGGGGATGCTAATACGTCTCCAACGTATCTATAATTTTTGGTTGTTCCATGCTGTTGTATTACCATTCTTGGATGTATTACAATCATTTTATAGCAACTTTATATCATTTTTTGGGACTAACCTATTGACATAGTGCCAAGTGCCAGTTGCTATTTTTGTTTGTTTTTTACTTCGCAGAATATTAGTACCAAACGAACTCCAATTGCCACAAAATTTTTGGAGATTGTTTTCATACCAAAATACAACTTGGGAGCCAAGGAAGCACCTGAGTGGAGTCCCATGGGGCCCATAAGACACCAGGGCACGCTAGAGGCCCTGGCGTGCCCTGGTGGATTGTGGAGCCCATGGGACCCTCCTAAACCGCCTCTCGGCTCTATAAATACCCAAATATTCCAGAAACCCTAGGGGAGTCGACAAAAAACGATTCCATCCATAGCAAGTTCCAGAACCACGAGATCCAATCTAACACCATCACGGAGGGGTTCATCATCCTCATTGGTGTCTCTCCGATGATGCGTGAGTAGTCCACCATAGACCTACGGGTCCATAGGTAGTAGCTAGATGGCTTCCTCTCTCTTTTGATTCTCAATACAATGGTCTCTTGGATATCTATTTGATGTAATGACTTTTTGCGGTGTGTTTGTTGGGATCCGATGAAGTTTGAGTTCATGATTAGTTTCTATCCATGAATATTATTTGATTCTTCTTTGATCTCTTATATGCATGATTATTTATGGCCTCGTATTTCTTCTTCGAATCTTTGGTTTACTTAGGACAACTAGGTCGATTTTTCTTGCCATTGGAAGAGGTGCTTTGTGATGGGTTCGATCTTGCGGTTTCCTCTCCAAGTGACAAAAGGGGCAGCGAGGCATGCATCTATCATTGCTATTAGGGATGACAAGATGGGGTCTATTCCTACGTGAATTTATCTTTTCTACATCATGTCATCGTTCTGATTGCATTACTCCATTTCTCCATGAACTTAATACACTAGATGCATGCTGGATAGCGGTAGATGTGTCGAGTAATAATAGTAGATGCAGAATCGTTTTGGTCTACTAATCTTGCACATGATGCTTATATATTGATCATTTCCTTGGATATCATCATGATTATTTGATATTCTATCAATTACCCATCGTGTGCTATTCTCATGAGAGAAGCCACTAGTGAAATCTACGGGCCCCGGGTCTGTCTTTTACCATATTGCTTTCCGATCTATCTTTTTCCGCATTTGCTTTCAGATCTATTATTCCAAAAACCCAAAATATGTGATGCAATTTTTATTTGCATCTTTCATTTTGCATTCGTGCGCTATCTATTTATCCAATCTCATACAAATCAATCTATCTTTTACCATGGAGAGATCGACAACCTCTCTTACATGTCGGGTTGCAAGTATTTGTTCTTTGTGTGTACGTACTGTTTACATAGTGTTGCTTGGTTCTCCTACTGGTTCGATAACCTTGGTTTCATAACTGAGGGAAATACTTGACGTAGTTGTGCTGCATCATCCCTTCCTCTTTGGGGAAATACCGACGCGGTCTCAAGCAACATCATATGTGCAAACTCTTAATGCAAAGGAACGTTACCTTATATGCTCCTGATGATAGCAAACGTTATTATGCACTCTGTTTCTTCTATTTCTTTGCCATCACAAGATTGTATAAAGCATATATTCCTTCGTAATAAAAGATCATACATATTTAAGAGAAATTTTTATTGCTTGATGCACCGATGACAAATTAATTCAATGATCTTAGTCAATCTGTAGGTTGGTATGGTGGACTCTCATGGAAAGAAACTAGGTTTAAGGGGTTATGGATGCAGAAATAGTATCTCTACATAGTGCAAAAAGATTTGGCTAGCAAAATATCTAAAGCAAGCACTGAGTGCTGAGGGTTCCAAGACCATATAACTTCTGAGTGAACTTAAACTATCATGATCATTACGTTGTCTTCCATGTCCAACATCACTTGATCATTATATAATATGTGGTGAGGGCTCACAATCATAAAAAAGATGTCCAAGATAGTGTGTTTATATGTGAATATTCTCTCCTCTATCATAATCTTGCATGGATTGTAACAATGACTAATGCTATGTTTGTTTATTCTCAACAACTTTTATCACTTATACTTTTTCTATGTG
The DNA here is from genome assembly GCA_022496015.1 of Hordeum marinum. Lineage (NCBI taxonomy): Eukaryota > Viridiplantae > Streptophyta > Magnoliopsida > Poales > Poaceae > Hordeum > Hordeum marinum. The sequence continues at coordinate 383,940,332 of CM039677.1, read as the reverse complement.
AAGTCATTACTCCCCATGGGATTAGCATATGATCTTTTATATTTCATTTATTTCAATGCTATAAAGATAGATGCATGAGAGTAAAGCGCACAAACTCAACTAATTTGTTTTATATAACTCTCACACTCGATTACAAGGAAAGATAGATCTTAAAGCAAAAATTCTAAGCAAAGAAACTCTAAAGTTTTATTTCTCTAAATCATGAAATAGGTAAGGATCGAACTAAGATAGAGGTAGTGGTGAAAGTGATGGTGATACGATAACGGGACACCTCCCCCAAGTTTGGAACAAGCTAAGGGTGGTGCCCATACCCATGTACCAGGCATCCTTCTTGGGTGATGGTAGTGACGATGTAGTAGGGTTGTCCTCTGCTTTCAAGGCATAGTCTCCCCAATATATAAAGAGGAACTTGTCTCCGAAATCCTGAAGGTGGAAGCGATGCTCATCCTCTTAAACATGGGTTCATACTCATAGTTTTGGTTTTGTATGTCACAGATTTGGCCATGGAGATATACGATCTGCTCTTGAAGTTTGAAGAGAGCCTCTCCCAAGTTCCTTGTGTCCAGCTTGTTCTCACGGATGAAGTTCGTGATCATAGAGTGATTAGCATTCAGACCACGTTCAACCATCCCTTGGCACATGAAGATCTCTTGCTCCACCGCTGCAAGCCTGGCCTTCTCATTGCCCTTCTTCTTGGGGCCTTGAACATCCTGGATGTGGAGCACCCCCTCACGCATCTCAATGGCTTGAGGGTGCTTCATCACCTCTAGAAGGTAAGGGTTGATGAACTTCTCCTAAAACCTGTCCTTGGAGGAGCTTAGCAACGTCATGGCGATCTAGATGTGTCAGAAAAACAGCTCAAAACAAGAACAGAGGAGAAACTTGTGATACGGAGGTCAAAACATACGGGTGTATATACACTGATTTTTTCTTGGTTAAAGTACATGTGCAGGAAGTAAATGGAGTCCGGGAGGCACATGAGGGCCCCATGAGGCAACAGGGCGCACCCATGGGGTGGTCACGCCCTATTGGGTCGTGGTCCCCTCATGGGTCCCCCTGACTCCTTTTTATTTTTGATTTTTTTCTAAAATACCAAAACCAACAGAAAATATATTTTTGGAATTTTTGTTGTCGGTTTACTTACTGTATGACATACCTCCCCCTTTTCAGCGTTCTGGGGTGTTCCAAAAGGTCTCTTTTATATGTTCTTCAAGAGTCATAACTTGGATAATGTTAGTTTCAACATTAATGGGCATACCTAAGATATAGTGTTTAATTCTTTTCTCATTTATCACTCTTGGAATTTTGCCTTTGAAGTTGTTAATCTTTACAGCATCAGAGCGATAGACCTCCTCAAAGAGATAAGGGCCTTCCCATATGGAGGGAAGCTTACCTGCAAAAAATCTAAAACGGGAGTTGCAGTAAAGAACTAGGTCTCCTACATTGAATTCCCGTTTTTGGATTCTCTTGTCATGCCATGTTTTAACCTTTTCTTTAAACAACTTCGCATTTTTATAAGCTTGTGTCCTCCATTCGTCTAATGAGCTAATATCAAATAACCTATTTTCACCAGCAATTTTAAAAGCATAGTTAAGTTCTTTTATTGCCCAATAAGCCTTGTGTTCTAACTCAAGAGGTAAATGACAAGCTTTTCCATAGACCATTTTATAGGGAGACATTCCCATGGTTTTTTTATAAGCGGTTCTATACACCCATAAAGCATCATCCAGTTTTCTAGACCATTTCTTTCTAGATCTATTAACAATCTTTTACAAAATCACTTTCATTTCTCGACTGCCCAATTCAACTTGGCAACTAGACTGAGGATGATAAGGCGATGCAATTCTATGGTTAACACCATATTGATCTAGGAGTTTACGGAAAGCACCATGAATAAAGTGTGAACCACCATCAGTCATAAGATATCTAGGGACTCCAAACCTCAGAAAGATAATATCCTTTAGCATTTTAATAGAAGTGTTATGATCAGCACTACTAGTTGGAATAGCTTCTACCCCTTTGTAACGTAATAAATAGCAACTAAAATATGAGTGTATCAATTAGAGGAAGGAAATAGTCCTATATAATCAAAGCCCCAACATCAAATGGTTCAATAGCAAGTGAATAATTCATAGGCATTTCCTGACGTCTACCAACATTACCAACTCTTTTGCATTCATCACAAGAAAGGACATACTTACAAGCATCTTTAAAAAGAGTAGGCCAATAAAAACCGGATTGTAATACCTTGTGTGTAGTTTTTTCACCTGCATGGTGTCCTTCCTAAGCTTTGGAGTGACACTTCCGTAGGATTTGTCCCTGTTCATGCTCAGGGACACAAAGTCTAATAATGCCATCCATCCCTTCTTTATAAAGATGTGGTTCATCTCAAAATAATGTCGCAAATCATAAAAGAATTTTCTTTTCTTTTGTTGATAGGTGAAATTAGGTGGTATATATTTAGCGACAATATAGTTAGCATAATCTGCATACCAATGAGTACTATGCAAAGTGTTTATAGAAGCAAGTTGCTCATCAGGAAAACAATCATCAATAGGCAATGGGTCATCAAGAACATTTTTCATCCTAGACAAGTTATCTGCTACTGGGTTTTCAGCTCCTTTCCTATAAACGATATGCAAGTGAAACTCTTGAAGAAAAAACACCCACCTAATAAGTCTAGGTGTAGCATCTTTCTTTTCCATAAGGTATTTTATAGCAGCCTGATCATTCTAAATAGTAGCTTTGGAATCAATGATGTAAGGTCTTATCACATGCAAACACAACTACTATAAATTCCTTCTCGGTGGTAGCATAATTTCTCTGAGCGTTTTCTAGGGTCTTACTAGTATAATGACTAACATTCAAATTCTTGTCTACTCTTTGCCCTAGAACAGCACCAACAACATAATCACTAGCATCACACATAATTTCAAATGTTAGGTTCCAATCATGTGGTTGGACAATAGGTGCAGAAATCAAGGCTTTCTTAAGTATTTTAAAGGTTTGTGCACAATCATCATAAAAAAACAAAAGGAATATCTTTTTAAAGAAGATTAGTTGGTGGTCTAGAAATCTTTGAGAAATCTTTAATGAAACGCCTATAAAACCTAGCATGACCGAGGAAACTTCCTATACCTTTGTTATCTTTTGGACATGGCATTTTCTCTATTGCATCAACTTTAGCTTTGTCTTCTCCCAATTCAAAAACTTTATGTCCCAGTACTATACCTTAATTCACCATATAGTGGCACTTCTCCCAATTCAAGACAAGATTAGTTTCTTCACATCTCTGCAAAACTTGATCAAGGTTGCTCAAGCAATCATCAAAAGAAGTCCCGTAAACAGAAAAATCATCCATGAAAACCTCAACAATCTTTTCACAAAATTTAGAGAATATAGAAATCATACATCTTTGAAATGTAGCAGGTGCATTGCATAAACCAAAAGGCATTCGTCTATAATCATAGGTTCCAAAAGGGCTATGTGAAACTGGCTTTCTCTTGGTCCTCTTTTTACATGGGTATTTGAGAGAAACCAGAATATCCATCAAGAAAACAAAAGTGTGTGTGCTTAGATAGTCTTTCTAACATTTGATCAATAAAAGGAAAGGGGTAATGATCTTTCCTAGTAGCTTTACTCAATTTCCTGAAATCAACCATCATATAACCAGTTACTACTTTTTGTGGAATAAGTTCATTTTTATCATTAGGTACAATAGTTATACCTCCTTTCTTAGGAACACAATGAACAGGGCTTACCCATCTACTATCGGCAATAGGATAAATTATACCTACCTCTGGAAGCTTTAATATTACAATTTTACCACTTCCTTCATCTTAGGGTTTAAGCGGCGTTGATGATCAACAACATGTTTAGCATCCGGTTCCATATTAATCTTGTGCTGACATAGAGTGGGAGTTATGACCTTGATATCATCAAGAGTATATCCAATTGAAGCCCTGTGCTTCTTCAGAGTTCCGAGTAACCTCTTTTTTTCATGCTCTTAAAGTTTAGCACTAATAATAACAAGATATATATCTTATTTCACCAAGAAAAGCATATTTCAAAGTATCAGGTGATGTCTTTAACTCAAACACATGATCTCCTTTTGGTGGAGGAGGATCCCCTAAGATATCAACATGCAAGTTGTGTTGGAGAATAGGAGTCTGTCTAAGAAATATATCATCTATCTCATTTCTTTCATTCATATGCATATCATTCTCATGGTCTAGCAAGTATTGCTCTAAAGGATCAGTAGGAGGCACAACAACAGAAGAAAGACCAACAATTTCATATTTGCTAGATAACTCCTTCTCATGTGGTTGTCTACCAAATTTAGAGAAATTAAATTCATGAGACTCATTAGCAAAGCTTACTTTAACTTTCTCTGTAACACAATTAATTTCAGCATTAACAGTAGTCATTAAAGGTCTGCCAAATATACTGGGACAAATGTTATCTTTTTGAGATCCAAGTACTAAGAAATCAGTGGGATACTTGACTTTTCCACACAAGAGTTCAACATCTCTAACAATCCCAATCGGCGAGATAGTATCTTGGTTTGCAAGTTTAATAGTGACATCAATATCTTAAATTTTAGGGGGTGCTATATAATTCATAATTTCTTCATATAAAGAAAAAGGTATAACACTAACACTAGAACCCATGTCTCATAAACCATGATAGCAATGATATCCAATCCTAACAAAAACAATAGGCATGCTAACAACTGATTTATTTTTATCTACCCTGTCCTGCTCATTTCTAACAGGCTTTGCAATTCTGGTAACTTCATCACAAAAGTAAATAACATGCCCATCAATATTATCAACCAAGAGATCTTTAACTACAGCAATATTAGGTTCCACATTTATTTGTTCAAAAGGTTTGAGTGTTCTAACATAACTTTTATTAACCACGGTTGTAGCTTTAGCATGTTCTCTAATCCTAAGAGGAAAAGGAGGTTTCTCAATATAAGCAGTGGGTACAACTGGATCAACATGATAAACAATTGCTTCCTCTTTAACTTTAATGGGTTCCTCTAATAAATTTTCAATAGGTGGATGATATTTAAACCACTTATCCTTAGGGAGATCGAGATGAGTAGCAAATGATTCCTAGAAAGTAGCTACTATCTCAGAGTCAAGCCCATATTTATTGCTAAACTGATGAAAAGTATCGGTTTCCATAAAAGATTTAACACAATCAAACTTAAGCTTTATACCCAACTCTTTACCTTTGTCAAATTCCTAGTCTTCGGAGTTGCATTTAATTTCTTCCGAGAAGATACCATTTGAATTCGGTAGTCTTCTTCATGTAAGAACAAGTAGAAGAAGAATCAAGTTGTACTTGATAATTATGAGAAAGCCGGGCATAAAGTTTTTGTATAATCATTTCTCTTGAGAGATCATGATTGGAGCACTTGTGCATCATAGATTTGAGCCTCCCCCAACCTTGAGCATTGCTTTCTCCTTCACGAGGCCAACAATTATAAAGTAAGTTTCGATCACGATGGATTAGATGCATAGGGTAAAACTTATGATGAAATTCCAGCTTCAAGCGATTCCAATCCCACAATCCAATATCATCCAATAGCCTGTACCACATCAATGATTTTCCCTCCAAATATAAAGGGAAAACTTTCTTATTAACTTTGTCTCTGGTAAACCTAAAAGCTTAAATAATCCACAAACCTCATCGACATATATCAAGTGGTAATCAGGATGAGTTGTACCATCATAGGGATTAGCTATCGGTTTCTCTATCATACCCAAAGGAATCTCATAATAAATATTTTCAGTAGGTTTAGTAGGTTGAGAGGCAACCTTTTAACCTTCCATTAGAGGCGAAGATGCCCCGAACAAGCCACTCAAATGGTAACCATCCATAGTAACAAGCAACAGTAAATACCGGCACATACCGAAAACGTTTCCTCACCAATTTCTACTTACCAAAGGCGCTTCACTCCCCGGCAACAGCGTCAGAAAATATTCTTGATGACCCACAAGTATAGGGGATCAATCGTAGTCCTTTCGATAAGTAAGAATGTCGAACCCAATGAGGAGCAAAAAGAAGTGACAAGCGGTTTTCGGCAAGGTATTCTCTACAAGAGCTGTAAGTAGCAGTGATATATAGTTTTGCAGCAAGATAATTCGTAACAAGTGACAAGTAACAATAGTAGTAAGTGTGAAGCAAGGTATCCCAATCCTTTTTATAGCAAAGGACAGGTCGGAAAGTACTCTTATATAAAGCAAGTGCTCCTGAGGACAGATGGGAATTATTGTCTAGTCATGTTCATCATGTTGAGTTGATTCAAGTTCGTTACTTTATAATTTCATATGTGGGTGGACCGGTGCTAAGGTGTTGTTCGTACTTGAACAAGAAACCCACTTATGATTACCCCTCTCTCAAGCAACCTCAACTACAAAATAAGAATTAAGATAAATCTAACCATAGCATGAAACATATGGATCCAAATCAGCCCCTTATGAAGCAACACATAAACTGGGGTTTAAGACTTTGTCACTCTCACAACCCATCATATACTTGTTACTACACAATTTCTTCCCTTAGGCCCATAACATGGTGAAGTGTCATGTAGTCGACGTTCACACGACACCACTAAGAGAAGAAACAACATACACATCATCAAATATCAAACGAATCCCAACTTCACATGATTACTTATAACAAGAATTCTCCCATGTCCCAGGAACAAGATTAACTACTCACACCTCATAACCATGTTCAAGATCATATGTATAATAATGGTGATCAAGGACCTGAATATAATATCTTCCACCAAGTAATGCAACAAGCATCAACTACGAGATGTAATCAACACCACTAGTAACCCACATGTACCAATCTGAGGTTTTGAGACAAAGATTGAATACAAGAGATGAACTAGGGTTGGAGATGAGATGGTGCTAGTGAAGATGTTGATGAAGAGTGGTCCTCCCATGAAGGAGGAAGCGGTGGTGATGACGATGGCTTTGATCTCCCCTCTCGGAGAGGAATTCCCCTGGTAGAATCTCGATGTTGGAGAGAAAAAGGGCCTCTGCCCGGATTTACGCCTCAGACGACGGTGTTTCATCCTGAAAGTACGCTTACAATTTTTCTTGGTCAAAACACATCATATAGGAGAAGAGGGGGGGGGTCAGGAGAGCCACGCGGGGCCCACGACCCAACAGGGCACGCCTAGGGGGGTGGACGTGCGCTATTGCCTCGTGGCCAGCAGGTGCCCCCCTATGGTATATTTTTGGGCCAAAAATTCTTAAATATTACATAAAAATTCTCCGAGAAATTTCAGGTCATTTGGAATTTAGTGAATTTTCTGCTATTTTCTTGGTTTTCACGTCCAGAATTCTAGTTTCCTTTGATTTCCCTCTTTGTGATGTACCTTGCACATTCAGAGAGGAAAGGCATAAGAATTGTATCATAATGAGGAATAATGGCCAAGAATAACATAAATATCAATAAGAATTCATGATGCATAATGGACGTATCAACGTGGTCTACCGAGTTGTGTGAACATGTATGAAATCTATGGCGTTACGACATATAGCAAACGTTTTCGTAAATCACAAATGACATATACACTCCGATCATACCAAATTTTCAAATCTGATCGGTCATATAGGTCATCGCGAATCTGCATCCGATTTAGGTTTCACGGTCATGGTGGAAACCGATTGTTAGGGATAGGTCGTGTCACGATCTCATTAATTCCGATTGACAAAAAACATAGCCACATCGTTCCCCACGTGTAGTTGATGTCATCAACCGTGCACACAACCGATCTCACAGACGATAACATCTCATCTGCTGCCTCCCACATATCCCATATGCATCCGATCTGAATCCAAAACTAGTAGGATTGGCTTCGATACCACAGTCGGGCTATGCTAGGTGCATCGGCTACAGAATAAAACTTCTGGTACGCGCAGTACTACCAGAAACATGTTGGAGATATGCCCTAGAGGCAATCATGTATGATGATATGCTATATGTGTTTATGAATAAAGATAGTCCTTGGACATTATCAATGATGTGTATTAACAAGTTCATGACTTGTTTGTGAGACTATGCATTGTATGCTGACTATCCTAAAAGGTTCCTAGTCGAAAGGGTTGTGTGGACGTGCTCCCAGTTAGACTAACATATGACACGGTGAATGGTCTGGTCTCACTGACCATGCAGCATTGGATGCTATCCGGATAATACGGACTATGAAAGATCTGGTCGGATTCGACGTAGTCGAATCCGAGTCGAGATAATATCTGAGTTGGACAGACCCGACTATGAGACGCAACGATAGTTCATCTTTGAGTCTCTAGTACAACATATGTTCTATGTCCTAAGACCTAAGCTGGCGCATGTACTCAGGATGGTGACAGACCTACTTTGGGCCGACCAAACTCTACTCCGTAACTAGGTAGTTATAAAGGTAGGTTTTGGGCTTGTCCGGACCCATGCTGCGAGACATGGTCGAGCAAGATGGGATTTGCCCCTCTGATCAGGGGAGATATACTCTGGGACCCTTGGGTGACCCAACCTGGATAAGCATGGCCATGCGATGAGGATTATGAGATAATTCGAAGTGTTGATCGGATTCATCGGAACGAGAAAGAGGTCGTGTTGCAACAAGGGTGACCATGCTGCCTCGAGCACGACAATATATATCGTGTGGCAAAGAGAACAGAAGTGTGAAGTACAGGTTCTCCTAACCAGCTTCATCGTACACCTGGAGGTGTTGATCGGATTCATCGGAACGAGAAAGAGGTCGTGTTGCAACAAGGGTGACCATGCTGCCTCGAGCACGACAATATATATCGTGTGGCAAAGAGAACAGAAGTGTGAAGTACAGGTTCTCCTAACCATCTTCATCGTACACTTGGAGTCGACATGCTTTGCTAGAGGCCGCTACCGACTAGTCGATCCAGACGTGATCTGACTCGCGACCAAGTGAACAAGAACCTAAGGAGTCACACGCTGAAGGGAAGCAACCAATGGGGTTTACGATTCGTGCGAGGCCCAAGAGTTGAGCCTATGTCGGATGACACACATATAGAGTTGATCACATTGGCGCCGTCATTAGGGCTTTGCATGTGTTGCAAGTAGTCGCCTCCACTCGCTGCCGACTGTGTGATTAGACCTAGCAATCCGCCGCATGGTGTTCCTCCTGCACGCACGGATATCTTTAGAGGCGGTGCACTTGCGACACTCCGGCGAGCCTGTATGTGGGATCCGGCAAACTGCTGTTCGAGGGAGATCGGACGAGGAGGATACGAACCTTGCGGACACGCTACCCCAACTCTACTTTCATTGCATGACACTATGCGTCTAGTGGTAATGGTGTGTGATCCATCACTATAGCATGTTCTTGGATGTTTTGCGCGTAGGAAAATTTTAATTTGCATGTGATGCACCGACGATAGAACCCAACATTGGTATTAGTGCCTTTGCTATAGAATTTGGTTTTAGATCATATGCATATTTGATATGTGGAGGCGGCAGATGAGATCTATCATCGTTTATGAGATCGGCTATGTGCACGGTTGATGAGATCAACTGCACATGGGGACGTTGAGGCTATGTTTTATGTGAATCAGGATTGATGAGGTCATGACACAACCTACCCATACCGGTCGGTTTTTGCCATAGGGGTTAACAGTGAAAGCTAAATCCAGATCGGATTCGTGATGATCGATGAGATCGGTCAGATCAGAAAATTTGGTGTGATCGAAGTATAGATTCGATCTATGATTTCCAAAAATGTTGGGCGCCATATATTTCGTACACGATCACACAAAACGGTAGAATGCGTTTCTATGCATAACTTTGTTTTGCATGTTTGATGTGAATAGTATGGCTCATATGTATGTGATGTGTGTGTGTAATTTAACATGACCCGTGTGTCATGATTGTCAACCGACAGTAGCCAAAGTGTTGTCATTATGATGTATAATGACCTGCATGTCGACTTGTGATTCTCTATAAAATTCACTACTAGTTGTAGTACTTGGAGAACAAAGATCAAGTTTGAGGCTTTGGTGTCCCGGTGTGACGAACAAGATGGGTTCCGCCTTGTGATGAACAAGCTTGAGTCGGCCTGGAAGGATGCCCATGAAAGAGCCATACTATTTCACATATTTATGTTTATATGTTATTGATATTGCTTCTTGTTTCTATGCATGTTAAAATGGTAGAAACATCCCTCGTTAATATCAAGCACATTGCCATCCCGGATGTTGCACCTTCGCACATCAGGTATGAATAGTAGGAGGCTCATAAATTGAGGTGCTACTAGGTGTCCTTGAACTGGAGGGTTCGTGTTAGACAAGGACATGCACTGCATCAGGTTAACTTGACAAGGCTATCAAAACAACTTTGGGACTTGTGGCAAAGAAGGTTGGGAGCTGGGGTATAAGATACCTACCCGACTGACAGGAGTCATATAGAGATACGATTAGCAAGGAGTTGCTTACCGATTAGGAAAGTTGGATAGCAGTGATGCTAAAGCTCACTAATCGCTCGTGCTAGATGGATCTTGAATCACTGAGAGTTCGCGAAGGTATGCCGACTTTAGTGGGAGTATTTTTGTTTAAGTCTTTAATTACTCTACATAAACACATTGCTTAGTGATTGCATAATTTCTGTTGTAGATCAATGTCACCACCTGCTCAGAACAACTTTGCGTTGAAATCAATTCTGGAAAAGGATAAAGTGAATGGAACAAACTTTACCACCTGGTATAGAAATTTGAGAATTTTTCTCAAGCACGATAAAAAGGAACATATTCTAGAGGATCCACTACCAGAGGTACCTGCCGATAATGCTAATGCCACAAGCAAGAATGTCTACTAGAAACTCATTGATGAATCAAACAAGATCAACTGCCTCGCGTTGGCTTGTATGGAGCCCGATTTGCAGCAGCATTTCGAAGATGTTGCGACCTTCGATGTGATCGAGAGTCTCAAGAGCATGTTTCAGGTGCGGGCTTGGACCGAAAGGTTCAATGTATGGAGATCCTTGATGGATTGCAAGCTGAAGGAAGGTGATCCACTGGGCCCGCATGTGATCAAGATGATCAGATACGTGCAAGCTTGGGATCGGTTGGGCTTCTCGCTCTTGGATGAGCTGGCAACCGATGTTGTTCTTTGTTCTATTCTGGCTAGCTATGGGACGTTCTTCTCGAACTATCATATGCACAACATGGATAAGAAGCTCACTGAATTGCATGGGATGATCAAGGTGGTAGAGCAAGATATTAAGAAAGGCACGCATCAAGTGTTCATGGTGTAGAACTTGGCTAAGTTCAAGAAGAGTTGGTCCAAGAAAAAGGGCAAGGCAAATGGCACGGAGAAGATTGTTTGTGCCGCTGAGTCGATGTCGAGACCGGACTCAAAGACCATTTTCTTCTATAGCAAGGAAACTAGTCTTTGGAAGAGGAACTATAGCAAGTGGCTTGATGAGCATGGAAAGAAGGCCGAAAATGCTTCTTCAGGCAAATGTACACTTGTTACATATGTTATAGTCATTTACCTTGTTGACATACCTGGTAGCTTGGGTAGTTGATACCAGATTGGTTGTTTATATTTGCAACTCGATGGAGGGGCTGGTAAGAACTAGGCGTGTGGCACAAGGGGATATTGACATCAGGGTCGGCAATAAAGCAAGAGTTGCTGCATTGGAGATCGGCACGATGCAGCTCGAGCTTCCTTCTGGATTTATTTTGGAATTGAATAATTGTTATTACATTCCCACACTTAGTCGGAACATTATTTCTGCCTCATGCTTGATGAGGCAAGGTTATGAATTCAATTTAAAGGACAATGGTTGTTCATTTTATTTGGATGGAATGTTACACGACTATGCACCATTGTAGATGGGCTATTTATTTGGAATCTAGAAATGGAACCGGTCTATAACATGAATGTCAAGAAGCATAAGACTAATAAGATAATTCTGACATACTTCTAGTATTGCCGGCTTGGACATACTAGTCTGAAACGCATGAAGAAGCTCCATGATGATGGACTCCTAACTTCGTCCGACTTCGGGTCGTTCGAGACATGCGAATCATGCTTGCTTGGCAAGATGACCAAGTCTCCTTTTGCAAAGAGTTGTGATGACCCACAAGTATAGGGTATCAATCATAGTCCTTTTGATAAGTAAGAGTGTTGAACCCGGCAAGGAGAAAAAGGATATGATAAGCGGTTTTCAGCAAGGTAATTTCTGCAAGCACTGAAATTGTAAGTAGCAAGTGTTTTGATAGCAAGGTAATTTGTAACGAGCAAGTAACGATATTAATAGGTAAGGTGCAGCAAGGTAGCCCAATACTTTTGTGGCAAAGGACATGCCAAAACTATCTCTTATGATGAGCAAAGTGTTCTTGAGGGTACACGGGAATTTCATCTAGTCACTTTCATCTTGTTGGTTTGATTCGTGTTTGCTACTTTGCTAATTTGATATGTGGGTGGACCGGTGCTAAGGTTTTGTTCTTACTTGAACTAACAACCTACTTATGATTAACCCTGTCGCAAGCATCCGCAACTACGAGAAAAGTATTAAGACAAAATCTAGCCATAGCATTAAATATATGGACCCAAATCAGCCCCTTACGAAGTAGCGCATAAACTAGGGTTTAAGCTTCTGTCACTCTAGCAACCCATCATCTAATTACTACTCCATAATGCATTCCCTTAGGCCCAAGGATGGTGAAGTATCATGCAGTCTATGTTCACATGACACCACTAAGGGAATCACAACATACATATCATCAAAATATAGAACACATATCAAATTCACATGAGTACTTGCAACATGACTTCTCCCATGCCCTCAAGAACAAAGGTAACTCCTCACAAATAATATGCATGCTCAAGATCAGAGGTGTGTTGAATATCATAAGGGAACTGAACGTATAATCTTCCACCAAATAAACCATATAGTAATCAACTACACGAGGTAATCAACACTACTAGTCACCCACAAGTACCAATTTGAGGTTTCGGTATAAAGATTGAACACAAGAGATGAACTAGGGTTTGAGAGGAGATGGTGATATTGAATATGTTGATAAAGAATGGCCTCCCAAAGATGAGAGGGTTGTTGGTGATGACGATGGCTTCGATTTCCCCCTCTGGGAGGGAAGTTCACCCGGCGGAATCGCTCCGCCGGAGGGCAAAAGTGCTCGTGTCCAAGTTCCACCTCGACGCAGTGACGCTTCGTCCCGGAAGTCCTCATCTGATTTTTTTCTAGGTTTTTTTAGACTTTATACCAGAAGATGGGCTCTAGAGGTGGGCCTGGGTGCCCACCCTCCACCAGGGCACGGGTACGGGGCAGGCGCGCCCTGGTGGAGGGTGCCACCTAGTGGCCCCCCTCCAGTAGTTCTCGGCTCCAAAACTTCTTATTTAATGAATAAAAAATCTCCATAAATTTTTAGCTTCATTGGAGTTGTGCAGAATAGGTATCTCTAACGTGCTTTTTTGGGGTGCTAAATTCCAGTTGCCGGCATTCTCCCTCTTGATGTAAACCTTGCAAATTGTGAGAGAAAGGGCATTAGAATTACTCCCTAAAGCATTATTTGAAGGGGGGAGTTGCATGGGAAACAAATTTTCCTATGCACATGCAAAATCTATCCATGGTGATGAGCATCTACGAGAGGGAGAGTGGATCTACATACCCTTGTAGATCGCTAAGAGAGAAGAAGTAAGAAACGCGGTTGATGTAGTCAAACGTCTTCACGATCCAAATCGCCGAGCGCCCCGCTCCAATCACGATCCGTCCCGATCTAATGTTGAACATACGACACATCCGCGTTTAGCACATGTACAACTCGATGACGATCTCCGCCTTCTTGATCTAGCAAGAGGGAGCAGAGAGGTAGATGAGTTCTCCAGCAGCGCGATAGCGGCGGTGGTGGAACTATTCCGACAGGGCTTCGCCTAAGCACTGCTGAAACTAGAGGGAACGATCTATCGGGGAGAGAGGGCTGCACCATGGCTTAGGGTTGTTCTGGTGCGGCTGCCCCCTCTCCCCTCCAATATATCTAGGAGGAAGGGGGGAGGCCGGCGCCCTAGGTCTGCCCCTAGGCTTCAGCTGAAGTGGGAGAGGTGGAGGAGTCCTACTCCAATCCTACTAGGAGTAGGATTCCTCCCCCACATGGAAATCCTTTCCACCTCTTGGTTTTGCCACCCCTTGATGCATGGGCCTTAGTGGGAGCTTCGGCCAGCCCACCAGGGGCTGGTTTGCCCCCTCCCATATCCCATGAGGCCCTTTGGGGCGAGAGGCCCCTCCCGATGGTCCCTCGGTACCCTCTCGGTATACTACCGAAGTACCAGAAACTTTTCCGGTGACCATAATGAGACTTCCTATATATCAATCTTTACCTCTGGACAATTCCAGAGCTCCTCGAGACTTCCTAGATCTCATCCGGTACTTCGAACAACCTTCGGTCACCACCATACATAACATTATACTATCAAAACGTCACTGAACGTTAAGTGTGCAGACCCCGCGGGTTCGAGAACTATGTAGACATGATTGAGACACCTCTACGATTAATAACCAATAGTGAGGCCTAGATGCCCATATTTGTTCCTACATATTCTACGAATATCTTTATCGGTTGAACCTCTATGTCATGGATTCAGTTAATCCCGTATGTTGTCCCCTTTGTTCTTCGGTATGTTACTTGCTCGAGATTCGATCGTCAGTATCTCTATACCTAGTTCAATATCGTTACCGACAAGTCTCTTTAGACGTTCTGTAATGCAAGGCTTGTTGTGATGTTGTATTACTGAGTGGGCCCTGAGATACCTCTCCAACACACGGAGTAACAAATCCCAGTCTTGATCCATATCCACTCAACAGACACCCTCGGAGATACCTGTAGGGCACCTTTATAGTCACCCAGTTACATTGTGACTTTTGATACACATAAGGTACTCCTCCTATGTCAGTGAGTTGCATGATCTCATGTTCATAGGAACAAATACTTGATATGTAGAAAACTAGAGCAATAAACTGACATGATCATGTGCTATGTTTAAGTTTGGGTCTTGTCCATCACATCATTCTCCTAATGATGTGATCCCATTATCAAATGACATCTTATGTCCATGGCTAGGAAACCTTGACCATCTTTGATCAACGAGCCAGTTCACTAGAGGCATACCAAGGACACAGTGTTGTCTATGTATCCACACATGCAATGTGTTTCCAATCAATACAATTATAGCATGGATAATAAATGATTATCATGAACAAGGAAATATTATAATAACCATTTATTATTGCCTCTAGGGCATATTTCCAACAGTCTCCCACTTGCACTAGAGTCAATAGGCTAGCTCACATCACTATGTGATTTACATTGTAATGAATCTAACACCCGTACAGTTCTGGTGTTGATCATGTTTAGCCCTTGGAAGAGGTTTAGTCAACGGGTCTGCAACATTCAGATCCGTGTGCACTTTGCAAATATTTATGTCCTCCTCCTTGATGTAATCGTGGATGGAATTGAAGCGTCGCTTTATCTGTCTGGTCCTCTTGTGAAACCTTGGTTCCTTGGCCAAAGCAATGGCACCAGTGTTGTCACAGAACAGAGCCATTGGATTAAGTGCACTGGGCACTACTCCAAGATCTGTCATGAACTCCTTCATCCAGACACCTTCCCCTGACGCCTATGAGGCTGCGATGTATTCCGCTTCGCATGTAGAATTGGCTACCACGCTCTGCTTGGAACTGCACCAGCTTACCGCTCCCCCATTGAGAATAAATACGTATCCGGTTTGCCACTTAGAGTCATTCGGATCAGTGTCAAAGCTCGCATCGACTTAACCGTTTACGACGAGCTCTTGATCACCTCCATAAACAAGAAACATTTCCTTAGTCCTTTTCACGTACTTAAGGATATTCTTGACTGTCGTCCAGTGCTCCATTCCTGAATCACTTTGAAACCTTCCGGCCATACTTATGGCAAGGCTGACATCGGTTCTTGTGCACAACATTGCATACATGATAGAGCCTATGGCTAAAGCATAGGGGATGACACTCATCTTTTCTCTATCTTATGCAGTCACTGGGCATTGAGTGTTACTCAACTTCACACCTTGCAACACAGGCAAGAACCCCTTCTTGGACTGATCCATTTTGAACTTCTTCAAAACTTTGTCAAGGTATGTGCTCTGTGAAAGTCCTATTAAGCATCTCGATCTATCTCTATAGATCTTAATGCCTAATATGAAAGCAGCTTCTCATAGGTCCTTCATTGAGAAACTCTTGTTCAAATATTCTTTCGCGCTTTCCAGCATTTCTATATTGTTTCCAATCAGCAATATGTCATCCACATATAGTACTAGAAATGTTATAAAGCTCCCACTCACTTTCTTGTAAATACAAGCTTCTCCGTAAACTTGTATAAACCCGAATGCTTTGATCACCTCATCAAAGTGCAGATTCCAACTCCGAGATGCTTGCACCAGTCAATACATGGATCGCTGGAGTTTGGAAACTTTGTTAGCATTATCTGGATCGACAAAACCTTTTGGTTGTATCATATACAACTCTTCCTTAAGGAAATCGTTAAGGAACGCTGTTTTGACATCCTTCTGCCAAATTTCATAGTCGAAATATGCAACTATTGCTAACATGATTTTGACACACTTAAGCATCGCTACAAGTGAGAAGGTCTCATCGTAGTCCACTCCTTGAAATTTTGAAAAACCCTTTGCCACAAGTCGAGCTTTATAGACGGTGATATTACTGTTTGTGTTTGTCTTCCTCTTAAAGATCCATTTGTTCTGAATGGCCTTTCACCCCTCAGGTAATACTTCCAAAGTCCATACTTTGTTTTCATAGATGGATCCCATCTCGGATTTCATGGCCTCTAACCATTTCTTGGAATCTGTGCCCATCATTGCTTCTCCATAGCATGTAGGTTCATCATTGTCTAACAACATGACCTCTAAGACAGGGTTGTCGTACCACTCAGGAACATCACGTGCCCTTGTCGACCTACATGGTTCGATAGTAACTTGATCCGAAGCTTCATGATCATCATCATCAACTTCCTCTTCAGCTGATGCAGGCTCCACAGAAACATCTTTCTATGTTGTGCTACTCTCTGGTTGAACTAAAGGTTCAATAACCTCATCAAGTTCTATTTTCCTCCCACTCAATTCTTTCGAGAGAAACTCTTTCTCAAGAAATGTTCCGTTCTTAGCGACAAACACTTTGCCTTCAGATTTGAGATAGAAGGTATACCTAACTATCTCTTTTGGATATCCTATGAAGATGCATTTCTCCGCTTTGGGTTCCAGCTTTTTAGGATGAAGCTTTTTGACATAAGCATCATATCCCCAAACTTTAAGAAACGTCAACTTTGGCTTCTTGCAAAACCACAGTTCATATGGCGTCGTCTCAATGGATTTCAATGGTGCCCTATTTAAAGTGAATGCAGTTGTCTCTAATGCATAACCCCAAAACGATAGTGGCAAATCGGCAAGAGACATCACAGAACGCACCATATCTAATAAGGTTCGTTTACGACGTTCGGACACACCATTACGCTGTGGTGTTCCAGGCGGTGTCGATTGTGAAACAATTCCACACTGTCTTAAGTGACCGCCAAACTCATAACTTTGGTATTCTCCTCCTCGATGAGATCGTAGGAATTTAATCTTCTTGTTACGATGATTCTCAACTTCACTATGAAATTGCTTGAACTTTTCAAACGTTTCAGACTTGTGCTTCATTAAGTAAATATACCCAAATCTACTTAAGTCATTAGTGAAGGTGAGAAAATAACGATATCCACCACGCGCCTCAATGCTCATCGGACTGCTCACATCAGTATGCATGATTTCCAACAAGTCACTTGCCCATTCCATTGTTCCAGAGAACGAGGTTTTAGTCATCTTGCCCAAGAGGCATGGTTCGCATGTGTCAAATGATTCAAAATCAAGTGACACCAAAATTCCATCAACATGGAGCGTCTTGATACGTCTCCGTCGTATCTATAATTTTTGATAGTTTCTTGCCAATATTATACAACTTTCATATACTTTTGGCAACTTTTTATACTATTTTGGGAACTAACATATTGATCCAGTGCCGAGTGCCAGTTCCTATTTGTTACATATTTTTTGTTTCGCTGAATATCCAAACCAAACAAAGTCCAAACGTGATAAAAACTTACGAAGATTTTTTTAGAATATATTTGATTTTTGGGAAAATGAATCAACACGAGACGATGCCCGAGGTGACCACAAGCCAGGGGGCGTGACCTACCCCCTGGCCATGCCGTGGGCCCTTGTGGTCACCCCATAAGGCGGTTGGTGCCCTTCTTTCACCGCAGGAAAGCTAATATCCATATAAAAATCCCCTCAAAATTTAAGCCCGATCAGAGTAACAGATCTCTGGATATTTAAGAAGCGGTGAGAGGCCAGAATCTGGGAGCGCAGAAACAGAAGGAAACACAGAGAGAGATCCAATCTCGGAGGGGCTCCCGCCCCTCCGCCGCCATGGAGGCCAAGGACCAGAGAGGAAACCCTCCTCCCATCCAGGTGGGAGGTCAAGGAATAAGAAGAAGGAGGGGGCTCTCTCCCCCTCTCTCCCGGTGGCATCGAAACGCCGTCGGGGCCATCATCGTGACGGGGATCTACTCCAATAACTCCGTCATCTTGACCAACACCTCCATCACCTTCCCCCATCTATCTATAGTGGTCCACTCTCCCGCAACCCGTTAAA
Organism: Hordeum marinum; assembly: GCA_022496015.1. Taxonomy (NCBI): domain Eukaryota; kingdom Viridiplantae; phylum Streptophyta; class Magnoliopsida; order Poales; family Poaceae; genus Hordeum; species Hordeum marinum. Next base: position 383,921,570 of record CM039677.1, on the reverse strand, counting down.
CTATCTTAGTTGTTTATTTATCTTAGCAGCCCCTAGTTTTTATTTACCATGATCTTTATTATCTTGCAAACCTATCTTATCACACCTACCAAGTACTTCTAATTTCATACTTGTTCTAGGTAAAGCGAACGTTAAGCGTGCGTAGAGTTGTATCGGTGGTCGATGGAACTTGAGGGAATATTTGTTCTACCTTTAGCTCCTTGTTGGGTTCGACACTCTTACTTATCGAGAAAGACTACAATTGATCCCCTACACTTGTGGGTTATCAAGACCTTTTTCTGGCGCCGTTGCCGGGGAGCAATAGCGTGGGGTGAATATTCTCGTGTGTGCTTGTTTGCTTTAGCACTAAGTAGATTTTATTTGCTTTTCTAAGTTGTTCTCTATATTTAGTTATGGATATGGAACATGAAATACCAAAAAAATTAGGTGTACTTGCTACTCATGGAGATGGGGAACCTCCTAAAACACTCGATGCTCGTTATGTGAAAGATAGTATGCACTACTTTAATAATCCTGAGAAAACCCCATTCAATTATATAATGGGATACACAATGGCTCAACGTGAATACTTTAGGGATTATCTCTTGACTCAAAAAGGGAAACTGTTATGGGCAAATTTATATGTTGAAATGGTATGCTTGGAATCTATGCTTGAGATATGATATTACTTGTTGATCTAGGGTGAAGGCTAAACACCTTACCTTTTCATGTGAATTTAATGATAATGAAACCTTGTCTTCTTATGATAATTTTATATATGATTACTATGATCTGGAACAAATAGAAGAGTTTGTTGCTTTTAAGAGTGCTTATGAAATTGAAGCTTTGTTTAAAAAGTATGAAGATTATGATGATGTTGTTTACCGATCCCAAAATTTGGGTATGCTTCGTTATTATTATGCCAATTATTAATATAATGCCCATATTGATCAATTTATTGAGAAAGTCTCCACTATCCAAGAATAGACTAATAGTTTGTAGGAATCTATGGACGAAGAAATTGATGACACTGTGAGCTCATTGGATGAAAAAGATGAGGAGGAGAGCGAAGAACAAAAGGAGGAAGAGTGGACTAGCTACCCTTGCCACCTCCCAATGAGAGTAACTCTTAAACTCATACATTGTTTAATTTCCCTTCGTTCTTACCGAAGGATGAATGCTATGATAATTGCTATGATCCCTTGGATTCGTTTGAAATATACCTTTTGATGAACTTGATGCTTGCTATTCTTGTGGCCATGATGCCAACATGAATTATGCTTATGGAGATGAACTTGCTGTAGTTCCTTGTTTTAAGAATGAAATTGTTGCTATTGCACCCACACATGATAGTCCTATTATCTTTTTGAATTCTCTAAACTACACTATATCGGAGAAGTTTGCACTTATTAAGGATTATATTGATGGGTTGTGTTTTCCTATTGCACATGATGATTTTAATGAAATATAATATGCATGTGCTTGCTGATCCTACTTGCAATTATTATGAGAGAGGAACTACATCTCCACCTCTCTATGTTTCCAATACGATAAAATTGCAAGAAACTGTTTATACTATGGATTGGCCTTTACTTTGTGTGCATGAATTATTCTTGTATGACATGCCAATGCATACGAAGAGAGTTAGACTTCGTTGTCACATGATTTATATCACTTTGTGCTCACTACATAATTACAAATCATTGCTAATTAAAATTGGCTTTGATATACCTTGGGATCCGGGTGGATCCACTACTTGAGCACTTTATGCCTAGCTTAATGGCTTTAAAGAGAGCGCTGCCAGGGAGACAACCCGGAAGTTTTAGAGAGTAATTTTATTCTTTTGTGTGATATTATTTAGTTTAAAAACAAAAAAGTGGGGAACTTAAAACTTTTTCGAAAAGAAAAATGACAGTGAGAAAGACGAGCAACATTGAAGTGGGGGCTAGCCTTGAACTTTATTCATGCCCATGGAAACTTAGTGAATCTTGATTACAGAAACTTTTCAACAAAAATAATTATCCCCTGATATAAATCCATTGTATTATAAAAATAATGTGCCGAGAATTACCTTTAGGATGTTTATATTGCTTGTTTGATATGTGTTGTGTAAAAACACAAACTTTTTCTGCAGTGTTTGAATTTCTATATTTTACTGGAGCGTGAAAAAATTCTGAATTGTTTCCAGAATACTTTTATACAAATTATTGATCACGTCCTAATGTTTCAGAATTTTGAGTGTTACATAAGGATGGTTAATGTTTGGATTACTACAGACTGTCTGTTTTTGACAGATTCTGTTTTTTGATGCATTGTTTTGCTCGTTTTGATGAAACTATCGATTGTATCGGTGGTATAAGCCATGGAAAAGTTATATTACAGTAGATACAATGCAAGAACAAAATATGAATTGGTTTTCAACAGTACTTAAAGTGGTGATTTGTTTTATTATACTAAGGTATCTCACGAGGGTTTTGTTAAGTTTTGTGTGATTGAAGTTTTCAAGTTTTGGGTGAGATCACGATGGATGAAAGAATAAGGAGTGGAAAGAGACTAATCTTGGGGATGCCCGAGGCACCCCAAGGTAATATTCAAGGACTCCCAAGAATTTAAGCTTGGGGATGCCCCGGAAGGCATCCCCTCTTTCTTCTAACAACCATCGGTAATTTTTCTTGGAGCTATATTTTTATTCATCACATGATATGCGTAAATCTTGGAGCATCGTGTCCTTTTTATTTTTATTTTAATAATGCACCATGCTGGTATGATAAAGTCCTTGGTTGATTTATAGAAGGCTCTTTGCACCTCACTTATATCTTTTGAGTATGACTTTATAGAATGCTTCATGTGCTTCACTTATATCATTTGAAGTTTGGATTGCCTGTTTCTCACACAAGAAAACCGTGATTTGTAGAATGCTCTTTTGCTTAACTTATATTTGTTAGAGAGTAGGCATATATTTTGTAGAAAGAATTAAACTGCCATGCTTCACTTATATCTATTTAGAGAGTTAACAAGAGTTGGTCATTCACATGGTTAGTCATAAAATCCTACATAAAACTTGTAGATCACTGAATATGATGTGTTTGATTCCTTACAGTAGTTTTGGAATATAAAGATGGTGATAGTAGAGTCATGCTAGTGATTAATTGTGGATTCGTAGAAATACTTGTGTAAAGTTTTTTGATTCCCATAGCATGCACGTACGGTGAACCGTTATGTAAGGAAGTCGGAGCATGATTTGTTTATTGACTGTCAACCTTTGTGTGAGGGTCGGGAGCGCGCGATGGTTAACTCCTACCAACCTCTCCCTTAGGATAATGCATCTAATACTTTTCTTTGATGACTAATAGACTTTTGTAATAAGTATGTGAGTTCTTTATGACTAATGTGAGTCCATGGATTATACACACTCCCACCCTTCCACCTTTGCTAGCCTTTCTAGTACCGCGCAACTTTTGCCGATGCATTAAACCCACCATATATCCTCCCTCAAAAAAGCCACCATGCCTACCTATTATGGCATTTCCATAGCCATTCTGAGATATATTGCCATGCAACTTCCACCGTTCCGTTTATTATGACACGCACCATCATTTTCATATTGCTTTGCATGATCGTAAGATAGCTAGCATGATGTTATCATGGCTTGTCCATTTTTTGATGTCATTTGCTATGCTAGATCGTTGCATATCCCGGTACACCGGCAGAGGCATTCATATAGAGTCATATTTTGTTCTACATATCGAGTTGTAATTCTTGAGTTGTAAGTAAATAAAAGTGTGATGACCATCATTATTAGAGCATTGTCCCATGTGAGGGAAGGATGATGGAAGCTATGATTCCCTCACAAGTTGGGATGAGACTCCGGACTTTATGAAAAATAAAAGAGGCCAGTGAAGCCCAAAAAAAGAGGCCTTAGATGCCCACCAAAAAATAAAAAAAAAGAGAAAAGAGAGAAGGGACAATGCTACTATCATTTTTCCACACTTGTGCTTCAAAGTAGCACCATGGTCTTCATGATAGAGAGTCTCCTATTTTGTCACTTTCATATACTAGTGGGAATTTTTCATTATATATCTTGGATTGTATATTCCAATGATGGGCTTCCTCAAATTGCCCTAGGTCTTCATTAGCAAGCAAGTTGGATGCACACCCACTTAGTTTCTTTTTGAGATTTCATACACTTATAGCTCTTGTGCATCTGTTGCATGGCAATCCCCAATCACTCAAATTAATATCTATTAATGGGCATCTCCATAGCCCGTTGATACGCCTAGTTGATGTGAGACTATCTTCTCCTTTTTCTTCACAACCTCCACCATATTCTATTCCACCTATAGTGCTATATCCATGGCTCACGCTCATGTATTGCATGGGAGTTAAAAAAGTTTGAGAACATAAAAGGTGTGAAACAATTGCTTCACTTGTCATCGTGGTTGTACATGATATAAATACTTTGTGTGGGGAAGATGGAGCATAGCCAGACTATATGATATTGTAGGGATAACTTTCTTTTGCCATTATATTTTGAAGAGATACAATTGCTTTATTAGCATGCTTGAAGTATTATTGTCTTAATGTCAAATGACAGACTATTGCTTTGAATCACTCATGTCTCGATATTAATGCCATGATTAGATTATATGAACAAGATTATGCTAGGTAGCATTCCACATCAAAAATTACCTTTTTATCATTTACCTACTCGAGGACGAGAAGGAATTACGCTTGTGGGTGATGATACGTCTCCGTCGTATCTATAATTTTTTATTGTTTCATGCCAATATTCTACAACTTTCATATACTTTTGGCAACTTTTTATACTATTTTTGGGACTAACATATTGATCCAGTGCCTAGTGCCATTTTGTGTTTGTTACATGTTTTTTGTTTCGCAGAATATCCATACCAAATGAAGTCCAAACGTGATAAAAACTTACGGAGATTTTTTGGAATATATTTGATTTTTGGGAAAAAGAATCAACACGATACAATGATCGAGGTGACCACAAGCCAGGGGGCGCGACCTACCCCCTGGCCGCACCCTAGGCCCTTGTGGTCACCCCGTAAGGCGGTTGGTGCCCTTATTTTGCCACAAGAAAGCTAATATCCGGATAAAAAAACCTCAAAATTTTAGCCCGATCGGAGTTATGGATCTCCAGATATTTAAGAAACGATGAAAGGCCAGAATCTGGGAGCACAGAAACAGAAGGAAACAGACAGGGAGATCCAATCTCGGAGGGGCTCCCGCCCCTCCGCCGCCATGGAGGCCAAGGACCAGAGGGGAAACCCTCCTCCCATCTAAGGGGAGGTCAAGGAAGAATAATAAGGAGGGGGCTCTCTCCCCCTCTCTCCCGGTGGCACCGAAACGCCATTGGGGCCATCATCGTGACGGCGATCTACTCCAACAACTCTGTCATCTTCACCAACACCTCCAGCACATTCCCCCATATATCTACAACGGTCCACTCTCCTGCATCCCACTATACCCTCTACTTGAACATGGTGCTTTATGCTTCATATTACTATCCAATGATGTGTTGCCATCCTATGATGTCTGAGTAGATTTTTCTTCTCCTATGGGTTGATTGATGATCATGATTGGTTTGAGTTGCATGTTTTATTATTGGTACTGTCCTATGGTTCTCTCCGTGTCGCGCAAGCGTGAGGGATCCTCATTGTAGGGTGTTGCAATGTATTCATGATTCGCATATGGTGGGTTGCTTGAGTGACAGAAGCATAAACCCGAGTAGGTGGGTTGTTGCATATGGGAGTAAAGAGGACTTGATACCTTATAATGCTATGGTTGGGTTTTACCTTAGTGATCTTTAGTAGTTGTGGATGCTTGCTAGAGTTCCAATCATAAGTGCATATGATCCAAGTAGAGAAAGTATGTTATCTTATGCCTCTCCCTCATATAAAATTGCAATAATGATGACCGGTCTAGTTATCAATTGCCTAGGGACAATTCCGCAACTCCTACCACCACTTTTCCACACTCGTTAAACTAACTTAGTTGTTTCTTTATCTTAGCATCCCCTAGTTTTTATTTACGTTTTCTTTATTTTCTTGAAAACCTATCCTATCACACCTACAAAGTACTTGTAGTTTCATACTTGCTCTAGGTAAAGCGAACGTTAAGCATGCGTAGAGTTGTATTGGTAGTCGATAGAACCTGAGGGAATATTTGTTCTACCTTTATCTCCTCGTTGGGTTCGACACTCTTGCTTATCCAGAAAGGGTACAATTGATCCCCTACACTTGTGGATTATCACGTCTTCATGCGTTTTACACCAATATGACATAAACGGCAATGGCACAAGAAAGTGGTACTATCATCATCAACTCTACATGTTTTGGCATCGATGTTATGAACATGTGTATTGTCACTATCGAGATTCAATGGGAATAAACCCCTCACATTGGGTGCATGACCATAAAATATATTACTCATATAAATAGAACAACTATTATTCTCTGATTTAAATGAGTAACCGTCTCGCAATAAACAAGATCCAGATATAATGTTCATGCTTAACGCAGGCACCAAATAACAAATATTCACGTTCATAACTAATACTGGTGGTAATCAAAGAGCGAGCGTGCCGACGGCGAGCACATCAACCTTGTAACCATTTACCACGTGCATCGTCGCTTCGTCCTTTGCCAGCCTTCATCTATTCCGTAGCTCATGTTTTGAGTTCAAATGTGAGCAAACGAACCGGCATCAAATACCCAGGCACTACAACGAGAGCTGGTAAGGTACACATAAATAACATGTACATCATATATACCTTGTTTGGTGTTGGCCGCCTTCTTGCCGGCCAGGTACTTGGGGTAGTTCCGCTTCCAATGACTAGTTCCCTTGAAATGAAAGCATCAAGTTTCTGGCTTGGGTCCAACCTTGCATTTCTTCACTGGAGGGGGCAACTGCTTTGCCACTCTTCTTGGATTTACCCTTCTCGCCCTTGCAATTCTTCTTGAAACTAGTGGTTTTATTGACCATCAACACTTGATGTTCTTTCTGGATTTCAGACTCAGCGACTTTCAACATCTCAAACAACTCGGCGACTAACTTGGTCATCTCATGCATGTTATAGTTCAACACAAAGCTCTTGTAGATAGGTGGCAATGATTGAAGATAGGTGTCAGTGATCGCCTCTGGTGGAAGGGCATCCCTAACTCAGCCAGATGGTTTGAATACCCAAACATTCTAAGTATATGTTCACTGACAGACCCGTTCTCCTCCATCTTGCAAGCATAGAACTTATCGAAGGTCTCATACCTGTCGATCCGGGAATTCTTCTCAAAGATAAACTTCAACTCCTGGAACATCTCATATGCTCCATGATGTTCAAAACATCCTTGGAGTTCCGGTTCTAAGCCATACAACATTGCACATTGAACTATTGAGTAATCTCCAGAACATGCCTCCCAGGCATTCTTAACGTCTTCAGATGACACGGGAGCGGGTGGGTCACCTAGCAGTGCATAAGGGATATAAGCCTTCTGGGAAGACATGAGGATAATCCTCAGATTACGGGCCCAATCTACAAAGTTACATCCATCATCTTTCAACTTGGCTTTCTCTAGGAATGCATTAAAATTCAGGGGAACTACTGCGCGAGCCATTGATCTACAACATAAATATGCAAAGGTTACTAAGACTATTGTTCAAGAAAATGAGTTTAGTTAATCAAATTACTAAATCTCCCACTCAAATTGACATCCCTCTGGTCATCTGAGTGATACATGATCCAAATTCATCAACTCAAGTCTGATCATCACGTGAGTTGAGGTGGTTTCAATGGTGAACATCTTCATGTTGATCATATCTAGTATATGACTCATGTTTGACCTTTCGGTCTCTTGTGTTCTGAGGCCATGTCTGTGCATGCTAGGCTCGTCAAGTTTAATTCGAGTGTTCTGCACGTGCAACACTGGCTTGCACCCATTGTATGTGAACGTAGAGTCTATCACACCCGATCATCATGTGGTGTCTCGACACGACAAACTTTCGCAACGGTGCACACTCAGGGAGAACACAATTTTATCTTGAAATTTAAGTGAGTGATCACATTATAATGCCACCGTCATCCTAAGATCTCCATCTCCAAAGCACCGGCATGATCTCCATTATCACCGGCACGACACCATGATATCCATGATCTTGATCTCCATCAATGTGTCGCCCGGAAGTTGTCATGCCAACTGTTACTTCTATGACTATTGCTAACTCATAGTGATAAAGTAAAGCAAAAATGGTGAAAATAATTAAAGACAACCCTATGGCTCCTGTCGGTTGTCGGCTCATCGACATGCAAGTCGTGATATTCTATACAAAACATGATCATCTCATACATCACATATATCTCATCATGTAATTGGCCATATCACATCACGACATACCCTGCAAAAACAAGTTAGACGTCTTGTAATTGTTGTTGCATGTTTTACATGGCTGCTACGGGTATCTAGAAAGAACAATTCTCACCTGCGCATAAACCACAACGGTGATACGCAAATTGCTATTCAACCTTCTCAAGGACTGCCTTTCTCGAATCCGATCCAACTAGAGTAGGCGAGACAGACACCCGCCAGCCACCTTTATGCAACAAAGTCACATGTCAGTCGATGGAACCGGTCTCTCGTAAGCGTACGAGTAAGGTTGGTCTGGGCTGCTTCATCCCACAATACCACTGAATCAAAAACCAACCAAGGGAGGAAGCAATCTGAGCATCAATGCCCACAAATTCCTTTGTGTTCTAATCGTGATCTCATCTACACCTAGACCTAGCTCATGATGCCACTGAAGGGGAACGTTGCATGGGAAACAAAAAAAATCCTACGCACATGCAAGATCTATCCATGGTGATGAGCATCTACCAGAGGGAGAGTGGATCTACATACCCTTGTATATCGCTAAGCGGGAAGCGTTAAGAAACTCGGTTGATGCAGTCGAACGTCTTCGCAATCCAAATCTCCAAGCGTCCCGCGATCCAATCACGATCCGTCCCGATCTAGCGCCGAATGGATGGCACCTCCGCATTCAGCACACGTATAGCTTGATGATGATCTCCGCCTTCTTGATCCAGCAAGAGGGATCTGAGAGGTAGATGATTTCTCCGGTAGCATGACGGCACGGCAGTGGTGGTGGCGGAACTATTCCGGCAGGGCTTCGCCTAAGCACTGTCGAAACTAGAGGGAACGATCTATCGGGGAGAGAGGGCTGCACCGTGGCTTAGGGTTTTTCTGGTGCGGCTGCCCTTTATACCCTCTAGTATATATAGGAGGAAGGGGAGGGAGGACGACACCCTAGGTCTGCCCCCAGGGCTTCGGCCGAAGTGGGAGAGGTGGAGGAGTCCTGCTCCAATCCTACTAGGAGTAGGATTCCTCCCCCACTTGGAAATTCTTTCCACCTCTTAGGTTTTCCCACCCCTATCCGCATGGGCCTTAGTGGGGGCTTCGGCCAGCCCACCAGGCACTGGTTTGCCCCCTCCCACAGCCCATGAGGCTCTTCGGGGCGAGAGGCCCCTCCCGATGGTCCCCCGGTACCCTCGTGGCACTCCCAATACACTACCGAAGTACCCGAAACTCTTCCGGTGACCAAAACGGGACTTACTATATATCAATCTTTACCTCCAGACCATTCTGGATCTCCTCGTGATGTCCAGGATCTCATCCGGGACTCTGAACAACCTTCGGTCACCACCAAACATAACTCTATACTACCGAAACGTCACGGAATGTTAAGTGTGCAGACCCTGCGGGTTCGAGAACTATGTAGACATGACCGAGACACCTCTACAGTCAATAACCATTAGTGGGGACTAGATGCTCATATTGGTTCCTACATATTCTATGAAGATCTTTATCGGTTGAACCTCTATATCAAGGATTCAGTTAATCCCGTATGTTGTTCCCTTTGTTCTTCGGTATGTTACTTGCGCGAGATTCGATCGTCGGTATCTCTATACCTAGTTCAATCTTGTTACCGGAAAGTGTCTTTACTCGTTCCGTAATACAAGATCCTGTGGCTAACATTTAGTCACATTGCTTGCAAGTCTTGTTGTGATGTTGTATTATCAAGTGGGCCCTAAGATACCTCTCCGTCACACGGAGTAACAAATCCCAGTCTTGATTCATACCCACTCAACTGACACCCACGGAGATACCTGTAGAGCACCTTTATAGTCACCCAATTACGTTGCAATGTTTGATACACACAAGGTACTCCTCTGGTGTGAGTAAGTTGCATGATCTCATGGTTATAGGAACAAATACTTGACATGCAGAAAACTATAGCAATAAACTGACGCGATCATGTGCTATGTTTAAGTTTGGGTCTTGTCCATCACATATTTCTCCCAATGATGTGATATCATTATGAAATGACATCTTATGTCCATGGCTAGGAAACCTTGGCCATCTTCGATCAACGAGCTAGTTCACTAGAGGCATACTAGGGACACAATGTTGTCTATGTATCCACACATGCTATGTGTTTCCAATCAATACAATTATAGCATGGGTAATAAACGATTATCATGAACAAGGAAATATAATAATAACCATTTATTATTGCCTCTAGGGTATATTTCCAACATTATTATGCATAAAAACATTATAAATAGTAGTAATAAAACATGATGCAAAATGGACGTATCAACTCCCCGAGCTTAGAGCTCGCTTGTCCGCAAGCGAAAGCCGATATCAAAGAACATGCCCACATGGTTTGAGAGAGAGGCGTCGATAAAAAAAATACGGACATAGAAGGATAATGCTTATTATTATAACAACAACAAAACTAACATAAAACTTTTTATTTCATAGCAGCATCATATAACTTCTTATGGGCAAGTACAATTCATCACAACATGGAAGTATAAAGCATAAACCTTATTGGAAACCAACAAACTATGTTCTCGGTCAACTTTCCAACTACAATTCATCATACTTTTAGCAAGTGTCTCATGTAGGAGACCTTTGGCAAGTCCACATACTCAACCATCATTTAGTCTTTTATGATTGCTAACGCTCACAACATACCCATGGACAAAAAGTTTCAACCAGACACATAGAAATATAGGGGCTTATAGTTTGCCTCCCAACATATTCACCTCAAGGGTGATGTCAACAATAATAGCTCATGCTCACTCATATCCAACTGGTCATACGTGCCTAGATCTTTCCTCACCACATGATGCTTGCCAAGGGAGAAAAATAAAAAGGAATAGAGAGGAATACTTTGACTCTTGCATAAAAGTAAGTACATAAAAGTGAAAGATAAGCCCTTCGCATAGGGAAGCAGAGGTTGTCATGCGCTTTTAGTTTGTATGCCAAATCCTTTAACGCAAAAGAACATCACGTTACATTGCCTCTTGTGATAGCAACCTTTATTATGCAGTCCGTCGCTTTTATTACTTTGCTATCACAAGTTCGTGCAACATTCAATTTCTCTTACACTAATTGATCCAACACTTTTTAGAAGCAATTTTTATTGCCTTGATGCACCAATGACAACTTACTTGAAGGATCTTATTGAATCCATGTTAGGTATGGTGGACTCTCAAACATGAGTTTGGGTTTGGGTCTTTTGGATGCACAAGTAGTATCTCTACTTAGTGTAGAAATTTTTGGCTAGCAAAGATATCTGGCAAGCACCACATGTTAAAGCATCTATGACAATATAACTTCTATGTGAATATGAACAAGCATAAATCATTACATTGTCTTCCTTCTCCAACATCAACAATTTTGGCATATAATATTTAACGGGGGCTCACAATCATAAAAGATGTCGATGATAGTATATTTGCATGTGAATCTTCTCTTCCCTAATTAATTCTTTCATGAGTTGCATCATTGACTAATGCTATGTTTGCTAATCTCCAATAAATTTTACCACTTATACTTTTCTTTATTGTGATGTCATTACTCACCATAAGATTAGCATATGATCTTTTATCATTTATTTTCTTTTATCAAGATCGCAACAAGAAAGTAAAAGGGGCAAAATCTCAAACTAAACTTTATTATATAACTCTCACTCGATTACATAGATGGATAGATCACGAAACTAGCACTCGAAAATAGATCATACTAAACTTTTATTCAACTAAATCATGAAAAGTCTAAAGATCAAAAATAGAAAGCAAAAGGTAAAAGTGATGGTGATACAATATCGGGGCACCTCCCCCAAGCTTGGCTCAAGCCAAGGGGAGTGCCCATACTCGTGTACTCAGATCTCCTTTGGTGGTGGTGATGATGAAGATGGTGGTGATGAGGCATTGTTCTTCTTTGTCAATTTACGCTTGAGGATGAACTTCTGTTCCCTCAAATCGTCATTCTCTTGTTCAAGTTTCAATATCCTTTTCATAGAGCTGCCTTGCTCTCTTGCAAGAAACGAGAAGGGATAAAAGGAGTATTGGGTTTACTCGTACCATTAGGAAGGCTTGACCTCTTGAACTCCACGTGCATATCTCCAAGTTGAGGTAGTGGAGGTTCATCTTCATCTGAGCTTCTGGCCCTGCGTCTTCTATTTCCTCCAGATCGGTGTCTTCTTCTTCCTCCGAAGTCCACAAGTAGGGGTAAATTTCCCCAAAGATCTTTCGATCAGCAACATAGTTAGACACATAGCTCTCTCCCTCAGAATTTTGGGACGACATAGTTTCAGATCTGGCAGAAAAATAGCACGAAACAAGAACAGAAGAAAATCTCGTGATGTGGTGGTCAAAACAGTCGGGGGGTATATATAGAGAGCTTTTATTCTTGTAAACCAAGCAAACAAAAGGAAAACAGATTTGTGAAGGTTCCCGAGGTGGGCACGCTCCACTAGGGTCCGCCAGGGATGGCAACCGTGCCCTGGTGCTCTATGCCCTCCTCGATTACCTTCCGGATTATTTTTTATTTCCTTAAAATTCATAAATATTCCAAAACTTATGAAAAATATTTTTGTGGATTTTTTGGAGTCTGTTTACTCACCATATCATGTACCTCTTTATTTTCACAATTTTGGAGCGTTCCGGGAGGTTTCTTTTATGTCTTCCTCCGGTGTCATGGTTTGGCTAACATTGCTTTCAACATTAATAGTCGTACCCGAGATATAGTGTTCAATTCTTTGTCCATTGACCACCTTTGGATTGTTACCTTCGGCATTATTAATGTTAATAGCTCCAAAGCGATAAACCTCTTCGATAACATAGGGTACTTCCCATTTGGAAAGAAGTTTTCCTGCAAAAAATCTGAAACGAGAATTGTACAAAAGAACATATTCTCCAACTTTGAATTCTCGCTTTTGGATTCTTTTGTCATGACATATTTTATCTTTTTCTTTAAATAACTTGGCATTTTCATAAGCTTGTGTTCTCCATTCATCTAATGAGCTAATATCAAATAACCTCTTCTCACCAGCAAGTTCGAAATCATAGTTGAGTTCTTTAATAGCCCAAAATGCTTTATGTTCTAATTCTAGAGGCAAATGACAAGATTTCCCATATACCATCTTGTTTGGAGACATACCCATAGGATTTTTATATGTTGTTCTATAGGCCCAAAGTGCATCATCTAGTTTCTTAGACCAATTCTTTCGGGACCTATTAACAATTTTTTGTAATATCAATTTTATTTCTCTATTGCTAAGTTCAACTTTACCACTAGATTGAGGATGATAGGGTATGCAATTCTATGGTTAACATCATATTTAGAAAGCATCTTCTAGAAAGCACCATGAATAAAGTGTGAACCACCATCAATTATTAGATATCTAAGGACTCCAAACCTTGGGAAAATAACTTATTTAAGCACTTTAATGGAAGTATGATAATCAGCACTACTAGTTGGAATAGCTTCTACCCACTTAGTGAGATAATCAACAACAACCAAAATATGAGTGTACCCATTAGAGGAAGGAAAAGGTCCCATATAATCAACCCCAAACATAAAATGGTTCAACAATAAGTGAATAGTTCATAGGCATTTCTTGACGCTTACCGATATTACCAATTCTTTGACATTCATCACAAGACGAGACAAACTTACGAGCATACTTGAAGAGAGTAGGCCAATAAAAACAAGATTGTAATACATTATGAGCAGTTCTATCTCCAGCATGATGTCCTCCATAAGTTTCGGAATGACATTTCCATAAGATTTGTTCCTGTTCATGCTCAGGTACACAACGTCTAATAATACCATCTACTCCTTCTTTATAAAGATGTGGGTCATCCCAAAAGTAATGTCTTAAGTCATAGAAGAATTTTTTTTATTTTGTTGGTATGTGAAACTAGGTGGAATATATTTAGCAACAATGTAATTAGCATAATCAGCATACCATGGAGTGTTTTGAGAGACATATATTGAAGCTAATTGTTCATCAGGAAAACTATCATCAATAGGTAGTGGGTCATCAAGAATATTTTCTAACCTAGACAAGTTATTAGCTACGAGGTTCTCAGCTCCCTTCCTATCAACGATATGTAAATCAAATTCCTGAAGCAAGAGAACCCACCTAACGAGTCTAGGTTTAGCATCTTTCTTTTGCATAAGATATTTTATAGCAGCATGACCAGTGTAGAAAATAACTTTGGAATCAACAATGTAAGATCTGAATTTATCACAAGCAAACATGACTGCTAAAAATTATTTTTCAGTAGTGGTACAATTTCTTTGGGTACTGTCTAGATTTTTGCTAGCATAATGGATAACATTTAATTTCTTATCAACTATTTGTCCTAGAACAGCAACAACATCATAATCATTAGCATCACACGTAATTTCAAAAGGCAAGTTCCAATCAGGTGGTTGAATAATAGGTGCATTGGTTAAGGCTTTCTTTAGTGTTTCAAAGGCTTCCATGCAATCATCATAAAAAACAAAGGGAATATCCTTTTGCAAAAGATTAGTAAGAGGCCTAGAAATTTTCGAGAAGTCTTTAATAAACCTCCTATAGAATCCAACGTGACCAAGGAAACTTTGAATATCTCTGATATCTTTAGGACATGGCATTTTCTCAATTGCATCCACTTTAGCTTGATCCACCTCAATACCTCGTTCGGAGATTTTATGCCCCAAGACAATACCTTCATTAATCATAAAGTGGCACTTCTCCCAATTCAAGAAGAGATTAGTTTGTTCACATCTCTGCAAAACTCGATCAAGATTTCTTAAGCAAGCATCAAAAGAAGGTCTATAAACGGGAAAATCATCCATTAAAACCTCCACAATCTTTTCACAAAAATCAGAGAATATAGCAGTCATACATATTTGAAAGGTAGCAGGTGCATTGCATAAACCAAAAGGCATACATCTATAAGCATAAGTTCCAAAAGGACAAGTAAAGGTGGTTTTCTCTTGATCAGATTGTGACACGGGTATTTGAGAGAAACCAGAATATCCATCTAGGAAACAAAAGTGTGTGTGCTTAGATAATATTTCAAGCATTTGATCAATAAAAGGCAAGGGGTAATGATCTTTTCTAGTAGCTTTATTTAATTTTCTAAAATCAATTACTATCCTATAGCCAGTAACAATTCTTTGCAGAATAAGCTCATTTTTATCATTGGGAACAACAGTAATACCTCCTTTCTCAATGAACGGGACTCACCCATCTACTATCAGCTATGGGATAGATTATACCTGCTTCCAGAAGCTTTAATATTTTAGTTCTTACCACTTCTTTCATCTTGGGATTTAATCATCGTTGGTGATCAACAACGGGTTTAGCATCAGTTTTCATATTAATTTTCGGGGGGGTTACCCCCGGGTAGGCTCAAGGAGACGACTCAAGATTTTAAAACATCGGCGGACCCACCCCCGGTATGTGAAGCCCCACGAATCAACAAGACAAACGAAGAAGTGAGCTGTCGACACTGTAGCTGTACGGCTCGCCAGCCTCCACCCGTCCGGCTCGCCAGCCTCCACCCATCCGGCTCGACAGCCTCCACCCATCCAGCTCGGCAGCCTCCACCCGTCTGGCTCGACAGCCTCCACCCGTACGGCTCTTCCAGTCTGGCTCCTCCTGTCCGGTTGCGGCCTGACGAAGTCAGCTCCCGACGTCCCAACGGACACGCGCGGACCAGATGGCCCCATCTCATGGCGGTGCACTATTGGCGAGTAGGAGCTCACTGTACATGCATCATGTAGTACTCTCTACAATGTAACCTGCCCCCTGGACACTGATTTATAAAGTGCACCAGGGGACAGACATAGCTTGGTCTACAAGCTACATGTGGCTTGACATGTAAGCTACTCATGGTAGCTTACACCTCAAGCTGCTTGGGATGTAAGCTACCCACTATGGCTTACATCCCAAGCTACCCATCCATGCCTATATAAAGGCCCCCTCTCACTCTCTCAAGGGGGAGGGCTTCCCTCACATCCTCTCATCCCCACTCTCACACTCATGTATGAGGCAAGAAGCCTCATGGCTCTCCTCCCCAAACAGCTCCAGGAGCAACCATGTACCAAATATACCTCAGTTATACAGATATGCAGGAGTAGGGGTATTATCTCTCTAGAGAGCCCCGAACCTGGGTAAACCACTGCGTGCTATTCGCATACTCGTCCCGGATCATCCACGACAGCCTTGCCCTCACCTCGATAAGCCAACCCATGGCATTTGCCTTCTCGCGTGACCCCCCATGAGAAAACGACGACAGTTGGCGCCCACTGTGGGGCTAGCTGCTGTTGGAACCGCGGCCCGAGCGGGACCCTCTTCATCATCACCAGCGTGACATCGCCGTCATTGATGCTCGGGGGCTCGACATCAACACGCCCCCGGGGCGAATGTGCGTGATGTTGCGTCTGTGCCGCCACTCTCGTCATCATGACAGCGGCGCCGTCGCCGTCTCATCGGCGGTCCTTGGGGCTTAATACCATCATGTCCCCGGGGCGATCGCTCAGGAAGGCGCGTCCCCATCGTCGGCCTCGTCCGAGCGGTGGCGCGTTGGAGCGAGTGCCATCTCTCCTGTAGTGCCCGGGGGGGCCGACATCGACATGCCCCGGGGGCAGCCACATAGGGCGGCGCGTCCTTCTTCGTCACCACCATGACGCCAATCATCGTCGCTCCTGCGGTCCTCCGCTCGCACTCGGCCTCGGCGAGCTCGCCTCGTCGATCGCTTCCACAATCCCCTGTGCGCCATCACCAACGGCCCACGGTCGTGACGGGCTGCCGCCACATTCCTCCTCATCTTGGCGCCACACCTGGCAATCGTGCTCGCTGTTGTCGTCCTCCCGGTGGCTGTAGTGAACGCTGCTTGACTCCTCCGGAGTTCCTCCATGCCTCCAAATTTCCTCTCCACCAAGTCACGGACGCGGCCTCCGTTCATAGCGCCCCTCGGCCGGCGGTCCTGCGCCGCTGGTACACACTCCATGCTCCACGCTCGCCCCTCCTCACCATGCTGCTGCTACTGGTGTTGCGCGACACAACAACCTCGGCCTCTTTCGTGCCCGCCCGTGGTTTCCTCCATTGCGCCTCTACTGCCCCGGCAGTCCGCCCGCGCGGCGGCGTGCCCCAGGTCTATGTTGCGTCCATGCCCTCTCCCCGTATCATGCCCGCCGATTGGAGGTGGGGGCGTGCGTGTGCCTCGTGTTCGACCCCCAGCGCCTCCGCTGACGTGGACGGCGGTCGCCATCGCCTCCCGCCCATGGTCGCGTCTCTGTGCTCCCCGCACCGCCATGTCCTGATGACCCCCGAGTCCCTCTGCCATGACGCCGTCCCGCCGCCCATGCACCGGCTCCACCCCAGATGCCGGCCGGCTCCCACTGCCCTCTCGCGCAGGTCGGCCCCCTCGTGATGCCCAACTGCCGAGCGACCGGCTCCTCCTGTGCCCGGCCAGATGGCCGCCCCGCCGGCCGCTTCTCCCGCGCACGTCAGCCTCCCTCCGTGCGCCGGCTCCTGTGCTCAACTGGCGGTTCGCCTAGCTAGCCGGTCTTCCCACGCACGCCGGTTTGTGCACCTCCGGCCGGTTGCCGACTCGCAGATCCTTTGCGCCGGCTCCTCTCACCTTCGTGCTTCGGCCGGCTCCGGCTCCGCGCCCGCCGGCTCCCGTTCCAGGCCACCTCCGCCCACAGCCGCCAAGTCCGCGCCCGTGCGCCGGCCTCCACCTCGCCTTGCCGACCGCCGCTATCGGCCCCCTCCGAGCCCCTCACGCCCTTGACCCGCTCGCCGACTCCGCCTCGCCCGCGAGCTCCCAACGGCCTCGCCTAGTAGCCGCCTTCGCCTGATGGCCCGCGCATGTGCCGGCTGCCCGCCAGCACCGTCGCGGCTGGGTCCTGCCCGCCGGCTTGCCGCTCCAGCCGTCTGCCCCTCCCGGCCGCTTCACCCGGCAGTCCACGCATCGTGGCTCCCTCCTGCTCGCCGTCCACCAACCAGCAGTAGCCGGCTGCGCTCCCGGCTGCCCCGTGCCGGATGCTCACGCCGGCTGCGCTCCGAAGGCTCTCCTGTCGGCTGTCATGGAAAAAAAGGAGAAGACATCTACGTCCGCCCACCCGCGTCCCCACTCGGATGGCCGACTCGCATCGCCAGCTGGCCTGCCCGTCTACTTCAACACCGGGCCGACTCTAGCTGCCCACCCGTCTCGTCGTCCAGCCAGTCAGACCTGGCCGACTGGCACACCCGCCGACCGCCAAGGGCTCGGCGCCTAAACCCAGCGGGTGCGTCGGCACGCTCCGCTGGCAAAGAGCCGTGCCGGCTATCTTCAAACAACTAACCGCTTCCGACAACCGCCTCGTCGGCGCCAAAAACCAATGACCCTCCCCCCGCCACCAAGAGGCTCGGAGGCTACGCCCGGCAGGGTTCCGCGCCCATCAGCCAGCGGACCCCGCGTCCGTCCTTGGCAGCGCCTCGCGCTCATCAGTCGGTGGACCCCGCGTCCGCCTTCGGCAGCGCCTCGCGCTCATCAACCGGCGAACCCCGCGTCCGTCTTCTGCAGCGCCTCGCGCACACCAGCCGACGGACCCCGCGTTCGTCCTCGGCAGCGCCTTGCACACACCAGCTGGTGGATCCCACGTCCGCCTTTGGCAGCGCCTTGCGCACACCAGCCGGCTGACCCCGCGTCCGCCCTCGGCAGCGCCTCGCGCACACCAGCCGGTAGACCCCGTGTCCGCCCTCGGCAGTGCCTCGCACACACCAGCCAGCGGACCCCGCGTCCCCCCTCGACAGCGCCTCGTGCACATTAGCCGGCGGACCTCACGTCCGTCCTTGGCAGCACCTCGTGCTCATCAGCTGGCGGACCCCGTGTCCGCCTTCGGCAGTGCCTCACGCTCATCAGCCGACGGACCCCACGTCTGCCTTCGGCAGCGCCTCGCGCACACCAGCCGGTGGACCCCACGTCCGTCCTCGGTAGCGCCTCGTGCACACCAGCCAGCGGACCCCGCATTCGCCCTCGGTAGCGCCTCGCGCACACCAGCCGGCAGACCCCGCGTCCACCCTCGGCAGCACCTCGCGCACACCAGCCAACGGACCCCATGTCCGCCCTCGATAGCGCCTCGCGCACATCGGCCGGCGGACTCCACGTCCGTTTGTGGCAGCGCCTCGCGCTCATCAGCCGGCGGACCCCGTGGCCGCCCTCGGCAGCGCCCCACGCTCTTGAGCTCACGGACCCTGTTCGCCCTCGGCGGCGCCCCGTGCTCATCAGCCGGCGGACCCCGCGTCCGTGCCCAGCAGTGCCTCGCGCACACTAGCCGTCGAACCCCGCGTCCGCGCCAGATAGCGCCTCGTGCCCATTAGCTGGCAGACCCCAAATCCACGCCCGGCAGCGCCTCGCGCGTGTCGCAGGACCACGTCAACTACAAGTCACGTTGGCCGACATCGACAAAACCGCCTCGTTGGCACCCAAAAGCAATGTGAGATCCTCACACGCATGCCCCTGCACCTTGCACACAAAACAAATAACCCCAGCGGCCCTCGGGGGCCATCTCCACATTTATTCTACTGCCTTAGTGTTCGCTCCGACGCCAGCTAGTCTTTGCCCAGGGCTGGCCGCTTGGACCGATACATTCGTTCTCACGGGACGGCTTAGTAGCATGCATGGGACCAAAGGCCCACTCTTTGTCTCAGCTACAGACCACATTGTGGCTGTCCGGCTAGCGAGAGAAAATGCTCGAGGTCACCACATGCGAAAAGCATCCAGGGAGAAAATGGCTTGGGCGACCCGGTCGTTTTCATTTATGTGTATCTGCTCGGTCGAGTCTTCTCCCAGAGTCCGAGTACTGTATGCTCCATTCCGTGGCCCACTCTTCGTCTCAGCTACAGACCGGTTCCTGACTGTCTGGCTAGCGAGAGCAAAAGCCAAAGAGCGGAGAGAACATGAAAAAGACTTAAGGGGGCTCGGACGAAACCGAGTTGACACCCTTTGCATAAAGCTCATGCACTACCAAAATCAAATATCTGATATATCTACGCCGATTTAACCTTGTCTTCTGCATGGTTGTTTCCATGAGGAACCTTCTCGCCCGCAGGCTACTCCCGGTAGGGCTCCACGCCCACCAGCCGGCGGACCCTCCGTCCGCACCCGGCAGCGCCTCGTGCTCGACAGCCGGCGGTCCCCGCGTCCACATTCGGAAGGGCTCCACGCCCACCATCACGCAGACCCATCGTCCGTACCCAGCAGCGCCTCGCGCTCGACAGCCGGCGGACCCCGCATTCGCCTTCAGCAGGGCTCCACGCCCACCAGCCGACGAACATCGCGTCCGCCTTCGGCAGGGCTCCACGCCCACCAGCCGGCGGACCCTTCGTCCGCACCCGGCAGCGCCTCGCGCTTGACAGCCGCCGGACCCCATGCCCGCCTTCGGTAGGGCTCCATGCCCACCAGCCGGCGGACCCTCCGTCCGCACCCAGCAGTGCCTCGCACTCGACAGCCGATGGACCCCGCTTTCGCCTTCGGTAGGGCTCCACGCCCACCATCCAGCGGACCCTCCGTCCGCACCCGACAGCGCCTCGCGCTTGACAGCCGGCGGATCCCGCGTCCGCCTTTAGCAGGGCTCCACGCCCACCAGCCAACGAACCCTCCTTCCGCACCCGACAGCGCCTCGCGCTTGACAGTCGGCGGACCCCGCGTCCGCCTTCGTCAGGGCTCCACGCCCACCATCCAACGGACCCTCTGTTCGCACCCGACAACACCTCGCGCTTGACCGCCGGTAGACCTCGCATCCGCCTTCGATAGGGCTCCACGCCCACCAGCCAGCGGACCCTCCGTCTGCGTCCGGCAGCGCCTCATGCCTGACAGTCGGCGGACCCCACGTCTGCCTTCGGCAGGGCTCCATGCCCACCAACCAGCGGACCCTCCGTCCACGCCCGGCAGCGCCTCACGCTCAACAGCCGGTGGACCCCGTGTCTGCCTTCAACAGGGCTCCATGCCCACCAGTCGGCGGACCCTCCATCCACGCCCGGCAGCGCCTCGCGCTCGACAGCCGACGAACCCCGTGTATGACCTCGGCGAGGCTCCACGCCCATCAGTCGATGGACCCCGCGTCCGCCCTCTACGGGGCTCCATGCCCATCAGTCGGTGGACCCCTCGTCCGCCTTCGATAGCGCCTTGCGCCCTTCAGTCGGTGGACCCCGCGCCTATGCCCGACATCTCTGACACCACCGCCTACTTCAGCAACAGCAAACACCCTTCGCCCGACTCCCCGAGTCGCCCAGAGGCTCGGAGGCTACACCCAGCGGGTGCGCTAGCGCCCCTCGCTGGAAACCACTAGCCGACAGACCCCGCATCCGCGCCCGGCATCCTCGACGCCACCGTCTACTTCAGCGATAGCAAAGACCCTCTGCCCGACTCTTCGAGCCACTCGGAGGCTCGGTGGCTACACCCAGCGGGTGCGCTGGCGCCCCCCCCCCCCCCGCTAGAAGCAAGCCACGTCGTCCCCAACTCGCGATCGACCGTCATCAAACGATTTCCGCAACAAACGACTCCACCGGCATAAACCCTCCGCCCGACTCTCCTAGTCGCCTGGAGGCTCAGAGGCTACTGTCGGGGGGATTACCCCCGGGTAGGCTCAAGGAGACGACTCAACATTTTAGAACATCAGGGACCCACCCTCGGTATGCGAAGCCCCACAAATCAACAAGACAAACGAAGAAGTGATCTGACGACACTGTAGTTGTCCGGCTCGGCAGCCTCCACCCGTCCGGCTCTTCCAGTCCGGCTCCTCTAGTCTAGCTCCTTCTTCCCGGCTCCTCCTATCCATCTCCTCCAGTCCGGCTCCTCCTGTCCGGCTGCGGCCTGACGAAGTAAGCTCCCGACGTCCCATCGGACACGTGCGGACTAGACGGCCCCATCTCATGGCGCTGCACTATTGGCGAGCAGGAGCTCACTACACGCGCGTCATGTAGATAACATGCCCCCTGGACACTGATTTATAAAGTGCACCAGGGGACAGACATAGCTTAGTCTAGAAGCTACATGTGGCTTGACATGTAAGCTACTCATGGTAGCTTACACCTCAAGCTGCTTGGGATGTAAGCTACCCACTATGGCTTACATCCCAAGCTACCCATCCATGCCTATATAAAGGCCCCCTCTCACTCTCTCAAGGGGGAGGGCTTCCCTCACATCCTCCCATCCCCACTCTCACACTCACGTATGAGGCAAGAAGCCTCATGGCTCTCCTCCCCAAACAGCTCCAGAAGCAACCATGTACCAAATATACCTCAGTTATACAGATATGCAGGAGTAGGGGTATTATCTCTCTAGAGAGCCCCGAACCTGGGTAAACCACTGCGTGCTATTCGCATACCCATCCCGGATCATCCACGATAGCCTCGCCCTCACCTCGATAAGCCACCCCATGGCATCTGTCGTCTCGCGTGACCCCCCGTGAGAAAACGATGGCATTAATCTTGTGCTGACATAGAGTGGGACTAATGCCCTTTAGATCATCAAGAGTATATCCAATAGCAGTCCGATGCTTCCTTAGAATTTTCAATAATATTTCTTATTCATGTTTTGGAAAGGTTAGCACTAATAATAACAGGATATATATTTTTCTCATCATGGTAAGCATATTTCAGAGTGTCAGGCAATTGTTTAAGTTCAAACATAGGATCACCTTTAGGTGGAGGAGGACCTCCAAGAGTTTCAATAGGCAAATTGTGTTTTAGTAGAGGTTGCTGTTCAAAGAAGTTTTTATCTATTTCATTTCTTTCACGAATGTGCAAATCATTCTCATGGTCTAGTAAATATTGTTCTAGTGGATCGATAGGAGGAAGGGCAATAGAATCAAGACCAATTATTTCATCCTTACTAGGTAATTCTCTATCATGAGGTTGTCTACTAAACTTGGAAAAATTAAAATCATGAGACACATCACCAAACTCAACACTGACAGTTTCCTTTTTGCAGTCTATCTTAGCATTAACAGTGTTCAAGAAAGGTCTACCAAAGATAATGGGACAAAAGTCATCTTGTGGGGAACCAAGAACTAGAAAATCCATAGGATATTTTATTTTTCCACACAAGACTTCAACATCTCTAACAATCCCAAGTGGTGTGATGGTGTCTCTATTAGCAAGTTTAATAGTAACATCATTATCTTCTATTTCAGCAAGTGCTATGTCATTTATAATTTCTTGATATAAGGTAAAAGGAATAGCACTCACACTAGCACCCGAATCACATAAGCCATGATAACAATGATATCCTATTTTGACTAAGACAACACGCAAGCCAACTACGGGTCTATGTATCGGGTTTAGCAATTCTAGCAGCTTCATCACACAAGTAAATGACATGCCCATCAATATTTTCTACCAAGAGATATTTAACCATATCAACACTAGGTTCTACTTTAATTTGTTCAGAGGGCTTAGGTGCTCTAATATTATTTTTACGAAGCACATTTGATACCTTAGCATGTTCCTTTATCCTAACAGGAAAAGGTGGTTTCTCAACATAAGCAGTAGGCACAACTGGATCAACATTGTAAACAATTGTTTCTTCTTTAGCTATGATAGGTTCTTTAATTTCTTCTTTAGTAGGGGGTGATATTTAAGCCACTTCTATTTAGGGAGATCAACATGAGTAAAAAATGATTCACAGAAAGAGGCTACTATCTCAGAATCAAGTCCATATTTAGTGCTAAAGTTGTGAAAAGCATCGGTATTCATAAAAGATTTAACAATCAAATTCAAGCTTTATACCTGAATCCTTACCTTCGTCGAGATCCCAATCTTCAAAGTTGTGTTTAATTCTTTCCAAGAGATCCCACTTGAATTCAATAGTCTTCTTCATAAAAGAACCAGTACAAGAAGTATCGAGCATGGTTTGATCATTATGAGAAAATCGAGCATAAAAATTCCGAATGATAACTTCTCTTGGGATGTCATGATTGGGGCATGAGTATAACATTGACTTAAGCCTCCCCAAAGCTAGAGCGATACTTTCTCCTTCACGAGTCCAAAAATTATATATATAATTTCGATCACGATGAACTAGATGCATAGGATAAAACTTTGGGTGGAATTCCAATTTCAAACGATTCCAGTTCCATGATCCAATATCATCACATAGCCTATACCATGCCAATGCTTTTTCCCTTCAAAGATAAAGGTAAAACCTTCTTCTTAACTTCATCTCCGTATAAACCTGCAAGCTTAAATAGCCCATAAATTTCTTCCACATGTATTAGGTGCATATCAGGATGTTCAGTTACATCTCCTGCATAAGGACTAGCTAGTAGTTGTTCTAACATACCCGAAGGAGTTTCATAACCAATATTTTCAGTAGGCGCTGTAGGTTTTTTGTTACCGATTTCTACTTACCAAGAGCGCTTCACTCCCCGGCAACGGCGCCAGAAAATAGTCTTGATTACCCACAAGTATAGGGGGTCAATCATAGTCCTTTCGATAAGTAAGAGTGTCGAACCCAACGAGGAGCAGAAGGATATGATAAGCATTTTCCAGCAAGGTAATTTCTGCAAGCACTGAAATTGTAAGTAGCAAGTGTTTTGATAGCAAGGTAATTTGTAACGATCAAGTAACGGTACCAATAGGTAAGGTGCAGCAAGGTATCCCAAACCTTTTGTGGTAAAGGACAGGCCAAAACAATCTCTTATGATGAGCAAAGTGTTCTTGAGGGTACACGGGAATTTCATCTAGTCACTTTCATCATGTTGGTTTGATTCGTGTTCGCTACTTTGATAATTTGATATGTGGGTGAACCGGTGCTAAGGTTTTGTTCTTACTTGAACTAACAACCTACTTATAATTAAACGCCTCGCAAGCATCCGTAACTACGAGAAAAGTATTGAGACAAAGTCTAACCATAGCATTAAATATATGGACCCAAATCAGCCCCTTATGAAGTAGCACATAAACTAGGGTTTAAGCTTCTGTCACTCTAGCAACCCATCATTTAATAACTACTCCACAATGCATTCCCTTAGGCACAAGGATGGTGAAGTTTCATTTACTCGACGATCACATGACACCACTAAGGGAATCACTACATATCATCAAAATATTGAACACATATCAAATTCATATGATTACTTACAACATGACTTCTCCGGTGCCCTCAAGAACAAAGGTAACTACTCACAAATAATATGCATGCTCAAGATCAGAGGTGTATTGAAAATCATAATGGATCTGAACGTATAATCCTCCACCAAATAAACCATATAGTAATCAACTACACGAGGTAATCAACACTAGTAGTCACCCACAGGTACCAATCTGAGGTTCGGGTACAAAGATTGAACACAAGAGTTGAACTAGGGTTTGAGAGGAGATGGTTTTGTTGAAGATGTTGATGAAGAATGGCCTTCCCAAGATGAGAGGGTTGTTTGTGATGACAATGGCTTCGATTTCCCCCTCCGAGAGGGAAGTTCCTCTGGCGGAATCGCTCCGCCGGAGGGCAAAAGTGCTCCTGCCCAAGTTTCGCATCGAGGTGGCGGCGCTTCGTCCTGAAAGTCCTCCTCTGATTTTTTTTCTAGGTTTTTGGGGACTTTATACCAGAAGATGGTCTTCGGAGGTGGGCCCGGGTGCCCACCCTCCACTAGGGCGCGGGTGCGCCCTGGTAGAGGGTGTCCACCTAGTGGCCCCCTCTGGTATTTCTCAGCTCCAAAAATTCTTATTTAATGTATAAAAATTCTCCGTAAATTTTCGGCTTCATTGGAGTTGTGCAGAATAGATATCTCTAACGTGCTTTTTCGGGGTGCTGAATTCTAGTTTCGACATTCTCCCTCTTTTTGTAAACCTTGCAAATTGTGAGAGAAAAGGTATTAGAATTACTCTCCAAAGCATTATTATGCATAAAAATATTATAAATAACAGTAATAAAACATGATGCAAAATGGACGTATCAAGTTGCAAAAGGGCGTCCGAGCTGTTGGAGCTTATACACAATGATGTGTGTGGTCCAATCAGCACAACGGACAGAGGTGGCTATCAGTATTTCGTGACTTTTACCAACGACTTGAGTAGATATGGATATATCTATTTGATGAGGCACAAGTCAAAAACTTTTGAAAAGTTCAAAGAGTTTCAGAACGAGGTTGAGAATCAACTATGCAAAATGATAACGCTTGTGCAATCAGATCATGGAGGTGAGTACATGAGCCAGGAGTTTGATGATCGTCTAAAAAGTCGAGGTGTAGTACCTCAGCTCACACCTCCGAGTGCGCCACAGAAACAGTGTGTCGGAATGAGGAAATTGAACTTTGTTGGACATGGTATGATCAATGATGAAGAAATCAAATGTACCCTTGTCATTCTGGGGATACGCTATAGAAACTGCAGCTTTCACACTTAACAGGGTACCAACAAAATCCGCAGAGAAGACACCACATGAGATGTTCACAGGGTTGAGTCCTAGTTTGTATTTTCTAAATATTTGGGGTTGTGAAGCATTTTTCAAGCGACTCATGTCGGACAAGCTTATGCCCACATCGGATAAATGCATATTCGTGGGATATCCAAGGAAACTTTGGGGTACTGCTTCTACAACCGAGAAGAGAACAAAGTATTTGCTGCTCGGAACGGGGTTTTCCTAGAGAAAGAGTTTCTTAGTCGGGAGGCTAGTGTGAGAACGGTGCGACTCGAAGAAATTCGAGATCTACTCAGAGAAGACTCAGATGGTGATAAGATTGTATCGGTGTTGGTCAGGGAATCCATAGTGAAGTCGACACCGGAACCACGGAGGAAGAAAAGATTGTGCAGAGTGCGCGATGTGTTGTTGATAGAAATTGACAAGTCGGCCACGTATGCAGAAGCGATGGAGAGCCAAAATTCGAAAGCATGGCTCGAGGCCACGAGATCCGAGTTAAAGTCCATGGATGACAATCAAGTCCGGGCCTTGGTTGACCTGCCGCCTGGCGTAATAGCCAATGGTTGCAAATGGGGACTTTAATATGAAAACCGAAGTGGATGGAAATTTTCAGATCCACAAAGCTCGACTTGTCACTAAAGGTTATGAAAAAGTTCAAGGAATTGACTATGACGAGACCTACTAGCCGGTAGCGATGCTAAAGTCGGTTAGGATCGTACTAGCTATAGCTGCATATTTCGATTATGAGATATGACAGATGGATGTCAAAACGGCTTTCCTTCATGGAAATTTGAAAGAAGATGTATACATGATACAACCCGAAGGTTTTGTCGATCCAACTAACATTGGTAAAATATGCAAGCTTAAGAGATCCATTTATGGATTGAGGCAAGCAACTCGGAGTTGGAATATTCATTTTGATGAAGTCATCGTTGACCTTGGTTTCATCAAGAATGAAGAGGACTATTGTTCATACAAGAAGTCTAGTGGGAGCTCGATAGTATTTTTTATCGTGTATGTGGATGACATAGTGCAGATCGGAAATGATGTTTCAATGCTGAACTCAGTCAAGGAATCATTGAATGACATGTTTTCGATGAAAGACCTTGAAGAAGCAGTGTGCATTTTAGGCATCAAGATCTATAGAGATATATCGAGGAGGCTGCTTGGCTTAAGCTAGGTAAGGTTCCGATAAATTCGACCAACACTTCGGATTATCTCATAATCCTCATCGTATAGTCATCCTTATCCAGGTCGGATCATCCGAGGGTCCAGAGCATATCTCTCTGGATCGAAGGGCCAAATCCCATCTTGTTCGATCATGTCTTGCAACATGGGTCTCGACAAGCCCAAAACCTACCTTTATAATTATCCAAATACGAAATAGCATTTGGTCGGCCCAAAGCAGGTCTATCACCATCCCGAATACATGCGCTAGCTTAGGTCTTAGGACACATAACTTATATCGTACTAGAAACCCATAGATGACCCATTGTCCCACTCGGACCTTATCTGGACTCGGATCCGACTACATCTAACCCGACCAGATCTTTTCGAGACCATATTATTCGGCTAGGATCAAACGTAACATGGTTAGTGAGACCGGACCATCCATCATCTTATATGCTAGTCTAGTCGATTGTGTGCCCATGCAGTCCTTTTCGAGTCCATATTTTTCATGTTTTTTGTTTTTGTTTTTATCCTTTCTTTTTTATTTATTTTCATTTTTTACTTTCTAATATTATAAATAAATATATAACAAAAACTACTTTCACAAAAATTTTAAAAATGTTAACCAAATATTTAAAAAGTATTAAAGGTATATAGTGAAAATGTATACAAAAAATGTACACAGTATGTGAAAAAGGTTGAACATTTAATTTTAAAAAATTTAACCCATGCATTTGAAATTAATAATTAAACAAAATTTTAAATAAATGTTAAAAAATTATTCTACAAATATTAAATAAAGGATTTTAAATATTTAATGTGTATAAAAAAGGTTGATCATGTATTAAAAAAAGTTAAACATGTATTTAAAAAATGTTTATCAGACATGTGAAAAATCTTAAATGTGTATAGTAAAATGTTAACCGTGCACTAAAATGTATTAATCTTGTATTTGGAAAATGGTGACCAAGCATCTAAAAAATACTAACCGTGTATAAAAAATGTTGATCACGTATAAAAACTGTTAATATTTTATTTGATTAACGTTAATAAAGCATTCAAAAAAAATACTAACTATGTTGAAAGAAAATTAACCATCTATTTTGAAAATATTAATTCTGTATTAGAAAAAGGTTTAGATATATACAAAAAAAGTATCAAAAATAGTGAAAACTGACAAAAAACAAAGGAAAATGATGAGAAACGAGAAAGAAAGAAAACTAAAAAAAATCTAGTGAAAATAGAGAAAGAAAGCTAATGATTTTTGTTAGCGAAAATAGACAAAGAAACGAAGAAAACTGCTGAAAAAAAAGCTAGAACACGAATAGAAAAATCGGCTCTTTAACCTAATAAGGTTGGGCGCGCCCAACTAATTTACCACGAACGTGGCTTGCAACGGTACACAGCATCCACAAGACCTGAGATCAATCATTGGTTATTCCCTTTTTCTTCTCAAATTCTTTGATTGGTGTGCTGATGGGCCCGTAAGTACTTGTAGACGCTTCAGGCGAGAGCTCCGTCCGCCTCGCTAGGGAGACATAAGTCTCATGTGACTTCTTAGCTTCACTTACCTGAAGGACTTTTTCCATCCCATAGCAACTGGGTCGACCAATTTATGACTTTTTTTGTTGTTAGCCCATGCGCGAGAGATTGCAGCGCCGTTTCGATTTTTTTTTCTCTGCTTCTTTCTCTATTTGGTTTCTTTGTTTTACTCAAGTTTTCTCCATTTTTATGTTTTTTTAACCGGGTTCCTGCGTTTTCTTACTGGGTTTCATTGTTCATTTCCCCTTTTTCCTGTTTTAATTTGTTTCTTTGTTTTCAATGGTTTTTTTTGCTTTATTTTTTGATCTTTTTCTGTCGGGTCTCTTTCTTTATTGCTTGGATTCTGTATTTCTCTATTGTTTTTTCAGTGGTTTTTTAATTTATTTTTATTTTGATTTCCTCTATTTCTTTTCAGTTTTAATTAGTTTCGTTGTTTTTCCTTCTGTCTACATGCAAAAATGTTGATCATTTTTCTAAAATGTTAAACATGTATATGAATATATTTGTCATGTATTTAAAAACATAGAATGTACATTACAGAAAAGTAGACACGAAAAATATATATTTAAAAATATATTGTATTTAAAAGATGTTACACATGTCTATAAAAATGTTGCTGATTTAGAAAGAAATTATATTTGTGTTTTCCATTCAATAATTCAATCCAGGATAAACATTTTATACACACATTAACTTATTATTAAACAGATGATCAAAAAATTAATACACAATTACCACTATTGAATGAATGGTCAACATTGTTTTTATAGACATTTTTTATTTTTTATCCATTTTTTATAATTATTTACTATTTTGTCAAATGCTTGACTAAAATTTTCGAAATACCTGGTTAATATTTTTGAAATGATGATCCACTTTTTTATACTCATAATTCATGTACATGAGAAATACATTTAATTCACATTTTTTCAAATGCAAGATTTGACATTTTTTAATGTTTTAATAAATCCACAAAACATCTAAAAAAGAATAATATATTAGCAAGGCCTACGTGTCAGACGAGGCTGCCCAATGGTAATATCTGATCAATATCTTTTCTACACATGTTCAACATTGTCCGAACGCCTATTCAATTTTTTTTAAACATTTAATATTTATTTTAAAAAATTTAAATACTTGTTCAACATTTTTTTATACCCTTTCGACAATTTTTAAATAATCTTTCAACATTTTGAATAATTAGTTAATATTTTTAATAATTGTCCAATATTTTTGTTATTTTTTCAAAATATTATAATACAGGTGCAACAATTTTTCGTCTACTCGTTCAGCAATTTTTACTACTTATTCAACATATTTCAAATATTTGCTCAACATTTTTCAAATACTTGTTCAATATTTTTCAACTACTTGAACAACATTGTTTCAAATATTTATTGAACATTATTCGAATACTTTTTTAGAATTTCTATATAATAGTAAAACATTTTTTCAAATAATTTTGCTAATTTATTTTGAAAATACTTGGTTAACATTTTTTATGCACATGATCAACATTTTTTGAAATACTTATTCAACATTTTTCAATATCTATTCAACAGATTTCAAATACTTGTTTCAATTTTTTTAAAACATTTAATAGATTATAATTTATAATTTTTATATTTAAATTTTTCTACAGTATAAAAGGAGTAAAAAGTGAAACAGAAAAAAGGAGGTTGTGACCGGGGAATCTTATTTAGCGCTGCTAGTGCCGGTTATTACTGTTTTCACAAACAGTAACTTGCGGCTGCAGCCGCGATAGGCGAGCCGGCCAAAATCTATCAAAACCACTTGTTTTTACGTAGGCCCGAGAAATGGAAGAAAAAAGCTGTAGCAAGGCATGCAACTTGACCCACATTGGGTTTATCTGTGTACAATTGGCCCCCGCACGCATAGGAAATCAAGCTAGTGTCGATCTTTTTCAATACTTCAAATATATTGACTGGGACCCACGTTGGTTGGTTTCCAATGGTCACTTTTCTTCCCTTTTCTTCTGTCCCGAACACCCATCTGCATGCAGGTGCATCAGTTTTCTTTCCTATGCTTTGCAACTGCATTCCTCTTCATTCCCAGCGTTTATCTCCAATCCTACGGTTTCCCTTTCATTGACCCGAACAGGCCCTTAAATCAGCGAACCTTTTCCAAAATTGATGAATCTGTGAAAATTTTCAAAATCAAAGAACAATTCTGAAAATTGATGATATTTCTTCAAATCTGATGAACTTTTTTCAGATCCGATGATTTGTTTTCAAATTGCACGAACCTTTTTTTTTCAAATTTGATGAACTTTTCTAAAATATGATGAACTTTTTTATAAATACGAAAATTTTCTTCAAAATCCGCAAATATTTTGCATTCACATTTTTTTTCATATTTAAACCAATGTTTGACTGAAACGAACCACAGTGATCGACCTGGAATGAACCACGAGCGATATATGGAGCGAACCCACCAGCGATCGATCAAGCGGTCCTATAGGGCCCGGCCAATGAAGCGAAATGGCGCCTGCAGCGTCAATTAGGAGCTCCCGCTGTGGCCTCCCGTGCTGGTGGGCTGGCCCATCTAGGTTACTCCCCATTCGTGCGCTGCGCTATGTCTGGCCTTACGTAATGGGGAAGCCCAGATGGGCTGTGGCCTTTTTTCTTTATCTTTTTTCGGTTCTTGATTTTTTCTTTATTTTCGTACTTTTCTTCATACTTTAAAATAATCTACATGTACATACGAAAATACTCTTCAAAACACATTTTAAAAAGCTAACATTATTTGAAAAAATGTTGAATAAGTACCAAAAAATATCGCACTAGCATTGGAGAAAAGTTGAACAATGTTGTGAAAGTTTTGAATCAGTATTAAAAATGTTGAATTGGTATTTGCCGAAATATTGAATAAGTATTAAAAATTGTTGAACCAGTATTACAAAAATGTTGTACAATTATTTGAAAAGATTGAAAAGTATACAAAATGTTGAAAAAGTATTTCAAAATGATGAATAAGTTTAAAAACAAATTGAACAACTATTTGAAAAATGTTCAATAAGCATTGAATAATATTGATCACTTACTGAAAAATGTTTTTGACACATACAAAAATGTAGAGTGAATACGAAAACAAACCTAAGAAAAAGGAAAAGAAAAAACAAAAAATGGAGAAGAGAAAACTCGAAATAAAACCAAAAAAAATAAAAGGAAAAAGAAACTAAACAAAAAGTAGGGAAGAAAAAAGAAAAAAACACGAAGAGAAACTATAGAAAAAAAATGGAAAACTGGCTTCACTCGCCTCAACTACGAGGTGCGCCTCGAACACGTCACGAGCAACCCTTGGACGGAGTGGCTAGCAACGCTAGATCTCCCTGCAGTGACTAGGGACCGAATTCCGCTTCACACATAGTAATATTTTGATTTTCATGCGATGCGACACATGGGCTGCCCCCGATAGTCGCTGCGCCCTCCCGTTGAAGGCGAGACATAGGGATACCCTCGACCATAGCTTCTCTTGCTGTTTTTTTACGTCACATAGACACTGGCCTGGCCCATTTATTTTATTTTCATTTACTGGCATGCCACACTCATGATCGATCGAACGCTTCGCTGGTTAGTGTCCAGTTTTTCACTTGTGGTTTTTTGTTTTTCTCTTCTATGTTTTTTTCCTTTTCGTTGTTTTTTACCAATGTTCTTTGTATTATTCATGGGTTTCTTTGTTTTTTCATGTGTTTCTTTGTTTCTTTCTCGTTATTCACCATTTTCATGTTTCTTCATTTTTATTTGTTTCTTTCTCAGTTTTCATTATTTTAGTTTTGTGCCTTTCTTTCTTTATTCAGAGTTTTCCTTAGTTTTCTATGTTTCTCATTGTTTCATCCTTGGTTTTCTCGGTTTCATTCTTCTGCAATGTTTACTTTGGTTTTTCATTATTTCTTTTATTTATTTTAGTTTCTGTTTGGATTTCTTCCTTCTCATTGTTTTTTGGTTGACTTTCATCGAGTTTGTTTTTGTTTAGCATGGGTTAACTTTTTTTGGGTACATATTCAATATTTTACTTATAGTTCAAGACACGTTTAATATTTTTTAAACATGATTAGCACTTTCACTCATCTTATATTTTTGGTTGTCTACTTGTTTTTTCATACACATTATACATTTCTTTTGTGTATATAATGCATTATAATAAACATTTAACATCTTTAAAATTCAAATTTAATTTATTTAATATGTGATCAACATTTTCTGTATACACATTTTTAAATGCTTGATTGACATTTTTAACTACAAAATTAATATTTTTTAATACAGGATAAGCAATTTTCTATACATATTTATTATTTTTGAAATATAAGATTTATTTTTTAGTACATGGTCAACAATTTTACTATACACACTTAACATTATTCAAATGTTTGATTGGGAAAAAAATTTAAATGCAATATCAACATTTTTTAATAATCATTTAGCATTTTTAGATGTCTGATTAACATTTTTCCAATGCTTGTTTAACATTTTCTCAAATGCTTTGTTTAAAAAAAATACATGATCAAAATTTTCTCTATACACATTTAACATTTAGAAACGCTTTGTTAACATGTTTTTTAAATGTTTTATATAAAGTGTTTATTGAAATATTTTATTTATAAGATTTGAAAGTATAAACAACAGTAAATAAAAGACGAAATGATGAGGTTGTGGCCTCCAGCATAGCTGGACTGCTATAAGCAAAACATAGGGGCACCCAATAGTTATTGCTAATAGTGGCAACAACCCCTAAAGAATATGTTTGCCTCGTGGACCATGGCAAGGCCAGCACAGTCGCTCATCCAAAACTCTAAACACAAAATATTCCCACATTTCAATCTTGCGTCCATTTCAAAGTGAAATAAATGACTTTTTCTTTCTTTAACGTCCCTTTACTCACTTCTTAATAACTAGTGTGTTATTAGGGGTGTATATGTTTTCTTAAATAAACAGGTATAGCCCTTTCCTTCCTCCAAACAACCACTGAAGGCTCTAGTATATTTTTGCCCCTTGACATATTTCATTTTTTGAGAAGGGGAATATATTAAATAGTAATAGATATTCATTGCACTTAGCCTCTCCACCAATAAGATGCTTAAAAACATCCAGAATGCACACAACCAAAAATAAAAAGAAAAAGGATAAAAAAAGACTATGTGACTATGACTAGTCACCCGTAGTAGTAGTACTCTAACCATCACCAAGACAACACCTGGACTACAAAGAAGGTTTTCCAAAAGCAGTTCCTCCAAGAAGGAAACAATGCACAAGCGTTGTCGTTGCCCGAGCATAGTCCGTATATTTTCACCCTCAAGAAAGACCGTGGTACCAAAAACAATGTCTTTAATAAGGCCGCTGTCAGGCACAACCAATGAAGGCCAGACCTTGGGTTTTCACCTTAAAAATCACGACCCGGTACTCAAAGGAGTACCAACAACAAAGAAGTCATTCAATACTACCGCCCCCATTTGCGGAGGCTACTACTACAAGTCATGTAGCACCAGGTCACATGAACTCGTGCCTGATCTAGATGGGAACATATCCCGCAAGCTAAGTCTCAACAACTGAATGTGAAGCAAAGTCTTCATCACCTCCAAGACCCCGCCATCGCTGCTTGCAAGTCCTCCAATCATGCCATGGAATTCTCCGCATGTGTTGATCCCTTGGAAATCTTGTTGCAGACATGTCCCATGGTTTCAACAAAAACAGAGCTTCGTGATATCTCGGTGAAGCTGGTTAAGCTGATATTGTGGGCGCACACGACCAACCCCAGTCCAAATAGTGTATCCAAAGAGCGCCATATACGCTAGTCCTTGATTTCCTTCGAAGGAGAAGTCCGGAACACGCCAATGGCCAGATCGGAGAGGACTGACCACAGGTAGAACAGTAACTTCTCGCGAAGACCACTAGGATAACGCAGATCAAGTCCGCACCTGCCCCCAACCGCGTCGTCGTACAACCACGGGTTGTGCCAATAACTAGTTCAGAAGGATCACCCCCACCTTCGATTCCTAGGGAAAAAGGTTTTCGAAAGATTTTGCAGAGACCACCCATAGAGCTCTCCATAGAAGAAATCAGTTATTACTGACTTCCTAGCCACCCTACTCCACCGAAACACTAGCTAGGGCCTGCCATTCTTTTGTACTCCTTTTCACTCCCTCTCACACTCTTGAATTGTAGGGGGGAGAAATTGTAAGCATGTAACTTGTATTTACCCCTGATATATATACATGCAGTAAGGGAACTCCCCTTACTGTTCAACTAGTAAAAAATGAATCTGAGCAGGAGCCAAGACCCGCAGCCCGCACCGCATCTTGAAGGTGGCACTGTCAGGATCGCCCAACTTCCTGGATTGCAGCAAGACTGTAGCCCACTAGCATCAACCACCACACCTGACAACAAGATCCACACAGCGGCATCGCCTTGCACACCAGCAACAGTGAGGCCCCATTAGATCTCGTGGGGAATCCTTGTACGGGAGCGATGGAAGCGACGAGACGCGAGCAGGAGAAGAGGAACAAGAGAAGGTCCTTGTCGCTGCCCAACATCGCTAGGGCTTTGCCCAGCGGCTCCATCACTGTCGGTGGTGAGGGGAGGTTGCCCGGATACCAAACCAAGCTGTGGCGGCGGCGGTATCCCCTTGTGTTGCAAAGGGGATACAAAGGTCTTATTAACATGATTACAAAGGTCCATCATAGGCAATTAACACATGTCATGGTTACAAAGGTCTTATTTTTCATCAATAAGACACATATTAAATCTCTTTTTCTTCTTCTTCCATGAACACCAAGATGCTTCGTACAAAATTCTTGAATTTGAAAGTGGATGCACCCGAAAACTTAGTCCTATCAATTTGGATCGTAGTCTTCCCTTGGGGCATCCATGTGAAAAGTGATCCCTATGTTCTAGGTGTAGTTTGTCGTGATCATGAAGGTAATTATATTCACTCCTTGGCCCTTGTCGTTCGAAGACTTACTGATCCTTCGAACTTCTGGCTTTTGCTTATCGAAAAATCGTTGCATTGGCAAAAGATTCGACTATATGAAGTCTCGCTTTTGATTGTAAGATTTACATATGGAATATTGCCTAGGGTGTCGGTGGCAAATGTGCTAGTATCATAATAGAGATCAATACTCGTGCATGTGATTTTCACGAGGTCACGCTTTTCCATGAAGGTAGAGGTTCGAATACAGAATCTCACAATATTTCTTGTTATGCTTTAATTTTGAGTGAAGGTCTCCATTATTGGTCCCATTTTGTCGCATGATTTTTGTACATATAAACATGTTGAACAATTCATAAACAAAGTGTGTTGTTGTACGAAAAAAGACATTCTATTCTAATCACTTTGACACCACAAGCCCACTTCCTTGTTCTATTTCAGCAAATTCCAATTTGATCGGATGTAATTTTTCCAACTATACCCAAGTACACACTAATTGTATCAACGAAGAAAAGAAGATGAGATATGATTTGTAAGACGAGTTAGTCCATGTCCGTGGGCCCTAGGATGCACATTATACCCCTTTTAGATCTATAGGCTATTTAAGCTTATAGTTTAAATTTTTAATCCTACCAGACACCAATACAAAGGCCAACACAAACAAAACCATTAGAAATACTTAATAAAAAAATAAAATAAAATATGATTTCACATTACAAAATGTTCGTTCCTTTTATGTATGTGCAAAATTGCATCAAGAAATGGCATATTTCGTGCTCTGGGAGAAAGAAAAATAGGGACGATGCTTTGGAAGCGAATTTTGGATGTTCAACACTGTAGACTTTGATTTCTGTGTCCCATATGAATAAACAATAGATAGCCATGGTTATCTATTTTTTTCCAACAAAAATATAGATAGCCATGGTTAAGTTGAACCATGGTTCCGCGAAGATTCAAAATACATCACGAGGGAGTCAACAAGGGCGCGTTTGGTTGCTCGTACCAATTTTGACATGTTTGCATAGACTTTTCAGATGGGCGTGGCTGAGGAAAAACAACCTATAAACCACATTCTGCACATTGTGTCTTTCTTGCATATAGGTTAGATGCATGATGGAACTAATATTGGCCCACATTTTGGTTGGCCGCATAGCATTAGGTGCACAAAGGACATGAATATAAACCCCCTGTTTGGTTGCAACCTGCATTAGGTGTTGCCACCACTTCTCACTAGTGGCGATCTTACCACACACAATCTTTACAGTTTCACTCCTAGCTATGAAACAAATTATGGTTCATCCTAACTACAATCAAATGGCAACACACATTATTAAGATCCAAATGGCTGAATGGGGAAAGTTCATATCACGCCCAAAATGCAGTACTATCCTCGTGACCGCTCGAGGGCTTCGATAAGGACAGAAGCACATTTCAGGTCGCTTTGCAAGAATGGATATCGTCACAATACATGTAAATAAGATATGAGTATATAAAGTTGGCTTACACTCGCCACAAGCTACAACATGAATATCTCAATACATCAATACATAATAATCATCATACATAAGAGCGGGATCTGGCTACGGATGAAAACAAATGAAAAAGAGATTACGTCCACCCTGCTAATCCCAGGATGCCGACTTGGAACCCATCCTATGATCGTCGAGGAAGAAGAATACGAATTCCAAATAGATCAACTATTGCTCTCATGTCAAAGCATCACATCACATTACCTATACCTGCACCTGTTGTTGTAGTAATTTCTAAGCCACGGGGACTCAACAATCTCATTACCAAGGGTACCAAGACTAGCAAAGCTTAATGGGCGAGGTATGGTTAAGTGGCAAGGTTGCAACAATACTAGCATTCCATATGTGACTAACTTACGAGTACACGAATAAGAAGAATGGTCTACGCATAAACGGATGTGAACTATTAATGATCAAGAAGTGATCCTGAATGCTTGCTTACGAGTCAAACATAACCCCACCGTATTCTCTTCTTGGT
The DNA here is from genome assembly GCA_022496015.1 of Hordeum marinum. NCBI lineage: Eukaryota > Viridiplantae > Streptophyta > Magnoliopsida > Poales > Poaceae > Hordeum > Hordeum marinum. Next base: position 383,883,154 of record CM039677.1, on the reverse strand, counting down.
TTAAACCTCACAAGAAGAGACAGTCATGGTTACACACACGGTTAGTGTATTTTAATTGAGTTACTTCAAGTTTTTTATAACCTGGTATTATAAAGTTCCCAAGTTGCTACATAACCGCGAGCATGACTTTTCGAAAGATCTAACCCAGCAGGAGTGCTCCAACTCATCCATCACAAACTAACCATAAGATGCAGTGGAAAACCTCAACCACGGGATATCCCAAAGTGTCCTCTGAATCCCGGTACACAAGACATTCGTTAAAAAAATCCACCAAGACCTCCCGGCAGACCATATCCCGATAGGAGCTGCACCTATCTCGTTTTCAGGGCACAACCGGATGGGCCACACTACAAGTTAAACCAAACCACGAGTTTCCCCGCGATGGCCCCACAGTCTGCCCATTTGGGACCAGCACCATCAACACTACCACCCTACATTATGTTGAATTAAAATCCACGAGGGGGTGACCCTCTATGCAGTTAATAAATTATCATTATTATCATGTTGGCAAATTTTAAAACCAATATTGGGCCTTACCGGAAGAGTTTTATCCCAAAATGAATTATGAAGGGGGTCTCTATTACAACCCCAAGCATGTTAGAAGCGCTCAATATGGAACATAACACCGGTAATCAGAAACTATGGTGGCAAGGGTGGAAAAAAACACCAAGCAAATGCCGAGCCTTCCAACCTTTACCAAGTATATAGATGCATTAATTAAACAACAAGAATAATGTGATATCACAAGATATCCATGTTTTCACATGGAACCACCTGCACCTACAACTAGCAATGCTATAAAAGGGGCTAAGCAAGCGGTAACATAACCAAACAACGGTTTGATCGGAATGTGGAGGTTAGAGGCTTATCATGACATTTTGGGAGGCTTGACAAATACGGTGTACATAGCATGTCAATGATAGTAGTGATATCCAAGGTAATCGTCATCTTGCCTGAAATACTGCTTGGAAGAAGAACGAATCCGTGAAGTAGATGAACATGCGTAGTCAAATGGATCCTCACACTTCGAAACGGTTTCGGAACTTGTTGGGGATATAACCCCGTGGTATGACCCGCCCTAAAGGCTCCGGGTTATGCTTGGCGGCTCGTACACTGGCCCAAGGTGAGCCGGTGGTCTTAAAGCCCAGGAAGCTTGGCGGCTCATAAGGTGGGCCGGACAGTGGCCCAGAAGACCCGGGTGTGTAAGCCGCCCGGGGAAAACTTGGACAAGAAGATAGAGGAAGACTCGGATAGACAATGAGAGTCGGTACCAATTGTATGACCCGTGGTCTAGACCTCCTATATAAGGGTAGACCCGGGGCGACTTAGAGATGAGGTTATCGAACACTAGGCCAAGCTTCTGCTCCCTTGTAATCGATACATCAAGAAATACAAACACAAGCAGGACGTAGGCTATTACCTCAAGATGAGGGGCCAAACCTGGATAAATCCGTGTCTCTCATCCCTATCAACCCCTTTGAGTCCATCACGTTAGCAATGGCCTCGAACCGAAGTCCATTTACCCGGACATCTGCCGTGATAAAACCACGACAGTTGGCGCCCACCGTGGGGCTTGCGCTCGGTGGTGTTGAGTTCTCAAAGGGATCTCTCCTGGGGATCGAGGGATACGTGGTTGGTAGCATGAGAAAGAGTCGCTACGGCCGGATCTACATCGACGACGCTGGCTAGGGGCTTGATGCCGGTTCTGTGGAGTATGGCTTCCGGGTTCCATTCGGTGGGATCCACGTGTTCATTGGAAAAATTGATGGAGTAACACCTGGGCCGGATGTCTGCACCAGCCTCGTCGAGCCAGCTCGGCGTCTGCAACATACTCGTAGTGTGCAACCCGCACGGGTTAGCCCGGGCCGGAAGCACGTCTTCGTGGGCTTTACTCAAGGTACGGATCTGGAGCTTCCGGATCACAGGAAACTCTCGTTTATTTAGAGGATGAATCTTCAAGCGGGGAAACAGAGTCGATATACAAGCTTCACAATGGCGGGCTCAGGGGTTACGATGAGCTCTGCCCTGAGTCGGATCGCTCCGAGGCGGACGATCTTGGGCCGCCGGTTCATGCTGCCGTGTTCATGACGGGGTCAGTCCCAGGCACGAATAGTACGCCCGTAGGGGCCGCCACCTCAGGCGATAACCCGCCGTAGCCGGCTCAAGTTATTTTGGAGCTGATGGACGAGCTCGCGACCCTAATGGCTACTGACGTTACACCGGACAATCAAGCGGCTAGGAACTTGGAGATTGCAAGGATCAAGGACCGGATGGCGGAAGAGCAGCAGAGGTGGCTGAGTCAAAGGCTCAGATGGAGCAAGAGGCAGAACGCATCAAGATAGATGCTTTCCGTCTCGGGCTGGAGCAACAATCGGAAGCCACGGTTCATTGGATGAGGCATCAATCCCGTCTGTCGGAACGTTATGAGGCAAGAAACCTCTTCAACACGCCAGGGACAGGGCGAACAACGGATGTACCTGGGAGCCGCCTGGCGGCTTGGCCGGTGACTCAACCGACCTGGTGAAATCAGGCCTCGCTTGTGGCCTTTCCAACACCGGCGGGTCATTATTCTAACCCGGTCGAGAATATGGTGGCAGCAACCACCCGGCTCAAAACAATTCCTATTCCGGATGAAGCGCCCTTTGCGGAGGATGTGCGAAACGCCATCGGGTACTTGCAGACGGCGATGGCCCAGCAGGAAAAGTACACCTACAGCCGGAGCCGTGTTCATTCAACCCCACTCCCTAGCCCGAGTTTTAGCCAGCGATACGAGTCGCCGGCGGTTTCCGGCAGCAACCGGCACCGAGAGATTCCAACGGGTCATCGGCCGGCTATGGATAGAAGAGGCCAACAAGAGGTGACGGCCTTAGCCGAGGCAGCTCGCCAGGAGCCCGCGCCATCCGTGTCATAGGAGTCGGAGGAACCACCAGAGTGGGGGTGTGCCATGTTTATCACCGGCTCTGCGAAGTGAGCGGCTGCCAAAGCATTTCAAAGGGCCCCGCAAGGTTCCAAATTACACCGCTGATATATCCCCAGAGGCTTGGGTGGAAAGTTATGAACTAGCCATGGAGATGCGGGACGTAAGTGAGGCAGTTTGTGCCAAATACTTCATCATGATGCTTGAAGGCCCGACCCGCACATGGTTAAAGGGATTGCCACCCAATACCATCAACTCATGGGCAGAGCTGAGAGCCAGATTCATTAAAAACTTTCAAGGAATGTGTAAACAACCCATGACCATCGTGGATCTTGATCACTGTGATCGGCAGGAGAATGAGTCAGCTCATCATTGGGTATGGCGGGTCTCGACCATCATCCACTCTTCGGAGCCGATCACGACGGCTCAAGCAGTACTGATCCTAGAGAAGAACTGCCACTTTGTCCCGCTAAAACAGAAGCTTGGCCGGCTCAAGCGTAGTTGTCAAGATATGGGAGAGCTCATGACGGCTCTCACGAAATACGCCGACACTGACAACACGAAGGATCCGGGATCTGACGAGGAGAAGGCTGGTCAAGGAAAGAAGGGTAATCAGAGCAAGGGTACGACAAGTAATGGTAGCCAGAGCAAGCGTAAGAATCCCGAGGCCGGGTCAAAACTAGTGGCCAATGCAAGTACCAATCAGAATCAACCCAGGGGCAACAGGAGGTTCAGGCCACCTTTTAATAAGGATACGCCTGCCTTTAATTTGGAGGAGGCGCGGAAGGGTCCTTGTCCGGTTCACGGCCAGCCCGATAAGTCGGTGAACCACACTTGGGGAGAGTGCCGTTTCATGCAGAAACTTAAGAATCACTTTACACACCCCAACAATCAGGACGGTGGCCCGTCAGGCGGCTCTGGACATGGCGGGTCAGGGGCCGGCTTTGGGTCCGGCGGTTCAGGGTCTGGTCACCCAGGTTAAGGTAATCAAGTAGGAGGACACCAACAGCATTTTGGTAACATCAATCAGCAATAGAGTAATCAGTCTGGCTATCAGAGTAACCCGAAGCAGCTCAACTCCGGTCAGTATCATGTTTTCACAACCAGCCTCAACAAAAGGGATCAGAAGTTGCACAAGCGGGCGGTCAATGCGGTTGCACTAGCCCTGCCACACTATTTACGATGGTCTGAGTATGATATAACATGGAGCCAAGAGGATCACCCGCCGCATGTCGATGACCCCGGGCGGCTGGCTTTGGTTGTGGCCACCCAGGTAGGAGGGTATATGGTGAATAAAGTGTTAATGGATGGAGGCAGCAGTATTAATATCCTCTACTATGATACTTTTCGGAGGATGAAATTGCTAGACAAGGATTTAAAACCCTCGTCCACCGTTTTTCATGGTGTAGTGCCAGGCAAGTCGGCGTATCCGGTGGGCAGGATTTCTTTGGAAGTGGCCTTTGGCGACAAATATAACTACAGGGTGGAGTCCTTGTGGTTTGAGGTGCTAAAAATCAAGAGTCCTTATCACGCACTATTTGGACGTCCAGCATACGCAAAATTCATGGCTAGGCCTTGTTCTATATACCTATAGCTCAAGATGCCCGGCTTAAAAGGTACCATTACTGTTCATGGTGACCGAAAGACGACCATTGAGTGTGAGGAAGGAGATGCGGCTTATGCCGAGTCCAGTTGCGCTTAGGAGGAGCTTAAATTTTACAAGGAGAATGTTGACCCAAAGGATATGACCCCACTGAAAAATCCTACCACGGAGGTTGAGCCACCCCTTAAGTTTTCAGCGGATGATACTAAGGCGGTAGATTTCACTCCAAGCAATTCCAAATAGTTCATCATTGGAGCTCACATGGATCCCAAATAGGAAAGCGCGCTCATCGAATTCATCCGTGAGAATCGGGACATCTTCGCATGGAAACCTTCTGACATGCCGGGTGTACCAAGAGAGTTCGCTGAGCACAACCTTAATGTGGATCCGAAGTTTAAGCCAATTAAGCAGTTTTTACGGCAGTTTAATGAGGAGAGGCGTAAGGCCATTGGGGAAGAAGTTGCCTGGCTTTTGGCAGCGGGTTTCATTGTTGAGGTTTTTCACCCGGAGTGGTTGGCTAATCCGGTGTTGGTGCTCAAGTAGAACGACACGTGGCGTATGTGTGTGGACTACACAGACCTTAATAAGGCTTGCCTGGCTGATCCGTTTGCCCTCCCTCGTATTGATCAAATCATTGATGCTACGACAGGTTGTGAAAGCTTATGTTTCTTGGACGCTTACTCAGGCTATCATCAGATCAAGATGGCGGTTAAAGACCAGGAGAAGACGGCTTTTATTACACCTTTCGGGGCTTTCTGTTATGTATCTATGCCTTTCGGGCTCAAGAGTGCCCAGGCGACTTATCAGCGATGTGTGCAGATCTGCCTTCACAGTCAGATTGGCCGCAGCGTCCATGCTTACATAGATGACATCGTGATCAAATCTAGGAAGAAGGAGACCCTTTTGGGCGATTTAAAGGAAACCTTTGATAATCTCCGGGTCTATAAGATGATGCTTAATCCGACTAAATGTGTTTTTGGAGTTCCAACTGGCAAGCTCCTGGGATTTTTGGTTTCTGAACGTGGCATTGAAGCTAACCCGGATAAAATCAAGGCTATCACTTCTCTGACAGAGCCGACCTGTGTTAACGATGTCCAGTGCTTGGCGGGGCGGATCACCGTGTTGAGCCACTTCATAAGCCGCCTTAGAGAGAAGGCTATTCCTTTATATCAGATGATGAAGAAGACGGACAAATTTGTATGGAGCAAGGCGGCGGCTGAAGCACTTGAGATGCTCAAGAAACAGTTGACGGAGCCACCGGTGCTGGTTGCTCCGGCTGAGAAAGAACTGTTACTTTTATATGTGGCGGCTAATAATCGGGTAGTAAGCGCTGCGATTGTGGTCGAGCGCAAGGAATCTCGAAAGGAGTATCCAGTTCAAAGATCGGTTTATTATATCAGTGAGGTCCTGACAGAGTCCAAGCAAAGTTATCCGCATTGGCAGAAGCTGGTATATGGGCTGTTCATGGCCAGCCGCAAATTAAAGCACTATTTTTTAGGGCATCATATAACCGTGGTTAGTTCTGCTCTGTTGGGGGACATAATCCTGAACAGAGAGGCCACCGGAAGGATTGCTAAGTGGGCTTTGGAGTTGGGGTCTCTTAATCTGAAATATGTGCCTCGTACGACCATCAAGTCCTGTTGGGGATATGACCCGCCCCAGAGGCTCCGGGTCATGTTGCTGGCTCGTGAGCCGGCCCAAAGGTGAGCCGTAAGACTGGTGGCCCAGGAAGATAGGCGGCTCAAGGTGTGGGCCGTACAACGGCCCAAACGGAGAAGACCCGGGCGTGCAGGCCGACTCGAAGACAACTTGGACAAGAAGATAGAGAGAGACTCAGTTAGAAATTGTAACGACCCGGTGGTCCTGACCTCTTATATAAAGGCAGACCCGGGGTGACTTAGGGGACAGGTGATCGAGAACTAGGTCAAGTTTCTAGCTCCTTGTAATCGATACACAAGCAATACAAGCATAAGCAGGACGTAGGCTATTACCTCGACTTGAGGGGCCGAACCTGGATAAACCCGTGTCTTTCATCCCAATTAACCCCTTTGAGTCCACCCCGTTAGCGATGGCCTCGAATCCAAGTCCGTTCACCCGGACATCTGCCGTGATAAAACCACGATAGTTGGCGCTCACCGTGGGGCTAGCGCTTGGCGGTGTTGAGTTCTCAAAGGGCTCTCTCCCAAGGCTCGAGGGATACGTGGTTGGAAGGATGAGCAAGAGTCGCCGCAGGCGGCTCTACATCGACGACGCTGGCTGGGGGCCTGATGCTGGTTCTGTGGAGTATGGATTCCGGGTTCCGTTCGGCGGGATCCAGGTTTTCATCGAAAAGGTTGATGGATCTACACCCGGGCCGGACATCTGCACCAACATCGTCGAGCCGGCTCGGCGTCTCCAATATACGAGTGGTGTGCGGCCTGCCTGTGCCCATCCAGGTCAAAAGCATGTTCTCGTGGGCTTCACTCAAGGCATGGATCTGGAAGCGTCCGGGTCACAGGGAACCCTCGTTTGCTCGGAAGATGAGTCCTCTAGTGGGGAGACAGCGTCAGTGTATCGGCTCAGTAACGGTGGCCTTGGGGGCTACTATGACACCTATTCTGAGGTAGAGGGCTTTGAGTCGGAGGCTTCGAGACCCCCGGTTCATGCGGCAGTGTTCATGGCAGGATCGGCTTCAGCCTTTGGTGACACAACTGCGGGAGCCCCCGCAGCGGGTGATAGCCCACCGCCACCGGCTCAGGTTCTAGTGGAATTGATGGACGAACTTACAGCTCTCATGGCCACAGAAGTAACACCGGATAATCAAGCAGCCAGGAATCTAGAGGTAGCACGGATCAAGGGCCGGATGGCAGAGGAACGGCAAAGGATGGCCAAGCTGAAGACCCGGATGGAGGAAGAAGTGGAGCGTATCAAGGCCGATGCTTTCCATCTGGAGCTGGAGCAAAGGTCAACGGCCACGATGCATCGTAGGAGGCATCAATCCCGTCTGCCAGAATGTTACGAAGCAAGGAACCTTTTTAACACCCCTGGTGCGGGGCGGGTTACGGGCGCGTCGGAAAGCCGCCCGATGGAACGCCCGGCGACTCATCCACCCCAGCATAACCAAATCTCACCTAGGGCTTTTCCAACACTGGCGGGTCATTAATCTAACCCGGCCGAGAACATGGTGCCAGCGGCCGCCCGGCTTGAGATGATTCCCATCCCAAATGAAGCACCCTTTGCGGAGGATGTGCGAAACGCCATTGGATATTTACAGACGGCCATGGCCCAGCAAGAGAGGTATGCTCACAGCCGGAGCCGGGTTCACTCCACCCCCCTCCCCAGTCGAAGTTTCAGCCGGCGCTACGAGTCGCCGGCGTGTTCTAGCAGTCATCCACGTCGTGGACCACCGAAGGACGAGCGGGCGGCTCTAGATGCACAAGCCCTCGCGGACCAGGCGAGAGACAGGCGAGAGGCGGAGATAGCGGCAACCCGTCCAGAGCCGGCGCTTTCCGTCTCAATGGGAGCAGTTAGTACCAGAGCCGTAGGGGTGCCATATTTAACTCTGTCTTTGAGAAGTGAACGACTACCGAAAGATTTCAAGGGGCCTCAAAAGGTTCCGAATTACACAGCCGATCTACCCCCTGAGGCGTGGGTTGAGAGTTATGAGCTGGCCATGGAGATGCTGGATGTTAGTGAGGCGGTATGTGCAAAATATTTCATCATGATGCTTGAGGGTCCGGCTTGTACATGGCTGAAAGGTCTGCCACCTAACACGATAAGATCATGGGCGGAGCTGAGAGCAAAGTTTATTAAGAATTTCCAAGGGACCAGTAAGCAGCCTATGACCATTGTCGACTTGGACCATTGTGTTCAACAGGAGAATGAGTCGGCCCATCATTGGGTCCGGCGTGTGTCGACCATTATTCACTCTTCGGAGCAGATCACGGCGGCTCAAGCGGTGCTTATTTTAGAAAAGAACTGTCATTTTGTTCCATTGAAACAGAAGCTCGGCCGGCTCAAGCGCACGTGTTAGGATATGGGAGAACTCATGATGGCCTTGACAAAGTATGCCGACTCAGATAACACCAAGGATCCAGGCTCGGATGATGAGAAATCCAATCAAGGGAAGAAAAGCAATCAAGGAAAAGGTTTTGTGAACAATGGGAATCAGAATAAGCGGAAGAGCGCTGATGGCGAATCAGAGCTAGTGGCGAATACCAACACAGGACAGAACCATCCCAAGGGGAATGGAAAATTCATGCCGTTTCATCAAAGGAATAGAGGCCCTTTTGATTTAGAAGAAGCGCTTAGGAAGCCTTGTCCGGAGCACAACACGCCTGACAAGCCGGCGTTGCATGCATGGGGTGATTGCTTTATCATGCAGAGATTCAAAAACCAGCATTCCCAACCGCGTAATAATCAGGGCGGTGGCCCGCCTGGCGGCTCAGGGCACGGCGGATAAGGGGCTGGATTCAGCGCTGGCGGTTCAGGAAACGGGCATCTGGGTCAGAATAACCAAGGGGGGCACCAATAGCATCCTGGCAACAACAGCAATAACAACAATCAGCAGTAGCGCAATCAGTCCGGGTTTTAGAGTAACCCGAAGCAGCTCAGTTCTGGACAGTATCACGTATTCACGACCGGCTTAAATGGTACAATTACCGTTCACGGTAATAGGAAAATGGCTCTCGAGTGTGAGGAAGGAGATGCGGCGTATGCAGAGTCTAGTTGTGCTCAGGAGGAGCTGAAATTCTACAAGGAGAACATTGACCCGGAGGATATGACCCCGCTGAAGAAGCCCACAACAGAAGTTGATCCGCCACTCAAGTTTTCAGCGGATGATACCAAGGCAGTAGATTTCAATCCGGGCGACTCATCCAAGCAGTTCATCATTGGGGCTCACATGGATCCTAAATAGGAAAGCGCGCTCATCGAATTCATCCATGAGAATCGGGACATCTTTGCGTGGAAACCTTCTGACATGCCGGGTGTACCGAGAGAGTTCGCTGAGCACAATCTTAATGTGGACCCAAAGTTTAAACCGATCAAACAGTTTCTATGACGGTTCAACGAAGAGAGACGTAAAGCTATTGGGAGGAAGTTGCCCGGCTCTTGGCTGCAGGCTTTATAGTGGAAGTTTTTCACCCGGAGTGGTTGGCTAACCCGGTGCTAGTGCTCAAAAAGAATGGCACCTGGCGTATGTGTATAGATTACACGGACCTTAACAAGGATTGCCCGGCTGACCCTTTTTCACTCCCTCGTATCGATCAGATTATTGATGCTACAGCCGGATGTGAAAGTTTATGATTCCTGGATGCATATTCAGGATATCATCAGATCAAGATGGCAATGAAAGAGCAGGAGAAGACGACGTTTATTACACCTTTTGGGGCATTCTGCTACGTCTCCATGCCTTTCGGGCTCAAGAGTGCCCAGGCGACTTACCAACGATGTGTGCAGAACTGCCTTCACAGTCAGATTGGCCGAAATGTTCATGCTTACGTAGACGACATCGTGGTTAAATCCAGAAAGAAGGAGACTCTCCTAGAGGATTTGAAAGAAACCTTTGACAATCTCCGGGTCTACAAGATGATGCTTAACCCGATGAAGTGTGTCTTTGGTGTTCCAGCAGGAAAGCTTTTGGGTTTCTTGGTCTCTGAGCGGGGCATCGAGGCTAACCCAGATAAGATTAAGGCTATCACTTCTTTAAGAGAGCCGACGTGCATTAATGACGTTCAGCGCCTTGCAGGACGGATTGCTGTGTTGAGCCGCTTCATAAGCCGGCTTAGGGAGAAAGCCATTCCCTTATACCAGATGATGAAAAAGACAGACAAGTTTAAGTGGAGCAAAACAGCGGCTGAAGCACTTGAAGCTCTTAAAAAACAGTTGACTGAGACGCCAGTCTTAACTGCTCCAGTTGAGAAAGAGCCATTACTCCTTTATGTGGCGGCTAACAATAGAGCGGTCAGTGTAGCAATTATGGTTGAGCGCAAGGAGGCAGGGAAGGAGTATCCTGTGCAAAGGCCGGTTTATTACATTAGTGAAGTTTTGGCAGAGTCTAAGCAGAGGTATCCGCATTGGCAGAAGTTAGTATATGGAGTTTTCATGGCCAACCGCAAGTTAAAACACTACTTTTTGGGGCACCAGATAACAGTGGTCAGTTCCGCCCTGTTGGGAGATATCATTCAAAATAGAGAAGCTACAGGGAGGATTGCCAAGTGGGCCTTAGAGCTGGGTCCTCTTAACATCAAGTATGTTCCTCGTACAACAATTAAGTCTCAAGCTTTGGTGGATTTCATAAATGATTGGACAGAATGTCAAGCCCCCGAAGAGAAGCCGAATAACACGTATTGGACTATACACTTTGATGGGTCCAAACAGCTAGAGGGGTCCAGTGCAGGAGTTGTTCTCACCTCCCCCAAGGGTGACAAGTTTTGTTATGTGCTCCGGTTAATGTTCCCTTGTACTAATAATGCAGCTGAGTATGAGGCGTTGCTCCATGGTCTCAGAGTCGCTAAAGAGATGAATTTAAGCCGGGTCAGATGTTTAGGCGACTCAGATCTTGTGGCTCAACACGTTTTAGGTACTTGGGATTCCAAGGATCCGCAGATGGCGGCTTATCGACAGGCGGTTGATATCATTGCCGGTCACTTCAAGGGGTACCAGGTGGATCATGTTGATCGTCGCAGCAATGAGGCGGCTGATGCTTTATTACGGTTAGGTTCTCAACGAAAGCCAGTACCACCTAATGTTTTTCTGGATATATTGCATCATCCGACTGTCAAGATAACCTCTGAGGAGGGTCTGGCTATTCCTGACCCGGAAGCGGAATTGGTGGCGGCTCTACTTGCCATCCCAGACTGGACTATGCCTTATTTGGCGTATCTGACACGTGGTGAGTTACCTCAGGAGGAGGGTCTGGCCAGGAAGATCGCCCGGCATTCTAAGTCTATGACGATTATCAATGGTGAGTTACATAAGTGTAGTGTGTCGGGTGTCTTTCAGCGCTGCGTCTCACCAGAGGAGGGCCGGCAGATCTTGAGTGAAATTCATGTTGGCGACTGTGGACATCATGCCGGGTCAAAATCTTTAGTGGCCAAGGCTTTTCGACATGGATTTTTCTGGTTGACGGCTCACAAGGATGCAGAAGACTTAGTCCGTAAGTGTGACGATTGTCAGAAGTTCGGCCAGCGTGCTCACGTTCCGGCTCAAGAGTTGAGGATGATACCAATCACTTGGCCGTTTGCGGTCTGGGGGCTTGATATGGTAGGACCCTTCAAGAGAACCAAGGATAAAAAAACACACCTTCTGGTGGCAATTGATAAATTTACTAAGTGGGTAGAGGCAGAGCCGGTTGGTAAATGTGACGCGGCTACGGCGGTTCAATTTATTAAGAAGCTGGTTTATCGCTTTGGTTACCCGCACAGTATCATTACGAACAATGGAACAAATCTATCCAAAGGAGCTATGAAAACGTTCTGTGAAAAGGAGCATATCCAGCTTGATGTTTCAGCCATGGCACATCCACAGTCTAATGGTCAGGCGGAGCGAGCCAATCAGGAAATTTTAAGAGGTGTCAAACCACGGCTCATGGTTCCTTTGAAGCGGTCACCCGGATGTTGGGTTGAGGAGTTGCCTTCCGTCTTATGGAGCATCAGAACTACCCCTAACAGATCTACATGTTTCACGCCTTTCTTCATGGTGTATGGTGCTGAGGCGGTTCTACCCAGTGATATCCGGCACGACTCACCAAGGGTGGTGGCTTATGTTGAGACGGACAGTGAGGTAGCACGCCAAGATGCGTTGGACGCCTTGGATGAAGCACGAGAGTTAGCAGCAGCCAGGTCGGCAATTTATCAACAAGACCTGCAACGCTATCATAGCCGCAGGGTGAAGACCCGGACGTTCCAGGAGGGTGACCTGGTGCTCCGGCTGATTCAAGACCAATCTGGAATGCATAAGTTATCTCCACCATGGGAGGAGCCTTTTGTGATCAGCAGAAACCTTAACAATGGGTCATATTACCTCATTGATATCCGAGATGAGTCAGAAACCACGGGTCAAGAGACGTTGCGGCCATGGAATATCGCACATTTACGACCATACTTTACTTAGTAGGCATTGAAAGCCGCTATCATTGTATATATCATGCTTACATGAGTAAAAGCTAGCATCCCCGCAAAGACTGGGGCCTCTGCTCTTATGTATACCTTTGTACAATCAAGATGGAATTTTTTCTGGCTCAAAAATTTGAGTTAAAGTGGTTTGTTCGCCGTCAAAACAGCTGATCCGGCTTTATGCCCTATCAAGCGCTGTTGCAGGGAGGCTTCTTGCCTTCGGGTATCACTCACATCTCCCCTGCACAGTCTGCTTTTACGCTGTTGCAAGGAGGCTTCTTGCCTTCAGGCATAGCTCACATCTCCCTTGCACAACCGGTGTTATGCCCAATTAAGCACTGTTGCAAAGAGGCTTCTTGCCTTCGGGTATAGCTTACATCTCCTTTGCACAGCCAGCTGTTATTAAACTATTGCAAGGAGGCTTCTTGCCTCCGGGTATAGCTTACATCTCCCTTGCACATTTGGCTTTATGCCTAGTTTGGTTACATTAAGCGCTGTTGTTGATGGAGGCTTCTTACCTTTGGTATAGCTTACATGACCCTAAGACAACAGCGTGTACACCAAATTCTAGTTGCTTATCAACTGCGACCATCGAAGGGGGCTTCTTACCAATGGGTATCGCTTATCTCACCCTAATGGCCGGCTTTATGCCACTTTCGGTTACTTATTAACCGCGGTTGTCAAAGGGGGCTTCTTACCAACGGGTTCGCTTATCTCACCCTAACAACCGGCGTTTACGACAAACCTCAGTTGCTTATCAACTGTAGCTGTTGAAAGAGGCTTCTTGCCTTCGGGTATAGCTTACATCTCCTTTCAAACAACCGTCTTTATGCCGTCTCAGGCTGATTATTAGCCGCAGCTGTTGATGGAGGCTTCTTGCCTTAAGGTATAGCTTACATCTCCCATCAACAGCCGGCGTTCACACATACAACATTTGCTGTTAAAAGGAGGCTTCTTACCGTCAGGTATAGCTTACATTACCCTTCATACAGCCGGCTTTAAGCCGCTTCCGGTTCATCAATAGCCGCAGTTGTCGATAGAGGCTTCTTACCATCAGGTATAGCTTACATTATCCTATGACAACCGGCTCCTTAATGGGTTCATCCGACAAGAATCGGAGCCATGTTGCTCCGGTTGACAAAATTTGAGTTTTCAAAGAGATTATCCGACTCTAATATTCTGGAGAAGGAATGGCGTCTTCAAAGACAGACACCCCTCATCAGAAAAGCTCAAGGTATATCCATGGAAAGCCAGCAATGCATTAAATTGAAACACAGAGAGAAGGAAAGTGCACACAGAGATATGAAAATATATACAGCCGCCAAACGGCAGGGTCATGCTTACTCTATTACAAAAACTACTCTCAAAAGGAGCAAAAGGCATTGTCAACCTCTCACGGCGGGTCATTACATGAGTGTGTGTTTAGAAAGGTTAAAAGAACAAAGTTCAGTTATTGGCCGGCTCATCCTGCTCCGGGTCTTCTACTGGCTTTATCTAGAGATTTCCCAATTCCCAATTACAGTCAGCCAGAGCAGCAAAAGACCCTTCAAGGAAAGGGGACGCGTCAAGCTCACAAGGGAAGAGATCCTTACTGCGGGCGGGTGTTAGATCCTTCCACTCGTAGAGAGGCCCGCGGATCCTCTTCTCCTCTGCATCATAAGCCGCCTGATAAGTGCTCAAGTCAGCTTCATCCGCCAGTACAGAGGCCAGATAACGCGACTCTTTGACACACCGGATGTAATCTTCTTCGGTGAATTCTGAGCCGTCATCTTTTTTGGACGGGTAACCATCCATCATTTTAGCCGACATTAGCTCGGGGGCAAAGGCCAGAGCCCGGCTCAATCTAGCGACGGCTCCTTGGCGGAAGGCGGACTTCTTCAGCTCTTCTATCTACTTGGGCATTGTGGAGAAGAGTTCCAAGACACCTTTCAGAGCGGTGGGGATCTTCTCCTTGTATTGAACCGTCTTAATCGTGAAAATAGCGCCGCAGTAAAGCTGTTCTGCAAAGGTGTAAATAGCCTTGAAGGGTAAAAGGCTATCTGCAGCCAATTGCCGGCTTCTGGGGCCTGTAAAGGTCAAAACAAAGCAAGATGAGTCGCCATCACAACAGATGAATGAGACATGCTGGAAACATGAAGTGAGTAAGAACTTACCAAAGAGAGCGGCGGCCATCTTGGTTATATGATACTTTAGGCCTTGAAGCTCATCCGCCATGGCTGTCAGCCGCTGATCGGCATCATCCGCTCGTTTGGTCAATGCGGCTTTCTCCAACTCAGTAGATTCTTTTAAAGAAGCAAGCTCCGCCTTAATATGAACCAGATCTTCAGACAACAGCCGGCACTTGTCGTCAAAGATGCCGCGGGCCTCTTGTTGAGCCGCTAAATTCGCCTTCAGATCAGACAATTGAGAGCCGGCTTCGTTTAAAGCTTCCTATAAGACATCAAAATATAGGATAAGTCGCCAAAATACAGGACGAGTATTAAAAGCAAATTTATGCAAGTCTCAAACAGATTGCAAGCAATATATTTGACACTTGGGGGCTAATGCATGTTTGATCTTTTAGTATGCAGTGAAATTCCGGCTCATCTTCTTCGAAGTTAAACCGGAACTTGGGGGCTACACTATAGCTCTTTGATTTACTTTTAAATAGAAGATCCGAATCAACTTCATCAAGCTTGAGCCGGCCCTTGGGGGCTACGAATGGTAGTTTAAGTTATCTAAAGGAAGATCCGACTCAACTTTGCCAAATTAAGACCGATTCTAGGGGACAATGACTATGAATTTGTTCTAACAGAAAGTTAAACGAAGACCCGGTTCAACGATTGAGTACGTTAAACCGGCTCTTGGGGGCTAAGTAAGGATATGGTAAGAAGGAAAGATACCTCATATTTTGTCTTCATTAAAGAGACCAGCCGAAGTTCCAGATCCCGGCTGTTGGTAACCCGGTTTATATACCCGGCGTGGAGCTCTTCGACTGTCATCTTCTTGCATGAAGAGTCAAAGTTTAGCTTCTTCGAGGCTTCAATCGGCTCTGTATGCTTGGTCAACACATGAGATGGAGGAGTTTGATGACCAGACCCGGTGATAACAACATCTGGAGTTTCAGGGGTCTTGGTAGGAGTCGCCGGTTTTGAAGGAGCCCTTGGAGGGCTCTCCATGATGATATCAGCAGCAGTCGACTCTGTGGAGGCAGCTGGTGGATTTTCTTCTGCTTCAGCCTCCTCCGGTTGTTCGGGCTCCGGCTCTTGGATAACCGGGCTGGAGGAGGGCTTATTGGTCTTGTGACGTTTAGCTTGAGCACTGCAAAATAGAAGGATCAACAGTTGAAGATGTTGCTATCATATTAAGAGCCGGATGTCCAGATATCATAGTAAGGAATGCTTACAGCGGATTGATCTTGGGCGGTGGTAGAATTGACGCCGAAGAGTCGCCGGAGGAAGGAGATTTCTAAAAAGAATAAAACAGAAAGGTGAAGAAAGTATCAAGTTTACAAAGGAAAGTCAAAGGAAAAGAAGAGACTTAAACCTCGGCGGGGCATTTCTTTGGAGCCGGAGAGTTTGGTAGCCCAGACATAAGCTCAGTAGAGCCGGTGCTTCGAGTCTGTCAATGCTCGACTTGCTGTTGCTTTTTCAAGAGAAAATCAGGAGCCAGATAAGCAAGAGGGTGAGAAAGAGGAACTTTTCTGATAACCCGTCGCGGCTTTCGGGGGACGAAACATTCCGAGCCGGAACAAACGTAATTTACCTCAGGAGCATTGGCACGGCTGGTTTCCACTTCATCCTGCGAGTAAAACAAGCATTAATAAAGCAGGAAGGTAAAAGATCAAACAAAGCAGTTAAAATATTACCTCTGAGCTGGATGATGGTGGCGGGTCAAGCAAATTCTCTTGCGGGGCATCTTTTTTAGCCCTCTTGGTCACGACCTTCTTCCTGGATTTCTTTGGAGGGGCAACATATTCCTTCTTCTAGAAGTCTGAGTCGTCCTATAGGAATGACCCGGAGAATGAATGCCAAATCAACAAAGTACAAGCAACATCTAAGAGACGGATGGGAAGAGATTAACTTACATCGGGAGCCGAATTATTGACGCAGAAAGGCGCCAGGACGATGGCACTGCATGAGCCGGAGGCCTCGTGGACAAGGCTCCGGATGGTAGTGGTAATATCATCCTCTGACAGTGTTGATTCGCTGAAGCACAACGAGCTGTCATATGTGCCTTCATACTCGCACATAAGCCGACCTTTGCGGCTTAAAGCATGATCCGCCAGGAAATCCAGTAGCGGATCAAATCCAATCCTATTAAGCTGTTGGCCAGGAGCGCTTTGATCTTGGCGTGGAACGGCTCGTATCTGGCACGCTCTGAGGCTAAGAGCCGAACAGGAAGCTCTGTGTCTGTCCTAAGCCGGGAGGGGCGGTAACTCGCCAATGAGTGCTCTTTCTCGGGAGGGGTCTCTGGGCAATAGAACCATGTCTTATTCCAATCTTTTGGGGGACTCGGCATTGGAGTAGTAGGAAAGATGATGTCTCGGCGGCGTTGAATAGAAATGCCGCCCAACTCCAGACTCGAACCACCCTTCATTTCAGTTTGGCGGTTGGCGTAGAAGAATTCTCGAAAGAACCCCACAGACAGCTTACTTAGCAGATAAGCTTCGTAGAGAACTTGGAAGTTGCAGATGTTGGAAACGGAGTTGGGTGCCAAGTCTTGAGGATGCAGCTTATAAAAATGAAGGACGTCCCGAAAAAACTTAGAGCCGGGTGGCACGAACCCTCGCTCGATGTGATCAACAAAGACTACTATCTCTCCTTTTTGGGGAGAAGGCCGGGTCTCGTTGCTCGGAACCCACCAATTGAAAACCTCTTTTGGGAGGAAGAGTACCCGCTTCAATGTAGCCTGCTAAGTACTCCTCCGTAACGCAAGAACCAATCCAGTTGCATGAGTTGGACGCACGAGACATGTTGGCGGCTTAAGTGATGTGCAAGATAAAAGGCGGGATGAGTCAAAGCGCAAGCAAATATTTTTGACGGCTTAAAGGTTTAAGGGCTCTACAGATAAAGTGGAAAGACCCGGTTGATGAGAGCCAGAGAAGCTTAGCGACTCAACAGAAGAAAGGAAGATTGAAAAATCGACTAAGTCCTAAAAAACAGATTCCGCAAACTATCACTATGGCTACGGATCTACAAAAGTGGCGAAAAAGGATTTAAATCCGGACCTAGAGATGAACAGCAGAAGGAAAGAAAATGGAGCAGGGCTATCGCGGTCCACACATTACGCGCGGCCGGCCCGCGTGCGTCGGCGGGGCGAGAGCACGATCTAAAGGTAACAACGGCGTCGAGATATATTCGCGGTGGCGGTGCCGGAGCCTGAGCAGCGGCGGCGGAACCCTGCTACGGTGGAACCCTACTACGGCGGTGAGCAATCTAAAGAAAAAGGGGAACTCACCGGAGATGTTGCGGCGGCGGCGGAAGAAATCTGGTCCGTATCGGGGTGATGCAGTGGCCCGGTCGGTGCAGATGCGAAGACAGTGCTGGACGACGAGGACGCTGGAGCGGTAGTGACAGGAAGAAGAAGAAGAGGCACGAGCGGGAGGATGGAAAACTCCGACCCGCACGGGTCATATTTAAAAAGGGATTAAGGAAGGCGCGAAAAATCCAGGCGACGACACCGTTTGATCGAGGCGGACGCCTCGATTCTCGGGATGATAGTTAATGAAAGATTCGGTGATATGTCAGCAGATCTCATGACGTCACGCCGGGTCATTTCCGGGCGACTCGCCAAAAACAGAAGAGAAGGATGAAGTGAGCAAGCTCAGTTCAACCTGGGGCCTAATGTTGGGGATATGACCCCAGGATATGACCCGCCCCGGAGGCTCTGGGTCATGTTGCTGGCTCGTGAGCCATCCCAAAGGTGAGCCGTAAGACTGGTGGCCCAGGAAGATAGGCGGCTCAAGGTGTGGGCCGTACAACGGCCTGGATGGAGAAGACCCGGGCGTGCAGGCCGACTCAAAGACAGCTTGGACAAGAAGATAGAGAGAGACTCGTTTAGCAATTGTAACGACCCGGTGGTCCTGACCTCTTATATAAAGGCAGATCCGGGGCGACTTAGGGGACAGGTGATCGAGAACTAGGTCAAGTTTCTAGCTCCTTGTAATCGATACACAAGCAATACAAGCATAAGCAGGACATAGGCTATTACCTCGACTTGAGGGGCCGAACCTGGATAAACCTGTGTCTTTCATCCCAATCAACTCCTTTGAGTCCACCCCGTTAGTGATGGCCTCGAATCCAAGTCCGTTCACCCGGACATCTGCCGTGATAAAACCACGAAAAGTCCCAAGCTCTTGTGGATTTTATAAATGATTGGACGGAATGTCAAGCCCCTGAGGAAAAGCCGGATGACACATACTGGACTATACACTTTGATGGATCCAAGCAGCTAGAAGGGTCAGGCATAGGAGTTGTTTTGACGTCTCGTAAAGGTGATAAGTTTTGTTATGTGCTCCGATTGATGTTCCCATGCACTAACAATGCGGCTGAGTATGAGGCTCTGCTTCATGGGCTTAGATTAGCCAAGGAGATGAATTTAAGCCGGGTAAGGTGTTTGGGCGACTCAGATTTGGTGGCTCAGCAGGTTTCGGGCACTTAGGACTCCAAAGACCCACGGATGGCGGCTTATCGACACGCGATTGATATTATTGCCGGCCACTTCAAGGGGTATCAGGTGGATCACATTGATCGTCGCAAGAATGAGGCGGCAAATGCGCTGTCACGGCTAGGCTCCCAGCGAAAGTCGGTGCCGCCCAATGTATTCCTGGACGTCTTACATCATCCGACTGTTAAGTTACCTTCGGAAGAGGATCTGGCTATTCCTGACCTGGAGGGGGAGTTAGTGGCGGCTTTGCATGCTATCCCAGATTGGACTGTCCCCTACCTGGCCTATCTAACCCGAGGCGAGTTACCTGATGATGAAGACCTGGCCAGACAGATCACCCGACGCTCCAAATCAATGACGATAGTTAATGGTGAGTTGCACAAATGCAGCATGACTGGTGTTTTTCAACGCTGTGTCTCGCCCGAGGAGGGTAACAAATCTTAAATGAAATTCATGTCGGAGATTGTGGACATCACGCCGGCTCGAGGTCGCTGGTAGCCAAGGCCTTCCGGCACGGGTTCTTCTGGTTGACAGCTCACAAGGATGCACAAGACTTGGTTCGCAAATGTGACAGCTGTCAGAAGTTCGGCCGGCGTGCTCATGTTCCGGCTCAAGAGTTAAGGATGATACCAATTACATGGCCGTTTGCAGTATGGGGCTAGACATGGTAGGACCTTTCAAAAGATCCAAATATAAGAAAACGTACCTCTTGCTGGCGGTCGATAAATTCACCAAATGGGTGGAGGCAGAGCCGATTAGCAAGTGTGACGCGGCTACGGTGGTTCAATTTGTTAAGAAGCTGATCTACCGTTTTGGTTACCCTCACAACATTATCACCGACAATGGCACAAATCTATCTAAGGGGGCTATGAAAGAGTTCTATGACAAGGAGCACATCCGACTGGATGTTTCAGCAGTTGCGCATCCATAGTCTTATGGTCATGCAGAGCATGCTAATCAAGAGATTTTAAGGGGCATCAAGCCACGGCTTATGGTTCCTTTACAACGGAAGCCCTATGCCGTTTATGGTGTAGGGGCATCAAGCCCTATACACCTTTCTTTATGGTGTACGGTGCTGAAGCAGTATTGCCGAGTGACATCCGGCATGATTCGCCACGTGTAGCGGCTTATGTTGAGACGGATAATGAGACGGCACATCAAGACGCATTGGATGCTTTGGAAGAAGCACTGGAGCTGGCGGCTGCCCGATCGGCGATCTATCAGCAAGTCCTGCGCCGCTACCACAGTCGCAGAATCAAGACCCGAACATTCCAGGAAGGCGATTTTGTGCTCCGGCTGATTCAGGACCAGACAGGCATGCATAAGTTATCTCCTCCTTGGGAAGGACCCTTTGTGGTCAGTAGAAATCTCAACAATGGGTCATACTATCTCGTCCATATCAGGGATGACTCAGAGACGGCGGGTCAGGAAACCCACCTGCCATGGAACATAGCACATCTACGGCCGTATTACACATAAGGGCGTTGAGACTCGCCATTGTATACTATCATTGTACATACCATATATAAATAAGATAACATCCCCGCAAGGCGGGATTTCTTTTGTTACACGCATCGTTGTTCATACAAGAAGAGTTCATAAAAATTCCAGTTGATAGATCAACTGCGGCGGAGGGCGGCTTCTTACCTTCGGGTATCGCTTCTAATGCTTATCGGCCCGACTCTATGCCAAAATTTCCGGCTAACATGATTAGCCGCGGTGGAGGGCAGCTTCTTACCTTTGGGTATCACTTCTAATGCTTTATCGGCCGACGTTTACGCCATATTGCTGAAGGGGGCTTCTTATCGACGGGTATCGCTTCTAACACCCTATCGGCCGGATTCATGCCAAATCTCCGGCTAACATGATTAGCCACGGTTGTAGGAAGTTTTTTTACCGACGGGTATCTAACCCTAACAACCGGCGGAGGGCGGCTTCTTACCTCCGGGTATAGCTTCTAATGCCTTATCGGCCAGGATTTATGCCATCTCCGGCTAACCAGATTAGCCATGGTTGTCAAGGGGGCTTCCCACCTCCGGGTGTAGCTTATCTAACCTTAAACAACCGGCGGAGGGCGGCTTCTTACCTCCGGGTATAGCTTCTAATGCCTTATCGGCCAGGCTCTATGCCATCCCTAGCTAACTGTTCGAAATATGCCCTAGAGGCAATAATAAATTAGTTATTATCATATTTCCTTGTTCATGATAATCGTTTATTATCCATGCTATAATTGTATTGATCGGAGACTTAAATGCATGTGTGGATACATAGACAAAACCATGTCCCTAGTATGCCTCTAATGGACTAGCTCGTTGATCAAAGGATGGTTAAGGTTTCCTAGCCATGGACATGAGATGTCATTTGATAACGGGATCACATCATTAGGAGAATGATGTGATGGATAAGACCCAAACTACAAACATAGCATATGATCGTGTCAGTTTATTGCTACTGTTTTATGCATGTCAAGTATATGTTCCTATGACCATGAGATCATGCAAATCACGAATATCGGAGGAGTGCCTTGTGTGTATCAAACATCGCAACGTAACTGGGTGACTATAAAGGTGCTCTACAGGTATCTCCGATGGTGTCTGTTGAGTTGGCATGGATCGAGACTGGGATTTGTTACTCCGTGTGACGGAGAGGTATCTCAGGGCCCACTCGGTAATACAACATCACAACAAGCCTTGCAAGCAATGTGGCTAAGTGTTAGTCACGGGATCTTGTATTACGGAATGAGCAAAGAGACTTGCCAGTAACGAGGTTGAACTAGGTATGGAGATACCGACGATCGAATCTCAGGCAAGTAACATACTGAAGGACAAAGGGAACGTTATACGGGATTAACTGAATCCTTGACATAAAGGTTCGACCGATAAAGATCTTCGTAGAATATGTAGGAACCAATGTGGACGTCCATGTCCCGCCATTGGTTATTGACCGTAGAGGTGTCTCGGTCATGTCTACATAGTTCTCGAACCCGCAGGGTCTGCACACTTAAGGTTTGGTGACGTTTCGGTAGTGTAGAGTTATGTATGGTGGTGACTGAAGGTTGTTCGGAGTCCCAGATGAGATCCCGGACGTCACGAGGATCTCCGGAATGGTCCGGAGGTAAAGATTCATATATAGGAAGTCCCAGTTTGGTCACCGGAAAAGTTTCGGGCTCATCGGTAGTGTACCGGGAGTGCCGGTAGTGTACCGAGGGACCTCCGGGAGGGGTATTTAGACCCCAAGAGGTCCATGGGCTGTGGGAGAATAATAACCAGCCCTTAGTGGGCTGGAAAAACAGCCACACCAAGGCCCATGGCGCAGGAGGCAAAAGTCCTAAAGGAAAAGGTGGAAAAAAGGCTAAAAAGGAAGAGTCCTACTCCTACTAGGAGTGGAGGAGGAGTAGGACTCCTCCCCCTCTAGTTTGGCCGACTCCTATTGGAGTTTTTCCTTGCGCCATCCCTCCTCTCTCTCCCTCCTTTATATACTGGTGGATTGGGTGCTGTTTGGACACAGTTTATGGCCACGTGCTACCCGTTTCACCGGTGCTCCTCTAGATCGGTTTTCTGCAGCGCTTAGGCGAAGCCCTGCCGGAATTGCTCAACCACCATCACCGGAGCATCGTCATGCTGCCGGTGAACTCTCTCTCCTCTCCACCTCCTCTTGCTAGATCAAGATGGTGGAGATCGTCATCAAGCTGCACGTGTGCTGAATGCGGAGGTGCCGTCCGTTCGGCGCTAGATCGGAAGGACCGTGATCGAGATCGCGAGACGGTTCGTGATGTGATCACGGAACGGATCGTGATCAAGATTGTGAGACGGATCGTGATGAGTTCGCGGGACGGATCATGATGTGTTCGCGGGATGGATCGTGATTGGATCACGGGACGGATCGTGATGAGATCACGGGACGCTCGGTGATTTGGATCGCGAAGATGTTCGACTACACCAACCGCGTTTCTTAACGCTTCCCGCTTAGCGATCTACAAGGGTACGTAGATCCACTCTCCCTCTCGTAGATGCTCATCACCATGGATAGGTTTGCGTGTGCGTAGGAAATTTTTTGTTTCCCATGCGACGTTCCCCAACAGTGGCATCATGAGCTAGGTTGATGGTTCGATGAGATATCGAGTAGAACACAAAAGGTTTGTGGGCGTTGATGCTTAGATTGCTTCCTCCCTTGGTCGTATTTTGGTTCAGCGGGATTGTGAGATGAAGTGGCCCGGACCAACATTACTCGTACGCTTACGAGAGACGGTTCCCTCGACGCAACTTGTTGCCTAGATGGCTTGCGGGTGACAGTTTCTCTCACTTTAGTTGGATCGGATCCGACAAAGGTGGTCCTTGAGAAGGTTGAAAAGCAACTAGTGTATCACCGTTGTGGTTTATGCGTAGGTGAGAATTGTTCTTGCTAGATACCCGTAGCAGCCATGTAAAACATGCAACAACAATTAGAGGACGTCTAACTTGTTTTTGCAGGGTATGTTGTGATATGATATGGCCAATTACATGATGTGATATATGTGATGTATGAGATGATCATGTGATGTATAGATTATCACGACTTGCATGTCGATGAATGCGGCAACCGGCAGGAGCCATAGGGTTGTCTTTAATTATTGTATGACCTGCGTGTCAATCATTAAGCGCTATGTAATGCTTTACTTTATCGCTAAACGGTAGCAATAGTAGTAGAAGCATGCAGGGCGTGACAACCCCGATGGCGACACATTGATGGATATCAAGATGATGGAGATCATGGTGTCATGCCGGTGACGATGGAGATCATGCCGGTGCTTTCTAGATGGAGATCAAAAGCACAAGTTCATGGCCATATCATGTCACTTATGATTTGCATGTGATGTTAATCCTTTTATGCACCTTGTTTTGCTTAGGACGACAGTAGCATTATAAGGTGATCCCTCACTTAATTTCAAGATAAATTGTGTTCTCCCCGAGTGTGCATCGTTGCGAAAGTTCGTCGTGTTGAGACACCACGTGATGATCGGGTGTGATAGACTCTACGTTCACATACAACGGGTGCAAGCCAGTGTTGCACATGCAGAACACTCAGGTTAAACTTGACGAGCCTAGCATGTACAGACATGGTCTCGGAACACAAGAGACCGAAAGGTCGAACATGAGTCATATAGTAGATATGATCAACATGATGATGTTCACCATTGTAGCCACCTCAACTCACGTGATGATCGGACTTGAGTTGGTGAATTTGGATCATGTATCACTCGAATGATCGGAGGTATGTCAATTTGAGTGGGAGTTCTTAAGTAATATGATTAATTGAACTCATTATCATGAACATAGTCAAAGTGTCTTTGCAAATTATGTTGTAGATTACTAGCTCGCGCTGTAGCTCCCTTGTATTTTTATATGTTCCTAGAGAAATAGAATTGAAAGATGTTGGTGGCAAAATTGCGGACTGGGTCCGTGATCTAAGGATTGTCCTCATTGCTGCACAGAAGGCTTATGTCCTTAATGCACCGCTCAGTGCGCCACCCCATCTAGCGTCATCTGTAGATGTTGTGAACATCTGACAGGCACGTTTCGATGACTACTTGATAGTTTAGTGCGTCATGCATTACGGCTTAGAATTGAGGCTCCGAAACATTTTGAACGTCACGGAACATATGAGATGTTCTAAGAGCTGAGATTGTGATCTCAGGCTCATGCCCGAGTTGCGAGATAGAAGATCTCCAACGAGATTATTTGCCTGCAAGATGAAAGAGAATAGCTCAATCGTTGAGCATGTGCTCAGACTGTCTGGGTACTACAATCGCTTGAATCGAGTGGGAGTTGATCTTCCAGATAAAATAGTGATTGATGTAGTTCTCCAAGTCACTGTCACCGAGCTACTAGAACTTGGTGATGAACTATAAAATGCCAGGGAAAGAAATGTTGATCCCTGAGCTGTTCGCGATGTTTGACACCGCGAAGGTAGAAATCAAGAAGGAGCGTCAAGTGTTGATGGTTAATCAAACCACTAGTTTCGAGAAGGGCAAGAGCAAGGAGGGAAACTTCATGAATAGCATGTCAGTTGCTGCTCCAGTGAAGCAACCCAAAGTTGAACTCAAACCCGAGACTAAGTGCTTCTGTTATGAGGTGAGCGGTCGCTGAAGCAGAACAACCCTAGATACTTGGTAGATAAGAAGGTTGGCAACATTGATAGCAGTATATTTGATATACGAGTTATTAATGTGTACCTTGCTAGTACTCTTAGTAGCACCTGGGTATTGGATACCGGTTCGGTTGCTAAATGTTAGTAACTCGAAATAAAAGCTACGGAATAAACGGAGAACTAGCTAAGGGTGAGGTGACGATATGTGTTGGATGTGTTTCCAAGGTTCATGTGATCAACATCGCACGCTCTCTCTACCTTCAGGATTAGTGACGAACCTAAATAAATGTTATTTGGTGTTTTGCGTTGAGCATGAACATGATTATATCATGTTTATTGCAATACGGTTATTCATTTAAGTTAGAGAATAATGGTTATTCTGTTTACATGAATAATACCTTCAATGGTCATGCACCCAGTGAGAATGGTTTGTTGAAATCTTGATCGTAGTAGTACACATGTTCATAACATTGATGTCAAAAGATACAAAGTTAATAATGATAGTACCACATACTTGTGGCACTGCCGCTGAATGTCATATTGGTATAAAGCGCATGTAGAAACTCCATGCTGATGGATATTTGGACTCATTCGATTTCGAATCGGTTGAGACATGCAAACCATGCCTCTTGGGCAAGATGACTAAACGACCCCGTTGGATGGAGGGGGAAAGTGATTCATTGGAAATGATACATGTTGATGTATGCAATCTAGTGAGTCTTGTAGCGTGCAGTGGATATCGTTATTTTCTTACCTTCACTGATGATTTGAGTAGATATAGTGTATATTTACTTAATGAAACACAAGTCTGAATCGTTTGAAAGGTTCAAGAAAATTCAGAGTGAAGTTTAAAGATCATCGTGACAAGAAGATAAAAATGACCGCGATATGATCGTGGAGGTGAATATCTGAGTTACGAGTTTGGCATACAACTTAAGACAATGTGAAATTTGTTTCACAACTAACGCCACCTGGAACACCATGGTGTGATGGTGTGTCCGAACATCATAGTCATGCTCTATTGATATAGTGCATACTGCGATGTCTCTTATCGTTTTACTACTATAATTTTTGGGGTTTTGCATTAGAGACAACTACATTCACTTTAAATAGGGAATCATCTAAAACCGTTGAGATGACACCGTGTGAATTATGGTTTGATAGAAACCTAAGCTGTCATTTCTTAATATTTGGGGCTGTGACACTTGTGTGGAAAATGTTTTCACCTAATGAGGTTGAACCCAAGGCGGACAAATGCATCTTCATACAATACCCTAAGATCAGTTGGGTGAACCTTCAATCTCAGATCCTAGTGCAAAGTGTTTGTTGCTTAAACAGATCCTTTCTCGAGGAAATGTTTCTCTCGAAAGAATTGAGTGGGAGGAAGATAGAACTTGATGAGGTTGTTAAACCTTTGTTCAACCAGAGAGTAGTGCAGCACAGAAAGATGTTTCTATGAAGCCTACGTTAGTTGAAGAGGAAGTTAATGATGATGATCATGAAGCTTCAGGATCAAGTTACTATCGAACTTCGTAGGTCGACAAGGATGTGTACTGCTCCTAAGTGGTACGACAACTCTGTCTTGGAGATCATGTTGTTGGACAACGATGAACCTACGAGCTATGGAGAAGCGATGATGGGCCCGGATTCCGACAAATGGTTGGAGGTCATGAAATCCGAGATAGGATCCATGTATGAAAACCAAGTGTAGACTTTGGTAGACTTGCTCATTGGACGGCAGGTCGTTGAGTACAAATGGATCTTTAAAATGAAGACAAACACTGATGGTGAATGTCACTATTTGTAAAGCTCGACTTGTTGCAAAGATGTTTGTGACAAGTTCAAGGAGTTGACTACGATGAGACTTTCTCACTCGTAGTGGTGCTAAAGTCTGTTGGAATTATGTTAGCAGTTGCTGTGTTTTCAATTATGAAATCTGGCAGATGGATGTCAAAATATCGTTTCCTTAACGGTTTACTTGAGGAAAGGTTGTATGTGATACAACCAGAAGGTTTTGTCAGTCCTAAGGATGCTAAAAGGTGTGCAAGCTTCGGTGATCCTTCGATGGACTGAAGCAAGCATCTCAGAGTTGGAATATACGCTTTGATGAGCTGATCAAAGTTTTGTAGTTTATACAAAGTGAGTGGGAGCACTATAGAGTTTCTGATAAGTATATGTGGTTGACATATTGTTGATCGGAAATAATGTAGAAATTCTGGAAGGCATAAAAGGTTGTTTGAAAAGTGTTTTTCAAAGGAAGACCTGGATAAAGCTACCTAATTGTTGAGGATCAAAATCTATAGAGATAGATCAAGATGCTTGATGAGACTTTCAATGAGTGCATACCTTGACAAGATTTTGAAAGAGTTCAAAATGGATCAGCCAGAGAAATAGTTCTCGTCTGATTTGTAAGGTGTGAAGTTGAGTGAGACTCAAAGCTCGACAATGGTAGAAGAAAGAGAAAGGACGAATGTCGTCCCCTATGCCTTAGCCATAGGCTCTATATTATGCCATGCTGTGTACCGCACCTGTGTGTGCCTTGCCATGAGTCTGTCAAGGGGTACAAGAGTGTTCCAGGAGTGGATCACTGGACAACGGTCGGAATTATCCTTAGTAACCAAAGGACTAAGGAAATGTTTCTTGATTATGGAGGTGATAAAGAGTTCGTCGTAAAGAGTTACGTCGATGCAAGCTTTAACACCTATCCGGATGACTAGTAGTAGCAATCTGGATATGTATAGTGGAGCAGCCATTTGGAAATAGTACCAAGTGGAGTGTGGTAGCAGTGTTTACGGTTTGACATAGAGATTTGCAAAGTACACACGGATCTGAATATCGTAGACTCATTGACTATAAGACCTCTCTCACATGCAAAGCATGATCGAGCCCCAGAACTCATTGGGTGTTAGATTCATAACAATGCGAATCACATGGTGATGTGAACTACATTATTGACTCAAGTGCAAGTGGGAGACTATTGGAAATATGCCCTAGAGGCAATAATAAATTAGTTATTATCATATTTCCTTGTTCATGATAATCGTTTATTATCCATGCTATAATTGTATTGATCGGAGACTTAAATGCATGTGTGGATACATAGACAAAACCATGTCCCTAGTATGCCTCTAATGGACTAGTTCGTTGATCAAAGGATGGTTAAGGTTTCCTAGCCATGGACATGAGATGTCATTTGATAACGGGATCACATCATTAGGAGAATGATGTGATGGATAAGACCCAAACTACAAACATAGCATATGATCGTGTCAGTTTATTGCTACTGTTTTATGCATGTCAAGTATATGTTCCTATGACCATGAGATCATGCAACTCACGAATATCGGAGGAGTGCCTTGTGTGTATCAAACATCGCAACGTAACTGGGTGACTATAAAGGTGCTCTACAGGTATCTCCGATGGTGTCTGTTGAGTTGGCATGGATCGAGACTGGGATTTGTTACTCCGTGTGACGGAGAGGTATCTCAGGGCCCACTCGGTAATACAACATCACAACAAGCCTTGCAAGCAATGTGGCTAAGTGTTAGTCACGGGATCTTGTATTACGGAACGAGCAAAGAGACTTGCCAGTAACGAGGTTGAACTAGGTATGGAGATACCGACGATCGAATCTCAGGCAAGTAACATACTGAAGGACAAAGGGAACGTTATACGGGATTAACTGAATCCTTGACATAAAGGTTCGACCGATAAAGATCTTCGTAGAATATGTAGGAACCAATGTGGACGTCCATGTCCCGCCATTGGTTATTGACCGTAGAGGTGTCTCGGTCATGTCTACATAGTTCTCGAACCCGCAGGGTCTGCACACTTAAGGTTTGGTGACGTTTCGGTAGTGTAGAGTTATGTATGGTGGTGACTGAAGGTTGTTCGGAGTCCCAGATGAGATCCCGGACGTCACGAGGATCTCCGGAATGGTCCGGAGGTAAAGATTCATATATAGGAAGTCCCAGTTTGGTCGCCAGAAAAGTTTCGGGCTCATCGGTAGTGTACCGGGAGTGCCGGTAGTGTACCGGGGGACCTCCGGGAGGGGTATTTAGACCCCAAGAGGTCCATGGGCTGTGGGATAATAATAACCAGCCCTTAGTGGGCTGGAAAAACAGCCACACCAAGGCCCATGGCGCAGGAGGCAAAAGTCCTAAAGGAAAAGGTGGAAAAAAGGCTAAAAAGGAAGAGTCCTACTCCTACTAGGAGTGGAGGAGGAGTAGGTCTCCTCCCCCTCTAGTTTGGCCGACTCCTATTGGAGTTTTTCCTTGCGCCATCCCTCCTCTCTCTCCCTCCTTTATATACTGGTGGATTGGGTGCTGTTTGGACACAGTTTACGGCCACGTGCTACCCGTTTCACCGGTGCTCCTCTAGATCGGTTTTCTGCAGCGCTTAGGCGAAGCCCTGCCGGAATTGCTCAACCACCATCACCGGAGCATCGTCATGCTGCCGGTGAACTCTCTCTCCTCTCCACCTCCTCTTGCTAGATCAAGATGGTGGAGATCGTCATCAAGCTGCACGTGTGCTGAACGCGGAGGTGCCGTCCGTTCGGCACTAGATCGGAAGGACCGTGATCGAGATCGCGAGACGGTTCGTGATGTGATCACGGAACGGATCGTGATGAGTTCGCGGGACAGATCATGATCAAGATCGTGAGACGGATCGTGATGAGTTCGCGGGACGGATCATGATGTGTTCGCGGGATGGATCGTGATTGGATCACGGGACGGATCGTGATGAGATCGCAGGACGCTCGGCGATTTGGATCGCGAAGATGTTCGACTACACCAACCGCGTTTCTTAACGCTTCCCGCTTAGCGATCTACAAGGGTACGTAGATCCACTCTCCCTCTCGTAGATGCTCATCACCATGGATAGGTTTGCGTGTGCGTAGGAAATTTTTTGTTTCCCATGCGACGTTCCCCAACACTAACCAGATTAGCCATGGTTGTCAATGGGGCTTACCACCTTCGGGTGTAGCTTATCTAACCTTAAACAACCGGCGGAGGGCGGCTTCTTACTTCCGGGTATAGCTTCTAATGCTTTATCGGCCAGGTTTTATGCCATCCTCGGCTAACCAGATTAGCTATGATCGCCAAGGAGGCTTACCACCTCCGGGTGTAGGTTACCTAGTCTTGGCTACCGATGTCTTCTATGTTAACAAAGAAACATAAGGGCTCAAAACAGCATACAAAGGCAATGACAGTTGAAGAGCCGGATCATTTTATACTGGAGAATAGAACAAGATTCAGCAGAAGCAAAAGTGGCATCTAGTCTATTACATACACTCCCTGAGGAGCCCAAAATTTCAGACAAGTTTTGTTTCAATGCCACATGGCGAGTCATGGAGAGTCGGCTGTTACAAGTTTTTCAAGGTAAGGGATAGCTAGCTGCCGGGTCATCCTGCTCCGGCTCTTCGGTGGCCCCGATCTGGAGATTGTCCAAGTCCTAGTTGCAGTTTGTTAGAGCCGCAAAAGAGCCTTCTTCAAAGTAAGGAGACAAATCAAGGTCAGGAGCAAAGAGGTCCTTACTGCGGGCGGGCGTTAAGTCCTTGCACTCGTAAAGCGGGCCACGGATTCTCTTTTGGTCAGGGCCATAAGCCACTTGGTAGGTCATCAGGTTAGCTTCCTCCGCTAAGACGGAAGCCAGCACTCTGGAATCCTTTACGCACCGGCTGTAGTCAGCATCGGTGAACTCAGAGCCGTCGTCTTTCTTTGAAGGGAATCCATCCATCATCTCGGCTGAGGTCAGCTCCGGAGAGAAAGCCAAGGCCCGGCTGATGCCCGCAATCGCCCCTTGGCGGGCGGCTGATTTCTTTAACTCGGCAATCTGCTTGGGCATGGTGGACAAGAGCTCCAAGACGCCCTTGAGAGTCGCAGGAATCTTGTCTTTGTACTGCATAGCTTTGATGGTGCACACTGCACCGCAGTAGAGTTGCTTTGTCAGGGTGTAGACGACTTTCAAGGGCAGCAGGCTGTCAGAGGCCAGTTGGCGGCTCCTAGGGCCTGTGTAAGTCGGAGATTTCATGGTAAGTCGCCAGCACAAGTATTATATGCCAATTGAGTGAAAGTTTCCGGAAACTCACCAAAGAGGGCGGCTATCATTTTGGTGATGTGGCGTTTCAAAGATTGGAGCTCATCTGATACAATCATCAATCGCTGGTCAGCATCATCCGCCCGCTTAGTCAATGCAGCTTTTTTAGAGCCGTCTGGCTCTTTTAAAGCGGTGAAGTCGGCCTTGATTTTTACCAACTCCTCGGACAGGAGTCGGCATTTCTCATCAGTGGCGCTCCGGGCAGCTTGTTGTGCAGCCAAATTGGCTTTTAAGTCGGCCAATTGTGACCCGGCTTCAGTTAAGGTTTCCCGTGACACATCAAAGCATAGAATAAATGGGCAAGTCTCAAATAGATTGCAAGCAATATGCGTGACACTTGGGGGCTAATGTCTATTTTCAGAAGTTCGGCATGAAAGTCCCGACTCAACTTTGAACAAGATTGAGCCGACCCTTGGGGGCTAGTATTGGCTCTCTTATTTATCTTCTAAGAAGTTCCGGTTCAAAATTATCAATCATTGAGCCGGCCCTTGGGGGTTATATACTGGTTTTTCATAACGAGGATGATCATGAAAGTCCCGGCTCAACCTTTGGAAAGATTAAGCCGACACTTGGGGGCTATGTAAGGATATAAGGAAAAAGGAATACCTCATATTTATTCTTCATGAGGTTAACTAGCTGGAGCTCCAGATCCCGGCTTGTGGATAGCCGGTTCATATAGCTAGCATGAAGCTCCTCGGCTGTAATCTTCTCTAAAGCAGAGGGTTCAAACTCCAATTTCTTTGAAGCTTCAGCCGGTTTGTTATGCTTGGTCAGCACATGAGCCAGGGGAGAGTGAAAGCCAGTGCCAGTAATAACAACGTCTGGAGCGCTGGTGTCCTTGGTCACCTGGCCAGGGCTCGGCGGTTTGGAAGGGTTCCTTGGCGGGCTCTCTGGAATGACATCGTCAGCAATCGACTCCGCAGATGTTGCTGGGAGGACCACATCCGACCGCGATTCATCTGACTGGCCATGCTCCGGCTCTTGGGCAGCTGGTCCAGGGGAGGACCTGTTGGTTTTTCTGCGCTTGGCTTGAGTCCTGGAAAGCACGAAGATCAGAACCCAAGGGTTACAACTGCTAAGAGAATTGAATGCAAGATTAGAGGAAACACTTACAACGGATTAATCTTGGGAGGCGGCACGGCGGTCGCCGTAGAGTCGCCGGAGGAAGGTGACCTCTGAGAGATAATTGAGAAAAGATAAGACAATATTGAAATGACAAGGTAAACCAGTCAAACAAGAGATACATACCTCTGCAGGGCGTTTCTTTAGAGCCGGGGAGTTCGGTAAACCGGACATGAGGTTTGTAGAGCCGGCACTCCGGGTCTGACAACGATTAGCCTGTTGTTGTTTTTTAAAAAGAAATTGAGGGTTGTAACATCCCAAAATTTCATTCTGGAATGTTATGATTATAGCTATGCATCTAGCAGCATCATTGCTTGAATGTATGTGTTTGTTGAAATGTCTCTTCTGAATTCCAGAAAGCTCTTTCTACTTTTCCCTAAGTTGTTTCACCTATTTGAAATTTTGGTTAAAAGTTCAAATAAGAGAGGAGGAACATGACACTCCACACCAGGGACTAATTGGTGATATATTTGAACAATAATAACCAGGGGTTATTTTGAAAATATTTGCAAAAAGGATTCAAAAACAATTAGGCAATTTCTGAAAATATTATTTTTTTCAAAGTGTTCAAATGACAGAATAGAAATGTGCATTAAATAGCATTTATTATTCTGTTAATTTTGATATATAATACCCCTATATTTACAAACGATTTGAATGCTTTAAAAGCTTTTGAATGTCTCTGGAAAATTATTAAAAAGAAACGGTAACCGTTTCCGGTATTAAACGGGCCGGCCCACGGCAGTTATTCGCGCATTTACTACCGACCGACCGACCGCGCGTAACGGACACGCCCTCCTCTCACTGACACCGGGCCCCACCCGACCGACCGTTTCACCGAACGGTCATCTCCTTCCCCCCCCCGCGCGCGCCGGACCCGACGCCGGCCATTTCCTCCCCTCGCCGGATCTCTCTCCTCTCTTAACTCCCTCTCGCTCCCCGCACTCCTATATAAGCCGGCCACTCCCCGCATCCATTTTCCCCCGAGCCCCCTCTATCTCTCACCGGAAGGCTACTGCAATTGCTCGCCGAAGTAGCGCCACCACCGGACCTCGCCGTCGACCGTAGCCAGCTATTCCGACCACCATTCCACCCATCGTTGCCACCAATCGACTCCGGAGAACCGTCGCCGTCGCCCGGACCACTTCCCCGTCTTCCCCGACCACCGGAGCACCTCGCCGTCGCATTTGCCGCTTCCGGACTCGCCGGGAACCCCGACGCCGGCGACCTTTTACTCTGTGAGCATCCCCACTCGTTCGATCTGGAATCGATGTTCCAGATTAGATCGGATTTAATCCGAACCGGTATCCTTTACCGATCGGTCGCCCGCCCGTAACCCTCTCGCGCACACCCCCCTTAGCCAATCGGACAGCGCCACGTAGCCCCCTGACCGTCGCAAATCAGTTTTTTCTTTTTCAGTTTTGTTTTAATTAACAGAATGTTTTCAAAATTTGTTTTAGCTATATCTTTTAATCTATTTAGTGTTTTGAGTTGATTCTTTTTGCAATAGCTCACATTTTTCATGTAGTTTCACCCTGTACTTTTAAATTTCAAATTTGAGCTATAAAATTTGAATTTAATCAAATTTGCTCAAAATCTTCAAATCTGAATAACTAGAGTTTGAAAATAGATTTTGATATGAATCTTTTTGCTACTGTTTGGTATTAGTTAGGACTATCTTCATGCTTAGTTTGAGGATTTTTAGGTTTAATTTGATTAATGTTTTAACCAAAAACAGAATCTGCTTAGTATTATAATATAGTTTTATAAACTCAATTTTAATTAGTTTGATTTAGAATTGGTTTTATTTGTTTATTAGGTTCTGTTAGTAAATATTTAGTGTTTTCACTCACTGATAATAAAAATATAAATTTGCTTAGTTTAATTTTATTTAACATAGGAATCACAACTTCTTTTCAAATAGGCATAATTTGATTAAAACAACTAACTAGTAATAGTTTTGTTTTCAAACAAAGTTTTGTATATTTTAATTCTGTTTTCTAAGACAGATTTAATTGTAAATTATTTCCTGTTAAGAACATGTTTTACAAATAAATAATAAGTTTAGTTTTTCATTCTTTTGTTAATATAACTATAGTTGATTCATATAGTGTTTATCACAAACTTGTATAAACTTTACTAAACTTTTCCCAACAAACTTAAATTGATTATATTCTGTTTATTAATAAAATATTCTATTGTTTCCTTGCTGACAACAATTGTTTTGTTATTACAAAATAGTTTTATTATGATAGTAGTGTTTTATCAATCACCTCCTAGTAAACAAAACTTTGTGTGTTTTCTTACTTGAGATTTGTGCATTGTTTTGTCTTGATTGTTTACTAGTTCTTGGTTGATGTTTGTGAGTTACAATATTCTGTTGTATGCTTATTGAGTGCTTGTTTGCTTCGTTAGATTATCCGGAGTGCGAAGCTTGTTACTTAGAGTCACTCATGTACGAAGATCATCAATCAGGCAAGTCACTTTGATCATGTTTTACCCATGTTTTATATGCATTAGTTCTACCATCTCCCCAGTTGCATGCAAGATAGGTTAGTTGGAAACTTGGTTACATTGTAGTAGTATCATGTGGTAGGTACCCCTCTCAACCCTCTTTGACAACTTTGGCCCCGGGAAACGTTGTTTTACTTTTGCTATGCTATTAGTAGACGGGGTTGGTTGTGTGATTCATGAGAGTTGAGAGAGCTAATAATTTCAAGACCTACATAATGATCAAGATTAAGACTCCGAGTTTTCAACATACCTCTGGGTGGATGATGGTTGAACGGCACCCTGGAGAAACCAGTGGATTTGCCTAGGTGATGCTGGAGATGGCCAGTATTCACGCGGAAAGGTCCACCCAGGCACAAAGAGATGGATGGATGCTTTAAAACCCAAGGCTTACCTGCACAGCCACAAGTCATTATGGGCTCTGGCTTGGTTGGATATCGTGGTGACCCTGGACAGGCGGTGCTACGAGAGGTAGAAGAACGGTAGGAAAGGATGGGCACCGACAGAGTCGCAGGGAAACCCTTTGGAAGACCATGTTTTGGTCATCCGTTTCTCAAACACCCTGAAGTGCGAGAAAATCAAACGAAGGCGACCAAATCTTGTGGGGAACGTGTGCAAAACTCTGCAGAGTACTTAAACCTAATCGATTAGCCGTGTCCACGGTCATGGACGACTTGAGCCAAAGGAATTGAAACTTCCGAAACTCTCAACACAATTAATATGATGATGTGGGTATTATCAATTTGGGTATGAGAATTGGTTGGTGCAACCATCTCATTAATCAACAAACTTAGTAATATTTTGCTTAACCCCTCCCTTGATGTAGGAAAAACTTGGCTTTACGCAAAAACTTACCACCCCACCTGCCATATTTGCATATAGATTAGATGATTATCTTTTCACCCCTCTCTTGTGACTTTGCCGGCATATTCCATATGCTGACCTACATGGCTGCAATGGATCATGTTGCAGAGTACTTTTCCGACCAGGAGTGAGGACGCGTTCTATGCTCAGTGAGATGCCCTTGGAGTCAGATGGACTCATCTACCTTCGACGCTTCCGCAAGATTTTAGATATTCTCATGAGTTGGCCTTCAGCCACTTTATTGTGATGATTATTGTAATAAAGGACTCGATATGAGATTTCGATTAATATAATGCTGTGTGATTTCCCTTTGATATATACATTGATGTACCGTGTGTGTACCAGCATGAATCTTGGGATGGTATAGAAACACCGGAGATTCGACCTTTCAGGTCGGGTCGTTACAGAAATGGTATCAGAGCACACGCTGACCGTAGGACGTAACCTCTAGGATTGGAAAGCCTTAGGATTGTCTCTTTGTCTTTAAAAATTCTTATACTCTCATCTATTCGTTTCTGACTCCTCTCCGATTATTTCAAAGTTTATAGATGGCCACCTTCATCCCAGTGTTGATCACGGAGTTTTGCCAGCCTGACGCAACGATGCCCTTTGGTAAGGAGCTGATGAGGATCGTCAAAGATGTAAGGATTGCTTTGCCGAGCATCACCGGGACTCCTATCATGTCATTTCCACAAGATGGACGATATAGGATCGAGGTGCACATCCCAGGGAAGACCTTTGGGAATCGGAAGAAACCCATCGACTTCAAGTTCGTGGCACCCAGCTGGATACTTGGAAGAGACATGGCCATTCATCGTGCCCTTGGACGTATTCAGGAGGAATATAGAGGTGGAACCATTTCACCAGGACTCAGCGTGGTTTGTCGCAGAGATGCCAATGGAAACATCATAACTCCTCCCACTTCAGACACCACTATTTCCTATATCCAGACCCTGGAGACTCACATCAGGACTCTGGAGCTTCGAGTTCGTGCTGATACGAAGACAATCAAGAATCTGATGAACCGCGAGATTGACCTTGAAGCTAACTTACGGGAAGCCGAGTACGAGCATGAGGATGAGGTGAAGGATGTTGGAAATATGCCCTAGAGGCAATAATAAAATGGTTATTATTGTATTTCCTAGTTCATGATAATTGTCTATTGTTCATGCTATAATTGTGTTAACCGGAAACCGTAATACATGTGTGAATACATAGACCACAACGTGTCCCTAGTGAGCCTCTAGTTGGCTAGCTCGTTGATCAATAGATGGTCTTGGTTTCATGACCATGGACATTGGATGTCGTTGATAACGGGATCACATCATTAGGAGAATGATGTGATGGACAAGACCCAATCCTAAGCATAGCACAAAGATCGTGTAGTTCGTTTGCTAAAGCTTTTCAATGTCAAGTGTCATTTCCTTAGACCATGAGATTGTGTAACTCCCGGATACCGTAGGAATACTTTGGGTGTGCCAAACGTCACAACGTAACTGGGTGGCTATAAAGGTACGCTACGGGTATCTCCGAAAGTGTTTGTTGGGTTGACACGAATCGAGACTGGGATTTGTCACTCCGTGTGACGGAGAGGTATCTCTGGGCCCACTCGGTAAGACATCATCATTATGAGCTCAATGTGACTAAGGAGTTAGTCACGGGATGATGTATTACGGAACGAGTAAAGAGACTTGCCGGTAACGAGATTGAACAAGGTATGGGGATACCGACGATCGAATCTCGGGCAAGTACCATACCGATAGACAAAGGGAATTGTATACGGGATTGATTGAATCCCTGACATCGTGGTTCATCCGATGAGATCATCGTGGAGTACGTGGGAGCCAACATGGGTATCCAGATCCCGCTGTTGGTTATTGGCCGGAGAGGTGTCTCGGTCATGTCTACGTGTCTCCCGAACCCGTAGGGTCTACACACTTAAGGTTCGATGACGCTAGGGTTATAGGGAAATAGTGTACGTGGTTACCGAAGGTTGTTCGGAGTCCCGGCTGAGATCCAGGACGTCACGAGGAGTCCCGGAATGGTCCGGAGACGAAGATTGATATATAGGAAGTGAGGATTTGGTTACCGGAAGTGTTCCGGGTGTCACCGGTAGTGTACCGGGACCACCGGAAGGGTTCCGGGGGTCCACCAAGTGGGCCCACCTGCCCCGGAAGGTTCCGTGGGCTAAGAGTGGGAGGTAGCCAGCCCCTAGGTGGGCTGGTGCGCCTCCCACCCCAGCCCAAGGCGTGGCAAAGGTGGAGGGGGGCAAACCCTAGGCTTAGATGGGCCTTAAGGCCCACCCTAGGGCGCCCCACCTCTCCCTTGCCCTAGCCGCCGGCCAGATGGCATCTGGTGGCTGCCGCCACCCCTAGGGTGGAACCCTAGGGCGCAGCCACCCCTCCTCCCTCTCTCCTATATATAGTGGAGGTATTTGGGGCTGCACAACACACGGTTCTCCCTCTCTCTCTGGTGCAGCCCTACCTCCTCCTCCCCTCGTTCTCCGTAGCGCTTAGCGAAGCTCTGTCGGAGTACCACGCAGCTCCATCGCCACCACGCCGTCGTGCTGCCGGAGCTCTCCCTCAACCTCTCCTCCCTCCTTGCTGGATCAAGGCGTAGGAGACGTCACCGGGCTGCACGTGTGTTGAACGCGGAGGTGCCGTCCGTTCGGCACTTGATCGGATCCACCGCGATCTGAATCGCTGCGAGTACGACTCCATCAACCGCGTTCTTGTAACGCTTCCGCTTAGCGATCTTCAAAGGTATGAAGATCCACTCTCCCCTTGCTCGTTGCTGGTTTCTCCATAGATGGATCTTGGTGAACGCGTAGGAAAATTTTGATTTACTACTACGTCTCCCAGCAGTGGCATCATGAGCTAGGTCTATGCGTAGAATCTATGCACGAGTAGAACACAAAGCAGTTGTGGGCATCGATTTTGTTAATATGCTTGCCGTTACTAGTCTTATCTTGATTCGACGGTATTGTGGGATGAAGCGGCCCGGACCAACCTTACACGTACGCTTACGTGAGACCGGTTCCACCGCCTGACATGCACTAGTTGCATAAGGTGGCTAGCGGGTGTATGTCTCTCCCACCTTAGTCGGATTGGATTCGATGAAAAGGGTCCTTATGAAGGGTAAATAGCAATTGGCATATCACGTTGTGGTTTTGACGTAGGTAAGAAACGTTCTTGCTAGAAACCTATAGCAACCACGTAAAAACTTGCAACTACAAATTAGAGATCGTCTAACTTGTTTTTGCAGCATATGCCGTGTGATGTGATATGGCCAAAAGGATGTGATGTGATGCATTGTGATGTATGAGATTGATCATGTTCTTGTAATAGGGTTCACGACTTGCATGTCGATGACTATGACAACCGGCAGGAGCCATAGGAGTTGTCTTATTTATTGTATGACCTGCGAGTCAATCACAAACGCCATGTAATTACTTTACTTTATTGCTAAGCGTTAGCCATAGCAGTAGAAGTAATAGTTGGCGAGACAACCTCATGAAGACACAATGATGGAGATCATGATGATGGAGATCATGGTGTCGTGCCGGTGACAATGATGATCATGGTGCCCCGAAGATGGAGATCATAGGAGCAAGATGATATTGGCCGTATCATGTCACTATATTGATTGCATGTGATGTTTATCATGTTTACATCTTATTTGCTTAAAACGACGGTAGTAAATAAGATGATCTCTCAATAAAATTTCAAGAGAAGTGTTCACCCTAACTGTGCACCGTTGCTAAGGATCGTTGTTCCGAAGCACCACGTGATGATCGGGTGTGATAGGTTCTAACGTTCGCATACAACGGGTGTAAGCCAGATTTACACACACGAAACACTTAGGTTGACTTGACGAGCCTAGCATGTACAAACATGGCCTCGGAACACGGAAGACCGAAACGTCGAACATGAGTCGTATAGAAGATACGATCAACATGGAGATGTTCACCATGGATGACTAGTCCATCTCACGTGATGATCGGACACGGGCTAGTTGACATGGATCATGTGTCACTTAGATGACTAGAGAGATGTCTATCTGAGTGGGAGTTCATTGAATAATTTGATTATGTGAACTCGATTATCATGAACTTAGTCTAAAATTGCCTTTAATATCTATATTGTAGATCCAATGGCTAACGCAAATGTCAACCTCAATTTCAACGCGTTCCTAGAGAAAACCAAGCTGAAAGATGATGGAAGCAACTATACGGACTGGGTCCGTGGCTTGAGGATCATCCTCATAGCTTCCAAGAGATTGTATGTCCTTGATGCACCGCTAGGTGACCCACCCATTCTCCCAGCGGACCAAGACGTTACGAACGCTTGGCAGTCACGCTGCGACGATTACTCCCTTGTTTAGTGCGGCATGCTTTACAGTTTAGAATCGGGGCTCCAAAAGCGTTTTGAGCAACACGGAGCATATGAGATGTTCCAAGAGCTGAAACTGGTTTTCCAAGCTCATGCCCGAGTCGAGAGATATGACATCTCCGATAAGTTCTTTAGCTGTAAGATGGAGGAGAATAGTTCTGTCAGTGAGCACATCCTCAAGATGTCGGGGCTTCACAACCGCTTGACTCGGCTAGGAGTTAATCTCCCGGATGACTCGGTCATTGACAGAATCCTCCAGTCGCTTCCACTTAGCTTCAAGAGCTTTGTGATGAACTACAACATGCAAGGGATGGAGAAGTCCATTCCTGAGTTGTACTCGATGCTGAAATCAACGGAGGTCGAGATCAAAAAGGAGCATCAAGTGTTGATGGTAAATAAGACCACTAGTTTCAAGAAAGGCAAGGGTAAGAAGAACTTCAAGAAAGACGGCAAAGCTGTTGCCGCGCCCGGTAAGCAAGTTGCCGGGAAGAAGAAGAACAAGAATGGACCCAAGCCTGAGACTGAGTGTTTCTATTGTAAGGGTACCGGTCACTGGAAGCGAAACTGCCCCAAGTACTTAGCGGATAAGAAGGTCGGCAACGTTAAAGGTATATGTGATATACTTGTTATTGATGTGTACCTAACCAGCGCTCGTAGTAGCTCCTGGGTATTTGATACCGGTGCAGTTGCTCACATTTGTAACTCCAAGCAGGAGCTGCGGATTAAGCGAAGGTTGGCAAAGGACGAGGTGACGATGCGCGTCGGGAATGGTTCCAAGGTCGATGTGATCGCCGTCGGCACGCTACCTCTACATCTACCTTCGGGATTAGTTTTAAACCTTAATAATTGTTATTTAGTACCAGCTTTGAGCATGAACATTGTATCTGGATCTCGCTTGATGCGAGATGGCTACTCTTTTAAATCCGAGAATAATGGTTGTTCTATTTATATGAGAGAAATGTTCTATGCTCATGCCCCGCTGGTCAATGGTTTATTTTTGATGAATCTCGAACGTGATGTTACACATGTCCATAGTGTGAGTACCAAAAAGTGTAAAGTTGATAACGATAGTCCCACTTACATGTGGCACTGCCGTCTTGGCCATATTGGTGTCAAACGCATGAAGAAGCTCCATGCTGATGGACTTTTGGAGTCACTTGATTTCGAATCATTTGACACATGCGAACCATGCCTCATGGGCAAGATGACCAAAACTCCGTTCTCCGGAACAATGGAGCGAGCAACTGACTTGTTGGAGATAATACATACCGATGTATGCGGTCCAATGAGTGTCGAGGCTCGCGGTGGCTACCGTTATGTTCTCACCCTCACTGATGACTTGAGCAGATATGGGTATGTCTACTTAATGAAACACAAGTCTGAAACCTTTGAAAGGTTCAAGGAATTTCAGAGTGAGGTCGAGAATCAACGTGACAAGAAAATAAAATGCCTACGATCTGATCGTGGCGGAGAATATTTAAGTCACGAGTTTGACACGCACCTTAGGAAATGTGGAATTGTTTCACAGCTCACGCCGCCAGGCACACCTCAGCGAAATGGTGTGTCTGAACGTCGTAATCGCACTCTATTGGATATGGTGCGATCTATGATGTCTCTTACCGACTTACCGCTATCATTTTGGGGATATGCATTAGAGACTGCCGCGTTCACTTTAAATAGGGCACCGTCTAAATCCGTTGAGACGACACCGTATGAATTATGGTTTGGAAAGAAACCTAAGCTGTCGTTTCTAAAAGTTTGGGGTTGCGATGCTTATGTGAAGAAACTTCAACCTGAGAAGCTCGAACCCAAAGCGGAAAAGTGCGTCTTCATAGGATATCCCAAAGAGACTATTGGGTATACCTTCTACCTACGATCCGAAGGCAAAGTCTTTGTTGCCAAGAATGGATCCTTTCTCGAGAAAGAGTTTCTCTCGAAAGAAGTAAGTGGGAGGAAAATAGAACTTGATGAGGTAATTGTACCTCCACTCGAACCGAAGAGTAGCGCAGCACAGGAAGTTGTTTCTGTGGAGCCTACACCGGCTAGAGAGGAAGTTAATAATGATGATCATGAAACTTCAGATCAAGTTGCTATTCGAAGGTCCACTAGGACACGTTCCGCACCAGAGTGGTACGGCAATCCTGTCCTAGAGATCATGTTGTTGGACAACGGTGAACCTTCGAACTATGAAGAAGCGATGGCGGGCCCGGATTCCAACAAATGGCTTGATGCCATGAAATCCGAGATAGGATCCATGTATGAGAACAAAGTGTGGACTTTGGTGGACTTGCCTAATGATAAGCGAGCCATTGAAAACAAATGGATCTTTAAGAAGAAGACTGACGCAGACGGTAATGTCACCGCCTACAAAGCTCGGCTTGTCGCTAAGGGTTATCGACATGTTCAAGGAGTTGACTACGATGAGACTTTCTCACCCGTAGCGATGCTAAAGTCTGTCCGAATCATGTTAGCAGTTGCCGCATTTTATGATTATGAGATCTGGCAAATGGACGTCAAAACGGCATTCCTTAATGGCTTCCTCAAGGAAGAACTGTATATGATGCAGCCGGAAGGTTTTGTCGATCCTAAAGATGCTAACAAGGTATGCAAGCTCCAGCGCTCCATCTATGGGCTGGTGCAAGCATCTCGGAGTTGGAACATTCGCTTTAATGAGGTGATTAAAGCGTTTGGGTTTGTACAGGTTTATGGAGAACCCTGTATTTACAAGAAAGTGAGTGGGAGCTCTATAGCGTTCCTTATACTGTATGTGGATGACATGCTGATAATGGGAAATAATATAGAACTCTTGGAAAGTATAAAGGCCTACTTGAATAAGTGTTTTTCAATGAAGGACCTTGGAGAAGCTGCTTACATATTAGGTATTAAGATCTATAGAGATAGATCGAAACGCCTCATTGGTCTTTCACAAAGCACATACCTTGAAAATATATTGAAGAAGTTCAATATGGATCAGTCCAAGAAGGGGTTCTTGCCCGTGTTGCAAGGTGTGAGATTGAGTACGACTCAATGCCCGACCACGGCAAAGGATAGAGAAGAGATGAGTGTCATCCCCTATGCTTCAGCCATAGGCTCTATCATGTATGCCATGCTGTGTACCAGGCCTGATGTGAACCTTGCCATAAGTTTGGTAGGGAGGTACCAAAGTGATCCCGGAGCGGAACACTGGACAGCGGTCAAGAATATCCTGAAGTACCTGAAAAGGACAAAGGACATGTTTCTCGTTTATGGAGGTGCCGAAGAGCTCGTCGTAAAGGGTTACGTCGATGCTAGCTTCGACACAGATCCGGACGACTCCAAGTCGCAAACCGGATACGTGTATATTTTGAATGGAGGGGCAGTGAGCTGGAGCAGCAGCAAGCAAAGCGTCGTGGCAGCATCTACATGTGAAGCGGAGTACATAGCTGCTTCGGAAGCAGCAAAGGAGGGAGTCTGGATGAAGGAGTTCATCACCGACCTAGGAGTGATTCCGAATGCGTCGGGCCCAATGACTCTACTCTGTGACAACACTGGAGCTATTGCCCTTGCGAAGGAGCCCAGGTTTCACAAGAAGACAAGACACATCAAGCACCGCTTCAACTCCATCCGAGATTACATTCAGGAGGGAGACATAGATATTTGTAAAGTGCATACGGATCTGAATGTTGCAGATC
Source organism: Hordeum marinum (assembly GCA_022496015.1). Classification (NCBI taxonomy): domain Eukaryota; kingdom Viridiplantae; phylum Streptophyta; class Magnoliopsida; order Poales; family Poaceae; genus Hordeum; species Hordeum marinum. The sequence goes on along the minus strand of CM039677.1, from coordinate 383,839,106 downwards.
CGTTGACTAAACCTCTCTCACGAGCAAAACATGATCAGCACCAGAATGCTATGGGTGTTCGATTCATCACAATGTAACTAGATTATTGACTCTAGTGCAAGTGGGAGACTGTTGGAAATATGCCCTAGAGGCAATAATAAAATGGTTATTATTGTATTTCCTAGTTCATGATAATTGTCTATTGTTCATGCTATAATTGTGTTAACCGGAAACCGTAATACATGTGTGAATACATAGACCACAACGTGTCCCTAGTGAGCCTCTAGTTGGCTAGATCGTTGATCAATAGATGGTCTCGGTTTCATGACCATGGACATTGGATGTCGTTGATAACGGGATCACATCATTAGGAGAATGATGTGATGGACAAGACCCAATCCTAAGCATAGCACAAAGATCGTGTAGTTCGTTTGCTAAAGCTTTTCAATGTCAAGTGTCATTTCCTTAGACCATGAGATTGTGTAACTCCCGGATACCGTAGGAATACTTTGGGTGTGCCAAACGTCACAACGTAACTGGGTGGCTATAAAGGTACGCTACGGGTATCTCCAAAAGTGTTTGTTGGGTTGACACGAATCGAGACTGGGATTTGTCACTCCGTGTGACGGAGAGGTATCTCTGGGCCCACTCGGTAAGACATCATCATTATGAGCTCAATGTGACTAAGGAGTTAGTCACGGGATGATGTATTACGGAACGAGTAAAGAGACTTGCCGGTAACGAGATTGAACAAGGTATGGGGATACCGACGATCGAATCTCGGGCAAGTACCATACCGATAGACAAAGGGAATTGTATACGGGATTGATTGAATCCCTGACATCGTGGTTCATCCGATGAGATCATCGTGGAGTACGTGGGAGCCAACATGGGTATCCAGATCCCGCTGTTGGTTATTGGCCGGAGAGGTGTCTCGGTCATGTCTACGTGTCTCCCGAACCCGTAGGGTCTACACACTTAAGGTTCGATGACGCTAGGGTTATAGGGAAATAGTGTACGTGGTTACCGAAGGTTGTTCGGAGTCCCGGATGAGATCCCGGACGTCACGAGGAGTCCCGGAATGGTCCGGAGACGAAGATTGATATATAGGAAGTGAGGATTTGGTTACCGGAAGTGTTCCGGGTGTCACCGGTAGTGTACCGGGACCACCGGAAGGGTTCCGGGGGTCCACCAAGTGGGCCCACCTGCCCCGGAAGGTTCCGTGGGCTAAGAGTGGGAGGTAGCCAGCCCCTAGGTGGGCTGGTGCGCCTCCCACCCCAGCCCAAGGCGTGGCAAAGGTGGAGGGGGGCAAACCCTAGGCTTAGATGGGCCTTAAGGCCCACCCTAGGGCGCCCCACCTCTCCCTTGCCCTAGCCGCCGGCCAGATGGCATCTGGTGGCTGCCGCCACCCCTAGGGTGGAACCCTAGGGCGCAGCCACCCCTCCTCCCTCTCTCCTATATATAGTGGAGGTATTTGGGGCTGCACAACACACGGTTCTCCCTCTCTCTCTGGTGCAGCCCTACCTCCTCCTCCCCTCGTTCTCCGTAGCGCTTAGCGAAGCTCTGTCGGAGTACCACGCAGCTCCATCGCCACCACGCCGTCGTGCTGCCGGAGCTCTCCCTCAACCTCTCCTCCCTCCTTGCTGGATCAAGGCGTAGGAGACGTCACCGGGCTGCACGTGTGTTGAACGCGGAGGTGCCGTCCGTTCGGCACTTGATCGGATCCACCGCGATCTGAATCGCTGCGAGTACGACTCCGTCAACCGCGTTCTTGTAATGCTTTCGCTTAGCGATCTTCAAAGGTATGAAGATCCACTCTCCCCTTGCTCGTTGCTGGTTTCTCCATAGATGGATCTTGGTGAACGCGTAGGAAAATTTTGATTTACTACTACGTCTCCCAACAAAGGATTTCTTAGAGAGGATCGACAAGCTGAACACTCGCATCGCCACTCTGGAGGAACAGATGGACATGGGTGAAAATCTTCATCCTGAGGGAGACTTGGCTCCTTTCATCAGCAACGATGATGACTATGAGGAGCGCACCATTGGAGGAGACTCAGTCACCATGTACTTCTGAGGAAAACATTAGTTATGCCCTCCATGTATCTTTTATTTTCGTCGTTAAAGCGTAGGTCGATGCTTAGTTGTTTGAGATTTGTATTCCCGATGTTTAACGTTGATTGAATAAATGAATGAGTGTTTGGTGTGATATGTTTGTTGCATTGCATATGGGTAGTGAATTTCTTCTAGACCCTTGTTCTATTCTAATTCTCACCCCTCTGAAAACAGCAAGATGCCTCCACGACGTGAGACCGACTTCACTTTTCCGCCGGAACTCACACAACTTCTTCAGCAGCAGAATGCACTAATGCAGTTATTGATTCAGAATCAGACCAACAATCAGAACAACCACAACCACCATCCACCCCAGACTGACAATCTCACCCGTTTTCTGAGGTTGAACCCTCCAACTTTTAGCAGCAGCACTAAGCCCATTGTGGTAGATGACTGGCTCCGCAAGATGGAGAGAGAACTTGTCACCGCTGGATGTACTGATGCTGAGAAAGTGCGATTTGCCGCACATCAACTGGAAGGACCAGCAGCTTCATGGTGGGAGAACTACACCACCACATATCCTATTGCTGATGTAACTTGGGAGCAGTTCCAGCAAGCTTTCCGCACCGCACATGTTTCAGCTGGAACCATGAGTCTAAAGAAGCACGAGTTTCGCAACTTGCGCCAGGGTAATCGCTCTGTGGCCCAATATGTGGAAGAGTTCAACATGTTGGCCCGTTATGCCCCAGGAGATGTGGCCGATGATGCGGCCAAGCAAGAAAAGTTTCTGGAAGGACTCAACGACGAGTTGAGCATACAGCTGGTAGTGGCTACTTTCAACAACTACCAAGAGCTGGTGGATAAGGCTCTCATTCTGGAAGGTACACAGCAGCAAATTGAGAACCGCAAGCGGAAGTACACACAGGGGAAGTTTAACTCTGGAGCTCATCAGAAGCTTCGCTACTCCCCGTACTCAGGGAATACCGGATCAGGAAACAGTAAGTTTGGAAAGCACACTCATGCTGTGCACAACCATGGAGGCCACCATCATGGAGGAAATGGGAACAACCGTCTCAACCATGGCAATTTCAAGACTGACAATGGGAACAACAACCAGCACCGTCACGTTCCTACTCAGAAGGATCTGAGTCACATTATCTGTTTCAAGTGTCAGAAGACAGGGCACTATGCTACTGAGTGTCCCCAGAGCAAGCAGGGAAATGGAAACGGCAACTCCGCAGCCAAGAAGCCAAACCCTTTTCCTCGTGCCCAGGTGAACCATCTCGACGTGGAAGAAGTCTATGATCAACCCGACACTATGGTTGGTAAGTTTTTATTGCATTCACGTCCAGTTACAGTACTTTTTGATTCCGGTGCAACTCATTCATTCATATCAAGGGTAGTTGTGGATAAGTATTGGTTTGCCCACCAAAACCCTTAGCCAGCCTATTCAGGTCAGTTCCCCAGGAGGTATGATGATGGCAGGGATAGGATGCCATGCCTTGAAACTCAATATAGGAAATCATGTTTTTCCCACCGACCTCATCGTCTTAGAATCCCAGGGATTGGATGTAATCCTAGGCATGGATTGGATGACCAAGTATGAAGGAAATCTTGATTGCCTCAGCAAGTCTGTTTCACTCACCACCCCGGAGAACAAGAGGATTAAGTATGTATCCCGACGCACACGTATGAGTGCTAGGTTAAATGCCCTCACAGGAGTTGTTCAGGAGGAAGTACCTGTGGTAAAAGATTATCTGGATGTATTTCCGGAAGAATTACCAGGAATGCCACCAAATAGGGAAATTGAGTTCCTAATAGAGCTACAGCCAGGGACAGCACCAATTTCCAAGAGACCCTATCGGATGCCCGCAAATGATCTGTTGGAAATCAAGAAGCAAATCAAGGAGTTATTGGACAAAGGTTATATTCGCCCAAGTTCTTCACCTTGGGGAGCCCCAGTACTTTTGGTGGAGAAGAAGGATAAATCTTTGAGAATGGTAGTTGACTATCGTGCCTTGAACGAGGTGACTATCAAGAACAAGTATCCTCTGCCGATGATTAATGATTTGTTTGATCAGCTAGTAGGAGCCAAAGTATTCTCCAAGATCGATCTTCGATCAGGGTATCACCAGTTGAAAATTCGTGAATAGGATATACCCAAAACAGCTTTCACCACGAGGTATGGCTTGTATGAGTATACGGTCATGTCTTTTGGATTGACTAATGCTCCTGCCTACTTCATGAATTTGATGAACAAAGTATTCATGGAATACCTAGACAAGTTTGTTGTGGTGTTCATCATTGACATTCTGATATTCTCCAAGAACGAGGAAGAGCATAAGGAACATTTGCGTTTAGTTCTGGAGAAGCTGAGAGAGCATCAACTATATGCCAAGTTCAGCAAATGTGAATTTTGGCTAACGGAAGTCGGATTCCTTGGACATGTTATTTCCGGAGATGGAATAGCAGTGGACCCCGCTAAGGTTGAAGCCGTCACCAAGTGGAAGTCACCCACCTCAGTTAAGGAGATCCGCAGTTTCCTCGGACTTGCCGGTTATTACCGGAGGTTCATTGAGAATTTCTCAAAGATTGCCAAGCCCATGACAGAGTTGTTGAAGAAAGAATCTAAGTATGTTTGGACTGAGGAATGTGAAGCCAGTTTTCAGGAGTTGAAGAAACGTTTGGTCACAGCCCCAGTGTTGATCTTGCCCAATATTCGGAAGGATTTCCAAGTTTACTGTGATGCCTCACGTCAAGGACTTGGAGGAGTACTCATGCAAGATGGAAAGGTTGTAGCCTATGCTTCCAGACAACTACGACCTCATGAGTTGAATTATGCCACCCATGATTTGGAACTAGCAGCCGTAGTGCACGCACTCAAGACCTGGAGACATTTTCTTATCGGAAATAGTTGTGATGTTTACACCGACCATAAGAGCCTGAAATACATTTTCACGCAGAAAGAGTTGAACCTCAGACAGAGGAGATGGTTAGAGTTAATCAAGGACTATGACATGAGATTACACTACCATCCAGGTAAGGCTAATGTTGTAGCCGATGCCTTGAGTCGTAAAACTTATGTGAACACACTCACAGCGGGAGGATTACCCCAAGAGTTAGTCGATGATCTCAGAGAGATCAAGCTAGAGATAGTTCCAAGAGGATATGTTGCTACATTGGAAATTCAGTCCACCTTGACCGAAAGAATTCGTGAAGCCTAGAAATTGGACAAGGAGATAGCTGAGATAAAGCAGAGAATGGAAGATGGTAAAGCTAAAGGTTTTCGTGAGGATGAACACGAAACTTTGTGGTTTGAGAACCGAATCTATGTGCCCAATGACCCAGAGCTCAGGAAGTTGATACTTCAGGAAGCCCACGATTCACCTTACTCGATACACCCAGGCAATACCAAGATGTATCTGGATTTAAAGGAAAGTTATTGGTGGACAGGTATGAAGAAAGATATTGCAGAACATGTTGCAATATGTGATGTTTGTCAGCGAGTAAAGGCAGAACATCAGAAACCAGCAGGGTTACTCCAACCTTTGCCGATACCCGAGTGGAAATGGGAAAAGCTTGGTATGGACTTCATCACAGGATTACCCAGGACCCGTTCAGGTTATGATTCCATCTGGGTAGTGGTAGATCGCTTGACCAAGGTAGCTCATTTCATTCCAGTGAAAACCACCTATACCAGTGCTAAGCTAGCCAAGATATATATGACCAGGATCGTATGTCTACATGGAGTTCCGAGGAGTATCGTGTCAGATAGAGGAACACAATTTACCTCAAAGTTTTGGCATTAGTTACATGAAACTTTGGGTACAAGGCTAGAGTTCAGTACAGCCTTTCATCCGCAGACAGATGGACAGACTGAGAGAGTCAACCAGATTCTGGAAGACATGTTGAGAGCTTGTGCACTAGACTATGGTTCTAGTTGGGACGATAACTTGCCTTACGCAGAATTCTCATACAACAACAGTTATCAGACCAGTCTAAAGATGGCCCCTTTCGAAGCTTTATACGGAAGGAGATGCAGAACACCACTGACATGGGATGGTGTTGGAGACCGACAACTTTTTGGTCCCGACCTTATCCGAGATTCTGAAGAGAAAGTCAAGTTGATTCTCAAGATAGCTCAATCTCGACAGAAGAGTTATGCTGACAGCAAACGTAAAGAAGTGACATATGAAGTGGGAGACAGAGCATATCTTCGTGTATCCCCGTTTCGAGGAATCAAGAGATTTGGTGTTAAAGGAAAATTAGCACCCAGATTCATAGGCCCCTACAAAATTCTTGAACGTAGAGGCGAAGTTGCATACAAACTGGAATTGCCGGAAGGATTATCCGAAGTTCATGATGTGTTCCATGTGTCCCAGCTGAAGAAATGCCATGCTGAGATGGCTGATATCCCTTTGAGAGACACCGTGCCCCTAGAGGCCATACAGCTTGAAAGTGATCTGACCTACGAGGAGAAGCCTGTCAGAATCCTCGAGACTGCCAACAGAGTTACCCGCAGCAGGATCATCAAATTCTGTAAGGTTTTGTGGAGTCATCACACCGAGGAAGAAGCCACCTGGGAACGCGAAGAAGATCTTCGTAGAGACCACCCGCACCTATTTTCTAGCCAACCCGAATCTCGAGGGCGAGATTCATTTTAAGGTGGGTAGGTTTGTAACATCCCAAAATTTCATTTTGGAATGTTATGATTATAGCTATGCATCTAGCAGCATCATTGCTTGAATGTATGTGTTTGTTGAAATGTCTCTTCTGAATTCCAGAAAGCTCTTTCTACTTTTCCCTAAGTTGTTTCACCTATTTGAAATTTTGGTTAAAAGTTCAAATAAGAGAGGAGGAACATGACACTCCACACCAGGGACTAATTGGTGATATATTTGAACAATAATAACCAGGGGTTATTTTGAAAATATTTGCAAAAAGGATTCAAAAACAATTAGGCAATTTCTGAAAATATTATTTTTTTCAAAGTGTTCAAATGACAGAATAGAAATGTGCATTAAATAGCATTTATTATTCTGTTAATTTTGATATATAATACCCCTATATTTACAAACGATTTGAATGCTTTAAAAGCTTTTGAATGTCTTTGGAAAATTATTAAAAAGAAACGGTAACCGTTTCCGGTATTAAACGGGCCGGCCCACGGCAGTTATTCGCGCATTTACTACCGACCGGCCGACCGCGCATAACGGACACGCCCTCCTCTCACTGACACCGGGCCCCACCCGACCGACCGTTTCACCGAACGGTCATCTCCTTCCCCCCCCCCCCCGCGCGCGCCGGACCCGACGCCGGCCATTTCCTCCCCTCGCCGGATCTCTCTCCTCTCTTAACTCCCTCTCGCTCCCCGCACTCCTATATAAGCCGGCCACTCCCCGCATCCATTTTCCCCCGAGCCCCCTCTATCTCTCACCGGAAGGCTACTGCAATTGCTCGCCGGAGTAGCGCCACCACCGGACCTCGCCGTCGACCGTAGCCAGCTATTCCGACCACCATTCCACCCACTGTTGCCACCAATCGACTCCGGAGAACCGTCGCTGTCGCCCGGACCACTTCCCCGTCTTCCCCGACCACCGGAGCACCTCGCCGTCGCATTTGCCGCTTCCGGACTCGCCGGGAACCCCGACGCCGGCGACCTTTTACTCTGTGAGCATCCCCACTCGTTCGATCTGGAATCGATGTTCCAGATTAGATCGGATTTAATCCGAACCGGTATCCTTTACCGATCGGTCGCCCGCCCGTAACCCTCGCGCGCACACCCCCCTTAGCCAATCGGACAGCGCCACGTAGCCCCCTGACCGTCGCAAATCATTTTTTTCTTTTTCAGTTTTGTTTTAATTAACAGAATGTTTTCAAAATTTGTTTTAGCTATATCTTTTAATCTATTTAGTGTTTTGAGTTGATTCTTTTTGCAATAGCTCACATTTTTCATGTAGTTTCACCCTGTACTTTTAAATTTCAAATTTGAGCTGTAAAATTTGAATTTAATCAAATTTGCTCAAAATCTTCAAATCTGAATAACTAGAGTTTGAAAATAGATTTTGATATGAATCTTTTTGCTACTGTTTGGTATTAGTTAGGACTATCTTCATGCTTAGTTTGAGGATTTTTAGGTCTAATTTGATTAATGTTTTAACGAAAAACAGAATCTGCTTAGTATTATAATATAGTTTTATAAACTCAATTTTAATTAGTTTGATTTAGAATTGGTTTTATTTGTTTATTAGGTTCTGTTAGTAAATATTTAGTGTTTTCACTCACTGATAATAAAAATATAAATTTGCTTAGTTTAATTTTATTTAACATAGGAATCACAACTTCTTTTCAAATAGGCATAATTTGATTAAAACAACTAACTAGTAATAGTTTTGTTTTCAAACAAAGTTTTGTATATTTTAATTCTGTTTTCTAAGACAGATTTAATTGTAAATTATTTCCTGTTAAGAACATGTTTTACAAATAAATAATAAGTTTAGTTTTTCATTCTTTTGTTAATATAACTATAGTTGATTCATATAGTGTTTATCACAAACTTGTATAAACTTTACTAAACTTTTCCCAACAAACTTAAATTGATTATATTCTGTTTATTAATAAAATATTCTATTGTTTCCTTGCTGACAACAATTGTTTTGTTATTACAAAATAGTTTTATTATGATAGTAGTGTTTTATCAATCACCTCCTAGTAAACAAAACTTTGTGTGTTTTCTTACTTGAGATTTGTGCATTGTTTTGTCTTGATTGTTTACTAGTTCTTGGTTGATGTTTGTGAGTTACAATATTCTGTTGTATGCTTATTGAGTGCTTGTTTGCTTCGTTAGATTATTCGAGTGCGAAGCTTGTTACTTAGAGTCACTCACGTACGAAGATCATCAATCAGGCAAGTCACTTTGATCATGTTTTACCCATGTTTTATATGCATTACTTCTACCATCTCCCCAGTTGCATGCAAGATAGGTTAGTTGGAAACTTGGTTACATTGTAGTAGTATCATGTGGTAGGTACCCCTCTCAACCCTCTTTGACAACTTTGGCCCCGGGAAACGTTGTTTTACTTTTGCTATGCTATTAGTAGACGGGGTTGGTTGTGTGATTCATGAGAGTTGAGAGAGCTAATAATTTCAAGACCTACATAATGATCAAGATTAAGACTCCGAGTTTTCAACATACCTCTGGGTGGATGATGGTTGAACGGCACCCTGGAGAAACCAGTGGATTTGCCTAGGTGATGCTGGAGATGGCCAGTATTCACGCGGAAAGGTCCACCCAGGCACAAAGAGATGGATGGATGCTTTAAAACCCAAGGCTTACCTGCACAGCCACAAGTCATTATGGGCTCTGGCTTGGTTGGATATCGTGGTGACCCTGGACAGGCGGTGCTACGAGAGGTAGAAGAACGGTAGGAAAGGATGGGCACCGACAGAGTCGCAGGGAAACCCTTTGGAAGACCATGTTTTGGTCATCCGTTTCTCAAACACCCTGAAGTGCGAGAAAATCAAACGGAGGCGACCAAATCTTGTGGGGAACGTGTGCAAAACTCTGCAGAGTACTTAAACCTAATCGATTAGCCGTGTCCATGGTCATGGACGACTTGAGCCAAAGGAATTGAAACTTCCGGAACTCTCAACACAATTAATATGATGATGTGGGTATTATCAATTTGGGTATGAGAATTGGTTGGTGGAACCATCTCATTAATCAACAAACTTAGTAATATTTTGCTTAACCCCTCCCTTGATGTAGGAAAAACTTGGCTTTACGCAAAAACTTACCACCCCACCTGCCATATTTGCATATAGATTAGATGATTATCTTTTCACCCCTCTCTTTTGACTTTGCTGGCATATTCCATATGCTAACCTACATGGCTGCAACGTATCATGTTGCAGAGTACTTTTCCGACCAGGAGTGAGGACGCGTTCTATGCTCAGTGAGATGCCCTTGGAGTCAGATGGACTCATCTACCTTCGACGCTTCCGCAAGATTTTAGATATTCTCATGAGTTGGCCTTCAGCCACTTTATTGTGATGATTATTGTAATAAAGGACTCGATATGAGATTTCGATTAATATAATGCTGTGTGATTTCCCTTTGATATATACATTGATGTACCGTGTGTGTACCAGCATGAATCTTGGGATGGTATAGAAACACCGGAGATTCGACCTTTCAGGTCGGGTCGCTACAAGGGTCCAGATAAGCAAGAGGATGAGAGAGAGGAACTTTTCCAATAACCTGCCGCGGCTTCCGGGGAAAAAAATATTCTGAGCCGGAATAAATGTAGATTACCTCAGGGGCGTTGGCGCGGCTGGTCTCCACACCATCCTGAGAGTAAAACAGGTGTTAGTGAGATGAGAAGACAAGGTCTCAGAAAACAGCTAAAATTTTACCTCTGAGCCGGATGATTGTGGCAGGTCAAACCATCCCTCTTGCAGGGTGTCCTTCTTGGGTTTCTTGGCCGGGGCTTTCTTCTTGGTCTTCTTCAAGGGAGGGATGTACTCCTTCTTCCAGAAGTCAGAGTCGGCCTAAAAGAATAAGCCGGTTAAGGGCAATAGATCAGCAAGGTACAAGTAAAGTCCAAGAGGCGGATGGGAAGAAATTGCCTTACACCTGGGGCCGGATTAAGGGCACTAAAGGGGATCAACCCGATAGCACTGCAGGCTCTGGATGTCTCATGAACGAGACTCCTGATAGTAATGGTGATGTCATCTTCTGTCAAGGTTGACCAGCTGAAGCAGAGTGAGTTGTCGTATTAGCTGTTGTACTCGCACATAAGGCGGCTTCTGTGGCTTAATGGCACGATCCGCCAAGAGATCTAGTAGCGGATCAGGTCTAGTCCGGTTAAGCCGTTGGCCATGAGGGCCCTAATCTTGGTATGAGCCGGCTCGTATCTTGTGCGCTCTGAAGCAGACAGCCGGCCGGGAAGTGCTAAAGTTGTCTTGAGCTGGGAAGGACGGTAACCCGGCAGTGGACATTCACCCTCTCGAGAAGTGTCTTTGCAATAGAACCACATTTTATTCCAGTCCTTTAGGTGACTCGGTAGCTGCATAGCCGAAAAAGTGATGTCCCGACGCCTTTGGATAGAAATTCCGCCCAGCTCGAGGCTCGGACGAGCCTTCACTTCAGTTTGACGGTTGGCATAGAAGAACTCCCGGAATAGGCCTACCAACGACTTGGCTTGCAGATAGACTTCACACAACACCTGAAAGTTGCAGATGTTTGAGACGGAGTTGGGGGCGAGGTCTTGAGGATGGAGTTTGTAAAAATGAAGGACATCGCAGAAGAATTTTGAACCGGGAGGCACGAAGCCCCGCTCAATATGGTTCGAGAAAACGACCACCTCTCCTTCTTGGGGAACGGGCCTCAGTTCATCACCCGGGACCCGCCAATGGATGGCATCTTTGGAAGGGAGAGTGCCAGCGTGAACAAAGTCCATCAAAAACTCCTCCGTAACACACGACCCGACCCAGTTATAGGAGTTCGAGGCACGAGACATTCTGCCAGTTCAAAGATTGTGAAAATTAAAACACGGTGAGTTAAAAGGAGATTAAAATCTATGGTGGTTTATGAGTTTAAAGATTCTATGTATAAGGTGCTACACTTCGGCTGATGAGAGCCGGCGCATCGGGGGGGGGGGGGGAATTTGGCTAAGTCCTGGAAAACAGGTTTCAAAAACTACCACTATATTTATGGATCTACAAAAGAAGGAAAAAGGTTCCTATTTTTAGACCTAGCGAAGAACAGGCAAAGCAGATGAAAACTGAAACGATGAGAAGGAGCCGCAATGGGCCCGTGCATTGTGTGCGGTCGCCCTGTGCATGGAGGCGCGGCCGGTGTGAGCATCAAGGGTGCGACCGACGTTGGAGGACCCCAAGCCACGACACCGGAAGAACCCGCGCGAAGGCAACGGGCTTCCTGCAAACCCTACCAGCGCGGTAATGGATCTAAGGAGAAGCACGGGCTTACCGGCGACGGCGTAGTGAAACACGGATGAAGCTCTAATTCGCACAGGTTGATGCAGCGGCCTGTCGTCGACGGAGCAGAGGTGGTGCCGGAGCTCGAAGTGATGGATGCGGCTGTGTCAAGAAGAGGAAGACGAGGAAGTGAGCGGGAGAAGTGGTAAATTGCCTGGGGCGGTCCTATTTAAAAGGAGAAGGTAGAAGGAGCGCGGAAATCTAGGCGACGGAAACGTTTTGGCCGAGGCGGATGCCTCGATTTTCAGGATAGTCACTTAATGTGAAGATTTGATGGGTACGTCAGCAAATCTTTCCTGTAGGGCCAACATGACGTCATGGCAGGTCATCCCGGGCGACTCGCCAAAAGAGCAAGACAAGAGGGTGAAGTGAGCAAGCTAAAATCAACCTGGGGCCTAATGTTAGGGATATAACCCCGCGGTATGACCCACCCTAAAGGCTTCGGGTTATGCTTGGCGTCTCGTACACTGGCCCAAGGTGAGCCGGTGGTCTTAAAGCCCAGGAAGCTTGGCGGCTCATAAGGTGGGCCAGACAGTGACCGAGAAGACCTGGGTGTGTAAGCCGCCTGGGGACAACTTGGACAAGAAGATAGAGGAAGACTCGGATAAACAATGAGAGTCGGTACCAATTGTATGACCCGTGGTCTAGACCTCCTATATAAGGGCAGACCTGGGGCGACTTAGAGATCAGGTTATCGAACACTAGGCCAAGCTTCTGCTCCCTTGTAATCGATACATCAAGCAAGAAAAACACAAGCAGGATGTAGGCTATTACCTCAAGCTGAGGGGCCGAACCTGGATAAATCTGTGTCTCTCGTCCATACCAACCCCTTTGAGTCCATCACGTTAGCAATGGCCTCGAACCGAAGTTCGTTTACCCGGACATCTGTCATGATAAAACCACGACAGAACTCTAGCAAGGAGAAGCAATTCCGGAAACAAACAAATGACATGGTAAACACCACAATATATTCATTATATGGTGGACAAACAAGAATATTGCATGTTCGGTTTAAAAAGGCATGGCAAGATGCAACAATCAAATACCACACATTAAATGAAGCTCAATATGCAACAAATTGCATATTGATGAAGATCTACATTTGAAGAGGTACCCAACAAGTTTAAATGTTATTTATCATGGCAAGAGGTGAAGCATAATTGAACTATTTATCAAGGCAACTTAAATGAGGCCGGAAACAACTTATAGTATTTTCGATATGACAACATATGCAAATTTTGAATTTGGTTCAGATATGTATAAAATATATTTTATATTTATTAAACAAGAAAACAAAACTTACAATGTGATTATACATGAAGTTTTAGGCGATATATATGTATATATATATAAATATAATTTTAAACAAAGCTACAGTCTAAAAGATATAACCCACACAAGATTAGCATGTCATAAAAGCAAAATGCATGCAAACGACAACCACAAACATTTTAATCATGGATGCAACAATATATTATGAAACTAAATAAAATTCTAGGAAAGTTTCATGTAGCACGTGATCAAAATGGAGCCACGGTTCACAAGTTACAATCAACACAAGTTTTAGTTACAATCTGTCCAAAACAGTAACATGACTACTTGAGAGCAATAAAACATGATGCTACAGTATGCTAACATGAAAATAAATGACATGATGTTTTAGTACACTTAAAATGCTTCACAATACATATAAAGATAATTTCCATGGGCATCATGATTGAATTGATACGATTTTAGCAAGATGCAAAGTTTTTGTCCAGATTAGGGACTAAGTGAAAAATCATGGTTTTTCATGCAAGCAGAAACATTGGAATGACATGTTGAGGGCAAGTTTACAATATGCTATAGGAAGTTTTCATGGCATGAAAAGGCATTGTGTGATAACATACATGATTAATAGCAAATGATGTTTAATAAGCATATTCATATGACCTCTACATCAATGGCATTCATCAAGACAAGATGGCAAGAAACAATAGTTGCAGACTTGGTGAAAATCTCGGATGAAAAACAATCACTTTATGATGTTGTCTTGGGATGCACAAAACAGTAGCTTAAACATTTTTAATATTTATTAAATTGATATTTACAGCAAGTAGACATGACATACTTCAAATTACTCCATTGACACAAGTTCATAGGATGCATGGTTTGCTTAATATGACTTTTGCAAAATGGAATTCTGCATTAATAGTAAAACAATTTTCGCATTATAGTCACTTAAGAGCAAGAAATGTACATGGTAAATATATTTTACATGGCAACCAATGGCATGACATTGTAGTACACATTACAAAGATCAAAAAACATGAAGGAAACATATGCATATGAGCAATGGAGTTGATGCAATCATCATGGTAAATTTGAATATCATAACAATTTCTGCAGTTTATTCATGATGCACTTTTGTAACACAATTTACAACATGTATATGGATCTCAATGTGGATGCAAATGATATCATATTGTAGTACACATCTTGTAGATAAAAATAATATAAAGATCATTTCAATCGGGTGAACATGCACAAAGTTACATCCACTCAAACATGCCAATAAGATGTTTTCCTCAAACGAAAATGACTTGGCCAAAACGACTAAGTCTGGGATGTGAGTGTGTTAAATCTATTTTGTGCACGAGCGAGGGTCAAGGAATCGGGGCGCTCACCATGCGGGCCGAGGCCCAATTGGCAGGCTAAAGGAGGCCGATTGGCCCATGACTGGGGATTGCGATTGGGTCGCGCTGGCGATGATGGGCTAGGTGACGTGAGACCCACGCGGACAGTCGATCCAAGACGAGCGAGAACTTGTTGCCATCGTCCAGGAACCCGAGCAAGGGACTTGGCAACCGAAGTGGTGAGGAACGGTGGGGAGGCAAGGACAATGCGGATCTGGTGATGGCGGCTCAGTATCCCAATGAGGCGGCGCGAGACCATCCAGATACGATGGCGTTGAGGTTCTGCGACGCGCACGAGCTAATGTAGATGCCGTCCATGAAGGTTAAGGGCACAAAGATAGAGAAAATAAGGGAGATAGGAAGAGAAAAAGAAGGAGAGGAGGATGAGCACCACCGAGGGGGGCTCGAGCAATCTTCAGTAGCGTAGAGCTTCGAGCACGAGAGCGGGCAGCCATGGCACGGGAGGAGGGAGCTTGGGCTCTCTCGAGGCTATCGGCAGTGGCGCGACTTTGGGCCCAGGCGGGCCCTAGATGGGCCTGGGCAGGTTGCAGCCCTGGGAGGCAGGGGACGAGGTGGCGGTCGGGTTGGAGCACACATAATTCGAGGGAGAGGTCAGGGTTTTCGAAAATAGACGAGCGAATGCCCATTTATAGGCAGGGATGGCTAGGTTCAGGAGTTTTAATCCGTTTTCGGACCGCTCGATCTCGATCGTATGGTCCAAAATGGAGGCGGTAGGTTAGGTGGGTTGTGTAGGGTTGGGGATGAGATGAGAGGGAAGTGTGTGGCCCAACAACCAAGTTTTATAAACCGAAACGTCCACCATTTTACCCGGCGATAATGCCGCTATAGTTATCCATTGGGGTAACAAACGAACTCCGAATGTGGAGAAATTTGGTAGGCGGTCTACCTACAATATATTAATACCCCATGCCAACTTTCAAACCATTTCGAGAATATTTTATATGCACTTTGAAAATTATGTTATAACAATGCCGCGAACACGTGCGAGTGTGTTTTGTCTCGAAACGGTTTGCGACGACTGTCAGTGTCAAAACCATGACTAAGGGGTCCTCAAGCCGTCAGTTCATCTCTCATGGGATGACTTGTTGGTCCGCTCTGTGGAAGGCCGAACTATGAGGTGACCCCGTGTTCAGGAAGGAAAACTCCAAAGATTGGCGTGGCCTCCAAGTCTTGAAGATAGGATCTGCATATCTATCCCTACTTGGAAGTCGTTTATGTGTAACCCTAGGTACCCCTAGTGTCTATATAAACCAGAGGGTTCCATTCGTAGAGAGGAGGTCGACTCATCTAGGGTTTTAGCTCATACAATCTCGAGTTAGATCAACTCTGTAATTCTCATCCACATCAACATAATCAAGCAAGACATAGGGTTTTACCTCTTCATGAGGGCCCGAACCTGGGTAAGCACTGTCTCCTTTGTCACTTGTTACCCATCGATTCAAGGTCCACGGCTCGGGACCCCATACCCGAAATATGCCGGTTTTGACACCGACAACGACAACAGGGATAACCGACAACTATGAACATATGCAAGTTTCAAAAAATAACTGCAACGGAGTGCCGATGCAATGCGAATGATGCAATGATGAATGCGATAAACAAATAAAAGACGCAGCGATAACCAAAATAATCGAAGGCTTATGGAGCACCGGTCTCGGGCTGTTACAACTCTCCCCCACTTACAAGAGATCTCGACCCGAGATCTTAGAATGAGAAGAGGAAGATAAAGTGGAAGATATAAAACTTAGTTCATTTTTGACAAATGGATGGAACCATATAACCTTGGAGGTTGCAACGAGATGAAAGAACACAAGGGCAAGAAGGAGTTGAAACCACTCTGGTTGAAACGAGATAAAAACTTGATAAGATGAAAAGAATTTGGAAATAGAACACGAAACTCCGGTTAAATGGATAAGAAGGAAAAGAACATGATCATGACAAACGAGATGATGGGTCGAAGAGAGAAACACCACGATGCCCCTAGAACAAGAGAATATAGACCGTTGGAAAGAAAAGAATGGAGAAGAAAATGACACCTCCCACCACCATTGAATTTTAAAGAGCAACCTTACAAAGAAAGGTTGAACAGATTTGTTGGAAAATCAACAACGAAAAGAATGAGCTTGTTGTGGGCTTATGGGAAACATCTAAAATAATGAGGCGACAACCGGCTACTAACCGAAACAAAGATAGCTTGGGAGCAAGAAGATATGCAAAAATTCTTTCACCAAGAGGATACATTGAGAACTTGGATCATTGATAAGCACCATGATAGCAACAATCGTTAGGAAATGCTTTAGGTGAAATCTAATCCAAGATAGCCAAGGAAGACCAATGGATTTAAATATCTCATTCTTGAAAAATTCTCTTCGAGAGTCCTCATGAATAAAAAATGCTATAAAACCATCTCAAAAGATAATGGAGAAAGAATTGCAGTTTGAAATGCAAGACAAAGAATACTTGAGCACCTCCAACAAGAATCTTGAAGAACACTTAGAGAAAGAAATATATCCTTAACGAACCACCATGAAGAACCTCTTGGAGAACACCCGAATAAAAGAAATGGTAGGAAGGATGTGAAGTTCGAAAAGAGCAAGATGAACCTTGCGATGATTTTTTCTCAAACACGTTGACAACAAAGACATGAAGCTTGAAAATGAAATAACTGAGAAAGCTTGAAACTCCGGAGAAGGAAAGATGAACAACTTAGAACCAGGAATTTGATATCATGAACAACTCTGGAAGAAGGATTGAAATCACCTTGATGAAACGAGAATAAGAATTATGTTATGCTTATCCTTCATCAAGTTGAATTGATGACAAGCAACGGATTGGCATAATACTTATTATTCTTGAAAGGATTGAAGAGAGATAAACAACTTGAAGACGTGTTGAAATAAACACCGGTAATTTGCACATGAATGATGATACTCGAGGGGAATTAGATACATGAAAACACAGAGACCACGATTCGACTAGAGAAAACTTAAACAAGCCACCGGTAAGAACTGGTATATGAACGAAGAGACATCAATTGAGAAGAATTGGAGGATGAAAACTGAAAGCTGAGAACGAAGAAATCTTTGGAAATGATGGCCTTCGGAGGATCAAGAATCAAAATAACTCTGAAATACTCCAGAATGACAAGATTTTTTTTCTCATGAATGGAAACAATTTAAGATGATAGCATCAAGCTTGAGTCACGAATTTTCAGGAGAACAAATGAAGATTTTAGAGAAACTCTTCTTCAGTCTTCAACGCCGAGAATAACAATGAGGGACACCATCAAGAATTACTGAGATACTTTGAAACAATGAAGAATATAAACGTTGGCCAACTATGAAAATGATTCGAAAGGAATCTTGGAGGAGGAATATGACCGATGGAATTTGTTCTTATGTCACACATGAAAAAATCTTGAGGATATTCGAGAAAATTAGAAAAGCCGGGTAGGATCCTAGAGAGAAAACTTCTGGGCTATGGGCCCACTCAAAGGAAACATTGTTTAAACGATTGCTTAGAAAGAGAGATTGCACCGTACAAATTAAAAACTTGATGAGGTGAGAACCTTGAAACAATAAGCAGATTTGAACGGAAACACGAATCTTCTGAGATATCTTTGCCACTTCAGATCGAATAGAGAGGGAGATGACTAAACAACACATGCTTGGATAAGAATTTGAACATGGTAAAGCATTAGCGAATGAAAAGGATATGATGAACACCGAGAGGTTGAATCGCCACCGGGGAAGAAAGCAAGAACAAAGAATGATGAATTCATAGCACTTGAGCATCTTCACAATGAATCAGCAGATACAATATGGAAGAAAAAATAGTATAAGCATCAATGGAAATAAAGGCACTTGGATGATAATTTATCCGTTGAAGGAAAAGGGCGGGAGGGTGGGGAAAACAAAGAAAACTTAGGAAGGATGAAAAGAACCCCGAAAAGAAATATGAGGATCGATCTTACAAATATTGGAAAATATTGAATTAACTTGAAGAGAAGCGCTCCAGATGGAAAAGAATTGACATGGCAATTTGACCAATTAAAATAATTAGCACTCCCATAGAAATATGAGAACACTGCTTAGGAAAGTCTCGGATCAACTCCTGACATCGAACCAACTCGAATTACCATACTCCAACAAAACAAAGGACGAGGCTTGTGGATTCAACCAAAAACAAACGCATGAAAAAGATTTTGTTCAATATTTTTGTGGTAACAACCAAGCGGTACGATCATACGATGTGTATTACGTCCCCGAACCATAACGAAGCTACAAGGGCTCTTTAAGACGCAATGAAGCCATAGTATGAAAGAGTTATATTAATGAACCACTGGATTTCGAACCCCAACCTAACATCACACATTTTTTAGAAAGATAGCCTAGGTAATGATACTTGTAATCTACGTTGGGTTTCCCCCCAAAGAGGAGGGGATGATGCAACACAATATAGATAAGTGTTTCCCTCAGTGAGAACCAAGGTTATCGAACCAATAGGAGGATCATGCAATTTCCCATCCTGAGTGCCTACGCATAAAAGAGCACACACTTGCACCCAATGCGGGTAAGAGGGATATCAATACCCTTGAACTCGTTGGCGGATGCACCCAACAAAGTAATACTTGGAGGATGTTGACATGATGTGGACAAAGTAAATCCAATTAATATGAATGAACCCCATAGTTTTACCCTTAGCGGAAGCAATACAATATGTGTTATGTCCCTTTCTGTCACTAGAATTGAGCATCGCAGGATTGGACCCTCTACAACACACCTCTCCCACTAAAGATAGATAAATCTAGTTTGCCAAACCAAATCAATAGATCAGAGAGAATTACGAAGCCATCACAATGCATATAAGAATTCAGAGAAGACTCAAATATTATTCATGAATAATCTGAACATAAACCCACAATTCATCGAATGCCAACAAACACACCGCATAAGAGTGATTACATAAGATAGATCACCACGGGAATCGCGGTGATCATTGCAACGAAGAACATAGAGAGAGAGAGCCATCTAGGTACTAACTATGTACTCGTAGGTCTGTGGTGAACTACTCACACATTACCATGGGAGCAACAAGGTGGATGTAGAGGATCTTCGTGATTGATCCCCCCCTCCGACAGGCCATCGGAACAGGACTCCAGATGGGCACACAGCGGAACAGAGATTTGTGGCAGCGAAAAAAGTCTCTCAGGTTCCTCTCTTGGGTTTTTGGGTCATTAGAGAATTTATAGGACAGAAAGGATGGCCAGAGGCCGTGTGAGGTGGGCCCAAGCCATCAGGGCACGACCACCCCCCTTGGGCATGCCTTGTTTGCATGGCGCCACCCCGTGGCCTCCGATCTCCTTCCAAAGCTTCCTGGTCCTTATTTTGTCCATAAAAAATCCTCAAAAAGTTTTGGGGGATTTGGAGTTCATTTGGTACAGTATTCCTGAAATGCCAAAAACATGCAGAAAATTACAACTGGCACTTGGCACTGGGTTAATAGGTTAGTGCTCAAAAATAATATAAATCAGCAAGTAAATGCCTAAAAAGCATCCTAGAATGACAATATAATAGCAGGGAATAATAAAAAAGGATAGACACGTTGGAGATGTATCAACATCCCCAAGCTTAATTCCCGTTCGTCATCGAGTAGGTAAATGATAAAAACAGAATTTTTGATGCGACATGCTACCCAACATGTAATATTTTGCATGTATGATCATTGATAAACGATGAATTAACAAACATCAACATACTAATATCCATAAACATAAGTAACATAATCATCAATTTTCAAAATATACGATTCTTAAAGTATGTTTATCCGTCATTCATTTTATCACATTAGCATGGCGTGGCACCATGTTCACCACATAAATACAAATGTGAAGCACCACAGTGTTAAGCCAGGCAACTGGATCATAGTTTTTAACATGCTTCAACTTTTTATTCCTCACTCAATACGTGAGCGTGAACCATTGACATAACATATATGTGGAACAGAATATGGTGGTAGGTTTCAAAGCAGTAAAAGTGGAGAAGAAAGTGTCGCATCAACTAGGCGGATCAACGGGCTATGGAGATGCCCATCAATCAATATCAATGCGAGGAGTGGGGATTGCCATGCAACGGATGTACTAGATATATAAGTGTATGAAAGCTCAACTGAAGCTAAGTGAGTGTGTATCCAACTTGCTTTCTCACGAAGACCTCTGACATTTGAGGAAGCCCGTCATTGGAATATAGAAGCCAAGTTCTATAATGAAAAATTCCCACTAGTATATGGAAGTGACAAAACATGAGACTCTCTATATGATAAACATGGTGCTACTTTGAGGCACAAGTATGGAAAAAGAGGTAGTAGCACTGTCCCTTCTTTCTTTTCTCTCATTTATTTTTTCTTTCCTTTGTTTTCTTGTTTTTTCTTTCTTTATTTTTCTCTTTTTTATTTTTTTCCTTCGGAGTCTCATCTCGGCTTGTGGGGGAATCATTATCTCCATCATCCTTTCCTCACTGAGACAGTGCCCTAATAACGAAAAGCATCACACTTTTATTTACTTACAACTCGATATGAAAAACTACTAAATGAATCTATATGAATGCCTCTGGAAGTGTACCAGGATGTGCAATTTTCTAGCGTAACAATGATGAACGATGGCTTTGCCACAAATACTATGTCAGCTACATGATCATGCGAAGCAATATGACAATGAGTATACTAGTCATAGGATGTGATGGTGGAAGTTGCATGTCAATATACCTCAGAATGGCTATGGAAATGCCATGGTAGGTAGGTATGGTGGATGTTTTAAGGAAGGTATGAATTGGCTTATGTGCAACAGAGCATATCATGTCGCGGGGTTTGGATGCACCGATCCTCGAGGTGAGAATGGACAATGCACGGTACCGAAGAGGCTAGCAAATATGAGGAGGCGAGAGTGTGTAAATCCATGGATTCACGTTAGTCATAAAGAACTCACATACTTAGTTTAAGGTTTTATTAGCTCTGGTGAAGCAAAGTACTACTCACATGCCCCTAGGGAGGAGGTTGGTAGGAGTTAACCATCACGCGCCCCCATCCTAAACAACAATAGGATTTCAACGAGGAATAAGAATGATCACACATCATCACCATTCCATAACCAATATTTAGATGAACAACAAATTAACAACCTTTAACTATAGATATTTCTACTAACCAAGAACGATGCAATCACACCCTTTCATATGACCACATCAATGTCATTAACCCACAATTTCTCTTTTATGTGCTACATGAAGGTTTTGATTATCACTCCTTGAATACCTATTATTTTTGGACTAGTCTTATAACCCATGCAAATTACTGTCACTATTTATTAAACTATGAAACAAATTTAAGTCAAGAACGAGAGTGCAATTATTTCTATAAAATCTATACGCCACCGTGCTCTAAAAGGTATAAGTGAAGCACTAGAGCAACCGCTTCGCTCAAAAGATATAAGTGAAGCACACAGAGTATTCTAACAAATCATGGTGAACATGTGTCTCTCTAAATTGGGTGTGCCCAATAAGAAATGATTGTGGAAAACTAAAAAAAAGCAAACTATAATACATGACGCTCCAAGCAAAACTCGTATCAGGTGAAGAATAAAAATGTAGCTCCAAGTGACATACCGATGGATTGAGATGAAAGAGGGGATGCCTTCTGGGGCACCCCCAAGATTAGATGGTTGATTCTTCCTAGAATTTTACTTGGGATGCCTTGGCATCCCCAAGCTTAGGCTCTTTGCTGCTTCTTATTCCTTCATCCATCATGATAACACCCAAAACTTGAAAACTTTAGCACACAAAACTCGTGAGATCCGTTAGTATGATAGGTGAACCATAAAAATTAGGCACTGATATAAATCGATTCATATTTTATTATTGCATAAGGTATTGTATTCTAACTTCTCCAGTATTTATACCCCTCGATATAATCCATAGCATCATCGAAACAAGCAAACTATGCAAGCAAAAACAGAATCTGTCTAGAACCGAACAGTTTGATAAGCAAAGATATCATACTTAATTACTTATGTAACTCTATTTTTTTGAAACATTATGAAACCCTAAGGAATTTGTATACCAATACCGTGTAAAAAATTCAGATCAAAAAGACGTATCAAAGAAATTCTGCATTTTGGACGTAAAAGTTTGTGTTTTTGCATCGTATCAAATTTACTTATCATCCAAATCATCCCAAAGGCTTTACTTGGCGCAAAAACTAATTTAAAAACACATAATCATTACAATAGAAATAATCATGTTAACTCAAACAAACATAAATTATTAGGTTGTCCCCCAACAAGCTCTTTATTTAAAGCCATGAAGATAGGCTTGAGATAATGATGATGCTCACATAAAAGACAAGAATTGCAGCACAAAGAGAGCATCATAAAGCATGTGGAAAACACATCTAAGTCTAACATACTTCCTATGCATAGGCGTTTTATAGAAAGAAAATTATCAAGAAAATTAATATGTGGCATATGCAAATAGGAAGTGTGAAACATTAATACTTCAGCACAAAGAGAGATAATTGAGTAACATGAAAATTCCTATAACCATATTTGCCTCTCTCATAATAATTACATGCAGGATCTTTATCAAGCTCAACCATATAACTATCATGTAAAAAAATCTCATTATTTTCCATATGCATACGAGTCTTATAATCTTCCAAGGTAGTGAGATTAACATCAACTAAAGTCATGACCTCTCCAAACTCAATTTTATCAAAAAATTCATAAGATTGACCATTCTCCAAAGTAGTGGGACCATTATTACCTAAATTTGACGCTCTTCCAAACCAATTTTTAGTAGTTTTAAAAATATCATAATCAATAATATATTCATCATGAAGCTTAGAATTAACAAGATCATAAGAAACACCATGATTATCGCCCCAATCATGATCATTGGCACAATTGATATTCATATAATTCATACTAACAACATTGCAATCATTATTTTCATTCAAGGAACTATCATGAATCACTTTATAAATTTCTTTTAACACTTCATCACAATTTTCAGATTTATGATTTTTAAGCAAGACCTCATAAAGATAATATAGTGCACTCAACTCACTAGCAATTGGTTCAACATAATCACGTCTTTGGAAAAGATTAGCAAGTGGATGAGGATCCATTTATCTTAAACTTTTTTTTACTTTTTGTTGTTGTGTGAAAAAGATATATATAGAATGGCTAGGCAAGTAGATAGTAGAACAAGTGAATGATAATTTGTGTGAAGATACTTGATAGGAATTTCTTAATACTTCCCGCAACGGCGCCATAAATCCTTCCTGATACTTGTGATCTGCGTTGGGTTTTTCCCTAAAGAGGAGGGGATGATGCATCATAGTATAGATGATTATTTCCCATGGTGAGAGCCAAGGTTATCAAACAAATAGGAGGACCATGCAATTTCCCGTCTTCAGCGCCTACACACAAATGAGCACACACTTGCACCCAACGCGGGCAAGAGGGTTGTCAATCCCCTTGAACTCGTTACTTGCAAGCGATAAGTAGTGATAGATAGATAGTTGAAATATTAAATATAAAAAGTAAATACATATAATAAAATTTAGGTAGGCATTTAGTGTTTTTGTAAATATATTTATGAATAGACCTGGGGCCATAGTTTTCGATAGAGGCTTCTCTCTCGTAGAAAACATATGGTGGGTAAACAAATCACTGTTGGGCAATTGATAGAAAAGAGCATAGTTATGCAATATTTATTCATGGAAATGATCATTACATATAGGCATCATGTTTGTAAATTAGTAGACTGATTCCTACCTACATCTACTACTATTACTCCACCCATCGACCGCTATCCAGCATGCATCTAGAGTATTAAGTGAAAACAGAGTAATGCTTGGAGGATGATGACATGATGTAGACAAAGTAAACCCAATTAATGTGAATGAACCCCATCATTTTACCCTTAGTGAAAGGAATACAATATGTGTCATGTCCCTTTCTGTCAATGGGATTGAGCATTGCAAGATTGAACCCACTACAACACACCTCTCCCACTGAAGATAGATCAATCTAGTTGGCCAAACCAAATCAATAGATCATAAAGATTTACGAATCTATCACAATAATGCATATAAGAATTTAGAGAAGACTCAAATATTATTCATGAATAATCCGAACATAAACCCACAATTCATCGGATCCCAACAAACGCACCGCACAAGAGTGATTACATAAGATAGATCATCGTTGGAATCACAGTGATCATGGAAACGAAGAACATACAAAGAAAGAGATAGCCATCTACGTACTAACCACGGACCCGGAGGTCTATGGTGAAGTACTCACACATCACCATGGGAGCAACAAGGTTGATGTAGATGCCTTCTGTGATCAATTCCCCCTCCGGCAGAGCACCAGAACAGGGTTCCAGATGGGCACACTGCAAAACAGAGACTTATAGCAACGGAAAAATGGTTCAGGTTTCTCTTTAGGGTTTTGGCGATATTTGAGAATTTATAGGACAAAGAGGAGGGCCAAAGGCCGCGGGAGGTGGCCCCAAGCCATCAGGGCACGACCACCCTCCTCGCGAGTGCCCTGTTGGCTTGGCGCCACCCCGTGTGGTCTCTAGTCTCCTTCAGAAGCTTCTAGACCCTTATTTTGTCCAGAAAAATCATAAAAAAGTTGTGGGGTATTTGGACTTCATTTGGTACAGTATTCGTGAAAAGTCAAAAACATGTAGAAAACAAATGACACTGGGTTAATAGGTTAGTGCTAAAAAATAATACAAATCAGCAAGCAAATGCCTAAAAAGCATCCTAGAATGATAATATAATAGCATGGAATAATAAAAATAATATAGATACGTTGGATATGTATCAGGTAACTACTTGAACCCACCTGGGAACTTCTAAAATTTTCTGGTTATGCAATCTGGTCCAACGGATACAAGGAGCCAAACCTCACACAACTCCAAAAATGATACTATGCTCCAAATGTATCACATACGTCAACACATAACGAGAGATCTCTGAAACTCATATACCTTAGACCCTCATAATTGCAACGATACTAACTATTGTAGTACATCTGATCGTACTCCCCAGTACTGGTTGGCGTCAGACTCCTCTCACTACAAACATTATTAAAGCGATTTCGAACATATTCATCCTTAGATACTAAGGAAACTGAACGATAACTAGTGTGACAAGAACCCCGTGGAGCTCTACTCCCGGGACTTCCCCCAAGTGCCGGGAGGCACCAAAAAGAGAATTTTTTCACACCGACATCATAGAGGTTCCAAAATACCAGCGTGATCCTAAAAGAATTTTGAGTGAGAATAGGGTTAGAATTAAAACACCTATGTCACAATGCCTCACTAGAGCGACGATGGGAAGAGGAGAAAAAAGAATTCCTACTCTTTGATATATAACTAGACTCAAAATAGTTTTCTTTCTTAGACACAATAACGACCA
Organism: Hordeum marinum; assembly: GCA_022496015.1. Classification (NCBI taxonomy): domain Eukaryota; kingdom Viridiplantae; phylum Streptophyta; class Magnoliopsida; order Poales; family Poaceae; genus Hordeum; species Hordeum marinum. The sequence goes on along the minus strand of CM039677.1, from coordinate 383,812,890 downwards.
AATTTGATCAATCAAGGGGGCTCCTAGGTCGATACTGCTCTGATACCAACTTGTTACGCCCAAAATGCCATACTATCCTCGCGACGGCTTGAGGGCCTCGATAAGCATAGAAGCACATTTCGGGTCACTTTGCAAGAATGGATACCGTCACAATACATGTAAAAAAGAGATGATTATATGGAGTTGACTTACACTCGCCACAAGCTACAACATGAATATCTCAATACATCAATACATATCAATCATCATACAGAAGAGTAGGATACAACTATGGATGAAAATAAACAAAAAGAGACAACATCCATCCTGCTAATCCCAGGATGCCAACCGAGAACCCATCCTATGATCATCGAGGGAGAATAAGAAGAACTCCAAATAGAACAAGCATCACTCTCCCATTAAAGAATCATTACATGTACCTGCACCTATTGTTGTACTAATTATATGAGCTATGGGGACTCAACAATTTCATTACCATGGGTACCAAGACTAGCAAAGCTTAATAAGTGAGGTATTATTAAGTGGTGAGGTTGCATCATCACTAAGCATTTGATATCTTGCTAACTTACAAGTACAATAATAAGAATAGTGATCTACACATGAACAGACGTGAACTAGTAATGATCAAGAAGTAATCCTGAACACCTGCTTACGAGTCAAACATAACCCCGTCGTGTTTTCTTCTTGGTTCAAACCTCACAAGAAGAGACGGTCATGGTTACACACATGGTTGGTGTATTCTAATTGGGTTTACTTCAAGTTTTCTATAATCGGGTATTATAAAGTTTCAAAGTTGCTACATAACCGCGGGCACGACTTTCAGAAAGATTTCCTACAGGGGTGCTCCAACTCATCCATCACAAACTAAGTGCAAGCTACGATGGAAAACCTCAACCGCGGGATAGCCCGAAGTGTCTTCGGAATTCCGATGCACAAGACATTTGTTAAAGGTAAAACAAATCCAGCAAGTCCTCCCAGCATGCTAGATCCCAATAGGAGCCACACATATCTCGTTCTTAGGGCACAACCAGATGGGTCACACCACGAGTTAAACTAAACCATGAGTTTCCCCGCGGTGGCCCAGCAGTCTACCCATTTGGGACCGACACCATCAGCACCACCCCCTGTATTATGTTGATTTAAAATCCACATGGGGCGACCCTCTATGCAATTAATAAATTATCACTATTATTATGTTGGCAAATTTTAAAACTAATGTTGGGCCTTACTGGAAGAGTTTATCCCAAAACAAATTATCAAGCGGGAGGGCATAACAACCCCAAGCATGTTAGGAGCGCTCAATATGGAATATAACATTGGTAATCAGAAACTAGGGTGACAAAGGTGGAACAAAACACCAAGCAAAAGGACGAGCCATCCACCCTTTACCAAGTGTATAGGTGCATTAATTTGAATAGAAAGAATAACGTGACATCCCAAGATATCCATGTTTTCAAATAGAACCACCTGCACCTGCAACTAGCAACGCTATAAGTGGGGCTAAGCAAGCGGTAACATAGCAAAACAATGGTTTGCTGGGAAGGTGGAGGTTAGATGCTTATCATGGCATTTTGGGAGGCTTGATAGACAAGTGGTAGGTAGCAAGACATAGCGATAGAAACGAGACAACTAGCATGGCAATGGTAGTAGTGATATCCAAGGTAATGGTCGTATTGCCTAAAATCCCACTTGGAAGAAGAACAAACCCGCGAAGTAGATGAACACGCGTAGTCGAACGGATCCTCACACTCGGAAAGGGTTTCAGAACTCTAGCAAGGAGAATTTTTTTAGGAAACAAACAAATGACACAGTAAACACCACAACATATTTATGATGTGATGCACAAACAAGGATATTCCATGACTGGTTTAAAAAGGCATGGCAAGATGCAACAACCAAATACTACACATTACGTGAAGCTCAATATGCAACGAGTTGCATATTGACGAAACTCCACATTTGAATTTTTATTGCACTCTTATTTAGGTACCCAACAAGTTTAAATGTTATTTATCATGGCAAGAGGTGAAACATAATTGAACTATCTATCTAGGCAATTTAAATGAGGCCAGAAACAACTTATAGTATTTACGAAATGACCCCATATTCAAATTTTGAATTTAGTTCAGATATGTATAATATATATATATTCTTCACCCCCTCTATTTTCATATCAATGCACCATAATTTTACGTTCCGTAAATTTTATCATATTCCATGCATAAAAAGAGACCGTAAGAAAACATAGTCACCGTAAAAAATATTTATGTCATGTAAATTTACAGACATAAAAACATAGTGTAAAATATACATAAAATGTGATTTTTCTGGTCTATGACTTATATTTTCATTTTTTATGTCAAACTTTACGTAGTGAATCAATATAAATGTAACTATTTGCATTTGAAATGTAATTTATTTATGTAACGATCGTAATATTACCTCGGGTGAAGAATAACTTATTCTAGACCCTGGGTGATGAATAGACTTTCTCTCTCTCTCTCTCTCTCTATATATATATATATACATATATTCTCTGTATATATACATATATATACATATATATATAACATGAATACAAAATGCACCATGTGATTTTACATGCCATTCTAGACGATTTACATATATAGCTGAAATTCACTTTGCCTCATAGGTGTATATGCACTCAACGTCAAAATAGAGATTTCAAAATGTTAAAATAAATCGAGAAAAAATCCCGCGTGTAAATTCGGACATTATATGTGCGTGTACCAAGTTTCGATTAAAAAGAACATTTTTTGTGGCTTGTGTATAAAAGAAAAATTTAGATGCTCGATTACAACTATTCATGAGGCATATTTTTATCTTTTTATACATGCCACAAAAATTTCCCTTTTCACCAAAATTTTGTGTGCAAACATAGGATGTTCAGATGTACACGCGGTATTTTTTCCTGAATTGTTTTAACATTTTAACATTTGTTTTTATACGTATTTCATAATAGGTGTATATAGACCTAGGAGCCAAAATGTCAGTCTCCATATATAGACTATTTTAAACGGACATACGGTCTAAAAGATATGACCCACACAAGATTAGCATGTCATGAATGCAAAATGCATGGAAACAACAACCACAAACATTTTAATCATGGATGCAATAATATATTATGAAACTACATAAAATTCTAGGCAAGTTTCATGTAGCACATGATCAAAACGGAGCTACGGTTCACAAGGTACAGTTAACACAAGTTTTAGGTACAATATATCCAAAACAGTGAGATGCCTACTTGAGAGCAATAAAACATGATGCTATAGGATGCTAACATGAAAACAAATGACATGATGTTGTAGTACACTTAAAATGCTTCACAATACACATAAATATCATATCCATAGGCATCATGTTTTAATTAATATGATTTTAGCAAGATGCAAAGTTTCTGTCCAAATTAGAGACTTGGTGAAAATCACAGTTTTTCATGCAAACATAAACATTGGAATGACATGTTGAGGCACTTTAAAATATGCAACAGAAAGTTTTCATGGCTTGAAAAGGCATGGTGTGATAGCATACATGATTAATAGCAAATCATGTTTACTGAGCATATTCATATGACCTCTACATCAATGGCATTGATTCACACAAGACAACAAGTTTTAAAACAACAGTTTCAGACTTGGTGAAAATCTGGGATGCAAAACAGTCACTTCATGATGATGTCTTGTGATGCCCAAAACTGTATCTTAAGCCTTCTTTTATAACAATGAAATTGATATTTATAACAAGTAAATATGGCATACATCAAATTACTCCATTGACACAAATCATCGGATGCATGGTTTGCTTAATATGACTTTTGCAAAACAGAACTCTATGTTAACAACAAAATAGTTTTGACATGACAATCACTTAAGAGCAAGAAATGTACATGTTAAATATATTTTACATGGCAATCAATGGCATGGCATTGTTGTACACATAACAAAGACGAAAATACATGAAGGAAACATATGCATATGAGTAATGGATTTGATGCAATCATCATGGCAACTTTGAATATCACAATAGTTTCTGCAGTTTATTCATGATGCACTTTTGTAACACAATTTACAACATGTATATGGATCTTAATGTGGATCCACATGCCACCATAATGTAGTACACATCTTGTAGATCAAAATACATATAAAGATCATTTCAATCGGGTGAACATGCACAAAGTTACAACCACTTAATAATGTCAATAAAATGTTTTCCTCAAACGAAAATGACTTGGCCAAAACGAATAGGACTGGGATGTGAGCGCGTTAAATCTTTTTGGCGCACTGGCAAGGGTCAGGGAATTGGGGCTCTCAACACGCTTGGTGAGGCCCAGTTGGCGGGCTAGAGGAGGTCGACCGAGCCATGACTGGGATGGCATGTGGGCCGCGCTCGCAATGATGGGCCGGGTGAGGCGGGAGCCACTCAGAAGGTTGATGCGGGACGAGCGGGCACTCGTTGCCCTCGTCCATGTGCCCAAGCGAGGGACTTGGCAGTGGCGGTGGTGGGGAACGGCGGGGAGGCAAGGACGACGTGGATCTAGCCGTGACGGCTTGGGATCTCGGCATGGCGGCATGAGACCATCCGAATCCGGCGGCATTGAGGTTTGGTAATGCGCATGAGCTGTTGCAAATGTCATCCATGGCTGTTAGGGCAGGGAGATAGAGAAAAGAAGGGAGAGAGGAAGAGAAAAATAAGGAAAGAAGGGTGAGCACCGGCGAGGGGGCTCGGGCGGTCGCTGGCGATGGTGCGAAGCTGCGAGCACGAGCACGGGCTGCCATGGCACGAGAGGAGGGATCTCGGTCTCTCTCGCGGTTGTGAGTGGTGGCGCGGCTTCGGGCCTGGGCAGGGCCCAGATGGCATGGGCGGGCCGTGGCGCTAGGAGGTGGGAGGCAGGAGACGAGGTGGCGGTCATGGGTTGGAGCGCACGAAATTCGAGGGAGAGGCTCGGGTTTCCGAGAATGGACGAGGGAATGTGCATTTATAGGTAGGGATTGTAAAATATGTTGGGAAGCGTTAAACCCTTTGCTTGGGCCGCATTGTATTTATATCAACTATGTCGTGGCTTACAAGAATGAAACCGATCGAGGAGATCATTTACAGAACGAGAGAAAAACACTAGACAAAAGAAGAGATAGATTACAAGTCTTTGAAAGGAGAATCCTATCCCTATACAACTGTTCTAACACTCCCCCAATCTAAGCCTAAGTAGTTCCAAGGTTGAGATTGTATTTGAACTCATCAATCCTTTCCATAGTAAGAGGTTTTGTAGAACCATCAACTAGTTGATCTCTAGTAGGTATAAACTTTATGTCAAGTAACTTGCGAGCTACTCTTTCTCTAACAAAGTGAAAATCAACCTCAATATGTTTAGTGCGTGCATGAAAAACAGGGTTAGCTGGAAGATAGGTCGCTCCAATATTATCACACCATAATCTTGCAGCTTGTGGAGTTTTTACTCCAAGCTCATAAAGCAAAGTCTGAATCCACATGACTTCAGCAGTGGCATTTGCTAGAACCATATACTCAGCCTTAGTACTTAGCCTTGAAACTGTAGCATGTTTTCTTGCACTCCATGACACAAGATTTGTTCCCAGAAACATAGCAAATCCACCTGTGGATCTTCTATCATCAGCACACCCTACCGAGTTTGCATCTGAGTAGGCAATTACAAGAGTAGATGGAGACTTGGAAATCCTAAGTCCAAGCCCTCCTGAGAATTTTAGATACCTCACAATTCTTTTAACTATTGTCCAATGAGTAGTAGTAGTAGGTGCATGCAAATACTGACATACCTTATTCATAGAATAAGAGATATCGGGACGTGTAAGAGTAAAATACTATAATGCACCTACAATACTTCTATAGTTTGTTGCATCCTCTGATCCAAGTGCTTCTCCACTTCCAATAGTAGGTTTTTCCGAGGTTGAGATTGGTGTACTCACATGTTTGCAGTTTTCCAATCCCACTCTCTTGAGTATGTCATGTGCATATTTTTCCTGTGAAAGAAACATATGATCCTTTACCTGCTTAACCTCTATACCAAGAAAGTAATGAAGATCTCCCAAATCCTTAAGAGCAAATTCCATCTTTAAGTCTTTGAGAAAACAAGTGGTGGCATGTGTACTAGAACTTGTAACAATAATATCATCAACATATACAAGAACAAATATAATGACCTTTCTCTTCCTACAAAAAAATAATGAGGTATCTGCTTTAGATGGTGTAAAACCAAGGAACTCTAGATGAGTACTTAACCTTGAATACCAGGCTCTTGGGGTCTATTTCAAACCATATAATGATTTGTCTAGTTTGCAAACATTGTGAGGTGTGCTAATGTTTTCATAACCGGATGGTTACCGCATAAAAACCTCTTCTTCCAGACCACCATGAAGAAACGTGTTCTGAACATCTAGCTGCCTTAAGCTCCAACCTATGGAAATAACAATAGACAAGACAAGTCGAATAGTAGCTGCTTTAACAACATGACTAAAGGTATCTACATAGTCAATACCAAATCTCTGCATGAACCCTTTTGCAACTAACTTTGCCTTATACATGTCAATGCTTCCATCAGACTTCCTCTTGCTTTTATATACCCACTTACAGTCAATGACATTCTTGCCTTTCTCTGGTGGTACTAAATTCCATGTTTTATTTTTTATAAGTGCTCCATATTCTATATCCATAGCTTGTTTCCATTCTTTACTAGCAAGTGCATCATGCAAATGGGTTGGCTCACTCATACTAGTGAGAAAAGCACGTTTAACTTTATCATACCTTATAGTACCATATGTGTACTCTTTTTCTTTGATAATATGGATCTGGATCTAGTATGCCGAGGAGGAATCTCAGTTCCACGAGAAGACACACGAGGTGTTGTGGTTCCTGACGCAGAAAATCCTGGTGGCGTTGCCGAAACTTCTGCACAATAGATCCCATCGGATCCAATCCTTCGGACTGCACCTGATCAAAGGAGACCAGGGAATTAGTCTCCCTCGCAATCCTCGCGCCAATAGTGGCCTAACACGTCGCGCCTTCGGTGGACGCATTCTCGACCGTGCGGGGTGAGGAGTTGGTGATGGTCCCCATGCTTGTCTCTCGATCGGCCACTCGTGAGTCCCGTGCATGCATGGCAGGCGATGAATCGCATGCATCGCATCGACCCATGCAGGCTGGGCTGGAGGGCCCCGCCAAATCCTCCTGGGATCGAGCGTTTTTCGGCTATGCTGCAGTGACAGGAGGAATTTCCTCGGATCTAGCGACAGAACCTCTGACAAAATCAGCCTGGGATCCCATGACTATTTTGGTTGCATCCCTTGACATAAAATCATGACCTGAATCTTCAGACTCATCATCAGAAATTAAATTTTCTTTAGGACTAGTCATATTATCAACACTATATAATTCGTCCCTGTGATGTAGGCTAGGTACATATTCAGGAAGAAGAGCAATTTCTACGTGAAGTAGAGCTCCGACATTTGGATGAAGCTTTGCAAAAGGGAATATTGTTTCATCAAATATGACATCATGAGAGATATAAATATGCCCAGTAGAGATCTCAAGACACTTGTACCCTTTGTGAAGATTACTATAGCCAAGTAAAACACATTGAGTGGAACGGAAATCAAGTTTGTGTTGATTTTAGGGAGGAAGATAGGGGTAACAAGCACACCCGAAGATTCTTAGAGAACTGTAATCGGGGTTTTGATGAAACAATTTCTCCAAAGGGGTAATATTCCCAATACCTTAGCTAGGAAGACGATTAATAAGATATGTGGTAGCAATAAATGCTTCATCCCGATATTTTAGTGGCATAGATGAATGAGCTAGAAGGGATAACCCAACTTTGACTATGTGATGATGTTTACGCTCTATAGAGCCATTCTGTTGATGAGCATGAGGACAAGAGACATGATGAGCAATACCTATATTGTGGAAGAACGAGTTGAGTTTTTTATACTCTCCTCCCTAGTCACTTTGGACGGTGAGAATTTTTCTGTCAAATTGATGTTCAACAAGCTTCTGAAACTCTTGAAAAACAAAAAAAAACAGATTTAAACTTGAGCAAGTATATCCAGGTGAACTTGCTAAAGTCATCGATGAAACTAATATAATGTTTTTTTCTTACAAAAGAATCTCTTGCATGACCCCATGCATCACTAAATATAAGTTCCAACAGAGCACGAGACATACTATTTGACCTAGGATAGGGGAGTTGGTGACTCTTTGCACATTGACAAGCATCACAAACAGACTCAACACTTTGTCTAGATGACAATAGAAGATTGCCTTTATTCACTACTTTCTTAACTATGATCGAAGAAGGATGTCCTAATATTTGATGCCATCTTGCCAAGAAGGGCTTGATGGCGGAATAAACTTGATGAAGACACTTCTGTCTAAGTGCTCCAGATGTGATGGGATACAAGCCTCCAATTCATCTACCATGGTGAATGAGTTCCCTCGTTGCCTGGTCCTTTATGAAAAAATAAGTGGGGTGAGTTTCAAAGAATACATTATTATCGGTACTCAAATGAGACATAGATGCAAGGTTTTTGTCGGCTTGTGGAACATGAAGTGCATATTTTATAATTAGATCACGTTTAAGAGTTGGGGATTTAATAGATGCTCGACCAATATGACAAATATCCATACCTCCATAGCTTGCAGTGTGAATTTGATCATTGCCAAAGTACTTCTCTCTCATGGCAAGCTTCTCAAGTTCATTGGTGACGTGGTCGGTAGCTCCTGAATCAACATACCAAACCGTGCCATCTCCTCCTTGTTCTCTGATTGCAGTAGCAACAAGGCAAGCATCCGGAATGTAGCCTTCATCATAGCGGTGCCAACAATCCATGACCTCATGGCTCTGCTTCTTGCAAAGTTGACACTGGGTATGATTGTTGGAGGAGGAGAATCCAGAGGAGGCATGATTTTTGGTGTAACCACCCCCTCCAAATCATGTCGAAGAGTTGTTGTTGTTGTAGCCGCCTCCACCGAACCGTGCGCCTTGGTTGTTGCCGCATCCGCGTCAGCTGCTGTTGCCGCGACTGCCACCGCGCCCCTGGTGATCGCGCCCACGGCTACGAGATGCACTGTTGACTGAAGATTGGTGCATGTTCATCCCATGGAGAAGGTTGAGGCGCGCATAAAAGCTCAAGAGTTGCGTGTACAACTCTTGGACAGTCACGGGTTCAACCCAAGCTGCGAGGGCCGACACGACCGGGTTGTAGTCGTGGTCAAGTCCGACCAGAACTTGAGAAACAATCTCGCCACTTGTCAATGCTGCTCCAGTGCCGGCGATCTCATCCAAGAGTGTCTTGATCTTGGCGAGGTATTCTTCCATGGATATATTGCCCTTCTTGAGGTTGGTGAGCTCAATCCGATTATTGATGGCTTGAGCTTGGGTTTGGGCCGCGAACATAGATTGAATCGCTGCCCATACTTCCGCCAGGGTCTGGAGTGTCACAGCCTATGCAAGTATCTCACGAGACAAGGAAACCATAATAAAACCTTGGACTTGTTGTTGTTGTGCATACCAAAGAACGCGGGGGAAGTTTGTGATCTGCTCCTCCACTACGTCGTTGACAATGGTGAGGGTCTCCGACGGTGCATGCCTCTGGGATCAAGGTGGTGACACATCTATGCACCCTTGATTTGAGGGAGTACGATGGCCTATCACATGAGGTAATTGTTCATCTTGAGCTTCTCTTGAGGTGGGGGTCCGATGGACATGGGGTAGGATGTGCTGGAGGAGGACGGGGCGAAGGTGGATGATGATGTCAGGGACGTGGAGATTTCACTCATGGTGTTGGTTTGGGTGGCAACGGTGGTCATGGTGAACGATGGGTAGGATCTAGGCTAGATGCGATCTTCTCTCTGTTTTCCTGGGAAGTCGCTCGATCTAGATGCGATTCTATCGATCTAGGAAGAACTCACTCTGATTACCATGTAAAATCAGTTGGGAAGCGTTAAACCCTTTGCTCGGGCCGCATTGTATTTATATCAACTATGCCGTGGATTACAAGAATGAAACCGACCGAGGAGGTTGTTTACAAAACAAGAGAAAAACGCTAGACTGAAGAAGAGATAGATTACAAGTATTTGAAAGGAGAATCCTATCCCTATGCAACTGTTCTAACATGTATGGATAGGTTTAGGGGTTTTAGTCTGTTTTCAGACTGTTTGATCTCGATTGGATGGTCCAAAACAGAGGGGGTAAGCTAGGTGGGTCTAGGTGGGATGTGTAGGGGTGTTTGGGCTGAGATGAGAGGGAAATGTGCGGCCCAGAAACAGAGTTTTATACACAGAAACATCTGATGTTTTATGTGGCGATAGTGTTGCTGTAATTATCTGTTGGGGTAACAAACAAACTCCGAATACGACGAAATTTGGTAGCGTACCAACCTACAATATATGAAGACCACACACCTACTTTTAACCCATTATATGTAATTCTTTATACACAATTTAACATAATATTTTAGCGATGCCACGGGCGCGTGCAAGTGTATTTTGTATCGAAATGGTTTACAACGACAATGGGGAGAACTGGCAACTATGAATGGATGCAAGTTACAAAAAATGATGTCAATAGAGTGCCGATGCAATGCAAATGATGAGATGATGAATGCAACAAACAAATAAAACACGTGGTGATAATCAAAATAATGGAAGCCTTCTGGAGTGCCGGTCTCGGGTTGTTACAGTTCATCATCCATCCTCTTCCTCTTCCTCTTACATCTTGTTTTGATGTTGTTGTTCCTCTTTCTCTTCTTATGTTGTTGCTTCTGAAAGCACAACATGCTCCCTTAGTAGTTTTGATAATTCATGACAACATACATTGTCTCTTGGACTGATATTTTCACCTAGTGTATTTCAGATACAGTCTACAGAGAGGATTGGCAAAAGGAGATTGTGGACATACCCCAAGATGCAAGGAAATAGCTTGGCCAAGCTTCAAGCAAGAGGACTCTACATTTAATATTTGTGAGAAATCATTTTGAGTCCATAGGAAAGCCAATACTATTAAAAGGGGGTAAGGTTTTGTTGGTGAACAATATGCTCAAATGTGCACACGTTATAGTCGCCAAAAACATCCACCAACTCTCCCACCAAAGTATGTTCCTTACCTAACACTCAAAATCAGTGCAACCAACTTTCCATACCGGTGCCACTGATTCCAGAACCTAGAAAAACTCAGCCAAACCTTAGACACTTCGGTGCAACCGATTCCATACCGGTGCCACCGAGTTTATGTTGCCAACTTTCTGTTATGCAAATTCACATTTTCGGTCCCACCGAGAATGTTGGATCGGCGTCATCGAGATTGGAAATCTGATCGTTGGTCACCTTATCGGTGCAACCGAGTTTCCTATATCGGCCTTATCGAGATTCAAAAGTTGCCACCTTTTGGTCACTTCGGTACCACCGAGATTAACACATCGGTGTCACCGACATGGTCATTTTGTGTGTAACGGTTGGATTTTTGGGGATGCCTATATATACCCCTTCACCACCACTTACTCGAAAGAGAAGCACTCAGAACTATTCCATACATATCCTATCAGATTTTCTTAGAGAGAACCACCTACCCTTGTGTTGAGGTCAAGATCTTCCACTCCAATCATATGGATCTTGATTTCTAGCCTCCCCAAGTTGCCTTCCACCAATCCCATCTCTTCTACCAAGCCAAACCCGTGAGAGAGATTGTGTGCTGAGGAGTCTATCATCTTGAAGCACAAGAGCAAGGAGTTCATCGTCATTACCTAGCCTATTACCTTTTGGAGGGTGGTGCCTCCTAGATTGGTTAGGTGTCGCTTGGGAGCCTCCTACTTTGTGTTGTGGAGTGAACCAAGGAGTTTTTAAGGGCAAGGTTATTGCCTACTTCATGAAGATCTACCAATAGTGAGGCTAGTCCTTCGTGGACGGAAGCCGTTATGGAATAGTCAAGGTTGCTACTTCGTGCACCCTTTTGGGTGGAGCCCTCCGTGGACTCTCGCGACGGTTACCCTCCGTGGGTTGAAGACTCCATAAACGTGGATGTACGATAGCGCCACCTATCGGAACCACGGGAAAAATCCTCGTGTCTCCAACTGCGTTTGATCTACCTATCTCAACCCTTTACTTCATATGCAATGCCTTTACTTTTCGCTGCCATATTTGTTGACATGCATGTGTAGGGTTGTTAGACTTGCTAGCTTTGCTAAAAACTGTTAAAATCTTCCAACCAATTAACTTGGGAAAAGGTTAGGTTTTAAATTACTGCTAGTAGTCTATTCCCCCCCTCTAGACACTCTTCTAGTGATCCTTCAATTGGTATCAGAGCTTCGGTCTCCATTGCTTCGGTTTAATCACCAAGGAGGAAGATGGATGTGTCTAGTATAGTGAGTTTGAGTTGTAGAGTGCCCATTCTTGATGGAGAGTACTATAGTCAACAGAAATCTTTGATGCTTGAGCTATTTAATGAATTTCAGTTGAGCAAATATGTTATGCGCCCCTATGAGCCTCCTATTGATGAATTGCATCCCACACACGAAGAGGAAATTAACATGCTTGGTAACCTAAGAACTGTCAATCTTATCGTTAGAGGTTTACCAAGATTTGTGCTTTCTCAAATGAAGAACTTTGCATGTGCATATACCTTATGGACTGATTTGGAGAAACAATATCCAAATCTTTCCTTAGGGAATCTAGATGAAATTCTTCATAAAGCCATTGTTTTTCACAAAATGAAGCCTAGTGATCCAAACTTTGATAAATGCCTATTTGAACTCCGTGATCTTATGCATGCTAAAGGATATGTCACCACTATCAACAACATTATCTTTGAAGCCATTCGCACTCATAAACTTGAACATTGTCATGATCACTATTCTAAAGAATCTCTTGTTCTTTATGACGGATTTCCCACTTGATGATGACAATGTGGAACATGGCTATTATGAAGAAGATGAGTTGTTTGACATCGAGTATGAGAAGATCATGACGAATCTGAGTCTTATGGCAAACCTTAAGGATTACATGTCCGGAGGAAAAGTGTGGATTCTCAACAGCGGATGTACAGATCATATGACTGGTGATAAAGACATGTTCCAAGAAATCACGCCTAATCAAGGTCCTCGACGGTACGTGAGACAACTCTAAGGGTAAGGTACTTAGCCTTGGTAAGGTGGCCATATCCCATGATAGCTCTATTCAAAATGTTATGCTTGTTGAATCCCTTGGTTACAATCTTCTTTCCGTATCTAGACTTGCTGATTTCGGTTTCAATGTTCTATTCAGGAAAGTAGATTGCCAAGTGTTTTGTCAAGACATTACCTGTGCCTGATACGTCTCCGTCGTATCTATAATTTTTGATTGTTTCATGCCAATATTATAGAAGTTTTACATACTTTTGGCAACTTTTTATATGATTTATTGGACTGACCTATTGATCCAGTGCCCAGTGCCAGTTCCTATTTTTTGCATGTTTTTTTGTATCGCAGAATATCCATATCAAACGAAGTCCAAATGCAATAAAAATTTACGGATAATTATTTTGGAATATTTGTGATTTTTGGGAGTTGGAATTACCGCAAACGGAGGCCCACACAGGGCACAAGACACCAGGATCCGACCCCTGAGCCAGGCGCGTGGGGTGGGTTGTGCCCACCTCGTATGTCGGTCGGAGCTCTACTTTGGGCAGAAGGAATATTATATCCTGGAAAAAATCGTGTTAAAATCTCAGAGCAATCGGAGTTATGTATCTCCGGTAATATAAGAAACGGTTTTCGGCCAGATCTGAGAACGCGAAACAGAAGAGAACAGAGAGGTGGATCCAATCTCGGAGGGGCTCCCGCCCCTCCGCCACCATAGGAGACCATGGACCAGAGGAGGAATTGTCCTCCCCATCTAGGGGGAGGCCAAGGAAGAATAAGAAGTAGTAGGGGGGCTCTCTCCCCCTCGCTCCCGGTGGCGCCGGAGTGCCGCTGGGGCAACGATCGAGACGGCGATCTACATCAACAATCTTGCTACCATCAACACCAACTCTCTCCTCCTCTATGTAGCGGTGTAACACCTCTTCTCCCTGCTGTAATATTTAATTAAACATGGTCCTCAACTCCATATATTATTTCCCAATGATCTACTGGTTATCATGTTTGAGTAGATCCATTTTTTCCTATGGGTTAATCGTGATCTTGGTTGGTATGATTGTATATTTTATTTATGGTGCTGTCCTACGGTGCCCTTCGTCTCGTGAAAACGTGAGGGGCCCCCACTGTAGGGTGTTGCAATATGTTCATGGTTCTCTTCTGGTGGGTTGCGAGAGTGACAGAAGCTTAAACTCGAGTAACTGGGGTATGACGTATGGGAGTAAAGAGGACTTGATACTTAATGCTATGATTGGGTTTCACGACCTTAATGATCTTTAGTAGTTGCAGATGCTTGCGAGGTGTCCAATCATAAGTGCATATGATCCAAGTAGAGAAAGTATGTTAGCTAATTCCTCTCCCTCATATAAAATTACAAGAATGATTACCGGTACTTGTTATCGATTGCCTAGGGACAAATAACTTTCTTGTTGACACAAACCCTTTTACTAAACACCTAACTTTTATTATCTTGCAAAGTAATTCTAGTTTTATTCTTGCAAAATAGTTCTAGCATCACTCCAACAAAATAGTTTCATATTTTTTTTAGGTAAAGCAAATGTCAAGTGTGCGTAGAGTTGTATCGATGGTCGATAGAACTTGAGGGAATATTTGTTCTGCCTTTAGCTCCTCGTTGGGTTTGACACTCTTATTTATCGAAGAAGGCTACAAACGATCCCCTATACTTGTGGGTTATCAAGACCTTTTTTTAGCGCCGTTGCTGGGGAGTTATAGCGTGGGGTGAATATTCGCGTGTGTGCTTGTTTGCTTTATCACTAAGTAGTTTTTATTTCCTGTTCTAAGTTGTTCTCTATCTTTAGTTATGGATATGGAAGACGAAACAGCAAAACAATTAGTTGTACCTGCTACTCATAGAGATGGGGAACCTCCTAAAACCCTCGATGCTCGTTATGTGAAATATATTATCCACTACTTTGATAATCTTGAGAAATCCCCATTCAACTATATAATGGGAGTAACGTTGGATCAACGTGAATACTTTGGGGATTATCGCTTGACTCATAAAGGGAAATTGTTATGGGATCAAATTCATATATTGAAGTGGTATGCTTGCAATCTATGCTCTAGATATGATTATACTTGTTGCTCTAGGATGAATACTCCACATCTTCCCTTTTCATGCAAATTTAATGAAAATGAAACCTTAGCTTCTTATGCTAATGGTATATATGATTATTATGATGTGGAACGAATAGAAGAATTTGTTGCTTTTAAGGGTGCTTGTGAAATTGAATCTTTGTTTAAAAAGTTTGAAGATTTTGATGATTCAGTTTATAGACCTGAAAATCTTGCTATCCTTAAATATTGCTGTGATAATTATAAATACAATTACGATATTGATGTGTTTATTGAGAAAGTCTCCGCTGTCCAAGAAGAGACTAATATTTTGCAAGACTCTATGGAAGAAGAAATTGATGAAACTGCGAGCTCATTGGATGAAAAAGATGATGAGGAGAGCGAAGAACAAATGGAGGAAGAGTGGATTAGCTACCCGTGCCCACCTTCTAATGAGAGTAACTCTTCAACTCATACATTATTTAATGCCCCTCCGTTCTAACCGAAGGATGAATGCTATGATAATTGCTATGATCCCGTTGATTCATTTGAAATATCCCTTTTTGATGAACTTGATGCTAGTTATGCTTGTGGCCAAGATGCCAATATGAATTATGTTTATGGAGATGAACTTGATATAGTTCCTTATGTTAATAATTAAATTGTTGCTATTGCACCCACACATGATAGTCCTATTCTCTTTTTGAATTCTCCCAACTACACTGTACTGGAGAAGTTTGCTCTTATTAAGGATTATATTAATGGGTTGCCTTTCACTATTTCACATGATAATTTTTATGAATATAATATGCATGTGCTTGCTGATCCTACTTGCAATTATTATGACTGAGGAACTACATATCCGCCTCTTTATGTTTCCAACACGATAAAATTGCAAGAAACTGCTTATACTATGCATTGGTCTTTACTTGATGTGCATGAATTGTTCTTGTATGACATGCCGATGCATAGGAAGAGATTTTTACTTTGTAATTTCTTGATATATGTTGCTTTGTGCTCACTACTAAATGCTAAATCATTGTTGATTCAAATTGGCTTTGATATACCTTGGGATCCGGGTGGATCCATTACTTGAGCACTTTATGCCTAGCTTAATGGCTTTAAAAAAGTGCTGCTAGGGAGACAACCTGGAAGTTTTAGAGAGTCATTTACTTCTGTTGAGTGCTTTTATAAAGTTTAAAAATAAAAAAATATAGAGGGGAACTTAACACTTTTTCAAAAAGAGAAGCGATTGAAAGGTGATGCATTGCGGAAGTGAGGGTCGACCTTGAACACTTGTGTTCATGCTCATGGAAACAATGTAGAATTTTTCATGAATATTATCACAAAAATAATTATCCCCTTTTGAAATTCCATTGTATTATAAAAATAATGTACCAAGGTTTGCCTTTAGGATGATTAGATTGCTTGTTGGTTTGTGTGGTGCGAAACAGAAACTTTCGCTCTAGTGCGCGATTTCTCATTTTTTACAAGAATGTCAAATGGTTCTGAAACTTTTTGTAATGGCTTTGTATACAAATGTTTTATTGTTTTATAATTTTTCAGAATTTTTAGAGTTACATAATTATGGTGGATGTTCAAATATTTACAGACTGTCCTGTTTTCACAGATTGCTGTTATAGCTTCATTATTTGCGTATGTTTGAATTCTTGTTGAAGCCTCATTGACTTGGGCACATAGAATTGTGATAGCATACAGTTGTTCATGTTTTTTTGTAATTATACAATAATGTTACATCAGTACATGATGGTATTTCATTGCCATATTCACTAACCCCGCCACTAAAAGTTTGGTTAAGTTTTGTGTGGATGAAGTGTTCGAAGATCGAGGAGGTCTCGATGTGAGGAGAAGGAGGAGATGCAAGAGTTAAATCTTGGGGATGCCAAAGGCACCCCAAGTAAATATTCAAGGATACTCAAGCGTCTAAGCTTGGGTATGCCCCGAAAGGCATCCCATCTTTCTTCAACAAGTATCGGTATGTTTTCGGATTCATTTCGTTCACATGATATGCGTAAATTCTTGGAGCGTATTTTGTGTTTATTTTTCACTTTTATTTTATGCACCATTCTGGTATGATATAGTAAATGGTTGATTTATAGAATTCTCATTGCACTTCACTTATATCTTTTGAGTATGGCTTTATAGAATGCTTCATGTGCTCACTTATATCATTTGAAGTTTGGATTGCCTGTTTCTCTTCACATAGAAAACCGTTATTTGTAGAATGCTCTTTTTCTTCACTTATACTTATTATAGAATGGTCTTTTGTAGAAAGAATTAAACTCTCTTGCTTCACTTATATCTATTTAAAGAGTCAACAGGAATTGGTCATTTGCATGGTTAGTCATAAAAGCCTACATAAAACTTATGGATCACTGAATATGATATGCTTGATTCCTTGTAATAGTTTTGCGATATAGAGATGGAATATGTGGGAGGTACTAGTAAACAGTTGTGGTTAGTAAGAATATTGATGTTAAGGTTTGTGATTCCCGAAGCATGCACGTATAGTCTCTTATTATGCTATGAAGTTGGAGCATGATTTATTATTGATTGTCTTCCTTTGCGTAGAGGTCGGGATCGCGTGATGGTTAACTCCTACCAACCCTTCCCCTAGGGGC
The DNA here is from genome assembly GCA_022496015.1 of Hordeum marinum. NCBI lineage: Eukaryota > Viridiplantae > Streptophyta > Magnoliopsida > Poales > Poaceae > Hordeum > Hordeum marinum. The sequence goes on along the minus strand of CM039677.1, from coordinate 383,795,012 downwards.
ATGCGTAGTAGTACTTTGCTTCGAGGGCTAATAAACTTTTGCAATAAGTATATGAGTTCTTTATGACTAACGTGAGTCCTTGGATTATACGCACTCTTACCTTTCCGCAATTTGCTAGCCTCTACGGTACCGTGCATTGCCCTTTATCACCTCGAGAGTCGGTGGAAACTTCGCCGGTGCATCCAAACCCGTGATATGATATGCTCTATCACACATAAGCCTTATTATATCTTCCTCAAAACAGACACCATACCTACCTATTATGGCCCTTCCATAGCCATTCCGATATATATTGCCATGCAACTTCCACCGATTCCATTTTGATGACTTGAGCATTCATTGTCATATTGCTTTGCATGATCATATAGCTGACATAATAGTTATGGCTCAGCCACCGTTCATCATTTTCCATACATGTTACACTAGATCATTGCACATCCTGGTATTGCCAGAGGCATTCATATAGAGTCATACTTTTTCATAGGTATCGAGTTGTAATTTTTATTTCTTTTGAGTTATAAGTAAATAGAAGTGTGATGATCATCATTATTCATTATTAGAGCATGTCCCAGTGAGGAAAGGATGATGGAGACTAGGATTCCCCCACAAGTCGGGATGAGACTCCGGACAATGAGAAAAAAAAGGAAAAAGGAAAAGGAAAAAAAGAAAAAAAAGAAAAGAAAAAAGAGAAAAAGAAAGAAAGAAAGAAAAGGAAAAATAATAAGAAAAAAATAATAATAAGAGAGAAGGGGCATGCTAGTTCCACACTTGTGCTTCAAAGTAGCACCATGTTTTTCATATAGAGAGTCTCCTATGTTGTCACTTTCATATACTAGTGGGAATTTTCCATTATAGGATTAGATGCACGCCCACTTAGTTTTCATATGGAGCTTTCATACACTTATAACTCGTAGTGCATTCGTTGCATGGCAATCCCTACTCCTCGCATTGATATCAATTGATGGGCATCTCCATAGCCCGTTGGTTAGCCGCATCGATGTGAGACTTTCTTACTTTTTTGTCTTCTCTATATTTACCCCTATCATCATACTCCATTCTACCTATAGTGCTATAGCCATGGCTTGCGCTCATGTATTGTGTGAGGGTTGAAAAAGCTGAAGCGCATTAAGAAGTATGAAGCAATTGCTTGGCTGACACCGGGGTAGTACATGATAAATACTTTGTGTAAAGAAGACAAAGCATGACAAGACTATATGATTTTGTAGGGATAGCTTTCTTTAGCATTGATATTTTGAAAGACATGATTGTTTGTTGGGATGCCTCAGTATTGATGTCTTTATGTCAAATTATAGACTATTGCTTTGAATCACTTATGTCTTAATATTCATGCCATGACTAGACATATGATCAAGTTTATGTTAGGTAGCATTCCACATCAAAAATTATCTTTTTTATCATTTACCTGCTCGAGGACGAGCAGGAATTAAGCTTGGGGATGCTGATACGTCTCCGTCGTATATATAATTTTTGATTGTTTCATGCCAATATTATACAAGTTTTACATACTTTTGGCAACTTTTTATATGATTTATTGGACTAAACTATTGATCCAGTTCCCAATGCTAGTTCCTATTTTTTGCATTTTTTTGTATCGCAGAATATCCATATCAAACAAAGTCCAAATGCAACAAAATTTATGAAGAACTATTTTGGAATATTTGTGACTTTGGGAGTTGGAATCACCGCAAACGGAGGCCCACACAGGGCACAAGACACCAGGATCCAACTCCTGAGCCAAGCGCGTGGCGGTGGGTTGTGCCTGTTGGAGATATTGTTGGGAGACGTAGTAGTAAATCAAAATTTTCCTACGCGTTCACCAAGATCCATCTATGGAGAAACCAGCAACGAGCAAGGGGAGAGTGGATCTTCATACCTTTGAAGATCGCTAAGCGGAAGCGTTACAAGAACGTGGTTGATGGAGTCGTACTCGCAGCGATTCAGATCGCGGTGGATCCGATCAAGTGCCGAACGGACGGCACCTCCGCGTTCAACACACGTGCAGCCCGGTGACGTCTCCTACGCCTTGATCCAGCAAGGAGGGAGGAGAGGTTGAGGGAGAGCTCCGGCAGCACGACAGCGTGGTGGCGATGGAGCTGCGTGGTACTCCGACAGAGCTTCGCTAAGCGCTACGGAGAACGAGGGGAGGAGGAGGTAGGGCTGCACCAGAGAGAGAGGGAGAACCGTGTGTTGTGCAGCCCCAAATACCTCCACTATATATAGGAGAGAGGGAGGAGGGGTGGCTGCGCCCTAGGGTTCCACCCTAGGGGTGGCGGCAGCCACCAGATGCCATCTGGCCGGCGGCTAGGGCAAGGGAGAGGTGGGGCGCCCTAGGGTGGGCCTTAAGGCCCATCTAAGCCTAGGGTTTGCCCCCCTCCACCTTTGCCACGCCTTGGGCTGGGGTGGGAGGCGCACCAGCCCACCTAGGGGCTGGCTCCCTCCCACTCTTAGCCCACGGAACCTTCCGGGGCAGGTGGGCCCACTTGGTGGACCCCCGGAACCCTTCCGGTGGTCCCGGTACACTACCGGTGACACCCGGAACACTTCCGGTAACCAAATCCTCACTTCCTATATATCAATCTTCGTCTCCGGACCATTCCGGGACTCCTCGTGACGTCCGGGATCTCATCCGGGACTCCGAACAACCTTCGGTAACCACGTACACTATTTCCCTGTAACCCTAGCGTCATCGAACCTTAAGTGTGTAGACCCTACGGGTTCGGGAGACACGTAGACATGACCGAGACACCTCTCCGGCCAATAACCAACAGCGGGATCTGGATACCCATGTTGGCTCCCACGTACTCCACGATGATCTCATCGGATGAACCACGATGTCAGGGATTCAATCAATCCCGTATACAATTCCCTTTGTCTATCGGTATGGTACTTGCCCGAGATTCGATCGTCGGTATCCCCATACCTTGTTCAATCTCGTTACCAGCAAGTCTCTTTACTCGTTCCGTAATACATCATCCCGTGACTAACTCCTTAGTCACATTGAGCTCATAATGATGATGTCTTACCGAGTGGGCCCAGAGATACCTCTCCGTCACACGGAGTGACAAATCCCAGTCTCGATTCGTGTCAACCCAACAAACACTTTCGGAGATACCCGTAGCGTACCTTTATAGCCACCCAGTTACGTTGTGACGTTTGGCACACCCAAAGTATTCCTACGGTATCCGGGAGTTACACAATCTCATGGTCTAAGGAAATGACACTTGACATTGAAAAGCTTTAGCAAACGAACTACACGATCTTTGTGCTATGCTTAGGATTGGGTCTTGTCCATCACATCATTCTCCTAATGATGTGATCCCGTTATCAACGACATCCAATGTCCATGGTCATGAAACCGAGACCATCTATTGATCAACGAGCTAGCCAACTAGAGGCTCACTAGGGACACGTTGTGGTCTATGTATTCACACATGTATTACGGTTTCCGGTTAACACAATTATAGCATGAACAATAGACAATTATCATGAACTAGGAAATACAATAATAACCATTTTATTATTGCCTCTAGGGCATATTTCCAACAGTCTCCCACTTGCACTAGAGTCAATAATCTAGTTACATTGTGATGAATCGAACACCCATAGCATTCTGGTGCTGATCATGTTTTGCTCGTGAGAGAGGTTTAGTCAACGGATCTGCGACATTCAGATCCGTATGCACTTTACAAATATCTATGTCTCCCTCCTGAATGTAATCTCGGATGGAGTTGAAGCGGCGCTTGATGTGTCTTGTCTTCTTGTGAAACCTGGGCTCCTTCGCAAGGGCAATAGCTCCAGTGTTGTCACAGAGTAGAGTCATTGGGCCCGACGCATTCGGAATCACTCCTAGGTCGGTGATGAACTCCTTCATCCAGACTCCCTCCTTTGCTGCTTCTGAAGCAGCTTTGTACTCCGCTTCACATGTAGATGCTGCCACGACGCTTTGCTTGCTGCTGCTCCAGCTCACTGCCCCTCCATTCAAAATATACACGTATCCGGTTTGCGACTTGGAGTCGTCCGGATCTGTGTCGAAGCTAGCATCGACGTAACCCTTTACGACGAGCTCTTCGGCACCTCCATAAACGAGAAACATGTCCTTTGTCCTTTTCAGGTACTTCAGGATATTCTTGACCGCTGTCCAGTGTTCCGCTCCGGGATCACTTTGGTACCTCCCTACCAAACTTATGGCAAGGTTCACATCAGGCCTGGTACACAGCATGGCATACATGATAGAGCCTATGGCTGAAGCATAGGGGATGACACTCATCTCTTCTCTATCCTTTGCCGTGGTCGGGCATTGAGTCGTACTCAATCTCACACCTTGCAACACAGGCAAGAACCCCTTCTTGGACTGATCCATATTGAACTTCTTCAATATATTTTCAAGGTATGTGCTTTGTGAAAGACCAATGAGGCGTTTCGATCTATCTCTATAGATCTTAATACCTAATATGTAAGCAGCTTCTCCAAGGTCCTTCATTGAAAAACACTTATTCAAGTAGGCCTTTATACTTTCCAAGAGTTCTATATTATTTCCCATTATCAGCATGTCATCCACATACAGTATAAGGAACGCTATAGAGCTCCCACTCACTTTCTTGTAAATACAGGGTTCTCCATAAACCTGTACAAACCCAAACGCTTTAATCACCTCATTAAAGCGAATGTTCCAACTCCGAGATGCTTGCACCAGCCCATAGATGGAGCGCTGGAGCTTGCATACCTTGTTAGCATCTTTAGGATCGACAAAACCTTCCGGCTGCATCATATACAGTTCTTCCTTGAGGAAGCCATTAAGGAATGCCGTTTTGACGTCCATTTGCCAGATCTCATAATCATAAAATGCGGCAACTGCTAACATGATTCGGACAGACTTTAGCATCGCTACGGGTGAGAAAGTCTCATCGTAGTCAACTCCTTGAACTTGTCGATAACCCTTAGCGACAAGCCGAGCTTTATAGGCGGTGACATTACCGTCTGCGTCAGTCTTCTTCTTAAAGATCCATTTGTTTTCAATGGCTCGCTTATCATTAGGCAAGTCCACCAAAGTCCACACTTTGTTCTCATACATGGATCCTATCTCGGATTTCATGGCATCAAGCCATTTGTTGGAATCCGGGCCCGCCATCGCTTCTTCATACTTCGAAGGTTCACCGTTGTCCAACAACATGATCTCTTGGACAGGATTGCCGTACCACTCTGGTGCGGAACGTGTCCTAGTGGACCTTCGAATAGCAACTTGATCTGAAGTTTCATGATCATCATTATTAACTTCCTCTCTAGCCGGTGTAGGCTCCACAGAAACAACTTCCTGTGCTGCGCTACTCTTCGGTTCGAGTGGAGGTACAATTACCTCATCAAGTTCTATTTTCCTCCCACTTACTTCTTTCGAGAGAAACTCTTTCTAGAGAAAGGATCCATTCTTGGCAACAAAGACTTTGCCTTTGGATCGTAGGTAGAAGGTATACCCAATAGTCTCTTTGGGACATCCTATGAAGACGCACTTTTCCTCTTTGGGTTCGAGCTTCTCAGGTTGAAGTTTCTTCACATAAGCATCGCAACCCCAAACTTTTAGAAACGACAGCTTAGGTTTCTTTCCAAACCATAATTCATACGGTGTCGTCTCAACGGATTTAGACGGTGCCCTATTTAAAGTGAACGCGGCAGTCTCTAATGCATATCCCCAAAATGATAGTGGTAAGTCGGTAAGAGACATCATAGATCGCACCATATCCAATAGAGTGCGATTACGACGTTCAGACACACCATTTCGCTGAGGTGTGCCTGGCGGCGTGAGCTGTGAAACAATTCCACATTTCCTAAGGTGCGTGTCAAACTCGTGACTTAAATATTCTCCGCCACGATCAGATCGTAGGCATTTTATTTTCCTGTCACGTTGATTCTCGACCTCACTCTGAAATTCCTTGAACCTTTCAAAGGTTTCAGACTTGTGTTTCATTAAGTAGACATACCCATATCTGCTCAAGTCATCAGTGAGGGTGAGAACATAACGATAGCCACCGCGAGCCTCGACACTCATTGGACCGCATACATCGGTATGTATTATCTCCAACAAGTCAGTTGCTCGCTCCATTGTTCCGGAGAACGGAGTTTTGGTCATCTTGCCCATGAGGCATGGTTCGCATGTGTCAAATGATTCGAAATCAAGTGACTCCAAAAGTCCATCAGCATGGAGCTTCTTCATGCGTTTGACACCAATATGGCCAAGACGGCAGTGCCACATGTAAGTGGGACTATCGTTATCAACTTTACACTTTTTGGTACTCACACTATGGACATGTGTAACATCACGTTCGAGATTCATCAAAAATAAACCATTGACCAGCGGGGCATGAGCATAGAACATTTCTCTCATATAAATAGAACAACCATTATTCTCGGATTTAAGAGAGTAGCCATCTCGCATCAAGCGAGATCCAGATACAATGTTCATGCTCAAAGCTGGTACTAAATAACAATTATTAAGGTTTAAAACTAATCCCGAAGGTAGATGTAGAGGTAGCGTGCCGACGGCGATCACATCGACCTTGGAACCATTCCCGACGCGCATCGTCACCTCGTCCTTTGCCAACCTTCGCTTAATCCGCAGCTCCTGCTTGGAGTTACAAATGTGAGCAACTGCACCGGTATCAAATACCCAGGAGCTACTACGAGCGCTGGTTAGGTACACATCAATAACAAGTATATCACATATACCTTTAACGTTGCCGACCTTCTTATCCGCTAAGTACTTGGGGCAGTTTCGCTTCCAGTGACCGGTACCCTTACAATAGAAACACTCAGTCTCAGGCTTGGGTCCATTCTTGTTCTTCTTCTTCCCGGCAACTTGCTTACCGGGCGCGGCAACAGCTTTGCCGTCCTTCTTGAAGTTCTTCTTACCCTTGCCTTTCTTGAAACTAGTGGTCTTGTTTACCATCAACACTTGATGCTCCTTTCTGATCTCGACCTCTGCTGATTTCAGCATCGAGTACAACTCAGGAATGGACTTCTCCATCCCCTGCATGTTGTAGTTCATCACAAAGATTTTGTAGCTAGGTGGAAGCGACTGGAGGATTCTGTCAATGACTGAGTCATCCGGGAGATTAACTCCCAGCTGAGTCAAGCGGTTGTGAAGCCCAGACATCTTGAGGATGTGCTCACTAACAGAACTGTTCTCCTCCATCTTACAGCTGAAGAACTTGTCAGAGATGTCATATCTCTCGACTCGGGCATGAGCTTGGAAAACCAGTTTCAGCTCTTGGAACATCTCATATGCTCCGTGCTGCTCAAAACGCTTTTGGAGCCCCGATTCTAAACTGTAAAGCATGCCGCACTGAACAAGGGAGTAATCATCGCAGCGCGACTGCCAAGCGTTCGTAACGTCTTGGTCCGCTGGGAGAATGGGTGGGTCACCTAGCGGTGCATCAAGGACATACAATCTCTTGGAAGCTATGAGGATGATCCTCAAGCCACGGACCCAGTCCGTATAGTTGCTTCCATCATCTTTCAGCTTGGTTTTCTCTAGGAACGTGTTGAAATTGAGGTTGACATTTGCGTTGGCCATTGGATCTACAATATAGATATTAAAGGCAATTTAAGACTAAGTTCATGATAATCGAGTTCACATAATCAAATTATTCAATGAACTCCCACTCAGATAGACATCTCTCTAGTCATCTAAGTGACACATGATCCATGTCAACTAGCCCGTGTCCGATCATCACGTGAGACGGACTAGTCATCCATGGTGAACATCTTCATGTTGATCGTATCTTCTATACGACTCATGTTCGACCTTTCGGTCTTCCGTGTTCCGAGGCCATGTCTGTACATGCTAGGCTCGTCAAGTCAACCTAAGTGTTTCGCGTGTGTAAATCTGGCTTACACCCGTTGTATGCGAACGTTAGAACCTATCACACCCGATCATCACGTGGTGCTTCGGAACAACGATCCTTAGCAACGGTGCACAGTTAGGGTGAACACTTCTCTTGAAATTTTATTGAGAGATCATCTTATTTACTACCGTCGTTCTAAGGAACTAAGATGTAAACATGATAAACATCACATGCAATCAATATAGTGACATGATATGGCCAATATCATCTTGCTCCTATGATCTCCATCTTCGGGGCACGATGATCATCATTGTCACCGGCACGACACCATGATCTCCATCATCATGATCTCCATCATTGTGTCTTCATGAAGTTGTCTCGCCAACTATTACTTCTACTACTATGGCTAACGCTTAGCAATAAAGTAAAGTAATTACATGGCGTTTATGATTGACACGCAGGTCATACAATAATGTAAGACAACTCCTATGGCTCCTGCCGGTTGTCATAGTCATCGACATGCAAGTCGTGAACCCTATTACAAGAACATGATCAATCTCATACATCACAATGCATCACATCACATCCTTTTGGCCATATCACATCACAAGGCATATGCTGCAAAAACAAGTTAGACGTCCTCTAATTTGTAGTTGCCAGTTTTTACGTGGTTGCTATAGGTTTCTAGCAAGAACGTTTCTTACCTACGCCAAAACCACAACGTGATATGCCAATTGCTATTTACCCTTCATAAGGACCCTTTTCATCGAATCCAATCCGACTAAGGTGGGAGAGACAGACACCCGCTAGCCACCTTATGCAACTGGTGCATGTCAGGCGGTGGAACCGGTCTCACGTAAGCGTACGTGTAAGGTTGGTCCGGGCCGCTTCATCCCACAATACCGTCGAATCAAGATAAGACTAGTAACGGCAAGCATATTAACAAAATCGACGCCCACAACTGCTTTGTGTTCTACTCGTGCATAGATTCTACGCATAGACCTAGCTCATGATGCCACTCTTGGGAGACGTAGTAGTAAATCAAAATTTTCCTACGCGTTCACCAAGATCCATCTATGGAGAAACCAGCAACGAGCAAGGGGAGAGTGGATCTTCATACCTTTGAAGATAGCTAAGCGGAAGCGTTACAAGAACGCGGTTGATGGAGTCGTACTCGCAGCGATTCAGATCGCGGTGGATCCGATCAAGTGCCGAACGGACGACACCTCCGCGTACAACACACATGCAGCCCGGTGACGTCTCCTACGCCTTGATCCAGCAAGGAGGGAGGAGAGGTTGAGGGAGAGCTCCGGAAGCACGACGGCGTGGTGGCGATGGAGCTGCGTGGTACTCCGACAGAGCTTCGCTAAGCGCTACGGAGAACGAGGGGAGAAGGAGGTAGGGCTGCACCAGAGAGAGGGAGAACCGTGTGTTGTGCAGCCCCAAATACCTCCACTATATATAGGAGAGAGGGAGGAGGGGTGGCTTCACCCTAGTGTTCCACCCTAGGGGTGGCGGCAGCCACCAGATGCCATCTTGCCGGCGGCTAGGGCAAGGGAGAGGTGGGGCGCCCTAGGGTGGGCCTTAAGGCCCATCTAAGCCTAGGGTTTGCCCCCCTCCACCTTTGCCACGCCTTGGGCTGGGGTGGGAGGCGCACCAGCCCACCTAGGGGCTGGCTCCCTCCCACTCTTAGCCCACGGAACCTTCCGGGGCAGGTGGGCCCACTTGGTGGACCCCCGGAACCCTTTCGGTGGTCCCGGTACACTACCGGTGACACCCGGAACACTTCCGGTAACCAAATCCTCACTTCCTATATATCAATCTTCGTCTCCGGACCATTCCGGGACTCCTCGTGACGTCCGAGATCTCATCCGGGACTCCGAAAAACCTTCGGTAACCACGTACACTATTTCCCTATAACCCTAGCGTCATCGAACCTTAAGTGTGTAGACCCTACGGGTTCGGGAGACACGTAGACATGACCGAGACACCTCTCCGGCCAATAACCAACAGCGGGATCTGGATACCCATGTTGGCTCCCACGTACTCCACGATGATCTCATCGGATGAACCACGATGTCAGGGATTCAATCAATCCCGTATACAATTCCCTTTGTCTATCGGTATGGTACTTGCCCGAGATTCGATCGTCGGTATCCCCATACCTTGTTCAATCTCGTTACTGGCAAGTCTCTTTACTCGTTCCGTAATACATCATCCCGTGACTAACTCCTTAGTCACATTGAGCTCATAATGATGATGTCTTACCGAGTGGGCCCAGAGATACCTCTCCGTCACACGGAGTGACAAATCCCAGTCTCGATTCGTGTCAACCCAACAAACACTTTCGGAGATACCCGTAGCGTACCTTTATAGCCACCCAGTTACGTTGTGACGTTTGGCACACCCAAAGTATTCCTACGGTATCCGGGAGTTACACAATCTCATGGTCTAAGGAAATGACACTTGACATTGAAAAGCTTTAGCAAACGAACTACACGATCTTTGTGCTATGCTTAGGATTGGGTCTTGTCCATCACATCATTCTCCTAATGATGTGATCCCGTTATCAACAACATCCAATGTCCATGGTCATGAAACCGAGACCATCTATTGATCAACGAGCTAGCCAACTAGAGGCTCACTAGGGACACGTTGTGGTCTATGTATTCACACATGTATTACGGTTTCCGGTTAACACAATTATAGCATGAACAATAGACAATTATCATGAACTAGGAAATACAATAATAACCATTTTATTATTGCCTCTAGGGCATATTTCCAACAGATATGCCCTAGAGGCAATCATGTATCACTACAGGAATCAGGCACTTTGCCATCGGCCATCCCGGACGGCAAAGGCTTTGTCGTCCACTAGTAGACGGCCAACGGTCCGGCTGAATAAGCCACGGTAAAGGGCGCTTTGCCGTCTGCTGGCAGACGGCAAGGACCTTTGCATATTTGTCGTCTGCCAGCGGACAGCAAAGGGCATGGATGGCACACGTGGCAACTTATGTCTGTTAAGGGCTTAATGGCATGTTTTGCCGTCTGTTGGTAGACGACAGTCTTTGTCGTCTGCCAGCGGACGGCAAATCACCTGTTTCTTTGCCGGCCTAGGTGGTTTCTTTGCCGTCTGCCAGCGGACAACAAAGAACCCACCTAGGCCGGCCTGGTGCTACCCCAGGTTGCACAGGTAGCTGCCACATGGGAGCGTTGCCGTCTGCTGGCAGACGGCAAAGCTCTTTGCCGTCTGCTAGCAGACGGCAAAGTGGCTATATAGCCCCTGTTTTTTCTGTTTTTTCTTCAAATCATTCAATTTGACAGAATATCATATATATATCTAACATATCAACAATACAAGTTTCCAACAAGCATACCAACAATTAGTTTCAACAAGCATACCAACAATAAGTTCCAACAACATATCCAACATACAAGTTTCCAACAACATATCCAACATACAATGGTTTCCAACAACATATCCATACATACATATCCAAAACAAGTTTCCAACAAGTTTCCATAAACAAAAAGGAAGCACAAGTAGAATAGTACACTCCATCAATGCAAGCTTCCTCATCTATAGCAAATCTGCAAATTAGGAAAGATGAAAGTTAGAAGAAGAAGAAGACTAGCTAAAAGAAAAAGAAGAAAAAGAAGAAGAAGAAGAATTTATCTTCTCTTTCTTTTTCTCCTCTCCTCTCCTCTTCTCCAAGGTAGTAATGCCATTTTCTATCTAACTAAGCATATCAAGTCATTTTGGAGGAAAAATGCTAATTATAGGTCATTTTATAGCTATCCTAGGTAGAATATATCATTTCGGAGCTAAGTAAGGTTATTATGTCATTTTTGAGGCAAATAAGCTAAGTATAGGTCATTTTGGAGCTAAACCAAGGTTATTATGCCATTTTTTTTACCTAAGTGAGCTAATTATGTCATAAATGAACTAGCTAAGCTAATTATAGATCATTATTGAGCTATCCTAGGTAGTTATGTCTTTTTGTACCTAAGTGAGCTAATTATGTCATAAATGAACTAGCTAAGCTAGCTATAGATCATTATTGAGCTATCCTAGGTAGTTATGCCATTTTCTAGATAACTAAGCATATCAAGTCATTTTGGAGGAAAAAATGCTAAGTATAGGTCATTTTATAGCTATCCTAGGTAGAATGTATCATTTTGGAGCTAAGTAAGCTTATTATGTCATTTTTGAGGAAAATAAGCTAAGTATAGGTCATTTTGGAGCTAAACCAAGGTTATTATGCCATTTTTTACCTAAGTGAGCTAATTATGTCATAAATGAACTAGCTAAGCTAATTATAGATCATTATTGAGCTATCCTAGGTAGTTATGCCATTTTGTACCTAAGTGAGGTAATTATGTCATAAATGAACTAGCTAAGCTAGCTATAGATCATTATTGAGCTATCCTAGGTAGTTATGCCATTTTCTAGCTAACTAAGCATATCAAGTCATTTTGGACAAAAAAATGCTAAGTATAGGTCATTTTATAGCTATCCTAGGTAGAATTTATCATTTTGGAGCTAAGTAAGGTTAATATGTCATTTTTGAGGAAAATAAGCTAAGTATATGTCATTTTGGAGCTAATTAGGTCATTTCTTAAGCTAAGTATGCATTTGTTAAGCAAAATACTTGGGAAAACTTACCATCATCACGGAGGTGGAGGATCGGTCGGGTTTGTGCCAGGGTGAGTGTGAGAGCCTGGCTTAATAGGAATGATAGACTACTCATATAAACAAGGAATTCCTTCTTTTCTGGGAGCCCACTTGAAAAGAACTCCAAAGTTAAGCCTGCTTGGCTTGGAGCGATTCTAGGATGGGTGACCAACCGGGAAGTTGGTCCTGGGTGTGCACGAGTGAGGACAAAGTGCGTAGGAAACACTAGTGTTGGTCTATGGGGCCAGTCTAGATCCCGCCAGGCATAACGGGGTGTTACAATTGGTATCAGAGCCGACCCTTGCGGTTACATGGGCATGCGCGGGTCAGGTGCACGGGCATGTGGCGCATGGCTTGTGTGGCCTATCATGGCACAGATCATGGCACATGTGCCGGACTGGACGCACATACGTGTGCCAAAAGGGAATGTTCCTGATGGGCCGACGACGACATCCGTTCCTTTGAGTGGGGGTGTATGTGAGAGCCTGGCTTAATAGGAATGATAGACTACTCATATAAACAAGGAATTCCTTCTTTTCTGGGAGCCCACTCAAAAAGAACTCCAAAGTTAAGCGTGCTTGGCTCGGAGCGATTCTAGGATGGGTGACCGACCGGTAAGTTTGTCTCAGGTGCGCACGAGTGAGGACAAAGTGCGCAGGAAAGACTAGTGTTGGTCTGTGGGGCTAGTCTAGATGCCGCCAGGCGTAACGGGGTGTTACAATGAGACGTAGAAGGACCGGTCAGGGTTGCGGCAGACGCAGAAGGATCGGTCGATGCTTGTCGGGAGGCACGCTGCACCAAAGATCATTTGCAATGTCTCTTTAGCATGATGCAACTCAAATGTGAATACTAGTAACTAATGACCATTCAAATGAAACTCACCGTGGGTGCTATAGCAATATGGGGCATCGACGGAGGGGTCTGACCATTGTTCTGGCACACGGTGTGCACATTTTGGTTTCATGAGTAATTCATATTAGTTAGTGATGAAACGAACATTACATGCATGATTTGGCTAATATGCAGGAGAAACTTACCACGAGGAGCTTGTATAGGGCCCGGTGAGCCACGTCGTTCTGGTTCCTCTCCTCCTCCAAGAGCCTAGCCGTCCTCTCCTCCATGTCCCTCTCCCTCTGTGCCGCCTGCCTGTTTGCCTCTGCCAGAAGCTCCTGGGCCCTAGCCTCAATGGCGAGCTCCATTGGCCGTGGACGAGGCCTTATCTCAGGATCAGAGCTCGTTTGGCGCTTTTGATCTTCGGGAGAGTCCTAGGACAATGTATCAGTCCATCCCCAATGGCTATGGAGCCATGGGGCCTCCCGCCACCAGATATCATCACGAGCTCTGGATCGAAAGGACTCTAGCTCAGGTTGAAATCCTCCCCTTTCCTCGCCTTCCCCTCATCTCTGTACCTCACGAGCTTGTTGTGGGAGGAGATGTTGCTGAAGCTCTCTGGATGATCGAGGTCATCCTCAGAGAATGCCTTGGCCTTCTTGTATGAGGCAGTATGGGCCATGGCATAGAGGTCGAGCAAAGGTGGCACCTCCTTCTTGTTTTCTCGCGCCTAAAAGGGAGGAACAAAATATTAGTTAAGGGCTCAAGCTAGCATGAAAAATGAAATTGCATGAATCATGAAGCAAACCACATACCTAGTGACCCCCGTACTCAAACAGGTTGGAGATCCCTTAATGGTGTGGCACACCTCTCATTTGGGCACGCTTATCCTTGGCCTTGTTGTGTTCGGCTAGCCATTGGGGAGAGCACCACTCATCCACCAATGCCTCCCAACAGTCCATCCTATCCGCACACCATCTCGGGGGCACCTAAGTTAGACAAGAGAAATTTTAGTGCTACGCCTACGAATCAAATCAAAGAAACTAAGTACAAGGCCTTAAGAATAGATAATTACCTTCATTAACTTCTCCTTACTCAGATAATTTTTGCGGCACTTCTTCTTGGCCCTCTTACTGTTAGTCAAGGCATAGTAGTCTCGAATAGCCTGCACCCGAGCCTCGTGCCGTAAGTTCTGAAGTAGGCGCTTGCACCCGGCTTCGAGAACAACAGCCGCTTTTGCCTCGTCTTCCTCAAGACACCTGTAGAAGGTCTGCAATCAAACAAGACAACACTGATTAGTACAATCACTAGGTGCTGTTGATTTTTAATTCTGTAAAGGAGAAATTACCCAAAAGCGACGGATTACAATGTCAGCCACCGTCTCGCACAAGACACCATCGACCATCTCCTTCGGCGGGGCCGGGGCAGCCATGTACAGCTCCTAGGTCAGTGCTACCTGTGGAGCCTCACCGGGCAACTGGACCTTCCCCGGGAAGTGGTGCCGAAGAAGCACACCAAGGATCTGGTTCGGCCTGCGGACACCATGCTCGTATTTCAAACCCCTGCAGTATGACAAGGCCAACACATTAGATATTAATTTGAAGAAACATGAAGGAAAAAGGTTAAAAAGAGTAAATGCACTTACTTCTCCGCATTAGGCGCAATCAACCACCTCTGCTCGCGGGTCGTCGGCATGGGCGGGAGCTTTGTACAACCACGCTGGTAGACCTTCTTGCCATCCTCAACCAGCTCGCCCTCGCTATAGGTGTCCTTAGACAAGTTGTCCTCGCCACCATCAGCATGGCCACTAGCCTCCGGAGTCACATGGGACGAAGACTCTGGGCCCGAGTCTCCTAGGACGAAGACTCTGGGACCGGAGTCTCCTGGGATGAAGGCTCGGTGACCCGAGGCTCGTCGACCCGAGGCTCGTGGACCGGAGTCCGAGACGGGTCCAAGTCAGACGGTTCCACCTGAGACAGAGCACTCCTATGGTCGGGAGAATCAGCTGGGGGTGGCGGCGAGGAAGGCGCAGCAACCTTCCTACCTCTAGCACCTCTCTTCGTCTTCCCCCGACCTCTGTCGGTCGAAGAAGAAGCGCCCGCCGGTGTCTGCATGCTGTATACCAGCGCTCTCCGGAGTTGCTGGGGTGGAATAACAGCACCCCTCCCAGCATGCGCCGAGGAAGGAGGCTCAGATCCCTCTCGACCCGAGCCCACCATCTGTCAACACCTGCAATGACAAAGAGTGAACGAAATTAGTTCAACATAAAAAAATTGAATACCTAATAACATGAACTAATTAATAATATATATGTACATAATAATAATCGAATACCTCACATTACTAATATTAATCTTCATTGTCTATATATGCTCCGGGATCAATAAATGCATAATCATCGTCACTATCAGTAATGATGTGCTCATCAACATCATCAATAAATGCATCAACATGTGGAAGGCCTCTATGTAATCGGTCAAGCATTGTCAGGTCATCTGCAGCAGTAAGCTCTTCTTCTTCTTCCGTATCTTCTTGTTCCGGCTCAGGGGTGAAGTCGGGTTCACTCTCGCTGTCGACCTCAATGTTCTGGGGTGAAGTAGAGCGGTTCTTGAAACGTTTTTTGGAAACACGTGTTTCTTGGAAGAATTCTCCTTCATATGTGTCTAGGTTAATGTGAGGTTCATAATCATCTTCATTGAGGCGAGGTGGTCCAAAATGTGGCGACACATCATAAACGACATCCCAACCTTTCAAATTTGGATCCGTTTGGCAGGCCCACGGTAGATAGAAAACTTGGGTCGCCTGTTGAGCCGTAATATAGACATCGGGAACATCTAAATGGGTGCTTTGTTTGATTTCGACTAGCCCTATATGTTCATGAGTCCTTCTAGTCTCCTTCGGTTGGAACCAATTACATTTGAAGACTACGACGTTTGGTGGGTTTTCACCAAAGAATGTAAGTTCATAAATTGCTTCAACTCTTCCATAATACTCGACCCCTTCTTTGCCGACAGCGGAGACACAACAATTTGTAGACTTCCGGTTGGCCATAGATAGCTCTTTGCCAAAAGTATGAAAGTGATACCCGTTGATGTCGTATTTGTCAAATGAACGGACCTTATAGTCAAAACCATTAGCGACTTGTCTCAATTCGGAGTCCATAGACTCTGCATTAGCCTACAAGTTTAATACGAAAGGATTGTTGCATTAGCCGAAAACTAGGCGAAGAAATGAAATCATCTAATTAATGGAAATTACCATTTGCTTGAACCAAGAGATGAAACCGGGATAGCCGCCTTCATGCTTTGCCAGAAGCTCATACTCTTCGATGGAATCCTTTTGGATCACCGCTCCATCTGAGAATTTGGTGACGTATCGACTGTATCACATATCCGCGAATAAGAGCATTTCAAAGGAATTAGAAGTTGCGAAACAATGTACCGACAACTTACTTGATGTACGGCCGCACATCTGTTAGGTTGTTGAAGATATACAACGAAATGGTCTACCATTCTTCGACATCCAACGCTATTGATTTTGAAGCACCGGCTGGTGCGAGCTTCCCTTTGAATAGGCTGAGGTTGGATCAATGTTTTTCTTGGTCGCCATCATTGTACCGAGGCTTCGGATTATGCAAATGATGATTCTTGGCTTTGTAGTGTGCTTTCAGGAAGAACAACAGGGAGGATGTGTACCCGGAGAACAACAGGGAGGCACTGACGAAATTCTGCATCGGATCCGGAGCAGAGCATATGGGAAAACGAACCCAATCTACACATACTCGGGCTGTCCGTGGATAACATTGGACAATTCAAAAGAATCACGGTTATAAATATGCTAATGAATGCATATTTATAGATGCAACCCTTTCGAATAGGAGACGCATAGTGGTCACGCATACTGATGATTGAAGATACCTATAGCTAGCAAGTTTCATCGGCACGAAGACCGGAATAGAGGAAATGAAGGGGGCAAGAGGAGATGTCATTTGTGCTCACCCACGAACGCAGGGGCGGAGCCTGTAGAATGCACGGGGAGGTCGTTGAACACCAGACTCTCGCAATGATGAAACAACTGCACATTTAAATCCACCTGATCAACAAAAATATGATGTTCTGTATAACAAGATCGAAAAATATATGACCTAACTCATAATTCACAAATATATGACCCGTGTCGTGTTGGGGTCAGGGTGTCAGGGGTGTCGTGTCGGGGTCGGGGTATCGGGGGTTTCGTGTCGGGGTTGGGGTATCGGGGGTGTCGTGTCGGGGTAGGAGTGTTGTGTCGTGGTTGGGGTTGCCGTGTCGAGGTGTCGGGGTGTCGTGTCGGGGGTCGGGGTGTCGTGTCGGGGTGTCGGGGGTGTCGTGTCGGGGTCGGGGTATCGGGGGTGCCGTGTCGGGTTGTCGGGTCGGGGGTCGGGGTGTCGGTGGTGTCGTGTCGGGGTCGACCCTCGACTCCTTTTCCCCTCGATCCTCGACCCCCGACAATCTAAATAAACCTAAAGTAAATCTAGGGGTGTCAGAGTCTCGGGGGTGTCGGCGGTGTCATGTTAGGGTCAGGGTCAGGGTGTCGTGTCGGGGTCAGGGTGTTGGGGGTGTCGTGTCGGTGTCAGGGCATCGGGGGTGTCGTGTCGGGGTCGGGGGTGCCGTGTCGGGGTGTGGGGGTATCGTGTCGGGGGTCGCGGTGTCGGGGGTGTTGTGTCGGGGCCGACCCTCAATCCTCGACCCCTGACAATCTAATTAAACCTAGCTAAACTAAATCTAAATAAACCTAGCTAAACTAAATCTAAATAAACCTAACTAAACTAAATCTAAAAAAACAAAAAAACAAAAAGACAAAAAATCACCTTTTTAGGCGACGGTGCGGCTTCGGCGGCAGCGCGGGGCTAGGCGGCGCAGCGCCAGTGGTGAGGGGGGCGGCGTGGCACGGCTCCGGTGGTGGGGCGCGACGCGGCTCCGACGGTGGGGCGGGGCAGCATGGTGGCCGCGGCCTGCGTTCGCTGGGAGGGGCGGCCGAGGCGGGGCTGGGAGGGGCGGCGGGCATCGGTGGGCGGGGCTGGCCGATGGCGGCGGGAGCTCCGGGGGGTGGCACGGGGGCCGGCGGCGTCTCAGGCACGAGGCGGCACGCTCTGGTGAGGTGAGGGGAGAGAGAGGGTGGGGCGACGGGGTGGGCTACGGGGGCTCCGGGGGGTAGCGTGGGGGCGGCGGCGGGGGCTCTAGGGGGAACGTGGGGGCGGCGGTGGCTCGGGCACTGGGGACGGCGCAAGTGATGTGAGGGAGGGAGAGAGAAGGGAGAGAGAGGGGTGGGGCGCAGGGGTTAGGTAATCTCTTTGCCGTTTGCTAGCAGACGGCAAAGTGACTAGCTAGTGGGGTGGGGCTAGTGGGTACGGACATTAATTCTTTGCCTTCATTAGCTGACGGCAAAGAATCTTTGCCGTCCGCTAGCGGACGGCAAAGAAACTGTTCGTTAGCTGGTACCCGTTAGTGGGCCACCCTTCCTCTTTGCCGTCTGCTAGTGGACGGCAAAGCTAGTTTGTCGTCCGCTTGCACACGACAAAGAACTAGCTGATGGCTAAGAGCTTCTTTGTCATCAGCTAGTTCTTTGTCGCCTCTTTTCTAGAAACTGATGGCAAATAGCTGCTTTGCCGTCTGCCAGCTGACGGCAAATAACTGGCATATGGCAAATTTGCTGTTTCCAGTAGTGTATGATAATATTTCCTATGTGTTTATGAATAAAGATAGTCCTTGGACATTATCATTAATGTCTATTAACAAGTATGTGACTTGTTTGTCAGACTATGCATTGTATGATGACTATCCTAAATGGTCCCTAGTTGAAAGGGTTGTGTGGATGCGCAGCCACTTAGACTAGCATATGACATGGTGAATGGTCCGGTCTCATTGACCATGTAGCATTGGATGGTAGCCGGATAATATGGACTCAGAAATGTCTGGTCGGATTCGACATAGTCGGATCCGAGTCGAGATAAGGTCTAAGTTGGACAGGCCCAACTATGAGACGCAGCGATAGGTCACCTGCGAGTCTCTAGTACAACATATGTTCTATGTCCTAAGACCTGAACTGGCGCATGTACTCGGGATGGTGACAAACTTACTTTGGGCCGACCAAACGCTACTCCGTGACTGGGTAGTTACAAAGGTAGGTTTCGGGCTTGTCCAGACCCATGCTGCGAGACATGGTCGAGCAAGATGGGATTTGCCCCTCCTACCAGGAGAGATATACTCTGGGCCCCCTCGGGTGATCCGACCTGGATAAGCATGGCCATGCGATGAGGATTATGAGATAATCCGAAGTGTTGGTCAGATTCACCGGAACAAGAAAGAGGTCGTGCTGCAACAAGGATGACCATGTTGCCTTGTGCACGACAACATATATCGTGTGGCAAAGGGAACAGAAGTGTGAAGTACATGTTCGCCTAACCAGCTTCATCGAACACTTGGAGTCGGCACGTCTTGCTAGAGGCCGCTACCGACCGGTCGAGTCAAATGTGATGTGACTAGCGACCAAGTGACCGAGAACCTAAGGGTTCGCATGTTGGAAATATGCCCTAGAGGCAATAATAAATTGGTTATTATCATATTTCCTTGTTCATGATAATCTTTTATTATCCGTGCTATAATTGTATTGAGACTTAGATGCATGTGTGGATACATAGACAAAACCATGTCCCTAGTATGCCTCTCGTAGACTAGCTCGTTGATCAAAGATGGTTAAGATTTCCTAACCATAGACATGAGATGTCATTTGATAACGGGATCACATCATTAGGAGAATGATGTGATGGACAAGACCCAAACTACAAACGTAACATATGATCATGTCAGTTTATTGCTACTGTTTTCTGCATGTCAAGTATATGTTCCTATGACCATGAGATCATGCAACTCACAGATACTGGAGGAGTGCCTTTTGTGTATCAAACGTTGCAACGTAACTGGGTGACTATAAAGGTGCTCTACAGGTATCTCCGAGGGTGTCTGTTGAGTTGGCATGGATCAAGACTGGGATTTGTTACTCCGTGTGACGGAGAGGTATCTCAGGGCCCACTCGGTAATACAACATCACAATAAGCCATGCAAGCAATGTGACTAAGTGTTAGTCACGGGATCGTGTATTACGGAACGAGTAAAGAGACTTGTCGGTAACGAGGTTGAACTAGGTATGGAGATACCAACGATCGAATCTCGGGCAAGTAACATACCGAAGAACAAAGGGAACATCATATGGGATTAACTGAATCCTTGACATAGAGGTTCGACCGATAAAGATCTTCGTAGAATATGTAGGAACCAATATGGGCATCCAGGTCCCACTATTGGTTATTGACCGTAGAGGTGTCTCGGTCATGTCTACATAGTTCTCGAACCCGCAGGGTCTGCACACTTAAGGTTTGGAGACGTTTTGGTAGTATAGAGTTATGTATGGTGGTGACCAAAGGTTGTTCGGCATCCCGGATGAGATCCCGGAAGTCATGAAGAGCTCCGGAATGGTCCGGAGGTAAAGATTGATGTATAGGAAGTCCTATTTTGGTCGCCGGAAAAGTTTCACGCTCATCAGTAGTGTACCGGGAGTGCTGGTAGTGTACCGGGAGACCATCGGGAGGGGTATTTCGACCCAAGAGGCTACATAGGCTGTGGGAGAGTAAATACTAGCCCTTTGTGGGCTGGTGGAAGTCCCACACAAGGCCCATGCGGCTGGAAAGAAAAGCCCAAAGAGAAAAGGTGGAAAAAAGGCAAAAAGGCAAAAAAAAAAGGAAGAGTCCTAATCCTACTAGGATTGGAGGAGGAGGAGGAGTCTCCTCCCTAGCTTTTGCTGAAGCCTCCTAGTGGGCTTTGCCCTTGCTCCAAGCCTCCTCTCTTCCTCTTATATATACTAGAGGTTTTAGGGTTTTGGCACAGGATTTTAGCGACGTGCTGCCCGTTCCTCCAGTGCATAGTTTCTCCTCTAGATCGGATTTCTGCAGTGCTTAGGCAAAGCCCTGCCGGAATAGCTCCACCACCATCACCGGATTGCCGTCACGCTGCCGCCTCCTCTACCTCTTCGCTCCCTCTTGCTGGATCAAGAAGGAGGAGATCGTCATCAAGCTGTACGTGTGCTGAACGCGGAGGTGCCGTCCGTTCGGCGCTACATCGGAAGGACCGTGATCAAGGTCGCGAGACGGATCGTGATGAGATTGTGGGATGGATCGTGATGAGTTCGCGGGATGGATCATGATGAGATCGCGGGACGGATCGTGATGAGTTCGCGGGACGGATCATGATTAGATCGCGGGACGGATCGTCATGAGATCGCGGGATGCTCGGCGATTTGGATCGCGAAGACGTTCGACTACACTAGCTGCGTTTCTTAACGCTTCCCGCTTAGCGATCTACAAGGTATGTAGATCCACTCTCCCTCTCATAGATGCTCATCACCATGGATAGATCTTGCATGTGCGTAGGAAACTTTTTGTTTCCCATGCAACGTTCCGCAACAGTGGTATCATGAGCTAGGTCTATGTGTAGATGAGATCTCGAGTAGAACACAAAGAGTTTGTGGGCATTGATGCTTAGATTGCTTCCTCCCTTGGTCGTGTTTTTGTTCAGCGGTATTGTGAGATGAAGCGGCCCAGACCAACATTACTCATACGCTTACGAGAGACCGGTAGATGGCTTGCGGGTGCTAGTTTCTCTCACTTTAGTTGGATAGGATTCGACAAAGGCGTTCCTTGAGAAGGTTGAAAAGCAACTAGTGTATCACCGTTGTGGTTTTTGCGTAGATGAGAATTGTTCTTTCTAGATACCCGTAGCATCCATGTAAAACATGCAACAACAATTAGAGGACGTCTAACCATTTTTTGCAGGGTATGTTGTGATGTGATATGGCCAATTACATGATGTGATATCTCTGATGTATAAGATGATCATGTGATGTACAAATTATCACTACTTGCATGTCGATGCGTACGGCAACCAGCAGGAGCCATAGGGTTATCTTTAATTATTGTATGACCTGCGTGTCAACCATTAAGCACTATGTAATGCTTTACTTTACCGCTAAACGGTAGCAATAGTAGTAGAAGCATGGTGGGCGCGACAACCCCGATGGCGACACGTTGATGGAGATCAAGATGATGGAGATCATGGTGTCATACCGGTGATGATGGAGATCATGCCAGTGCTTTCATGATGGAGATCAAAAGCACAAGTTCATGGCCATATCATGTCACTTATGATTTGCATGTGATGTTAATCCTTTTATGCAACTTGTTTTGCTTAGGACGACGGTAGCATTATAAGGTGATCCCTCACTTAATTTCAAGATAAATTGTGTTCTCCCCGAGTGTGCACCGTTGCGAAAGTTTGTCGTGTTGAGACACCATGTGATGATCGCCTGTGATAGACTCTACGTTCACATACAACGGGTGCAGGCCAGTGTTGCACATGCAGGACACTCGGGTTAAACTTGACGAGCCTAGCATGTACAGACATGGCCTCGGAACACAAGAGACCGAAACGTCGAACATGAGTCATATAGTAGATAGGATCAACATGATGATGTTCACCATTGAAACCACCTCAACTCACGTGATGATCAGACTTGAGTTGGTGAATTTGGATCATGTATCACTCGAATGACCGGAGGGATGTCAATTTGAGTGGGAGTTCTTAAGTAATATGATTAATTGAACTCATTATCATGAACATAGTCAGTAGTGACTTTGCAAAATTATGTTGTAGATTACTAGCTCACGCTATAGCTCCCTTGAATTTTATATGTTCCTAGAGAAATAGAGTTGAAAGATGATGGTAGCAATATTGCAGACAGGGTCCGTGATCTGAGGATTGTCCTCATTGCTGCACAGAAGGCTTATGTCCTTAATGCACCGCTCAGTGCACCAACCCCTCTAGCGTCGTCTGTAGATGTTGTGAACATCTGACAGGCATGTTCTGATGACTACTTGATAGTTTAGTGTGTTATGCATTATGGCTTAGAATTGAGGCTCCGAAACGTTTTGAACGTCACGGAACATATGAGATGTTCTAAGAGCTGAAATTAGGATCTCAGGCTTGTGTCCGTGTTGCGAGATATGAGATCTCCAACAAGATTCTTTGCCTGCAAGATGAAGGAAAATAGCTCAATCGTTGAGCATGTGCTCAGATTGTCTGGGTGCTACAATCGCTTGAATTGAGTGGGAGTTGATCTTCCAGATAAGATAGTGTAGCGACCCGACTCAAAATGAGTCAAGCCTCTGTGTGTTCTGTGCCATCCCTGGATCAGTATGCTGGCACACACAGTACATCAATGTATATATCAAAGTGCAATCACATGTAATTAACGTAAAACTGATATATACCTTAAACTCTCAGCGGAAACAGTCAACGGGAGTGGAGTCCCAATAACACCAACGGCAGGTTGAGTGCAGAGCGTAACCCTGAATCGTACTCTTACCCGTCGTAGAGCTTATATGCAACATAAGACGTTGGAGCCGTGTAGGTCAGTACATTAAATGTACCGGCAAGATCACCATAGTAGAACAGAAGATAAAAACTATTCTATATGCAGTAAGGCTTTGTGGCTGTGTGTCTGAGTTTTTTTGCAGAAAAGCTGGTTTATTTTCTTTTCCTACAACAAAGAAAATATCAGGAGTTTTCACTACAGAGTTACCTAACATGACATGGTTCCGCCAACCGATGTCTTAATGCCCACAAGTATCATAGGTTGCCCACAATTAATTATCAGCCTAGTGTTGAGAGTTCAGAGATAGATCCAAGACCAGAGGCTCAAATTGTCCGTAACCGGGGACACGGCTAATCGATTAGGTTTAACACTGCAAAGTGTTGTGTACTTTACCCACAAGATTCGTTCCCTCCTGGTAAGTCCTTGCACTGACGAGTGTTTGAGAACAGGACGAATGAAACATGGTCTTTCAAAGTGTTTCCCTGACTACTGTCAGTGCCCATCCAATCCTAACGTCGACTACATCTCGTAGCACTGCCCAGCCAGGGTCACAACAAAGATCAACCAAGCCAGAGCCCATAATGACTTGTGGCTACACAGGTAAGCTTCCGGGCATGAAGTATTCATCCGTCTCTTTGAGTCTAGGTGAAGCTTTCCGCGTGAATACTGGCACTTCCCCAGCAACACCTAGGCTAACCACTGGCTTCCTTAGGGCGCCATTCCAACCATCCTTCACCCAGTAATTTGTATTGAAAACTTGTTTCTCGAGTCTCGAAGTCTTGAGGTCTTGAAGATGCAGGACTTGAAGATGCCTTCCTGAAGTTGTCGTCTTGACGTAGAGTCCTCCTTCTCACACCACTCACGATCACTCATACCAGACCCCGTCTACTTTAGCATAGCATTGAAATAACTAACATTCCCGGGGCTTTAGTAACAAGTGGTGGGTTCCTACCTCATGCATTCTACTCAACTACAAGAATTTCAATAACACTACTGGAGGGATTTGTTGAATGATGTCACTACATGCAATAAAACAATAGGTATGAAATGGATGGTCAAAGTGAACTTGCCTGTACTGTTGATGAAGAATAATATCGCTCTCAGAAGTAACTTGATAGACTATTCGTCACTCTCCAATAAAAATCTATTTAATCAAACATTGCATTCTTATAAGCAATCATACTAGCAGTCAAATACTAACAATCAAAAAGGCAACACAAAACCAAAAGCAACATGGTTGTGATGAAGGAAATACTTAAGACAAAACTCAAAATAACAAAACTACATCAACACACCTAAGGTGGTGATGAAGGAAATACTTAAGACAAAACTCAAAGTAACAAAACTTCATCAACACAACCAAGGGTTGGTTTTCCCTACAAATGATCCTATTTTCAGAAGTAACTAAACAAAAACAAACTAAAATATAACAAAAGTATTTTAGTAAATATTTTATTAGCAAAAAGAATTACTTTTGAAGAACAACTAATAATTAAGAAAACAATACTCTAACAACTTAAGTTCTTGTCTACTAGAACATATCAGCAGAAAATACCAAGTTAATAAATGAAAAACAAGTTTTTAAAACAAATAGAAAGTATTTTCTCACAAGTCTTTATTTTGCAAAAAGAACTAATTGAAAAGCTTTTATAAAGATTCTTCTTTTGATATAAAGCAAGGTCATCCTTGGCTTAAACCACAAACAATCTCAACTATAATACAAATTGTTTCTGGTCTAAACTTAGATTGACAGAACATAAAAGTTATAAAACAATTTGTGGAAAACTATTTTCAAATAGTGGATCAAACTAGCAATGAAAATCCAATTGCAAGTTATAATTGAACTAGAATTGATTTTTCATTCAATCAAATAGTAAAATAATATTTTTTTGGAGGGCTACTGTTATCTAACAGAAAACTTTATAAAATCTATCAACTTATATAAAAGAAAATAAATTAAAACAATTTAAAACAAAAGAAATATAAATAAACCAAAAAGAAGACCTAAACAGAATCTGTTTTGCTAAGAATACTAATTTAAAATATTCTAAAATTTTCCTAACTCTACCTACTGATAACTAAGGTCACTATTGACAAGTAGCAAAAAGAATCAACTCAAAATATATGTTTAAACTCAAGATATTCAGAAAATAAGATTTGAATCAAATCTGTTTGAATTCATTTCCAAATTATTCAAATATGGTCAAACTTGATATCTACAGAAACTAGAACAAATTTTTGACACAATGCAAAAAGAATCAAATTAAAATACCTAAACAAATAAAAGATATAAGCAAAATAAAAACAGAACCTATTCTGTTTTCTAAAACAAAAACAGAAAAGGAAAAAAAACTAAACTAATGGACAGGGGGTGACGTGGCAGGTTCTGATAGGCTATGGAGGGGTGCGTGTTCTAATGTTTCGGGCGAACAACCGATGCTTAAAGAAAAAAATTTCGGCTAAACTAAACCAAGGAAAAAACGGCCGGTTCATTTAATTTAAACCGAAGGGGTACGGGTTCTAATCGTGGCCCTAGATCTACGATGGAACGGCTGAAAGAGAGAGAGGGGCTCACAGGGGAGGGGTCGCCGGCAATGGAGTTTCTCTGGCAAGGCCGAGGCGGCAAGGTCGACGGGGAGGCGTCTTCGGTGGTCTTCCGGTCACGGCAAAGGCACCAGCCGATGCAGACGAGGATGGCGAGTCGGGTGGTGGCGTTAGCGAGGCTCGAGGGCGATGGGGTTGAGCGGGGCGAGCTCGGGAGCGGTGGTGGTGCTCGAGCGTCGACGGGGAGAGGATCTCCGGTGGTTTTGGGGGCACGGCGAGTGCACGGGGAGGTGCGGGCGAGGGTGGTGGAGAGGATGGCGTGCTCGGGTAGCGAGAGGGGTGGCTAGGGCGAGCACGGGAGCGGCAATGGCACGACGGCGTCCGGTGGATTCCGGCGAGCGATGGTGGAAAGGAGAGGGCACAGGCAGAGGGGGAAATGGGCGGAACTGGTAGAGGTGAGGCAGGGGGTCCTTATAGGGGCCTCGGGGCGGTCGGGGAAGGAAAGAGGCGAGAGGTCTCCGGCTCGGGGTCGCCGACGTGGAGCGGGGCGAGATGGAGGGGACGACCGCGGGGTTAGCGGGATCGGTCGGTGGGGCCGGGGCGTCAGCGAGAGAGAGGGAGAGGGCGCGGTCAGCTGTGACCGTTGCGGAGGGGTTTCGGGGAGGGATTAGGGCCGGTGGGCTTTAACATACGTTAATAGTTTCCTTTTTATTAATTGCCAGAGCATTAAAATATCATTAAGGCATTCAAAACCTGTCCAAAAATTAAAGTTTTATATACCAAAATTAAAATATGAGGGAAATCAATGCCATTGAATGAACATTTTTCCACGGCCAAATTAAATACTTTAAAAAAAATTATTTTTCAGAAATTTCCTAAATGGCTTTATTTATTTTTGCAAATATTTTTCAAATAACCCCTTGGGTTTTATGGTTCAAATACTTCACAAAATTACCCCTGGTTTGGAGTGTCATATTACTCCTCTCAAAAACTTGTCAGGGGTTTTAATGCTTACAAATTTCAAATAGGAAAATCAAATATGAAAGTGATCTCCATATCAGAAAATTTTCAAATAGTTTTCAAAATTCACTTCTCAAATCCTTTTTTTAAACTTCCAACTCATATTTCATATAATTTGAAGAAGTCCTTTTATCCTCTCTCATGAAAATCATTGAGTTGCATAAAGTTTCTGAATTTGAAATATTTTCAAATGAAATTCAAACCATTTTCAAATCCCTTTCCATTTCTTTAAATGGAAGAAGTCATATCATCTTCACTCTGGGATTTTGTGATGAAATGAATTTGAATTCTTGCAGAGTGAAAGTTTTAGGAAAGACATTTCATTTCCTCTCATTAAACTTTCAAAAGTTTCAAATTTCACTCACTTTGAATCACTCAATCAAAAAAACACTCATTCTAATATTTATTATAACATTCCAAAATTTGGGATGTTATAGATAGTGATTGATATAGTTCTCCAAGTCACTGTCACTAAGATACTAGAACTTGGTGATGAACTATAAAACGTCAGCGATAGATATAATGATCCCTGAGTTGTTCGCGATGTTTGACACCGCGAAGGTAGAAATCAAGAAGGAGCGTCAAGTGTTGATGGTTAGTCAAACCACTAGTTTCGAGAAGGGCAAGAGCAAGGAGGGAAACTTCATGGATAGCAAGTCAGTTGCTGCTCCAGTAAAGCAACCCAAAGTTGAACCCAAACCCGATACTAACTGCTTCGATTATGAGGAGAGCGGTCGCTGAAGCGGAACAACCCTAGATACTTGGTAGATAAGAAGGCTGACAACGTTAACAGAAGTATATTTGATATACGTGTTATTGATGTGTACCTTGCTAGTACTCCTAGTAGCACCTGGGTATTGGATACCGGTTCGGTTGCTAAATGTTAGTAACTCGAAATAAAAGCTACGGAATAAACGGAGAACTAGCTAAGGGTGAGGTGATGATGTGTGTTGGAAATGTTTCCAAGGTTGATGTGATCAACATCGCACGCTCTCTCTACCTTCGGGATTAGTGACGAACCTAAATAAATGTTATTTGGTGTTTTGCGTTGAGCATGAACATGATTAGATTGTGTTTATTTCAACACGGTTATTCATTTATGTTAGAGAATAATGGTTATTCTATTTACATGAATAATATCGTCAATGGTCATGCACCCAGTGAGAATGGTTTGTTGAATCTTGATCGTAGTAATACACATGTTCATAACATTGATGCCAAAAGATACAAAGTTAATAATGATAGTACCACATACCTGTGGCACTGCCGCTAAATGTCATAATGGTATAAAGTGCATGAAGAATCTCCATGCTGATGGATCTTTTGGACTCATTCGATTTGAATCGGTTGAGACATGGGAACCATGCCTCTTGGGCAAGATGACTAAGGACCCCATTTCCAGATGGATGGAGCAGGCAAGTGATTTATTGGAAATGATACATGTTGATGTATGCAATCCAATGAGTCTTGTAGCGTGCGGTGGATATCGTTATTTTCTTACCTTCACTATTGATTTGAGTATATATAGTGTATATTTACTTATTGAAACACAAGTCTGAATCGTTTGAAAGGTTCAAGCAAATTCATAGTGAAGTTTAAGATCATCATGACAAGAAGATAAAAATCTCTGCGATATGATCATGGAGGTAAATATCTGAGTTACGAGTTTGGCATACAACTTTACACAATGTGAAAATTGTTTCACAACTCATGCCCCTTGGAACACCATAGTGTGATGGTGTGCTCGAACGTCATAGTCGTGCTCTATTGAAAATGGTGCTTGCTATGATGTCTCTTATCGTTTTGCTACTATAATTTTGGGGTTATGCATTAGAGACAACTACATTCACTTTAAATAGGGCACCATCTAAATCCGTTGAGATGACACCGTGTGAATTATGGTTTGATAGAAACATAATCTGTCATTTCTTAATGTTTGGGGCTACGACGCTTGTGTGGAAAATGTTTTCACCTAATGAGCTCGAACCCAAAGCGGACAAATGCATCTTCATAGAATACCCTATGAACAGTTGGGTAATCCTTCTATGTCAGATCCAAGCATAAAGTGTTTGTTGCTAAAACTGGGTCCTTTCTCGAGAAAGAGTTTCTCTCGAAAGAATTGAGTGGGAGGAAGATATAACTTGATGAGGTTGTTGAACCTTTGTTCAACCAGAGAGTAGCGCAGCGCCGGAATTTGTTTCTGTGAAGCCTACGTTAGTTGAAGAGGAAGTTAATAATGATGATCATGAAGCTTCGGATCAAGTTACTATCGAACCTCATAGGTCGACAAGGATGTGTACTGCTCCTGAGCGGCATGACACCCCTGTTGGACAACGATGAACCTACGAGCTGTGGAGAAGTGATGATGGGCCCGGATTCCGACAAATGGTTAGAAGCCATGAAATCCGAGAAAGGATCCATGTATGAAAACCAAGTGTAGACTTTGGTAGACTTGCTCGTTGGACGGTAGGTCGTTGAGTACAAATGGATGTTTAAAATGAAGACAGACGCCCATGGTAAATTTCACCATTTGTAAAGCTCGACTTGTTGCAAAGAAGTTTACGACAAGTTCAAGGAGTTAACTGTGATGAGATTTTCTCACTCGTAGCGATGCTAAAGTCTGTCGGAATTATGTTAGCAGTTGCTGCATTTTTTAATTATGAAATCTGGCAGATGGATATCAAAACATTGTTTCCTTAACGGTTTACTTGAGGAAAGGTTGTATGTGATACAACCAGAAGGTTTTGTCAGTCCTAAGGATGCTAAAAGGTGTGCAAGCTTCAGTGATTCTTCTATGAACTGAAGCAACAATCTCGGAGTTGGAATATACACTTTGATGAGGTGATCAAATTTTTTGAGTCTATACAAAGTTTACGAGAAACTTGTATTTACAATAAAGTGAGTGGGAGCATTATAGAATTTCTTAGAAGTATATGTGGATGACATATTGTTGATCGGAAATGATGTAGAATTTCTGGAAAGCATAAACGGTTGTTTGAAAAGAGTTTTTCAAAGGAAGACCTGGATAAAGCTACCTAATTGTTGAACATCAAGATCTATAGAGATAGATCAAGATGCTTGATGAGACTTTCAATGAGTACATACCTTGACAAGATTTTGAAAGAGTTCAAAATGGATTGATCAGTGAAAGAGTTCTCGCCTGATTTGTGAGGTGTGAAGTTGAGTGAGACTCAAAGCTCGACAACGACAGAAGAAAGAGAAAGGACAAATGTCGTCCACTATGCCTTAGCCATAGGCTCTGTATAGTATGCCATGCTGTGTACCGCACCTGGTGTGTGCCTTTCCATGAGTCTGTCAAGGGGTACAAAAGTGATCCAGGAGTGGATCACTGGACAGCGGTCAGGATTATCCTTAGTAACTAAAAGACTAAGGAGATGTTTCTCGATTATGGAGGTGATAAAGAGTTAGTCGTAAAGAGTTACGTGATGCAAGCTTTAACACTAATTCAGATGACTTGTAGTAGCAATCTGGACACGTATAGTGGAGAAGCCATTTGGAATAGTACCAAGTGGAAGTGTGGTAGCAGTGTTTACAGTTTGACATAGAGGTTTACAAAGTACACTCGGATCTGAATGTCGCAGACCCATTGACTATAAGACCTCTCTCACATGCAAAGCATGATCGAGCCCCAGAACTCATTGGGTGTTAGATTCATAACAATGTGAATCACATGTTGATGTGAACTAGATTATTGACTCTAGTGCACGTGGGAGACTGTTGGAAATATGCCCTAGAGGCAATAATAAATTGGTTATTATCATATTTCCTTGTTCATGATAATCATTTATTATCCATGCTATAATTGTATTGAGACTTAGATGCATGTGTGGATACATAGACAAAACCATGTCCCTAGTATGCCTCTAGTAGACTAGCTCGTTGATCAAAGATGGTTAAGATTTCCTAGCCATAGACATGAGATGTCATTTGATAATGGGGTCACATCATTAGGATAATGATGTGATGGACAAGACCCAAACTAAAAACGTATCATATGATCGTGTCAGTTTATTGCTACTGTTTTCTGCATGTCAACTATATGTTCCTATGACCATGAGATCATGCAACTCACGGATACCGGAGGAGTTCCTTGTGTGTATCAAACGTCACAACGTAACTGGGTGATTATAAAGGTGCTCTACAGGTATCTCCGAGGGTGTCTGTTGAGTTGGCATGGATCAAGACTGGGATTTGTTACTTCGTGTGACGGAGAGGTATCTCAGGGCCCACTCGATAATACAACATCACAATAAGCCTTGCAAGCAATGTGACTAAGTGTTAGTCACAGGATCTTGTATTACGGAACGAGTAAAGAGACTTGCCGGTAACGAGGTTGAACTAGGTATGGAGATACCAACGATCGAATCTTGGGCAAGTAACATACCGAAGAACAAAGGGAACATCATACGGGATTAACTGAATCCTTGACATAGAGGTTCGACTGATAAAGATCTTCGTAGAATATGTAGGAACCAATATGGGCATCCAGGTCCCGCTATTGGTTATTTACCGTAGAGGTGTCTCGGTCATGTCTACATAGTTCTCGAACCCGTAGGGTCTGCACACTTAAGGTTTGGTGACGTTTTGGTAGTATAGAGTTATGTATGATGGTGACCAAAGGTTTTTCGGAGTCCCGGATGAGATCCTGGACATCACGAGGATCTCCGGAATGGTCCGGAGGTAAAGATTGATATATAGGAAGTCCTACTTTGGTCGCCGGAAAAGTTTCGGGCTCATCGGTAGGGTACCGGGATTGCCGGTAGTGTACCAGGAGACCATCGGGAGGGGTATTTCGACCCAAGAGGCAACATGGGCTGTGGGAGAGTAAATACCATCCCTTTGTGGGCTGGTGGAAGTCCCACACAAGGCCCATGCGACTAGAAAGAAAAGCCCCAAGAGAGAAGGTGGAAAAAAGGAAAAAAGGCAAAAAAAAGGAAGAGTCCTAATCCTATTAGGATTGGAGGAGGAGGAAGATTCTCCTCCCTAGCTTTGGCCGAAGCCTCCTAGTGGTCTTTGCCCTTGCGCCAAGCCTCCTCTCTTACTCTTATATATAATAGAGGTTTTAGGGTTTTGGCACAGAATTTTAGTGATGTGCTGTCGGTTCCTCCAGTGCATAGTTTCTCCTCTAGATCAAATTTCTGCAGTGCTTAGGCAAAGCCCTACCGGAATAGCTCCACCACCATCACCTGTGACATCCCAAGTGATGTCCCTACCTTTTGGCATGTAATACCCCATGTATGAACCTTGTGTCATCAGCTATGAGATGTGTGTTTGCTCCTTGCCATTCTATGTGTTTGCATTCATGCATCATCATGCATCATTCCCATTTCATTCATGTGCCATGTTGGTTGTTCTTGTGCTTGCTATGTTGTGATTGGTGGTTGTGATGTGAGAGGTTGTGAGTGGTTGGATCCAAGTGTGTGCATCTCCTTTTTCCCCTCTCTTTTCCCCTTTGCAACATCCCCTCCAAAACTCCTTTTCCCCTATTGGTTTTTATCATCAGATTTTAAGTTGTTTTAAAAATTGTTAAAAAATGTTCATGAGATGGCCCCAAGTGTTTTATGAGATGTGAGTGTGTTGTATTAAATGTTTGGGTTTTTTGTTTTTTTTTAAATTAACAAGAGCTGTCATTTAAATATTAAATAAAATACTTGTGTTATAAATCAACTTAATATTTTTATTAATAGGTGCACATTTTTCCTTCTCAAAAGTATTTTTTGTTTTGTTTAAAACCCTTTTGATTTGCTCGGGGGTTTATTTTGTTGGGGCTGGTTTTTATTAAATGGAAAACCCTCCCCCTTTCTTTTTATTTCTTTGTTTGTGAGTGTGAGTGAGAGAGGGTCAGTGGGCCGCAGCCCAGCCCAACTGGACACAACGGCCACCTGCCCCGTCTCCCACCTCCGTCAGTGAGTTTCAGAGAGAGTGCGTCGTTTCCGTCGCTTTCCGTCGCTGTCGCCGTCAGCCTGGGGCTATATAGCCTCCCCTCGGCGTCCGTGTTGCTCCGCTAGGGTTTCCTCTTCCTCCCTCTGCCGCTGCAGCTCCTCTCCCCCTATTCTTCTTCCTCCTTCCTCCACTTCTCTGTCGAGGCCCAGGTAGGCTTCAGAGAAGTTCAGAGGAGCGGTGCTCGTCGTCGTCGTCGCCTCCGGCGGCCTCGCCCCTGTTGGTGCTGGCGTGGGGCTTTCTGTTGCCGTCCGCGTCATGTTCCCGGCGCTAGGGAGCTCCCAGGAGGTCCTCTTCTTCCTCCTCGCCGCCGCAGCAGAACCGGTCTTCTTCCCCTCCATCGCCGCCGCATCCACGAGCGTATTCTTCCCCTTCTTCCCCTCCGTCGAGCTCGTCGTGCCTCCGCGAGACACTCGGTGAGCAGCCCGTCCTTGTTGCCCCTTCTCCTCGTCGTAATTCGTAGGATTTGTCACCGTAGTGCTGCCGCCGCCGCTCGAAAGCTCCGTGCTTCGGCTCGCCTCCGGTCCCCCTCGTCACGAGGCGAGGTGTGGGATGGAGCCCCCGTAGGTCCCTCTTTTGATTCCGCCGCTCCCCGTTGCCGGAGACCCCTGTTGGGAGACGTAGTAGTAAATCAAAAAATTTCCTACGCGTTCACCAAGATCCATCTATGGAGAAACCAGCAACGAGCAAGGGGAGAGTGGATCTTCATACCTTTGAAGATCTCTAAGCGGAAGCGTTGCTAGAACGCGGTTGATGGAGTCGTACTCGCAGCGATTCAGATCGCGGTAGATCCGATCAAGTGCCGAACGGACGGCACCTCCGCGTTCAACACACGTGCAGCCCAGTGACGTCTCCTACGCCTTGATCCAGCAAGGAGGGAGGAGAGGTTGAGGGAGAGCTCCGGCAGCACGACGGCATGGTGGCGGTGGAGCTGCGTGGTACTCCGACAGAGCTTCGCTAAGCGCTACGGAGAACGAGGGGAGGAGGAGGTAGGGCTGCACCAGAGAGAGAGGGAGAACCGTGTATTGTGCAGCCCCAAATACCTCCACTATATATAGGAGAGAGGGAGGAGGGGTGGCTGCGCCCTAGGGTTCCACCCTAGGGGTGGTGGCAGCCACCAGATGCCATCTGGCCGGCGGCTAGGGCAAGGGAGAGGTGGGGCGCCCTAGGGTGGGCCTTAAGGCCCATCTAAGCCTAGGGTTTGCCCCCCTCCACCTTTGCCACGCCTTGGGCTGGGGTGGGAGGCGCACCAGCCCACGTAGGGGCTGGCTACCTCCCACTCTTAGCCCACGGAACCTTCCGGGGCAGGTGGGCCCACTTGGTGGACCCCCGGAACCCTTCCGGTGGTCCCGGTACACTACCGGTGACACCCGGAACACTTCCGGTAACCAAATCCTCACTTCCTATATATCAATCTTCGTCTCCGGACCATTCCGGGACTCCTCGTGATGTCCGGGATCTCATCCGGGACTCCGAACAACCTTCGGTAACCACGTACACTATTTCCCTATAACCCTAGCGTCATCGAACCTTAAGTGTGTAGACCCTACGGGTTCGGGAGACACGTAGACATGACCGAGACACCTCTCCGGCCAATAACCAACAGCGGGATCTGGATACCCATGTTGGCTCCCACGTACTCCACGATGATCTCATCGGATGAACCACGATGTCAGGGATTCAATCAATCCCGTATACAATTCCCTTTGTCTATCGGTATGGTACTTGCCCGAGATTCGATCGTCGGTATCCCCATACCTTGTTCAATCTCGTTACCGGCAAGTCTCTTTACTCGTTCCGTAATACATCATCCCGTGACTAACTCCTTAGTCACATTGAGCTCATAATGATGATGTCTTACCGAGTGGGCCCAGAGATACCTCTCCGTCACACGGAGTGACAAATCCCAGTCTCGATTCGTGTCAACCCAACAAACACTTTCGGAGATACCCGTAGCGTACCTTTATAGCCACCCAGTTACGTTGTGACGTTTGGCACACCCAAAGTATTCCTACGGTATCCGGGAGTTACACAATCTCATGGTCTAAGGAAATGACACTTGACATTGAAAAGCTTTAGCAAACGAACTACACGATCTTTGTGCTATGCTTAGGATTGGGTCTTGTCCATCACATCATTCTCCTAATGATGTGATCCCGTTATCAACGACATCCAATGTCCATGGTCATGAAACCGAGACCATCTATTGATCAACGAGCTAGCCAACTAGAGGCTCACTAGGGACACGTTGTGGTCTATGTATTCACACATGTATTACGGTTTCCGGTTAACACAATTATAGCATGAACAATAGACAATTATCATGAACTAGGAAATACAATAATAACCATTTTATTATTGCCTCTAGGGCATATTTCCAACAGTCTCCCACTTGCACTAGAGTCAATAATCTAGTTACATTGTGATGAATCGAACACCCATAGCATTCTGGTGCTGATCATGTTTTGCTCGTGAGAGAGGTTTAGTCAACGGATCTGCGACATTCAGATCCATATGCACTTTACAAATATCTATGTCTCCCTCCTGAATGTAATCTCGGATGGAGTTGAAGCGGCGCTTGATGTGTCTTGTCTTCTTGTGAAACCTGGGCTCCTTCGCAAGGGCAATAGCTCCAGTGTTGTCACAGAGTAGAGTCATTGGGCCCGACGCATTCGGAATCACTCCTAGGTCGGTGATGAACTCCTTCATCCAGACTCCCTCCTTTGCTGCTTCCGAAGCAGCTATGTACTCCGCTTCACATGTAGATGCTGCCACGACGCTTTGCTTGCTGCTGCTCCAGCTCACTGCCCCTCCATTCAAAATATACACGTATCCGGTTTGCGACTTGGAGTCGTCCGGATCTGTGTCGAAGCTAGCATCGACGTAACCCTTTACGACGAGCTCTTCGGCACCTCCATAAACGAGAACCATGTCCTTTGTCCTTTTCAGGTACTTCAGGATATTCTTGACCGCTGTCCAGTGTTCCGCTCCGGGATCACTTTGGTACCTCCCTACCAAACTTATGGCAAGGTTCACATCAGGCCTGGTACACAGCATGGCATACATGATAGAGCCTATGGCTGAAGCATAGGGGATGACACTCATCTCTTCTCTATCCTTTGCCGTGGTCGGGCATTGAGTCGTACTCAATCTCACACCTTGCAACACAGGCAAGAACCCCTTCTTGGACTGATCCATATTGAACTTCTTCAATATATTTTCAAGGTATGTGCTTTGTGAAAGACCAATGAGGCGTTTCGATCTATCTCTATAGATCTTAATACCTAATATGTAAGCAGCTTCTCCAAGGTCCTTCATTGAAAAACACTTATTCAAGTAGGCCTTTATACTTTCCAAGAGTTCTATATTATTTCCCATTATCAGCATGTCATCCACATACAGTATAAGGAACGCTATAGAGCTCCCACTCACTTTCTTGTAAATACAGGGTTCTCCATAAACCTGTACAAACCCAAATGCTTTAATCACCTCATTAAAGCGAATGTTCCAACTCCGAGATGCTTGCACCAGCCCATAGATGGAGCGCTGGAGCTTGCATACCTTGTTAGCATCTTTAGGATCGACAAAACCTTCCGGCTGCATCATATACAGTTCTTCCTTGAGGAAGCCATTAAGGAATGCCGTTTTGACGTCCATTTGCCAGATCTCATAATCATAAAATGCGGCAACTGCTAACATGATTCGGACAGACTTTAGCATCGCTACGGGTGAGAAAGTCTCATCGTAGTCAACTCCTTGAACTTGTCGATAACCCTTAGCGACAAGCCGAGCTTTATAGGCGGTGACATTACCGTCTGCGTCAGTCTTCTTCTTAAAGATCCATTTGTTTTCAATGGCTCGCTTATCATTAGGCAAGTCCACCAAAGTCCACACTTTGTTCTCATACATGGATCCTATCTCGGATTTCATGGCATCAAGCCATTTGTTGGAATCCGGGCCCGCCATCGCTTCTTCATAGTTCGAAGGTTCACCGTTGTCCAACAACATGATCTCTAGGACAGGATTTCCGTACCACTCTGGTGCGGAACGTGTCCTAGTGGACCTTCGAATAGCAACTTGATCTGAAGTTTCATGATCATCATTATTAACTTCCTCTCTAGCCGGTGTAGGCTCCACAGAAACAACTTCCTGTGCTGCGCTACTCTTCGGTTCGAGTGGAGGTACAATTACCTCATCAAGTTCTATTTTCCTCCCACTTACTTCTTTCGAGAGAAACTCTTTCCCGAGAAAGGATCCATTCTTGGCAACAAAGACTTTGCCTTCGGATCGTAGGTAGAAGGTATACCCAATAGTCTCTTTGGGATATCCTATGAAGACGCACTTTTCCGCTTTGGGTTCGAGCTTCTCAGGTTGAAGTTTCTTCACATAAGCATCGCAACCCCAAACTTTTAGAAACGACAGCTTAGGTTTCTTTCCAAACCATAATTCATACGGTGTCGTCTCAAAGGATTTAGACGGTGCCCTATTTAAAGTGAACGCGGCAGTCTCTAATGCATATCCCCAAAATGATAGCGGTAAGTCGGTAAGAGACATCATAGATCGCACCATATCCAATAGAGTGCGATTACGACGTTCAGACACACCATTTCGCTGAGGTGTGCCTGGCGGCGTGAGCTGTGAAACAATTCCACATTTCCTAAGGTGCGTGTCAAACTCGTGACTTAAATATTCTCCGCCACGATCAGATCGTAGGCATTTTATTTTCCTGTCACGTTGATTCTCGACCTCACTCTGAAATTCCTTGAACCTTTCAAAGGTTTCAGACTTGTGTTTCATTAAGTAGACATACCCATATCTGCTCAAGTCATCAGTGAGGGTGAGAACATAACGGTAGCCACCGCGAGCCTCGACACTCATTGGACCGCATACATCGGTATGTATTATCTCCAACAAGTCAGTTGCTCGCTCCATTGTTCCGGAGAACGGAGTTTTGGTCATCTTGCCCATGAGGCATGGTTCGCATGTGTCAAATGATTCGAAATCAAGTGACTCCAAAAGTCCATCAGCATGGAGCTTCTTCATGCGTTTGACACCAATATGGCCAAGACGGCAGTGCCACATGTAAGTGGGACTATCGTTATCAACTTTACACTTTTTGGTACTCACACTATGGACATGTGTAACATCACGTTCGAGATTCATCAAAAATAAACCATTGACCAGCGGGGCATGAGCATAGAACATTTCTCTCATATAAATAGAACAACCATTATTCTCGGATTTAAAAGAGTAGCCATCTCGCATCAAGCGAGATCCAGATACAATGTTCATGCTCAAAGCTGGTACTAAATAACAATTATTAAGGTTTAAAACTAATCCCGAAGGTAGATGTAGAGGTAGCGTGCCGACGGCGATCACATCGACCTTGGAACCATTCCCGACGCGCATCGTCACCTCGTCCTTTGCCAACCTTCGCTTAATCCGCAGCTCCTGCTTGGAGTTACAAATGTGAGCAACTGCACCGGTATCAAATACCCAGGAGCTACTACGAGCGCTGGTTAGGTACACATCAATAACAAGTATATCACATATACCTTTAACGTTGCCGACCTTCTTATCCGCTAAGTACTTGGGGCAGTTCCGCTTCCAGTGACCGGTACCCTTACAATAGAAACACTCAGTCTCAGGCTTGGGTCCATTCTTGTTCTTCTTCTTCCCGGCAACTTGCTTACCGGGCGCGGCAACAGCTTTGCCGTCTTTCTTGAAGTTCTTCTTACCCTTGCCTTTCTTGAAACTAGTGGTCTTATTTACCATCAACACTTGATGCTCCTTTTTGATCTCGACCTCCGCTGATTTCAGCATCGAGTACAACTCAGGAATGGACTTCTCCATCCCTTGCATGTTGTAGTTCATCACAAAGCTCTTGAAGCTAGGTGGAAGCGACTGGAGGATTCTGTCAATGACCGAGTCATCCGGGAGATTAACTCCTAGCTGAGTCAAGCGGTTGTGAAGCCCCGACATCTTGAGGATGTGCTCACTGACAGAACTATTCTCCTCCATCTTACAGCTAAAGAACTTATCGGAGATGTCATATCTCTCGACTCGGGCATGAGCTTGGAAAACCAGTTTCAGCTCTTGGAACATCTCATATGCTCCGTGTTGCTCAAAACGCTTTTGGAGCCCCGATTCTAAACTGTAAAGCATGCCGCACTGAACAAGGGAGTAATCGTCGCAGCGTGACTGCCAAGCGTTCGTAACGTCTTGGTCTGCTGGGAGAATGGGTGGGTCACCTAGCGGTGCATCAAGGACATACAATCTCTTGGAAGCTATGAGGATGATCCTCAAGCCACGGACCCAGTCCGTATAGTTGCTTCCATCATCTTTCAGCTTGGTTTTCTCTAGGAACGCGTTGAAATTGAGGTTGACATTTGCGTTGGCCATTGGATCTACAATATAGATATTAAAGGCAATTTTAGACTAAGTTCATGATAATCGAGTTCACATAATCAAATTATTCAATGAACTCCCACTCAGATAGACATCTCTCTAGTCATCTAAGTGACACATGATCCATGTCAACTAGCCCGTGTCCGATCATCACGTGAGACGGACTAGTCATCCATGGTGAACATCTCCATGTTGATCGTATCTTCTATACGACTCATGT
The DNA here is from genome assembly GCA_022496015.1 of Hordeum marinum. NCBI lineage: Eukaryota > Viridiplantae > Streptophyta > Magnoliopsida > Poales > Poaceae > Hordeum > Hordeum marinum. Next base: position 383,755,033 of record CM039677.1, on the reverse strand, counting down.
TCGACCTTTCGGTCTTCCGTGTTCCAAGGCCATGTCTGTACATGCTAGGCTCGTCAAGTCAACCTAAGTGTTTCGCGTGTGTAAATCTGGCTTACACCCGTTGTATGCGAACGTTAGAACCTATCACACCCGATCATCACGTGGTGCTTCGGAACAACGATCCTTAGCAACGGTGCACAGTTAGGGTGAACACTTCTCTTGAAATTTTATTGAGAGATCATCTTATTTACTACTGTCGTTTTAAGCAAATAAGATGTAAACATGATAAACATCACATGCAATCAATATAGTGACATGATACGGCCAATATCATCTTGCTCCTATGATCTCCATCTTCGGGGCACCATGATCATCATTGTCACCGGCACGACACCATGATCTCCATCATCATGATCTCCATCATTGTGTCTTCATGAGGTTGTCTCGCCAACTATTACTTCTACTGCTATGGCTAACGCTTAGCAATAAAGTAAAGTAATTACATGGCGTTTGTGATTGACTCGCAGGTCATACAATAAATAAGACAACTCCTATGGCTCCTGCCGGTTGTCATAGTCATCGACATGCAAGTCGTGAACCCTATTACAAGAACATGATCAATCTCATACATCACAATGCATCACATCACATCCTTTTGGCCATATCACATCACACGGCATATGCTGCAAAAACAAGTTAGACGATCTCTAATTTGTAGTTGCAAGTTTTTACGTGGTTGCTATAGGTTTCTAGCAAGAACGTTTCTTACCTACGTCAAAACCACAACGTGATATGCCAATTGCTATTTACCCTTCATAAGGACCCTTTTCATCGAATCCAATCCGACTAAGGTGGGAGAGACAGACACCCGCTAGCCACCTTATGCAACTAGTGCATGTCAGGCGGTGGAACCGGTCTCACGTAAGCGTATGTGTAAGGTTGGTCCGGGCCGCTTCATCCCACAATACCGTCGAATCAAGATAAGACTAGTAACGGCAAGCATATTAACAAAATCGACGCCCACAACTGCTTTGTGTTCTACTCGTGCATAGATTCTACGCATAGACCTAGCTCATGATACCACTGTTGGGAGACGTAGTAGTAAATCAAAAAATTTCCTACGCGTTCACCAAGATCCATCTATGGAGAAACCAGCAACGAGCAAGGGGAGAGTGGATCTTCATACCTTTGAAGATCGCTAAGCGGAAGCGTTGCTAGAACGCGGTTGATGGAGTCGTACTCGCAGCGATTCAGATCGCGGTAGATCCGATCAAGTGCCGAACGGACGGCACCTCCGCGTTCAACACACGTGCAGCCCGGTGACGTCTCCTACGCCTTGATCCAGCAAGGAGGGAGGAGAGGTTGAGGGAGAGCTCCGGCAGCACGACGGCGTGGTGGCGGTGGAGCTGCGTGGTACTCCGACAGAGCTTCGCTAAGCGCTACGGAGAACGAGGGGAGGAGGAGGTAGGGCTGCACCAGAGAGAGAGGGAGAACCGTGTATTGTGCAGCCCCAAATACCTCCACTATATATAGGAGAGAGGGAGGAGGGGTGGCTGCGCCCTAGGGTTCCACCCTAGGGGTGGCGGCAGCCACCAGATGCCATCTGGCCGGCGGCTAGGGCAAGGGAGAGGTGGGGCGCCCTAGGGTGGGCCTTAAGGCCCATCTAAGCCTAGGGTTTGCCCCCCTCCACCTTTGCCACGCCTTGGGCTGGGGTGGGAGGCGCACCAGCCCACCTAGGGGCTGGCTACCTCCCACTCTTAGCCCACGGAACCTTCCGGGGCAGGTGGGCCCACTTGGTGGACCCCCGGAACCCTTCCGGTGGTCCCGGTACACTACCGGTGACACCCGGAACACTTCCGGTAACCAAATCCTCACTTCCTATATATCAATCTTCGTCTCCGGACCATTCCGGGACTCCTCGTGACGTCCGGGATCTCATCCGGGACTCCAAACAACCTTCGGTAACCACGTACACTATTTCCCTATAACCCTAGCGTCATCGAACCTTAAGTGTGTAGACCCTACGGGTTCGGGAGACACGTAGACATGACCGAGACACCTCTCCGGCCAATAACCAACAGCGGGATCTGGATACCCATGTTGGCTCCCACGTACTCCACGATGATCTCATCGAATGAACCACGATGTCAGGGATTCAATCAATCCCGTATACAATTCCCTTTGTCTATCGGTATGGTACTTGCCCGAGATTCGATCGTCGGTATCCCCATACCTTGTTCAATCTCGTTACCGGCAAGTCTCTTTACTTGTTCCGTAATACACCATCCCGTGACTAACTCCTTAGTCACATTGAGCTCATAATGATGATGTCTTACCGAGTGGGCCCAGAGATACCTCTCCGTCACACGGAGTGACAAATCCCAGTCTCGATTCGTGTCAACCCAACAAACACTTTCGGAGATACCCGTAGCGTACCTTTATAGCCACCCAGTTACGTTGTGACGTTTGGCACACCCAAAGTATTCCTACGGTATCCACGGTATCCGGGAGTTACACAATCTCATGGTCTAAGGAAATGACACTTGACATTGAAAAGCTTTAGCAAACGAACTACACGATCTTTGTGCTATGCTTAGGATTGGGTCTTGTCCATCACATCATTCTCCTAATGATGTGATCCCGTTATCAACGACATCCAATGTCCATGGTCACGAAACCGAGACCATCTATTGATTAACGAGCTAGCCAACTAGAGGCTCACTAGGGACACGTTGTGGTCTATGTATTCACACATGTATTACGGTTTCCGGTTAACACAATTATAGCATGAACAATAGACAATTATCATGAACTAGGAAATACAATAATAACCATTTTATTATTGCCTCTAGGGCATATTTCCAACAACCCCTGCATCGCCGGGGATCGTCGTCGCTCCGCCGCTGATGCTCTCGCTGTTGCTCTGCATCCATGCGTGGTAGGTTCAGTTTCGTCAGTAGTTTGTGCGCATGTGTGTTAAAGCTGCAGATCCCCCCTTCCTGTTAAGTTCCGGTGTCGTAGCGCAGTGGTGGGTGTGCGTGTGCTCGACCCCGAGGTCAGGGGTTCGACCCCCTGAACCTCCCCCTTTTTTCCTTTTGTTTTTTTATTTTCTTTTGTTTTGTTTTTCACTCTCCTGATTTATACGTGTATGTGTGTGCATTCCAGCATGTATGCATGTGTGTGGACTCCTTGCCATGTATGTGTGTATGTACCAAGTGGTACATATGCATATGTATGCATACATGTGTGGTGTGTGTGTGTGTGTGTTTAGTGCTTGCTCCTTAGGTTTAGCATGGTTGTGTGTGTGTGTGTGTCATGGTGAGGCATACACCTACATGAGAGGGGTATGTATGTTTGTGTGTGTGATAGTGAGTGTGGGTGTGTGTGTATGCTAGGCATACATACATGCATATGTTTGTGGGTAATGCCTTGTGAGTGTGTATGTGCAAGTGTATGCATACACTATGTGTATGTGTACCTATGTGCATGGTAGTGGTGTGGCATGCATGCACCCTTGTGTGTGTGTGTGTGGTGTGGAGTGCATCTTATGTGTATGTGCATGTGGATGTATGCACTTGTGCATATATGCACATATGGATGTGTAGGTGAACATATACACCTAGTTGTGTTTGCTATGTTTAGTGTAGGTGCTATGTGTATGTTGAAGTAACTCCATGTGCTTGTGCAAGAGAGCATGTGTATATGTATGTGTGGAGGTGTAGATCCCCATGTGTATGAGTAGCTCCATGTGTAGGTTCTCTTATGTGCATGAGCATAGTTTTTCTCTAGCTAGTTTCACCCTTGAAAATTGATGCTATGCCATGTTATCATGTCCCTAATATGTTAATTAACCACTTCCATCATTTATATATGGAGCACATGTCATTTTGGGGCATTTCATTAAGTTTCATAAGTGACATAAGTCACCCATGCCCTTGGGAGGCTTAATTTCGACCTAGGGTTTCTCCCTCTTGTTCCATGCAAGCATATGGGTATTAGTAATGATTTTGGGGTAGAATCAACCCATGTATGCACTTGTGAAGTCAGATTTGACTTTGGGGCAACTTGACAAAACTGCATTTTTATGTTGTGATGTCCTTTTGTCTTTTTAATATGAATTAATCTATGCATGCAATTAAGTTCTTGCCATCATGAGTTTGTTAGTTAAAGTTGTTGGGAATGTCCCAGTATTTTTGTTATTTATTTTAAGTCCCTAGTTAAGTGAGAACCATGCTGTTTAGTAAGCTACTTTCTGTTTCTCCCAACCTGCTTGAAAATGGCTAAGTCTGGAGAGTCTGCTGTTATTGTTTTGCCATGTTGATAGGATGGTATCTTGTAATATATTGTATATTTGACCATGCTCAGTGTTAGTTATTTTTAGTATATAATGCCTTCTACCATCGTGTTAGTTTTCATGCCAATTGGAGCTTCCTAACATACTTAACCAGTGCTTTCAACTTGCTACTTTATAATCACAGATTCCAGAAAACTGGAATTTTCACCGTCCCAGAAAACTGTTTCATCATGCCAACTTGATTGCTTCTTGCTTATTAATGTGTGGCTCCTTTGCTGGTGGTGTAATTGGATGAATTGTTTTGTGTGTTGAATAGATTCTGTCCATGTCTTGGTTGTGGCTGTAGGCTTCCTGTAGCTCAAGTTGTGGGCTTTTCAAATTGCTACGTTGCTGTTTTGTGGCAGATTGGGTGTTGTTTTGTTTTGTGACTGGTGGGTGCTATACTCCATGGAATGGTTTGATTCTTGAGTCTATTGTGATTTATTTTCCATCACCTATCCAGTGGCTACCTTGGAATGCCAAGAATGAGCCCAGGTATTGGTGGTCTTGTGTTTTGTCTCCGTACCTTGTCATGAGCGTATCTCGAGAACCGTAGCTCCGTTTCTTGCGATCCTCATATCCATTTCCATAGATTTTGCATGATGCGTCAATATTTTCCATGTTCATGCATGTCTAAATAACTTTACATGAGTTTCTATCCAGATTCATTAATAAACAACTTTGCATATGAAACATGAATAGTTTTGGATTGCAATGTTATAATCTTCCTAAGTGGTCATGCATCATCTTGATTGTGCATTGCACCTTGGTTGGATGTTTATTGTTTTTTTTTCTCTTGGGTAGACGCGAGTGTTGATACTGAGTACGAGGACCCAGGAGAGTACCACTATGAGGATCCCGCTACCTGTTTCACTCAAGAACCAACAGACAAGATGATCATACCCGGATCCCGATACTATTTTTGCTTCCTAGTTTCTCGCTCTTATCGTTACAATTGTGCTACCTACCACATGACAATCAGCCCCCATGTTTCCATGACAGCCTCTAACCTCCACATCCTAGCAAACCTTTGATTGGCTAAGTTACCGCTGCTCAGCCCCTCTTATAGCATTTTAGTTGCAGGTGCACGTTGTTCCATGTGGTAACATGGATTTGGATATCCAAATATTCTGTTATTTAATTTAATGCACATATATATCTTGGTATTGGTGGAAGGATTGTCCTTTTGCTAAGTGATTTCTATCAGGCCACCGTACACTAGCTTATCCGTCGTGTCCTGAGAATGAGATACGCGGCTCTTATCGGGTTCGTCGACATGTCGGGTGGTCTTGCTGGATTTTTTTTACCTTTATCGGGTGTCTTGCATGTGGAGACTGACTTTCTTCGGGTTTACCCGAGGTGTTGGAATTCCTTTGTAATTACCTATGATAATCGCAAGATCCGCGGTCGAGGCATTCCCATGGAGTGTGGTTAATTTTGTAATGGACTAGTTGGAGCACCCCTGCAGGGTTAAATCTTTCGGAAAGCCATGCCCGCGGTTATGTGGAAACTAGATATTTTTTTAACACCCGGTTATAGCAAACTTGAAGTAAACTCTAACTAAAATACACCAACTATGTGAGTAACCGTGATCGTCTCTGCTCGTGAACATGGTCCGAGAGAGAACACGGAGGGGTTATGTTTGACGTAAGTAAGTGTTTAGGATCTCATAGAGATCATACTAGATTCGATCGTTCTTCATAGGCCACTCATATTTATTTCATGTTGCGTAATCTAGCCACCATATATGCTTAGTGCTGCTGCAACCTCAACACTTATCCCATCCCTACCTTTAAGCTTGAATAGTCTCGGTACCCGGGCACCTGATAGCTGAGTCCTCTATGGCTCACAGTTTACTACAACAATCCAGGTGCAGGTTCAGATGAGTTCGTGTAGGATGATCTTACCCAGCTCCAGTGGGAGTATGATGAGGAGAGAGGTAGGATGTATGTGACATATCCGGATGAGTAGAGGACCTGGTCGTGATCTTTGGGATAGCTTGATAGTATCATTTGCAACTTATTTTATTGTTTGATTTCGTCCGTAGACGGACCCTGTGTTCAACTTGATGTTATGATTTGAGTGACATTGTAAGTTAGCATGTGGCGAGTGTAAGCCAACTTGTATACTCTTCTCATTCAGTATTGTATGTTGTGATGATACTATTCTTGCTAACGGCAAGATGCGCATCTATCCCTTGCGAGGCCCTCGAGCCTTAAATGGATAGGCGTGCATCTTGGGCATGACAAGTTGGTATTCAGAGCCATACGACCATACGAGCCTTTGCTTGTTCGAACTTGGCCGAGTCGTGTCTAGTAAAATCTATTTTGAGTCTAGTTATATCGGAGAGTAGGATTCTTTTTACTCCTCTTCTATGCTCTGGTGAGGTTTCTGACTTAGGAATTTTGATTCTACTCCTCTTCTCGCTCAAAAATTTTTAGGATCACGCGGGTATTTTGGAATCTATATGATGCCGATGTGACAGGGTTCTGTCTTCGTGCCTCCTGTCGAGCTCCAGGGAATGTTGGCACATCGTTATCATTCGGCTTCCGTGATATCTCAGGACGGAGAATGTTCGGAATCACTTCAATACTTATTGTGGTGAGATAAGGTCGGAGTCACCCAGTACTGGGGAGGCGTCCGGGGTACCAGCATGGTTTAGTATCATTGTGAGTTCGAGGATTCGAGATTAGACGAGTTTGCGGAATTTCTTGAATTATGGTGTGGAAGTTTGCGGATGCAGTCGCAGCTGATTGCCTAGGGCAGGTTCCTGATTCCGCAACCCGAATCGCATAAACAAGAAAGCTTTCGGAAATTCATAGGTGGGAAATCTTGTAGTCATCTAGGATCATCTTCTTCAGATGTATATGGACATGTACATTTGTTCCGAGCGCGTAGCTCAATACTTTTGTGTTATTGCAAGTGGCTTCTAATTTCTGATGATGCTATCATAACCGAAGAAGCATTCTTACTAATTTTTCAGTAGGAAGGCTATGTCGTTATTGTTCTATTTCTTTCAAGCATTTTATTCAGCTTATGTTTCATCTTATCAATGAGGTGCTGATGCATTTTGTCCATCTTCAGTATGGCTCCACCAACTCGCAGCAATCCGGGTCGTGGTGAGGAGCAGACTGATGTTCCACCACCACCCCCGCCACCACCTCCTCCGCCTCCTCCTCCAGAAGCTTGGCAAGCTGTGATGGCCGTGACCAATGCGAACACTCAGATGTTGCTCAGACTGTTACAAGAATGGGAGCAGGGTCAGCAAGGTTTTCAAGGCAATTTTCAGAATCAACTGCAGTTTGCGACTCTCAATCAGTTCTTTGCCAACCAGCCCAAGACTTTCACCTGTTTTGAGCAGCCTCTAGATGCTGATGATTGGCTTCGTGATATGAGTAAGCATTTTGAGTGCAGCAATGTTAGGCCAGAGGACTTTGTTAGGTTTGCATCATTCCAGCTAAAGGGTCAAGCAGCTAATTGGTGGCAACAGTACAAGGATTCCAGGGGCGATCGTGCTGTTACTTGGGACAATTTCCGTCGTGACTTCAGGGCTCATTACATTCTGATAAGCTTTGTCGAGGAGATGCATGAGAAGTTTAGGCACCTGAAGCAGGGAAGCAAGTCTGTCTACCAGTACAACGTCGAGTTCCAGAATCTAGCTTGTTATGCCAAGCAAGATGTTACTGATGACAAAGCTATGATCTATCAGTTCAGAGGTGGTCTCAAGGATGAGCTTCTGCCAGGCCTAGTTCTTCAAGAGCCTCATGAGTTTGACCAGTTCTATAACATGGCTTTGAAGATTGAAGCAGCTCAGCTCAAGTTGGAGAACTCTAAGAAGCGTTCAAGGGATTCATATTCTTCTTCCAGCTCTCAAATGGTTCCCAAGCAGCACAAGTATTGGGCGTCAAATCCTCTTCCGTTTTGTCCTCCTCAGCAGCAGAAGCAGTTTGGTGGTCGTGGTTCTTCCCACCCACCCAACCCAGGTTTCCAGCAGAAGAACCAGACGTCCAAGGCTATTCTTGTTCCTCCTCCAGGAAATGTTCGTCCACTTTCTGAGGTGACTTATCACAAGTGTGGTCAGAAGGGCCACTACGCAAACAAGTGCAACCAGCGGCATCTTCCGCCTCCTCCTCCTGTTCAAGCCTCCAAGCAATGCTATGGTGAAGTATAATCCCAAGACCGCAAGAGTGAATATGGTGAATGCAGCATAGGAAGAGGATTCTTCTCAAGTGATCATGGGTAATCTCTCAGTTAATTCTATTCCTGTAAAAGTGTTATTTGATTCTGGTGCATCGCATTCATTCATGTCTAGACCTTTTGCTCTGAAGAATGATTTCTATTCAGAGATGTTGAGTAGACCTTTGGGTGTTGTTTCTCCGGATGTGGCCATGAAAACCACCTCCATTGTTCCGGATGTTTCTATAAAGATGGGCAATTATTCTTTCTTGGCTTATCCTTATGTTCTCGAGAATTCCGATATTGATCTCATTTTGGGTATGGACTTTCTGGCTATGAATAAGGCTCATATTGATTGCAAAGCAAAAGAAGTCAAGCTGACTCATCATTCAGAAGACGTGATTATTTTCGCGGCTCATGATGACACAATCCGTCTCTTTGCTCTTAATGAGAAGGGTGAAATCTCAGCGATTTCTCAAATTCTGGTGGTTTGTGAGTATGAAGATGTCTTTCCACAAGAATTGCCAGGAATGCCTCCACACCGGCCAGTTGAGTTCGTGATTGATCTCGAGCCCAGAACTGAACCGGTCTGCAAGCGCCCGTATAAACTTGGCCCCGAAGAGCTGAAAGAGTTGAAGAAGCAGCTAGATGAGCAAGAACGTCTGGGTCTGATCAGACCAAGTTCTCCTTCGTGGGGTTGTGGTGTTTTGTTTGTCAAGAAGAAAGATGGCACAGATCGTCTTTGTGTTGATTACCGGCCATTTAACAAGAAGACAATCAGAAACAAGTACCCACTTCCCAACATCAATGACTTGTTTGAGCAACTGAAAGGTGCCAAGGTCTTCTCGAAGCTTGATCTTCGCATGGGCTATCATCAGATCCGCATTCGCGAAGAAGACATTCCCAAGACCTCTTTCAGGACGAGTTTTGGCTCTTATGACTACACCGTCATGTCGTTTGGTCTTGCTAATGCTCCTCTAACCTTCTCTAGAATGATGAATTTCATCTTCTCTCCTTTCAAGAATGAGTTCGTCTTGGTCTATTTGGATGATATCCTTGTGTTCTCGGAGACAGAAGAAGAGCATGCAGAGCATCTCAGCCTTGTGCTTGACAAGTTAAGAGAGCATCGGTTCTATGCCAAGTTTTCCAAGTGTGAGTTTTGGCTCAATGAAGTGGTGTACCTCGGGCATGTCATCTCTGTCGACGGAATTAAAGTGCACCCTGAGAAAGTTGAGGCAATCTTGAAGTGGGAGCCTCCTCAGAATGTGAAGCAGCTTCGGAGCTTCCTCGGGCTTGCTAGTTATTGCAGAAGATTCGTGGAGAACTTCTCTCAAATTGCTAAGCCTCTGTCCAATCTCCTCCAGAAGAGCGTCAAGTATGTTTGGTCTCCTAAGTGTGATGTGGCGTTCAATACACTCAATCAGAGACTGACTTCAGCGTTCTTGTTCCTCCTGAGCAGTCCAAGCCTTTCCAAGTTTTCTGTGATGCTTCTCTCCAAGGTCTTGGTGGTGTTATCATGCAAGACAAGAAGATTGTTGCTTATACCTCGTGTCAGTTGAAGCCTGCCGAGAAGAACTACCACACTCATGATCTTGAGTTGGCGGCAGTTGTGCATGCTCTAATGACTTGAGGCATTTGTTGTTGGGTAGACCAGTTGAGGTGTACACCGATCACAAGAGCTTGAAGTACATTTTCACTCAACCCAATCTCAATCTTCGGCAGTCTCGTTGGGTGGAAATGCTTGAGGACTTCAATCCAAGCATTGAGTATACTCCGGGGAAAGCAAATGTCATTGCAGACGCGCTCAGCCGTAAGGCGTACTGCAATAGTCTCATTTTGAAGCCTCTTCAGGCAGAGCTTTGTGAAGCCTTCCGCAAGTTCAACCTTCAGATGATTCCGCGGGGATTTCTTGCCAATCTTCAAGTTTCTCCAACTCTGGAAGATCAGGTTCGCCAAGCGCAGCTTCTTGACACTATGGTGAAGAAAGTGAAGAAAGGTGTGGCCAATAGCATTCCGAAGTATAAGTGCTTTCGTGTCGATGACAAAGATACCTTGTTCTTTGAGGTCCGTCTTGTGGTTCCAAAAGGTGATCTCAGAAAGGTTATCATGGATGAAGCACATAATTCTCTGCTATCCATTCATCCAGGCAGTTCAAAGATGTATCAAGATCTCAAGCAAACCTTCTGGTGGACTCGCATGAAACGTGAAATTGCTCAGTTCGTGAACGAGTGTGATGTGTGTCGTAGAGTGAAGGCGGAACATCAACGTCCAGCAGGTCTCCTTCAGCCTTTGCCTATCCTAGAGTGGAAATTCGATCATGTTGAGATGGATTTTGTCACTGGGTTCCCCAAGTCCAAGAGAGGCAACGATGCCATCTGTGTGGTTATCGACAAGCTGTCAAAAGTTGCTCATTTCCTGTCAATCAAAGAATCTATCTCGGCAGCTCAGCTTGCAGAGTTGTATACGTCAAGGATAGTGTCTTTGCATGGTATTCCTCAGCTCATCTCTTCTGACCGTGGAAGTCTCTTCACTCCCAAGTTTTGGGAGTCCTTCCAGACTGCTATGGGTACCAAGATCCGTTTCAGCACAGCGTTCCATCCGCACACAAGTGGTCAAGTTGAGAGAGTCAATCACGTCCTTGAAGATATGCTCAGAGCCTGTGTGATTTCGTTCGGCATGAAGTGCGAAGACTGCCTTCCTTATGCTGAATTCTCATACAACAATAGCTTTCAAGCTAGCTCAGGCAAGGCCCCTTTCGAGATTCTCTACGGCAGAAAGTGTCGTACCCCGCTTAACTAGTCTGAAACCGGTGAGCGTCAGATATTGGGCAATGACATGATCACTGATGCAGAAGAGATGTGCCATGCCATTCGTGAGAACCTCAAAGCAGCTCAGTCCCGACAGAAGAGTTATTACGATAACAAACATCGGGATGTTTCTTTCCAAGTGGGTGATCTAGTCTATCTCAGAGTCTCTCCCATGAAGGGCACTCAGCGGTTTGGAATAAAAGGGAAGCTAGCTCCTTGTTTTGTTGGTCCTTTCAAAGTTGTTGACAAGAGAGGTGGTCTTGCATATCAACTAGAGCTTCCTCCAAATTTCGCAAATGTGCACGATGTTTTCCATGTTTCTCAGCTTCGGAAATGTTTCAAGACTCCTGAGCGGACCATTGACCTCCAAGACATCGATCTCCAGGAAGATCTCTCTTATTGTGAGCATCTAGTTGCTATTCTTGAAGAAACTGAGCATAAGACTCGCAACAAGTCTATCAAGTTCTTCAAGGTGAAGTGGTCTCATCATTTCAACAAAGAAGCTACTTGGGAGCGCGAGGACCTTCTCCGTTCCGAATTTCCGGACTTCTTTCGTTCCTAGATCTTGGGTCGAGATCCTCTTGTAGTGTGGGAGAGTTGTGACATCCCAAGTGATGTCCCTACCTTTTGGCATGTAATCCCCCATGTATGAACCTTGTGTCATGAGCTATGAGATTTGTGTTTGCTCCTTGCCATTCTATGTGTTTGCATTCATGCATCATCATGCATCATTCCCATTTCATTCATGTGCCATGTTGGTTGTTCTTGTGCTTGCTATGTTGTGATTGGTGGTTGTGATGTGAGAGGTTGTGAGTGGTTGGATCCAAGTGTGTGCATCTCCTTTTTTCCCTCTCTTTTCCCCTTTGCAACATCCCCTCCAAAACCCCTTTTCCCCTATTGTTTTTATCATCAGATTTTAAGTTGTTTTAAAAAATGTTTAAAAAATGTTCATGAGATGGCCCCAAGTGTTTTATGAGATGTGAGTGTGTTGTATTAAATGTTTGGGTTTTTGTGGTTTTGTGTTTTAAATTAACAAGAGTTGTCATTTTAAATATTAAATAAAATACTTGGGTTATAAATCAACTTAATATTTTTATTAATAGGTGCACATTTTTTCCTTCTCAAAAGTATTTTTTGTTTTGTTTAAAACACTTTTGATTTGCTCGGGGGTTTATTTTGTTGGGGCTGGTTTTTATTAAATGGAAAACCCTCCCCCTTTATTTTTATTTCTCTGTTTGTGAGTGTGAGTGAGAGAGGGTTAGTGGGCCACGGCCCAGCCCAGCTGGACACAACGGCCACCTGCCCCGTCTCCCACCTCCGTTAGTGAGTTTTAGAGAGAGAGCGTCATCGCCGTCACTTTCCGTCGCCGTTGCCGTCAGCCTGGGGCTATATAGCCTCCCCTCGACGTCTGTGTCGCTCCGCTAGGGTTTCCTCTTCCTCCCTCCGCCGCCGCAGCTCCTCTCCCCCTCTTCTTCTTCCTCCTTCATCCACTTCTCTGTCGAGGCGCAGGTAGGCTTCAGAGAAGTTCAGAGGAGCGGTGCTCGTCGTCGTCATCGCCTCCAGCGGCCTCGTCCCCGCTGGTGATGGCATGGGGCTCGCCGCTGCCGTCCGCGTCGCGTTCCCGACGCTAGGGAGTTCCCAGGAGGCCCTCTTCTTCCTCCTCGCCGCCATAGCGGAACCGGTCTTCTTCCCCTCCGTCGCCACCACGTCCCCGAGCGTCTTCTTCCCCTTCTTCCCCTCCGTCGAGCACGTCGTGCCTCCGTGAGACCGTCGGTGAGCAGCCCGTCCTCGCCGTAATTCGTAGGATTCGTCGCCGTAGTGCCGTCGTCGCCGCTCGAAAGCTCCGTGCTTGGGCTCGCCTCCGGTCCCCCTCGTCACGAGGCGAGGTGCGGGATGGAGCCCCCGTAGGTCCCTCTTTTGATTTCGCCGCTCCCCGTCGCCGGAGACCCCCTGCATCGTCGGGGATCGCCGTCACTCCGCCGCTGACGCTGTCGCTGTTGCTCTGCATCCATGCGTGGTAGGTTCAGTTTCGTCAGTAGTTTGTGCGCGTGTGTGTTAAAGCTGTAGATCCCCCCTTCCTGTTAAGTTCCGGCGCCATAGCGTAGTGGTGGGTGTGCGTGTGCTCGACCCCGAGGTCAGGGGTTCGACCCCCTGAACCTCCCCCTTTTTTCCTTTTGTTGTTTTATTTTATTTTCTTTTGTTTTTCTTTCTCCTGATTTATACATGTGTGTGTGTGCATTCCAGCATGTATGCATGTGTGTGGACCTCCTTGACATGTGTGTGTGTGTGTACCAAGTGGTACATATGCATATGTATGCATACATGTGTGGTGTGTGTGTGTTTAGTGCTTGCTCCTTAGGTTTAAGTGTGTGAGCATGGTTGTGTGTGTGTGTCATGGTGAGGCATACACCTACATGAGAGGGGTATGTATGTTTGTGTGTGTGATAGTGAGTGTTGGTGTGTGTGTATGCTAGGCATACATACATGCATATGTTTGTGGGTAATGCCTTGTGAGTGTGTATGTGCAAGTGTATGCATACACTATGTGTATGTGTACCTATGTGCATGGCAGTGGTGTGGCATGCATGCACCCTTGTGTGTGTGGTGTGGAGTGCATCTTATGTGTATGTGCATGTGCATGTATGCACTTGTGCATATATGCACATATGGATGTGTAGGTGAACATATACACCTAGTTGTGTTTGCTATGTTTTGCGTAGGTGCTATGTGTATGTTGAAGTAACTCCATGTGCTTGTGCAAGAGAGCATGTGTATATGTATGTGTGGAGGTGTAGATCCCCATGTGTATGAGTAGCTCCATGTGTAGGTTCTCTTATGTGCATGAGCATAGTTTTTCTCTAGCTAGTTTCACCCTTGCAATGTTAGACTATATTGTATAGGCTTCTGTACGTAACCGTATTTTGTATATGTGTACATGTTGTACCTCTATATATATAAAGAGCCACACCCATATTAGGGTATTGTGTGCTACTTCCAAAATACCCTGGCGTTTACATGGTATCAGTTTAGGTCTCGATCGATCGCTTCCGCATCTCTCCCGATCGCTCTAGATGGCATCTGCCTCGGCCACCGCCTCTCCAGCCGCCGCCCCGGCTGCCGTCGCACCAGCCTCTCCGTTTTTGGCATCGAACCCGTTGACCTCTATGGTCGGCGTCTCCGTAGCCGCCACTGCACACGCGGTTCCGGCGCCACCGTCTATAATCTCCAACGCCGCCGCCACACTGCCGGCGCCCTATGGCGCTGCTGCTCCGCTGCCTCCCGGCTTCAACGACTCGGCTGTGCCGCCGGTGTTCTACGGCACCGTTGCCTCGTTCCCATCCACTGGTCTGGTTCCGCCGCCGCCGCATGCATACGGCAGTCCTGCGGTGTATGGCTCCCCGCACACAGCCATGCATGTGGCGTATGGCCCTATGGCTTCCTGGTATACAGGAACAACACCAGTCCATGCATCCCATGCATCGCCTGGTCTCCAACAACAAGCCGCAGTGTGTGCATCTCCCGGCGCTATAGCAACAACCTCATCCCACAAAGCTACCACGACCAATCCATGGTCTACTCCAGCCGTGCTGCCGGCGTCCTATGGCTCCTCTGCTCCATTGGCGTATGCCTACCCAGCAGCTCTGGCGACTGCGCCTCCTCATGGCACATCTTCCTCGTATGGGGCACCCTACGGTGGTCCATCAACGGAGTTGGTGGCTTCCTCCGTGCCGCCGAGTGGTTCTTCACCTTCGGGATTTTATGCGTCGCCGCCGTCTTCGGACTATGGTGTACCTAATGCACCGTTCTACTTTGCGCATCTCATCCCGGTGAAGCTGACAACGGATAACTATCTGTCATGGCGTGCTCAGGTCTTGCCACTTCTCCGCAGTCACTACTTGGAGGGGTTTGTTGATGGCACTCTGCCGTGCCCACCGCCATACCATCTGGGGCATCATGCGTGGGTGGCTCAGGACCAGGCCATTCTCTCTGCCATCCAGTCCTCTCTTACGGAGGGGTTCTCGTCACTGGTCATCTTCGCCGCTACATCTCGGGACGCGTGGACGGCTCTTCATATCAGTTTTGCTTTGCAGTCTTAGGCGCGGTCTCACGCCATCCGCGCTGCGCTTGGGGACGTGAAGCTTCATGATCTCACCGTCACCGACTACTTCAACAAAGTGACGGGTATGGCTGACACACTTGCCTCCATTGGCAAGGTGCTTGGTCCGGAGGAGTTCACCTCTTATGTGCTCCATGGAATGGATGACGACTATGATAATTTGGTAGAGAATATCAATGGTCGTGACACTCCCATCCAGCCGCATGAGTTGTATGCGCGTCTTCTTGCCACAGAACAGCGCATCCACGCTCGCCGCTCTACACCGAGTTTCTCTTCCGCCAACGCTGCAACGTGTGGGAAGGGCAAGCCCTACAAGCCACCAACTGGTGGCAAACCTCCGCCGACCGCGCATAATTCGCGGAACACCACTACCTCCATGGGAGGTCGAGTCCGTGCCTACTGCCCTTCATGTGGTGCGCGGGTCCCCTGTCAGCTGTGTGGACTTGATGGTCACCTTGCCTCCCGTTGTCATCGTTGCTTCAAGCAGGATTTCTTGGGTATCGGGAACAATGGCAAGGGCAATGAGAAGCAGACTGCCCTGGTGAGTCATGAGCAGGGGCATACTCCTTCCTATCCAGTTGATGCATCTTGGTACATGGATACGGGAGCTACCAATCACCTGACGAGTGAGATGGGCAAGCTCTCTACACAGGAGCCGTACCGTGGACACGGTCAGGTTCGCACTGCTAATGGGGAAGGTATGCACATCTCACATATTGGTCAGGCATCACTTCTTACCTGTCGATCCACACAATTACGTCTTCTTGATGTCCTTCGTGTTCCCTCTATTTCACGTTGTTTGCTTTCAGTTCCTAAACTTACTCGTGGTAATAATGTTCTTGCTGAATTTCATCCTTTTCATTTTTTTGTTAAGGACCGGGACACGAGGGACGTACACCTTAGAGGTCGACTGCGTAATAATGGTCTTTATGCACTTGATCTGCCACCAGCTCCTAGTGCTTTCAGCGGTGTTCGTGTGTCTCCATTGCATTGGCATGCGCGCCTTGGTCATCCTGCCACTCCCATCGTTCGCCATGTACTTCATCATCATGAGCTTCCAGTCGTGTCCAATAAACATGTTGATGCAGTTTGTGATGCCTGTCAGCAACGCAAGAGTCATCAGCTTCCTTTTCCTGAGTCGAGTCGTGTAGTCAATAAACCGCTTGAACTTGTGTTTTCGGATGTATGGGGCCATGCCCAAACCTCTGTTAGTGGTCATAATTACTATGTCAGTTTTATTGATGCTTACAGTCGGTTCACCTGGCTTTATCTTCTTAAACGCAAGTCCGATGTGTTTAATGTTTTCTTGCAATTCCAAACGCATGTTGAGCGTCTGCTCAGTCACAAAATTATTCATGTGCAATCCGATTGGGGGGGGTGAGTATCAGAACCTCAGTGTATTCTTTCATAAGCTTGGGATTACACATCGTGTGTCTTGTCCTCATACACATCAGCAAAACGGTGTGGCTGAGCGTAAGCATCGCCATATAGTTGAGACTGGTCTTGCTTTGCTTGCCCATGCCTTGGTTCCTTTCCGGTTTTGGAGTGATGCATTTTCCACCGCATGCTTTCTCATTAACAGACTCCCTACACGACTACGTCAGATGAAAACACCACTTGAACTCTTGTTGAATGAAATTCCTGATTATACATTTCTCAAGGTCTTTGGGTGTGCGTGTTGGCCACATCTTCGTCCATATAACCAACGCAAGTTGGAGTTTCGGTCAAAACAATGTGTGTTTCTTGGTTATAGTTCTCTCCATAAAGGGTACAAGTGTCTTCATGCTCCCTCTAACCGCGTCTACATCTCTCGTGATGTGGTGTTTGATGAGAATGTTTTTCCTTTTTTTGCACTTCCGGTCACCTCCACCACTCCCACTTCACCTGAGAAATCTATTTTACCTTTGCCTGGTCAATTTGTTGATGCTGCATATACCACCTTGTTGCTACCTAACCATAGTGCAAGTACTGGACGAGGAGCACGTCTTGAGCTTCTGGATGAGCAGCCTCCTACGTCCCCTCGGACGTCCGTCGAGCCATCTCGCGATGCCCCTCCGTCACCTGGCTGGCCGACGGAGCTGGCCGAGCCGGGCGCTACCACCTCGGTTCAGCATGGGGCTGGGCATGCGTTGGTCGGGCCGAATGAGCCGGTCGAGCTGGCTGAGCCAGCTTCGCCCTCGCCAGCCTCTACCGCGGGGCCGAGCCGGTGTCCACGCCAGCATTTGTTGAGCCGGCGTCCGTGCCTATCTCGCCAAGCCAGCGTTGGTTGAGCCGATCGCCTGACACGACTGGATCTGCATCTAAGGAGTGGTCTGCGTCGTCATCGCCATCTTCATTGGCTCTGTCTCTGCCGCCATCTCTGCCGCCTACCGCTATTTTGCGTCCTCGTACACGCAGTCAGAGTGGTATTGTTCGGCCGAAGGAGCGCACTGACGGCACGGTTGCGTGGATTGCGGCGTGTATGGCACAGACAGATGCTGACCCCACTACTGAGCCTCGGCATTTTCAGGCGGCTCTTCGGATTCCTCATTGGCGCAGTGCCATGGAGCAGGAGTTTCAGGCACTACAGAGGAATGACACTTGGCGCTTGGTTCCTCCCGTGTCAGGTGTCAACATCATTGACTCCAAGTGGGTGTTTAAGGTAAAAAAGCATGCTGATGGTTCTACTGAGCGATACAAGGCACAGTTGGTGGCCAAAGGTTTTAAACAACGGTATGGTCTTGATTATGAGGATACCTTCAGTCCAGTTGTCAAACCGACCACCATTCGTCTCCTTCTGTCCTTGGCTGTTGCCAAAGGGTGGTCTCTACGTCAGCTTGATGTTCAGAATGCTTTTCTCCATGGGGTCTTGGAAGAAGAGGTTTACATGCGGCAACCTCTAGGTTTTGTGGATCCTGCTCGTCCACATCATTTGTGTCATCTTGTTAAGGCACTTTATGGACTTAAGCAGGCTCCTCGTGCATGGCATGCCCGACTTGGCTCAGTTCTTCGACGTCTTGGATTTGCTCCGTCCACTGCTGACACGTCTCTGTTCCTGTTCCATTGTCCTGAGGTTACTATGTACCTGCTGGTTTATGTAGATGACATTATTCTTATCAGCTCCTCCGTGACTGCCGTTGATCGTCTGCTATCTGCTCTGGGTGGTCATTTTGCTGTCAAGGATCTGGGTGCTCTCCATTACTTCCTTGGTCTGGAGGTTTCACGGTCTACTGCTGGCCTGACTCTCACTCAGCATAAATATTCCTTGGACTTGCTGCGACGTGATGGTATGTTGCAATGCAAGAATGCTACCACTCCTATGTCTGTGACTGATCAGTTATCGGCCTTGGATGGTGCCTTGCTTCCTTCAGATGATGCTACAGAGTATCGTAGTATTGTTGGTGGCCTGCAGTACTTGACTATCAAGCGGCCAGATATCTCCTATGCGGTCAACCGTGTGTGCCAGTATCTTCATGCTCCTCGGACTTCACACTGGTCAATTGTGAAGCGTATACTGTGCTATCTCTCTCATACTGTCTCCTATGGCTTGCATATTCGTTCTACCTCCTCGAGTGCTCTCTCGGCGTTCTCTGATGCAGATTGGGCTGGGAGCCTGGATGACCGACGATCAACGGGGGGTTATGCTGTCTTCTTTGGTCGCAACTTGATCGCCTGGAGTGCGCGCAAGAAGGCCACGGTGTCTCGAAGTAGCACTGAAGCAGAGTACAAGGCGGTTGCCAATGCCACAGCTGAGCTCATTTGGGTACAGTCTCTGTTGAGAGAGTTGGGAGTCTCTCAAGAGAAGCCACCGGTTCTTTGGTGTGATAATATTGGTGCGGCATATCTTTCATCTAATCCAGTTTTCCATGCTCGTACCAAGCACATCGAAATTGACTATCACTTTGTGAGAGAACGTGTTGCACAGAAGCTTCTTCATATCAAGTTTATCTCTTCCAAAGATCAACTTGCTCACATCTTCACAAAGCCACTTCCACAACCTCAGTTTGAGGGTTGTAGGTGCAATCTTAACTTGCTTTGTACTTCAGCCCACAGTTAAGATTGAGGGAGGGTGTTAGACTGTATATTGTATAGGCTTCTGTACGTAGCCGTATTTTGTATCTGTGTACATGTTGTACCTCTATATATATAAAGAGCCACACCTGTATTAGGGTATTGTGTGCTACTTCCAAAATACCCTAGCATTTACATGCAAATTGATGCTATGCCATGTTATCATGTCCCTAATATGTTAATTAACCACTTCCATCATGTATCTATGGAGCACATGTCATTTTGGGGCATTTCATCAAGTTTCATAAGTGACATAAGTCACCCATGCCCTTGGGAGGCTTAATTTCGACCTAGGGTTTCTCCCTCTTGTTCCATGCAATCATATGGGTATGAGTAATGCTTTTGGGGTAGAATCAACCCATGTATGCACCTGTGAAGTCAGATTTGACTTTGGGGCAACTTGAAAAAACTGCATTTTTATGCTGTGATGCCCTTTTGTCTTTTTAATATGAATTAATCTATGCATGCAATTAAGTTCTTGCCATCATGAGTTTGTTACTTAAAGTTGTTGGTAATGTCCCAGTATTTTTGTTATTTATGTTAAGTCCCTAGTTAAGTGAGAACCATGCTTTTTAGTAAGCTACTTTCTGTTTCTGCCAACCTGCTTGAAAATGGCTAAGTCTGGAGAGTCTGCTGTTATTGTTTTGTCATGTTGAGAGGATGGTATCTTGTAACGTGTTGTATATTTGACCATGCTTAGTGTTAGTTATGTTTATTATATAATACCTTATACCATCCTGTTAGTTTTCATGCCAATAGGATCTTCGTAGCATATTTAACCAATGCTGTCAACTTGCTACTTTATAATCACAGATTCCAGAAAACTGGAATTTTCACTAAGTCCCAGAAAACTGTTTCATCATGCCAACTTGATTGCTTCTTTCTTATTGATGTGTGGCTCCTTTGCTGGTGGTGTAATTGGATTAATTGTTGTGTGTGTTGAATAGATTCTGTCCATGTCTTGGTTGTGGCCGTAGGCTTCCTATAGCTCAAGTTGTGGGCTTTTCAAATTGCTATGTTGCTGTTTTGTGGCAGATTGGGTGTTGTTTTGTTTTGTGACTTGTGGGAGCTATACTCCATGGAATGGTTTGATTCTTGAGTCTATTGTGATTGATTTTCCATCGCCTATCCAGTGGCTACCTTGGAATGACAAGAATTAGCCCAGGTATTGGTAGTCTTGTCTTTTGTCTCCGTACCTTGTCATGAGCGTATCTCGAGAACCGTAGCTTCGTTTCTTGCGATCCGTATATGCATTTCCATCGATTTTGCATGATGCGTCCATATTTTACATGTTCATGCATGTATAAATAACTTTACATGAGGTTCTGTCCAGATTCATTAATAAACAACTTTGCATATGAAACATGAATAGTTTTGGATTGCCATGTTATAATCTTCCTAAGTGGTCATGCATCATCTTGATTGTGCATTGCACGTTGGTTGGATGTTTATTGTTGCTGTTTATCTTGGGTAGACGCGAGTGTTGATACTGAGTACGAGGACCCAGGAGAGTACCACTACGAGGATCCCGCTACTTGTTTCATTGAAGAACCAACAGGCAAGATGATCGTACCCGGATCCCGATACTATTTTTACTTGCTAGTTTCTCGCTCTTATCGTTACAATTGCGCTACCTACCACTTGATAATCAGCCCCCATGTTGCCATGACAGCCTCTAACCTCCACATCCTAGCAAACCTTTGATTGGCTAAGTTACCGCTACTCAGCCCCTCTTATAGCATTTTAGTTGCAGGTGCAGGTTGTTCCATGTGGTAACATGGATTTGGATATAACAATATTATGTTATTTAATTTAATGCACATATATAGCTTGGTATTGGTGGAAGGCTTGGCCTTTCGCTAAGTGATTTGTTCCGCTATTACCGCCCTTAGTTCCTTGTTACCGGTGTTATGTTTTCCATACTTTGCGCTCCTCACATGCTCGGGGTTGTTATGGGGACCCCCTTGTTTATTCGATGAAGATTAAAACTTGTCTGGCAAGACCCAACATTGATACTACATTTGCTTAACAACTTAATAAAATTGCATAGGATCTTGCAAACCCGTGGATAATTTAATCAACCCCCGGGCCAGTGCTCTTTATGAGTGTTGGCCCAAACTAGAGCACTGTACAGGGCCAACCCAGGCCAACTTGGGAGATTTCTATCAGGCCACCGTACACTAGCTTATCCGTCGTGTCCTGAGAATTAGATACGCGGCTCTTATCGGACACGTCGGGTGGTCTTGCTGGATTTGTTTTACCTTTATCGAGTGTCTTGCGTGTGGAGACTGACTTTCTTCGGGTTTACCCGAAGTGTTGGAATTCCTTTGGAATTACCTATGATAATCGCGAGATCCGCGGTCGAGGCATTCCCACGGAGTGTGGTTAATTTTGTAATGGACTAGTTGGAGCACCCCTGCAAAGTTAAATCTTTCGGAAAGCCATGCCCGCAGTTATGTGGCAACTTGGATATTTGTTTAACACCCGGCTATAGCAAATTTCAAGTAAACTCTAACTAAAATACACCAACTGTGTGAGTAACCGTGATCATCTCTGCTCGTGAACATGGTCCGAGAGAGAACACGGTGGGGTTATGTTTGATGTAAGTAAGTGTTCAGGATCTCATAGAGATCATACTAGATTCGATCGTTCTTCATAGGCCACTCATATTTATTTCATGTTGCGTAAGCTAGCCACCATATATGCTTAGTGCTGCTGCAACCTCAACACTTATCCCATCCCTACCTTTAAGCTTGAATAGTCTCGGTACCCGGGCACCTGATAGCTGAGTCCTCTGTGGCTCACAGTTTACTACAAAAATCCAGGTGCAGGTTCAGATGAGTTCGTGCATGATGATCTTACCCAGCTCTAGTGGGAGTATGATGAGGAGAGAGGCAGGATGTATGTGACATATCCGGATGAGTAGAGGACCTGGTCATGATCTTTGGGATAGCTTGATAGTATCATTTGCAACTTCTTTTATCGTTTGATTTTGTCCGTAGACGGACCTTGTGTTCAACTTGATGTTATGATTTGAGTAACATTGTAAGTTAGCATGTGGCGAGTGTAAGCCAACTTGTATACTCTTCTCATTCAGTATTGTATGTTGTGATGATACTATTCTTGCTAACGGCAAGATGCGCATCTATCCCTTGCGAGGCCCTCGAGCCTTAAATGGATAGGCGCGCATCTTGGGCGTGACATCACCGGAGCGCCGTCACGCTGCCGGAGAACTCTTGTACCTCTTCACTCCCTCTTGCTGTATCAAGAAGGCAGAGATTGTCATCAAGCTGTACGTGTGCTGAACGCGGAGGTGCCGTCCGTTCGGCGCTAGATTGGAAGGACCGTGATCAAGGTCGCGAGACGGATCGTGATGAGATCGTGGGACGGATCATGATGAGTTCGCGGGACGGATCGTGATGAGATCATAGGACGGATCGTGATGAGTTCGCTGGACGGATCGTGATTAGATCGCGGGACGGATCGTGATGAGATCGCGGGATGCTCGGCGATTTGGATCGTGAAGACGTTCGACTACACCAACCGCGTTTCTTAACGCTTCCCGCTTAGCGATCTACAAGGGTATGTAGATCCACTCTCCCTCTCGTAGATGCTCATCACCATGGATAGATCTTGCATGTGCGTAGGAAAATATTTGTTTCCCATTCAACGTTCCCCAACATCGCGCGCTTAAGGGAAGGAACACATGGGCTTTAAGATTCGTGCAAGGCCCAAGAGTTGAGCCCGCTCCAGATGCCTATATATAGTGGAGGTGCGGCACACCCATCTGGTTGATCACTTCGGCGCCGTCATTAGGGATTTGCATGAGTTGCAACTAGCCACCTCCACTCACCGCCGCCGACCGTGTGATCGGACCTAGCAGTCCGCCGCACGGGTGTTCCTCCTGCACGCGCGGATACCGTTAGAGGCAGTGCACTTGTGCCGCTCCGGCGAACCTGTACGTGGGATCCGACGACTGGCTGTTCGAGGGAGATCGGACGAGGAGACGGACCACACGAACGCGCTGCCCCAACTCTACTTCCGCTGCACGGCACTACGCGTCTAGTGGTAACAATCTGTGATCCATCTCCGTAGCATGTTCTTGGATGTTGTACGCGTAGGAAAATTTTAATTTGCATGCGATGCACCTATGGTAGAACCCGACAGTGCCCACCTCGTACGTCGGTTGGAGCTCTACTTCGGGTGCAAGGAAGCTTATATCCGGAAAAAAATCGTGTTAAAATCTCAGCGCAATCGGAGTTATGGATCTCCGGGAATATAAGAAACGGTTTTCGTCCAGATCTGAGAACGCGAAACAGAAGAGAACAGAGAGGGAGATCCAATCTTGAAGGGGCTCCCGCCCCTCCGCCGCCATAGGAGACAATGGACCAGAGGGGGAATTCTCCTCCCCATCTAGGGGGGAGGCCAAGGAAGAAGAATAATTAGGGGGGCTCTACATCAACAATCTTGCTACCGTAAACACCAACTCTCTCCCCCTCTATGCAGCGGTGTAACACCTCTTCTCCCTGCTATCATATCTACTTAAACATGGTGTTCAACTCCATATATTATTTCACAATGGTCTATAGTTATCCTATGATGTTTGAGTAGATCCGTTTTGTCCTGTGGGTTAATTGTGACCTTGGTTTGTATGATTGTATATTTTATTTATAGTGCTGTCCTACGGTGCCCTCCGTCTCGCGCAAACGTGAGGGCCCCCCGCTGTAGGGTGTTGCAATATGTTCATGGTTCGCTTATGGTGGGTTGCGAGAGTGACAGAAGCTTAAACCCGAGTAAGTAGGGTATGACGTATGGGAGTAAAGAGGACTTGATACTTAATGCTATGGTTGGGTTTCACGACCTTAATGATCTTTAGTAGTTGCGGATGCTTGCTAGGGGTCCAATCATAAGTGCATATAATCCAAGTAGAGAAAGTATGTTAGCTCATGCCTCTCCCTCATATAAAATTACAAGAAAGATTACTGGTACTTGTTATCGATTGCCTAGGGACAAATAACTTTCTTGTTGACACAAACCCTTTTACTAAACACCTAACTTTTATTATCTTGTAAAGTAATTCTAGTTTTATTCTTGCAAAATAGTTCTAGCATCACTCCAACAAAACAGTTTCATACTTGTTTTAGGTAAAGTAAATGTCAAGTGTGCGTAGAGTTGTATCGGTGGTCGACAGAACTTGAGGGAATATGGGTTCGACACTCTTATTTATCGAAGAAGGCTACAAACGATCCCCTATACTTGTGGGTTATCAGTGTCCACTCCAACCTTTTGGTCTTCCAGGATTTGTTGTCAAATGCTTCAACACCATGGCCATCGAGGTCAACTCGTCAAGCGTCACATCTTCCTCCCTAGGAACCAGTTCATCACAACCCCATTGCAGGATCCAGTTATGCAGAATGCAACACGGAAGAACAAGCTTAACCTAGGCAAGGTAAGGGTGGAATGGATTCTGATCCAGGATCTGGAACCTGTTCCCCAGAGCTGCAAATGCACTCTCAATGGTTACTCTAAGGCAGGAATGTCTGAGATTGAACAACTCATGTGAAGTCCTAGGGTATTTCCTACCAAAGAACTGGTTCAGATGGTACTTGGTCTTCCTGGAGGGTGGAAGAACACCTGGGCGACATGCATAGCCAGCATTCCTAGGCAGAACTTGCCATCAGGGATGTTGATGCCATCAGGACAACTCATGCTATTACTGACTATGTTAGCATCATGTGCCGACCCTTCCCAACCAGCCATCACATAGGTGAACTTCATATCGAAGTCAACAACAACAAGCATTTCTGGCTTGTGTAGTGCTTCCTCCCCTGTATGCTGCAGCTTGTGACCTCGGCACTTTGGCAGTGACATGAGTACCATCTATTGCCCTAATGCAATCCTGAAATGGCAATACAAGATTGTGTTAGTGCCCACCTTGAACAATCCAAGCATATCAAGCAATGAACAATATACTGCAGTGCTCACCTTGAAGTATGGATAGCATCTTGGGTTGGTGCGAATATTGGTAGGAGTCCGGCCAGTTGATGATTGATGACCTCTCCTCTTAGCTCCCCAACATCATAGAATACTTGCTTGAAGTATCTTGAGATGCTATCCATTGATCTCCTGAACGAGTTGTGGATAACCCTGAACCTCTGGTTATGGCCAACAACATGAAGGAACATGGCAACTTGCTTTTCCACACTGGTGTCGATACCATCTTCTAGCATCACCCTGTTCCTAAAGGTCTGGACAAGTCTGGAAAATGGTGCTCTTTTCATTCTAAGCATCCATAGAGCCTGTGTGTCGTTGCAGTTGTATATGTAGTTTAGATTGACGATCCTCTCCGCTCCCGCATAAGCATTGGAGCATATCTGATGACATGTCTCTCACCACAACAAACAACTCTCTCGTGCATGAACATGACCCATGCCCGAATCACAGCCATCAGTTATGTTGCTAGAACTACCACTTGCATCCGTGCGTCCATAACCTAGTCCACATCGAGGGTGTGTTGAGCAATGGGGAAAGCGATCCTACACCTTGCCTAACGAATGGGGGGGCATGGCTGAGTCAAGGACGACCTGACGATGGCCAAATGGAAGAGCAGCAGTAGCTCTTACTCCTGGATCTGCCGCCGCCGACACCACCGGTGATGGTGAGGCTAGAGGAAGTGGTTGTCTTAGTGGTAGTGGTGACCGGGTAAATGGGTTTGGGGGGGGGGGGTGAGCCTAGATTTGGCATCGAGTCGTCGCGCCCCATTCCATCCCTCACCATCCCCACTCGCTTTCGCGCTACCCCCCCCCCCCTGCGCGTGCGAGTTTGCGCCGCCCTCGGCCTTCGGTTGTTTGTAGCGAGCCAGGCTAAAGGCTGCTTTTCGTGGCCCAACTGGGCTTGGTTGCGACATTGTGGACAACCAAACATGCCCCAAGTCATACTCTTTGTTCATCCTGGTCGTACATGTCATTATAATAATAATTACTTTGAATTATACATTGATATTTAATACATGCTTTAGAATATTCATAATGAATAGTTAATGTCTGCCACTTATATAATGTTATTTAATCTTTTCTTTGGAATGTCATGATGAATAACTAATGTCTACCACTAATAAGGCTAATGCCATCTAGCATCACTCATTGTTGTTATTAGAGCATTATAAGTACTACTCCCTCCATCCCATGATATAGTGCACCTTTTTTTATAATGAAAATCAATCTTCATAAATTTTGACCAAGTTTATCTAGAAAATTATTTACATCTATGATGCCATATGGCTATAATTTTTTAATGATGAATATAATGCTATTGATTTGTTATTTTAGACGTTGATGAGTTGTTTTCTCTATATTCTCCGTTTAAGTCTTTAAAGTTTGACTTCCAAAACAATCTTGTACCCATTATATTCTAGGACGTGGGAGTATGATATCAGGTTAATGGATTTGTTTATATCCAATATCTTGATGGCGCTATCTTTTATCTATAAGCTTGGTCAGAATTTACAAAGTTTGACTTAGAACAAAGGAACAAAACTAACATACACATGTAAAACAATGCAATTGATAGCGCTGTGGTTGATTTAGCTGCCTTATTTTTTACAGTTAACAGCGACGCTGTTGATTCGGCTGCATTTTTAGAAGTGGAAGTGCTTGTTGCTTCAGCCACCGAAGGGTCTGGGGTTGGCTGTTAACCGGTACTCCTGCTAGATGATCCTGGACTTCACACTCAAGTAAGCAAACACTTTTGAACAGTAAACCTGGAAGCCTGTCAGCTTTTTAACGGTGTGCCATCCGCCTCGAAGTGAGCAAACTCCCGAGCCAACAGACGACAGCAACGGCGCTGAGTAGTTACTGTCGGAACCGGGACTGGTCACTGACGGCGGCAGCTGCGCGCTCGATCTGCTCTGCTTTGAGTAGCTGCTGGGGTCACATCTCGATGCGCTCCCTCCCAAAGTCTCCCCTCCCCTGCCCTCTCCTCTCGCTTTGCCTTGCCGGAGTAGCTCGCCTCCACGTCTACCGCCCCGCGTCACCCATCGCGTGTCCGCTAGCTCGTCTCTGTCCACACGGTCAACACCGCTACCGTTTCCACCAGGGTGAGAAGCCTTTGCCCCGTTCAACGACAGAACCAGTTAGAGTAGCTCTGCCACCACCACCACCACCACCACCCCGCCGGTATAAGACTCCACGCCCCCCTCGAGAACCATTCCTGATACACAGACGGACAAAGATTGCCGGTAGCAGGCACCCAGAGAGACAGAGAGAGAGAGAGAGAGAGAGAGAGAGGTGGGCCATGAAGCCTACCAGGAACCTGGCGAGGGGGGACGGGCGGCGGCTGGGGAATGCGTCGCTCATCGCCTTCATGCTCGCGTCCCTCGTCCTGCTCTCCGTCATCAGGGCCAGGATCTCCCCCATGGGTACGTACGCGCCCTCTTGCCTGCTGTGCTGACCGATTCCTGTGTGCTCTTGGGTCTGAATGAGGGGGGACTTATCTTTCTTTGCGTGCGTGATGCAGAAAAGGCAGGGGAGGCCATCAAAGCAGAGGAGCGGCAGGGGATGAGGAAGGGAAGCCTCAAGATGGAGGTCGCCCATGAAACCGTACTCCCAACTCCGGATTCAACAGGTATGTTGCTGCCACCCTTGCTGCCTTCCTGTGAAGAATTTGCTCGTTCTTGGGGATTGTTTCCATTTCCATTCGGAGCTGGGTGGTACGGGAGGGAATTTTGATGTTGCTGGCCGTATGGGGTGTGAATTAATGGGTGTCGAATGGAGTCTGTGGGGATCGGACCAGATCTGATGCCGAGCTGACTTTGCAATTTACAGCGAAGGAGGAGGAGGAGGAGAAGGAGGAGGAAGAAGAAGAAGTTCGGCCCAAACCCGCCGACACCTCGTCCGGGGGTGGCGTGTCCGTGCCCCTGCCCGTGCCCGTGAGCACAAGCACCACGCCCGTCCCCGTTGCCGCCGTGGGCCTCCCGGGCAAGCCGGTGTGCTACGAGTCGGGGCGGCGGTCAGACACGTGCGAGGCTGCCGGCGACGTCCGCGTGCAGGGCCGCACCCAGACCATCCAGGTCCGCCCGCTGGACCGGGAATGGAAGGTCAAGCCGTACTGCCGGAAGCAGGACGCCTACGCGCTGTCGCACGTCAAGGAGTGGACCCTCCGGCCGCTCTCCAGCGGCGCGGTGCCGCATTGCACGGTCAACAGCTCCGCGACGGCCTTCGTGCTTTCCACCGGCGGGTTCACCGGGAACCTGTTCCACGACTACACAGACGTGCTCGTCCCGGCGTTCATCACCGCGCACCGGTTCCGCGGCGAGGTCCAGTTCCTGGTGAGCAGCTTCAAGTCGTGGTGGACCAACAGGTACCTGGAGATCTTCCAGCAGCTGAGCAAGCACGAGGTGATCGACATCGACAACGACGACGAGGTCCGGTGCTACCCGAGCGTGGTGGTCGGGCCGACGTTCCACAAGGAGCTGGGCGTGGACGCGTCCAAGACACCGACAGGGTACTCGATGGTGGACTTCCGCGCGATGCTGCGGGGCGCGTTCGGGCTGTCGCGCGCGGCGGCCGAGCCCAGCGGCGACCGGTGGGACATCCGGCGCCGCCCGCGGCTCCTCATCATCTCCCGCAAGAACTCGCGCGCCTTCTTGAACGAGCGCGCCATGGCGGACATGGCCATGAGCCTGGGATACGACGTGCGCGTGGGCGAGCCGGACACCAACACGGACGTGTCCAAGTTCGCCCGGCTGGTGAACTCGGCGGACGTGATGGTGGGCGTGCACGGCGCGGGGCTGACCAACATGCTCTTCCTCCCCGCCGGCGCCGTGCTGATCCAGGTCGTGCCCTACGGCGGGCTGGAGTGGCTCGCCCGCGGCACCTTCGAGGAGCCGGCCAAGGACATGCAGCTCCACTACATCGGGTACAAGATCCAGCTCGACGAGACGACGCTGAGCGAGCAGTACCCCAAGGACCACCCGGTGCTCACGGACCCGCTCTCCATCCACAAGCAAGGGTGGGAGGCGCTCAAGACGGTGTACCTGGAGAAGCAGAATGTGAGGCCGCACCTCGGCAGGCTCAAGCTCACGTTCATGGAGGCGCTCAAGCTGCTGCCCCATGGACGCCAGGCCAAGGCCAACAACTGAGTGCGGCGATCGCCTGGCCTGCCTGATCATGGATGTAATGATCCGTCGGAATCATGTGTACATTGCGCGCGGTCAATCGATCGATCAATTCCATGATGGTTAATCTTGGAGCATAGGTAGAAGAAGATATATAGGGGTTCGTTTGTTGGTGCTGTTCATTTGTTCAGTTTCTTTGGTTGTTTGAGGCCTGCGATCGGCGGCTACCCCTGCATCCTGTCTGTATGAAGTCCTACAACTACAAAATGTAGTGGTAAGACGGAAGAAGCATGTGGAAACTAATAAATGGCGAAGGATTACATACTCCTTCAGTCAGAAAGGTGTTGGTGAATGCATAACTCGGTCTTTCATTTCTTCCTTTTCTTCTCCTTTCGAAACGAAGACAAAAGAATTAAGAGAGAGCTATAACATTTGCAAAAGAAGAGAGTTCTAACAACCGGAGCTGAAGAAAGGGAGACAACAAAGATAGATTAAAATCCTTATAGAACATTACTTTCATGGCGCAAGTATTTTCCAAATGCTTCGCTCCAAACATGTTGCGCACGTCGTTGCCTCAATATAAATCTTGGATATGATAATGTAGGCAATGTTGAAACGCCCCAGAACAATGATGTAGCGTGAACCAAATATTAGAAGGGACCAAAATAAGTTTATAACATAAAAAAGGCTAGGATGAACAAAGACGCCGGAGGATAAATAGAGCGATGAGCCGAAAATATAATCATATTCAGTAAAGTTTGCTTTAGGAAGTTGGGCCAAAGGCTCGGCATTGTCCCGCCGACGCCGTCACTGCCTCACAAGGCTTGCATTCGTTTCATTCCAAATTGTCCAAGTGACAGCAAAATGAAGGTGCTCAATGCCATTCCCACTTCTTTCACCCACAAATCAAATCTCCTCATTAGGACATGTCCAAATGCATAGCCTCATGATGATGCCCCATATGTCATGTAGGTTCGAATGTCAGAAAAAGTAGGTTCGAATGAAGAAACGGGATCCTTTGCAGGAGGCGGATGTTTGAAGAGAAAATGTGTGGTCCGGTGTAAAAAGCTGAAAAAGTTAGATTGAAAAGTAAAAATGCATGTGTAATAGAATTTTTATTTTTTATTTTTTGATGATGCCCACTAATGATAGATTGCATCGAGAAAAAAAAACAATATAGATGCGTCAATCTATTTTTTATCATGAAACATATGCATCCATATGTCATCATTGTACATGTTCTTATAGAGAGTTGTTAATTTCAAGACTATACGACTGTGTTGCGGCCGTGGGGCCTTTGGCTACCACTTGGAGCATTAATCTAATCCAACACGAGGCAGTTTTAAAAGATAACCTTGTCTTGGAAAGACCAAATTGACATGTTGATGCTTCCCCGGAAAATAGTGCTCGAAGAGCAAGCCACCGCATCTTTTATCTGGTCCTTTTCTTGACTGCCCCGGTTTGTAATTGTAATTGAGGTATCGCCGACGATCGACTGGCACTCCCAACCATAAAACTCACAACGATGTCACGTTATGCTACACGTTACCTGATCGGCGAAGCGAGTCAAAACTGCGTGCGTGAGCTGGGGCGCTTCGTGCCAAGGATAGAAAAGCCCGACGCTCGCTGGATCCACGCACCAGGAAAGGATAGAGAAGTGCTCCACAGCGAGGACGTTCGTGACAGATCTGCAAAGCCACAATCGTGGCCGGGTGTTTTGTTATCACTAATGCTCTCTGCTAATTATTATCTCATCAAATTCTAAAAAAACAATACAAGTGTTATGTCTTCAATCCCAGTCTGCTCACCATCTTAAATAATGAACCGCAAAGGCAGGCAGGCAGGCCTATGGATGTTAATTAAGCAGCACCTGCAGTCCTGCGCTCGGATGGAAACAAGCTGAGGATGCCGTGTGGACTTGTTCCCGGGACGAAGATGGTGGATGACGGTTGAAAGGGACTGGGAATTGTTGTCGCAAACCCCACGATTGGTGCCGCGAATGGAGAGAGGGAGTAACGTCAAAGGCCCCGGAACAAAGGCCGGGCAATGGATAGATTGCGCCGTAGGATCCGGCGGCTAGGGAGGTTTGCCTTGACGCGGTGTGGATGGCGGAGGGCGAAGCGAGATGGAGAAGTGGCGGTGCGTTTGTGCGATGGCTGGCAGAGGAGGGTTTGACCGGGACGCACAGAACAGCGGTCCAATACCCGGTTTAACTGCCTAAATCACATGACGAGATTCTCTCTCTCTATATATATATTGCTTAACAGGATAATGCTGTATCAGCCTTTTTTTTCTTTAAATAATGAGGGCACTTTCAGTGCATGAGCTTTTCCGATCTTAGACTATCGTACACATCAAATATAGGCATTTCAATGCATTGTATCTTATTGTTGTATTTAAAAGAGCTATCATCTAGTAATGTGTTTTGTGAGAGAAAATGTATTGAGTTATTTCGGTTCTGGTGCTAAGAACTACTATATATAAACTAAGATATAATAGCTCTTTTCCCCCTCATTAAATAGGGTGTCACACCAGATTTTTGCTTATGTGTCATGATGAAGATAAAGTCCACCGTGGGGCACGGGACTGCCCTAATTGTACATCGGCATTCGGCACTCTGCAAGAGCAACTCCAACCCAGTAGTCATCATAGCAATCCAAATTGCAGTGGCAAGCTTTGTATTTAGTCTTTAATACCATGTTATCCTATAAGTAGTATTCTATTATTTAGTGTTAACTAAGGGGAGTTGAGAAATCATCAATATCTCTTCATTTTTTTTAAAAAAAAATGTGCATTCTTCTATGGAGGTGCTACTCTCATGTCCCAATTGGCTGAGATTATGATCGTTAATATATAAGTCACATCACAAGGCACCGATGGAGCTTGGTGCAAATAATCTCAAGTAGATTTTCAAAGAGTCTATGTCCCGATTTCATCGGTGTGCCAGTGATACGCTCCTCGGTCTTTAGAGTAGTTTTGTTGGCATGAGTCATCTGTGTTGATCCATGATATTTTATCTTGCCTTCCTTTTAGCGAGATCGAAGTTTCACATATTTTTAATAAACATTGCAATAAGATTGATTGTATGCATGTAGGGCTGTAGAGATCGGAGGTAAGAAAAACTTCCATTTTCTAAATAAAAAATGGTCCAAAACATGCTCTACCTCCCTCTCAAACAGGGAGGCAAAATTTGGAGAGGAGGCAAGTACATGAGGTAACTTTGTGGGCTCGGGGAGAAGGAGGCAACCACATCAAAGATCTAACCATCGTATCGAGGGCCATGTATGACTCTAGAGGGGGGAGAGGGTGGTTTGGGGAGGCAGATGTCGGTGAGAGATATGATGCAAAAAAGAGGATGCGGGCATATCAAAAGGATTATGTGAGAGATAACGGATAGCGACAAATGGAGAGAGAGGGGGAGGGGAGAAATGTTCAAGATAGACAGTGAGAGTGTAAAAGATGTTTGATGTCGATGCTCTTGTTTTTGTTGTTGTTGGAATGCTCTTGTTGTTGATGTTGTTATTGCTAACGTCGTTGAAGGTTCTGGACCACAAGCAAACGAGTTGGCCCCTAACTGGAGTCCATCGTCATCGTAAAAAACAATGATATGCAAACTTCCTCAATATGACCTTATGAATGTTTAACCACATCGCCACGTTTATGTGCATAGACATCAGCCAGTTCGCCATGATAGAGAGGCCAAAAACTGTAGGTATTCAAATATTAACTTTTACTAGCTCATATCTACAACTCAACCACTCTTCGACGGAGGTTCGCAGGTCCATATTCTTTGTTCACTTTTTCTGTTGACCTTTTGTCTGATGCACAGTCTTCTTCACATGCACATGTAGGATGCCTTGTCTCGCCGCCCTTCATTTTCCAGGTACTGCAAGTAGTACACGACTATATGTACACCACATAAAGCTGGAAATGATATCATGCCCTCACGTGTTAAAGGCGGTCTACCGACGCTATACAACAACCATTTGTTTGTTGTAGCTCGCGTGATCACGGAAACAAGTCAAAGATGAATACATGAGTAGGGACATTTCATGGCGAGGAAAAGGACATGGCCCCATGTCTTGTTCACACTCGCTTGTTGTGCGTTTGGGTTGTCTCGCACAAAAAGAAAAGGGGAGAATGCTTCATAGCTACCATTGTTGATGATGTCCATCGATGTGGCAGGGATGAAAAGAAACGAAGCGGATGATGGAGACCGACGATCGATGCGTGTTATCAATGTCACCTTATTTTCGTCTATATCCATCTCCTTCGGCTAACAGTACATATGATCATGTTGAGCCCCCTCTCGGCTGGTTTTTGTTGTAGATAATCTAATATTAATATGTATGAAGAATGAAACATTAGTTCTTGAGTTTCCCAAGGCATTAGTTCGAGATACTAGATTGATGTGTGGCATTATTATTATTATTATTATTATTATTGTTGTTGTTGTTGTTGTTGTTGTTGTTGTTGTTGTTGCAGGGAGTGAGACATAAATTTCTAGATTGTAATAGTTGATAGCTCATTTATTTGTAGCTGATATGTTGGTTGCCCATGGCACACATTGTCAATAAAATAAAAGAAGCGCAAGATAGTAGACAAATTACAATTATAGAACCATTTACAATTATAGGGACCCGCTAAATTTATAAATGTTGGTGACCGACTTACAAATTAGGCACATACATAAGCATATTATTTTGAAATAATTTTAATAGTTCTACTTGACATTTTTCTACACTAACTAAGGAAATTTTACCCTTTATTTTTCTTGACTGGGCATATAATTGTTGCTCATACATGTGATCGAGCCTACAACGTTTAGAGGCTCATATGTACTAAGCTGATCAATCATGGTATTAGATAATATATTGAAATAAAGTTTAATGAAGACGTTTGATGCCATTTATATATGATATTTATCAGAACAAGAAATTGTATGTGCTATCATATCAGTACAAGGAACTAGCATAAAATGACTAGCTACTTGTATTAATGTTAGATTATCACATTGTTCTTACTTTAATGCTACACTTGGGTAAATATGTTGATGTATTGTTTTCAAGTGTAGGTCGGTTCTCTTTTCTTAACATGGTTTCTCATTAGGGTTTTTTTGTAATTACAAACATCTACATGAATATATTGTTATTTATTTGCACACAATTATGATAGTTTCTAGTGGTTGTGATGTGTTTAGGCATAATCCCGAAGACCTAATGTTGTACATCTCTTATCAAATTTGGTGATCCTAGTAGGCATGGTTCTAATATCAAATGCATTAGGTGTTTTTATGAAGATCTAATGTTTTAGGTTCAGTTATGAAGATCTATTGGCTACTTAGATAAACACATATATGTGAAATGACAATAGTCTATTAGCTGCAGAATGAGTCCACTAAATCAATGGTCTATTGTAGTTGTTGATAGTTTTTCCTACATACTTGGTTAAACTATGCAATGTTTGACTTCTAAGAAATTTGCATGCCTTCTTTTCAAGATCTATTGAAAAAAAAGGAAGGTAAGCCACATCAGATTAGATAATTAATTTCGCCATGTAGGGAAATTTGCCAAGAACCATCTCTCCACTAACATACAACTCTCCTCCCTCTCTTCTTTAATTGATTTTCCACCTCAGGTTCTTTTCCTAGGAAATTGTGGTGAGAGTCAAGCATTGGGAGTTCTCTAAGAGTAGATCCAATCCAATAGAGATCACAATAGCTAAGGAGTGCGGAGAGTATCCCATCACACCATCACACCAATTTTTAAACCGGATAATCCTGGAATTTCTGAGACAATCACTTCAATGTTGCCACTAATGACTAACGAATGCGAGAGATTGTGAAATCCTTTGTTTAATGTGTTTCTGAAAGCACAATATGCTCCCTTGGTGGTTTTGATAATTCATGACAACATACATTGTCTCTTGGACTAATACTTTTATCTAGTGTATTTCAGATAAAGTCCACAGAGAAGGTTGGCTAAGGAGTGCGGAGAGTATCCCAAGAAGAAGAAGAAGAAGGAATAGAATTGGCAAAGGCTTCAATCAAGAGGACTCTACATTTTACTTTGTGAGAAATCACTTTGAGTCCATAGGAAAACCAATACTATCAAAAGGGGGTAAGGTATTGTTGGTGAACAAAATGCTCATACGTGCACAACTGATAGTCACCACATACACCCACAAGCTCTTCCACAAAAGTCTGTCCAAAGCCAAATATCCAAAATTGGTGCAACCAACACTCCCCACTCGGTGCCACCGATTCTCAGCCTCAGACAGACTCAGCCAAACCCTAGCCCTTCGGTGCAACCAATTCTGATTCGGTGCCACCGAGTTTTGGTTGCCAACATTCCGTTACGCAAATTCACAAAATCAGTCCCACCAAGTTTGTTGAATCGGCGTCACCGAGTCTGGAAATCTGACCGTTGGTCACCTAATCGGTGCAACCGATTTTTATATATCGGTCTCACCGAGATTCAAAAGTTGCTACCTTTTAGGCAACTCGGTACCACCGAGATTAACACATCGGTGTCATCAGGTTGGACTTATCAGGTGTAACGGTTGGATTTTTGGAGATGCCTATATATACCCCCACCACCACCACTCACTCGCTAGAGAAGCACTCAAAACAGATCCCCACTCATACCAACTGATTTTCTGAGAGAGAGCCACCTACTCATGTGTTGAGATAATGCCATTCCATTCCAACCATATGAATCTTGATCTCTAGCCTCCCCAAGTTTCTTTCCACCCAATCAATCTCTTTCATCAAAGCCAAATATGCGAGAGAGTGATTGAGTGTTGAGGAGTCTATCATCTTGAATCACAAGAGCAAGGAGTTCATCAACATTATCGAGCCTATTACCTTTTGGAGGGTGGTGTCTCCTAGATTGGTTATGTGTCGCTTGGGAGCCTCCTATTTCGTGTTGTGGAGTGAACCAAGAAGTTTGTAAGGGTAAGGAGATTGCCTACTTCATGAAGATCTACCCCGAGTGAGGCTAGTCCTCCGTGGACGGAAGCCGTTATGGAATAGTCAAGGTTGCTACTTCGTGGACCCTTATGGGTGGGGCCTTCCGTGGACTCTCACGACCATTACTCTTCGTGGGTTGATGACTCCATAAACGTGGACGTACGATAGCACCACCTATCGGAACCACGGGAAAAATCTTGGTGTCCTTCATGTGTTTGATCTTCCTATATCTACTCCTTAATTTCATGTGCAATGTCTTTAATTTCCTCTGCTATACTAGATGACTTGCATGTGTAGGGTGTGCTAGACTTGCTATAATTGCTAAAATCGGCCAACACATAACTTTGCACCTTGTGTAGATTTTAAATTCCTGCTCGTAGTCTATTCACCCCCCTCTAGACACACTCTTCTAGTGATCCCACAATTGGTATCAGAGCATTGGTCTCCAATGCTTCGGTTTCATCACCGTGGAGGAAGATGGTTGTGTCTAGTGTGGAGAGTTTGTATTGTAGAGTGCCCATTCTTGATGGAGAGTACTATAGTAGATGGAAGAATGCCATGATTGATCTATTTGACAAATTCCATTTGAGAAAACATATTGAAAAACCCTATGTGCTCCCTATTGATGAATTGCATCCCACACACGAAGAGGAAATTGACATGATTGGTAACCTTAGAACTGCCAATCTTATCGTTAGAGGCTTAACAAGATTCGTGCTTTCTCAATTGAAGAACTTTGCTTGTGCTTATACTTTATGAAATGATTTGGAGAAACGATATCCAAATCTTACATTAAGTAATCTTGATGAAATTATTCATAAAATTGTTGCTTTCACAAAATGAAGCCTAGTGGTCCAAACTTTGATAAATGCCTATTTGAGCTTCGTGATCTTATGCGTGCTAAAGGAGATGTCACAACTATCAACAACATTATTATTGAAGCCATTCACATTCATAAACTTGAACATTGTCATGGTTACAATTCTAACGAGTCTCTTGGTTTCTATGACGAGGAGATTCCACAAAATGATGACAATGAAGAACATGGCTACTATGATGAAGATGAGTTGTTCGACATTGAGTATGAAAAGATCATGAGTAATATAAGTCTAATGGCAAACTTCAAGGATTACATGTCCGGTGGAAAAGAGTGGATTCTCGACAGTGGATGCGCGGATCACATGACTGGTGATAAAGAAATGTTCCAAGAGATCACGCCAAATCAAGGTCCTCGGAGGTACATGACCTTTGGAGACAACTCTAAGGGTAAGGTACTTGGCCTTGGTAAGGTGGCCATGTCTCATGATAGCTCCATTCAAAATGTAATTCTTGTTGAATCCCTTGGCTACAATCTTCTTTCCATATCTAGACTAGCAGACTTCGGTTTCAATGTGCTATTTACCAAAGTAGATTACCAAATGTTTCGATTTGATAATCTTAAAATTGTATTTACCGGTATTCGTAGAGGTGATCTATACATTGTTAATTTCACTAAAAAGGCCCAACCTTGTACTAGTCTCACTGCTAAATCTTCTAAAGGTTGGCTATGGCATAGAAGGATAGGACATGTAGGCATGTGCAACCTAGATAAGCTTATCAAGGGCGATTGCATTATTTGGTGTTAAAGATGTTATCTTTGACAAAGATAGGCTTTGTAGCGCTTGTAAAGCAGGAAAGTAGGTGGAAATCATCCGGTAAGAACATCATGACCACTAAGAGACCGCTCGAATTACTTCACATGGATCTTTTTGGTCCCAATTCTTACAAGAGTCTCGATGGAAACTCTTATGGTCTAGTTGCAGTTAATGGTTTTTCCAGATTTACATGGGTATTCTTTCTTGATGATAAGTCACAGGTACAAAAGATCTTCAAGAACTTTGCACGCAAAGCACAAAATCAATTTGAAGTGAACATCAAGAAGGTTCGAAGCGATAATGGGTCAGAGTTCAAGAACACCCATATCGATACCTTTCTTGACGAAGATGGTATCTCACATGAGTTCTCGGCTACGTACACGCCTCAACAAAATAGAGTTGTTGATAGAAAGAACCGAACCCTCATTGAGATGGCAAGAACGATGCTTGACGAATACAAGACACCAAGACACTTTTGGGAAGGAGCCGTGGAAACAACATGTCATGCCACAAACTGACCCTACTTGCACAAGCTTCTCGGTAGAACGGCATACGAGCTTCTCACCGGTAACAAACCCCAAGTTGGATACTTTCGGGTATTCGTCTCTAAGTGTTACATTCTTGATAAGCATCACCGTGCTAAATTTGCTCCCAAGTCTCATGAAGGTTTCCTACTTGGTTATGGATCAAACTCTCACACCTACTGTTGGGGATATAACCCCATGGTAAGACCCACCCAGGAGGGGCTGGGTCATACATGGCGGCTCGTTAGCTTACGGGCTGAAGAGGAAGATTGGGCTGCACAACGACTCACCAGATGGGATGAGACGGAGGCCCAGAGTCAGGAAGAAGATGCAAGACCCGGGCGTAAGTCGCCCGAAGACAGCCTACCAAAGTCGGCATGGCGGCTTAGAGATAGAGTCAAACACATTGTAAGAGTCGGTATGAGATTTGTGTAACCCGTGGTCTTGACCTCCTATATAAAGGTGAGACCCGGCGACGGCTTAGACAGAAACCAATCGATCGAGGGCTAGGTCAAGCGAATATGCCCCCTTGTAATCGATACTCCAATCAATACACACAAAGAAGGACGTAGGCTGTTACCTCATCTCGAGGGGCCTAACCTGGGTAAATCCGTGTCTTTCGTCCCGACCAACCCCTTTGAGTCCAACGCCTTAGCGATGGCCTTGAACCTAAGTCTTCAGACATCTGCCATGACAAAACCACGACAGTTGGCGCCCACCGTGGGGCTAGCGTGCGGTGGTGTTGAGTTCTCAAAGGGCTGTCTCTCAGGGACCAAAGGATATGACGTCGGCTTGATGACAAAGAGTCGCCGCGGCAAACTCTACATCGATGATTCAGGATGGGGCCCTGAAACCGGCTCAGTCGAGTACGGTTATCGGGTTCCCATTGGCAAGATGCACGTGTTCATCGGCAAGATGGATAGATCTACACCCGGGCCAGACATCTACACCGACCTCGTCGAGCCGGCCCGACGCGCACACCCGCCCGTGTTCAACCTGGGTGGAAGAGTGTTTTTGTCGACTTTACGCAGGACAGGGGGGATTCCTTGTCGAGAGAGACCTTGGCTTTCTCAGATGAAGGATCTTCCAGTGAGGATGGGGAATCGATCTGTCAACTTCATGACGGCGGGCTAGGGGGCTATGTCGATGACGATAGTATTCCGGAGCCCTATGACCCGCCGAGCCGAGCTGCCGTTTTCATGGCAGGACCGGCGCCGGCTTCCAACAGTACGACTTCCGGAGTGGCGGTTGGAGCGCGCCCCTGATGTGGAGCTTCTTAAGACGCCATCTCAAGTTTTACTGGAGCTCATGGAGGAGCTAGCGACTCTGATGGCCACGGAGGTGACAACCGAGAATCAGGCGGAGCGCAACACCGAGATTAACCAGATCAAGGGGCGGATGGCTCAGGATCAGGAGGATATCAATGCAATGCAAGCTCAGATGAATGCTGAGTCGGAACATTTGAGGGCGGAGGCTCTCCGTTTTGATCTGGATCAGTGGGCGTCAGAGGTGGTTCAGCGTAGAAGGACTCAAGTTGGACTACCTATTCAGCCTAGGAATCTTTTCAATACTCCTAGAGCTGGGCCAAGTACGCCGCCAATGGTGACCTGGGCGGCAGAGGCGCCACGGCAGTTAGACCCGCCATGGAGGAACAAACCTTTGTCGCGACACATTGTGACGCCACCTGGCCATTACTCTAATCCGGTTGAAAACATGATAGTGGCGGCTGCCAGACTCGACGCCCTCCCCTTGGCCGAAGGAACACTGTTTGCTGAAGAGGCAAGGAATGCGATTTACCTTTTGTAGACAGCGGTGGCTCAGCAAGAGAGGTACACACACATCCGGAGTCGGGTGCACTCCATGCCGGTTCATAGCCGTAGCTACAGCCGGCGCATTGAGTCGCCGACGGTCTTGAGCAGTGAGCAGTGGCGGAACCAACCCAATAAAAACCCTCCTGATATGGATATTCAGGGGTCTATGGATAGGGGTTGGGCTCAGCAAGGATTAACACCGGTGATGGATTACCCGGAGGTCCCTGAGCCGGCACCGGCAACACCCGTCAGCGTTTCTTCCAAGGGATTTGGTGTGTAGTGTCTCAAAGCGGATCCGAGGAGTGCACGTTTGCCCAAGGATTTTAAGGGCCCACGAAAGGTGCCCAATTACACGACGGATCTACCCCAGAGGCTTGGATCGAAAGCTATGAGCTTGCTATGGAGATGCTGGACGTCAGCGAGGCAGTTTGTGCGAAATACTTCGTCATGATGCTGGAAGGACCAGCCCGCACTTGGTTAAAGGGGTCCCCACCGAATACCATCACGTCTTGGGCTGAGTTGAAAGCACGATTCATCAAGAATTTCAAGGGAACCTACAAGCAACCAATGACGATTGTGGATCTAGATCTTTGTGTGCAGCAAGAAAGTGAGTCGGCCCATCATTGGGTGCGGCGGGTCTCGATGGTGATCCACTCATTTGAGAATATGTCAACGGCCCAGGAGGTTCTGATTGTCGCTTTGTACCCCTGAAACAGAAGCTCGGGCGGTTGAAGCGTTCTTGTCAGGATATGGGTGAGCTCATGACGGCTCTCACCATATATGTGGATTCAGATACTACCAAAGACCCAGACTCCGACAATGAGAAGTCAGTTCAGGGTAAGAATGGCGGAACTGGTAAGAACCAACAGGGAGGTGCTGGGAATGGCAGCCAAGGCAAGCGGAAGAACCTAGATGGTGGGTCGGAGTTTTGTGGCGAACACCAACGCACAGCCTACCGGGAACAGTCGCCCTAGAGGCAATGGGAACTTTAGGCCGCTGTTCAACAGGAATAGGGCACCTGTGCCTTACACCTTGGAAGAGGCGTTGGACATACCTTGCTCGACGCACAGCTGACCGGATATGGAGGCCACCCACACTTGGAAGGAGTGCAGCGTTATGCGCCAATTTTGGGAGCAAAGCCTTTGTTAGAATCATAACAATGTTAACGACCCGTCAGGTGGTTCAGGTCTGGGCGGCTTAGGAGCCAGCTTTGGTGCTGGTGGGTCAGGTTCAGGTCATCAAGGCCAAAACAATCAGAATCGAGGAAGTCAAGGAAATCATTATTAACAGAGCAATGGTGGTCAACAACAGAATAACCACTCAGGATATCAGAGCAACCCGAAACAGCTTAGTGGGGGACAGTATCATGTCTTTACTACGAGCCTGGACAAGCGGGATCAGAAGCTACACAAGAGGGCGGTCAATGCAGCCACACCGGCTCTCCCGCGGTACTTAAAATGGCAGAGTACGCGATTACGTGGAGCCGGGAGGATCACCCACCACGGGTCGACAATCCGGGTCATCTAGCTCTGGTGGTCGCTCCTTAGGTTGGAGGACACAAGTTCACAAAAGTGCTCATGGATGGTGGTAGTAGTATCAATATCTTATACTATGACACCTTCCAACGGATGGAGTTAACTGACAAGGCTCTTAAGCCATCATCGACCGTTTTTCATGGGGTGGTTCCAGGCAAGTCGGCCTACCCAGTGGGGAAGATTGCCTTGGAAGTGGCATTTGGACATGAATATAACTAGAAGGT
This sequence comes from Hordeum marinum, assembly GCA_022496015.1. NCBI lineage: Eukaryota > Viridiplantae > Streptophyta > Magnoliopsida > Poales > Poaceae > Hordeum > Hordeum marinum. The sequence continues at coordinate 383,712,759 of CM039677.1, read as the reverse complement.
GGAGACCTTGTGGTTCGAGGTGGTGAAAATTAAGAGCCGTATCATGCTCTGTTTGGCCAGCCAGCTTTCGCAAAGTTTATGGCCAGGCCTTGTTATTTCTATCTGCAGCTTAAGATGCCGGCTCTCAATGGAACAATCATGGTCCATGGTGATCGTAAGGTCGCCATTCAATGCGAGGAGGGGGACGCGGCTTATGCAGAGTCAAGTTGTGCGGAAGCAGAGCTTAAGTTCTACAAAGATAACGTTGACCCGACAGATATGACTCTGTTGAAGAAACCCAATACAGAGTCTGAGCTGCCCCTAAGTTTGCGGCACATGACATGAAGCTAGTGGATTTTACTTTGGGCGACTCATCCAAGCAGTTCATTATTGGGGCTAACATGGACCCCGCATAGGAAAGCGCGCTCATTGAATTCATCCGTGAGAATCGGGACATCTTTGCATGGAAGCCATCTAACATGCCGGGTGTACTGAGAGAGTTTGCTGAGCACCACCTTAATGTGGATCCTAAGTTTAAACCAATTAAGCAATTCCTCAGCCGTTTCAATGAGGAGCGACATAAGGCGATCGGAGAAGAGGTAGCCCGGCTCTTGGTAGCAGGGTTCATCGTGGAAGTATTTCACCCAGAGTGGTTGGCCAATCATGTGCTGGTGCTCAAGAAGAACGACACGTGGCGTATGTGTATAGATTACACGGATCTTAACAAGGCTTGTCCAGTTGATCCGTTTTCTCTCCCTCGTATCGACTAGATCATTGATGCAACGGCGGTCTGTGAGAGTTTATGTTTCCTGAACGCGTATTAAGGCTATCATCAGATCAAGATGGTAGTTAAAGACCAAGAGAAGACCTCGTTTATAACACCTTTTGGAGCTTTCTGCTATGTGTCCATGCCGTTTGGGCTCAAAAGCGCGTAGACGACTTACCAACTTTGTGTGCAGAATTGCCTTCACGATTAGATTGGGCGCAATGTTCATGCTTATGTGGACGATATTGTGGTTAAGTCAAGGAAGATGGAGACGTTGTTGGACGACCTGAAGGAAACATTTGATAACTTACGGGTCTATAAGATGATGCTTAACCCGACGAAATGTGTTTTTGGAGTTCCTGCAGGCAAACTTCTGGGTTTCTTGGTTTTAGAATGAGGTATCGAAGCCAACCCAAACAAGATAAAGGCCATCACGTCACTAGCTAAGCCGGTGGGCGTCAATGATGTGCAACGCTTGGCGGGTCGTACTGCCGCTTTAAGCCGCTTCATCAGCCGCCTGGGGGAGAAGGCCATTCCTCCCAGATGATGAAGAAGATGGATGACTTTGTTTGGAGTAAGGCTACAGATGAAGCTCTTGAAGCGCTTAAAAAGCAGTTGGTTGAGTCGCCGATTTTAGCCGCTCTGGCTGAGAAGGAACCCTTGCTCCTTTATGTGGCGGCTAACAATAGGGCGGTCAGTGCTGCGATTGTGGTAGAGTGCAAGGAGGCAAGGAAAGAGTATCCGGTTCAGAGGCCGGTTTATTATGTCAGTGAGGTGCTTATAGAGTCAAAGCAAAGATACCCACACTGGCAGAAGCTAATATATGGGGTGTTCATGGAAAATCGCAAGTTGAAGCATTATTTCCTTGGACATCAGATCACGGTGGTTAGCTCTGCTCCGTTGGGAGATATAACACAGAATCGGGAAGCCACTGGTAGAATTGCTAAGTGGGCGCTGGATCTTGGGCCTCTCAATTTGAAGTATGCACCTCACACAGCCGTGAAGTCTCAGACACTGGTGGATTTCATAAATGACTGGATGGAGTGTCAGTCCCCGAAGGAAAAGTTGGACAACACGTATTGGATGATTCACTTTGACGGATCCAGACAGTTGGAGGGCTCGGGGGCTGCAGTTGTCTTAACCTCCCCCAAAGGTGATAAGTTTTGTTATGTATTAAGCCTGGTGTTTCCTTGCACGAACAATGCAGCTGAGTACGAAGCTTTGCTTCATGGACTTCGCGTGGCCAAAGAGATGAACCTGAGCCGAGTTAGGTGCCTTGGCGACTCAGATCTTGTGGCACAACAGGTGTCAGGCACGTGGGATTCCAAGGACCTGCGGATGGCAGCTTATCGGCCAGAGGTAGATATCATCGCTGGTCATTTCAAGAGTTATCAGGTGGATCATATTGATCGTCGTAAGAACGAAGCGTCAGATGCATTGTCAAGACTGGGCTCTCAGCGTAAGCCGGTGCCGCCTAAAATTTTCTTGGACGTACTTTATCAACCGTCTGTTCAGCTACCTTCATAGGAGGATTTGGCTATACCTGACCAGGAGGAGGAGCTAGTGGCGGCTTTACATGCTATACCGGACTAGACGTTGCCGTACCTGGCATACTTGACCCGGGGCGAGTTGCCTGAAGATGAGACTCCGGTTCAGTTTGTCAAAAAATTGATCCATCGATTTGGATACCCTCATAACATCATGACAGATAATGGCACAAATTTTTCCAAGGGGGCTATGAAGGTGTTCTACGAAAGCGAGCACATCCGGCTTGATGTTTTGGCTGTTGCTCATCCACAGTCCAACGGTCAGGCAGAGCGGGCCAATCAGGAAGTCTTGAGAGGTATCACGCCCCAGCTTATGGTTCCTTTATAGAGAACACCGGGTTGTTGGGTTGAGGAGTTACCGTCCCTCCTTTGGAGCATCAATACTATGCGTAACAGGTCGACGGGTTACACCCCCTTTTTCATGGTTTACGGTGCGGAGGTCGTGTTACCAAGCGACATACGTCATGATTCACCACGGGTGGCGGCTTATGTGGAAGATGACAATGAGGTGGTGCGTTAGGATGCATTGGATGCTCTAGATTAAGCACGTGATCTTGCAGCAGCTCGATCGGCAATTTATCAACAGGACCTGCATCGCTACCATAGCCGCAGGGTCAAGAGCCGGACGTTCCATGAAGGTGACTTGGTGTTACGTTTGATTCAAGATCAGAAAGATGCGCACAAGTTATCACCCCCATGGGAAGGACCTTTTGTGGTTAGCAGGAATCTGAACAATGGGTCTTATTATCTCATCAGCATGCGAGATGAGTCACGTACCTCCGGGTAGGAAACTCACCGCCCGTGGAACATCGCTCATCTACGGCCTTACTATACTTGAGTCATCAACTCTTATCTTTGTACATACATATTTCATTGTATTTATAATTCTCATATAATAAAGTTGGCATCCCTACAAGACGGGGCCTCTGCCATTTTTCTCTTTTACATTATAGATTTGTGTAAAGATGAACACCTCTACATGGTCGCTTGGGGGCTTCCAACCCGTCGGGTTTAGCTTTCTCACCCTTTTTGACCGGCTCTTCATCCAAAATAGCACCATTGTGCGATGACTTACAAGATGGTGGTCTGCAAGATGGCGGCTTACAAATCGACAGCCATGCAATGGTGGCGTGCAAGATGGCGAAAGGCTTAAGGCCGCTCAAGAAGATGAGCGGCCACATTGCGAGATGTTCAAACATGGGTGCACCACCTTATTGACGAAAGATTTCAGGTCATCCAAGAGGATGTGACGCCATGTTATGAGCCGTTCAAACATGGGTTCACCGCCTTATTGATGAAAGGTTTAAGGTCCCTCAAGAGGATGAGCCGCCACGTTGCTAGCCATTCAAACATGGGTGCGCCGTATTATTGGCAAAAGATTCAAGGTCACTCAGGAGGATGAGCCACCACATTGCGAGCCGTTCAAACATGGGTGCCCTACCTTACGGGTAAAAGATCTCAAGTCGCTCAAGAGGGCGAGCCACCATGATGCGAGCCGCTCAAACATGGGTGCCATGGATGCCAAAGAGGATGAGATGCCATGATGCGAGCCATTCAAACATAGGTGCCATGATGCAAGACGGGTCGCGGACCCAAAGCAAGTTCAAGAGTGAGTGAAGGTTGCCCCTCACTATTGGTTGGCTTTTCAGCCGTTGTAAGACTGGGTTATACCTGCCTGTATGTAGTTGCCGCTCATCAAAGGGTGCAACGAGCTATCAACTCACCCCCTGCGAGGGCCTCATACATCGGCGAGGGAAACTCTCTCATCTGCTACGCACTCTCCGCCAAGTGGCCTATCGTACTCTTAACAAGTGACGTTGCTTAAGGTTCAAACGATGAATTTATGTCACGTGAGAAGTAGCTTATGGTCCTAGGGGCACTCACCCCGTTGCAAATTCTGGTCTGTTGCACCCTTAATAGTTAATCTCGCCTAGAGACCTTGAGTCGTGCAAGATTGGCGGTCACTCTCGTTAGAGACCCTGCACTGTTAGGCGGTTCAAAGCAATAGTACTCCCCAGAAGGGCCAGGAAATGAGTTTTTGAAAAACAAAAAACAAAGGGAGAGCAAGATCATCATACATTACATCACATATTGCATCATACATATTGCACATATATTGCATCATACATTGCATTCATGTCATAAGTCGGGTCAGAGCAAGATTGTGAAAGATGAAGCAAGGCTATATTAAGGCAAACATTGCAGAGTATTCTGTTTGGTTTTTGTAGGCTTTATCTCTAAAGATGAGTCACCGTTAAGACATAAGAAGATTGCAAGATATATTACAAGGCTCTCCAAGAGTTCAAAAGGACGAAGGGCTTAATGTTAAAAATATGCCCTAGAGGCAATAATAAAATGGTTATTATTGTATTCCCTTGTTCATGATAATTTTCTATTGTTCATGCTACAATTGTATTACCCAGAAACCGTAATGCATGTGTCAATACATAGACCACAATATGTCCCTAGCGAGCCTCTAGTTGGCTAGCTCATTGATAAATAGATGGTCACGGGTTTCATGACCATGGACATTGGATGTCATTGATAACGGGATCACACAATTAGGAGAATGATGTGATGGACAAGACCCAATCCTAAGCATAGCACAAGATCGTGTAGTTCGTCTGCTAAAGCTTTTCTAATGTCAAGTATCATTTCCTTAGACCATGAGATTGTGCAACTCCCGGATACGGTAGGAATACTTTGGGTGTTCCAAACTTCATAACATAACTGGGTGGCTATAAAGGTACACTACGGGTATCTCCGAAAGTGTCTGTTGGGTTGGCATGAATCAAGACTGCGATTTGTCACTCCGTGTGATGGAGAGGTATCTCTGGGCCCACTCGGTAAGACATCATCATAATGAGCTCAATGTGACTAAGGAGTTAGCCACGGTATGATGTGTTACAGAACGAGTAAAGAGACTTGCCGGTAACAAGATTGAACATGGTATAGGGATACCGACGATCGAATCTCGGGCAAGTATCATATTGGTAGACAAGGGGAATTGTATACGGGATTGATTGGATCCTAGACATCGTGGTTCATCCAATGAGATTATTGTGGAGCATGTGGGATACAACATGGGTATCCAGATCCCGCTGTTGGTTATTGACCGGAGAGGTGTCTCGGTCATGTCTACGTGCCTCCCGAACCCGTAGGGTCTACACACTTAAGGTTCGATGACGCTAGGGTTATAGGGAAATAGTGTACATGGTTACTAAAGGTTGTTCGGAGTCTGGTATGAGATCTCGGACGTCACGAGGAGTTTCGGAATGGTCCGGAGGTAAAGATTCATATATAGGAAGTGAGGTTTTGGTCACCGGAAGTGTTCCGGGCATCATTGGTAACGTACCAGGACCACCGGAAGGGTTCCGGGGGTCCACCAAGTGGGGCCACATGCACCGGAGGGTGCATGGGCTGCAAGTGCGAGGGAACCATCCCCTAGGTGGGCTAGTGCGCCCCCCACAAGGGCCCAAGGCGGAGCACAGGTGGGAGGGGGAAACCCTAGGGGCAGATGGGCCCTAGGCCCACCTAGGGCATTGCCCCTCCCACTCCCTCTCCTGGCCGCCACACCAGATGCCATCTGGACTTCCGCTGGCTCCTAGGGTGGGAACCCTAGGGCTATGCCCTCCCTCCTCCTCCTCCTATAAATAGTGGGTTTTTTGGGGCTGCCAAGAACACAAGTTTCTTCCTCCCTCGGCGTAGCCCTACTCCTACTCCTCGTTCTCCGTAGAGCTTAGCGAAGCTCTGTCGGAGTACCATGCAGCTCCACCGTCACCATGCCGTCGTGCTGCCAGAGATCTCCCTCAACCTCTGCTTTCTCCTTGCTGGATCAAGGCGTAGGAGATGTCATCGGGCTACACGTGTGTTGAACGCAGAGGCGCCATTGTTTTGATGCTATGATCGGAATCCACCGCGATCTGAATCGTTGCGAGTACGACTCCACCAACCGCGTTCTTGTAACGCTTCCACTTAGCGATCTTCAAAGGTATGAAAATGCACTCTCACCACTCATTGCTGGTTTCTCCATAGATGGATCTTGGTGAACACGTAAGAATTTTTTTGATTTACTACTACGTCTCTCAACAGTGGTATCAGAGCTAGGTCTATGCGTAGAATCTATGCATGAGTAGAACACAAGTTGTTGTGGGCATCGATCTTGTTAATTTGCTTGCCGTTACTAGTCTTATCTTGATTCGGCGGTATTGTGGAATGAAGCGGCCTGGACCGACTTTATACGTACGCTTACGTGAGACCGGTTCCACCGCCTAACATGCACTTGTTGCATAAGGTGGCTAGCGGGTGGCTGTCTCTCCCACCTTAGTCGGATTGGATTCGATGAAAAGGGTCCTTATGAAGGGTAATTAGTAATTGGCATATCACATTATGGTTTTGGCGTAGGTAAGAAACGTTCTTGCTAGAAACCTATAGCAGCCAGGTAAAAACTTGCAACTACAAATTAGAGGACGTCTAACTTGTTTTTGCAGCATATGCCTTGTGATGGTGATATGGCCAAATGATGTGATGTGATGCATTGTGATGTATGAAATCGATCATGTTCTTGTAATAGGATTCACGACTTGCATGTCGATGAGTATGACAACCGGCAGGAGCCATAGGAGTTGTCTTAATTTATTGTATGACCTGCGTGTCAATCATAAACGCCATGTAATTACTTTAATTTATTGCTAATCGTTAGCCATAGTAGTAGAAGTAATAGTTGGCGAGACAACTTCATGAAGATACGATGATGGAGATCATGATGATGGAGATCATGGTGTCATGCCGGTGACATTGATGATCATGGTGCCCCGAAGATGGAGATCAAAGGAGCAAGATGATATTGGCCATATCATGTCACTATATTGATTGCATGTGATGTTTATCATGTTTACATGTTATTTTCTTAGAACGACGATAGCTAAATAAGATGATATCTCACTAAAATTTCAAGAAATGTGTTCACCGTAACTATGCACCGTTGCTAAGGTCCGTTGTTCTGAAGCACCACATGATGATCGGGTGTGATATGTTCTAACGTTCGCATACAACGGGTGTAAGCTAGATTTACACATGCAATACACTTATGTTGACTTGACGAGCCTAGCATGTACAGACATGGCCTCAGAACACGGAAGACCGAAAGGTCGAACATGAGTCGTATAGATGATACGATCAACATGGAGATGTTCACCATGGATGACTAGTCCGTCTCACGTGATGATCGGACACGGGCTAGTTGACGTGGATCATGTATCACTTGGATGACTAGAGAGATGTCTATCTAAGTGGGTGTTCATTAAATAATTTGATTATGTGAACTTAATTATCATGAACTTAGTCTAAAATTGTCTTTACAATCTATATTGTAGATCCAATGGCCAATGCTAATGTCACCCTCAACTTCAACGCGTTTCTAGAGAAAACCAAGCTGAAATATGCTGGAAGCAACTCTGCGGACTGGGTCCGTAGCGGTAGGATCATCCTCATAGATTCCAAGAGATTGTATGTCCTTGATGCACCGCTTGGTGACCCATCCATTTTCCCAGCGGACCAAGACGTTACGAACGCTTGGTAGTCACGCTGTGATGATTACTTCCTGGTTCAGTGCAGCATGATTTACAGTTTAGAACCGGGGCTCCAAAAGCGTTTTGAGCAACACAGAGCATATGAGATGTTCCAAGAGATGAAACTAGTTTTCCAAGCTCATGCCCGGGTCGAGAGATATGATGTCTCCAACAAGTTCTTCGGATGTAAGATGGAGGAAAATAGTTCTGTCAGTGAGCACATACTCAAAATGTCTGGGTTGCATAATCAATTGACTCAGCTGCGGCTCAATCTTCCGGATGACTCGGTCATTGACAGAATCCTCCAGTCGCTCCCACCTAGCTACAAGAGCTTTGTGATGAACTACAACATGCAGGGGATGGAGAAGTCCATTCCTGAGTTGTACTCGATGCTGAAATCAGCGGAGGTCGAGATCGAAAAGGAGCATCAAGTGTTGATGATCAATAAGACCACTAGTTTCAAGAAAGTCAAGGGTAAGAAGAACTTCAAGAAGGATGTAAAAGCAGTTGTCCCGCCCGGTAAGCAAGTTGCCGGGAAGAAGAACAAGAATGGACCCAAGCCTGAGACTGAGTGCTTTTATTGCAAGGGTACCGGCCACTGGAAGCGGAACTGTCCCAAGTACTTAGCGGATAAGAAGGCCGGCAACGTTAAAGGTATATGTGATATACTTGTTATTGATGTGTACCTTACCAGCACTCATAGTAGCTCCTGGGTATTTGATACTGGTGCAGTTGCTCACATTTTAACTCCAATCATGAGCTGCGGAATAAGCGGAGACTGGCAAAGGACGAGGTGACGATGCGCGTCGAGAATGGTTCCAAGGTCGATGTGATCGCCATCAGTACGATACCTCTACATCTACCTTAGGGATTAGTTTTAAGCCTCAATAATTGTTATTTAGTACCAGCTTTGAGCTTGAACATTGTATCTGGATCTCGTTTGATGTGAGATGGCTACTCATTTAAATCTGAGAATAATGGTTGTTCTATTTATATGAGAGAAATGTTTTATGGTCATGCCCCACTGGTCAATGGTTTATTTTTGATGAATCTCGAACGTGATGTTACACATGTTCATAGTGTGAGTACCAAAAAGTGTAAGGTTGATAACGATAGTTCCACTTACATGTGGCACTGCCGCCTTGGTCATATTCGTGTCAAACGCATGAAGAAACTCCATGCTGATGGACTTTTGGAGTCTCTTGATTTTGAATCATTTGACACGTGTGAACCATGCCTCATGGGCAAGATGACCAAGACTCCGTTCTCCGGAACAATGGAGCGAGCAACTGAATTATTGGAGATAATACATACCGATGTATGCGGTCCAATGAGCATTGAGGCTCGCGGTGGCTACCGTTATGTTCTCACCCTCATTGATGACTTAAGCAGATATGGGTATGTCTACTTAATGAAACACTAGTCTGAAACCTTTGAAAAGTTCAAGGAATTTCAGAGTGAGGTAGATAATCAACGTGACAGGACAATAAAGTGCCTATGATCTGATTGTGGCGGAGAATATTTAAGTCACGAGTTTGGCACGCACCTAAGGAAATGTGGAATTGTTTCACAACTCACGCCGCCTAGCACACCTCAGCGAAATGGTGTGTCTGAATGTCGTAATCGCACTCTATTGGATATGGTGCGATCTATGATGTCTCTTACCGACTTACCACTATCATTTTGGAGATATGCATTAGAGACTGCCACATTCACTTTAAATAGGGCACCGTCTAAGTCCGTTCAGACGACACCGTCTGAATTATGGTTTGGAAAGAAACCTAAGCTGTCGTTTCTGAAAGTTTGGGGATGCGATGCTTATGTGAAGAAACTTCAACCTCAGAAGCTCGAACACAGAGCGGAAAAATGCGTCTTCATAGGATACCCCAAAGAAACTATTGGGTATACCTTGTACCTCAGATCCGAATGCAAAGTCTTTGTTGCCAAGAATGGATCCTTTCTAGAGAAAGAGTTTCTCTCGAAAGAAGTAAGTGGGAGGAAAATAGAACTTGATGAGGTAATCGTACCTCCACTCGAATCGGAGAGTAGCGCAGCATGGGAATTTGTTTCTGTGGAGCCTGCACCGACTGGAGAGGAAGTTAATGATGATGATCATGAAACTTCAGATCAAGTTACTATTCGAAGGTCCACTAGGACACGTTCCGCACCAAAGTGGTATGGCAACCCTGTCTTGGAGATCATGTTGTTGGACAATGGTACACCTTTGAACTATGAAGAAGCGATGGTGGGTCCGGATTCCAAAAAATGGATTGAATCCATGAAATCCGAGATAGGATCCATGTATGAGAACAAAGTACGGACTTCGGTGGACTTTCCTGATGATAAGCGAGCATAGAAAATAAATGGATCTTTAAGAAGAAGACTGACACGGATGGTAATGTGACCATCTATAACGCTCGGCTTGTCGCTAAGGGTTATCGACAAATTCAAGGAGTTGACTACGATGAGACTTTGTCACCCGTAGCGATGCTGAAGTCCGTCCGAATCATGTTAGCAATTGCCGCATTTTATGATTATGAGATCTGGCAAATGGACGTCAAAACGACATTCCTTAATGGCTTCCTTAGGGAAGAACTGTATATGATGCATCCGAAAGGTTTTGTTGATCCTAAATATGCTAACAAGGTATGCAAGCTCCAACGATCCATCTATGGGCTGGTGCAAGCATCTCGGAGTTGGAACATTCGCTTTAATGAGGTGATTAAAGCGTTTGGGTTTATACAGGTTTATGGAGAACCCTGTACTTACAATAAAGTGAGTGGGAGCTCTTTAGCATTTCTCATATTATATGTGGACGACATATTGTTGATGGAAAATGATATAGAACTTTTGGAAAGCATAAAGGCCTACTTGAATAAGTGTTTTTCAATGAAGGACCTTCGATAAGCTGCTTACGTATTAGGCATCAAGATCTATAGAGATAGATCGAGACGCCTCATAGGTCTCTCACAAAGCACATACCTTGACAAGATATTGAAGAAGTTCAATATGGATCAGTCCAATAAGGGGTTCTTGCCTGTGTTACAGGGTGTGAGATTGAGTACGACTCAATGCCCGACCACGACAAAGGATAGAGAAGAGATGAGTGTCATCCCCTATACTTCAGCCATAGGCTCTATTATGTATGCCATGCTGTGTACCAGACCTGATGTGAACCTTGCCATAAGTATGGTAGGGAGGTACCAAAGTGATCTCGGAGCGGAACACTAGACAACGGTCAAGAATATCCTAAAGTACCTGAAAAGGACCAAGGACATGTTTCTCGTTTATGGAGGTGCCGAAGAGCTCATCATAAAGGGTTACGTCGATGCTAGCTTCGACACAAATCCGGATGACTCGAAGTCACAAACCGGATACGTGTATATTTTGAACGGAGGGGCAGTCAGCTGGTGCAGTAGCAAGCAAAGCGTCGTGACGGCATCTACATGTGAAGCGGAGTACATAGCTGCTTCGGAAGCAGCAAAGGAATGAGTCTGGATGAAGGAGTTCATCACCGACCTAGGAGTGATTCCCAATGCGTCGGACCCGATGACTCTCTTCTGTGACAGCACTGGAGCTATTGCCCTTGCCAAGGAGCCCGGGTTTCACAAGAAGACAAGACACATCAAGCGCCGCTTCAACTCCATTCATGATTACATTTATGAAGGAGATATAGATATTTGCATAGTACATACGGATCTGAATGTCACAGATCCGTTGACTAAACCTCTCTCACGAGCGAAACATGATCAACACCAGAACTCTATGGGTGTTCGATACATCACAATGTAACTAGATTATTGACTCTAGTGCAAGTGGGAGACTATTGGAAATATGCCCTAGAGGTAATAATAAATGGTTATTATTGTATTTCCTTGTTCATGATAATTCTCTATTGTTCATGCTACAATTGTATTGACCAAAAACCGTAATGCATGTGTGAATACAAAGACCACAATATGTCCCTAGTGAGCCTCTAGTTGGCTAGCTCATTGATCAATAGATGGTCACGGGTTTCATGACCATGGACATTGGATGTCGTTGATAATGGATCACATCATTAGGAGAATGATCTCATGGACAAGACCCAATCCAAAGCATAGCACAAGATCGTGTAGTTCGTCTGCTAAAGCTTTTTTAATGTCAAGTATCATTTCCTTAGACCATGAGATTGTGCAACTCATGGATACCATAGGAATACTTTGGGTGTGCCAAACATCATAACGTAACTTGGTGGCTATAAAGGTACCCTACGGGTATCTCCGGAAGTGTCTGTTGGGTTGGCATGAATCGAGACTGGGATTTGTCACTCCGTGTGATGGAGAGGTATCTCTGGGCCCACTCGGTAAGACATCATCATAATGAGCTCAATGTGACTAAGGAGTTAGCCACGGGATGATGTGTTACGGAATGATTAAAGAGACATGCCGGTAACGAGATTGAACGAGGTATAGGGATACCGACGATCGAATCTCGGGCAAGTATCATACCGGTAGACAAAGGGAATTGTATACGAGATTGATTGAATCCCCGACATCATGGTTCATCCGATGAGATCATCATGGAGCATGTGCGAGCCAACATGATTATCCAGATCCCACTGTTGGTTATTGACCGAAAAGGCGTCTCGGTCATATCTACGTGCCTCCCGAACCCGTAGGGTCTACACACTTAAGGTTCGATGACGCTAGGGTTATAGGGAAATAGAGTATGTGGTTACCGAAGGTTGTTCGGAGTCTCAGATGAGATCCCGCACGTCACGAGGAGTTCCAGAATGGTTTGGAGGTAAAGATTCATATATAGGAAATATGGTTTTGGTTACCGGAATTGTTTCGGGCATCACTGGTAACGTACGAGGACCACCGGAAGGGTTTCGGGGGTCCACCAAGTGGGTGCACCGAGTGCAGTGTCGGCTGCACCGAAGTGTTAGGGTTTGGCTGAGTCTGCCTAGTGTTTAGAATCGGTGGCACCGGGATGAGAATGTTGGTTGCACCGATTTTGCATATTTGACTTAGGACAGACTTTGGCGGGAGAGTTTGTGGATGTTTTGGTGACTGTCACTTGTGCACATTTGAGCATATTGTTCACCATCAAAACTTTACCCCCTTTTAATAGTATTGGCTTTCCTATGGATTCAAAGTGATTTCTCACAAATGTAAACTGTAGAGTCCTCTTGCTTGAAGCTTGGCCAACCTATTTCCTTGAATTTTGGGGTAATTCCACAATCCTTTTGCCATCCCTATCATTGAACTTATCCTGAAATGTACTTGGTGAAAGCATTAGTTCAATGACTTATATGTTGTTATTAATTACCAAAACCACCAAGGGAGCAAATGTACTTTTAATCTCCCCCTTTTTGGTAATTGATGACAACATATAGATCAAAGCTTTGACAAATATATAATCATGGAATATAATCGTCGCTTTGCGAAGTATGTGATAATCAAGAGCTCCCCCTAAATTTGTGCATTATTTTTAAATTTGTGTTTGAATGCAAATGCAAAATCGATTAGGTACATGGGTTACTTCTTACATGTCACATACCACTTGGTGGTGTGCGAGAGTATTTGGAATTAATATCATAGCACAACACAATCAACCAAAGATGAATGATCATCACATAAGCGTTAAGATGATAGGAAATAGTAGCATCACACATTAAAGCGTATGATCAAACATCATCAAGCGGGTATCACAAGCAAAATAATAGAGTATCACGGCAACCAAAAGCAATTGTTTTGAAAAATCAACAAACACCAAACACTCTCTCACTCGAAGCCTAATGATCGACATACACTTTTCCCCCTTTGGCAACAAGTTACCAAAAATTTCAAAGGTATATAACTAATCGTTCTTGGGCTGATCTCCTCTGGTTGTCGATGAAGGAGTCGAGATAACGGGATCGGCGAAGATCTATGCAGATGTCATGGAAGAAGCTGAAGTGGTCATGGGAGGAACTAGAGCTGATGGAGCAGTTGCTTGGTGACAGTAGCTGGAGCTGATGAAGAGGGTCTCAAGTCTGGTGCAGGCACTGTGGCTAATCTCATCTGAGTGGTGAACTAGGTGCCTGGCCAGAGAGGTGATTCATCCTCATCGTCATCATCATCATCATCTGAAGTAGAAGAGACCCAAGGGATGTGCATGGAGTCAACTTCCTTCTGAAGCTCTATAACTGTCTTGGACAACTTGTCCACCTTATCACCAAGAACCTTGATTCTTGACTCGAAGATCCTCACTAGACTGTTCTGGTTATCCAGAATCCCCTAGATATCCTTCTGCATGCCCTGGACAGCTAAGATCAGAAGATCCATTTGCTCGTTCCTAGATCTGGGCGCTTGAGCACTAGCGGCTCGAACAGCTTCTGCTTCTACCTGTGCTATAGTAGATGTGGGATGATCTGGGTCCATCACCACAACATTATCCTCAAAATCTGGCTATAGGGGCATATGTGGACGATCTAGAGCAAAAATGTGCTTCTCCAACTGAGAGTTGATAAGCAACTGGATGTAGGGTGCATAACAGCAAGAGCGCTTTTGATGAGCATCAACCCTCTTGATTGTCTCAACAATGAAATCCATGACTCTAATCCTGGTATTCCTGTCAAGGTGGATCAGCATGTTGATGGAGTAGCCTCGGATCATCTTGTCATCTCCTGACTTGGGCATCAAGGTGTGCCTCAGAATGGTGTTCATTGTACGGAGGCCTGCTTGCAGATAATAGATGGATCCTAGCTTGTGTAATTGCACCTTGTCTACAGGGATAGGAGTAGACATATCCTTCATGGCATTGTGACTTGCCTTGGGTTCTGAGTATACATCTAGATCACCTTCCTGAGCTTTTGGAACCTCTAGAAGTGCAGCCCACTCCTCAACAGTGGATTCATATCTAGCACCTTCAGTCATCCATACAATTCTACCATCTCCGTAGATGTGAGCAGTGGAATAGAATTGCATGATCATCTCATCGTTCCATGCAAGAAGCTCTCTGCCAATGAACTTGTCCAGACCAATGCAATGGAAGTTATCTTGGACACATGGGAAGTAGTCCACATTATCTTTAATGAACTTCCAATCAACATATATCATGTCGCTAATAGCTGGGCTCTTGTCAAGCAACACTGTCTCATGAAAATCCTGTTGCTCTCTTGCGTAGAACCTGTAGTCTACATCAGTTTTCCTCCTCTGAGCATAAGGATCTATGGCTCTCCAGTCTCTCAATCCTGAGTCTTTCCTCTTCTTCATGTCCTCAGCACCTAAGCGGCTGGCATCATGCACTAGAAGATGTGGTCTGAGCTTCATCAAAGTAGTCAAGTCATCATCATCTTCAGTCCTAGAGGCAGTCCCCTTGTTCTTCTCAGAAGCTGGAATGTCTCTAGTAGTCCTCTTGGACTTCTATGCAGCAAATTTCTTGGAAGGAGCCTTGGTGATCTTGGAGGTGCCAGTCTTTGGCAGCCATTAGCTTCTAGGCTTTCTTCTTGGGAGGGGCCTTCTCAACATGTTCTTCCTCCTCTTCCTCAGCAGTAGCACCAGCAGCCTCCTCTAGATCTTCATACATAGAGGTAGGCCTGCCAATCACATGGACAATCCTTTTCCTGGACTTCTTCTCCCCTGCCTTCTTAGGCATAGCCTTCCTTGGGGGATCAACAAAGATAGTGGCTCTACCACTCTCATGTGCCTTGATAGTCTCTGAGCTGGCATAGATCTTGCTGACAACTTTTCTAGATGAAGTAGATTCAGTTGCTGACTTCTTAGCAGCCTTTTCTTGCTTCTTAGCAATAATCTCCTCAGGAATGAAATCTGAATCTTCTTCATCAGAGTTGAGCTTCTTCCTAGTCCTGGTGGCAGCCTTGGGAAACCCATGAGAGCAGGGGGTGCCTGGATCTGAAAAAGAACTGGCTTCTGGGCTTGTGCCAGAACTCATGTCAACTCCCTGCTCTACCACATTCTGACTGTCCTCTGAGCCTGCCATACTGACCCTGTGAATAGAGTATAGGAGAGCATAAGAAGATGAGTCATCACAAAATGAGGCTGGTTTTTGAAATTTGAACAATGAATTTTCAAGATTTTTGCATTCTGTCAAACAAATATCGGTACAACCGAAATAGAATTTTTGGTGGGGCCGAGACTGACTGACTCTCTAACTGAACCTTGGCACTCATTTCGGTCGGACCGAAAAGAGCAACTCGGTTCCACCGAGACAGTTCTCGGCCACATAGAAAAGCATATCGGTGAGACCGGTATTTCCGTTTCGGTTCCATCGAGAGTTATCGGGCGGACGGCAAAACCCTAGAAAATTTGTTATTCACATGATTTGGAGTTTTGAGTGGATAGGAATACGTGCAGAGGGTGTATCAAGGATAAACATGAATCTAATGCGCAAGAATTGGACGAGGAGCGCAATAGAGACCGAATTCGTACCCTAGCTTGGCGCGGATCCTCTACGACGGCGACGAGGGAGTGGATTTCGTCGGCGACGGTGACTCCTAGCGGCGAAGGAGTGCAGGGAGACAAGGGCGACGACCAGGGGTCTCGGGGGCGACAGCTTAGGGTTCTGAGGCGCGACGTATGAGAATGAAATTCAAAGTGTCGGGGTCCACAACTTTTATACCCGCCACTATCGGTGACACCGATTCTAATTTTCCGGTGTCACCGAGTGCCTCAACTGTTAGCTAATAGGGACACTCGGTGTAACCAAGAAAATGGAATCAGTGGTACCGAGTTTGAAAACCAGATCAACCCTAGGCAATCAGTGAGATAGAGATTTTTTGGTTGGTTCCACCAAAATGCACTTGGGACGTTTTAATGGTCAGTCCCTGTCGATACGGAACTCCGACTGCTCCACACACAGAGGGATCGAAAAGCACTTGTTCAAATTTTGTGATGCAGCATGAATAGAGTATGAGGTGACGAAACATAGATAGCTAAAGAAGTGGTCCTAGGCATTCTTGTATATCCAATTGGCAAAAGATAAATCAAAAGCCAAATAGCAACAATTGGATATCCCCGAATGAGAAAATAAATGCAGACCAACATGCTCACACAATAAGATGAAATCATGGCAAACATGCACAAACACTCTAGCATCTAACAAGCACTTGGGCGATGACGAAGTAATCTATATATGAGTATTTGACTTAGGAGCCAAGTAAAAGTACTTGATCATAGGTCATACTCATCGTTTAAGCATAAGTGGGGTTACCACTTTTACATAAAGCATTTAATGTTGTCACATACTAACAGATGCTTTGACTCAAGTCTTAGAGTAAAGCTCGCCCTTGATGTGACATCCCCCCATAAGAGGGATAAACTAAGCTTGGGTTTTGTCGATGAAGACTTCATGTTGGTGAGGTAGTGATGGATGCTCAAGGTTGATGAAGATCACCAAGAGTTGGGAGCGTCCTTGTTGTTTCCTTACTCTTCTCACCTACATGGGTTAGTCCCAACACACAAGAGACATATAGATCATTAGTTTTATCACATAGCAAGTCATCATCGTAAAGAAAATCATCTTCATCATTATCAAAATCAAGATATTCGGGGTGTGATACCTTGGGGCCTTTAGCCATGAAGCAACTCCCACCTCCTTCATTTGGTGAATCAAATAGATCATAGGAGTTGGTTGTCACTAGTGCAATTCTGGCAACACCATCATCTTGACTATAGTCGGAGTTGGAGTGATAGCTTCTCTCAGAGTGGTTGTGGGAGTCAGAGCCGGAAACCCATTCACCAACATGAGCTTGATGCTTTCTTCTTGACTAGCTCTTGGTGTGCTTGTCCTTCTTCTCTGAGTCCCTACTTCTCCTCGAGGGTCTTCGTTCATAACGATCATCTCTACTCCTTCTCTCTCTTCGAGGTGATTCATCTCTTGAGATTCGTCTTCTTGGTGACTCTTCTCTTCATTTGTGAGGAGACGATCACTCATTGGAGTAGTGTCCGGGCTTCCCACAATTGTAGCAGTTTCGGCCATGACTTGACGAACACTTCTCTTCATATGTTGAGTTGGAGCTGCGATCTTTGCTTCTATTCTTGTAGAACTTGTTGAATTTCTTGACCATGAGGCTTATCTCTTCATTTGTGACAAGGTTGTCTCTTGAGGTAGTTGGAGCATCACTTGTGACTTTGTAAGCACCTCTAGACTTGTGATGAAGGTCTTCCTTGTCTTTGAGTGTCATCTCATGAGCAACAATTCTACCGATCACTTCCGTTGGTTTGAGATCTTTGTAGTTGGGCATCATTTGGATCAATGTGCACACGGTGTCATATATCTCATCCAAAGCTCGAAGTATCTTCTTGATGATGAACTTGTCAATCATTTCTTCGCTTCTTAAGCCGCCAGTCTCATTTGTGATGAGAGCTAGCCTAGAGTACATATTAGCGACTCCTTCACCATCCTTCATCTTGAACTTGTCAAGTTGACCTTGAGGAACATCTAACTTGGATTCTCTCACGGACTCAATTCCTTCGTGCATATCAACCAAAGTATCCCAAATCTCTTGTGCATGTTCAAGACGACTGATTTTGTTGAATTCTTCAGGACATAGGCAGTTGAAAAGAATGTCACATGCTTGAGCATTGAGTTGCAACATCTTCAATTCATCCAGAGACGCTTCATGATCTGGTTCCTTTCCATCCGCAAAGAATTCACCTTGCAAGCCAACACGAACAATAGCCCAAATGGTAGGATTATGACCAAGCAAATGCATTTTCATTTTATGCTTCCAACTAGCAAAATTAGTGCCATCAAAGTACGGACATCTACGGTGGTAAGTTCCCTCACTAGATGCCACACTTCTCCTAGGTTGTGAAACCAATGCAATGGAGACCAAAGCTCTGATACCACTTGTAGGATCAAAAGTAGGTCTAGAGGGGGGTGATTCGACTACTTGACCAAATAAAAGTTTTGGCTTTTTCCCAATTTTAGTTCTTGACAAGTTTTAGCATTCATAGCATATCAAGTAACACCCTACACATGCATGTGTAAGAGTGTAGCAGCGGAAAGTAAAGACATTGCACATGTAAGTAAAAGAGATGGTTAGGAAAGCAAACACAAGTGATGACACGATGATTTTTCCCGTGATTCCGATAGGTGGTGCTATCGTACGTCCACATTCATGGAGTCTTCAACCCACGAAGGGTAACGGTCGCGAGAGTCCATGGAGGGCTCTACTCACGGAGGGTTCCACGGAGAAGCAACCTTGTCTATTCCATGCGGCTTCCGTCCACGAAGGACTAGCCTCACTATTGGTAGATCTTCACGAAGTAGCGACCTCCTTGCCCTTACAAACTTCTTGGTTCAATCCACAACACACAGTAGGAGGCTCCCAAGCGACACCTAACCAATCTAGGAGGCACCACCCTCCAAAAGGTAATAGGCTCGATAATGACGATGAACTCCTTGCTCTTGTGCTTCAAGATGATATACTCCTCAACACACAATCACTCTCTCACAGATTTGGCTTGGTAGAACAGATGGGATTGGTGGAAAGCAACTTGGGGAGGCTAGAAATCAAGATCCATATGGTTGGAGTGGAAGATCTTGACCTCAACACAAGGGTAGGTGGTTCTCTCTCAGAAAACTGAGTAGGATAGGTATGGAATAGTTCTGAGTGCTTCTCTTTCGAGTAGGTGGTGGTGAAGGGGTATATATAGGCATCCCCAAAATCCAACCGTTACACACAATAAGTCAGACCCGGTGACACCGATGTGTAAATCTCGGTGGTACCGAAGTGACCAAAAGTGGCAACTTTTGAATCTCGGAGGGACCAATATACAATTCTCGGTTTCACCGACAAGGTGACCAACGGTCAGATTTGCCAATCTCGGTGATGCCGATTCACCATTTTTGGTCGGACTGAAAATGAGAATTTGCGTAACAGAATCTTGCCAACCCAACTCAGTGGCACCAAGTGCAGTGTAGGCTGCACCGAAGTGTTAGAGTTTGGCTGAGTCTGTCTAGGATTTGGAATCGGTGGCACCGGGATGAGAATGTTAGTTTCATCGATTTTTGCATGTTTGCTTAGGACAGACTTGGGTGGGAGAGTTTGTGGATGTTTTGGTGACTATCACTTGTGCACATTTGAGCATATTGTTCACCATCAAAACTTTACCTCCTTTTGATAGTATTGGCTTTCCTATGGACTCAAAGTGATTTCTCACAAATGTAAACTATAGAGTCCTCTTGCTTGAAGCTTGACCAACCTATTTCCTTGAATCTTGGTGTAATTCCACAACCCTTTTGCCATCCCTATCATTGAACTTATCCTGAAATATACTTGGTGGAAGCATTAGTTCAATGACTTATATGTTGTTATTAATTACCAAAACCACCAAGGGAGCAAATGTGCTTTCACATTTGGATGATGGGGTTAATTGCAGGATATGTCGTGCACATGTCAGGGAAGATAGAGATCATTTATTCTTCACTTGTTTATTCAGTCGGAGAGTGTGGAATTTTCTACAAATTGACTAGGGAGTCTCAAATGACATGTCTGCAGCGGCCACTCATGCTAAGAGGAATTTTCAGAAGCCTTTCTTCTCTAAGGTGGTGTTCACTGGATGTTGGCATATTTGGCTGGTGAGAAATTCCAAAGTATTCCACAATATTAGCCTGAGATTTGCAGTATGGAGAGTAGGCTTTGTGACAGTTGTATCTTTGTTAGCTCATAGGATCAAACCACAGTTTCAAGAGGATCTGCTTAAGTGGGTATCCTCCCCCCTGAATGTATTCCTTCTTTTTAGTTTATAGTTTTACTTAGCTTTTCTTTTTTGTGGGTTACCAAGGTAACCTTTGTAATATATCTGTATTGTTGCTCTAATAAATAAAAGGCTGTGGGGGGATTTCCCTTACAGTATTCAGTCAAAAAAGGACAAGAGCACAATGAAAATGTTGAGTGGCTCTCATATGCATTATTGTTGATCTAACCCAGAGCCCATATTACTTTGTACTCTCCTCTTGAATAGAATGTTTGCAGATTCCAGCTTAGTCCACGACACCCTTGCACTATTATTATTTTCATATCATTCGATTGTGCAAGTGAAAGGCAATAATGATGACATTTGATAAATTGACTGTGGCGGGGAAAAGCGGGTATGAACTCAACTTGTTCTTGTTTTTGTAAATATGTTTAACCTGGTATCCATGATTTAGCACATTATGATTGAACATGTTTGCAATGACAACTAGAGATTATATTGACTCATGTCATGCTCAAGTAGCTAGGAGTGAATAATGATTTATCTTGGATGTCAACATGCATTAAAATGGTTGTGATGTATTATGATGATATGGTATCCTCCTCTGAATGTTTCAAGCGGCTAGACTTGGTACATGTTCACGCATGTAGATGAATCAAAACTAAAATAGCCTTCATGATTTTTATGTTCATGGTGTCCATATCCTACTCATGATAGAATTCAATGTTTATTATTGGTAATGCATGTTTATGACCGGATTTGCTCTCTAGTTGGCCATTCTCAACCAATATTCTAGCCTTCACATGTACTAAGTGGGAATTCTGCTTGTGCATCAAAATCCTTAAACCAAAGTTATTCCACATGAGTCCACCATACCTACATATATGCGGTATTACCCTGCCGTTCCAAGTAAATTTGCATGTGCCACCTCTAAAATTTCAAATGAACATCTATTTTGTGTGCCTGGACCAATCATGGAGCGACAAGGGGTGGTCAGTATCTTCCATGTTAAGCGGGTTACTCTCATGATGAGTGTTTATTCACTCGTCCTTGCACGAGAAGGGCGGTAATACGGATTCCCAGTCCCGGAATCAAAATAAATGAAAATAATTAAACAAAACTCCCCCAGGAATGTTGTTGGTTTGGACGGTACCCGTGGATTCGGCTCGCCGTGGATTGTGTTTGTTGGTGGAGGGGGGTAAACATTTACTTTTACCGCTTGGGAACCGCCACTAATTTGTTTAACATGGAAGATATTGATAGCTCTTGGTCGTAACATTGACAGGAAGGGTGTAACTCTCAAAATTATAGTTATCTCTTCTTTAATCCTTGAGCTCTGGCACCTCTGCAAATCCCTGCTTCCCTCTACGAAGGGACTATTTGTTTAATTTAATGTTGAGTCATCACCTTCTAAAATAAGCACCACATCTGAGAGCACTATTGTCATCCTCATGCATTGTGTATAGTGAATGTTGGATGCATCATGACTGGATCTTTTCTACCATGAATTACAATATTTAGTCGCTCCTTGAACTTTGGAGGTGCTATGCATTTCTGTTTTGCGGTGTTAGAAAGGGCTAGCGATATACCACTATTGTCATATTATATGATGATTTTTTTGATAAATTGTTTGCACTTGAGATATCTTATTATTGCTCGCTAGTTTCTTGTGTCATTGATATGAGCTAATATAGTTTTTAAGAGTTATTGTTGACATAGTTACTCATGATCTTTGCTGAAAACCTTGGTGCTACTTAAGCATATATATGTAAACGAGAACAAAAGAGTTCGTAAAAGTTTTCTTTCTCACTTTCAGTTTGTCGACTGAATTGCTTGAGGACAAGCAAGGGTTTAAGCTTGGGGGAGTTGATACGCCTCCAACGTATCTACTTTTCCAAACACTTTTGCTCTTGTTTTGGACTCTAGTTTGCATGATTTGAATGAAACTAACCCAGACTGATGCTGTTTTCAACAGAACTACCATGGTGTTGTTTTTTGTGCAGAAATAAAAGTTTTCGGAACGGAGTGAAACTTTTTGGAGATTTATTTTGGTATATTTAAGGAATTTTGGAGCCAAAAGCCACCTGAAAGGGCCCCCAGGGTGCCCTGTTCCACCAGGGCGCGCCAGGCCCCCCTAGCGCGATGTGGTGGAGGGTGGACACCTCGTGGGTCCCCCGGCCCTAATTCCAATGCTATAAATTCACATTTTCTAGAAAAAAGATCGGGGAGAAGGTTTTATCTTGTTTCACGATACGGAGCCGCCGTCACCTCCTGTTCTTCATCGGGAGGCCAGATCTGGACTCCGTTTGGGGTTTTAGAGAGGGGAATTTTTGGTCTTCGTCATCATCAACCCTTCTCTATCGCCAATTCAATGATGCACTCCACCGCAAGCGAGTAATTCCTTCGTAGGCTTGCTGGTCGGTGAGGAGTTGGATGAGATTCATCATGTAATTGAGTTAGTTTTGTTAGGTCTTGATCCCTAGTATCCACTATATTCTAAGATTGATCTTGCTATGACTTTGCCATGCTTAATGCTTGTCACTAGGGCCCGAGTGCCATGATTTTAGATCTGAACCGTTTATGTTATAATCATTATATCTATGTTCTTGATCCGATCTTGCCTACTCATATGCACCTATTATGTGTTATGATCCGTCAACCCCATAGTGACAATATTTGGGATACTTCACGGTGATGACCGTAGTTTGAGGAGTTCATGTATTCACTAAGTGCTAATGCTTTGTTCCGGTTCTCTATTAAGAGGAGTGCTTAATATCCTTAGTTTCCTTATGGACCCTGCTGCCATGGGAGGGTAGGACAAAATATATCATGCAAGTTCTTTTCCATAAGAACGTATGACTATATACGGAAGACATGCCTACATTATATTGATGAACTGGAGCTAGTTCCGTGTCGTCGTAGGTTATGACATTTATCTGATGAATATCATCCAACGTATACTCCGATCCAGTGCCTACAATCTTTCCACTTATTGCTCTTGCTAAGTTACTATTACTGCTATTACTGTTGTACTTGCTACAAAATCACTACTGCTATTGTTACCGCTACTGTTACTGTTACTACCGTTATCAACCTATCATATTACTGTGCTACTGATCACTTTGTTGCAGATATTTATCTCCAAGTGTGGCTGAATTGACAACTCAACTGCTAATACTCTACAAGCACTAAGATTATCGGTAACAAATAGTTTTCTGATAAGATAATTTGTAATGGGTAGCAAGTAATAAATGTAGCAAAGCTGTAGCAAGGTGGCCCAATCCTTTTTTGTAGCAAAGGACAAGCGTGGAAAAACTCTTATACAAAGCAAAGCGCTCCCGAGGACACATGGAAATTTCTGTCAAGCTAGTTTTCATCATGCTCATATGATTCGCGTTCGTTACTTTGATAATTTGATATGTGAGTGGACCGGTGCTTGGGTGCTGCCCTTACTTGGATAGGCCTCCCACTTATGATTAACCTCTCTCGCAAGCATCCGCAACTACGAAAGAAGAATTAAGATAAATCTAACCATAGCATAAAACATATGGATCCAAATCATCCCCTTACGAAACAACGCATAAACTAGGGTTTAAGCTTCTGTCACTCTAGCAACCCATCATCTACTTGTTACTTCTCAATGCCTTCCCCTAGGTCCAAATAATGGTGAAGTGTCATGTAGTCAACATTCACATAACACCACTAGAGAAGAGACATCATACATCTCATCAAAATATCGAACGAATACTAAATTTACATGATTACTTATAACAAGACTTATCCCATGTCCTCAGAAACAAACGTAACTACTCACAAAGCATATTCATGTTCATAATCAGAGAAGTATTAATTATCATTAAGGATCTGAACATATGATCTTCCACGAAATAAACCAACTAGCATCAACTACGAGTAATCAACACTACTAGCAACCCACAGGTATCAATTTGAGGTTTTGAGACAAAAATCAAATACAAGAGATGAACTAGGGTTTGGAGAGGAGATGGTGCTGGTGAAGATGTTGATGGATATTGACCCCCTCTCGATGAGAGGAACATTCGTGATGGCGATGGCTTCGATTTCCCCCTCCGGGAAGGAAGTTTTTCCAGCAAAACAGCTCCGCCGGAGCCCTAGATTGGTTCTGTCCAACTTCCGCCTCGAGACGGCGGTGCATCGTCCCAAAACCTCTCTTATGATTTTTTAAGGGCAAAACTCTTCATATAGCAGAAGATGGACACCGGAGGGCTGCCAGGGAGCCCACAAGCCACAGGGGCATGGCCAGGAGGGTAGGCCGCGCCTCCAGGCTTGTGACCTTCTGGTGGGTCCCCTCTGGTATTTCTTTCGTCCAGTATCTATTATATTATTAAAACGATAGAAAACGAACGGCTCAGATGAAACAATATAAAAAGAGTTAAAAAGAACGGCTGTGATTTGCAGTAAAGAAAGAAGTACGCATGCATGTTTCCTAATCCTACACGTTCTAGAAAAAAAATCTCTAGCCTTTTTTTGCATGGTGCCCAATTCTCTAGCCTTGCAATATTCAAATCCGTAGGAGAAGCAAAACACGACGTAAAGAGAACATATGCATGCATTTTTCTATTCTCATATGTTCCAAGAGAAAAACGATTCGCTAGGCTTACATTCTTGAAATCCGTCGAAGAAGCAAAGCACGAGTTCAAAATAACATACGTACGCATGTTTCCTAATGCCACACGTTCCAAGAAAAAAACGTTCACTAAGCTTACAATATTGAAATCCACCGGAGAGAAAAGCAAGAGTTCAAAAGAACGTACGCATGCATGTTTCCTGGTCCCATACGTTTTTCAAAAAAAATAAAAAATCGCTAGCCTCACACGATTGGAATCCGTCGGAGGCAAAGCTGGAGTCTGGACCTAATATATATACGTGTGTTTCATTATATACCTGATCATAAATGCTTTTCGCGTGAACTCATCCTACAGAATTTTACATTTCTATTCTCTACCTGGTCATACCATATTTGAAGGCCAAGGACAAAGTCAAGTCTAGAAAAAAAACATACGATATGTTTTTTTATGTCAACACTTTCTAATCTGTATGAAAGAGCTAATTCGTAAGCCAAATACAAGTGATAATGCCATGTCGATATCAGTAATAAAGAAGAGACCACATCTAGCGATTCTTAATTGTTACGCAACATCCAAACCATGCTAACTGTTATTGATGCCGACATCAGAAAAGGCAGCAAGCATCAACTTTTTTTTGCTCATTAGCTACTTGAATAGGGGTTTATTTGGCACATAATTTAATAATTAGGAGAATATTGTCGAATGAGATATAAGAATAATATGGCTGTGCAATAAAAACTAATTCACATGTTTTTGCAAAAAAAAGATCAAAAATAATACAGAGAGATATTTAAAATATTAATAACATTATAAAAGCATATACATAGCTGTTTTTTCGGGAATACATAGAAGTTCAATAGACAATAAATATAAGCTATGAGACGTGAAATATTTGTCAACAAACATGCAAGAGCAGATGCACAAATCTAAATATGAAGACAAATGATTTATTCCTTATACAATCAAGAGAGATCTATCTATCTATTATATTATATTATTATAAAACAAGAGGCAAACTCGCCTCCAGATGATTTGAAATAGATTAAAACATATGATCTGCTAATTATGTATTTTAACGGTCGAGCCTGAAAACAGATGCACATAAAAGACATCTCTTTTTACAGCTTACCGCATATGCCATGTGTCATAAACACCATCTTCTGATCATCCACATCTACACACACAATAGACCTTTACATGACTCCAGAAAAGATACCTATGATGCATTACACGGAGTAGTCAAAGTTATCATATTAGCTACCTACTTAGTATAGAGTTTATTCGTATATACCTCATGTAATATAGAAATTCCCAATAAAGAACATGAAATACTTCTATATATAATGTCTGGGTATTGAATAGAAGAGCCTAGAACATCAGTTTCCTAACAATAGTGCTCTTAATATAAATATTTATATTATTTTCTTCTAAACTTTACTATATATATCATTGCTACTTTGATAGGACAATTCAACCGCATAACAATTGGTTGTAGGGAAGACACCGGTAGAACAAGCAATATTGTTGGAACAAAAAAAGCAAGTTATGATGCGCATGGGGCAAAATATTTTACCATTTTCGATACCATCTACAAATTATTATGTTTATTTAGATTTAAGATGAGAAGACGCCGAAACACGTGGATCATGTATGATATAATATTATTAGAAAAACAAAATTGCAATGTCGACAGTGATGAGGAAGGGTATTGAATCAACAATTAAAGGCTATAGAATAGTATCATATTATTTTGTCTTTCACTATTAGACGTCGAGATCTTCAACACCAACTTAGTACCAAATAGGAACATTGGAAAAAATTATTTAATGCAAATGACAGGTAAATAACAAAACATCACAATATAAGAAAACATATAAATTCTAGCCACGCAAATGCGCGGGTAACCCCGCTAGTTGGCATGAAAGAATCAAAAATTATATATAGGACACAGATGTATCCCCCAGCATCCCGTAAATTGATCCAGGAGGAGGTAAGGAGTGATGAGGATGTGGAACTAAGTTTGGCTCTAAGTTTTTATTTGTTCACATGATATATGTAAACTATTGGAGCGTCATTTTTCGTTTTGTTTTGAATAAACAAAGCACCATGCTGGTTGGGCATGATTCTTTATGGTCCTTGTCTGTTAAATTTATAGAATGATCTATGAACTTTGCTTATATATTTTAGAGTATGGATGAAATTATCACTGAAAGTGGGCCTGAAGAGGTCAACTTTAGATATTACTGTGTTGGAAATATGCCCTAGAGGCAATAATAAAATGGTTATTATTGTATTTCCTAGTTTATTATAATTGTCTATTGTTCATGCTATAATTGTGTTAACCGGAAACCGTAATACATGTGTGAATACATAGACCACAACATGTCCCTAGTGAGCCTCTAGTTGACTAGATCGTTGATCAATAGATGGTCACGGTTTCATGACCATGGACATTGGATGTCGTTGATAACGGGATCACATCATTAGGAGAGTGATGTGATGGACAAGACCCAATCCTAAGCATAGCACAAGATCGTGTAGTTCGTTTGCTAAAGCTTTTCAATGTCAAGTATCGTTTCCTTAGACCATGAGATTGTGCAACTCCCGCATACCGTAGTAATGCTTTGGGTGTGCCAAACGTCACAACGTAACTGGGTGGCTATAAAGGTGCACTACGGGTATCTCCGAAAGAGTTTGTTGGGTTTGCACGAATCGAGACTGGGATTTGTCACTCCGTGTGACGGAGAGGTATCTCTGGGCCCACTCGGTAAGACATCATCATAATGAGCTCAATGTGACTAAGGAGTTAGCCACGGGATGATGTATTACGGAACGAGTAAAGAGACTTGCCGGTAACGAGATTGAACAAGGTATAGAGATACCGGCGATCGAATCTCGGGCAAGTATCATACCGATAGACAAAGGGAATTGTATACGGGGTTGATTGAATCCCCGACATCGTGGTTCATCCGATGAGATCATCGTGGAGCATGTGGGAGCCAACATGGGTATCTAGATCCCGCTGTTGATTATTGACCGGAGAGGTGTCTCGGTCATGTCTACATGTCTCCCGAACCCATAGGGTCTACACACTTAAGGTTCGATGACGCTAGGGTTATAGGGAAATGGTATACATGATTACCGAAAGTTTTTCGAAGTCCCGGATGAGATCCGGACGTCACGAGGAGCTCCGGAATGGTCCGGAGGTAAATATTGATATATAGGAAGTCCAGTTTTGGTCACCGGAAAGTTTTCAGGCTCATCGGTAGTGTACTGGGAGTGCCGTGAGGGTGCCGGAGGACCCACGGGAGGGGTGTGACGACCAAAGGACTTCGCGGGCCCTTAGAGTAGGTGTGCCAGCCCTTATTGGGCTGGCCAAGACCTTCTAGAAAGGCCCATGCGGCTGGAGATAATAGATAGGGCTGAAAAAGGTTTAAAAGGAGGAGATCCACCTCCCTTGTGGGAGGTGGACTCTCCCCCTAGTTCGGCCGAAGCTCTCCTCCTTGGAGGAGGGACCAAGGCAGCCCTCCCTCTCCCTCCTCCTGTATATATGCAAGGGTTTGGGCTGATTTGAGGCACGACTTCTTTCTCTCTCGGTGCAGCCCTACCCTTCCTCTTCCTTGTTCTCCGTAGCGCTTGGCGAAGCCCTGCCGGAGTTCACATAGCTCCATTGTCACCATGCCGTCGTGCTGCCGGAGCTCTCCCTCAACCTCTACTTCCTCCTTGATGGATCAAGGCATAGGAGACATCACCGGGCTGCACGTGTGTTGAACGCGGAGGCGCCGTTGTTCGGCGCTGAGATCGGAATCCACCGCGATCTGACTCGTTGCGAGTACGACTCCACCAACCGCGTTCTTGTAATGCTTCCGCTTAGCGATCTTCAAAGGTATGAATATGCAATCTCTCCCCACTCATTGTTGGTTTCTCCATGGATAGATCTTGGTGATCGTAGGAATCTTTTTGATTTACTACTACGTCTCCCAACAGTGGCATCATGAGCTAGGTCTATGCGTAGAATCTATGCACGAGTAGAACACAAAGCAGTTGTGGGCGTCGATCTTGTTAATTTGCTTACCACTACTAGTCTTATCTTGATTCGGCGGTATTGTGGGATGAAGCGGCCCGAACCGACTTTACACGTACGCTTACGTGAGACTGGTTCCACCGCCTGACATGCACTTGTTGCATAAGGTGGCTAGCGGGTGTCTGTCTCTCCCACCTTAGTCGGATTGGATTCGATGAAAAGGGTCCTTATGAAGGGTAAATAGCAATTGGCATATCACGTTGTGGTTTTCGCGTAGGTAAGAAACATTCTTGCTAGAAACCTATAACAGCCACGTAAAAACTTGCAACTACAAGTAGAGGACGTCTAACTTGTTTTTGCAGCATATGCCTTGTGATGTGATATGGCCAAAGGATGCGATGTGATGCATTGTGATGTATGAGATTGATCATGTTCTTGTAATAGGATTCACGACTTTCATGTCGATGAGTATGACAACCGGCAGGAGCCATAGGAGTTGTCTTATTTTATTGTATGACCTGCGTGTCAATCATAAACGCCATGTAATTACTTTACTTTATTGCTAAACGTTAGCCATAGTAGTAGAAGTAATAGTCGGCGAGACAACTTCATGAAGACACGATTATGGAGATCATGATGATGGAGATCATGGTGTCGTGCCGGTGACAGTGATGATCATGGTGCCCCGAAGATGGAGATCAAAGTTGCAAGATGATATTGGCCATATCATGTCACTATATTGATTGCATGTGATGTTTATCATGTTTAGATCTTATTTTCTTAGAATGACGGTAGTAAATAAGATGATCTCTCAATAAAATTTCAAGAAAAGTGTTCACCCTAACTGTGCACCATTGCTAAGGATCGTTGTTCCGAAGCACCACTTGATGATCGGGTGTGATAGGCTCAAATGTTCGCATACAACGGGTGTAAGCCAGATTTACACACGTGATACACTTAGGTTGACTTGACGAGCCTAGCATGTACAGACATGGTCTCGGAACATGGAAGACCGAAAGGTCGAACATGAGTCGTATAGAAGATACGATCAACATGGAGATGTTCACCATGGATGACTAGTCCGTCTCACGTGATGATCGGACACGGGCTAGTTGACATGGATCATGTGTCACTTGGATTACTAGAGATATGTCTATCTAAGTGGGAGTTCATTAAATAATTTGATTATGTCAACTTAATTATCATGAACTTAGTCTAAAATTGTCTTTACAATCCATATTGTAGATCCAATGGCCAACGCGAATGTCATCCTAAACTTCAACACGTTCCTAGAGAAAACCAAGCTGAAAGATGATGGAAGCAACTATGCGGACTGGGTCCGTGGCTTGAGGATCATCCTCATAGCTTCCAAGAAATTGTATCTCCTTGATGCACCACTAGGTGACCCACCCCTTCTCCCAGCAGAGCAAGACGTTGCGAATGCTTGGCATTCTCGCTGCGATGATTACTCCCTTGTTCAGTGCAGCATGCTTTACAGTTTAGAACCGGGGCTCCAAAAGCGTTTTGAGCAACATGGAGCATATGAGATGTTCCAAGAGCTGAAACTGGTTTTCCAAGCTCATGCCTGGGTCGAGATATATGACGTCTCCGACAAGTTCTTCAGCTATAAGATGGAGGAGAATAGTTCTGTTAGTGAGCACATCCTCAAGATGTCTGGGCTTCACAACTGCTTGACTCAGCTGGGAGTTAATCTCCTGGATGACTCGGTCATTGACAAAATCCTCCAGTCGCTTCCACCTAGATACAATAGCTTTGTGATGAACTACAACATGCAAGGGATGGAGAAGTCCATTCCTGAGTTCTACTTGATGCTGAAATCAGCAGATGTTGAGATCAAAAAGGAGCATCAAGTGTTGATGGTGAATAAGACCACTAGTTTCAAGAAAGGCAAGGGTAAGAAG
This sequence comes from Hordeum marinum, assembly GCA_022496015.1. Lineage (NCBI taxonomy): Eukaryota > Viridiplantae > Streptophyta > Magnoliopsida > Poales > Poaceae > Hordeum > Hordeum marinum. Next base: position 383,681,652 of record CM039677.1, on the reverse strand, counting down.
AACTTCAAGAAGGACGGCAAAGCTGTTGTCGTGCCCGGTAAGCAAGTTGTCAGGAAGAAGAAGAACAAGAATGGAAGCAAGCCTGAGACTGAGTGTTTTTATTGCAAGGGTACCGGTCACTAGAAGCGGAACTGCCCCAAGTACTTAGCGGATAAGAAGGACGACAACATTAAAGGTATATCTGATATACTTGTTATTGATGTGTACCTAACCAGCGCTCGTAGTAGCTCCTGGGTATTTGATACCGGTGCAGTTGCTCACATTTGTAACTCCAAGCAGGAGCTGCGGAATAAGCGGAGGCTGGCAAAGGATGAGGTGACGATGCGCGTCGGGAATGGTTCCAAGGTCGATGTGATTGCCGTCGGCACGCTACCTCTACATCTACCTTCGGGATTAGTGTTAAACCTTAATCATTGTTATTTAGTACCAGCTTTGAGCATGAACATTGTATCTGGATCTCGCTTAATGCGAGATGGCTACTCATTTAAATCTGAGAATAATGGTTGTTCTATTTATATGAGAGAAATGTTTTATGGTCATGCCCCGCTGGTCAATGGTTTATTTTTGATGAATCTCGAACATGATGTTACACATGTCCATAGTGTGAGTACCAAAAAGTGTAAGGTTGATAACGATAGTCCCACTTACATGTGGCACTGCCGCCTTAGTCATATTGGTGTCAAACGCATGAAGAAGCTCCATACTGATGGACTTTTGGAGTCTCTTGATTTCGAATCATTGGACACGTGCGAACCATGCCTCATGGGCAAGATGACCAAGACTCCGTTCTCCGAAACAATGGAGCGAGCAACTGACTTGTTGGAAATAATACATGCCGATGTATGCGGTCCAATGAGTGTCGAGGCTCGTGGTGGCTACCGTTATGTTCTCACCCTCACTGATGACTTGAGTAGATATGGGTATGTATACTTAATGAAACATAAGTCTGAAACTTTTGAAAGGTTCAAGGAATTCAGAGTGAGGTAGAGAATCAACGTGGCAGGAAAATAAAGTGCCTACGATCTGATCATGGCGGAGAATATTTAAGTCACGAGTTTGGCATGCACCTAAGGAAATGTGGAATTGTTTCACAACTCACGCCGCCTGGCACACCTCAGCGAAATGGTGTGTCTGAACGTCGTAATCGCACTCTATTAGATATGGTACGATCTATGATGTCTCTTACCGACTTACCGCTATCATTTTGGGGATATGCATTAGAGACTGCCGCATTCACTTTAAATAGGGCACCGTCAAAATCCGTTGAGACGACACCGTATGAATTATGGTTTGGAAATAAACCTAAGCTTTCATTTCTAAAAGTTTGGGGATGCGATGCTTATGTGAAGAAACTTCAACCTGAGAAGCTCGAACCCAAAGCGGAAAAGTGCGTCTTCATAGGATATCCCAAAGAGACTATTGGGTATACCTTCTACCTACGATCCGAGGGCAAAGTCTTTGTTGCCAAGAATGGATCCTTTCTCGAGAAAGAGTTTCTCTCGAAAGAAGTAAGTGGGAGGAAAATAGAACTTGATGAGGTAATTACACCTCCACTCGAACCGGAGAGTAGCGCACCACATGAAGTTGTTTCTATGGAGCCTACACCGGCTAGAGAGGAAGTTAATGATGATGATCATCAAACTTCAGATCAAGTTACTATTGAACGTCGAAGGTCCACTAGGACACGTTACGCACCAGAGTGGTACGACAACCCTGTCCTGGAGATCATGTTGTTAGACAACGGTGAACCTTCGAACTATGAAGAAGCGATGGCGGGCCCGGATTCCAACAGATGGCTTGAAGCCATGAAATCCGAGATAGATCCATGTGTGAGAACAAAGTATGGACTTTGGTGGACTTGCCTGTTGATAAGCGAGTCAATGAAAATAAATGGATCTTTAAGAAGAAGACTGACGCAGATGGTAATGTAACCGTCTATAAGGCTCGGCTTGTCGCTAAGGGTTGTCGACAAGTTCAAGGAATTGACTACGATGAGACTTTCTCACCCGTAGCGATGCTGAAGTCTGTCCGAATCATGTTAGCAATTGCCGCATTTTATGATTATGAGATCTGGCAAATGGATGTCAAAACGGCATTCCTTAATGGCTTCCTCAAGGAAGAACTGTATATGATGAAGCCGGAAGGTTTTGTCGATTCTAAAGATGCTAACAAAGTATGCAAGCTCGAGCGCTCCATCTATGGGCTGTTGCAAGCATCTCAGAGTTGGAACATTCACTTTAATGAGGTGATTAAAGCGTTTGGGTTTATACAGGTTTATGGAGAACCATGTATTTACAAGAAAGTTAGTGGGAGCTCTGTAGCATTTCTTATATTGTATGTGGATGACATACTGATAATGGGAAATGATATAGAACTCTTGGAAAGTATAAAGGCCTACTTGAATAAGTGTTTTTCAATTAAGGACCTTGGAGAAGCTGCTTACATATTAGGTATTAAGATCGATAGAGATAGATCGAGACGCCTCATAGGTCTGTCACAAAGCACATACCTTGACAAGATATTGAAGAAGTTCAATATGGATCAGTCCAAGAAGGGGTTCTTGCATGTCTTACAAGGTGTGAGATTGAGTACGACTCAATGCCCAACCACGGCAAAGGATAGAGAAGAGATGAGTGTCATCCCCTATGCTTTAGCCATAGGCTCTATTATGTATGGCATGTTGTGTACCATACCTGATGTGAACCTTGCCATAAGTTTGGTAGGGAGGTACCAAAGTGATACCAGAGCGGAACACTGGACAACGGTCAAGAATATCTTGAAGTACCTAAAAAGGACAAAGGACATGTTTCTCGTATATGGAGGTGCCGAAGAGCTCGTCGTAAAGGGTTACGTCGATTCTAGCTTCCACACAGATCCGTACAACTCCAAGTCGCAAACCGGATACGTGTATATTTTGAACGGAGGGGAAAGTTAGCTGGTGCAGTAGCAAGCAAAGTGTCGTGGCGGCATCTATATGTGAAGCGGAGTACATAGCTGCTTCGGAAGCAGCAAAGGAAGGAGTCCGGATGAAGGAGTTCATCACCGACCTAGGAGTAAATCGAAAGGTGTCTGGCCTGATGACTCTATTCTGTGACAACACTAGAGCTATTGCCCTTGCGAAGGAGCCCAGGTTTCACAAGAAGACAAGACACATCAAGCGCCGCTTCAACTCCATCCGTAATTACATTCAGGAGGGAGATATAGATATTTGTAAAGTGCATACGGATCTGAATGTTGCAGATCCGTTGTCTAAACCTCTCTCACGACCAAAACATGATCAACACCAGATTGCTATGGGTGTTCGATTCATCACAATGTAACTAGATTATTGACTCTAGTGCAACTGGGAGACAGTTGGAAATATGCCCTATAGGCAATAATAAATGGTTATTATTGTATTTACTAGTTCATGATAATTGTCTATTGTTCATGCTATAATTGTGTTAATCGGAAACCGTAATACATGTGTGAATACATAGACCACAACATGTCCCTAGTGAGCCTCTAGTTGACTAGCTCGTTGATCAATAGATGGTCACGGTTTCATGACCATGGACATTGGATGTCGTTGATAATGGGATCACATCATTAGGAGAATGATGTGATGGACAAGACCCAATCCTAAGCATAGCACAAGACCCAAAAGGACTTTGTGGGCCCTTAGAGGAGGTGTGCCAGCCCTTATTGGGCTTGCCAAGACCTTCTAGAAAGGCCCGTGCGGCTGGAGACAATAGATAGGGCTGAAAAAGGTTTTAAAGGAGGAGATCCACCTTCCTTGTGGGAGGTGGACTCTCCCCCTAGTTCGGCCAAAGCTCTCCTCCTTGGAGAAGGGGCCAAGGCAGCCCTCTCTTTCCCTCCTCCTATATATATGCAAGGGTTTGGGATGATTTGATACACGACTTCTTTCTCTATCGGTGCAGCCCTACCCTTCCTCTTCCTCGTTCTCCGTAGCGCTTGGCGAAGCCCTGCCGGAGTTCACATAGCTCCACCGTCACCACGCCGTCGTGCTGCCGGAGCTCTCCCTCAACCTCTCCTTCCTCCTTGATGGATCAAGGCATAGGAGACGTCACCGGGCTGCACGTGTGTTGAACACGGAGGCGCCATTGTTCGGCGCTGAGATCGGAATCCACCGCGATCTGAATCGCTGCGAGTACGACTCCACCAACCGCGTTCTTGTAACGCTTCCGCTTAGCGATCTTGAAAGGTATGAAGATGCAATATCTCCCCACTCGTTGCTGGTTTCTCCATGGATAGATCTTGGTGATCGTAGGTAAAATTTTGATTTACTACTACGTCTCCCAACATATTGATCCCGCTATTTTGGAACGTTAAACAATTGATCATGCGAGAAACCAGTTTATCATATTGCATCATGATTGTTTTGACAAAGTGTGGTATTTGAGATATAGTATTATTGCTCTCTATTTAATTATGCCATTGATACGAGTAAATATGGTTTCTAAGTGTTATCATTTATATGATTACTTCATCAATTGTACTGAAAACTTGATTACTAGCTAAGCTTATGTATGGAAACAATAACAAAAGAGTTTGTAATTTTTTTATCACTTTTAGTTTATCAACTGAATTGCTTGAGGATAAGCAATGAGTTAAGCTTGGGGGAGTTGATACGTACCGAATGTATCTACTTTTCCAAATACTTCTACTCTTGTTTTGTACTCTAATTTGCATAATTTTAATGGAACTAACCTGGACTAACGTTGTTTTTGGCAGAACTTCCATGGTGTTGTTATTCTGGAGAAGTAAAAGTTCTCATAGGTGGATGAAACTTGGCGAGGATTTATTATTTAATAAATAAAAAATACTGGAACGAAGACGTGTCGAAGGGGCTCATTGGACGCTCAGAAGGGTGCAGTGTGTGCGTGCTGCCCTTGTGGGTCCCTCACGACTCTATTTTCCCTATCTCCAATTTCATAAGTACCATCTTTCCCAGAGAAGATAAGAGTTCGTTGCGTTTTATGATACGGAGCCGCCGCCACCTCATGTTCTTCTTCGGGAGGCCAGATCTAAAGCCTGTTTTGGGCTCCGAAGAGAGCAAATCGTCATTGTCAGCATCATAAACCCCTCTTCGTCGACGACCTTATGATGCTCACCATCGGGAGTGATTAATTCCATTGTAAGCATACTAGATATAGATGGAAAAGTATGATATTGATCACGTAATCGAGTCAATTTGTTAGGGCTTGGTCCCTAGTATCCACTATGTTTTGTCGAGATTGATGTTGTTATTTGCTATGCTTAATGCTTGTCATTAGGGCCCGTGTGCCACATATATGAAACTATCATGTTTCCATAAATATAAGAGTGTTTTGGATCATGTCTTGTAAATTATATGCACCTACTAAGTGTTATGATCCGCATACCCCAAAGTGACAATAGTTGGGATTCCTTCCGGTGATGACCATTGTCGGTGTCAAAACTGGCGGATCTCGGGTAGGGGGTCCCGAGCTATGAGACTAGAAGCGATGGTAACAGGAGACGAAGGGGGACAAGGTTTTACCCAGGTTCAGGCCCTCCTATGGAGGTAATACCCTATGTCCTGCTTGATTGTATTGATGATATGGGGGTTACAGAGTTGATCTACCTTGAGATCCAATAGCTAACCCTAGATGAGTTGTTCTGTCCCTAAAACGTAAAACCCTCCGGTTTATATAGACACCGGGGGTACCTAGGGTTTACACATGGTTGGTTACACGCCAAAGAGATAAACATGCCTATTCACTACATCAAACGTGGAGCACAAGCCGTGCTTTCCGAAGCTTCCATCTTGGAGATAGGGCCCTCAATTAATCCTGTTTTCGGTAATTGGCCCACATAGTCCGGCCCATAGAAATAGGTCGGACGCCCGAGGACCCCTAAATCTAGGACTCCCTTAGTAGCCCCCAAACTTGCCTCCAACGCCAAGGGTCTTTTGCTTCAATTGCTTCGCTCGATCAGAGTGTTCTTCTTGCGGGGTGAGTTCTTCCCGCCGAATTCAGTTCCGCCTTCGATGACAAGTAGTTTTCAGAATAGTGGCGCGTCCGAACACTGTGAATCGGTCGGCCCTGAAGGCCAAACGTCAAGGGGTAAAATAATGTCCCCCGGCGACCTTTCTGACGAAAGGTCACGGCCCACCACGACTGCTTAGGCCAATAGCAAAAACTCGATATGCGGTTCGAGGCCGTTTTAATCAACACGATCTATCTATGTGCAGATCGTGCCCCATTTTATATGGGACATGTTTAATCATGCGCGTGCAACGACACGCACGTTTCGGGAAGCGGAGGAATTCAAAGCGCAGCGAAGGGGGTCCAAAAAATAAGTCCCATAAAAGGGGGAAAAGCCCCAAAACCTATTCATGCTCCCCATTCGCCTTCTATGTTTTCCATTCCTATACCTCTGAAGCACAGATCTAGGTTTTTTGCTGTTGGGGAACGTTTCATGGGAAAGAAAAAAATTCCTACGCTTCACCAAGATCAATCTAGGAGATGAGCATCTACTTAGAGGGGAGATCGGATCAACATACCCTTGTAGCTCACTAAGCAACAAGCATTAAGAAACGCGGTTGATGTAGTCGAACGTCTTCGCGATCCAAATCGCCGAGCGTCCCGCGATCCAATCATGATCTGTCCTGATATAGCGCCGAACGGATGACACCTCCGCATTCAACACACGTACGGCTTGCCGACGATCTCCACCTTCTTGAGTCAACAAGAGGGAGCGGAGAGTTAGAAGAGTTCTCCGGCAGCTTGACGGCGTTACGGCGATGGTGGTGGAGTAATTCTAGCAGGGCTTCGCCTAAGCACCGCTGAAAACCGATCTAGAGGAGAAACTGTGATCTAGAGGAGAGGTAGCACGTGGCTATTTTTCTATGTCAAAAACCCTCAAAACCTCTAGTATATATAGGAGGAGGGGGGAGGAGACTTGGCTACCAAGGAGCCAAATCTGGTTCATCCAAAGTGGAGGGAGGAGTCCTCCTCCTCCACTCCTAGTAGCATTAGGACTCCTTCCTTATTTTCCACTTTTGCCTTTTTTCCACCTTGGGTTTCTTCCCTATCCTCATGGGCTTACTATGAACCTTAGGCCAGCCCACTAAGGGCTGGTATTCCTTATCCCACAGCCCATGTAGCCTCTTGGGTCGAAATACCCCTCCGGATGGTCCCCCGGTACCCTCCCGGCACTCCTGGTACACTATCGACGAGCTCGAAACTTTTCCGGTGGCCAAAATAGGACTTCCTATATATAAATCTTCACCTATGGACCATTCCGGTGCTCCTCATGATGTCCGAGATCTCATCCGAGACTCCGAACAACCTTCGGTCACCACCATGCATAACTCTATACTACCCAAACGTCACCAAATCTGAAGTGTGCAGACCCTGTGGGTTCGAGAACTATGTAGACATGACCGAGACACCTCTACGGTCAATAACCAATAGCGGGACCTAGATGCCCATATTGTCCCTACATATTCTACGAAGATCTTTATCGGTAGAACCTCTATGTCAAGGATTGAGTTAATCTTGTATGATGTTCCCTTTGTTCTTCGGTATGTTACTTGCCCGAGATTTGATCGTCCGTATCTCCATGCCTAGTTCAACCTCGTTACTGGAAAGTCTCTTTACTCATTTCCATAATACAAAATCTCGTGACTAACACTTAGTCACATTGCTTGCAAGGCTTGTTGTGATGTTGTACTACCGAGTGGGCCCTGAGATACCTCTCCGTCACACGGAGTAACAAATCCCAGAGTGTTGATCCATGCCAACCCAACAGACACCCTCGGAGATACCTATAGAGCACCTTTATAATCACCCAGTTACGTTGTGACGTTTGATACACACAAGGCACTCTTCTGGTGTCCGTGAGTTGCATGATCTCATGGTCATAGGAAATTATACTTAACATGCAGAAAACTGTAGCAATAAACTGACACGATCATATGCTACGTTTATAGTTTGGTTCTTGTCCATCCCATCATTCTCCTGATGATGTGATCCTATTATCAAATGACATCTTATGTCAATGGTTAGGAAACCTTGACCATCTTTGATCAACGAGCTAGTCTACTAGAGGCACACTAGGTAAAAAGTGTTGTCTATATATCCACAAATGCAATGTGTTTCCAATCAATACAATTATAGCATGGATAATAAACAATTATCATGAACAAGGAAATATAATAATAAACACTTTATTTATTGCCTCTAGGGCATATTTCCAATAGTCTCCCACTTGCACTAGAGTCAATAGTCTAGTTCACATCACTATGTGATTTACATTGTAATGAATCGAACACCCATGCAGTTCTGGTGTTGATCATGTTTAGCCCTTGGAAGAGGTTTAGTCAACGGGTCTGCAACATTCAGATCCGTGTGCACTTTGCAAATATTTATGTCCTTCTCCTCGATGTAATCGCGGATGGAATTGAAGTGTCGCTTTATGTGTCTGGTCCTCTTGTGAAACCTTTGTTCCTTAGCCACAACAATGGCACCAGTGTTGTCACAGAACAGAGTCATTGGATTCAGTGCACTAGGCACTACTCCAAGATCTGTCATGAACTACTTCATCTATACACCTTATTTCGCTGCCTCCGAGGCTGTGATGTACTCCGCTTCGCATGTAGAATCGGCTACCACGCTTTTCTTGGAACTGCACCAGCTTACCACTCCCGCGTTGAGAATAAATATGTATCCGGTTTGCGACTTAGAGTCATCCGGATCAATGTCAAAGCTTGCATCACCTCCATAAACAAGAAACATTTCCTTAGTCCTTTTCAGGTACTTATGGACATTCTTGACCGCCGTCCAGTGCTCCATTCAAGGATCACTTTGAAACCTTCCGACCATACTTATGGCAAGGCTGACATCGGGTCTTGTGCACAGCATTCCACACATGATAGAGAGGGGATGACACTCATCTTCTCTCTATCTTCTGCAATCACTGGGCATTAAGTCTTACTCAACTTCATACCTTGTAACACAGGCAAGAACCCCTTCTTGGACTGATCCATTTTGAACTTCTTCAAAACTTTATCAAGGTATGTGCTTTGTGAAAGTGCTATCAAGCGTCTCAATCTTTCTCTATAGATCTTAATGCCTAATATGAAAGCAGTTTCTCCCAGGTCCTTCATTGAAACTCTTGTTCAAATATTCCTTCACGCTTTCCAGCATTACTATATTGTTTCCAATCAGCAATATGTCATCCACATATAATATTAGAAATGCTATAGAGCTCCCACTCGCTTTCTTGTAAATACAAGCTTCTCCATAAACTTGTATAAACCCAAACGCTTTGATCACCTCATGAAAGCGCTTATTCCAACTCCGATATGCTTGCACTAGTCCATAAATGGATCACTGGAGTTTGCAAACTTTGTCAGCATTCTCTGGATCAACAAAACCTTCTGGTTGCATCATACACAACCCTTCCTTAAGGAAACCATTGAGGAACGTTGTTTTGACATCCATCTGCCAAATTTCATAGTCAAAATATGCAGCTATTGCTAACATGATTCTGATGGACTTAAGCATCGCTACGGGTGAGGTCTCATCGTAGTCAACTCCTTGAACTTGTGAAAAACCCTTTGCCACAAGTCGAGCTTTATCGACGGTGATACTACCTTCTATGTTTGTCTTCTTCTTAAAGATCCATTTGTTCTGAATGACCTTTCGCCCTTCAGGTAATACTTCCAAAGTCCATACTTTGTTTTCATACATGGATCCCATCTTGGATTTCATGGCCTCTAACCATTTCTCGGAATCCGTGCCCATCATCGCTTCTCCATAGCTCGTAGGTTCATTGTTGTCCAACAACATGACCTCCAAGACAGGGTTGTCGTACCACTCAGGAGCAGTACGCGCCCTTGTCGACCTACGAGATTCAATAGTAACTTGATCCGAAGCTTCATGATCATTATCACTAACTTCCTCTTCAACTGTCATAGGCTCCATAGAAACATCTTTCTGCGCTGTGCTACTCTCTGGTTGAAGCGAAGGTTCAATAACCTCATCAAGCTCTATTTTCCTCCCACTCAATTCTTTCGAGAGAAACTCTTTCTGAAGAAATGATCCATTTTTAGCGACAAACCATTTGCCTTCATATCTGAGATAGAAGGTATACCCAACTGTCTCTTTCGGGTATCCTATGAAGACGCATTTCTCCACTTTGGGTTCCAGCTTTTCAGGCCGAAGATTTTTGACATAAGCATCACATCCCCAAACTTTAAGAAACGACAACTTTGGCTTCTTGCCAAACCACAGTTCATATGGCATCGTCTCAACAGATTTTGATGGTGCCCTATTTAAAATGAATGCAGCTGTCTCTAATGCATAACCCCAGAACGATAGTGGCAAATCGGCAAGAGACATCATAGAACGCACCATATCTAATAAGGTTCGATTACGGTGTTCGGACACACCATTACGCTGTGGTGTTCCAGGCGGTGTCAATTGTGAAACAATTCCACATTGTCTTAAGTGACTGCCAAACTCATAACTCAGATATTCTCCTCCTCGATCAGATCTCAGGAATTTAATCTTCTTGTTATGATGATTCTCAACTTCACTCTAAAATTGCTTGAACTTTTCAAACATTTCAGACTTGTGTTTCATTAAGTAAATATACCCATATCTACTTAAGTCATGAGTGAAGGTGAGAAAATAATGATATCCATGACGCGCTGCAACATTCATTGGACCGCACACATCAGTATGTATGATTTCCAACAAGTCACTTGCCCGTTCCATTGTTCCAGAGAACGGCATTTTAGTCATCTTGCCCATGAGGCATGGTTCACATGTGTCAAGTGATTCAAAATCAAGTGATTCCAAAAGTCCATCAACATGGAGCTTCTTCATGCGTTTTACACCAATATGACCTAAACGGTAGTGCCACAAGAAAGTGGTACTTTTACTATCAACTCTACATCTTTTGGCATCAATGTTATGAACATGTGTATCATCGCTATCAAGATTCAATATGAATAAACCCCTCACATTGGGTGCATGACCATAAAAGATATTACTCATATAAATAGAACAACCATTATTCTGTGATTTAAATGAGCAACCGTCTCGCAATAAAAAAGATCCAGATATAATATTCATGATTAACGCGGGCACTAAATAACAATTATTCAGGTTCATAACTAATCCCGATGGTAATCGAAGAGAGAGCATGCTGACGGCGATCACATCATCCTTGGAACCATTTCCCACGCGTATCGTCACTTCATCCTTGGCCAGTCTTCATCTATTTCATAGTTCCTGTTTTGAGTTACAAATGTGAGCAACCAAACCGGTATCAAATACCTAGGCACTACAATGAGAGCTAGTAAGGTACACATCAGTAACATGTATATCATATATACCTTGTTTGTTGTTGGCCACCTTCTTGTCAGCCAGATACTTGGGGCAGTTCCGCTTCCAGTGACCAGTTCCCTTGCAATGAAAGCACTCAGTTTCTGGCTTGGGTCCAGCCCCGGGTTTCTTCACGGGAGGAGCAACTGCTTTGCCAGCCTTCTTGGAGTTGCCCTTCTTGCCCTTGCCATTCCTCTTGAAACTAGTAGTTTTATTAACCATCAACACTTGATGTTCTTTCTGGATTTCAGACTCAACGACTTTTAGCATCGCAAACAGCTCGGCGACTGACTTGTTCATCTCGTGCATGTTATAGTTCAGCACAAAGCTCTTGTAGCTTGGTGGCAATGATTGAAGAACTCTGTCAGTGATCGCTTGTGGCGGAAGGGGCATCCCTAACTCCGCCAGATGAGTCGAATACCCAGACATTTTGAGTATATGTTCACTCATATACCCGTTCTCCTCCATTTTGCAAGCGTAGAACTTATCAGAGGTCTCATACCTCTCGATCCGGGCATTCTTCTTAAAGATAAACTCCAACTCCTGGAACATCTCATATGCTCCATGACGTTCAAAACGTCTTTGAAGTCCTAGTTCTAAGCCATACAATATTGCACACTGAACTATTGAGTAATCTCTAGAACGTGCCTCCCAAGCGTTCTTAACGTCTTCGGATGACAAGTCTGCTGGTTAGTTACCAAGTGGTGCATCAAGGACATATGCCTTCTGGGAAGCCATGACAAAAATCCTCAGATTACGGGCCCATTCCACAAAGTTACTTCCATCATCTTTCAGCTTAGCTTTCTCTAGGAACGCATTAAAATTCAGGGATGCTACTACGCGAGCCATTGATCTACAACATAAATATGCAAAGGTACTAAGACTATTGTTCAAGATAATGAGTTTAGTTAATCAAATTACTAAAGCTCCCACTCAAATTGACATCCCTCGGGTCATCCGAGTGATACACGATCCAAATTCACCAACTCAAGTCCGATCATCACGTGAGTTGAGGTGATTCCAATGGTGAACATCATCATGTTGATCATATCGACTATATGTATCATGTTTGACCTTTCGGTCTCTTATGTTCCGAGGCCATGTTTGTACATGCTAGGCTCGTCAAGTTTAACCTAAGTGTTCCACACGTGCAACACTGGCTTGCACCCGTTGTATGTGAATGTAGATTCTATCACACCCGATCATCACGTGGTGTCTCGACACGACGAACTTTTGCAACAGTGCACACTCAGGGACAACACAATTTTACCTTCAAATTTAAGTGAGGGATCACCTTATAATGCTACCGTCATCCTAAGAAAAACAAGGTGCATAAAAGGATTAACATCACATGCGAATCATAAGTGACATGATATGGCCATGAACTTGTGCTTTTGATCTCCATCTTGAAAGCAGTGGCACGATCTTCATCGTCACCAGCATAACACCATGATCTCCATCATTGTGTCGCCATCGGGGTTGTCGTGCCCACCATGCTCATACTACTATTTCTACCGTTTAGCGATAAAGTAAAGCATTACATAGCGCTTAATGATTGACACGCAAGTCATACAATAATTAAATACAACCCTATGGCTCCTGTCGGTTGTCGTACTCATCGACATGCAAGTCGCGATATTCTATACATCACATGATCATCTCATACATCACATATATCTGATCATGTAATTGGCCATATCACATCACAACATACCCTGCAAAACAAGTTAGACGTCCTCTAATTGTTGTTGCAAGTTTTACGTGGCTACTACGGGTATCTAGCAAGAACAATTCTCACCTACGCAAAACCACAACGATGATACATAAGTAGCTTTTCAACCTTCTCAAGGACTGCCTTTGTCGAATCCGATCCAACTAAAGTAGGAGAAATAGACACCCGCCAGCCATCTTTGTGCAATGAAGTTACACGTCAGTCGATGGAACCGGTCTCTCGTAAGCGTACGAGTAAGGTTGGTCCGGGACGCTTCATCCCATAATACCACTAAATCAAAAAACGACCAAGGGAGGAAGCAATCTAAGCATCAATGCCCACAAACTCTTTGTGTTATACTCGAGATCTCATCTACACATAGACCTAGCTCATGATGTCACCGTTGGGGAACGTTTCATGGGAAACAAAAAAGTTCCTACGCTTCACCAAGATCAATCTAGGAGATGAGCATCTACGAGAGGGGGGAGTGGATCTACATACCCTTGTAGATCGCTAAGCAGGAAGCATAAAGAAACATGGTTGATGTAGTCAAACGTCTTCGCGATCCAAATTGCCGAGTGTCCCGCGATACAATCACGATCCGTCCCTATATAGCGCCGAATGACCGACACCTCCTCGTTCAGCACATGTACGACTTGATGACGTTCTCTGCCTTCTTGATCTAGCAAGAGGGAGCGGAGAGATAGACGAGTTCTCCGACAGCACGACGGTGTTGCGGCGATGGTGGTGGAGTAATTCCAGTAGGGCTTCACCTAAGCACCGCTGAAAACCATCTAGAGGAGAAACTGCGATCTAGAGGAGAGGTAGCACATGGCTGTTTATCTGTGTTAAAAACCCTCAAAACCTCTAGTATATATAGGAGGAGGGCAGGGAGGAGACTTGGCTCCCAAGGAGCCAAATCTGGTTCGTCCGATGTGGAGGGAGGAGTCCTCCTCCTCCACTCCTAGTAGGATTAGGACTCCTGCCTTATTTTCCACTTTTGCCTTTTTTTTCCACCATGGGTTTCTTCCCTAGCCGCATGGGCTTCCTGTGGGCCTTCGGCCAGCCCACTAAGGGCTGGTATTCCCTCTCCCACAACCCATGTAGCCTCTTGGGTCGAAATACCCCTCCCGGTGGTCCCCCGGTACCCTCCCGACACTTCTGGTACACTACCGATGAGCCCAAAACTTTTCCAGTGACCAAAACAGGACTTTCTATATATCAATCATTACCTCCGGACCATTGTGGAGCTACTCGTGACGTCCGGGATCTCATCCGAGACTCCAAAAAACCTTCGGTCACTACCATGCATAACTCTATACTACTGAAACGTAAACCTTAAGTGTGCAGACCCTGCGGTTTCGAGAACTATGTAGACATGACCGAGACACCTCTACGGTCAATAACCAATAGCGGGACCTGGATGCCCATATTGATTCCTACATATTCTACGAAGATCTTTATCGGTTGAAGTTCTGTGTCAAGGATTGAGTTAATCCCGTATGATATTTCCTTTGTTCTTAGGTATGTTACTTCCCGAGATTCGATCGTCGGTATCTCCATACCTAGTTCAACCTCGTTACCCGCAAGTCTCTTTACTCGTTTCCGTAATACAAGATCCCGTGACTAACACTTAGTCACATTGCTTGCAAGGCTTGTTGTGATGTTGTATTACTTAGTGGGCCCTGAGATACCTCTTCGTCACACGGAGTAACAAATCCTAGTGTTGATCCATGCCAACCCAATAGATACCCTCGGAGATACCTGTAGAGCACCTTTATAGTCACCCAATTATGTTGTGATGTTTGATACACACAAGGCACTCCTTCGGTGTCCGTGAGTTGCATGATCTCATGGTCACATGAACATATACTTGACATGCACAAAACTGTAGCGGTAAACTAACACGATCATATGCTACATCTATAGTTTGGGTCTTGTCCATCCCATCATTCTCCTAATGATGTGATCCCGTTATCAAATGACATCTTATGTCAATGGTTAGGAAACCTTGACCATCTTTGATCAACGAGCTAGTCTACTAGAGGCACACCAGGGACAAAGTGTTGTCTATATATCCACACATGCAATGTGTTTCAAGTCAATACAATTATAGCATGGATAATAAACAATTGTCATGAACAAGGAAATATAATAATAAACACTTTATTTATTGCCTCTAGGGCATACTTCCAACATTTGCCCCCCCCAGAGCTCACCAATGGCGGGCTCCGTCTCCAACGACCAGTGGGAGGTTTCCACGGTCACCGACCAGGATATCCTGGACCTCAAGAAGGCCATCTACCTCTCCGCCGACATTCCTCACCGTGCGGCAGAGGAGGGCCAAGTGATCCCCACTCCTAGGCCAGGCGAAAGGGTGGTCTTTATCCCCCACTTCATCCGGGGGTTAAGATTCCCGCTCTACCCCTTCGTCAGGGGGCTGATGTTTTTTCTACGGCCTCAACTTCCATGACCTCCCGCCAAACTCGTTCATGCATATATCGGCATTCATCCTCGTCTGTGAGGCTTTTCTACCGATCGAGCCGCACTTCGTGCTTTGGCTCAAAGTATTCAACGTCAAGCCGAAGTGCGTCGGAGGCAAACATGCAGACTGCAGCAGGGCTATTATCGGCAAGCTCACTCGCGTCGCATGGCCATCAGGTACCTTCATCGACACCATCAAGGTGTGGTAGAGGTGGTTCTACATCACTGAGCCACGGGAAGAAGGTCAGATTCCCGCTGCCAAATTCCGATCCGGTCCCCCCCCACCAGATTAGCTTCATGGCTCAAAAAGGGCCTTAGCTGGGGACCAAGCAAGGAGGTGAGCGACCTGCAGAAGTGCATCGGCTCCATGATCGAGAAGGACATCAAGCTGACCAATGTGGTCCAGGTCATGCTCCGGAGACGCATCCTCCCCTGCCAGCATCGGGATACTCCCTTGTGGGCTCGTCAGCTTGGCGACGCACCCATGATCCAGAACCTCTTCCGCACTATGCGGGAGAAGCTGTGGAAGGTGCTCTTCATGTCGCAAAAGAGCTGGCCATCCGAGGAGGAAGACAAGGGTCTGCATGCCGCCAAGCTTGCCTTTGAGGTACGGTATAATTTTGCTTGGTCGGCTTTATTTTTCACAAAGAGGATCCATAACATTTTTCTGATCACCCCTTCATAGACATGGCTAAAGAAAGATGTTAACATCAGCAGTCTGGCACCTCAGCCCAAAGACGCTAAGTACGGGCTGTTAGCAGAAATGCTCGTGGTGAAGCCTTATGAGGCCCCCACGAAGAAGGAGAAGAAGAAGAAACAAGGCCAGGGTGGCCTTTGCATCAAGGACCGGTCAGAGATTGTGTTCAGGGAAACTCATGTCTCCTCAAATCAAGAGGAGAATGAGGAGGAAGAGGAAGAGGAAGAGCAGGAGGAAGAGGATGTTGGCGTTCTGGGAACGGGGGTGCCCAGACCTGCCTGCCTGCGGCCTATGGCATGGCCCACCTCATCAACCAAACGTGGCAAGGTGTGGCCCCACTCAGGACAAGGCCCTCACGAGGGCCCAAGCCTCGCGAGGATGAGTAGCACCAAGACCCACAAAGGATGGGCCTCCTCAGGACCCCTCCAGAGCGATGGAGATTTCTATGCAAGGCCCAGCCTCGGGAGGCAAGGGTGACGCAAGGAAGGACAGGTGAGCACCAGTGCACGAGGCGGCCCTCGTGTTCGAATCTCAAGGATTCTGTGGAGCCTGAGATCTGACATTTGGTGCGCCAAGTAGGGGGTGTCTCCCTCGAGCCAAGATCTCCTCCCACCTCGCCGCTATGATGTCTGACACTCATCGAGCCCGCGCCGAGCGTCGTGCCACCTGTGTCGCCCAGACGGTGCCGGTGGGCTGCGCCGGTGCATGTAGGTCACCTTCGCCTGTGGCGAATGCCACCGTGGGCCCCGACGCCCACGAGCAACAAGACTCCTCCAAGCCAATCACCGCGCAGCGCGATGGCCACACCGCCACTCTGTCGATCGTCCTAGCCTCCGGTTTGGCTAGGGACGGTGCACGGCCAGGGCGTGCTCGCCATGGCTAACGAACTACTTCGCTACCACCCCACTCCTGACCACTACGATGACTGACTTTGGCGCATCACGAAGCTCGTCAGCACTACCGGCGATGCCTCGGCGCTCTCCTACTCGCTTCCACCCCAACCGTCCATGGCTCGCGACGTGGTACAAGACGTGTAGCCTCCGCCTCCGCGACACGACGCCGACCCCGAGCCCAGGCGAGAAGCATGCCCTCATGGCCGGCCTCATGAACCAGGGGCGAGTCCAGGAGATGAAGTAAGCTGCCAAGTGGTTCCCCGGTCGCGCGTCGATGTGCGTGCATTCCTTGTGCTGCCGACCCAACGCCGTGGCCGGATACCGCTCGAGGCAGCCCCATAGGAGCATCAAGACCAGGCCGCCCTTGCTAAGGCGGCGCCCCTCGAGCCGGTGGGGTGCCTCACCATCGCTCCGGATCTCTACCCGACTGTGTGGCCATGTAAGTTCAAGCCTGACCCGCCCCCGCGTTACGACGGCACCCTAGACCCAGCCAGTTCCTACAGCTCTACTCGCTGAGTATCCGGGCAGCACGAGGAGATGACAAGCTCATGGCGTGTTGGTTCCCCATGGCGCTCAAGGGCGGCGCAATCTCCTAGATTTTCAACCTCCCGGAGGCATGCATCACCTCCTGGGAGGGTCTATGCAAACGCTTCATCGCCAACTTCCAAGGCACCCGTGACCGCGCGCCCACCGTGAACGACCTGCAGCGTATCAAGCAGCAGGATGGGGAGACCCTGCACAAGTTCATGCAATGCTTTACGACCACATGCCTCAAGATCCCCAAGGCATCAGACGAGGCCACCATTTTGTCTTTCACCGATGGAGTCACTAACCTCAAAATGAAGGAAGAGCTTGCCATGAAGGAGGAACTGTGCTCTACCTTGGAGATGTTCAACCTAACGAACAAGTGCACCAAGGCCGAGGAAGATCGCCTATCGCTCTTCAGGCCTCTAGTGGCGGAGCCAGAAGAGAAGAAGACCAAAGCCAAGCAAGCAACGCACAAGGCCCTGGCGGTGCTTGCGGCCGAACCCGAGGCGAAGCACAGTCGGGGAGAAGAACACCCCCCCAGGAGGAAGGCCGACCTGCATCTTCCATGGCACCAACAACCACGACACCGCTGTCTGCCAGGAACTCCGCCTGATCTGCGCCGAGCACTTCGGTAGTGGCCCCAGCCGAGGCAACCGAGGCTATGGGCGTGGCGGAGGCCACGGTGGAGGATGCTCAGACAACCGGGAGCTGCATCAAGGGTGGCACGACCAGCCTTAGGAGGACCACTGGCACGACCAAACTCGGGACGACCGCTGGCGCGACCCGCCTCGTGAGGACCGCTGGCGCGACGACCCTTCGGAGGGGTCATGACACGGTCCACCTCGTGAGGCTCGCCCATGTGAGGCTGGACTACCTCCGCTGCCTCCGCCACCCAGAAGGAAAGAGGGAGACAGGCAGGACGATGTTGCTGGGGGCTTCTAGGAAATTAGGGCGGTGGCCTGTATCTTGGGCGGTGCCCAGGCCCTAGCATCGAACCGTGCCTTCAAGAATTTCGCATGGGAGGTGAATGCGGCTCTCCCGAATCCTGAAGTGATGCGCCCCCTCAATTGGTCCTAGACCGCCTTCACCTTCTACTAAAGCGATCAACCCAAGTGTTCGTTCATGGCTGACAAGCTCCCCATGCTATGTACCCCAACCATCAACAACGTCCTCGTCATGACGACCCTCATCGACAGTGGGGCGGGGCTCAACATCCTCTCCATCAAGACCTTCAAGACGCTCCAAGTGCCATAAGAATAGCTCATGCCAACTAAGCCCTTCTCGGGTGTCATAGATGGGTCCGTCATACCAATCGGGCAGGTGTGTCTGCCTGTCACCTTCGGCGGGCGCAAGAACTACCACACCGAGATCATCGTCTTCGACGTTGCGCACATCCACCTTCTGTACAATGTGATCCTTGAGTACCTGGCTCTCGTCAAGTCCATGGCAGTAACCCACCATGGCTACAATGTCCTCAAGACGCCAGGGAGTGGCGACGTCATCACCATTGCTTGCAATGATAAGGACGCCGTCTGCACCCTCGAGCAGGCTTACATCCCTGCGGTGGCTGAGCACATGGACGAGGAGGAAGACACACTACCTCGTGAGGACCCACGTAAGAAGAAGAAGCAACTCCTCCCCGCAGGGTGTCCTGCAACTTTAGCCTCTGCGCTTAGGGATGGGCCCCGCCTCCTATCGCATAGGAAAGCACACTTGGCACTCCTCTTGGGCCAGGCCCGGGGGCTCCCACCGGGGAAGTTTCCGGCTTGGTCAGTGAGGCAAGGGAGGCGCTCGAGCACAACCTGAAGTCACCCCCCGACGCACGCCAACTCGAGCTGGGATCACGGTGCATGGGGCCGAGTTCGCAAGAGTCCGTCCTCAGAGCGATCGAAGAGCTTCGGGGAGCCCAGGCCGTGTGAGGCAGGGACTGCCCTACACGACCAATCGTAGTCGCTGTCATCGGCACGGTCAATCAGCTACGCGTCTGCATCAATGCGCTCGCGGTCAACAGGGCCGCGGCTCAAGGCCCCTTCTGGCTTGCGGTACCGATCATGGACGGGTCTATCCGAACACCTATGTCTGCATGCCCTTCGGGCTAGTGAACACAGGCGTCACCTTCCGGCGCCTTCATCGAGCCATGCTCGTGCCTTGCCTGGAAGGGTGCAATGAGGAGCCAGAGGAGGTGCCCGGAGCAAAGAAAGGTTCTGAGCCTTAGGAGACGACGGACCCGTGAAGGTCACGCTCGTGGAGGCGAGGAGATCGGTCAATGACGATGGCCTCGGCTCTTCAACGGCATGGCCTCAAGGTGACTTTTTGTTGGCTCTTGCCAGGTAATTTTTTGGCTCACTCTGTCCAAGTGCGCCCACTGGGCCACATGATCTTCAGGTGATCAGGGCATGCCCCTGCCATCACTTCATTTATGAATGTTTCAATAGTTTCTTGGGTATCTATTCTGCGTCCTGACGCTCGGCATAGAGTCTTGGGAGGCCTTGTGGCCTCTCGAGGCAGCAGCCGACAGGGTGGAATGGGGTCCGCTTGAGCGTCAAAGGGGGCTCCTGAGCATCGAACCTCAGGAGCCTTACCGATCATAATGCCACTCGCCCCCCTGATGTCGACCTTGGTTTCCGGTCGGCATCGGGGTGGCGGGGCCATGCCCCATCAACTACGTCCTTGGTTTCCGATCGTGCCTAACGGTGGTGGGCAAATGTATAGGACCGGGACCTATCGACATAGAGCCACTTGAGCATCGATGGGGGCTCTTCAGGAGCCTTACTGGTCATAAAGCACTCGCCCCTTTATGACGTCCTTGGTTTCCGGTCGGCGTCAAGGGTGCCGGGGCCCGACCCCATAGCTGCATCCTTGGTTTCCGGTCGTATGCTGCGGTGGTCGAGAAATGTGCGGGACCGGGACCGGCAGATGTAGAGTGCCAAAAGGACCCCAAACCTGCCTCACTCCCGAAGAAGAATAAGCAAGCGGGGTGTAGCGACCCGACTCAAAACGAGTCAAGCCTCTGTGTTTTCTGTGCCATCCCTGGATCAGTATGCTGGCACACACAGTACATCAATGTATATATCAAAGTGCAATCACATGTAATTAACGTAAAACTGATATATACCTTAAAATTGCAGCGGATACAGTCAACAGGAGTGGAGTCCCAATAACACCAACGGCAAGTTGAGTGCGGACCGTAACCCTGAATCGTACTCTTACCCGTCGTAGAAGAGTATCTGCAACATAAGACGTTGCAGCCATATAGGTCAGTACATTGAATGTACTGGCAAGATCACCATAGTAGAACAGAAGAATAAAGGCTATTCTATATGCAAAGGCTTTGTGGCTCTGTGTTTAAGTTTTTGCGTAAAAGCTGATTTTATTTTCCTACAACAAAGGAATATCAGGAATTTCACTATGGAGTTACCTATCATGACATGGTTCCGCCAACCAATGTCTCAAATGCCCACAAGTAACTTAAGTTGCCCGCAATTAGTTATCAGTCCAGTGTTGAGAGTTCAGAGATAGATCCAAGTCTAGAAGCTCAAACTGTCCGTAATCGGGGACACGGCTAATCGATTAGGTTTAACTCTGCAGAGTGTTGTGTACTTTACCCACAAGATTCTTTCCCTCCTGGTAAGTCCTCGCACTACCTGGTGTTTGAGAACAGGATGAAAGAAACATGGTCTTTCAGAGTGTTTCCCTGACTATCCGACAGTGCCCATCCAATCCTAATGGCGACTACATCTCGTAGCACTGCCCAGCAGAGTCACAACAAAGATCAACCAAGCCAGAGCCCATAATGACTTGTGGCTACACAGGTAAGCTTCCGGGCATGAAGTATTCATCCTTCTCTTTGAGTATGGGTGAGGCGTTCCGCGTGAATACTGGCCATCTCCAGCAACACCTAGGCAAATCCACTCGTTTCTCTAGGGTACCGTTCCAACCATCCCTCACCCAGTAGTGTGTATTGAAAAACTTGTTTCTCGAGTCTCGAAGTCTTGAGGTCTTGAATATGCAGGTCTTGAAGAATCCTTCATGAAGTCGTCATTTTGATGTGGAGTCCTTCTTCACACCACTCACGAACACTCATACCAGACCCCGTCTACTTTAGCATAACATTGCACTAACTAGCGTTCCCGGGGCTTTAGTAACAAGTGGTGGGTTCCTACCTCATGCATTCTACTCAACTACAAGAATTTCAATAACACTACGGGAGGGATTTGTTGAATGATGTCACTACATGCAATATAACATAGGTATGAAAAGATGGTCAAAGTGAACTTGCCTGTACTGTTGATGAAGAAATAGTTTTGCTCTTAGAAATAACTTGATAGACTATTCGTCACTCTTTGATGAAACTCTATATAATCAAACATTGCATTTATATAAGCAATCATTCTAACACTCAATACTAACATTCAATAAGAAACACCAAACTGAAACACAAAAGTTGTGATGAAGGAAATACTCAAGACAAAAGTTGAAATCAACAGAACTTCATCAAAGCAACTGAAGATTGGTTTTATCTACAAACAACTATTTTTAAGTGTAACAAAATAAAGAAAAATAAAATATAACGAAAGTACTTTAATAAATATTTTATTAGTAAAAAGTATCACTTTTGAAGAACAATTAGTAATCATGAAAACAACATACTAAACAACATGAGTGTTTTCCTAATGAACTTAACTACAAGCACAACCATAAACTAAAAGAAAACACATTATGAAACAACTAAGTTAACATAAAGTAATTAAATAAAATCTTTATTATAAAAAAGAATTAAATCATCTAAAACTTGTGTGAAATGAGTTTCTACTAAAACTAAATTGTTTTATAAAACATTACCTAATGAAGAAAATATAGTTTTCCTATCATAATATAGCAAAGTAAATTATTTTTATTAACAAAAAAATTCTTAACAGAAAATATTACTACAGATTTAATTTGAAAACGGAATCTAATTACTTAAAACTTTGTTAAAATTTACTATTACTAACTAGTTTGTTTTTATCAAACTATGCTTAGTTAAAAATATAATGTTCCTATAACAACATAGTAATAAACTAAACAAAAAAAAGTTTAACATCAAATATAAATCCTAAATTTAGAACAACATAACTAAATGAAATCTAAAACATAATATAAATCATATTCAGATTTTCAAAATAACTAAAGAAAAATTAAACTAACTAAACAACATAGGAACTAAACAGAATCTGTTTTAGTTAAAAACACTATTTAAAATATACTAAAAATTCTCAAACTCTTCCTAATGATAACTAATATCACTAGTGACAAGTAGCAAAAATAATCAATCAAAAATACATTTTAAAACTCAAGATATTCAAAAAACAAAATTTAAATCAAATCTGTTTAAATTCAAATTTAACTATACAAACATAGCCAAATTTGATATATACAGAAACTAGATGAAATTTGTGACCTAATGCAAAAATAATCAATTAAAAACATTAAATATTTTAAAAGATATAAAGAAAATGATATCTAAACCTATTCTGGAAACAGAAATTAACAGAAAGGGAAATTCGTTTCTAACGGACAGGTGGGCTACGTGTTGCTCTCTGGTTGGTCCAAGTGGGCGTGTGCTAGGGTGTTTCGGGTGGGTGACTGGAATATAACGCGTACCGGTTCGAATAATAAACACATCTAATCGGGGCCGTGGGATTTAGATCGAACGGAGGGGGAGAGGGGTGCGGTGCTCACAGTGAGAGGGTCGCCGGCGAGGGGTTCTCCGGCGAGTCCGAAGTGTCGAGGTCGTCGGGGATAGCGCTCTGGTGGTTGTCCGGCATGGCTGAAGGGTCCAGACGACGGCGGTGAAGGTCCGGCGACGACAGGTGGCGTCGGATGGACTCGGGGATGAGGAAGTCGACGTGCACGAGCTCGGGATGGTTTCGGGATGGTGGTGGCCGAGGGAAATTCCGGCGAGGGTGGTGGTGTGGCTGCTCTGGTGGGTCTCCGACGAAGCAGAGGGCTGGGGAAGGTGCGCCCGAGTGCGGGGAGGTCGTCGGAGGCCTCAGGAGGGTTTGGGGACGGTTGTGGCGACGAGCACGAGGAAAAAAAGTGCGGCGGCTACCGGTTGCTCCGGTGAGGCATTCCGGCGAGGAAAGGGCTCGGGAAAAGGGGGAAACAGGGGGAATGGAGAGAGGAGAGTGAGTGCTATTTATAGGAGGGACAGGAGGAGCAGGTCACGGCGGTGGTCGTCGACGTGGTTTCGGGAGGGGGTGGAGGAGGGGATGACCGCGACGTGGTTCGCTCGGTCGGGTGGGGTCCGCCACTCAAAGAGAGAGGGCGCGTGGTTTCCGCGTCGGTGACCGACCGGTAACGGTCTCGGCTTTAAAGCCATTGGGCCGGCCATTTTTTTCTAATAAATGTGAATTAATCCGTTTCCTTTATTAATTTCCAGCGTGTTTCAAAATCATTTAAAGCATTCAAAACATCTCTAAATATAGGGAAAAAATATATCAAAATTAACAGAATAAGAAATGCCATTTATTGAACATTTTTATTCTGTCATTTGATAACTTTAAAAAATATTATTTTCAGAAAATGCCTATTTGGTTTTAAATCTTTTTGCAAATATTTTTCAAATGACCCTTTGGGTTTTATGGTTCAAGTACTTCACAAAATTTCCCCTGGTTTGGAGTGTCATATTACTCCTCTCAAATTTTTTGTCAGGGGTTTGAATACTTTGAAAATTTGAATAGGAACCAAATATGAAATGATGTCCAAAAGAAAATCCAGAGATTTTCACATTCACTTTTCAAAGCTTTATTTTAAACTTCCAACTCATATTTCATATAATTTGAAGAAGTCATTTTATCCTCTCTCATGAAAATCATTGAGTTGCTTAAAGTTTCTGAATTTGAAATATTTTCAAATGAAATTCAAATCATTTTCAAATCCCTTTTCATTTCTTTAAATGGAAGAAGTCATGTCATCTTCACTCTAGGGTTTTGTGATGAAAATAATTTGAATTCCTGGTGATCAAAATGCAGATTAAAAGTTTTGGGAAAGTCATTTCATTCCCTCTCATTAAACTTTCAAAAGTTTCAAAAAGTTTCAAATTTTCACTCAAATTCAATTACTAAATCAAAAAAACAATCATTCTAATATTTATTATAACATTCCAAAGTTTGGGATGTTACAAACTACCACACTTAAAATGAATCTCGTCCTCGAGATTCGAAAGGGCTAGAAAGAAAAGGTTAGGGTTTGGGGGTCTTCTAACAAAACCATTGTCCAAGAAAGCGTGGGGTCTACCACACTTAAAATGGGAGCTGCTGGTCCATCAAAATCTTGACAATCCTCTGGGTGCATTTGTCTCTTCACATACTTCACGATGGCTCCTTTGATGAGGCTCTTCCGTTAAATCAAAATCTTGTGATCTCATAACAAAATGCATTTCCTTCGATACTGGGTCTTCTTTGCTGGCAGGTCTTGCGTTCATCCTAAATAACTTATCGAAGATCTCATGGTGGTCTACCATTAGTGGTTATCCTGCAGCGAAATGGGTCTTGGCTTCATTCCTAACCGTAAAATTCCTACGCGTGGCAGCAACTGCCATGTACAAGGGGTTTACATCATACCATTCTAAGGCTTAAACAAAAGCTTCAAAGAACATCATCTCTTTACTATGGGTAAGTCACTCAGATTTACCATTCCGAATAGCAAGAGAATGATAAGAGTAAGTCGTCATGGTGGCCAAGCCATGTCGCACTGAAATCATTACCTTGTATAAGGTTTAGTGAATCTCGTATTCTAACACTTGGTCTTACTCACAAGCATTGCAGAAAATTTCTCTTGTCAACGAACAAAGTTTGGGTAAATCCATTGATTCTGCAAGCTAAACAAATAAAACATCTATCGTTTCTTCACAACTCTCAGGTTATCGTATACTCCTAAGAAAAACGCTTGTTGATCAGTCGTAGCTTCTTCCAGGTTTCTTCCTTCACAAATGTGGGGCTTGATCCTTATCAATCCTGAGGTCAGTGACTTGTGGGTTCACTTGAATACTTGAACAACTTCATCTCACTCGTGGGGTTACTGTCGATCCATATTCCAGCATTACCTTCAGTTCACTCCATTATACCCTTGAGGTAACAAATCACAAACTTATTCTTGTCTAGATTCCACTCTACGGAATCGAATTTCCTTTCCATTGGTCCGTTTAACCTTGGGTATGGTTTCATCACCATCATTCCTTCTCTCATCATTTATGTTTCAAGAGCACTTTGTCTCAAAGCTTATCATCTACATAGTTTGAGGTGGTTCCACACTCTCTTCACCTGGATTCACTTATCCAAACTCCTTAATCCGGAAAAGGTACCTGTGGTTACTACCACACTTAAAATGAAATGCACTCATGTATGCATAGACCATATTTTCTCATATCCTCGAAAATGGTCGGAGATCTTGGGTCATAGAGTAACAACTCACATATTTCAACATAAGATAAATCATGACACCATAATTTCCATTGACTCATGAATTTATTACAAACTCTGAGACTTCTGTTACATAACTTCAAAAAGAGTGCTACCTATTCCATTTATTACATCCAGAATCCAAAACTCAGACTACTCATGTTTAGCCATTCTTCTCTGGACAGGTATAGGAGTAGTGTCCTGTCTTCTTGCACTGAAAACAAATGATTTATGCCATATCTCGGGGCTTCTTGATGTTGGTTTTTGCTCCTGGGAGTTCTGGTCCCTTTCTTGGGCACTTATTGGTATAGTGGCCCATATCCTTACACTTGAAACATCGAATATGACTCAGGTCCTTCTGTTCAAGGGCTTGTCTCTTCCTGAGGTTCTTTGTTCTGAACAACACTTCAATTTCCCGTGGATCAAACTCCACTTCTTCTACCGAGAAGTTTTCTAGATACTCTTTTCTTTCCTTCGTACAGTCTTGTGAGAAATGTCCTTCTTCTCCACATGTATAGCAGGCATTTGAGTAAAACCTGGTTAATCCTTCTCCATTAGGGTCTTCATCATCTTCCTTCTTCACAAGTTCTCCAAATTTTTCTCTGAAGGCTTTCTTCATGGCTTTCTTCTGCTGTTTGATGACTTCTTGTACCTTGGGGTACACTTGGCATTGAGCAGGGTAATGTGTAGTTCCTTCACACAAGAAACATGTCACTTGCCCAGTTGGGCAGTCCTCAGCAGGGTGATTCTCTTCACAGTAAGGGCATCCATCCTTGTGTTCTGCCTGGGTGTGTCCTATCTCTCCACATATCTTGCATGCACAAATCTTCTTCACATATTTGCCAGGGGGCTTCTGGGTGTTGGTAACAACATGAGATCCTTGCAGAGTTATCTTGAATTCTTCCCAAGTGTTTGATACTTGCCTATCATGGATATCTTCATGCATCTTCCACCAATTTGCAGCACCTTCTGCAAAGTACCGAAGAGCATATTGGACCATCTCGTTCCTTGTAACAAGGTACTCCTTAGGTGATCCTCCATGTTCTGAATCCATTCTTCTGCCTCTAACCGAGTCATTGATCCAGAATACACGATTCTAGCTTCACTCATCATCTATTGGGTTCAAGGTTTTGGGGATGAGATGGGTAAGGGAGAGAAAGGAGGGGATACACACAATACAAACAACGGTTTTGAAAATAGAATTTTTTTTGTTGTGGCTGTCGAAATTACACACAAATGACAGCTCACAAATCATCGTATCTAACGTACGTTTACATCAGGGGTTTGGTCTTCTAGAGCATAATATCTTGGAAATTCTTCATGGTCTTCAATTTCTTCAGATCAGTATAATCTTCAATACTTTTTGTAGCTCTTCCATAATGCAATACATCTTTGTTTGAGTTGGTCACCAGTTGTCTGATATCTTGTCCTTCTTGGAGGGCTTCAGTTGATCCTTCGTGTGGTCAAAAAGGAAGGGGTATTTTCTAACTCTTTGAAGTAGGAGAGATCATTTGATAAAGCTCAAATAAGATGAGAAGTAAAAGGTCTTTTGAAAACAAAGTTTTTCGAGAAATCATTTCCTAAGAGCTTTCCACTTTCTAGGGTCACGTCCTACAGTCAACATGTGCTCTAATACCATTTCTGTAGCGACCCGACTCAAAACGAGTCAAGCCTTTGTGTTTTCTGTGCCATCCCTGGATCAGTATGCTGGCACACACAGTACATCAATGTATATATCAAAGTGCAATCACATGTAATTAACGTAAAATTGATATATACCTTAAAATAGCAGCGGATACAGTCAACGGGAGTGGAGTCCCAATAACACCAACGACAAGTTGAGTGTGGACCGTAACCCTGAATCGTACTCTTACCCGTCGTAGAAGAGTATCTGCAACATAAGACGTTGCAGCCATATAGGTCAGTACATTGAATGTACTGGCAAGATCACCATAGTAGAACAGAAGAATAAAGGCTATTCTATATGCAAAGGCTTTGTGGCTCTGTGTTTAAGTTTTTGCGTAAAAGCTGATTTTATTTTCCTACAACAAAGGAATATCAGGAATTTCACTATGGAGTTACCTATCATGACATGGTTCCGCCAACCAATGTCTCAAATGCCCACAAGTAACTTAAGTTGCCCGCAATTAGTTATCAGTCCAATGTTGAGAGTTCAGAGATAGATCCAAGTCTAGAAGCTCAAACTGTCCGTAATCGGGGACACGGCTAATCGATTAGGTTTAACTCTGCAGAGTGTTGTGTACTTTACCCACAAGATTCTTTCCCTCCTGGTAAGTCCTCGCACTACCTGGTGTTTGAGAACAGGATGAAAGAAACATGGTCTTTCAGAGTGTTTCCCTGACTGTCCGACAGTGCCCATCCAATCCTAACGGCGACTACATCTCGTAGCACTGCCCAGCAGAGTCACAACAAAGATCAACCAAGCCAGAGCCCATAATGACTTGTGGCTACACAGGTAAGCTTCCGGGCATGAAGTATTCATCCTTCTCTTTGAGTATGGGTGAGGCTTTCCGCGTGAATACTGGCCATCTCCAGCAACACCTAGGCAAATCCACTCGTTTCTCTAGGGTACCGTTCCAACCATCCCTCACCCAGTAGTGTGTATTGAAAAACTTGTTTCTCGAGTCTCGAAGTCTTGAGGTCTTGAATATGCAGGTCTTGAAGAATCCTTCATGAAGTCGTCGTTTTGATGTGGAGTCCTTCTTCACACCACTCACGAACACTCATACCAGACCCCGTCTACTTTAGCATAACATTGCACTAACTAGCGTTCCCGGGGCTTTAGTAACAAGTGGTGGGTTCCTACCTCATGCATTCTACTCAACTACAAGAATTTCAATAACACTACGGGAGGGATTTGTTGAATGATGTCACTACATGCAATAAAACATAGGTATGAAAAGATGGTCAAAGTGAACTTGCCTGTACTGTTGATGAAGAAATAGTTTTGCTCTTAGAAATAACTTGATAGACTATTCGTCACTCTTTGATGAAACTCTATATAATCAAACATTGCATTTATATAAGCAATCATTCTAACACTCAATACTAACATTCAATAAGAAACACCAAACTGAAACACAAAAGTTGTGATGAAGGAAATACTCAAGACAAAAGTTGAAATCAACAGAACTTCATCAAAGCAACTGAAGATTGGTTTTATCTACAAACAACTATTTTTAAGTGTAACAAAATAAAACAAAATAAAATATAACGAAAGTATTTTAATAAATATTTTATTAGTAAAAAGTATCACTTTTGAAGAACAATTAGTAATCATGAAAACAACATACTAAACAACATGAGTGTTTGCCTAATGAACTTAACTACAAGCACAACCATAAACTAAAAGAAAACACATTATGAAACAACTAAGTTAACAGAAAGTAATTAAATAAAATCTTTATTATAAAAAAGAATTAAATCATCTAAAACTTGTGTGATATGAGTTTCTACTAAAACTAAATTGTTTTATAAAACATTACCTAATGAAGAAAATATAGTTTTCCTATCATAATATAGCAAAGTAAATTATTTTTATTAACAAAACATTTCTTAACAGAAAATATTACTACAGATTTAATTTGAAAACGGAATCTAATTACTTAAAACTTTGTTAAAATTTACTATTACTAACTAGTTTGTTTTTATCAAACAATGCTTAGTTAAAAATATAATGTTCCTATAACAACATAGTAATAAACTAAACAATTTTTTTAACAGCAAGTATAAATCCTAAATTTAGAACAACATAACTAAATTAAATCTAAAACATAATATAAATCATATTCAGATTTTCAAAATAACTAAAGAAAAATTAAACTAACTAAACAACATAGGAACTAAACAAAATCTGTTTTAGTTAAAAACACTATTTAAAATATACTAAGAATTCTCAAGCTCTTCCTAATGATAACTAATATCACTAGTGACAAGTAGCAAAAATAATCAATCAAAAATACATTTTAAAACTCAAGATATTCAGAAAACAAAATTTAAATCAAATCTGTTTAAATTCAAATTTAAATATTCAAACATAGCCAAATTTGATATATACAAAAAATAGATGAAATTTGCGACCTAATGCAAAAGGAATCAATTAAAAACATTAAATATTTTAAAAGATGTAAAGAAAATGAAATCTAAACCTATTCTGGAAACAGAAATTAACAAAAAGGGAAATTCGTTTCTAACGGACAGGTGGGCTTCGTCTTGCTCTCTGGTTGGTCCAAGTGGGCGTGTGCTAGGGTGTTTCGGGCGGGCGACCGGAATATAACGCGTACCGGTTCGAATAATAAACAGATCTAAGCGGGGCCGTGGGATTTAGATCGAACGGAGGGGGAGAGGGGTGCGGTGCTCACAGTGAGAGGGTCGCCGGCGAGGGGTTCTCCGGCGAGTCCGAAGTGTCGAGGTCATCGGGGACGGCGCTCTGGTGGTTGTCCGGCGTGGCTGAAGGGTCTAGACGACGGCGGTGAAGGTCCGGCGATGATAGGTGGCGTCGGATGGACTCGGGGATGACGAAGTCAACGTGCACGAGCTCGGGATGGTTTCGGGATGGTGGTGGCCGAGGGAAATTCCAGCGAGGGTGGTGGTGTGGCAGCTCTGGTGGGTCTCCGGCGAAGCAGAGGGCTGGGGAAGGTGCGCCCGAGTGCGGGGAGGTCGTCGGAGGCCTCAAGAGGGTTTGGGGACGGTTGTGGCGACGAGCACGAGGAAAAAAAGTGCGGCGGCTACCGGTTGCTTCGGTGAGGCATTCCGGCGAGGAAGGGGCTCGGGAAAAGGGGGAAACAGGGGGAATGGAGAGAGGAGAGTGAGGGCTATTTATAGGAGGAGTCGGGGCTCGAGGGGAGGGACAGGAGGAGCAGGTCACGGCGGTGGTCGTCGACGTGGTTTCGGGAGGGGGTGGAGGAGGGGATGACCGCGACGTGGTTCGCTCGGTCGGGTGGGGTCCGTCGCTCAGAGAGAGAGGGCGCGTGGTTTCCGCGTCGATGACCGACCGGTAACGGTCTCGGCTTTAAAGCCGTTGGGCCGGCCGTTTTTTCTAATAAATGCGAATTAATCCGTTTCCTTTATTAATTTCCAGCGCGTTTCAAAATCATTTAAAGCATTCAAACCGTTTCTAAATATAGGGAAAAATATATCAAAATTAACAGAATACGAAATGCCATTTATTGAACATTTTTATTCTGTCATTTGATAACTTTTAAAAAATATTATTTTCAGAAAATGCCTATTTGGTTTTAAATCTTTTTGCAAATATTTTTCAAATGACCCTTTGGGTTTTATGGTTCAAGTACTTCACAAAATTTCCCCTGGTTTGGAGTGTCATATTACTCCTCTCAAAAAAAATTTGTCAGGGGTTTGAATACTTTGAAAATTTGAATATGAACCAAATATGAAATGATGTCCAAAAGAAAATCCAGAGATTTTCACATTCACTTTTCAAAGCTTTATTTTAAACTTCCAACTCATATTTCATATAATTTGAAGAAGTCATTTTATCCTCTCTCATGAAAATCATTGAGTTGCTTAAAGTTTCTGAATTTGAAATATTTTCAAATGAAATTCAAATCATTTTCAAATCCCTTTTCATTTCTTTAAATGGAAGAAGTCATGTCATCTTCACTCTAGGGTTTTGTGATGAAAATAATTTGAATTCCTGGTGATCAAAATGCAGATTAAAAGTTTTGGGAAAGTCATTTCATTCCCTCTCATTAAACTTTCAAAAGTTTCAAAAAGTTTCAAATTTTCACTCAAATTCAATTACTAAATCAAACAAACAATCATTCTAATATTTATTATAACATTCCAAAGTTTCGGATGTTACACGGGGTTTCAAATGGCCCCATCTACAAGAAGATTCAGGCGCAAACCGCCTTTGAGGTAGGGACACTCACGATGCCAAAGCGTCCTCGTGACCTTCCAGATACACCTCCTAGTTCTACCATGCTAGCCACGCGTAAGAACTCTATGGGTTGTACACGCTCGGGGGCCCCCGAGGACGTGGAGGGGTCCCTTCCCACGCAATGTGGTAGCCACAGTCCAGAGCTGGCGAAGAAGCCAACACAGTCCACCAATGACTATGCTCGCGCAATGTGGAAGCTAGAGCTCCATGCTGGCGGTCAACACGGTCCACCAATGACTATGCCCACACAAGGTGGAAGCCCCACGCCCGGTGCGGGGGGATAACCAACTGAGGGCGCCCCAGCGGTTGCATCAAACCTTAGGAAGGTCTCGGGCGGCCCCTTTCTCGCTACATTCCCCAGGGATGCATGCGTGAGGGGGCTGCATGGGGCTACTACCCGGCCAAGCCTGGTACACGCCACCTTCGCAGGTCTGCCAAACCTGGTCTTCACGCGCCCATCTCTAGAAAAGCTGGCAAAGAAAGGTATCGGAGCCGCTCGTACGTCAAGGGGGACTCCTGAGCATCGCGACTCAGGTGCTTAACTGGACCCGTAGCCCCTCACCCCTTGGGCCGTCCTTGGTTCTCGGTCGGCTCAACGGTAGTTGAGGTATGCGCGGGCCGAGCCCTACTGACGCAGAGCCAAGATCGCTCAAAAAACTGCTCAAAATCCCTAGGGAGGACGCTAAAGCTCGCACGTCAAGGGGGACTCCTGAGCATCGCAACTCAGGAGCCTAACTGGACCCGTAGCCCCTCGCCCCTTAGACCGTCCTTGGTTTCCGGTCGGCCCAACGGCGGTTGAGGTATGCGCGGGCCGGGCCCTACCAATGCAGAGTGTTGAAGGTGTCCGGTAGTTTCAAGTTATTTCAATCCTCACCATGTTTCCTTCATGAGGGTTGCTCGCACGTCAAGTGGACTCCTGAGCATCGCGACTCGGGAGGCTAACTGGACCCGTAGACCCTTGCCCCTTGGACCGTCCTTGGTTTCCGGTCGGCCCAACGGCGGTTGAGGTATGCGCGGGTCGGGCCCTGCCAACACAGAGCATCACAGCAAGCAAGAAGTAAACAAGACAAAGAAAGCAATCATGCAGTCCAACAGTTATTACAAGCATTAGAATATTTCACAAACATAAATGAGTGTAATGCCTCCATGAGGCACAATGTGCATTGCAGGAAAGGAGCAAGAGGAAGGAATCAGGAGGAACTGCCGCCACTGTTCATCCCGCCCTCAGGGGACTCGTCGTCGGCATCGTTGGCGTCGTCTTCCCTGCCGCCAGCCTTAGCAGCATCCGGAGGCGGAGGAACTATGACGCGGGAAAACCTCTTCACCAGCGCCTCCACGGTGCCCCTCACCGCTGCCGCGGCACCGGCGCGGACCTCAGGGGCGACCCCCGGCTCATAAAGATGAAGATGACTGAAGACGCGTGTCGCGGCTACAGAAAAGAGGTCGTGGCACTCACTGACCAAGACCCTATCCACCTTGATGATGGCGTCCTCTAGCGCCTCGACAACCTTCAAAGCAAGCACCGTGAAGCCGCTCTCCGGAGCAGCCAAGGGCTCTGTGAACTCATCTCAGCAGAGGGCGTGGAGCACCTTGCGAAGCTGGAGCTCGACGAGAGTGAAGGCGCTCAGCTCTGCGGCTTTTTCTCCTCGGCCATGGGGATAGCTTCCTCCTTGTTGTCAAGAAGGATCTTCCTCAAAGCAATCTCCTTCTCTTGAGCGTCCAGGCGCGCTCGCTCTGCGTCCTGGCAGGTCGCCACCTGACACAGCTTGGTTTCCGAGCAGTAAGCTTGGCCTCGCAAGCCTCGAGGTCTTCCGTTCGCTGATGAAGTTGCACCGCAAGCATGGCATGTTCCTCCTGGAAAGTCTTCAGACGGGCCTCCACCTCATTGAGCTCGGCGTGAGCGGCCGTGGTTTCCTCCTCGCTCTTTGCCGCAGAAACCACGGCCTGACCCCACATCGCCACAACGACGGCGTCGGCCCGGAGCCACCCTGAGAGGAGCTCAAGGCGTCCACCCACGAGGCGATCACCAGCACTCCTGAAGGCATTATGAACCTGACCCACAACAATGAAGGCCCCATCCAGGACATCGTCGATGGGCAGCGAAGGCATGAAGGTCTCCCCCTGAGGAGTCACCAGTGCGGTCACAGGGGGCGCCCTCGGGGAAATGGTGCCACAAAGGACAGGAGGCCCCGGAGGTCGCTCGGCGACCGTAGACACAGACGAATCGGCAGGCAGCAAGCCGTCAGGGGTTGGCCCTCTGGACGTCGGTGTCACCACGCCCCCAAGGGCAGGACTGATCACGTCAACAAGCAACAGGGGCTCAGGGGGCTCGGCGATGGGGTCCTAAGGGGTCGCCTCATGAGCCCTCTCTTCTTCAGCAGCAGGCGGTGGTGTGTCGGCAAGGGTAGGCAGCGCATTGGGCGTCACCTTCGTCTTAACGCTCGCCTTCTTCTTCCTCATCTTCAACATAGAGAAATCCTTGGTCACCAAGCAAGGGGAGGTAAGCAGTGCATAAGCCATAGGCGTGTGAGGCAAGCCAAGTCAGGTCACTTACTCCTCGACGTCGACCCACTTCCTCTTCCTTTCTGTCCCGACAATGACGGAGGCACCCAAGCTCCCCATCGAGAGGGGGCCGCCACATGGAGGAGCAGAGTCGCCGACGGCCACGAAGGAGATCGCCAGGGCCCCATCCTCGCCCACCTTGCCAGCGAGTTGTGATTTGAGCGGGGGTGAGGCCGGCGCCCCGATCGTCCTGCCAGCGGAGGCAGGGCGCGTCGGAGGAGACTCGGCACCGTGCTTCCGGGGAGTCGACACGCATGCGGACCACGTGGCACGAGGAGCTAGCCCTAGCCCCCTAGAGGCCTTGGTGGCGCATGAGGAGCCTACAACAAAAACTTCACCAACATCATCGTCATCTTCTAGTTCACATAGAAGGGTACCCTGCGACGGGGGGGCGCCCCCGCCGGGACGGCAGCGGTGGTCCTCTCCGAGTCTTCCCTGCATGAGGTATCGCCGGAAGACACCATCACCGGACCAGGGCCCTCAGCTAGGAAACCCCAGCTCATTGAAGACAAGCATTGCGGCAACCAGGTCAGCCCCGTTGTTGTGGCACTACAGCGGATCGTGAGCCTCGAGAAGGTCACCGGGGTCACTGCTGAGCAAGGTCGCCACAACCCTGCTTAGTTCCTCGGGAGATATGCGCACAGACCAAAGCTTGAGGTTGTCGCTGCTGCCCTGATAGTCCCACAAGGGCCTAGAATGGGCCTGGAGGGGTGCCAGGCACCGCACCAATAACTCCTTCACTATCATTCCACCAGTCAACTTCTTGGCGCTAATATCACGGGTGAAGCGCTCCAAAATGGGCTCGGCCTAGGGGTCGAAATGCTTCACGGAGCTCCACACAGAAGTCTTCTCCGGCAACCCCTTCGGTAGATCCAACCGAGGGATTGTGTCCTTGATATCCATGAGGACCTAGTGGTGCCTAAAGTTCTTCACCTTCTTCCCGGCCTTCAGGAGCATGTTGCCGCTCTGGACCGCGACAAAAGAGACACAAGCCGACCGTTGGGCGCCGTCATGCAAGCGCAAAGCTCAAGAAATGACGGAAGAGGGCTACCGAAGGCTGCACGCCCACGAAGGCTTTGCAGTAGAAGGCGAAGACGGAGAGGGAAAATTGGAATTGGGATGGAGGTGAAGGGCCTGGATCCCGTAGTTGGCAAGGATGGCGGTGAAGAACGCACAGAAGGGCGGAACGATCCCGACGAAGATGCTACAGAGGAAGAAGGGGTAGACCGCCTTGGACGAGGGCCGTTTCGCCGAGGAGCCACCCCAGATCAGGGTCCGCCCTTTCTCGTTGGACCCATCCACCATCCACGAAAGCATGGGGAAGAGGTCCTCGTCCATGGAAATGGTAGACCCCAATTGTGCCGACGAGGTGGGAGCAGAGGCAGAGCTCTATGCCTCTGGCTTCTACTTGCCGGCGGGAGCCATCACAGGGCTAGCTGGGCCAAAGCAGCAAGGAAGAGGACGGAGCGGCGCTAGATCTGGAGAGGTGCATGCTAGAGCGGGAGACCTGGGAAGCAAGAGCAGGAGCGCATGATGGGAAAGCAATAATGGCCCAACGCTAGAAGTCAAGCTCTTGGAAATTTGAGTGAAGGTCAAAAGGGCGAGGGGCACCCGACATCAAGCCGCACAACATGCGCCAGGCCTGGCCTGCAGGCATATGGGGCCCGCGGTGCTCCTGGTCGCCCTCAGGACTCCACCCGAGGATGGGCGAGCATGTCGTGGGCCCGGGGGTTATTGTCGGCATTCTAGGAATGGGGGTACCCAGACCTGCCTACCTACGGCCCAGGGCATGGCCCACCTCATCGACCAAACGCGGCAAGGTGTGGCCCCACTCAGGACAAGGCCCTTGCGAGGTACCAAGCCTCGTGAGGATGAGAAGCACCAAGACCCGCAAAGGATGGGCCTCCTAAGGACCCCTATGGAGCGGCGGAGGTTTCTATGCAAGGCCCGACCTCGGAAGTCAAGGGTGACGCAAGGAAGGACAGACGAGCACCAGTGCGCCAGGCGGCGCAGTTTCCCCTTTGGTGCAAAGGGAGCAAGGACGTATGCAGGTTCCCAAAGCGCTCCCAAAGGTTTCCATTCCGGTGCAAGAAGACCACAACCACCCGTCCTGCAGGGCGGATGTCATCACTAAGCCTATCCCTGCAGCGTCGACAGCTACTTTGTAGGCGAAGACCGCCTTTGGGCAGGGCAAGCACGAACCCCTACCCCCTTCAAAATTGGGCATTATGGGATCCCTTCCTGCCATTGCGATAAGGGAAGAGGACCCAGGCCACCGCTATAAATAGAGGGTAGGCTGCTTCGTAGAGGGGGATCCGATCTGGGGATCCGAACCCTATCAACCAACTCCACTCTCGCCAAACCACACGGAGCCTCGAACACCACTGAGAGCCCTCAGGAGGCCCCGAAACATTGTACCAGTTCATCCACCCTGCCTCCTCGAGAGGAAATCCACCAAAGCAGGAGTAGTGTATTACACTTCACAACATCCCGATCCAGGGTAAACTGTCGTGTTCATCCATTTCCTCGTCATCGTGCGAGATCTTTGTTGTATTCATCAACTAGCGAGCTAGGTCGGACGAGGCTGCAGGAGATCTTCGCACACGCCCTTGTGTTCGAATCTCAAGGGTTCTACGGAACCCGAAATCCGACAGAGGAGGAGGACGAGCTCGAGGGGAAGGCGATTTCCCCCACGCAAGAAAGAGGAGGCGTCATCGGGCACCCCGGAGGAGGTCCCCCCTCCTCCCCAGAAGAAAACACGTCGGGTGATGTCTACTACACAAGCTTCTTCTTGTAAACTCATGTTGGGCCTCCAAGCATAGAGTTTTGTAGGATAGTAGAAATTTTCCCTCAATTGGATGACCTAAGGTTTATCAATCCATGGGAGGTGTAGGATGAAGATGGTCTCTCTCAAACAACCCTGCAATCAAATACAAGAAATCTCTTGTGTCCCCAAGACACCCAATACAATGGCAAATTGTATAGGTGCACAAGTTCGGTGAAGAGATGGTGATACAAGTGCAATATGAATGGTAGATACAGGTTTTTGTAATCTGAAAATATAAAAACAGCAAGGTAACAAATAGTAAACAGCGAGCAAAACGTTCTATGAATGCTTGGAAACAAGGCCTAGGGTCCATACTTTCACTAGTGAAATTTCTCTCAACAATATTGACATAGTGTAATCATATGTAAATACCTCTCATGAAAAAAAGAGTTCACTCCAGAGTGACAAATAGAGGAGAACTAACGAAGAAATTATTGTAGGGTACGAAACCACCTCAAAGTTATCTTGTCTGATCAATCTTATGAGCTATCCCTATAAGTGTCATGGACAGCCCTAGAGTTCATACTAAAATAACACCTTAAGATACACATCAACCAAAACCCTAATGTCACTTAGATACTCCAATATCACCACAAGTACCCATGGGCTTTATTATACAATATGCATCACATAATTTCATATTCATCATGTTCAATCCAACATAAAAAACTTCAAAGAGTGCCCCAAAGTTTCTACCGGAAAGTCAAGACAAAAATGTGTGCCAACCCCTATGCATACATTCCCAAGGTTACGGAACCCGCAAGTTGATCACGAAAACACACATCAAGTGGATCAATAAAACATCCCATTGTCACCACG
This sequence comes from Hordeum marinum, assembly GCA_022496015.1. Classification (NCBI taxonomy): domain Eukaryota; kingdom Viridiplantae; phylum Streptophyta; class Magnoliopsida; order Poales; family Poaceae; genus Hordeum; species Hordeum marinum. The sequence goes on along the minus strand of CM039677.1, from coordinate 383,643,407 downwards.
GATATCCCATCGCAAGAAATACATCAAGTGTTCTCAAATCCTTAAAGACTCAATCCGATAAGGAAATTTCAAAGGGAAAACTCAATTCATCATAACAAGATAGAGAGGGGAAAACTCCATATGATTCGTCTATATCAATAAGGCTCGTGGTACATCAAGATTGTATCATCTCAAGAACACGAGAGAGAGAGAGATCAAACACATAACTATTGGTACATACCATCAGCCCCGAGGGTGAACTACTCCCTCCTCGTCATGGAGAGCGTTGGGATGATGAAGATGGCCTCCGGTGATGGTTTCCCCCTCCGGCAGGGTGCCGAAATGGGCTCTCGATTGGTTTTTCATGGCTCTGGAGGCTTGCAGCGATAGAACTCCTGATCTAGGTTTCTTTTCGGAGGTTTGTATATTTATAGGAATTTTTGGCGTCGATCTCATGTCAAGGGGGACCACGAGGCGGCGACAAGCCTGGTAGGCGTGGCTAGGGGTTGGTCGCGCCTGGCAGGCTTGTGACCTCCTCGTGGCTCTTCTGGCCCAAATCCAATGCTTCGGGGGTCACTTTTGGTCCAGAAGAAATCATACTAAATTTTCAGTCCATTCCGAGAACTTTTATTTCTGCACAAAAAATGACACCATGGTAGTTCTGCTGAAACCACCGTCAGTCCGGGTTAGTTCTAATGTAATCATACCAAAATCATATAGAATTATTGTAAACATGGCATGAATACTTGATAAATTATAGATATGTTGGAGACGTATCATCATCCTCAATCTTAATTCCTGCTGGTCCTCGAGTAGGTAAATGATAAAAGAAATAATTTATGAAGTGTGAATGCTAGCAAGTGCACAAGTTTGATCAATGATAGTTCCAATCACTTTTTCTAGTATCATTATATATCATAAATAGTAGCTCATCTCATAAAACTTCTCATGATAAGATAACAAGCTATCCACATGTTAAAGTATAGACTAACAAACTATGCTTTCAGTCGCCAAACAATTGCAATTCATCTTATTTTCGGGAAGGGTCTATGTAAGAGCTTTTATTTAGCAAATTCCACATACTCAACTATCATAAAATCTTCCATGATTGCTGACACTCAAAGCATATTTTTAGAGCAAATGGCATCCCTCGAACACAATGAAAGATAGGGTCTTAAAGTTTCGCCTCCCAACTTATTTATCACATAGGTAATTGTCAACAATAATAATTCATGGTCAAATATATTTCAATGGCCATATATGCTTGGATCTTTCCCCAACACATGACGCTTTCATAGAGAAAAAGGCAAAATATAGGAAGTGGTGAAGATCACCATGACTCTGGCATAAAGGTAAGTACATGAAAGTAAAAGATAGACCCTTCGCAAAGGGAAGCATTGATTTGCAAAGGTGCCAGAGCTTGAGCTTTTAAAACAGAGATGAATAATAATTTTGGGCGGTATGCTTTCATTGTCACCATAACAACCGAGAGATCTCGGTATCTTCCATGCTAGATACAATATAGGCGGTTCCCAAACAGAATGGTAAAGTTTTTACTCCCCCTCCACCAATCAATCACACTCCACGACGAGTCGAATCCACGGGTACCGTCCATACCAACAACATTCCTGGGGGAGTTTTGTTTAATTATTTGCATTTTTATATTTAGGGACTGGGAATCCCTATTACCAGCCACTTTCTCGTGAATGATAGTGAATAAACACATATCATGAGAATAACCCACCTAGCATGGAAGATACTGACAGCCCCTAGTCATTATATGAGCGATTTGGGCATACAAAACAGAATATTATTTGAAGGTTTAGAGTTTGGCAAATGCAAATTTACTTCGAACGGTAGGTAAATACCGCATATAGGTAGGTATGGTGGACTCATATGGAACAACTCTGGGTTTAAGGGTGTTTGGATGCACAAGTAGTATTTGTACTTGGTGCGGAAGTTTTGGCTAGTATGAGGTGTAAGCAAGCACCACATGTTGGAGGATCCATAACAATATAAATTCTATACAAATATACCCAATCATAACTCATTACGTTGTCTTCCTTGTACAACTTCAACTAATTTTCTCAAGTTTGAAAATATTTAATGGGTATTCACAATCATAGAAGATGTCCAAGATAGTATATTTATATGTGAAATATCTCTTCAATATTCTTTCATGAATTGTTCAAATGACCAATGTGGTGTTTGCTAACTTTCAATAAATTTTACCACCTATACTTCTTATATGTGAAGTCATTACTCCCCATGGTACAAGCATATAAAACATATATAATTTCATATTTATGATTTCAATTCATTCAACCATTTACTCATAGGACATAACTGAAGCACGAGAGCAAAAGACAAACTACTCCAAAACATATAAGTGAAGATCAATGAGTAGTCAAACAAAGTAGCTATGTGAGGACTTTCTCTCTCTATCAATAAAGATTTTCAGATCTGATTATTTTATTTAAACAGCAATAAAAAATAAAAATAGCACTCCAAGAATAGCATGCATCATGTGAACGAATTAAAATTTAGGCTCAACATAGGCTAACCTTTAATTGTTCATGAAGAGAGATGGGATGCGTAGAATCCCCAAGCTTAGATGCTTGACACTTCTTGAAATATTTACTTGGGGTGCCTTGGGAATCCCCAATATTGAGCTTTTGTATCTTGTCCAATCCTCTCATACCCTGGTTTCACCTATTCTCGAAAACTTCATCCACACAAAACTCAAAAAGAACTCGTGAGATAGGTTAGTACACATAAGAATAAATAAACACTTCATGTACTGCCAAGACAAGCTTCACAATAAATTTAAAACATTAGATACTACATAATATCATTTCCACAATTTATATCTACCAATATAGGCTATGGAAACTATAGGATAAGTAGATAACAAAACTATGACAGCAATCTATCCAAACAGAACAGCCTGTAGCAATTTATAAAAATAGTGTACTTACGTAACTCAAAAACTTATGAAACTTTAGGACATAATAAAAAGTTTAGATTAAAATACTGTGTAAAAATTTCATAAACTTTCCACGTTCTAGTAAAATATTAAAATTCAAACACTACAGGAGAAGTTTCTGTTTTTACACAGCACACATCAAACATGCAATTCAAGCATCCTAAAGGAAATTCTTGGAACTTCATTGAAAAACAAGATTATAAATAACACCAAACATATAAAAACAAAATAAAATTATGCTCCAAGCAAAACTCATCTTATGTGATGAATAAAAATATAGCTCCAAGTAAGTTATACCGATAGTGTTGAAGGCGAAAGAGGGGATGCCTTCCGGGGCATCCCCAAGCTTAGGTGCTTGAATCTTCCTTGAATATTACTTTGGGGTTCCTTGGGCATTCCCAATCTTAGGTTCTTGTCACTCCTTATTCTCCTCATATCGGTGTCTCACCCAAAACTTGAAAACTTCAATCACACAAAACTTAACGGAACTTTGTGAGAAGGGTTAGTGTAATAAAGATAGATCATTCACTTAGGTACTGTCAAGACAAGATTCATAATTATTATCACATAATAACTAATGTATTACATCATTCCCAAAATTTATATTACTCAATATAAGCTATAGGAACACTTGAAACAAGCAAACTATGCATACAAAACAGAATCTGTCAAAAACAAAACAGTCTGTAAAGATCTGAATGATAACCCTACTTCCCTGACTCTAAAAATTATGAAACATTAGAAAAACTCAAGGAATTTGCATATAAATGTTTTGTGAAAAATTGAGAATTTTTTGACGCTCCAGTAAAATAAGATAATTCGTATACTCGACGCAAAACTTTCTGTTTTTGCACAGAATCAAACAAGCAAGTATCCACGCTATCCCAAAGGCTTTACTTGGTACTTTATTTAAAATAAAAGACACAAAACATTATTAATACAGTATACTAATCATTTTAACACATCAAAATAGAAAGTAATAGTGTTGGGTTGTCTCCCAACAAGCGCTTTTCTTTAAAGCCTTTTAGCTAGGCATGATGATTTCAATGATGCTCGTAAAGGAATAATAACTGAAACATGCAAAAGAGCATCATGAATCTCATGAGAAGCACATTTAAGTCTAACCCACTTCCTATTCATAGGGATTTTGTGAGCAAATAATTTATGGGAACAAGAATCATCTAGCATAGGAAGGCAAAACAAGCATAACTTCAAAACTTTCAACACATAGAGAGGAAGCTTGATATTATTGCAATTTCTACAAGCATAAGTTCCACCCTCAAAATAATTTTCAGTATAATAATGAAGGAATTCCACAATATAACCATCACATAAAGCATTCTTTTCATTATCTACAAGCATAGAAATTTTACTGCTCTCCACGCAAAAAAATTTCTTCTCATGACTAATAGTGGGAGTATCATAAAAGAGTTGAATACTACAAATTGGTTCCACACTAAAAGAGTAATATTAAGTAAAAGTATATTCATAATTATGAAAAGTATCATAATAGTAAGCATCAATCTTTTTCATCGCATAAGTATCATCACAATAATCATCATAAGTAGGAGGCATGCAATCATTATAACAAATTTGATCATTCAAAGTAGGGGGAATAGAAAGATCATCTTCATTAAGTATAGCATCCCCAAGCTTGGGAAAAACATTAACTGCAGCAAATAAATTCTCAAACATGTCATTTTCAACAAACATAGTATCCCCAAGCTTGTGGCTTTGTAAATCGTAAACATAATCACTCTCATCATTAATAGTATGAATAGCACCAATAGTATAGCAATTATTATCATCATCCTCCAAGTTGGTGCCATAAATATTTTCAAGATTATAAGAAGTATCATTATGTTCCCAATCATAGTTATCACAACAAGCAATAGGCATAACGAAATCATCCTCAACTGCATCATCTTCCACAACTATTTTTGATACATTCTCATGAGACCTATCAATAATGGGAGCAACATTATTTGGGATAGGTACCTCTTATCCTTTACTTTTCCTTCTTTTCTTCTTCGAAACCACATTATGTGTGGGTTTACTTAATTCCTCCAAGCTTCTTTTTGAAGAGGTTGGTTGAATAAAAAGTTCCTCCTCGTTACCTAATTCATCATAGGAGGATATTGGGAAAGCTCTTCGCCTTCATTAGTATTCTCCTCATCTTATATGTGTTTTATTGTCTTTAAGTAATTGGCAATATAAGGACTCTCAATGCAATTTACCATGCAATAAATATAGATTTCATTTAGATCAAAATTAATCAATTTCATGAGAACCCAAAATGGAACATCGTTAGTTTTATGTTTCATTTCTTCATACCCCAAAAATAGACTAAGTTCATTATGATGCTCAAGGGTAATGAGGTTATCACAATTTTTGGACACAATTCGATCATGAAATAATTCACATTGGAAATTAAAATGACCACTTCCCTTGCAAAGTTCACAAGGACGACGAGAAATATTAAGTCTTTCAGCACAAACATATAGCCTCTCTTGCAACCATTTCGTTTCTAAATACTTATGCCTCTTTCAAAATCTATGTTCCCTTTTAGGCATGTCTTGAAAAACTCTATGCACTCCACAAAAATTGACATGCTTATAAGAAGTCTTTTTATCATGACTAGTGCAATCATCATTATTACTATGGATATTCAAAGAATTCACACTAAAAACATTGCAATCATGCTCATCACTCAATGATTTAGTGCCAAACATATTAATAACTTCTTCTTCTAACACTTGAGCACAATTTTCCTTTCCATCATTTTCACGAAAGACATTAAAAAATGAAGCATATGAGGCAACCTCAATTCCATTTTTTGTAGTTTTCTTTTATACAACAAAACTAGTGAAAAACAGGAAACTAAAAGATTTGATTGCAACATCTAAAGATATACCTTCAAGCACTCACCTCCCCGGCAATGGCGCCAGAAAAGAGCTTGATGTCTACTACACAACCATCTTCTTGTAGACTCATGTTGGGCCTCCAAGCGCAGAGTTTTGTAGGACAGTAGCAATTTTCCCTCAAGTGTATGACCTAACGTTTATCAATCCGTGGGAGGTGTAGGATGAAAATGGTTTCTCTCAAACAAACTTGCAATCAAATAAAAGAAATCTATTGTGTCCCCAACACACCCAATACAATGGCAAATTGTATAGGTGCACTAGTTCGGGGAAGAGATGGTGATACAAGTGAAATATGGATGGTAGATATAGGTTTTTGTAATCTGAAAATATAAAAACATCAAGGTAAAAAATAGTAAACAACAAGCAAAACGTTGTATAAATGCTTGGAAACAAGGCCTAGGGTCCATACTTTCACTAGTGCAATTTCTCTCAACAATATTGACATATTTGAATCATATGTAAATACCTCTCGTGCGACAAAGTGTTCACTCCAAAGTCACAAATAGCAGAGAACTAACGAATAAAATATTGTAGGGTACGAAACCACCTCAAAGTTATCTTTTCTGATCAGTCTTATGAGCTATCCCTATAAGTGTCACGGACAGCCCTAGAGTTTATACTAAAATAACACCTTAAGATACACATCGACCAAAACCCTAATGTCACCTGGATACTCCAATGTCACCACAAGTACCCATGGGCTCGATTATACGATATGCATCACATAATTTCATATTCATCATGTTCAATCCAACACAAAGAACTTCAAAGAGTGCCCCAAAGTTTCTACCAGAAAGTCAAGAGGAAAACGTGTGCCAACCCCTATGCATAGATTCCCAAGGTCACGGAACCCGCAAGTTGATCACCAAAACATACATCAAGGGGATCAATAGAAAACCCCATCGTCACCACTGATATCCCATCGCAAGACATACATCAAGTGTTCTCAAATCCTTAAAGACTCAATTTGATAAGAAAACTTCCAAGGGAAAACTCAATTCATCACAACAAGATAGAGAGGGGAAAACTCCATATGATTCATCTATATCAATAAGGCTCGCGGTACATCAACATCTTATCATATCAAGAACACGAGAGAGAGAGAGAGAGAGGGAGATCAAACACATAGCTACTGGTACATACCCTTATACCCGAGGGTGAACTACTCCCTCCTCATCATGGAGAGCGTCGGGATGATGAAGATGGCCTCCGGTGATGGTTTCCCCCTCCGGCAGGGTGCCGGAACGGGCTCCCGATTGGTTTTTCGTGGCTCTCGAGTCTTGCGGTGGCAAAACTCCCAATCTAGGTTTATTTTCAGAGGTTTCTATATTTATAGGAATTTTTTGCATCTATCACACGTCAAGGGGGCCCACGAGGCGGTGACAAGCCTGGTAGGTGTGGCCAAGGGGGGTGGCCATGCCTAGCAGGCTTGTGACCACCTTGTGGCTCTTTTGGCCCAACTCTAGTGCTTCGGGGGTCTCTTTTGGTCCAAAAAATCATACTAAATCTTCAGCCCATTCCGAGAACTTTTATTTCTGCACAAAAAATGACACCACGGTAGTTCTACTGAAAACAGCGTCAGTCCGGGTTAGTTCTAATAAAATCATACCAAAATCATATAGAACTATTGTAAACATGACATGAATACTTAATAAATTATAGATACATTGGAGATGCATCAATGGGCACACGTGATCCTGTCCGACGATAGCTCGGACTCAAACACTATGTCCGATGACTTCGAGCTGGTTCCACAAAGGAAACTCAGGGTCAAGCCCCCCGCTCGAAGGTTAGGATCCGAATATACACTTGTTCATCATTAACAGGTTTAAAGTTTATTAACACACGAGTACTTATTGACTTCGCAGCCCCCCGCGTGTCCTTCCCACCGATCAGGTATCGAACGGGGAGACCCTGCCCGCCGAACTAGCGGAGAGCGGGAAAATGTCGCATCCCGCCAGTCCAGGCACCACGAAGGATACCGTGGAGGTGTCATCCTAGCATGCCCTGGAGTCAGGCACTGGCGGCAGGTGAGATGACAGGCTAACACCTCGGTCACCGAAGACCGAGGGGGAGTACCCCACCCGGATAGTGAGGAGGCAGGATGAGCGGCCGCTCAGTCCCCTCTAAGGGCATATCCGGAGTGCACCATGCCTCCGGAGACAACAGTTCAAACCCCGGTTGGTGATCGGGTTGTCCGATCACCACCGGTGCCACTGACCAATGGGTTTCCGGTCATGGAGGAGGCTTTATCAAGCGCCTCCATCACTAAAGAGCACCACAACCTTATGGGTGCTATATTGTAGAGTATTCAGTCCATCGACAATGGGCTGAAGGAGGCCTTCAAGGGTCTTCTGACGGGCTTTCAAGTAAGTCACGCAACACTCTTATCTGCAAAAATGTTTATTTATTTTTATGATTATATACATGACAGCCCCCGAGCCCTAGGTAAGTTTGAAAACATTTACCTAGGGGTCAATCACGGATCCGTTTCCGAACTTCATACACAAATGTGGGTTCGGAACGTTCGAATAACCCCTAAGAGGATCAGACATGTGATCGGACTGACAATAGTTTGGAAGTGTTGATCCCATGTATCCTGACAAGGATTTGTATTTTACAGGCTTCATCATCGACGGCGGCCGTAAATGGCGCCAAGTTAGATGAGCTGAGCCGGAAGCGAAAATGCTCCGAGGATGAAGTTGATGCCCTCAACAAAAGATTTGACAAGGCACAAGGTAAGTCTACACAAAATCCAAACACCTTTGCCAAAATACTGTCAATGCAGGTCTTCATAGTGTTAATGATTACATAGCCTCGGCGAAAGAGGTAGAGAGGCTCAAAGCCGGGCTTCCACAGGCAAAGGACGTAGAGGTCGTCGAGAGGGCGGCAGCCAAAGAAGCGGCTACCACCCTCTCTACCCTACGAGTCATCAGCGACAAGCATGAGGCTCGTGTGGCGGAGATCTAGCAGGAGCTCAAGGACGCTAGCCAGAAATGCGAGGTCCTTGAGAAGAAGGGAAACGAGAGCGTGGCCGAATTGTCCACCCTGAAGGCCGATCACCATAACAAGCGGGTGGACAGGCTGTTCTTTGAGGAGCAGGTCCGCCAAGCGAAGGATATAGCGGATGGTAAGCCATACTTACTACAGTGTGTCTTCGGGGATAGCAAGTTCAAATTGCTTACCCAGGTTTGGCATTCCTTAGGCGCCTCCTCCGATCTCCAGAAGAGCGTAGAGGACGCCAATCAGCTGTTCGCGTCAAGGGAAGAAGGAGACGAAGCTCGTCTGTTCTTGGCGTGGTTCGAAGCCCCCGAGCGCTCTCCTTTTCTTGTGGAGCAACTGAAGCAGCTCATGAAGCTGCACCAGATGGCGGAGCCAGCCATGAAGGACCTCTGCATACACCTATGGCCCAACGAGCTGCTGCCAGGTAGCTACTTTGGCCTGATGCAGAATTTAATTGCTGCTTCACCCCGCCTCGACACTGTGAATCACTCCTCCTGCATCAAGGGAGTCCAGATGGCCCTTGCCAAGGCCAAGGTGCACTGGCCGGGGCTGGATCCAATGAAGATAGCCACCGCCCCGCCGCCTCTTGGGAAGGAACATAAACGCCCTAAGGTATACTTCGCCAGAGTAATGGAAGGTGCTCGGACGATAGCGTCACAGTGTTCGGGCAATAATATGTTTGAATAAGTTGTAATGCGTCCGAAGACATTTCGAACTTTTAATGTTATAAGTTATTATGCGTTTAATGTTTTTGCATTCCTTTATGATTGATGTGTGTCCGTTTGGAACTTAGAGGTGCAAGTCGTCGGCTTCAACCCCATGTAGATACTACACAGGGTGTCTCTACCAATGCACTATGTTCTGTAGCCGAGTGATCGAATCCCGAAGGCCGTAGAGTGCAGCCGACTAGGCAATGAGACTATAGTGCTTTATTTCTTACACTTAGCCGTAGGGGTGTGAAAAGGACTGCGGGGGGCTAAAGACTAGCCCCCAGAGTGTTGTGATGTTCGGATGAACTGCGTCTAAGGCCAGCATCACATGGTTTGCATGGAGAGAAAACCCCTCGCATAACGTGGAATATCCTCTAACGAGGATTTTAAGTATAACACTTTAAGCTCGGATTCATAGACTAGCTCTCACATACTATGACAGTCCGTTTTCGGCTTTCTCCCCTGACGTGCTTGAACAGACTATCCGGAAACACAATCGCATCGGTTCTCCCTTTGCCCTTTTAGCCGAACAAGCGGAACGTAAAGGGGCAAGCACAGGAGTCGAGCAACCCAACTATTGACCCTTAGTTCGGAACCAATGCATATAAAGTGAATTACAAGATGTTGAAAACATAATAAGTTGTACGTAAGACGATTTATTCGTAAGATCAAGCCCCCGGTGTATTACCCGGTTGCGTCGTAACATACCGAACTGTTTCACGAGAAGAGGGAGAAAAGGAAAATACGTGCCAAAAAGGACAACAAGACAAACATGTAAAATGATGCTATATTTTTTCTCGACAACTCTTATTACTCGTAGTGCCGAAGCAACTACGTATTGTCATGTGAAGGAAAGAAATTACACAGGAGTGGTTGTACCAGGGGTCTTCGATTGGTGGCCTTACGTCCTTGATGTGCTCTGTTGCTAGTTTACTCCTGCTCTTTGGTGCACCTCGATGGGTGGTACTGTTCGGCGAATGGATCTTGTAAACAAGGCCTTGAGAAGTCGCCGAATTGTGGATGAGCTTTATGCCATTGGTGGGCCTTTGAATGGTCCCTACATTGTGTCCGAAGACCCGTTAATGGTAGTGGTTCGGTCCAGCCAGACATCCACCTTTGATTCCCCACCGCTACCCATGGAATTTTAAGTACAAAGTTATGCCTCCTTTGCACATACTTTGCTGGTCCTAGGGGTGTGTGATGGGGGTGTATCCTTATTTAAGGGGAGAGGGAGGCTCCGAGAGTTCTGACTGAAGCGGAGCTTGCTTCCCAGTCTTGCGTGCCTTATACGGCAGATGCCAGAGCTTGCCGATCATCTTTGTAGTTAAATTCAGCTACCAGGGCCAGCGCATGTTCCTCAGTTCGTAAAGAGCACTCCGTGTTGCCGTTAACAGTGATGGCCCCCTTGGGGCCGGACATCTTGAGCTTGAGGTATGCATAATGCGGGACGGCGTTGAAGTGAGCGAAGGCTGTCCTGCCGAGCAGGGCATGATAACCACTACGTAAGGGTCCAATGTCAAAGATCAAGTCTTTGCTGCGAAAGTTATCGGGCGAGCCGAACGCAACTTCTAGTGTCACGAAGCCCGTCCATCGGGCCTTGACACCTGGAATCACTCCTTTAAAGGTAGTGTTACTAGGTTTGATCCTTCATGGATCTATGCCAATCTTTTTCACTGTGTCTGAGTAAATTGGCTTAAGGCTACTTCCTCCGTCCATTAGGACCTTTGTGAGGTGATACCTATCTATGATGGGGTCGAGGACGAGTGCAGACGAACCCCCATGACGGATACTGGTCGGGTGATCACGTCGATCGAAACTGATCGGATATGCCGACCATGGGTTATACTTCGGGGCTATGGGTTCTACAGCGTAAACCTCTCGAAGGGCTTGCTTCCTCTCCTTCTTAGGTATATGGGTGGCATATATCATGTTTACCGTTTTAACTTCCGGAGGAAAAAATTTGGCCGCCACCAATCAGGCTCCGAGGCTCATCCTCATCCTCACTATTGGGGCTCTTGCCTTGATCCTCGGGTGGGAGCTTGTCAACCTGTTTAAACACCCAACAATTGCGGTGTGTGTGATTGGTGGGCTTCTCTTGAGTCCTGTGGATTTTGCAGGGCCTTTCCATGATCTTTTCCAGCGGGGTGAGTCCGTCACGATTGCCTTTGGGAGGCTTCTTCCGCTGCCCAGGACGTGAGTTGTGGAAGTTGGTGTTAACAGCCATGTTATAGGCATCAATGTTATTGTGTGAGCGCTTGTTCTTATTGCGCTTGGGTTTCCCATTGTCGTCCCTAACTTCGGAGGTTCTGGGGTCTTTGGAGTTGTGGATGTGTCGTGCTAGCCAATTACCTTCGCCCGCACAAAAGTGGGTCATGAGGGAAGTAAGGGCGGACATGGTCTGAGGTTTATCCTGGCCGAGCTAGCGAGCGAGCCATTCGTCCCGAATATTATCCCGAAAAGAGGCTATCACCTCAGCATCCGGGGAGTCAACAATCTGGTTCTTCTTGGTCAAGAACCGATTCCAGAATTGTCGCGCAGACTCTCTGGGCTTCTGTACGACGTTGCTTAGGTCGGAGGAATCCGACTACCAAACATAGGTTCCCTGGAAGTTAGAGCGGAATGCATCCTCTAGGTCTTCCCAGCATCCGATGGAGTTTTCGAGGAGGTTGTTTAGCCAGTGCCGAGCTGGACCCTTAAGTTTGAGGGCGAGATATTTGATGGCGTGGAGATCATCTCCTCGTGCCATTTGTATGTGAAGGAGGAAATCCTCAATCCATACGGTTGGGTCAGTTGTCCCATCGTACTATTCGATATTCACGGGTTTAAACCCTTCTGGGAACTGATGCCGCATTACATCATCTGTGAAGCATAGAGCGTGAGCGGCGCCTCGAACTCGAGCTAGATCGTGCTTGTATTTGGGGTCGGTCCGAGCCCGGTTATGTTCCCAGTCTATGTTATTGTTTTGGTCAAGCCCTGGTCTGTACCCATCCCGTCTATCGGGTGAGTAGCCTCTCAATCCATAGATTGAACTTGTGTAACCTGCTCTGTGGTCTAGGTTGTCTCGCGGGTCAAACCTGTCATTAGGCTCTAGGGGCTCCTTTCCCCATCTTCGGGGCATGGCCGGTCTGTAACCGGTATCGTCAGCCATCCTATCACGCCCGCGGGGAGGGCGGTCCGGCTTGTCATATGCAGTATGTTTGGGAGACGGGGTATCGATGAGCTCGTCGTCAAATTGCGGCAGCAGCCTTCTACTTGGATAACTCTTAGGTTGGTCTGACAGACCGGTACCGTATCCCTCCTCAGCTGAGAGGACTCTAGTCCATCGATGGTTGAGGTTGTCTTGTTTGGCTTTAAGTTGCCGTTCTTTCGCTTTCAGGCTGCAGGTCATTGCTATGAGCTATTGTCTAAACAATACCTGATCTTCAGAGTTATCGGGAATGTCTAGGTCACCGGATTCCGGGATGTCCTCCTCCTTGACAGGAGGGAGGTAGTTGTCATCCTCGGAATCATTCAAGTCGTGGGGGTTGCTCTGGTCCTCAGGCCTTTCATGGCCATCCAACGGGTGTTTGGGGATATCGAGATCACCACGATCCTCAAGGATATCTCTGTCCCTGGTGCCGATAATAGATTTCCTTCCCTTTTTGCCTTTTGACCACTTATGAGGTTTTCGGCGCCTTGATGGTGCATCACCCGACTTGTCACTATCGTTATTAGGCGTTTTGTTGCCATTAATGGCAGGAGTGTCCACCATGTAGACATCGTATGTAGAAGTGGCAGCCCGTCGCCCGGTGTTAACAGGGGTGGGAACACAATCCTCCTCATCCATGTATTCTGCCTCCTCGGAGGCATAGTCTAGCATGTCGGTTAGATCTTCGACTGTGGCTATCAAGTGGGTTGTGGGTGGGTCAAAAAATTCCTCCCGACCTGCTCTGTAACGAGAGGAATGTTCGGCAAGAACTCATGTCCGATCTTCTGACACTATGGACGGATCCGAACTAGGAATTGGAACACCATCGTCGTTAACCCTGTTGGCATGACCGAAGAAGGAACTCCAGGTGAAGTCGCAAGCCCGGTTAGTGACAAGTCACCCCGAGAATCCACACAGAACTCTATGTTCCCAAATCAAACCTCTCGATCTGGGGAGAAGATCTCGACACGGCCTAGACGGCCGGTCGGGTCATCGTGCAGCACAACGCTGCCGAAGGCGAAGATCTGTCCGGGGACGAAAGTGTCCATGTTGCGGACCTCTTCGTTAATCACAAGGCGAGACATCGATTCCTTGGGCGCTCACAGCGGAACTCTCAATGAAAGCACCAATGTCGGTGTCAAAACTAGCGGATCTCGGGTAAGCGGTCCCGAGCTGTGAGACTAGAAGCGATGGTAACAGGAGACGAAGGGGACAAGGTTTTACCCAGGTTCGGGCCCTCCTATAGAGGTAATACCCTACGTCCTGCTTGATTGTATTGATGACATGGGGTTTAAAGAGTTGATCTACCTCGATATTGAATAGCTAACCCTAGATGAGTTGTTTTGACCCTACAACAAAAAAGCCTCTGGTTTATATAGACACTGGGGGTACCTAGGGTTTACACATGGTCGGTTACACAGCGAAGAGATAAACATGCCTATTCACTACATCAAACGTGGAGCACAAGCTGTGCTTTTTGAAGCTTCCATCTTGTGGATAGGGCCCTCAGTTAATCATGTGTTCCGTAAGTGGCCCATATAGTCTGGCCCATAGAAATAGGTTCCCCCCCCCCCGAGGACCCCTTAATCCAGGACTCCCTCAACCGTCGTATGAGGAGTTCTTGTATTCACAACATGTCAATGATTTCTTCCGTTTCTCTATTAAAAGGAGTCCTTAATTAACCTTATATTTCCATTCGGACCTCGCTGCCATGAGTGGATTGGACAAAACATGGTATGCAACTTCTTATTATAAGCACGTATAACTATTTAGGGAATACATGCCTAGATATGATTGATGAATTGGAGCTAGTTTTGTGTCGCTCTAGGTTGTGATTGTTACGTGGTTAATGTCATCCATATATCCATCGATACTCCATTCCTACGTTACTACTCTATTGCCATTGTTACAATTGCTACTGCTACTTTTACCGTTACCTCTACTATCAAAACTATCAAACTATTGTGCCACTAATACTTTGCTACAGAGAAATAATATTCCACGTGTGGTTGAATTGACAACTCAACTGTCAAGACTTATAAATATCCTTTGGCTACCCTTGTGTCAAATCAATAATTTTGGGTAAAATACTTCCCTCGAAGATTGTTACGATCCCCTATACTTGTGGGTCATCACCCGTGTCCTTGGTGTGTCGCCTCTTGTGTCGGTATTTGGGGGGTTCCTTGTCTCCTTGTTCGTCCAGTGGGGTGTCTACCATGTAGACATCATAGGTGGAGGTGAACGCCCATCTACCTATATTAGAAGTAGCTAGGGGCGATGTAGTGTGGAGTGTACCAACGGCATCTTCATCCATGCGTGTCCATTGCCTCCTCAGAGGTGTAGTCTATTACATATGTTAAGTCCTCGACTGTACTGACTAGGTGGGTGGTGGGTGGGAAAAAATGTTCGTGTCGTCGAGCTTACATCCGATCAGGTTATCGACCGAACTATGTTCATCCAAAATTCCCAGGCTTTGAATCCGATCTAAGATCTCGTTTCGAAGTGTGAGGTCAGCTTCATCCATCTTTTGATAGTAGGTGGGGCTGACCTTCAGTAAGCTTGATCCAATGATGTGACGCTTGGGTTTGGGCTCGAAGCTAGATCCGAAGATGTGATGCACGTTTCCAAGATCGAAACCAGATCTGAGGATGACATTGTTCCCTGGTCTGGTCTTGAGATTGAATATAAGATTTGGACGATGGTATGCATGGGGTTATTGGGTTGGTCTAACAACAATCCTAAGAAGGCGATATCGACATGGGAATCCATGGCATACTGTAGGTTCCCAAATCTAATGAGCTAACCCGGGGTGAAGCTTTTGACACGCCCGTGGTGATTGGACGAATTGGCCTGTAGGACGATCCTGTCAAAGGCAAACATCTGGGTGGGGATGAAGGTATTCCCACATCCAATGTTGTTGTTGATCTCCATTCGAGCCATCGATCCTCCGTGACCGTGCAACGGGACATGTATGGGCCACCAATGTCAGTGCTAAAACCGGCGGATCTCAGGCAGGGAGTCCCGAGCTGGTGATTTGAGAATTATGGTGAACATGGAGTAGGGAGACATAGATTTACCCAGGTTTGAACATGGAGTGCTAAAACCTTGTGTCATGCTTGTATTGTATTGATTGTGTATGGGGTATGATACGTTCAATGTATAATTTATGAAGTATTCATGCCATATTTGCCTATGTTTACAAAACTTTTATATGGTTTTGATTAACTTTATATGATTAGAACTAACCCTGACTGACATTGTTTTCACCAGAATTACCATGGTATTGTTTTTTGTGCAGAAAATGTAAGTTCTCGGAATCGCCCGAAACACTTTTGTGATTTTTCCTGGAGGAAATAAGCAACATTGGAGCGAAGAACCACCGGAGGGGGGCACCCTTGGGCCACAAGCCAATAGGGCATGCCCCCAGGGGGCGCCTTGATGGCTTGTGGGGCACACATGGCTCTATTGCGCGTGATTCCAATGCTGAAAATCCTATAAATCCTAGAAGCCCCACAAATAAAGAGAAACTCATCGTTCCTATCATGTCCTAAATTTTCATAATTTTTTGAGTTACATCAGTACACTAGTTTTCATAATTTTTCATGTAAATTCTCTATCATATCCTAAATTTTCATAATTTTCTGAATTACATAAGTACACTGGTTTAATAGATTGCTACACACTATTCTGTTTGGACATATTTTTGTCATAGTTTTGTTATTTACTTATCCTATAGTTTCCATAGCCTATATTGGTAGATACAAATTGTGGAAATGATAGTAAATAGTAGATGATGTTTGAAAATTATTCTGCAACTTTTCTTGGCAGTACAAGAGTGTGGATTTATTCTTAGGTGTACTAACCTATCTCACGAGTTGTTTTCAAGTTTTTTGTGGATGAAGCTTTTGAGACTTAGGTGGAAACAGGATATAAGAGGATTGAACGAGATACAAAAGCTCAAGTTTGGGGATGCATAAGGCACTCCAAGTAAATATTTCAAAAAATCTCAAGCATCTAAGCTTGGGGACACTACGCATCCCACCTCTCTTCATCAACAACTATCGATTAGTCTATGTTGAGCCTCAAATTTTATTTGTCCACATGATATGTGCTATTTTTTGAGTGGCACTTTTATTTTGCTTTGCTGTTTTAATAAAATACTTATATCTGAAAATCTTTGTTTCACTACTATTTGATCTTCACGTAATTGTTTGACTACTCATTGATCTTCACATATATCTTTTTTAGAGTAGTTTCATGTTTACTCTTGTGTTTCACTTATAACCTAAAAGTAATTTTTGAATGAATGAAATATCATAAAGCTGAAATTATCAATGTGTCATATTCTTAGTAGAAAGTTTGCATTTGGTTTATAAAGTTAAATATATTGAAGTTTGACAATCACTGTATTCGTTATACAAGCAATTCATGAATGATTAGTACAAGAAAGAGAACTTTCACATACAAATATATTATCTTGGACATCTTATATGATTGTGAATACCCATTAATTATTTTCAAACTTGATCAAATAGTTGAAGTTGCACAAGGAAGACCACGTAATGGTTATGTTTTGGTATATTTGCATAGAAGTTATATTGTTATGGATCCTCCAACATGTGGTGCTTGTTTAGAACCTTTTTCTAGCTAAAACTTCATACTAAGTAGAGGTACTCCTTGGGCATCTAGATCCTTGAGTCAAGTTTCTTCCAGGAGATTCCACCATACCTACCTATATATGGTATTTCACTGCCATGCCAAGTAAATTTGCATGTGTCGCCTCTAAAGATTCAACTAAATGTCTGTTTTGTGTGCTCGTATCGCTTATGGAGCGACGGGGCGGTCATTATCTTCCATGCTAAGCGAGTTATTATCAAGATGATTGTTTATTCACTTGTCATTGCACGAGAAGGGCTAGTAAAAAGGATGCCCAATCCTGCATAATACAAAAATAAATAAACACCCCCTAGAAAGTTGATTGTTTGGAGGGCAACCGTGGATTCGGCCAGCCATGGAATGTGTTTCAATGGTGGAGGGGGAGTAAAAATTTTCATTATGTTTGGGAACCGCCAATAATGTGATTAGCATGGAAGATATTGAAAACTCTGTTTTAACGTTGATAGGAAAAGCACACCACTCAAAATTACGTATTCATCTCTGTTTTTAAACAGCGAGCACTGGCACCTATGCAAATCCCTGCTTCCCTCTGCGAAGGGACAATCTATTTACTTTTATGTTACTTACTTTTCATGTTGAGTCAACTCCTTATTCCAACCTCAATCTATTAGTTGGCAAGCATCATGTGGTGGACAAATATCCAAACATATATATCCATTCAAATATGTTTGATCATGATTCATTATTGTTGACAATTATATTTATGATAGGTATGTTGGGAGGTGAAACATTAAGCACCTATCTTTCTCTATGTTCGATGGATATTGTTTGTTTTGAAAATATGCCTTGAGTATTAGCAATCATAAAATACTATATGATAATTGAGTATGTGGGTCTCTTACTTAGACTTGATAATGCATTGGAATTGTTTGATGACTAAGTACATATGTTGTTAAGTATCAACTGAATGAATTGTTTGAACCATGACATGTGAATTGATTGCTACTCTATCATGATGATTTTTATGAGAAAAATTTGCTGGTTATGATGCTAGAAAAGTGATTGAAATTATCAATGGTCATAACTATTCACTATGCTTGCATTCACACTTCATGAATTATTTCTTTTATCATTTACCTACTCGAGGACGAGCAGGAATTAAGCTTGGGGATGCTGAAACGTCTCCAACGTATAGATAATTTGTGAAGTATCCATGCCATATTTTCCAATGTTTACAATACTTTTATATGGTTTTGATGCACTCTATATGGTTTATTTAGAACTAACCTGGACTGGCGATGTTTTCAACAGAATTACCGTGGTGTTTATGTTTGTGTAGAAAATGGAAGTTCTCGGAATCGCCCAAAACTTTTTTGTGATTTTTATGGAGGAAATAAGAAATATTGGAGCAAAGAACCTCCAGAGGGGGCCACCCTTGGGCTACAAGCCAACAGGGCGCGCCCCCAGGGGGCACGCCCTGATGGCTTGTGGAGCCCACGTGGAACCATTTCACGTGATTCCAATGCTAAAAAATCCTATAAATCCCAGAAACCCCGGAAGTAAAGAGATACTCCTCGTTCCACCACCGCAACTCTGTGTATCGACGAAAAACCAATCTGGAGGCGTTCTAGTACCCTATCGGAGAGGCAAATCATCATCCGGTGGCCATGTTCATCATCCCGGAGGAGGCCATGACGAGGAGGGAGTAGTTCACCCTCGGGGCTGACGGTTTTTACCAGTAGCTATGTGTTCAATATCTCTCTCTCTTGTGTTCTTGAGATGGCATGATCTTAATGTATCACTAGCTTTAATAATATAGTTGGATCATATGGTGTTCTTCCCTTGCCATCTTGTTGTGATGAATTGAATCTTTTCCTCTGAGATCTTGTTATGTTGGATTGAATATTTTGGTTTGAGAACACATGATGTACGTCTTGCGTGGGATACCCATAGTGAAATTGGGGTATTCTATTGATTCACTTGATATATGTTAAGGCATCAACTTGCGGATTCCGGTGACCTTGGGGATCTATGCATAGGGGTTCATTGCACGTTTTAATACCACATTCTCCAATAGAAATCTTGGGGTGCTCCTGAAGTTCTTTGTGTTGGATTGAATATGATATATCTAAAATTGTTTGATGCATGTCGCATAATTTACCCGCAGATACTTGAGGTGACATTGGAGTATCTAGGTGACATTAGGGTGGATTGATATGTATCATTGGTGTTATTTTACTAAGAACTCTAGGGTTCTTTGTGACACCACAGGAATAGCGCAAAAGATTGATTGGAAAGAATAACTTTGAGATGGTTCTAATACCTACACCAATTTCATCTATTTGTTCTCCACTAGATAGGAACTTTGGAGTGATTCTTTGTTGCACATTGAGTGATGATCTCAACTATGTTAGCATTGTTGGGAGATTGCACTAGTGAAAGTATTAAATCTAGGCCTTATTTGCAAGCATTTATATAACATTTTGCTTGCTGTTTTACACTTGCTACCTTGCTGTTTTTTATATTTTCAAACTACAAAAAACAATATATACCATCCATATTGCACTTGTATCACCATCTCTTTGCCGAACTAGTGCACCTATACAATTTTCCATTGTATTGGGTGTGTTGGGGACACAAGAGATTTCTTGTATTTGATTGCGGGGTTGTTTGAGAGAGACCATCTTCATCATACACCTCTCACGGATTGATAAACCTTAGGTCATCAACTTTAGGGAATATTGCTACTGTCCTATAAAACTTTGTGCTTGGAGGCCCAACATAGTCTACAAGAATAAAGTTGCATAATAGACATCAGGGTACAAACTAGAAATGACCTACCTCCAGATTGTGTTATAACCTCTAAACTTGTAGGTGTGCCTCTAAAGACTAAACTCCTCGGCTTATATAGGCACCAGGGGTATCTAAGGTTGACACATGGTTGGCTACAAGCTAGGGATAAACATGTCGAATACGAAAACAGATCTTGAAGTACGCGCCAAGTCTTCGAAGGTTTCCATGCTAGGTACGTCAAGGGGCACATCTTTTGGAGTCCTTCTTTAAATAGTTGATAGGTCATTGGTTCAACGCAAATATGACAGGCTGACATGGTGAGCACCCCTTAATACAAGACACCCTCAGATTGGACTACACATATGGTAGCAGGAGTGACAAAAACAGCTCGCTACACCATAGAAATTGATGCATATGGGATGAAGGGACCAATATATATTGATGTTATATTTGGGTTTACCTTAATGAATGTGTTAGTATTTGTGGATGCTTGCTAATAGTTCTAGTCATAAGTATGTAAGTACGATAGTATGTTAGTAGAGGCCTCTCCCACATATAGAACTACAATGATGACACAACATGGCCAATTGCCGAGGGACAATTCCGTACATCCTACCACCACTACTCCACACTCGCTATCTTTACTTTATTGCACGCTTACTTACACAACACCTAACATCTATTTATAAGTTCTTCATATCTTGGAAACCTATCTCTTTATACTCAAAACATAGATTTATTTCTTATTTCTGGATAAAGCAAATGACTAGTGTGTGTAGGGTCATATCAATGATAGATATGACGTGTGGAAGTATTAATCCAATATTTATCTCCTTGTGGGTTTGACAATCCATACTTCCCACCTCCATTTCTGAGAAGTGCTATGACAATGTCTTATACTTGGGAATTATAAGTTGACAATCTTAAGTTACCCATCTTAGTTATCGCTAGGTTAGTTTGTGAGAGCACAAGGTTATCGATCAAATGCAAGTTCAATTGCAAAATCATTATGTTAGTTTCAAGTTCCATTGCAATTCTCTGAAAATACTGGTGAATGTTAGCCATCAGTATGCTATGTTAATTTCTATCCTAACAGAATTTGCATTGTCAATATGTTATGCAATTCATCTCTAATGCTAGAAATTCTTGCTGCAATTTATCAACCGTCGCAAGGCTTAGTCGTCGGTGATGATTTGGTCACACACATTGCACCATGTGATTTCCATGTGCACACACCCACGTGATCTGTCGCAATTCATCTCCGAACCATCCTCCAGGGAGTTTTCTCCTCTTTGTTGAATGTTGTCGATACTCCACCATTTCTTGAGTTGCTAACTCATGGTGCCTTCCTTCGCTTTTGAAATCAAAAGGGAGCCGATCTCCCTCTCAACACACACACACACACACACACATTAGCTCAATTGGCTCGTCCAATGCAGATCGAGCAGCAGGGCTCAACTTTGATCATGCACGCAACATTATAACCAACCTTTTTCACAAATTAATCCATCCACTGACATATGGAACCCAAGGGTCCCCTAAGTTTTGCTCTACATGGCTGGGGGATCTCACTTGTCAATAACTCAACCGAATAAGGGTCAAAGGCTTTGACCTAACGTCAACCCTTCGTTTGGGCATTGTGAGATTCAAGAAGAGGAGGGAAAAGAGAGGAGATTTAGATGGGTGGGGAAAAACTGAGGGGACTAAGAAGTAGGGGCATGAAAATAGAAAACTTAACTATTTTGTTCCATTTTTCCCGGTATTTTAATGAGAATTTGCCTAAATTAAAAAACGGGAACTATATGTTAGTCCAATAAAAATTGATAAAAAGGTATGACCAAAGTGTAAGTAATTCATAGCAATATAGTATGAATCATACAAAAATTATAGATGCGTTCGAGACACATCAGAGTGTGCATGCAAAATGTTTGAAATGAGTATTGTAACATGATAATCCACAAGTGTAGGGGATCGTTTGTAGCCTTCTTCAATAAGTAAGAGTATCGAACCCAACAAGGAGCTAAAGGTAGAAGTATTATTATCTCAAGTTCTATCGACTACCGATACAACTCTACGCACGCTAACACTTACTTTAACTAGAACAAGTATGAAACTACTTTGTGGGAAACAAACTAGAAGTGCTTAGTAGGTGATAGATAGTTTTGCAAGATAATAAAGAACATGGAAATAAAAGTTAGGTGATGTTTATATAAAAGAACAATAGAAGTAAATATTTTAGTAGAAAGCTTTGTGTGTAATGCAAGACAAAGATTGTCCATAGGCAATTGAATATAATATAATAGATACTTGGTATATGCAATGATGGAGAGTCATATGCTAACCCACTTTCTCTACTTGGGTCATGTGCACTTATGATTGGACCTCTAGAAAGCATGCAGAACTACTAAAGATCATAAAGGTAAAACTTTTACTCAACAATAGCATTAAACATCAAGTCCCCTTTACTGTCGGGACCCTGATCCTAAGCCATAAGAATCTAGCCTGTAACACATCACATCACTTTGCGGCCTCACGCACGGTTATCTCCACGGCTGCCACCTTACCTAGGCTAGGATCGTTTGTGTCTTTTGACTCACGTATGTGAATGTATCGCTAGCATTCAAATGTCAAAGACCCTGGGCCAACATGACTAGTCGTAGAACCCAAGTGGCACATCCATACAGGGACAAGCATACGTAACCCAGCAATGCAGGTGTCGATCTCTAGCATGTGTAGACGAGTCATAGCAAGCTACAAGGACTCCATTATGCCATGGGACATAAATGTCATCACTGGACGTAGACGAGTCGTAGCAGGCTACAGGGACTCCATTACACTGGGAGACATTTCCTCGAAAGGACAGACACAGCAACAGAGAATGCTACATGCCGGTCAATCAATGTATCGGGAGCAGTAGCAAGCTACCAAGGCTCGGTGGAAGCACAAAGAGGCATTTCCTCGTAAACGGTACTACTAAAGGCACACAACTAGGTGTTGAATCCCATAGATACCATTGCACGTCACACATATGCATGACATGCCCGATATGCATAGATACAACTATGGCATCACAAAATAACCATACAACATTACAACATTTATTTAGAAGGCTCGAAAGATCCAACACAATAAGATGTTACATGTAGGGGTCAAAAGACCCAACATTCAGAGCATTCAAACAAACAAGCGGAAGTTAAACATGTCTGGGTACAGACATCTAGAAAAGTAGCTGGAGGAGCCTGAAAATCTAAAACGACCCTACCAAAGGAACCAAACCTCTGTCTGGGATTCCCAAGCTAATTCGATCAACATCGAACTTCACGTCATAAATACCACTAATGAGACTGGCGTCTCCTCTACAAAAACATAATTTAAGCAAACGTGAGTACAAGGGTACTCAGCAAGACTTACATCAGAACTAACTACATATGCATCAGTATCAATGAAGGGGGTTGTGGAGTTTATTGCAGCAAGGCAGCTTTGACTCTTGGCTAACCTATACTACGACTACAAGTAATATCTTTGAGGTGGAATAGCACACACGAGTCCACATATTCACCAATCAATACACCACTATGGATCCACTTCCGTCTCCCTACGAGAAGGCCATCCATAGCACTCACACTTATCTTGCGTATTTTAGAGTATCCACTTCACTTGTCTATGAACCACATAAGTTCTCCAAGTAGTCCATATCCGCGGACGCGACTATTCGTATAGATTCATAACCCTGCAGGCGTGTACTTCTTCACACACGCTCTCGCCACTTATCGCCATGTGCATGAAAAAGGCACCTTGGCAACCTTCAAGCGGAAGCCCAAAGAGGGAGTCGGCCACGACCGTCAATCACACAAGACCCTAGTCCAGGTTTATCGCCTATTTGAGACTGAACCCGCACGGAAGTCCGGCTGAAGTTTCAGCTACGGCCTCGAACGATGTGCGCAGGGTTCCCAAGCCCACCGTTCAGGTGACACTTCGTACATCGTGCCACTGTGCCTATATCGCATCAAAGCCCACCCCGTCGGGCAGTGCTATGCACGGACGCGAACACTTTTCCTACAAACACAAGAAACTAGTTGCAACTCCTGGACAAAGATCTAGGCAATTAATAAGCCGAGAGGGTCAATTAAGTATCCCAATGTGCGGTAGTATCTTATCTTGGATAACATACATAGAATTCAGTTCTTAAAGATGGTCCCAATGATACAACCCGCCATGTACTCCTACATGACCTCTCATCGCTACCTTTACCAAATCTTGTTCACACACTTAGCTCTCACACGGTAGGACATGAACACTGACATTCTGATTCATCGCCCAGATGGATCAAACCCGCCATGACATGACTCTAAGCATAGCAGGCACAATAAGCAAACATGGATGAGTAAGCACAAGAAGGCTCAAGCAGTTGCTACTCATGCTAAGTGGTTTCAACTATTTACTATGGTAAAGACAGGTCCTGCAAAGGAATGGGTTCAACTACCGAGAACATGTAATAATTGAATCGTGATTGTCCTAATGCAATAAAAGAGAGAAGGAGCGAGAGAGTGGGTCATATCAGTATGCTCAAGGTGGGTTGCTTGCCTGACACTTCTGAAGATAACAATGAGTCTTCATTGGTGACAATGATCTCAACGTCAAAATCATCGTCTACCGGGAAGGAATAACACCGGCGAACAAAGAAATGAACACATTCAACTTATGCAATGCAACAAACATGATGCATGATATGTCATGTTAAAGCATTGAATGGACCTAGTGCAATAGATAGTCATATTAAGTGAAGTGGAATTCAAATATATGCTAAATTCCAACTTCAACACTATTTATTATTTTACCCTAATCATGAAATGTCCTACTTGGGGATATTAACTTGCTAAACATGCATGATCATGGCATAAACAGATTCATTGGATTTTTCTAAACATTTTTCATATATAAATTATTTTCAACTGAGTTACAGTTGAATTTCTATAATTTTTAGAAGTTTTAAACATTTTCTGGAATTTCCTGAATTATTTTATTACTAGAAAATCAATTGATGCGTCATCATTACATCAACATTACGCCAATAGGTCAACAGCCCGGATCCAGGTCAAGCTTGACGAGCGAGACCCACACATTAGTGTCACGAGTTAATCCTGGCGCTAACCAGAGGTTTGACCAACCCTAGGGCCCACTGTCAGTGGTTAGGGGGTCATTAGCGGGTTAATTAAGCCCTAATGGCCAGCCAGGTCAGTGCTTGCCGGAGCTTCAGCGGCGGCAACCAAAACCACGGCGGCGGGGCGCCGGTGTTGGCTACGGGGCTCGGTTCAATGCGGGGGCAGCACCAGGGGGCTCGGGGCCACCGGAGTTGAGGCCGGCAACAAGCCGTGCGGCGGAGCCGGCTCGGGCACGAGCGGGAGCTAGCTAAGGGGGCGCTCAGGCAACAGAAGAAGAGGGGAATGGAGAGGAGCTCACTGGGAGGCGGGCGGGCTGGTCAGCAAGCTCGGGGACAGGGCAGAGTGCGACGATCTCCGGTGGCCGAGGCTTGAAGAAGAGCTCGGGGCGGCGACTGGAGACGTCTGGCATCGCATGGCTCAGCAAGGAGCAGCAGCAGGTCAGGGTGGAGCTTCTGGGCTGCTCGGGGCAAGAGGGAGCGACGGGCTAGGCTAGCGACGGCGAGCTCAAGCGGCGGCCATGGCAGAGCAGAGAGCGAGGGAGAGAGCGAGGAGGAGTGGGGATGGGGAGAGGGGACGATCCAAACGGCGCTCTAGGGTCTATCCCCTCGCTAGCGTGACAAGAAGGAGGCCAGGCAGGCAGGAGGTGTGGCACCCTAGCCTCCATCACCGTGTCCCCTTCTCCTTTGCCTACTGGCAGAGGTAGACGATGACTGGCAGATGGGCCAGTTGGGCCAGCCTGTTGTTGGGCCTCATGTGAGATCTCTGTCACCCCATGTGTTTGTATCACCTTGATATGTTTGGGTTTATAAAATTTGGATCCAACTAAAGCTTTTTCAAGTGTTTATGCTTGTTTGAAATGATGTTTGCTTGCTTGGTGATTGTGAATTATGGCACTCCTAGATTCTATTCCGCTTCATATTCATCTTCCTTGACCCAAACCTCTTGCCCAATGATCATGCCATTGAATAATGCCCAAAACAATTTTTATCAAATTTTATTTTGACCAAATGGGATTTATCCCAATTAGGAGTTCAAAACCGCCTGAAATGAGGTTTGCACTGCAAGACCTCAAATTGGGTGGATTCTTCTGCCCCAAAGACTTTATTTCAAACCTACTATATATCATACTTTCCAAAACCACCAAATATTAATTTTAAAGATTATTCTTATATTTTATTTAAAGGCTTTTTCTTAAGGACAGAAATGTTTTTCTTAGGGAAAAATTATTTAAATGCTTTTAAAATATTTGAGAAAATTTACAGAAACTCAGTGGACATATATTTTCCATATATATGAGTTTCAACACAAGGGAATGATCAAATCATGGGTAAAACCCCTCAAAACCCTTTTTGTTCAAATCAAAATTTTAGAATATTTCTATAAGAAATATTCTCAATAAATTCCAGGAAAATTCCAGCAAGTCAACACTATCATAGGTGATGGTCTTGCAAAGTTTCATATCAATCCAAGTTGATTTGGTTCATCAAACCATCCCAAAACCCTTCCTGTCCAGATTCAAATTTGAGCAACTTTACATTGTGAAGTTTCTCCCCTTGACTCCAAACTTTGTGGGCATGCTCTAATGACCAAATAGTGATGCCACACTAAGTGGTGCATAGGGTAAAATCCTAGCATCACTGTATCTACAGAAACCTGATTCTGTTAATTTCTAGGGTTTACCAAGTCTACATTGTCAACTTTTCTTACTTGGGATCAAACTTGGTGAATCTTCTCATTTTTACCTAGCCCTTGACCCTGTTGAATATCTTAGTAAGATGGTAATTTCTTCTTGCCCAGAACCCTATCAAACACCTTCTAGTGAATTAGTAAAGTTACTATTTCTACCCCTTCCTATTTTACCCTTGCTCCCAAATCTTTACCACACCCTCTTGTAGTGCCCATGCACCTCCAGTAAAAAACCCAAGCCCTCAAGTCATTGGGAGGTGGGGTAAAACCCCCATTTTCACCTCTGGACAGCAGCAAAACACCTCTAGTTCCCCTCCTCTCTTATTCTACTAGCTTCCTAGGGCATCCAATTGTAAAAAGTCCTTGCCTACGCCCCCTAGAACCCCTGGACACAAGTGCCCACACCTAAAATGTCAATGGCATGCCATTTGGGTGCTCTGGAGCACACTACAGTGCACTCCCGCACTGTAGCTGCCCCCATCCCGATGCCCCGACCACCTCGGGACCTGAGAGCACGCCACCGAGCCCCCTCGACATCTGCACCTCCCTGCTGGTTGCCTCACCATCCTCTCTCCCTCTCTAGCGACCTCCCCGCACGCGCGACACGGCCACTCTCGGCCAGTGCCCGGGCTCGCACGCGCGACGCCCTTGCCCCCCTTTGCTTATCCGCACCCTCCAGGGCATCTCCTGTGGACCCCTAGCACCGCCTGCGCCCCCTCCTTGGCCTGTCGTGGCTCAACGGCGAGCGTCCGAGCTCTCCCGCGCTCGCCGCCTCCCCTGCCTCCTCCCTCACCTATATATAGGCCCCCCGGACCTACCTCTCCTCCTCTGTCGCCTCTCTCCACACCCAGTTGAGCACCCGTTCCACCCCCGCGAGCCCCGAGGGCCCCTGCATCCGGATCGGACCCGTGCTCCACCGTCAAGGATCATCGTCGATCTCGTGGTATGCAGCGTCCCTGGTGCTCATTCTTCTTCCTCTGTGCCTTCCTCTCCATCCTAGAGTGATCCCTCCTGAAAGGATCGATATGGTTGACTAGAGAGGGGTTGAATAGGAAACTAACACTTTTTAACTTTTCCTTAACAATTTAGGCTTAGCACCAAATAAGTTGGCTAGATGTGCAACTAGATGAATAACCTATATGATGCTAACAACAACAAGTATGCAAGAAAGCAAGGGATATAACGCAATAAAAGCTTGCAAGAAGTAAAGGTGCAAGATAACCAAAGTGGAGCCGGTGGAGACGAGGATGTGTTACCGGAGTTCCTTCCCTTGTGAGGAAGTACGTCTCCGTTGGAGCGGTGTGGAGGCACAATGCTCCTCAAGAAGCCACTAGGGCCACTGTATTCTCCTCACGCCCTCACACAATGCGAGATGTTGTGATTCCACTATTGGTGCCCTTGAAGGTGGCGACCGAACCTTTACAAACAAGGTTGGGGCATCTCCATAACTGAATTGGAGGCTCCCAATGACACCATGAAGCTTCACCACAATGGAATGTGGCCTCGAGGTGACTTCAACCGTCTAGGGTGCTCAAACACCCAAGAGTAACAAGATCCACAAGGGATTAGTGGGGGGAATCAAATTTCTCTTGGTGGAAGTGTAGATCGGGGCCTTCTCAACCAATCCCTAGGAAATCAACAAGTTTGATTGGCTAGGGAGAGAGATCGGGCCAAAATGGAGCTTTGAGCAACAATGGAGTTTTGGGAAGGAAGAGGTAAGCTTCTTGGGGAAGAAGACATCCCTTTTATAGTGGAGGACAAGATCCAACCGTTATCCACTCCCTCAGCCCTGCGCGTCGTTGTACTACTGCAAGAGCCATGATACTACCGTGCGGGCTTGCGGTACTACCGCAGCCCTGTGCGGTACTACCGCTCACGCGGGAGTAACTGGCCCTGGCCTTTTGCATAGGACAACAAGCGGTAGAACCGCTAGAGCGGTATTACCGTGAGCCCGTGTGGTACTACCGCACGATCGGCAGAGGAAGGTACTGGAGGTGCACGGAAGTAAAAAATTACTTCAATGCCAACCTCCACAGAGGAAAACTCTACGAATAAGTCCGGCACGGTAGTACTGGACATGAATCACGATACTATCGTAATAGGGCGGATGTAAAAAGAATTACATCCGCGCCTACTACCGCAGGTGCAACTGCCAGGGCAGGAGCCAGCGGTACTACCGCTACACCAAGCGGTACTACCGCTAGCACCTGCGGTACTACCACTCCCTTGAGCGGTACTACCACAGACCACTGAACTCAAACACCCAGCAGGCTTTCCTTTTGCACAGCGAAGGAAAACGAGTTGGAGCTCCATTGAAGAGAGGCAAAGGTGGTGCAAAGGAAAAGATGTGTACGTGTTGATTCCACCCAGACCTTTCCGAAGCGGACCCCCTCTTAATAGTACGGCTTTCCTATGACTCAAATCCACCGAAAGGAAATGTAGAGAACAACCGTCTTCGAGAGGTTCCGAGGGGCACTGAATCGTCTTGTGCCTAGAACTGGGATATCTGAAATGCTCAATGCACATGATTAGTCCGCAAAGGCATTGTCATCAATCACCAAAACCACTTAGGGAGAAATATGCCCTTACAATCTCCCCCTTTTTGGTGGATTGATGACAATATAGGATTTGCACATAAGGATATAAAATGAGCATATGCAAACCCAGGGCCTACAAAATATAGATGAGCTCCCCCTAGATGTGTGCATACTTTAGATATGCTTTGGATAGCAAGGCACACACACTAGGATCAACACTCCCCCTATATTTTATAGGCAATTCAATCTTTGCAACAGAATGAATAGAACTAAGCATGGAAACTAGGCATAGCATGTGAGCATTAAGATAAGGGTACGTAATAGACAGACTCACAAGCTACGAATCATACTGGACAGTAATTAGGTAGTAGTGATAGCATATGTCTCACACCATATGATAGAGGAAGTCTCCAAGTCACACACGCACACGATATAAACGAAAGTTCAACGAAACCAAAGAGACGATGAAAGAGACGACGAAACACAAAAACTCGCAAATCCTACACT
Source organism: Hordeum marinum (assembly GCA_022496015.1). Classification (NCBI taxonomy): domain Eukaryota; kingdom Viridiplantae; phylum Streptophyta; class Magnoliopsida; order Poales; family Poaceae; genus Hordeum; species Hordeum marinum. The sequence goes on along the minus strand of CM039677.1, from coordinate 383,613,316 downwards.
CTCTCCCCCTTTGGCATCGAGACGCCAAAAAGGCAGAGAGGACACCTAACACATAGGTTGTAGCTCCCATGCAGAAAGATCAGTCATCTGGCTCCTCCTCTTAAGCATCTAGTATGGACTCCGCATCTGAATCAGCCCACTGGAACTGCTACTTCGCCATCCAAGTGGCCTCAGGAGTGATGTCCTTCTCAGACCCGCTCGAGATGGTCTTTCCAAGCCTCCTCAAGATATGCTTGTCACGCTGGCGACTCTCCTTCTAAGCAATGTGAGCCTAATACTGGCCCTTGGCCTGCATGCAAAACAATGTCCTCATCTTGTGAGAGAGCTTCTTGGCCCAAGATGGCTCAGAAGACGATGGCACATAGGACTCAGAACTATTATCTTCCTCCTCTTCGATCTCATCCTCATCAACCTCCATACGAGCAGAAGTTGGCTTAGTGGCGGTGTTGGCCCACTTGTCCTTCATACGCAAACGAATGGGCTCATGAAGAAAGAAGTGCTCCGGCATGTCCTGACCTGGAAAGGTCTTGTCCCAACTAGCACGAATCAGGTGGACAAGTAGGGTCCATAAATGGGGACCTTACGATGAAACACAGTAGTGCAAAGCTCAGACCACATAATGTGAGACACATCAAGGAAGCCAAGTTCTTCATGTCTTCCTTTATCACATAGCAGCAACATATCCACCAGATAGGAGTGTACCTTGTCCTTGTCTCCCATGCGAGGAAACATAGAGTTTCAGAAGATCCGGTGCATGACATCAAGGAAGGGGTTGAGCACAGAAACTTGCTCACCGGATCATAAAGTCTTCAGAGTATAGAAAGGCACGAGCTGGTCCTTACGTGTTGGATGAGGGTTGTCATGAGGGCGCAGTCCAATTGGCACATCAAGCCCAGAATTAGGAACATGCAGCAAATCCATGAAATCCTTCCAGGTGGCAGACAGTCGCTCGCCATGGGTCATCCACGTCATGGTGCGCGGCTCATCAGAGTGAAAGTGGACAGAGGCAAAGAACTGACCCACTATCTCGAGATGAAAGTCAAAGTGGAATGAGATGATGTCTGTGATAGCACACTGCTGCATCAACTCTAGAGGCTCACCAAAGTATGTCGTATGCTTCGTCATGTGTTCCAGATCAATGTATTGGACAGGAACATAGATATTTTTCTTTCCCTTGATCACATCAATGTGTATAAGATACTGTTGCTTGGTCCAGAACAACTCATTGGCCCTGGAAACTTCCCTTGGCTTGACGTAGGGATTGATCAACCATCGAGCCAGAAACTCAGCTTGGGGCATGACCTCATAGTTCTCAACTGGTGGCTTGAGCTTGGATGCAGTCCTCTTGAAATTTCGGCGTGGATCATTGGATCCCTCAGGAGCATCGGGATTGCGGAGACGCTTGGAGATTGTGTCATGAGACGGGTTGGAGCGTCTTGGAGCAGAGCTGGAACCAGAGCCACCACCTATGGCACACAACGCAAACACAATGGACAAATGGAAAAAGTAAGGCAAGGACGAAAGCAGACAACAAAACCATGTAGAAGGGAGAATAGACAGGACACAACAAGGTAGTTGTGGATCGAGCGGCAGTACCAGCACTTCTTGCAGAAGTAAAAATTTACTACCTCTCCAGACGCGGTAGTACCGCTGGGAGTGGTAGTACCGTGGCTAGAGAGGAAGTAAAGTGTTACTACTGCCCAGTCAGCGGAAGTAAAAAAATCACTACCGCTACAGACACGGTAGTACCTGTGGGAGCGGTAGTACCGTGGTTGGAGTGGTAGTAAGATCTTACTGCCACCCAACGAGCGGAAGTAAAAACTTACTACCGCCCATGACGCGGTAGTACCGCGGGAGCGGTAGTACCGTGGCATGAGCGGAAGTAAAATTTGACTTCCGCCCAACAAGCGGTAGTACCGCACAAGGTGCGGTAGTACCGCATGGGGCGGAATTCGCATGAACACAGATCGACAGATCGTATTGGTACTCCCGTAGATCAAAAAGTATCTTGTTTTATCCTATCAATACGCACTTCTACCGCAATAACACCTTCCAAACCTCTCCTCATGCATAGATTGGATCAAACAAAGCTAGACCATCTCATATTTCCCCAAAATCCTAGATTCAAAAATAGAGAAACAAAATAAGAAGGGATCGGGGAAGTATCGGAGTCCATTGCAAGAGGACGAGGTGGGGAACGATCCCACTGGAGGAAATAAGAAGAGGGTGGCCGGAGACGGAGATCCGACGAGGTGCTCTGGTGTCGGTTGAGAGGAGGAGAGAGAGATGTGAGGGGAAGAGAGAAAATGGGGTATGGGGAAGATGGGAAACCCCCTGTCGGCTCTTAACCCCCATGCGCACTCGTTGTTATGGTAGTACCGCGGTCATCGTGGTAGTACTGCTCCAAGCGGTAGTACCGTGGTCCCCCACGGTAGTATCATGATGCCCTCTCAATGTAGAAAATTGAAAAAACAAAACGAGAGAGAGAGATTTCCACACAAAAATAAGAGACAAGATAAACTACGATGCAAGACAAAAACACGAGCATGGTCCATCAGAGAAGAGAGAATAAAAGAGGACCAAACAGTGAGCCTCTACTTCACATGAAGAGAGGGCGGTGGCCCTAGAGCCACCTATGTTTGAGTCAGATGGTATGGCACCGTGAAGAATTATCCTTGGGCCCATGACCAAGACTCATCATTTGAAGCACAGTAACCATAAAAAATGGCAGGTGTGAAAGACTTTGATTAGTTTATGCATAATAGGAGGAGGGATAGTTCATTGAGAGAACTAGACTCCCCCTAAATCTATGCCTACACCTAGACAAGACATAACGATGAGTGTGGGGAGGTGTGCACTAAGTCAATCCACATTGCTCGAATCAATGATATTTAGCTCATGCCTTAACTCGCGAAATCTTGCTTCATCTAATGGCTTCATAAAAATATCTGCAAGTTGTTCGTTAGTTCTCATATGAATAAGATTGATGTATCCAGGCTTGACGTGTTCCCGAAGAAAGTGATGACGAATATCAATATGCTTCGTCTTGCAATGTTGAACTTGGTTGCTGGAGATCATAATGGCACTCATTATCACAGTAAAGAGGCACTTTGTCACAATTGACACCATAATCCTTTAAAGTTTGCCTCATTCATAGAATCTGAGCACAACAACTGGCAGTAGCTACATACTCGACCTCGGTGGACGAGAGAGAAACACAGTTTTGTTTCTTTGAAGACCAACTTACCAAAGACCGACCAAGAAATTGGCAGCCTCCGGAAGTGGACTTTCTATCCACACGGTCTCCTGCCCAATCCAAGTCAGTATATCCAACGAGATCAAACGAAGCCCCCTTGGGATACCATAAGCCAAAGTTTGGGGTATGAGTCAAATATCGAAAGATTCGCTTGACAGCCACATGGTGACGTGCGGATTGAAATCATGCACAAATACCCACACTTAACATGATATCCTGTCTAGATGCACAAAGGTAAAGCAAGGATCCAATCATGGAGCGATATACCTTTTGATCCACCGCTTTACCATTGGGATCGCTGCAAGATGGCATTTGAGTGGCATGGGAGTATTGGCCTTGGGAGGATTGAGCTCATCCATCTTGAACCTCTTGGGCATGTCTTGAGTCTATTTGGCTTGATTGATGAAGGTACCTTGACTTCGTTGCTTGACTTCGAAACCAAGTAAGAACTTCAACTCTCCCATCATGGACATGTCAAACTTGTTTGTCATCAAAGTGGAAAACTCTTCATTGAAAGCTTTGTTACGAGAACCAAAAATAATATCATCAACAAATAGTTGGCATATGAACAAGTTCCCGTTGACCCTCTTTGTAAAAAGAGTGGGGTCGATTTTCCCAATTTCAAACCCATGGTCTTGCAACATCTCGGTAAGGTGCTCATACCATGCACATGGGGCTTGTTTAAGGCCATAGAGAGCCTTATCGAGAACATATACATGATTGGGGAACTTGGGATCCTCAAACCTCGGAGGTTGCTTGACATATACCAACTCCTTAAGAGGGCCATTAAGAAAAGCACTCTTGACATCCATTTAATATAATTTAAAACTATGATGAGAGGCATATGCAAGCAACATGCGAATAGATTCAAGGCGAGCAACAGGAGCAAAGGTTTCATCGTAGTCGATACCCTCGACTTGGGAGTATCCTTGAGCCACCAATCTTTCCTTGTTGTGAATGACAATACCGTTCACATCTTGCTTGTTTTTGAAGATCCATTTTGTTCCAATGAAATTGTGATTCTCCTTAGGTCTTGGCACCAGTCGCCACACTTGGTTGCGCTCAAAGTTGTTGAGTTCATCGTGCATAGCTTCAACCCACTCCATATCCTCGAGCGCATCTTGAACCTTAACGGGATCAATGCAAGAAACAAACACGTGATGTTCACAAAAGTTTGTTAATTGTTTACGAGTGGTTACCCCTTTTGCAAGTCACTTTAGACGTTCTCCAACAGATGTTGTCTAACTTTGAGCTTGGCGGCATTCTTGGTGGCTTTCTTGGCGGCTTGTCTCTCTAAGATTTCTTCCATGGAAGGTTGAGAGACAACATTCTGTGAGTCATCACCTTGATGATCTTGAGCGCCTTCTTGAGCTTGCTCTTGATCTTGAAGATCTTGAGATTGAGATTGCTCGGAGACAGGAACTTGATCTCAGGCATCACTTGCTGAGACACCATCATCAGTGGATTGATCTTGCCCTTGATCTTGTTCATGTTGTAGAGGACCTTCAATTTGTTCTTCGGAAGCGTGTGGGTCTTGCGTCGGTGATGGTTCCACTTGAGTGAAATATTGTCCTTCTCCTTCGGACACAAGGGGTTCCTCAATGGGTAGGAAGTATCCCAGACCCATTCTTCTTATGGCTTGGGGAGGAATTTCATCACCTACATCACAAATACCACTTTTCTCCACTTGGGAGCCATTATTTTCATCAAACTCTATGTTACTTGTCTCCTCAATGAGTCCCTGGACTTGTTGAGGACACAGTAAGCATGAAAGTTTGCAGCATAACCAACAAATATGCCCTCATGGGCTCTAGATTCAAATTTAGACAAATGAGCACCTTTCTTGAGAATGAAACACTTACAACCGAACACCCGGAAGTATGTGAGGTTGGGCTTGTTCCCGGTAAGAATCTCATAAGGAGTCTTGTTCAAACCTTTGTGGAGATAGAGCCGATTAGATGCATGACACGCTATGTTGATGGCTTCGGCCCAAAAGTTGTACGGAGATTTAAACTCCGCCATCATGGTTCTTGCTGCATCAATCAACGTCTGGTTCTTCCTCTCAGCAAAAACATTTTGTTGAGGGGTGTAAGGTGTGGAATATTGGCGCTTAATCCCTTCATCAATGAGAAACTCATTTAGGGTGTAATTCTTGAACTCAGTGCCGTTGTCACTTCTAATCATCAAAATCTTTGCATCATGTTGACGTTGGACTTCATTTGCAAAGTCGATGACGGTCTGTTGGGTCTCACTCTTCTTCTTGAAGAAATAAACCCAAGTATATCTTGAGTAATCATCCACAATCACCAAGCAATATTTTCTTCCACCAAGACTACCAAAAGATGGAGGACCATAGAGATCCATGTGAAGGAGCTCTAAGGTCCTCTTAGAGTATATTGTAGTGGTTGGACGATGAGCCTTATCATGTAGCTTTCCTTCGATACAAGCATTGCAAGCACGATCTTTGGAAAAACTCACATTTGTTAATCGAAGGATGTGATCCCCTTTGAGGAGACTTTGCAAAGATCTCATATTAACATGAGCTAGCCGGCGATGCCAGAGCCATCCCACATCAACTTTAGCCATTAAGCAAGTCGCGGTCCTACTGGGTTGCTCTGAGAAGTTCACCACATAGAGAACGTTCTTGACATGCCCAAAAAAAGCTACTTTAAGAGTCTTGCTCCACAAAAGGGTCACAGAGTCAATACCAAAGAAGGTACTAAAACCCATGGTTGCAAGTTGATGAACTGAGAGTAAATTGTATGCGAGGGTCTAAACAAGCATGACCTTCTCTATGGTGAGTTCCGGAGAGATTATCACCTTGCCAAGACCCAATACCTTTGAAATTGCATCATCACCAAATGAGACTTGGGTGGCCACATATGTGTCAGGATGAATGTCCACCACCAAGTCCTTGCTTCCGGGCATATGATTTGTCGCTCCACTATCGAGCAACCATGATGTTCCACCGGAAGCAAACCCCTACAAGAGATCAATGTTTGGTTTTAGGTACCCATTCTTTAATGGGTCCTTTCATGTTAGAAACAAGGGTCTTAGGAACCCAAATACACCATTCAATGTACTCATAAGAAGAACCAACATATTTGGCATAAACATGCCCATCACTAGCACGGCATAAAACATAAGAGGGGTTAAAGACGCCGGTCTTGTTGGATTGGATGTTCTTGTTCTTGCCCTTCTTGGCATTCTCCAACATAACTTTGTCTTACTTATTCTCATGAGGACCTTCTCCAGCTCTTACAAAGGTTCGCTTGAGCGATGGAACTTCCTTGGTGTTCACCTTCTTCTTCTCATTAGTTTTGGGTACAAACCCCACTCCTTCTTTTGCCACAACTTCCTTTTGAGTACTCAGAAGGTCATTGAGTGTCTTCTCACCTTGGATACATGTCACCAAGCCATTTTTAAGATGCTCTTTTAGCTTGGTATTTTCCTCCATGAGGTGTGCATGCTCACAACATGGGTTAGTAGCAGGTGCATTATCAATTACTCCCTCCGTCCCAAAATAAGTGACTCAAAAATGAATCAATTTTACACTAATGTTAGTACAAAGTTGAGTCACTTTTGAGTCACTTAATTTGGGACGGAGGGAAGAGAACAAAGGGAGGACATGTGGCAATTTCCTTAGTGAGTTTCACTTGGAGTTGATCATGCGACTCCTTAAGAGAGGCATGAGCACACGTCAATGCCTTGTGAGCATTGTCAAGTGTGTCAAGCTCAACTTTGAGATGATCATGATCCACCCCAAGTGCAACCTTCTCAGACTTGAGAACACGGTTAAAAACAATAGCATGATCATAGTCTTTACGTAATTTAGTAAGGTCATCATTTTGTGACTCCTCAAGAGTCATACCAAGACCTCGCTCTTCCTCAAGAGCAAGAGATAGATCCGCTATCTCGTCGGCATAATCACAACTATGACCTCTTAGTTCCTCAAGACACTCTTCTTGAGACTCAATAGTATCATGGGACTCACCAAGTTGTTCCAAGAGAGCAACGAAGTGCTTCTTGGACTCTCCCTTGAGTTCACACATGAATTTGTCAAACTCATTTTTATCCTCTTTTGCCTCCTCAAGTTCATCCACACAATCTAAGGATGAAGTGGAAGAAATGGAAGTCTTAATGTTTGAGGTTATGACGTTGGAGGTTACCTTAGTCATACCTTTAGCCATGAGGCACCTCACGACAATGTTCTCATTGGGAGCATCGAAGAGTGACACCTTTGTCGGGGTAGAAGAGGCAATTGCCACGGATGCCATTGCCATTCCTTCACCGCTTGTGTCTTCGTCATCAACATCATCATCTGAGGCATACTCTTCTTGAGCCACCAATACTTTGTGAGGAGCCTTCTTGATAAAGTTGCTTTTGTTGGGGAATGACTTGGCTTTATCTTTGTGAATGAGCTTGCCACCATTGTCTTCCCTCTTCTCATATGGACAATCCACCACAAAGTGACTTACATTACCACAGTTGTAGCAAGTTCTCACACGTTGCTTTCCCTTTGACCCATTTGAGTTGTTCTTGGAGAAGTTGGGCCCTGTGTTTCTCTTGTTGTCCCAAAATTGTCTGGACGCAAGAGCCATGTACTCATGATAAGCATATTTGGTGTCCTCGGGGCAAACCTGTTCTTCTTCTTCTTCCTCTTGACTAACCTTGGCCTTCAATGCAAGATTGGGAGAGGACTTCCTTGACTGTTGAACATGAGCGAGAGCACTGTTAGCTATCGTGTTCAGGATGTTCATTGCAATGAATTCATCCAACACATCACCAGAGGATAAGGTGTGAAAGTCTGGCCTTTGACGGATGACAGCGGACATTGCCTTGTTGTAGGGCATTATGGTCTTCAAGAACTTATGCTTGATCCAAGTATCATCCACATCCTTGTTGCCATGATCCTTGAGAGAAACAGCGAGAGCGGTCACCCTTCTATAGAGCTCACGCGGTTCCTCATCCTCTATTGTCACAAACTCATCTGACTGATCAAGGACAACTTCATAGTTTGACCGTTGAATGCTTGAGCTGCCCTTGTACATGGAGATGATGTGTTCCCAGTACTCTTTAGAAACAGTGAAGGACCACAGGTGAGGTAGGTCTTCAGTAGGAATATCAGCTTGAAGTATGAACAAGGTAGAAGAATTTAGTTGTTTATCTGCTTGTTCTCTTGGAGTAAGATTGCGTGGATCATGAGGATAGTATCCTTCTTCAATAACTCTCATGAGATGAATTGAGTTGTGATCTAAACGAGACTTGATACTGAAAAGCCAGTTAGCAAAATCATTCTTAGCAAGTTTAGGAGGAGGACAAGGATTAACTATATGAGGTGGGTGCACCGGTCCTCCATAGACCACGGGCGGAGGAACAGAGGCAAAGCTCCCCGACCCACTAACTCCTTGAGAATGATTATCTTTGTCGGCACTAGTCCCCTCCTTATCGGAGTTGACATCCAATGTCGAGTTAGTGGGTTTGACCACTTGCCCCGCATCGGTAGACATTTTAAGAGTACTTAGGAAATCTTTAAACACGGATTGAACCTCGGTCGCCATGGAGGATTTGAGTAAGGACAAGGGCACGTTCAAATCCTCATGTGAGACCGTGTTCACTCCCATGGCCTCGAGAAGTTCTCCCACATGTTCCCCATCGCCAGCCATACTCTTCGGGTGGTGAAACCCTTAATAAAGAGACGTGGCTCTGATACCAATTGAAAGGATCGATATGGTTGACTAGAGGGGGTGAATAGGCAACTAACAATTCTTTTCCTTAACAATTTAGGCTTAGCACCAAATAAGTTGGCTAGATGTGCAACTAGATGAATAACCTAGATGTGCAACTAGATGAATAACCTAGATGAATAACTTGAAAAGATCCGCAAGGTATTAGTGGGGGGAATAAAATTTCTCTTGGTGGAAGTGTAGATCGGGGCCTTCTCAACCAATCCCTAGGAAATCAACAAGTTTTATTGGCTAGGGAGAGAGATCAGGCTAAAATGGAGCTTTGAGCAACAATGGAGTTTTGGGAAGTAAGAGGTAAGCTTCTTGGGGAAGAAGACCTCCCTTTTATAGTGGAGGACAAGACCCAACCGTTATCCACTCCCTCAGCCACGCGCGTCGCAGTACTACCGCAAGAGCCACGATACTACCGTGTAGACTTGCGGTACTACTGCAACCATGTGCGGTACTACCGCTCGCGTGGGAGTAACTGGCCCTGACCGTTTGCATAGGACAACAAGCGGTAAAACCGCCGGAGCGGTACTACCGCGAGCATGTGCAGTACTACCGCATGGTCGGCAGAGGCAGGCACTGGAGGTGCACGGAAGTAAAAAATTACTTCCGTGCCAACCTCCGCAGAGGGAAACTCTGCGAAAAAGTCTGGCACAGTAGTACTAGATGTGAATCACGGTACTACCGTAATAGGGCGGATGTAAAAAATTACATACGCGCCTACTACCGCAGGTGCAAGTGCCAGGGCAGGAGCCAACGGTACTACCGCTACACCGAGTGGTACTACCGTTGGCACCTGCGGTACTACCACTGCCTTGAGCGGTACTACCGCAGACCACTGAACTCAAACACCCAGCAGGCTTTCCTTTTGCACAGCGAAGGAAAACGAGTTGGAGCTCCATTGAAGAGAGGGAAAGGTGGTGCAAAGGAATAGATGTGTACGTGTTGATTCCACCCAGACCTTTTCGAAGCGGACCCCCTCTTAATAGTACGGCTTTCCTACGACTCAAATCCACCGAAAGGAAACATAGAGAACAACCGTCTTCGAGAGGTTCCAAGGGGCACAGAATCATCTTGTGCCTAGACATGAGATATCTGAAATGCTCAATGCACATGATTAGTCCGCAAAGGCATTGTCATCAATCACCAAAACCACTTAGGGAGAAATATGCCCTTACACCTCCCCCCCCCTCTGCTTCGTTTGCAGCTCAGGGCGGCCGGACTGTCCACTTCCTAAAGCCCTCCGCCGCAGATTCATGTCGCCGACGAACCCCGGTCCTCCGGCGACCACCACCATGCCCAAGCGAACAGCGGAACCTCCTAGAGCCTCCTCATGCCTTCCTCGTGGCGAACACCCGCCAAAGTCGCAGCCGATGAGCCTCCCCGAGCCCCTGATCGAGAGGTAGGAGATGACAGGCAGGCTCCGCCTCTCATACTCACCTACCCCGGGCCCTGTGCCACCGACACGTAGGGCCCGCCTATTGGGTTTGAACCCGTCGGCTGCATGCGCACCGTCTCAGCCTAAGCCGGTTCCCCTTTGGGCCGGCTCTGCCTCGGTGCTTCTGGCCAGAGAGGCACACTGCGCTTTTCTTTTTCTTTTTTTCTGTTTGATTCCAAAAATTCCAGAGGGCACAAATTAAATCCAATTACAATTCTTTTTCCACCTAAATTCTTATAATATTCCATAGAATTTATAGGTGCCACTTGTAGAAGTGTTTGAAAACATTTTTTGTACTACTTTAATTTAAAACCCCTATTTAGCACTATAAGCTCATGTTTTAAATAATTTTGAAAATCTTTTTAAATTCAAAAACCTAGACAAATATTTTTAGCATAGCTTGTGGTATTTAGCAAAGTAGGGTAGCATTTTTTATAGTAGTTTGTGTGCTCTGTTTTATGTGATGCTTATTTTTATCGTTATTTTATCACGACGATAGATTACGCTGTTGACGAAGAAGTTGGACCTAAAGACTTCGAAGACCCCGGAGACTTTGTTGAGCTAGGAAAGCAGCCCTTTGACCATGTTAAGAAACTTTTTCATACATGTCATATAGCACTTGTTCTTTCGATGATTGATCATGATGAGGTGTTCCCCCTTCAGTGGGTTGCCTTCGGTACTTTACCATTGACACTTGCATCGAGCATGACCCTACCACCTTATGAGGGTTGTGTGGGTGGGTGTAGATAGGATGCTAATAGATGCTACACAAGTGGGTTTGGGATTTATGATAGTGTTAAAAAGGAGGAAAATATTTCAAAGACTTTTCGAAAACCCCGTCGGGTGCCACTAATGCCCGAGGGAGATTATGAGGAGTTGGGTAACCAGTTGATAAAGAAGTGGTATGCCGGAGCAAGTGAGTGTGTGTTTTCAAAAACGGAGAGTTTTAAGGTCTGCTGACCGTCCCAACCTTACATGCGCAACCATGATACCCCTTATGGGACGGGGCTTTGTTGATTACCTTGGTGGGTACTGGCAAGGAGCTCGTATTACTAGTGACGACAGTGGCATGGTCACTCTCGATACGGGGTCATACCGGTATGTACGATCATTCGTTGTCTTCACAGGCACCGGGCACACCGTTGGTCCCCTCATGGATGGTACGATTAGAGCGAGGCTCATGTGATGTACATCGTGAGGGCTGGGTACCAGTCGAGTGGACCCTTTGTCTAGTATCGCTAGGGGAAATACATTGTTCGGGTGCTTACCTTGGGTATGTTATATACTGTGAGTCGTGGATGACACGGAAGCTCCCCGAGTCTTGTGGATAAAGTGTGCAACCTCTACAGAGTGTAAAACTATTCGAATAGCCGCGTTTGCGGTCATGGACAGTTGGAGGTCCTTCTTAAACTACATCCGGATGTTTTCGTGAAACTTGGTGTGAGTATGGATGAGATGGTGACAAAGAGTTCACATGAGCTAAGTCCGATAACTTGGGATGGGAATTGAACTAAGTCCGGTGACTTAGCTTGATGAATGAACATGAGGTTTTCAACCCCTACTTATGATGATATCTGTAACTTGTTCATATGGATTCCTGCCTAGTATTGATGCATGCTTACTAGTTACTTGATCATATCATTGCAATTAAAAATTAGCTTCCCGCAAATTACCTACTTAGTGTTATATCATGCATCATTGTTGCCTTGTTCCACAAGTTGGGTTGCTTGCGAGTACATTCAAAGTACTCATTGGCTTGCCACTGGTTATTTAATTGGCCAGGCATGGAAGAACAGGAGTATGTTGAAGCATTCGTTGGTGACGAACGTGCGAACTAGCACGCTTCCCAGTCAGAATGCCTGTAGGTTAAGGCAGATGGCATGGGTTCACGCTTTCGACAAAGATTTCTGCTGCTTGTTCTATTTAAGTGTTTGGCCCTTGTGGCCCTATTTATGTAAGACTAGACCTTCATGGTCTTTATTTGTGTAAGACGTTAAAAGTGGATGTAAGACTCTTGTTATTCAGCTTCTGTGTGTTCAGTGAGCATTGATCTCTGGGATCACTGTACACGCGCATTCAGTGATCACGACTTATGAGTCGGGGTCCCCACAATCTCTCTCTCTCTCTCTCGTGTTTATATCTGTTTCTAATTTCTGACATATGTTTTTTGTGTAAGCACAAATACCTGGCACAAAATTACTAAAATATTTTGTAGAGCTTAGTTTGAATATTTCAAACCTCCACAAAAAGTTTGAGCAATTTTGAATAGCTATAATAATTATAGTGCATTATTTGTCCTTTTCACAAACTTTTCTGATTTATTAAATTTTGCCAAATAGTTGTGATAATATAAACCCCTGATATGTTGTTTCCAACATTAATCGAAAAGGAGGAACATTTTTGAAGAGCATTTTGGGAAACATTGAAATTATTTTTAAATTTAACCTATTTGAATTTTATTTGTGTTAGGGTTTGACCGTCCCCATTTCAAGTTTGTAGGAAAAGAACATGATGCCATGAATAACAATGCACTATTTACATGCATTAATCTAGGGCTGGGACAACTCACCCCCACTAAACAAGAATCTCGTCCCAAGATTCAGGCATAGGGTAAGAGGACAAAGGGGACACTAACTGCCACAATCTTCAAGATCCAAGTGCCCTTCTCATAGATGTTGATTCATTTCATCAAGCTGATCTTGACTTCTTTCCCTTCAGGATCTTCACCCAAACATGATGACAAGAGGAACAAGAAAACTCTACGGGAATCGGTCTTCACAAGGATCGAGCGACTTATGATCAACTCATGGAATGTGATGTGATGACATCTCTCGAGCTGAGACACAAAACGCACATGGAGAGCGATGGAATGAAATAGATAACAGATCCAATTGGTAGGCAACAATTCCGCACTAGAACGGATGGTGACGGGGTTTCAGGTAGCAAGGAGTTAGTTGCCCTTCATACCATAACGGGCACCTTAGGGAAGGTGACTCGTAGGATTATCCCTTAAGTGGCAAAAGGAATTACTTTTGATACAAAGATTATTGAAACTCTTTATACCAGCCTAAGGCAATTACAAGCGATCGGTTGAAAGAGTTTAGAGGAATGGAATACTCAGTTGGAAAGGAAACTAGGGTTATAGGACAGCTCAGCAAACGAAAGGCACATTCCAATTGATACCGAGGGTATAACCCAGTGTCTGAGTGTGCTCTCAAGAACTTGAGCATTTCCATATTCATCAAGGTTTTACCAATATCTATGCCAAGATCTTGGTGACTCATCATACTACCATGATGAATAACTATGGAGGATGCAGATGCAAATGAAGACAACACCTTTGCAGATTTCACCTTAGTTATGCCAAGGGAACGAAATCTGGATGATTGACCAAGAGACATTTAGCACTCCGCTTCTAATGTTCTCCTTGATAAAATAGTGTAACCCAATTATAGGTAACGTTTGGTATCTAGAACATCAAGTAAAAACTCGGACTTCAGGGCTCAAAGGGTCCATAAGGATAAACTTCTAGAATAAGTCATATGAAATCCTCATGGGGAAGTGGCTAAATTGCTGATGCAAGAAATTATAATTGTAGATCTTCCGGTAAAGTGTGTTGGCCACCACATAAACTTCACCAGTTTGGTAAGATCAATATTATAATTCCTGGGCAACTTTCTAACCATCATATCTGCCTGAGATTTAGATATGGTTGGTGTCAGGATATTCCAGAGTCAGGATGTGTGAAAGTGAAAGGTTGCAACACAAACAGAAGAGATGACGTTGCGAGATTCTCAGGAAATGAACTGCGGAAGCCAACTCCAAAACATGAGCTGGATTGCAAGACACATGTGAAAACGATGTCTAGGACAAGCATGACTACATGGTCTTACAACAAAACACTACCGAGTTCGGGCTAGGAACCATCATTGAAAGATAGCGAAATCCTTGCATAATTTATGATCTTAAGAAGAACTTCTTTTCCTTGAACAACTCAATCACTGGCTTAGGTTCTAGGGAATGCATATTGGTTGTAGGTTGCAAGGCTATCAAACCATAGCATACTTCGCACATGCATGATTAACTTGAGATGATTCCGGAGGAAGCAAAATAACTTTTCCCAAGGTCACGACGACGACTTGCACTAAATGCGCGTGAACCTTGAGTAAGTCACTTCTTACACCAAACATATACTTCATGTACATGGCATGAAGATATTGTCTACAAAGTTTCCAACACCAGCTTAAAGTCCATCATGAATCATGGGATAGACGAGAATGTTGCCGATGAGCTCAATAACAATTCACCGAGGTATCCGAATGGATGGAATTCCACAACTATGATAACAAGGTGGTAGCATTGGTCAGACCATTAGATATAAGGGTGTATGCTCGAGGATACATCCATGAGTAAAACAACATCAGGAAAATATTTGGTTCTGATTTTGATTGGACGATAGCCCACACTCAAACCAAAAGTTGGACAAGACAATAGGTGCAACAATTGATCACATGGATCAATTGATGAAGATATCATCTTTCTTCAACACAAACACAAGATATCCCTTTGGATGAACTAAGTCAGGCAAAGCTTTTATCTTCCAACTCTCCAAGTTGTTGTTTAGCTTAACCAACTAACTCATGGAATCCAACACAGAGTCTTGGAGAAGGGGTGATTTGCAGAAAAACCATCTTGATCACAAACTCAACATAACGGTCAAGGAACACCTTGGTAATACTTCCGAGAACATATTCGGAAAATCACAATCCACCGATATGTTGTCAGGCTCGAGAACAATCTTGCTTTTCAAGGCAAGACGATATGATCAACAGAGTGAAGGATTGCCACAATCATATCTCATCGATCGAAAAGTGCACCATGAAAAATGGACTAGGTAGCACGATCAATCTTTAGACTGGTGGCTCAAAAACCAACACACCAAGAATGAGATTATTGTCCATTAACTACCAAGCAACAAAGTTGCTAGGAATATTGATTACGCACATCATGATTCACTTGTCGGTGTTCTGGTTACAGACAACACAAAGATCGGGGAATGAATGATGATGGCGAGAAGTATCACTACATCAATATTTCATAAGAGGGAGTGCAGTTCTCATGATAATATTGACATGAAGAGGGTAATACCACAAGGTAGAACAGAGCAAAAGCTAGATCGACATTTTGATCTGAGGAATACAATTGCTTTGACCCAATCCAAGAAATGGATGAGGTACGGGAGTTTGCTTCTCCTAGTTATTTCGAAATAGAATGGCTTGACAGACCACAAGAATAGTCGACATCGAAAACATAATGCATGACATACTCTTGACTATCCATTGATAGGTAAAGGTCAGAATATAGTTGAAGAGGGGCAACTCAAGAGCACATGATTTTTCCTGAGTTGTAGATGCATGGATTGAATATGTCAAATGGATTTCAACATGTTTCTTCCAGATAACCCGTGTAGAAAGGAAAGTATTGGCAGGCTCACAACTATGAAATGGAGGACTCATCACGAGCACTCTTGTTGTGATATTAAGATCACAAGGAACTTCTGCCATAATGGATCATGGTATTGGAAGAATGATATACCACGAACCTTGAAGACTATAACAAGGTTACTAATATCCTAAAGGAACGAGAAAATACTATCAACAAGAGTGAGAAGAAAGATCCTTGGGTTCATGAACCCAGAAATAGAGTACCTACTGACTAAGTAGCATCACAACATGCTTTCGATAACGATGGCCGGAATTATCGCACTAGGAACAGAAGACACAACTAAACGGTTGGGTAGATCACTTGAATAACATGTTTTCATAAACACCTTCATTAAACACGTCGAGGTAATATAGTACCTCAACTCCACAATTAGTGTGCTTTGTCTGGCTTGAAACACATTGACTCAAGATGAAAGAGTTTTGCAATTGCATCAGATATTTTAGAAACCTTGGATAACTCGTACAGCATAACGGCTATACAGGCATGAAATATGAGGCAACCTGCACAAGAAATCCGACAACATGACATTCAATTCTTATGGAGACACTCATCCAGGAAGACAACAACTTTCCTATAGGTCTCCAGCATAGTAACTCGTCATCCTGATAGATAGATGAGAAGGCCTAGTTCTTAAACCCCGTAGAAAATAAGAGGGTGACTCAGAATTAGGATGACACAAGGAAAGGAGTAAAAGAGCATTACGTTCCCTTACACAATCAATTCCCTTATATAACTAAAGCAGATTTAGACTCAACATCGACTAGTTTGGCCTGGTAATCCGACAGGCAGTCAACCTCTGATACCAAAGTTGTCGGGACCCCGATCCTAAGTGATGGAGTTATTACCCTTGGGTACAAAGCAACGGGTCTCTCCCCCACTTCAAGAAAAAATACGTGGTCGGCTGCTTCCCAGCCGGCTAGCACACGACCGGCAGGCACGTTGCCGGCTAGATCGAGGACGGCGTCCGAGGAGCCGGCTCGGCCCCCGACCGGCAGGGCACGGTCGGCTGCCTTCGGGCTGCCTCCTCCGTTGACCCTTGGGGAGGACAAGCTCCCGTCCCATCCCTCTGCATGCGGGTACGGCGACAAGACGGGACCCCCACGACGGGCGCCAATGTAGCCACAGTGACCGCTAACGCATGGGTGCACATGGCTACAGTTTGGCCGGTCGTACCGCTAACCTTGGCCGACCGCGACCGGTCGGGGCAACATTGTCGGCATGCTTCCGCCCACTCGATTACCTGCTCCGGCATGGCTACAGTGCAGCCGACCGTACCGGAGTCTTCGGTCAGCTGGCACAAGACGACGACGCCCGGGCGACCCGGGCCGTAGCAGGTGGGCGCACGCCAATCGCGAAGCTGGCTAGCGGGCCCCAGGGGCGATGGGACCGTGCAGCCCGTGGACCCTACGGGCGACAAGACGGCTCAAGAGGTGGGACCCCCTGGCCAGCCGGAGAGGCTGCCAGCCGGGTCCCCCCATTATGTACCTTAAGAGTATTGTAAGCCGGGGGTTGGCCTATAAAACCCCCCGAGCACCCAAAAACGGGGACAACAAGTCTCACGCACACACACCCATGGGACACTTCCTACACATTCACCCTCGTAGCAGAGGAGGCGAGCCGGCTGCTCCCTCTTCCTCCTGTAGACGACAGCTCTAGGAGCAACCTTGTAAACATACCCATCTATCAACTAGACCAAGCAAGACTAGGGGTGTTACCTCCCATGGAGGGCCCTAAACCGGGGTACATCGTGTGTCTCCATCGCTTGTGCCTAATCCTACACCCGGAGCCCGTCGGCGTCCTCCGGCCCCAACCACCTCAAATAAGCCTACCAAATGCATCTGTCATGAGAAAACAACGACAGTTGGCGCCCACCATGGGGCCGTATGCGGCGCCGGCCGGATTCATGCTCCAGGCAGGACCCCTCGCCATTCCCCACCGCCGCCGCACATCCAAGCGAAACCGCGGGCTCATGGGGCTTGCTTCGGTAGGCCCTGCGAGCAGCGTCGTCTACCTCACACTCAACATCGATGCGCTCACCGAGCGCTTCGGCAGGCTAAGCCTAGCCGAAGCACCGCTCGCCGACGAGTACCCTAGCCAGGTGCTCAACTGCGCCGACCCGCCCACGGCTGTGGGCATGCTCACTGCAATCCAGTCTAGCGGCTCTCACGTCCGTGTGGGAGCAATGGCCAACATCTCCTCCACCTCCTCTGGTCGTGTGCGGGCCGAGGTCGACGCCGCCGCGGCCCGCACCGGCACCTCCGACCTGCTCGGCGTGGCCCTTCGGGGCTTGAGCATCGCCATCGCCCCGATAGCGAACCCTGATGTCGCCACAGCCGAGCTGGGGGCGGATCGTCGCCTCCTGTTCGAGGATGCCAGCGCCCTCGAGGCCACGCGGCGTCGCATGGAGGCTGCTTAGCGGGAGTATGCCTCCGCCTACGGTCTCACCCCGGCTGGCACCAAGCCCGGTCGGCAAGGGGCTGTGCGCGACCGCGGTCGCGTGGTCGTCGAAATCTTAGGCGGCAACATGCCCGTCTACGACACCCCTGCTGCCAACCTGTGGGCCGTCAATGTAGCCTAAAAGGATTTGGCTACCTTGGAGGGTGAGGAGCGTGCCATCCGCAAGCGTTACATCAAAGACCTCATCGATACCGCCGACACACAGTAGAACCAGCTCGCGGTGGGCGGCGCCGCCTCCGAAGGCCCCCGGCCCGAGCATGAGGGCACAGGGATCGTTGGTCGTCAGCCAGCTCAACACTCTTGTTTCCCTCGCATCTTCGTCCGTCGGGTCGAGGCAAGCAACCCCCGACACCTTTAGCTATTGGGGACAGCAGCCGGCTATGAACAGCTGACACACCAACAACCCGCCTCGCAGCGGCCGGCACCACGAGGTGCCGGCTGCCGGCAGTCGGCGCAGCCATGGACACACGCATCCCCCATAGCGAGAACCAAAGTGGTCGGTCCCGCCTGTTATCCGCCCCGAACTCTTGGCCCGGCTCGGGCCGTGGGTCCCCCACAGCGAGAATGACGCCCGCCTCCGCATTGACCGGCTCGCGTAGTCGGCCATCCTCGATGAGGAGGGCTCGATTGGCCCGATGTGCTTCGGCCCCCAGATCCGCAACGAGTCGTTCCCGATCGGCTTCATGCTCCCCCGGGACACCCCGAAGTACAACAGGGCCCCCAAACCCGAAGACTGGCTGATTGACTACACCACCGCGGTCGGCATTGCTAGGGGGAACAAGCGCATAGCCGTCCGATACGCTCCCCTCATGCTGACCGGCTCGGCCTGCACCTAGCTCAACACCCTGGCGGCTAGCAACATCAACACCTGGACGTACTTCAAGGAAGCCTTTGTCCGCAACTTTGCCGGCACCTACAAGCGGCCCGACCGCCCCCACGAACTGGCCATGTGCATTTAGGGGCCGGACAAGTCCCTCCGCGATAACCTCACCCGGTGGACCGAGCTCCACAACTCCTATTTGGGGGTGCCCGAGGTGCAAGCCATACAGTACTTCATCAAAGGTTTTCGTGACGGCACTCTCCTCAAGCACAAGCTCATGTGCTCCGAGCCGGCTACACTAGCCGATCTCATGACCAAGGCGGACAAGTACGCCACGGCTGACTCCGCCATTCGGGTCAAGTCGACCCCGCCCGCCAAGGCAACGCCGACGCGGGCGGTGTCCCGACCGGCTGCTAACAACCGGCAGTCGGATGCCAAACCGGTCAAGCAGCCCCTATGCCGTTTCTTTGAGGAGAAACGGCGCACTATAGGAGAAGAGATTGCCCGGCTACTCGCGGATGGCTTCATCATCGAAGTTTTCCATCCGAACTGGCTAGCCAACCCATTCCTGGTGCTGAAGAAGAACAAGACTTGGCGCATGTGCATCGACTACACCAGCCTGAACAAGGCATGCCCCAAGGACCTGTTGGCCTTGGCGCAGATCAATCAAGTCATTGACTCCACGGACGGCTATGATTTGCTGTCTTTCATGGACGCTTACTCCGGCTACCACCAGATCAAGCTGGACCTGAAGGATCGGCTCAAGACCTCCTTCATCACGCCTTCCGGGGCCTACTACTACGTCACCATGTCCTTCGGCTTGAAGAACACATGCGCCACCATGCAACGGTGCATGTGGAAGTGCCTCCTGCCTCAGATAGGCAGAAACATCCACGTCTATGTCGACGACATCGTCGTCAAGACCAAGAAGCACTTCAGCCTCCTTGATGATCTTCGGGAGACCTTCGTGAACTTGCGCGAGTACAAGATCAAGCTCAACCCGGAGAAGTGCTTCTTCGGCATCCCAGCCGGCCAGCTCCTCGGTTTCTTCATGTCCGCCCGCGGCATCGAAGCCAACCGAGAGAAGATCAGCGCGATCGAGCGCATGCCCAAACTGACCCGGCTCCACGATGTCCAGAAGTTCACCGGCTGCCTTGCCTCGCTCAGCCGGCTAGGGGAGAAGGCCCTGCCCCTCTATAGACTCCTTCGCAAGACGGCTCTAGTTAAGTCGGGCCACACGAAGAGGCCGGGCGTGTTTGAATGGCCCGGACGAGGCGGACGAGGCCTTTCGCGGCCTCAAGTAGGCCCTCACCCACGTGCCCATCCTGGACGCGCCGGCTGAGAAGGAGCCCCTGGTCGCCTACATCACGGCAACCACACGCGTCATTAGCTTTGTCTTGGTGGTCGAGCGGCCGAAGGAGGGCAAGTCCCTGCTGGTCCAGCGTCCCGTCTACTACCTCAGCAAGGTCCTCTCCGCCTCCAAGCAAAACTATCCCCACTATCAGAAGATGTGCTACGACTTTTACTTCGCCACCAAGAAGGTCAAGCAGTACTTCCAAGAGCACACCATCACTATGGTGAGCACGGCGCCGCTCGGCGAGAACATGAGCGGCCGGGACTCCACCGGCCAGATCGCCAAATGGGTCATCGCCCTCGCTGACAATGAAATCCGGTACGAGACGCGTACCACCATCAAGTCACTAGCGTTGGCCGACTTCCTCATCGACTGGGCGGAGACCGAATTCGTGTCGCCTCCCCCAGACTCCACACATTGGCGCATGCATTTCGACGGCTCAAAAATGAGGACCGGCCTGGGTGCCGGCATAGTCCTCTCCTCCCCAAAAGGAAGTCGGCTGAAGTACGCCCTACAGATCCGCTTCGCCGCCTCCAACAACATGGCCGAGTATGAGGCCATCATCCACGGCCTCCGGCTCGCCAAGGAGATCGGCATCAGGCGCATCCTATGCTTCGGCGACTCCGACCTCGTGGTGCAGCACGTCTCTGGCGAATGGGACGCTAGGGACGCCAACATGGCCAGCTACTGCTTCCTCGTACAGCAACTCACTGGCTTCTTCGAGGGCTGTGAGTTCCACCACATCCCGCGGGTGGATAACGAGGCGATCGACACGCTGGCAAAGATCGGCTCCACCCGGCAGACCATCCCTGTCGACGTCTCCCTCGAGCGGCTGCTCAAACCATCAATCAAGCCTTACCCAGAGTCGGAGTCCATCTTCGTACCGGCCGACGTTGCCGGCCCATCGGCGGCTCCGGCTACTCCCTTGGCATCTCCGCCACTGGCTCCTCCCACCCCGGCTGCCTTACCGGTGCCGGCTCAGCCGGTCGAGTCAGCTGCATTCGAGGTAGCCGGCTCCGACGCCATGGCACTCATGATGGCAGTCGACGCCCCTCCTGCCGTCCCCAACTCGGGGACTGATCACCCAGGCCCAGGGGCTCCCGAGCCGGCCCCTGTCTCGGCTCCCTCGTGGGCCCAGTCCATCTTGGCTTTCCTTCTGTGTGGCGAGCTCCCTCCGGATGAGGCCACAGCGAGACAAATCCAGCGTCGGGCCTCGGCCTACAACATCATCAATCGCGAGCTCATCCACCGCAGCACCACCGGCGTCGTTCAACGGTTTGTCAAGTCGGAAAAGGGCCAGGAGATCCTCCTCGACATCCACCAGGGTGAGTGCGGGCATCACGCCGCCTCTAGAACCCTGGTGGACAAGGCTTTCCGCCATGGTTTCTACTGGCTGACTGCCTTGGAGGAGGCCAAGAATTGGTCGACGAGTGCGAAGGCTACCAGCGCTTCAGCATGCAAAGCCACCTGCCGGCTTCGGCCCTCAAGACCATCCCCCTCTCGTGGCCCTTCGCCGTCTGGGGGCTGGACATGGTGGGACCCTTCAAACAGCATGAGGCGGCATGAACATCTGCTGGTGGCCGTCGATAAATTCACCAAGTGGATCGAGGCCAGGCCGATCAAGAAGTTGGGCGGCCCCACAGCCGTTCAGTTCATCGATGACATCACGGTTCGTTATGGCGTCCCCCACAGCATCATCACCGACAATGGCACGAACTTCGCCAAGGGCGCGCTGGCGCATTTTTGCTCCAATCAGGGCATCCAGCTCGACATGGCATCTGTCGCTCATCCACAGTCAAACGGCCAAGTCGAGAGGGCGAACGGCCTAATCCTATCCGGCATCAAGCCCCGGCTCATAACGCCGCTGGTGAGGTCAGTTGGTTGCTGGGTCGACAAGCTGTCGTCTGTCCTTTGGAGCCTTAGGACCACTCCCAACCAATCAACCGCCTACACACCCTTCTTCCTTGTGTACAGGCCTGAGGCGATCATTCCCACCGACATCGAGTTTGACTCGCCTCGGGTCGCCCTATACACGGAGAAGGATGCAAAGGAGGCGAGAGAAGACAGCGTCGACCTACTCGAAGAAGCCCGCGACCTGGCCTTGAGCCGGATGGCCATCTATCAGCATAAGCTCCAGCACTCTCACAGCAAGTGGATCCGGCCACTCTCCTTCCGCGAAGGGGGACTGGTGCTCAGGCGGATCTAGCGGACAGCCGGCCAGCACAAGTTGTCCTCCCCATGGGAGGGCCCGTTCAACGTCAGCAAGGCGCTGCACAACAACGCGTACTACCTAATAGATGCCTAGAAGCCGCAGAAGCGCAAGAGAGACGCCTCCGGCAAGGAGACCGAGCACCCGTGAAACGCGGTGCTCCTCCATCCGTTTTACTGCTGAAAAAACCAGTGTATCTATGTATCTTCCCCTCTTCGGAGCCTATTAATGCCATGGGTGCCCCAGGCCGGCTCTTCGGGCATGCCCTTTCCGTTTCCATTCAAGGTTTCATCACTCACCGGCTCCCGAACCCGGCTCCCCAGCCCGGGGGCTCTCCGGCTGGTCCTAGGCCGCATCCCTCGAAACCGACCAAGTAGTGTGAGCTAAACGAGCCCTCCCACCCCTCCTAGCTATAGGCCGGCTCCCGGCTGCCGACTGACGGGGCCTCGGGGCGGCAAAACTTAGCGCACACGAAAAATCGATCGCAAGGGGCTTGACGGCTAGGTCCAGCAGGACCCCGTCCTCGCCTCTGCCACTCAACTTACCCAAAAGTCCCTCATGGTTCCTAAGTTCAGAACCGGCTCCCTCGAGGTGGATGCCCTGACCTAGCTATAGACCGGCTCACGGCTGTCGATCTGGCGGGCCCGAAACCAAAGGGGAAAAGGGACCGTGTGGACGGAACCAAGGGGGCAAAAAAGGGATAAGGACGAGTTGGCACGCACAATAAACAAGCTCATCGGGCATTCAAAACACAAGTTAAAAATAGTAAAGGCACATGGCACACGTTTAGTACAATACACCCCCGGTGGGTGGACTTGAGTCTAACATGCAGACAAAACAAAAGACAAGTAAAGACACCCAGGGGCTCAGGCTACCAGCGTGTCACCAGCCGGCACGCCACCAGCCGACTCGATGTTCAGCCCGGAGGTGGTCGCTGCCTTCAGGTCGGCCTCCATGGCCTTCGGGGCAGCCTCCATGGTCCCAGCCGTCTTGCCGCCACTATCAGTGCTAGAGTCGGTGCTCTCATCGGTGACCTCCTCGTCGTCCGAACCTTGGGGGTTGCCGAAGGAGTCCTTGGCTACCGGCTCGCCATCCTCGCCAAGGGCTGGCAGGATCTCGTTCGGGTCGACGTACGTGGTGAGCTCGTTGGCCCAACGGACGAGGACGGGCTTGCATGTCGCCCGCTCTTTGGACGGCTCGTCCCGCATGGTGGCCAGCCGGTCTAGGTCGACACTGCGGTACCATGACATGACGAACCGGAGTGCCATCTGCGAGCCGGCTCGAGCCGCTGATGCCTTCCAGACCTCGAGATGGGCCATGGCGTTCTCTAGCCACAAGGCCACGTGGCTCTCCGGAGCCCCATGATCTGGCCACAAGGCGGCGATGACCTCCTTGCCGGCCGTGTTCAGCCGCTCCACGCTCTGCTCGAGGTGGATCAGCCGGTTTTCTATGGCCAGCTCGAGCTCTGCCATGTCCCAAGCGGCATCCCCCTCGATGTTGTGCCCGCGCCCCCGAAAATATTCCCGGTGCTCCTCGACGGCACGCTTAGCGTGGCGCTGGGTTTCCGGGAAGCGTCCTAAAGAAGAAAGGGAAGAATAAGAAGGCAACTCAAGGACAAGAAGAAAGCAGCCGACTGAAAAAGAAAAACTAATACTTACGTTCGAAGGAGTCGTCCAGCTCGATGGCAAAGTGGAGCGAC
This sequence comes from Hordeum marinum, assembly GCA_022496015.1. Lineage (NCBI taxonomy): Eukaryota > Viridiplantae > Streptophyta > Magnoliopsida > Poales > Poaceae > Hordeum > Hordeum marinum. The sequence goes on along the minus strand of CM039677.1, from coordinate 383,588,843 downwards.
GAGACCCGCTCCGACACCAGCGTCGCCTCTGCCTCGGCGAGGGAAACCCTATGCTCCTCGAGCGTCCTCTCGAGGCGGGTCACCTTGTTTTGGAGGGCGGCGGTCCGTTGGCCGGTGCCAGCCGCTTCCTTGATGGCCTTCTCCTTGGTCATCACCTCCCACACCACGTCGGCTATCATGCCCAAGATGCGCGTCTATCCATATTAAGGCACGGGGGCCTCGACAAGGGATAGGGGCACATCTCGACGTTCGCAAGTACAACATCATTACATCATACATTTAGGAAGAGAGGAGTATATGAGTTGGATTACACTCGCCACATGCTAAATTACAATTCCACGCAAGAGTTCAAACATCAATCCAAAGACAGGGTCCGACTACGGACGAAAACAAACAATAAAAGAAGATGCAATAATACTATCTTGCTAGCCCCGAAGATCATGACCACGGTCCTCTACTCATCTGGATAAGTCACGTACATCCTGCCACGTTCCTCGTCATACTCCCATCGGAGCTGCGTCACATCATCCGGCACGAACTCATCTATACATGTACCTGGATTGTTGTAGTAATCTGTGAGCCACGAGGACTCAGCAATCATGCGCCCGGGTACTGAGACTATTCAAGCTCATGGGTTGGGAAGGGGGTATGTGTTTAGTTTGTAGTAGCACTAAGCATTTATGGTGGCTAATATTACAAAAAACATGAAAGTAAATATGTGGCATGCGATAAACGATCGAATCTAGAATGACCTCTATGAGATCCTGAACACCTCGAGATAGCCCAAAGAAAGTCAGAGCCCCTCACGCAAGACACTCGATAAAGGTAAAACAAATCCAGCAAGACCACTCGACGTGTCGACGAACCCGATAAGAGCCGCGTATCTCGTTCTCAGGACACGACAGATAAGCACAGCGTACAGTGGCCTGATTGAAATCTCCCAAGTTGCCCCAAATTGGCCCCGCACATGGCTCTAGTTTGGACCAAAACTCATGAGGAGCACTGGCCCGGGGGTTGATTAATTATCCACGGGGTTGCAAAGCCCTATGCAAATTTTATTAAGTTGTTTAGCAAATGTAGTACCAAAGTTGGGTCTTGCCAGACAAGTTTTAATCTTAACCGAATAAACAAGGGGGTCCTCATAAAAATCCCGAGCATGTTAGCAGCGCAAAGTATGGAAACATAACACCGGTAACAAGAAACGATGGCGGTAACAGCGGAACAAAACACCTAGCAAAAGGCCAAGCCTTCCACCAATACCATATGTATATATGCATTAAAGTAAATAACACATAATATTGTGATAAGCCAAAAATCCATGTTATCACATGGAAACAATCTGCACCTGCAACTAGAACGCTATAAGAGGGACTCCACGGCGGTAACTTAGCCAAACAACAGTTGCTAGGATGTGGAGGGGTTAGAGGCTATCATGGCAATTAGGAGGCTTGACATTCAAGTGGTAGGTAGCTCAAAAGTAATGATAAGATCGAGACAACTAGCAAGCGAAAATAGTATTGGGATCCGGGTACGATCAGCTTGCCTGTTGGTTCTTCAGAGGGACAAGCAGCGGGATCCTCGTAGTGGTACTCTCCTGGATCTTCGTACTCAGATTCAACATTTGCGTCTACCCAAAAGAAACAACAAGAATAAACAAGCAACCAAGGTGCAATGCACAAGCAAACATGATGCATGGTTTATGTGAAGAATTTAGCAAGGCAATCCTATCTAGTCAAGTTTCAAGTGCAATAGATTAGTTAATTATGATTCTGGACAGAACCTCATATTGAGTTATTTGAACATGCATGAACATGGCAAATATGTATGCATCATGCAAAAACAAAACAAATGCATATGTAGAACGTAAGAAACGGAGTTACGGTTCTCATGCTACGCTCACGGCAAGATATGAAGGCAAAACACAAGAAAAGAAGGCCTTGGGCAATTCCTTGGCATTCCAAGGTAGCCACCGGTTAGGAAACGAAAAACCAACCACAATACAGCCAAAGATCAAGCAATTTCATGGAGTATAGCTCCCAGAAGTCACAAAACACTAAAACAAACAATCTGCCACAAAACAGCAACATAGCAACTTACACAGCCAATAACTAGAGCTACAGGAAGTCTCTAGCCACAACCAAGGCATTGACATAAACTATATAACATGCTTAACAACTTATCCAACTACACAATCTGCAATGGAGGCACACATCAATAAGCATGAAGCCCACAAGTTGGCATGATGAAAAAGAATTCTGGGACTTGGTGAAAATAACAGTTTTCTAGAATCTGAGTTAAGCTGATGGCAAGTTGACAGCAGAAACTAATGGTGATAGAGACCACCTCATGGCACGAAAATGAACAGGATGATAGAAGTCACCATCTACTCCAAATTACTTGCACTGGGCCTTAGCTAATTCACAACATATCACAAGATAGCACCCACTCTTCATGGCATAAAAATATTACCAGATTCCCAGACTTAGAAATTTTTAACATGTTTGAAAACAGCAGCATTTTTATTGACTACTTTAGAGCATGGTACCCACTCATTTGCAAGTTTATCGTGAAAAGGATAAATACCATGGCATTCTACTTATCAAAGACTACCATATTCATGTTGGCATAAACATCATAGCATGCATGGATTAAATACAACAAAAGTGACAAAATGGCACCTTGAGACAAAATGACATTTGGTCACACTTGCTCAAATGCACAAACAAGTCACACCAATGGATTCCTTGTGTGATTCTACCCCAAATTCATTTATCATACCCCTATATACTCATGGAGCATCATGACAAAATACTACATAGCAAAATGCCCTCAATTCCTATAAGTGAAAAGTTACCTAAAATGCACATGAGCATAAATGATCATATCCAGATTTAGAAATAATTCTATAAATGGAATACCTATTAAAACAATTAAAACAACAAAACACACAATAAAATATAGTGTATGACAAGTGGGGCATGGGCCCACTTGTCATACACACACTAACACACACACTACACACACACTACACTACGGATCTAGTGCTACACCAGATCCACACACACTCACACACACAAGAACACACACACACACTCTGCATAGCCACACACATATCCACACACAGCCACACCGGATCTGCATCACACTCACACAGCACACCGGATCCGGTCCTCACACCAAATCCCGAACAAACTACACAGCCAGATCCAATCGAAAAAAGGAAAAAAACAGGGGAAGCGGGATTCAAACCCCAGACCTCTCGGTCATTTTCCCCAAGCACTACCACTGTGCCACGGCTCAACGTCTACACAGAAGGAGGAGGAGCGCACCTAGTACTAACATGGATCCACTAACACTGACGAAACTGACGAAGCGCACACATGATGGCGACGACAGAGCACCACGATGGCGACCAAATCCGGAGATTGAGGGGGCTAGCAGAGCGAAAGAAGGGATGCGGGGCACGCGGGGGTACAGGAACTCCATTCCCGTACTCAAACGCGGAGGGGGGTACCGGCACCAAAGCCCCTCGACCTCGAGCAGAGCTCTCTATCAACAATGGCATGGCACGGCGACGCAAGACGGCAACAGGAGGGGGATCGCGGCGGCTCACCGAGGGGAGACGACGGCGACTCGGACGTGACGAAAAGGAGGAAGAGGCGAAGACGTGGCAGCGACAAAGGGGAAGAAGACCGGCGGCGACCTTCGGGAGCGCGGCGACGAGGAGGAAGAAGCCGACGCCTTGGAGCTTCCCGTGGCACCCTAACACCGGGAACGGGATGTGAGGACGATCCGTCGCCGCCACAACATGTGGGACGCAGAGGAGACCCACCGGAGACGCGAGGAGGACAGCGACGACGACCAGCGACCTCACTGCCCTCTCTTATTTCTCTTTGAGGCTTACCTGCCAGAGGGGGAAGAGAAGGGGAGAAGGAGGAGAAGGGGAGCGGCGGCGGCGCGAGGAGCAAGAGAAAACCCTAGGGGGTCGGCACGGATGCCGAGGGGGGCTAAATAGCTCGGGGCTCACGGCGACACGACGGAGGAAGGACACGGCAGCGACGCGCACTACTCTCTCTCACTCTAAACCTGAGGAAAAGAGGGGTAACGGAGCAGGTGGCCGTTTTCGCGCGGGTGGGCTGGCTTCGGCGCACTAGCTGGGCCGCCAAGGCAGGAAGGCCCAGCTCCCTCTCTCTCAGAAAAACAAAACAGCAGGTTTTCCCTTAACATAAAACAACCACACAAATAAAACCCGAGAGGAAAATAAAAGGATTTGCTAGAACAAAAAAACTTGGCAAGAAATAAAAGGTGAGCTATTTAATAAAATTAACAAGGGATTTTTAGAACAAGTATTTTTATTACCTTACAGAAAACAGATCCTCTGTTATTTAAAACCCCAACATCATATGGGTCAACACCTCAAAGGAACAGCACACACAGGCTTAAAATAATATTGGCTACCTCCTGAATATTTTTAACAGATTTTTAAAACAAATTAATTCTGTTGATTAATGCAATGGGAATAAAAGAGTATAGGTATGGTTTGTTTGAAACAATAAGAGAGGGGTGAAGGAGTTGATCCACTCAAGCACACACCTCCACAAGAACACTCCCACAACATAACAAGGTCACAAGAAGCACACCACAAAAACAATATGCAAAATTTGATGATGAAATGTTATGATGCATGATGCAAGAATGCATGAGACAATGACATGGCAATGAGAAACTCAAATACACTCATCACATGACACAAGATCCATATAGGTTACATGCCATAAAAGGTAGGGGCAGCACTTGGGCTGTCACAACTCTCCCACACTAGAAGAGGATCTTGACCCGAGATCTAGGAACGAAAGAACTCTGGAAATTCGGAATGGAGAAGGTCCTCACGTTCCGAAGTAGCTTCTTTGTCAGAATGATGAGACCACTTCACCTTGAGAAACTTGATAGATTTTTTGTGAGTCTTACGCCCAGTTTCTTCGAGAATAGCCATTGGATGCTCACGATAAGAGAGGTCTTCTTGGAGATCAATGTTTTGGAGGTCAATGGTGCGCTCGGGAGTCTTGAAGCTCCTCCGGAGCTGAGAGACATGGAAGACATCATGCACATTTGAGAAGTTTGGAGGAAGCTCTAGTTGATATGCAAGTTCACCTCTCTTGCCAACATCTTTGAAAGGACCAACAAAGCGAGGAGCTAGCTTCCCTTTAATTCCAAACTGCTAATAGCCCTTCATGGGAGAGACTCTGAGATAGGCTAGATCATCAACTTGAAAGGAAACATCCCGATGTTTGTTATCGTAATAACTCTTCTGTCGGGATTGAGCTGCTTTGAGGTTCTCACGAATGACATGGCACATCTCTTCTGCTGTGGTGATCATGTCATTGCCCAAAATCTGACGCTCACCGGTTTCCGACCAGTTAAGCGAGGTACAACACTTCCTACCGTAGAGAATCTCGAAAGGGGCCTTGCCTGAGCTAGCCTTAAAGCTATTGTTGTATGAAAATTCAGCGTATGGAAGGCAGTCTTCCCATTTCATGCCGAATGAAATCACACAGTCTCTCAGCATATCTTCAAGGATTTGATTGACTCTCTCAACTTCACCACTTGTCTGCAGATGGAATTCAATGCTGAAACGGATCTTGGTACCCATAGCAGTTTGGAAGGACTCCAAAACTTGGAAGTAAAGAGGCTTCCACAATCAGATGAGATGAGCTGAGGAATACCATGCAAAGAAACTATCCTTGACGTATACAACTCTGCTAGCTGAGCTGCCGAGATAGATTCTTTGACCGGAAGGAAATGAGCAACTTTGGTCAGCTTGTCGATAACCACAAAGATGGCATTGTTGCCTCTCTTGGATTTGGGAAACCCAGTGATGAAATCCATCTCCACATGATCGACTTTCCACTCTGGGATAGGCAAAGGCTGAAGAAGACCTGCTGGACATTGATGCTCCGCCTTCACTCTACGACAAACATCACACTCGTTCACGAACTGAGCAATTTCACATTTCATGCGAGTCCACCAGAAGGTTTGCTTGAGATCCTGACACATCTTGGAACTGCCTGGATGAATGGATACAAGAGAATTGTGTGCTTCGTCCATGATAACCTTCCTGAGATCACCTTTTGTAACCACCAGACGATCCTCAAAGAACAACATGTCTTTGTCATCAACTCGAAATCACTTATACTTCAGAATGCCCTTGGCCACACCTTTCTTCACTTTCTTCACCATTGCGTCAAGAAGTTGCGCTTGGTGAACCTGATCTTCTAGAGTCGGAGAGACTTGAATATTAGCAAGAAATCCTTGCGGAATCATTTGAAGGTTGAGCTTGCGAAAGGCTTCACAAAGCTCGGATTGAAGAGGCTTTAGAATGAGACTGTTGCAGTACGCCTTTCGGCTGAGCGTGCCTGCAATGACATTTGCTTTTCCAGGAGTATACTCAATGCTTGGATTGAAGTCCTCTAGCATTTCCACCCAACGAGACTGTCAAAGATTAAGATTGGGTTGAGTGAAAATGTACTTCAAGCTCTTGTGATCAGTGTACACCTCAACCGGTCTACCCAACAACAAATGCCTCCAAGTCATTAGAGCATGCACAACTGCCACCAACTCGATATCATGAGTGGGGTAGTTCTTTTTGGCAGGCTTCAACTGACGCGAGGTATAAGCAACAATCTTCTTATCTTGCATGAGAACACCACCAAGACCTTGGAGAGAAGCATCACAGAAAACTTGGAAAGGCTTTCACTGCTCAGGAGGAACAAGAACTAGAGCTGAAGTCAGTCTCTGCTTGAGCGTATTGAACACCACATCACACTCAGGAGACCAAACATACTTGACATTCTTCTGGAGGAGATTAGACAGATTCTTAGCAATTTGAGAGAAGTTCTCCACGAATCTTCTGCAATAACTAGCAAGCCCGAGGAAGCACTGAAGCTGCTTCACATTCTGAGGAGGCTCCCACTTCAAGATTTCCTCAACTTTCTGAGGGTGCACTTTAATTCCCTCGGCAGAGATCACATGCCCAAGGTATACCACTTCATTGAGCCAAAACTCACACTTGGAAAACTTGGCATAGAATCGATGCTCTCTTAACTTGTCAAGCACAAGCCTGAGATGCTCTGCATGCTCATCTTTTGTATCCGAGAACACAAGGATATCATCCAAATAGACCAAGACGAACTCATTCTTGAAAGGAGAGAAGATGAAGTTCATCATTCTTGAGAAGGTTGGAGGAGCATTTGCAAGACCAAACGGCATGACGGTGTACTCATAAGAGACAAAACTCATCCTAAAAGCGGTCTTTGGGATATCTTCTTCGCGAATACGAATATGATGATAGCCCATGCGAAGATCAAGCTTCAAGAAAACCTTGGCACCTTTCAGTTGTTCAAACAACTCATTAATGCTGGGGAGTGGGTACTTGTTTCTGATTGTCTTCTTGTTCAGTGGATGGTAATCGACACAAAGCCGGTCTGTGTCATCCTTCTTCTTGACAAACAAAACACCACAACCCCATGGAGAAGAACTTGGTCTAATCACACCCAGACATTCTTGTTCATCTAGCTGCTTCTTCAACTCTTTCAGATCTTCGGGGCCAAGTTTATAAGGGCGCTTGCAAATCGGTTCAGTTCCGGGCTCGAGGTCAATCATGAACTCGACTGGCCGGTGTGGAGGCATTCCTGGCAATTCTTCTGGAAAGACATCTTCATACTCACAAACCACCGGAATTTGAGAAATAGCCCAGATTTCACCCTTCTCATTAAGAGCAAAGAGACGGATTGTGTCATTGTGAGCCGCGAAAATAATCACATCTTCTAAAGGATGAGTTAGCTTGACTTCTTTTGCTTTACAATCAATATAAGCCTTATTCATAGCCAGGAAGTCCATGCCCAAAATGAGATCAATATCGGAATTACCGAGACAATAGGAGAAGCCAGAAAAGAATAATTGCCCATCTTGATAGAAACATCCGGAACCAAGCAATTGGAATTCATTAACTTCCCAGGAGACACCACTAACACAGGTCTAAGGAGATCTTGACATGCAAACTCATGCATTGCAGAGATTGACCGGGACATGAAACAATGCGATGCACCAGTATCAAACAAAAGTTTAGCGGGAATAGAGTTAACTGAGATATTACCCATGATCACTTGAGAAGAATCCTCTGCCTCTGCTATATTCACCATATTCACCCTTGCTGACTTGGGATTATGATTCACCATTGAATTGCCTGGAGGCCTGACTGGAGGAGGAGGCGGAAGACGCCGCTGGTTGTACTTGTTTGAGTAGTGACCCTTCTGACCACAGTTGTGACAAGTAACCTCAGATAGCGGACAAAAGTTTCCTGGAGGTGGAACAAAATCTGCCTTGGACGCCTGGGGTCTCTGCTAATATCCTGGGTTGGGTGGGTGGGAAGAACCACGGCCACCGAACTGCTTCTACTGCTAAGGAGGGCGAAACAGAGGAGGATTTGGCACCCAATATTTCTGTTGCTTAGGAACCATCTGAGAGCTGGAAGAAGAAGAATATGAATCCCTTGAACGCTTCCTTGAGTTCTCCAGCTTGAGCTGAGTTGCCTCGACCTTGAAAGCCATGTTGTAGAACTGATCAAACTCACAAGGCTCTTGAAGGACTAGACCTGGCAGAAGCTCATCCTTGAGACCGCCTCTGAACTGATAGACCATCACCTTGTCATCTGGAACATCTTGCTTAGCATAGCGGGCCAAATTCTAGAACTCGATGTTGTACTGATAGACAGACTTCCTTCCCTGCTTCAGGTGCCTGAACTTCTCACGCATCTCCTCGACAAAGCTTGTCGGAATGTAATGGGCCCTGAAGTCATGACAGAAATCGTCCCAAGTAACAACACGATCGCCCCTGGAATCCTTGTACTGCTGCCACAAATCAGCTGCCTGACCCTTGAGCTGGAACGATGCAAATCTGACAAAGTCCTCTGGTTTGACATTGTTGCACTCAAAATGCTTACTCATGTCACGGAGCCAATCATCAGCATCAAAAGGCTGCTCACAATAGGTGAAAGACTTAGGCTGGTTGGCAAGGAACTGGTTGAGCGTTGCAAACTGAGGTTGATTCTGAAAATTCCGTTGAAAGCCTTGCTGACCCTGATCTCTTTCTTTCAATAGCCTGTGCAACATCTGAGTGTTCGCATTGGTTGCATCCATCACAACTTGCCAAGCTTCTGGATGAGGAGGAGGCGGTGGCGAGGGTGGTGGAACATCAGCCTGCTCTTCACCATGACCCGGATTCCCGCGAGTTGGTGGAGCCATCCTGAAGATGGACAAGAACATCAGCACCTCATTGATAAGATGAATTCATAGCTAAATCAAATGCTTGAAAGAATTCACAAATAACATCATAGACTTTCTACTGAAAAATTGGTAAGAATGCTTTCTTCAGTTTTGTGATAACATCATCAGATATTAGAAGCCACTTGCAATAACACAAAAGTATTGAGCTAACTCCTCGGAACAAATATATATGCCCACATACATCTAAAGAAGATGATCCTAGATAACTACAAGAGTTCACACCTAAGAACTTCCGAAAACTTTCTAGTTATGCAAGCCAGTGGGAGGATACAAGGAGGAAATATCTCACACAACTAGCAAACCTACACCCCAATTGTATCCATCCTTCAACACATAACCAGAGGCTTTCGCAAATTCATCTAACTCGAATCCTCGAAAGCACAATGATACTAAACCATGGTGGTACCCCAGACGCCTCCCTAGTACTGGGTGACTCCGACCTTATCTCACCATGACAAGTATTGAAGTAATTCCGAACACTCTTCGTCCTGAGATATCAAGGAATCTAAATGATAATGATGTGCCAAAATTCCATGGAGCTCGACTCCCCGGAAGAAATCAAGTCACACAGGAGGCACCAAGACAGAACACCGTCACATCGGTATCATATAGACTCCAAAATACCCGCATGATCCTAAAACAATTTTGAGCGAAAGAGGAGTAGAATCAAAATTCCTAAGTCGAATACCTCACCAGAGCATAGAAGAGGAGTAAAAAGAAACCTACTCTCTGATATAACTAGACTCAAAAAAGTTTTTTACTAGACTCGACTTGGCCAAGTTCGATCAAGAAAAGGGCTCCTATGGTCGTATGGCTCTGAATACCAACTTGTTACGCCCAAGATGCGCGCCTATCCATATTAAGGCATGGGGGCCTCGACAAGGGATAGGGGCGCATCTCGACGTTCGCAAGTACAGCATCATTACATCATACATTTAGGAAGAGAGGAGTATATGAGTTGGCTTACACTCGCCACATGCTAAATTACAATTCCACGCAAGAGTTCAAACATCAATCCAAATACAGGGTCCGGCTACGGACGAAAACAAACGATAAAAGAAGATGCAATGATACTATCTTGCTAGCCCCGAAGATCACGACCATGGTCCTCTAATCATCTGGATAAGTCACGTACATCCTGTCGTGTTCCTCGCCATACTCCCACTGGAGCTACGTCACATCATCTGGCACGAACTCATCTGTATCTGTACCTGGATTGTTGTAGTAATCTGTGAGCCACGAGGACTCAGCAATCTCACGCCCGGGTACCGAGACTATTCAAGCTCATGGGTTGGGAAGGGGGTATGTGTTTAGTTTGCAGCAGCACTAAGCATTTATGGTGGCTAATCTTACGAAAAACATGAAAGTAAATATGTGGTCTATGATAAACGATCGAATCTAGAATGACCTATATGAGATCCTGAACACCTGCTTACATCAATGACAACCCCACCGTGTTCTCTCTCGGTTCATGTTCACGAGCAGAGATGATCACTGTTACTCACATAGTTGGTGTATTTTATTAGCGCAAAGTATGGAAACATAACACCGATAACAAGAAACGATGGCGGTAACAGCGGAACAAAACACCTAGCAAAAGGCCAAGCCTTCCACCAATACCAGATGTATATCTGCATTACATTAAATAACACATAATATTGTGATAAGCCAAAAATCCATGTTATCACATGGAAACAATCTGCACCTGCAACTAGAACGCTATAAGAGGGGTTGCGCAGTGGTAACTTAGCCAAACAACAGTTGCTAGGATGTGGAGGGGTTAGAGGCTATCATGGCAATTAGGAGGCTTGACATTCAAGTGGTAGGTAGCGCAAAAGTAATGATAAGAGCGAGACAACTAGCAAGCGAAAATAGTATCGGGATCCGGGTACGATCATCTTGCCTATTGGTTCTTCAGAGGGACAAGCAGCGGGATCCTCGTAGTGGTACTCTCCTAGATCTTCGTACTCAGGTTCAACATCCGCGTCTACCCAAAAGAAATAGCAAGAATAAACAAACAACCAAGGTGCAATGCACAAGCAAACATGATGCATGGTTTATGTGAAGAATTTAGCAAGGCAATCCTATCTAGTCAAGTTTCAAGTGCAATAGATTAGTTAATTATGATTTTGGACAGAACCTCATATTGAGTTATTTGAACATGCATGAACATGGCAAATATGTATGCATCATGCAAAAACGAAACAAATGCATATGTAGAACGTAAGAAACGGAGTTACGGTTCTCATGCCTCACGGCAAGATACAAAGGCAAAACACAAGATAAGAAGGCCATGGGCTATTCCTTGGCATTCCAAGGTAGCCACTGGTTAGGAAACGAAAAACCAACCACAATAGAGCCAAAGATCAAGCAATTTCATGGAGTATAGCTCCCAGAAGTCACAAAACATTAAAACAAACAATCTGCCACAAAACAGCAACATAGCAACTTACACAGCCAATAACTAGAGCTACAGGAAGTCTCTAGACACAAACAAGGCATTGACAAAAACTATATAACATTCTTAACAACTTATCCAACTACACAATCTGCAATGGAGGCACACATCAATAAGCATGAAGCCCACAAGTTGGCATGATGAAACAGAATTTTGGGACTTGGTGAAAATAACAGTTTTCTAGAATCTGAGTTAAGTTGATGGCAAGTTGATAGCAGAAACTAATGGTGATAGAGACCACCTCATGGCACGAAAATTAACAGGATGATGGAAGTCAACATCTACTCCAAATTACTTGCACTGGGCCTTAGCTAATTCACAACATATCACAAGATAGCACCCAATCTTCATGGCATAAAAATATTACCAGATTCCCAGACTTAGAAATTTTTAACATGTTTGAAAACAGCAGCATTTTTATTGACTACTTTAGAGCATGGTTCCCACGCATTTGCAAGTTTATCGTGAAAAAGATAAATACCATGACATTCTACTCATCAAAGACTACCATATTCATGTTGGCACAAACATCATAGCATGCATGGATTAAATACAACAAAAGTGACAAAATGGCACCTTGAGACAAAATGACATTTGGTCACACTTGCTCAAATGCACAAACAAGTCACACCAATGGATTCCTTGTGTGATTCTACCCCAAATTCATTTATCATACCCCTATATACTCATGGAGCATCATGACAAAATACTACATAGCAAAATTCCCTCAATTCCTATAAGTGAAAAGTTACCTAAAATGCACATGAGCATAAATGATCATATCCAGATTTAGAAATAATTCTATAAATTGAATACCTATTAAAACAATTAAAACAACAAACACACAATAAAATATAGTGTATGACAAGTGGGGCATGGGCCCACTTGTCATACACACACTAACACACACACTACACACACACAACACAGCACACACACTACACTACGGATCTAATGCTACACCAGATCCACACACACTCACACACACAAGCACACACACACACACACTCTGCACAGCCACACACATATCCACACACATCCACATGGATCTGCATCACACACGCACAGCACACCGGATCCAGTCCTCACACTGAATCTCGAAGACACTACACAGGTAGATCCAATCAAAAAAAGGAAAAAAAAACAAGGGAAGCGGGATTCAAACCCTAGACCTCTCAGTCATTTTATCCAAGCGCTACCACTGTGCCATGGCTCGGCGTCTGCATAGAAGGAGGAGGAGCGCACCTAGCACTAACATGCATCCACTAACACTGACGAAACTGACGAAGCGCACACCTGACGGCGGTGACAGAGGACCACGACGGCGACCAAATCCGGTGATTGAGGGGGCTAGCGGAGCGACAGAAGGGACGTGGGGCACGTGGGGAGTACAGAACTCCATTCCCGCACTCAAACACGGAGAGGGGGTACCAGCAACAGAGCCCCTCGAGCTCAAGCAGAGCTCTCTGTCAACGATGGCGATGGCACGGCGATGCAAGACGGCAACAGGAGGGCGGATCGCAACGGCTCACCGAGGGGAGACGACGGCAACTCGGATGCGGCGAAGAGGAGGAAGAGGTGAAGACACAGTGGCAATGAAGGGGAAGAAGACCGGCGGCAACCTTTGGGAGCGTGGCGATGAGGAGGAAGAAGCTGATGCCTTGGAGCTTCCCATGGCACCCTAACACAGAGAACGGGACGCGGGGACGATCCGCAGCCGCCACGACATGTTGGGCGCAGAGGAGACCCACTGGAGACACGAGGAGGACGACAAAAATGGCCAGCGACCTCACTGCCTTCTCTGAATTCTCTCTGAGGCTTACCTGATAGAGGGAGAAGAGAATGGGAGAAGGAGGAGAAGGGGAGCGGCGGCGGCGTGAGGAGGAAGAGAAAACCCTAGGGGGTCGACACGGACGCCGAGGTGGGCTAAATAGCTCGGGGTTGACGGCGACACGACGGAGGAAGGACACGGCGGCAACGCACACTGCTCTCTCTCACTCTGAACCTGACGGAAAGAGGGGAGACAGAGCAGGTGGCCATTTTCGCGCAGGTGGGCCGGCTTCGGCGCACTAGCTGGGCCGCTAGGGAAGGAAGGCCCTGCTCCCTCTCTCTCAGAAAAACAAAACAACAGGTTTTCCCTTAACATAAAACAACCACACAAATAAAACTCCATAGGAAAATAAAAGGATTTTCCAGAACAAAAATTACCTTGGCAAGAAATAAAAGGTGAGATATTTAATAAAATTAACAAAGGATTTTTAGAACAAGTATTTTTATTACCTTAAAAGAAAACATCTCCTCTGTTATTTGAAACCCCAACATCATATGGGTCAACACCTCAAAAGAACAACACACACAGGCTTAAAATAATATTGGCTACCTCCTGAATATTTTTAATAGAATTTTAAAACAAATTAATTTTGTTGATTAATGCAATGGGAATAAAAGAGTATAGGAATGGTTTGTTTGAAACAATAAGAGAGGGGGGAAGGAGTTGATCCACTCAAGCACACACCTCCACAAGAACACTCCCACAACACAACAAGGTCACAAGAAGCACACCACAAAAACAATATGCAAGATTTGATGATGAAATGCTATGATGCATTATGCAGGAATGCATGAGACAATGACATGGTAATGAGAAACTCAAATACACTCATCACATGGCACAAGATCCACATAGGTTACATGCCATAAAAGGTAGGGGCAGCACTTGGGCTGTCACATCGGCTCAGGCGGTCTTGAGCCGCCTGCCCATCCACCAACAGGACGCCCAGCCGGTCCCTCTCCTGGGTGACTGCTTGGACGCTCTGCGCCAGCCGGTCCCGCTCGGAGACCGCCCCGGCTTTCTCCTCCCGGAGGGTGGTCAGCTCCCCTATGAAGCAAAACCAGCGTCATCTAGACATTCCAGGCCCGGCCCGGCTACCTAGCAGCCGGCCCGGCTCCCGGGGGCTACGCACCCCCACAAGACCAAACATACCTCACACCCTTGCCAGCTCCTCCTCCAACCGGTAGATGCCATGCTTGCCACAGTTGTGGATGGCGACCGCCTCGTCGAACAGCTCCTGCCGTTGGGCATTCACCGCCTGCCACAAGAGGCCAAAATCAGAATGCGCACAAGGAGATCTGGCCCGGCTGCCCCACAACCGGTCAGCTGGCCCGCATCTCGGGGGCTACACCCAATGGGTGCACAAACACAGGCGAAGCTTACCTCCATGCGCCGCAGGGTGTTGTCGGCCGCCTCCGCAAACTGGGTCAGCTCCTGTAGGCATCGCTCCAGGATGCTCCCTAGCTCCCCGAGCTCGGGGACCGGGCCACGTGCCGAGGGAGCCGGGAGGGTAGGGATGCGCGCTAACGCCTCCTAGTCCCGGATCACGTCCAGCATGGACCTCCGGGTCCGTCTATCCTCACCACACATCCCGATGTTCTTCACGGTGCTGGCTGCCAAGGGAGGATTGATAACGGCGAGGGCACGGGAATCGGCCCCAGTTGCCCCTCGCTCGGCGCTGGTGCCGCCTCCTCCTCCTACCGGCTCGGCACGACGATCACGATGGACGGTGCCTCCATCTCCATGGCCGACGCCTCCGGAGCCACCGGGACCTCCGGCACGTTAACCCGGGCCGGCTCGGCCGCGGGCGGGGTCACATCCGGCACCACCGGTCGGGTCTCCTCAAGGGTCGGCTCCATAGCCCCCGCCACTGGTTGGGTCGCCTCCTCCGTAGACGAGGGCGCAGTCGGCTCCGTGGCCGCCCCTCGTGGCTTTCTTGATGGGGGCCTCGACATGCGAGTCGACTCTGCCGCCGAGTCGGACGCTCGCGCGGGGTTTGCGGACCTCCTCCGCCTCTCGCCGCTCGAGGTCCCGGAGCGCGAGTCCCTGCCTTGGGCTGCGGACTTCGAGGCCCGCAGCTCCACGAGCCTCCACTTCTCCTCGCACTGCGTGGCCGCGTGCTCGCAGGCCAGTTGGCTCGCGGCCTCCGTGGGGTCGACCCTCGGCTCCACGTCATGGATTTTGATAGGGTCTATGAAGCACATAGGGGTCAAACACCGGCCAACACACAACTTGGAAAGGGACCCACGCAAGAAGATGGTCACTTACCCAGTGACGATGTGCAGAGCTCGCCTGGCGCACGCCGGCGGCTTTAGCACGGCCACCTTCACCCTCTTACTGGCAGGTGGTGGAGCTGTCGGCTCCTCCTGAGCTCACCTCTTCCCCCGGATAGTGGGCCCTACTGTCGGGGCAGGAGCCGGCCGCTCCTCGCTTTGCCCGCGTCGGCCGTGTTGAACTAAGGGGGGAGGCGCATTCAAGATCTGAACATCATCATCATCATCGTCATCGTCATCGTCATCATCGGTCCAATTCCTGATCGTGGGGCCAGGAGGGTACTCACCGGCTGCGCTGGGCCCTCCGGATGCGCTAGTCTCTCCAGCTGCGCTAGGCCCGCCGGCTCCTGGGTCGGCCTCCTCCTGGGCCTCCCCTAAGGAATCGAGCCCCTATTCGGGTGGGACTCTCTGCTCGTAGTCCTTGGAGACGGAGTGGTCACGCTCCGCCTCGAAGATCTGGGGGTGCGGGCCATCCGGCATGTTCTATTGCATGAACAACTGCGGTCAGCACGGAAAAGTAAGATCGGGTGCCGGCTGGAGGGGTTCGAACAAGAAGGGCCGCCTTGACGGAACATACCAGGGGTGCTCGGTGGTGCCGGTCATACGGCTCATTGCCGAAGGTCCACGTCGCCGGCACCATCTTGAAGGTCGTGATGGCGTTCACCCGCTTCGCCACCTGAGCTGGCAGCCGGTAGGGGTCCCGGTGGTCGTACATGTCGCAAATCCGGTGTGGCCTCATCTGGAGAGGCAGCACCCGGTGCGTGATGAAGGCCACCACCAGATAGGAGATGACCAGCCCTTCCCCGCTCCTCATCTCCACGAGCCGTACGAGCTCTTCGAGTGCGGTTCCGCACGAGGCGGTCCCCGACCAGTTCACCCCGGAGGATTGGGCCTTGACATACTCCGGAAGCCAGATCTAATCCCGCAACGGGTCGGTGTTCTTCACGTAGAAGAATGTCCGGTGCCAGCCCTTGACGGAGTCGATGAGGCTGAAGTGCGGGAAGTGCGAACCGCGGCAACACATTGCCACGCCCCCACAGCCGAACGGCTCCTCGGCGCTTTTCAGCGCCTTGAGGTAGAACAGAGCCTTGAAGAAGTCCACGAATGGGAGCATCCCCAAGTAGCCCTCGCACAGTGTCACGAAGTCCGCAATATAGAGAATGGCATTGGGTCCGAGTTGGTGCGGTTGGAGGTCGAAGGTGTCCATCATAAGACAGAAAAGTGGCTCACCGGAAGCCCGAATCCACGGGAGAAGTGGCAGGAGAAGACGACGAACTCCCCCTCCTGTGGCTCGGGCACCACCTCATCACCCGGCGCGCGGGTGGTCACGCGCTCCGCCGATGGCAGCATGCGCGCGTGGTGGAGCTCCACGATGGTGGCCTCCGTGACCACCTAGTTGGCCCAGCTCCCCGAGCGTCCTTCGGCCATCGCGATGGCGGGGCTGCGCGGGAGGGTGTGCGAGCGGGATCGCGAGCGAGAAGAACAACGGCATGCGAGGGAGCGGAAAAGACGAAGGGAAGGAAGACAAAGGGGGGAAATGGGGTGCGTGTACTTCCGCCCTTTGACCTCCCTCCCCTTTTAAATGGGGAGGCCACGACCGGAGGACATGGGGATTAACTGCTCCCACTCCCCTAGAATCTCCGCGCGTGCATGGGCAACCTTGGTTGTAACCGCCGCGTCGGGGTGCAGAAGATCTCGGCCTGCGTCCCGAGGCCTACTAGGCTACACCCGAGGCCTAGTGGGCTAGGCCCAGGGCAACGTCTCATCTGCCCGTGTGCGCGGGACCCATGGCATCATTCCTCAACGTGTGGTGCGCTGCGGGCCGACCCGGGTCCCAGGGCGGTGCATCGGAACCCGAGGCATCGGGAGCAGTCACCGACCCGGCTGGCTGTTCGGCTCCGTGCCGGAGGCGGGTACTACGGGGGCGGAAGCCGTCGGCTCCCCTTAGTCTGGCAGACACGGGCCCCCACCGGCTTCGGGGACTACTGACGGGGTTATTACCCCTGGGTAGGCCAAAGCAACGGGGTTCTCTCCCCCGCTTCAAGGAAAAATATGTGGTCGGCTGCTTCCCGATCGGCTCACGCACGACCGGTGGGCACGTTGCCGGCTAGATCGAGGACGTTTGTCCGAGGAGCCGGCTCGGCCCTCGGCTGACTAGGCGCAGTCGGTTGCCTTCGGGCCGCCTCCTCCGTTGACCCTTGGGGCGGACAAGCTCCATCCCATCCCTCTGCACGCGGGTACGACGACAAGACGGGACCCCCACGACGGGCGCCAATGTAGCCATAGTGACTGTTGATGCGCGGGTGCGCATGGCTACAGTTCGGTCGGTCGTACCGCTGACCTTGGTCGACCGCAACCAGGCAGGGCAACAGTGTCGGCATGCCTCCGCCCACTCAATTACCTGCTCCAGCATGGCTACAGTGTAGCCGACCATACTAGAGACTTCGGGCGGCTAGCACAAGACGACATCGCCCGGGCGGCCCGTGCCGTAGTAGGTGGGCGCGGGCCAATCGCGGAGCCGGTTGGCAGGCCCCAGCAGGCGATGGGACCGCGCAGCCGGTGGACCCTACGGGTGACAAGATGGCTCAAGAGGCGGCACCCTAGCCAGCCGGGTCCCCCCCCCCATTATGTACCTTAAGAGTATTGTAAGCCAAGGAGTTGGCCTATAAAAACCCCCGAGACCCCATGCAACGGGGATGACAAGTCTCACGGACACACACACACGGGACACTTCCTACACATTCACCCTCGTAGCAGAGGAGGGCGAGCCGGCTGCTCCCTCTTCCTCCTCTAGACGACAGCTCTAGGAGCAACCTTGTAAACATACCCATCCATCAACTAGACCAAGCAGGACTAGGGGTGTTACCTCCCACGGAGAACCCAGAACCTGGGTACGTCGTGTGTCTCCATCGCTTGTGCCTAATCCCGCACCTGGAGCCCATCGGCGTCCTCCGGCCCCAAACACCTTCGATATGCCTACCCATGGCATGTGTCATGGGAAAACGATGACACTAAGCCATAGGAATCCAACCTGTAACACATCACAACACTTTGCGGCCTCACACATGGTTATCTCCATGGCTGCCACCTTACCTGTACAGGGACAGGCATACGTAACCCAGCAATGCAGGTGTCGATATCTAGCGTGTGTAGACGAGTCATAGCAAGCTACAAGGACTCCATTACGTCGTAGGACATAAATGTCATCACTTCACGTAGACGAGTCATAGCAGGCTACATGGACTCCATTACACTGCGAGACATTTCCCCGAAAGGACAGACGCAACAGCAAAGAAGGATACACGTCGGTTAATCAATGTGTCCAGAGCAGTAGCAAGCTACCAAGGCTCGGTGGAAGCACAAAGAAGCATTTCCTCGTAAAGAGTACTACTAAAGGCAGACAACTAGGTGTCAAATCCCATACATACCGTTGCACGTCACACGTACGCACAACATGCTCGATATGCATAGATACAACTATGGCATCACAACATAACCATAAAACATTACAACATTTATTTAGAAGGCTCAGAAGAACCAACACAATAAGATGTTACAAGCAGGGGTCACAAGACCCAACATTCAGAGCATTCAAACAAACAAGCGGAAGTTAAACATGTCTGGGTACAGACATCAACAAAAGTGGCTGGAGGAGCCTGAAAAGCAACAATGACCCTACCAAAGGAACCAGACCTCTGTCTGGGATTCCCAAGCTGATCCGGTCAACATCGAACTTCACGTCATAACTACCACTAATGAGACTGACGTCTCCTCTGCAAAAACGTAATTTAAGCAAACGTGAGTACAAGGGTACTCAGCAAGACTTACATCAGAACTAACTACATATGCATCAGTATCAATAAGGGGGTTGTGGAGTTTATTGCAGCAAGCCAGCTTTGACTCTTGGCTAACCTATACTACGACTACAAGTAATATCTTCGAGGTGGGATAGCGCACACGAGTCTACATATTCACCAATCAATACACCACTATGGATCCACTCTTGTCTCCCTACGAGAAGGCCATCCATAGCACTCGCTCTTATCTTGCGTATTTTAGAGTATCCTCTTCACTTGTCTATGAACCACATAAGTTCTCCAAGTAGTCCATATCCGAGGATGGGGCTATTCGAATAGATTCATAACCCTGTAGGGTGTACTTCTTCACACATGCTCCCGGCACTTATTGTCATCTGCACGAAAAAGGCACCACGGCAACCTTCAAGCAGAAGCCCAGCGAGGGAGTCGGCCATGACCGTCAATCACACAAGACCCTAGTCTAGGTTTATCGCCTATTTGAGACTGAACCCGCACGGAAGTTCAGCCGAAGTTTCCACTACGGTCTCAAACGATGTGTGCAGGGTTCCCAAGCCCACCGTTCTGGTGCCACTTGGTACACCGTGCCACTATGCCTATACCGCATCACAGCCCACCCCGTCGAGCAGTGCTATGCACAGCCACCGACACTTTTCCTACAAACACAAGAAACTAGTTGCAACTCCTGGACAGAGATCTAGGCGATTAATAAGCCGAGAGGGTCAATTAAGTATCCTAATGTGTGGTAGTATCTTGTCTTGGATAACATACAAAGAACTCAGTTCTTAAATATGGTCCCAATGAGACAACCCACCATGTACTCCTACATGACCTCTCATCGCTACCTTTACCAAATCGTGTTCACACACTTAACTCTCACACGGTAGGACATGAACACTACCATTCTGATTCATCGCCCAGATGGACCAAACCCAACACGACATGACTCTAAGCAAAGCAGGCACAATAAGCAAACATGGATGAGTAAGCACAACAAGGCTCAAGCAGTTGCTACTCATGCTAAGTGGTTTCAACTATTTACTGTGGCAAAGACGGGTCATGCAAAGGAATGGGTTCAACTATCGAGAACATGTAACATTTGAATCGTGATTGTCCTAATGCAATAAAAGAGAGCATGAGCAAGAGAGTGGGTCATATCAGTATGCTCAAGGGGGGTTGCTTGCCTGACACTTCTGAAGATAACAATGAGTCTTCATCGGTGACAACGATCTCAACGTCGGAATCATCGTCTACCGGGAAGGAACAACACCGGCAAACAAAGAAATGAACATGTTCAACTTATGCAATGCAACAAACATGATGCATGATATGGCATGTTAAAGCATTGAATTGACCTAGTACAATATATAGTCATATTAAGTGAAGTGGAATTCAAATATATGCTAAATTCCAACTTCAACACTATTTATTATTTACCCTAATCATGAAATGTCCTACTTGGGAATATTAACTTGCTCAAACATGCATGATCATGGCATAAACAGATTCATTGGATTTTTCTGATCATTTTTCATATACAAATTATTTTCATCTGAGTTACGGTTGAATTTCTATGATTTTTAGAAGTTTTAAACATTTTCTAAAATTTCCTGAATTATTTTATTACTAGAAAATCAATTAATGCGTCAGCATTATGTCAGCATTACGTCAGTGGGTCAACAGGGTCCAGGTCAAACCTGATGACCGGGACCCACACATTAGTGTGACGGGTTAATCCCCATGTTTACCAGAGGTTTGACCCACCCTGGGGCTCACTGTCAGTGGTGAGGGGGGTCATTGGTGGGTTAATTAAGCCCTAATGGCCAGCCAGGTCAGCGCTCGCCGGAGCTTCGACGGCGACCAAAACCACGGTGGCGGAGCGCCGGAGTTGGCTACGGGGCTCGGTTCGACGCGCGGGTAGAACCAGGGGGGCTCGGGGCCACCAGAGTTGAGGCCGGCGACGAGTCGTGCGGTGACGGTGGCTTGGGCACGAGCGGGAGCTAGCTAGGGGAGCGCTCGGGCAACGGGAGAAGAAGGGGAATGGAGAGGAGCTCATTGTGAGGCGGACGGGCTGGTCAGCGAGCTCGGGGATGAGGCGGAGCGTGGCAAATCGACGGCGGCTATCTCCAGCGGCCGAGGCTTGAAGAAGAGCTCAGGGCGGCGATTGGAGACGTATGGCATCGCGTGGCTCAGCGAGGAGCAGCAGTAGGTCGGGGCGGAGCTTCTGGGCTGCTCGGGGCGAGAGGGAGCGGCAGGCTAGGCTAGCGACAGAGAGCTCGAGCGGCGGCCATGGCGGAGTAGAGAGCGAGGGAGAGAGCGAAGAGGAGGGGGGCTGGGGAGAGGGGCCGATCCAGACGGCAATCTAGGGTCTATCCCCTCGCCAGCACGACGAGGAGGAGGCCAGGCAGGCAGGAGGTGTGGCGCCCTAGCCTCCATCGCCGTGTCCTCTTCTCCTCTGCCTACTGGCAGAGGTAGACGATGACTGGCAGATGGGCCAGTTGGGCCAGCCTGCTGCTTGGCCTCAGGTGATCTCTCTCTCTCTCTCTCTTATATCTGTATCTGTTTCTAATTTGTGACATATCTTTTTTTGTAAGCACAAATACCTGGCACAAAATTACTAAAATATTTTTTAGAGCTTAGTTTGAATATTTCAAACCTCCACAAAAGTTTCAGCAATTTCGAATAGCTATTATAATTATAGTGCATTATTTGTCCTTTTCAAAAACTTTTCTGATTTATTAAATTTGCCAATTAGTTGTGATAATATAGTTAACCCCTGATATGTTGTTTCCAACATTTATCAAAGAGGAGGAACATTTTTTAAGAGCATTTTGGGAAATACTGAAATTATTTTTAAGTTAACCTATTTGAATTTTATTTGTGTTAGGGTTTGATCATCCCCATTTCAAGTTTCCAGGAAAAGAACATGATGCCATGAATGCCAATGCACTATTTACAAGCATTAATCTAGGGTTGTGACATTTACTCCCCTACGTAAACAATCCCCTTACTCGGGTGTAAGTTTCTATCACACTCGCCACCCACTATAAGTGAATCATCAACATATTCCAAACCCTCCAACGTGAATCCTTCATGTGTGCTCCTCACAGAAAGCACCTTAGGACAGCACCATATCAACATACAACTCATATCAATAACCTCATACCACAATTAACCCGTAGGACAAAAGAAATCTACTCAAACATCATGGGATAGCCACACATCATTGGATAATAGTATATAGACTTAAGCACCATGTTCAAGTAGAGATTACAACGGGGAAGGGAGGTTTTACACCGCTGCACGAGCAGGAGAGAGTTGGTGGTGACGGCGGCGAAGCTGTTGGTGTAGATCGCAGTCATGACGATTGCCCCGGCGGTGCTCCGGCACCACCGGGATAGAGGGGGAGGGATCCCCCTCCTTCTTATTCTTCCTTAGCCTCCTACCTAGGTGGGGGGAGGGTTTCCCCTCTGGTCCATGGCCGCCATGGCTCCCGAAGGGCAAGAGCCCCTCAGAGATTGGATCGCTCTTTGTGTGTTTCTCTTCTGTTTTCGCGACTAGTTTCTGATCCCTTAATTATTTCTTAAATATACAAAGGATATGTAACTCTGATTGGGCTAAAATTTTGAGGGGATTTGTATCATGAAAATATCTTTCCTGTGGCGGAAGGAGAGCATCAACTGACTTAAGGGCTGGCTACTAGCCATCAGGGCGCCCCAACCCCTCCCCCCAAGCCGTGCCATGTTGGCTTGTGGGGCCCTCGGGCAATGTCTTGCGTTGATTCCAACTCTCAAAATTCACATATATTCCAAAAAAATCACCGTAAATTTTTATCGCGTTTCGACTTTGTTTGATATGGATATTCCGCAAAACAAAAAACACACAAAAATAGGAACTGGCACTAGGCAGTGTGTAAGTAAGTTAGTCCCAAAAATAATATAAAATGTTTCCAAAAGTATATGAAAGTTGTAGAATATTGGCATGAAGCAATCAAAAATTATAGATACGATAGAGACATATCAGCATCCCCAAGCTTAATTCCTGCTCGTCCTCGAGTAGGTAAATGATAAAAAGATATTTTTTGATGTGGAATGCTACCTAACATAATCCTGAAAAAATGTCTAATCATGGCATGAACATTAAGATACAAGTGATTCGAGGCAATAGTCTGACAAAAAGACTTCCATAATATGGTTTACTAGCAAACAATCATGTCTTTTCAAAATAACAATGCCAAAGAATGTTATCCCTACAAAATCATATAGCCTGTCATGCTTGGTCTTCCTAGCATAAAGTATAAATCATGAGCACCCCAATGTCAAACCAAGAATTTGGATCGTACTTTTTCAATGTGCATCAACCTTTTATTCTTCACACAATACATGAGCGTGAACCATGGACATAGTATAAGGGTGGAATAGAATATGGTGGTACATATCAAAAGGGTTGAAAGTGAAGAAGAAAGTCTTGCATCAACTCGGTGTATCAACGGGCTATGGAGATGCCCATCAATAGATATCAATGCGAGGAGTAGTGATTCCCGTGCAATAGATGTACTAGAGCTATAAGTGTACGAAAGCTCGATTGGAGCTAATTGGGTGTGCATCCAACTTTCTTGCTCATGAAGACCTCAAGCATTTGAGGACGCCCTCCATCGGAATATGCAAGACAATTTTATTATATGGAAAGGTAATTCCCACTAGCATATGGAACGTGTCAACATAGGAGACTCTCTATATGAAGAACATGGTGCCACTTTGAGGCACAAGTGTGGTAAAGGATAGTAGAAAAGTCCCTTCTATCTTTTCTCTCATTTATTTGTTTATTTTTCTTTTCATGGTGGGATTTCTTTTCTTTTCTTTTTCCTTTTTCGCCTCCCCCATTTCTCTCTTTTTTTGTGGTGGGCTCATTTGGCCTCCCCAATTTTCTTTTTTTGTCTAGAGTCTCATCCCGACTTGTGGGGAATCATAGTCTCCATCATACTTTCCTCACTGGGACAATGCTCTAGTGATGATCATCACACTTTTATTTACTTACAACTCGATATGAAAAATTGATAGGATGATATGACTCTATATGAATGCCTCTAGCAGTGTACCAAGATGTGCAATGATCTAGCATAGTAAAACATATCAAAAAATGGACAAGCCATGTAAATATCATGCAGCTATATTACGGTCATGCAAAGCAATATGACAATGGAAATACAAGTCATATGAAGTGACGGTGGAAGTTGCATGACAATATATCTTGGAATGGCTATGGAAATGCCATGATAGGTAGGTATGGTGGCTATTTTGAGGAACATATAATGAGGCTTATGTGCAACAGAGCGTATCATGTCATGGGTTTTGGATGCACCAGCGAAACTTGCACCAATCCTTGAGGTGAGAATGGGCAATGCACAACACCGAAGAGGCTAGCAAAATATGAATAGGTGATATTGTGTATGTCCATGGATTCACATTAGTCATAAAGAACTCATATACTTATTGGAAAGTTTTATTAGTTTTATCACAAATCAAAGTACTACTCGCATGCTCCTAGGGAGGAGGTTGGGAGGACTTAACCATCGTGCGCCCCCGATTCAACAACACAAAGAATTTCAATCAAGGGTAAATTATGCTCCAATCTTCATCGCCTAACTAGAGACTATATCTGCATGCTTTGAGAATCCCAAACCTTAACATAAATATTCTTACTAATCCACAATCATATACTAGTACACCCACATGTTACTATCTTAATGTCTCAAAAGTATTGTAGGGAATCAAACATATCATATTTAGTGATCTACAAGTTTTATGTAGTATTTTATGACTAACCATGTAAATGACCAATTCTTGTTGACTCTTTAAATACGTATAAGTTAAGCATGAGAGTTTAATTCTTTCTACAAAAGACCTGGCCATGCTCTAATAAATATAAGTGAAGCAAAAGAGCAATCTACAAGTAACGGTTTTATATATGTAGAGAAACAGGCATCCAACATCAAATGATATAAGTGAAGCACATGAAGCATTCTATAGAGCCATACTCAAAAGATATAAGTGAATTGCAAAGAGCATTCTATAAATCAACCATGTACTTTCGTAAACCAGCATGGTGCATTGACAAAAGGAAAATAAAAGTCACACAGCGCTCCAAGAATTTACGCATATCATGTGTACAAAACAAAAATCAAAACATACCGATAGTTGTTGAAGAAGAAAGATGGGATGCCTCCCGGGGCATCCCCAAGCTTAGACGCTTGAGTCTCCTTGAATATTTACTTGGGGTGCCTTGGGCATCCCCAAGCTTGAGATCTTTCCTCTCCTTATTCTTCGCATAGCAATACCTCCTCGATCTTCAAACACTTCATCCACACAAAACTTGACAAAAAATATTATTAGAAACGTTAGTACATAATCATCAAATCTCTTCATATCCTGTCATAACATTATTGCATAATTATAGTCTAACATTACCCACTCTATTATATCACAATTCTATGCCTCCCATGTAATTGGGGCTCAACAAGAATTCAAACATAAGCACGCAAAGCAACTATAACAGCAATTGTGAAAAACAGGACAGTCTGTAAAGATGCAGATGGATAGCATACTTGTGTAACTCCAAAAATTCTGAAAAATTAGGATTTGGTAAAAAATTTGTATAAAAGTATTGTGTAAAAAATTCAAAAACTTTTGATCTCCTGGTAAAATATCAAAAATCAAACACTACAGCCAAAGTTTCTGGTTTTGCACAGCACATATGAAACAAGCAATTCAAACATCCAGAAGGTCATTATTGGCACATTATTTTTATAATACAATGGATTTATACAAGGTGATAATTATTTTTGTTGAAATTTTTCTGTAATCAAGATTCACAATGTTTCTATGAGCATGAACAAAGTTCAAGGCTAGCCCCCACTTCAACGGTGCTCATCTTTCTCACTTTCACTTTTCTTTTTGAAAAAGTTTTAGATTCCCCACTATATATTTTTTTTAATTATTTTAAAATCACACAACAAAAATAAATGACTCTCCAAAACTTTCAGGTTGTCTCCCTAGTAGTGCTTTCTTTAAATCCATTAAGCTAGGCATATAGCGCTCAAGTAATTGATTCACCCGGATCCCAAGGTATATCAAAGCCAATTTTAATTAACAATGACTTGTAATTAAGAGGTGAGAAGAAAGTGATATATAAGAGAGTGATTGTGTTTTGAGGACTCTATCATCTTGAAGCACAAGATCAAGGAGTTCATCGACATTATCGAGCCTATTACCTTTTGGAGGGTGGTGCCTCCTAGATTGGTTAGGTGTCACCTGGGAGACTCCTACTTTGTGTTGTGGAGTGAACCAAGAAGTTTGTAAGGGCAAGAAGATCGCCTACTTCGTGAAGATCTACTCATACTGAGGCTAGTACTTCATGGACGGAAGCCATTATGGAATAGTCAAGGTTGCTACTTTGCGAACCCTTATTGGTGGAGCCCTCTGTGGACTCTCGCTACCGTTACCCTCCGTGGGTTGAAGACTCCATAAACATGGACGTACGATAGCACCACCTATCGGAACCACGGGAAAAATATCCATGTCCTTCATGCATTTGATCTTCCTATCTCTACTCTTTACTTCCATGTGCAACGTCTTTACATTACGCTGCTATACTTGATGACTTGCATGTGTAGGGTGTGCTAGACTTGCTATAATTGCTTAAATCTGCCAACACTTAAACTTATGCTTAACAAAGTTTTAAATTCCTGCTAGTAGTCTATTCACCCCCCCCCCTCTAGACATACTCTTCTAGTGATCCTGCAATTGGTATCAGAGCATTGGTCTCCATTGCTTTGGTTTCATCACCGTGGAGGAAGATGGATGTGTCTAGTGTGGAGAGTTTGTATTGTAGAGTGTCCATTCTTGATGGAGAGTACTATAGTAGATGGAAGAATGCCATATTTGATCTATTTGACAAATTCCATTTGAGAAAACATATTTAAAGTCCCTATGTGCTCCCCATTGATGAATTGTATCCCACACACGAAGAGGAAATTCACATGATTGGTAACCTTAGAAATGTCAATCTTATAGCTAGAGGTTTACCAAGATTCGTGCTTTCTCAATTGAAGAACTTTGCATGTGCTTATACTTTGTGGAATGATTTGGGGAAATGATATCAAAATCTTACAATAAGTAATATTGATGAAATTCTTCATAAAATTGTTGCTTTTCACAAAATGAAGCCTAGTGATCCAAACTTTGATAAATGCATATTTGAGCTTCATGATCTTATGTGTGCTAAAGGAGATGTAACAACTATCAACAACATTATTATTGAAGCATGGTCAAAAAACATTATTATTGAAGCCATTCACATTCATAAACTTGAATATTGTCATGGTTACGATTCTAACGAGTCTCTTTGTTTCTATGACATGGAGATTCCACCAAATTATGACAATGAAGAACATAGATATTATGATGAAGATGAGTTGTTCGACATCGAGCATGAAAAGATCATGAAGAATCTAAGTCTAATGGCAAACTTCAAGGATTACATGTCTAGTGGAAAAGAGTGGATTCTCGATAGTGGATGCACGAATCACATGACTGGTGATAAACACATGTTCCAAGAGATCATGCCTAATCAAGGTCCTCGAAGGTACATGACCTTTGGAGAAAACTCTAAGGGTAAGGTACTTGGCCTGGTAAGGTGGCCATATCTCATGATGGCTCCATTCAAAATGTGATGCTTGTTGAATCCCTTGGCTACAATCTTCTTTCTGTATCTAGACTAGCAGACTTTGGTTTCAATGTGCTACTTACTAAAGTAGATTGCCAAGTGTTTCAATTTGGTTGTCTTTACCGGTATTCATAGAGGCGATCTATACATTGTCGATTTCACTAAAAAGTCCCAACCCCGTACTTGTCTCATTGCAAAATCATCTAAAGGTTGGCTATGGCATAGAAGGTTAGGACATGTAGGCATGCGCAATCTAGATAAGCTTATCAAGGGCGATCACATTCTTGGTGTTAAAGATGTTATCTTTGAAAAATACAGGCTTTGTAGCAGTTCTCAAGCAAGAAAGCAAGTAGGTGGAAGTCATCTGGTCAAGAACATCATGACCACTAGAAGACCACTCGAGTTAATTCATATGGATCTTTTTGGTCCCAATGCTTACAAGAGTCTCAGTGGAAACTCTTATGGTCTAGTTGCAGTTGATGATTTTTCCATATTTACATGGATATTCTTTCTTGATGATAAGTCGCACGTACAAAAGATCTTCAAGAACTTTGAACGTAAAGCACAAAATCAATTTGAAGTGAAGATCAAGAAGGTTGGAAGCGATAACGGATCAGAGTTCAAGAACACCCATGTGGATACCTTTCTTGACAAAGAGGGTATTTCACATGAGTTCTCAGCTACGTACACGCCTCAACAAAATAGAGTTGTTGAAAGAAAGAACCGAACCCTCATTGAGATGGCAAGAATCATACTTGACGAATACAAGACGCCAAGACACTTCGGGGTAGAAGCCGTGGAAACATCATGTCATGCCACAAACCGACTCTACTTGCACAAGCTTCTCGGTAAAACGGCATACGAGCTTCTCACCGGTAACAAACCCCAAGTTGGATACTTTCGGGTATTTGGCTCTAAGTGTTACATCCTTGATAAGCATCAACGTGCTAAATTTGCCCCCAAATCTCATGAAGGTTTCCTACTTGGTTATGGATTGAACTCCCACACCTACCGTGTCTACAACAGCTTCACTCAAAAAGTTGAAGAGACGCTAGATGTGAAGTTTGATGAGTCTAATGGTTCGCAAGTCGAACAATTGCCAAATGATGTAGGTTATAAAGATCCTTCAGAAGCTATCCAAGATTTTCCCATCGGCAAGATTCGTCCAATGGAGCTGAAGGAAAGTACTTCATCAACCCAAGTGGAAGCTCCTACTTTGGATCAATGCTACCGACAAAACAACATGGAAGCATCCTCAAGTGGTACACGAGAAGATGAAGAGGATGAGGAAGTACATCACGAAGATCCACCACAACATCCTTCACCACCACCTCAAGGAGATGACAACGTCGACAACAACGAAGATGAAGGAGATGATGAAGAAGAAGCTCCACCAACCAACAAGCCAAATCTACCCCGAGTTCGAGCACAAGTGACCAAGAACCATCCCCCAAACCAAATCTTTGGTGATATACAAACAGGGAGGATCACTCGCTTTAAAACTCGCTTGGCTAAATTTTGTGAGCATTATTCTTTCATCTTTAGCATTGAACCCTTGAAGGTTGAACAAGCTCTTGTAGATGCGGATTGGGTGAACGCTATGCATGAAGAGCTTCACAACTTTGAGAGGAACGAAGTGTGGACACTCGTGGAGAAGCCCAAGCACGAGAAAAACATCATCAGCACGAAATGGTTATTTCGGAACAAGCAAGATGAAGACGGTCAAGTCATATGCAACAAGGCTCGCCTCGTAGCGCAAGGATATACGCAAGTCTAAGGTATGGACTATGGTGAGACCTATGCCCCCATTGCTAGACTAGAAGCTATTCGAATTCTTCTTGCTTATGCCAATCACCAGGATATCACGCTTTATCAAATGGATATTAAAAGTGCATTTTTAAATGGTGAGATTGAATAAGAGGTCTATGTTAAGCAATCACCTAGTTTTGTAAATCCTAAGAAACCTAACCACGTTTACAAACTTTGCAAAGCTTTATATGGTCTTAAGCAAGCTCCTCGTGCTTGGTATAAATGCCTAACGAAGTTTCTTATCGAAAAAGGATTTGAAATTGGTAAAATTGACGCAACCTTATTCACAAAGAGAGTTAATGGTGAATTATTTGTGTGCCAAATTAATGTGGATGATATTATCTTTGGATCTACTAACCCACAATTTAGTGAGAAATTTGGAAGGCTGATGTCAGAGAAGTATGAGATGTCCATGATGTGTGAGCTGAAATTCTTTCTTGGTCTACAAATCAAGCAAGCAAGAGAAGGTACATTCATCTCTCAAACAAAGTACACCAAGGACTTGTTCAAGAAGTTCAACATGCAGGAGTGCAAAGGTATGAAAACTCCCATGTCCACTAGTAGACACAATGATCTTACTAAGGAGGGTGAACCCATTGATCAAAAGGTTTATCGATCAATGATTGGTTCATTGCTTTATCTATGTGCCTCCCGTCCAGATATTATGCTTAGTGTTTGCATGTGTGCTAGATATCAAGCTCCACCTAAAGAATTGTTGGGGAACGCTGCATGGGAAAGAAAAAACTTCCTATGCACACGAAAGATCTATACATGGTGATGAGCATCTATGAGAGGGAGAGCGGATCTACATACCCTTGTAGATCGCTAAGCGGTAAGCATTAAGAAATGCGGTTTATGTAGTCGAACGTCTTCGCGATCCAAATTGCCGAGTGTCCCGAGATACCATCACGATCCTTCTTGCGATCCAATCATGATCCGTCCCGCGATCCTATCACGATCTGTCCCGCGATCAAATCACGAATCGTCTCGCGATCCTGATCACGGTCCTTCTGATCTAGCGCCGAACGGACGGTGCCTTCGCGTTCAGCACACGTACAGCTCGATGACGATCTTCGCCTTCTTGATACAGCAAGAGGGAGCAGAGAGGTAATGAGTTCTCTGGCAGCGTGACAGCATGGCGGCGATGGTGGTGGAACTATTCCGGCAGGGCTTCGCCTAAGCACCGCCGAACTAGACTAGAGGAGAAAACGATCTAGATAAAGTAGAGGGATCATGTGGCAATTAGGGTTTGCTCTCCCCTCTAAATCCTCTAGTATATATAGGAGGGAGGGAGGGGAGGAGGCAGCCTAAAACCTTCAAGGTTTGGCCGAAATTGGAGGTGGAGGCGTCCTACTCCAATCCTATTAGGAGTAGGATTCCTCCTTTCCACTTGGAAACCCTTCCCACCTTTTCCACCTTTAGGTTTTTCCCACCCCTAGACGCATGGGCCTTAGTGGGGAGATCGACCAGCCCACTAGGGGCTGATTTGACTCCTCCCACATCCCATGAGGTCCTTTGGGTCGAGACACCCCTCCCGATGGCCCCCGGTACCCTCCCGGCACTCCCGGTACACTACCGAAGTACCCGAAACTTTGCCGGTGACCAAAACAGGACTTCCTATATATCATCTTTACCTTCGGACCATTCCGGAGCTCCTCGTGATGTCCAAGATCTCATCCGGGACTCCAAACAACCTTCGTTCACCACCATACATAACTCTACTATACTGAAACGTCACCGAACCTTAAGTGTGCAGACCCTGCGGGTTCGA
The DNA here is from genome assembly GCA_022496015.1 of Hordeum marinum. Classification (NCBI taxonomy): domain Eukaryota; kingdom Viridiplantae; phylum Streptophyta; class Magnoliopsida; order Poales; family Poaceae; genus Hordeum; species Hordeum marinum. The sequence continues at coordinate 383,556,821 of CM039677.1, read as the reverse complement.
GAACTATGCAGACATGACCGAGACACCTCCATGGTCAATAACCAATAGCGGGACCTAGATGCCCATATTGGTTCCTACATATTATACGAAGATCTTTATCGCTTGAATCTCTATGTCAAGGATTCAGTTAATCCTATATGTTGTTCCCTTTGTTCTTCGGTATGTTATTTGCCCGAGATTCGATCATCGGCATCCCTATACCTAGTTCAATCTCGTTACCAGCAAGTTTCTATACTCATTCTATAATACAATATCCTGTGGCTAAAACTTGCTTGCAAGGCTTATTGTGATGTTGTATTACTGAGTGGGCCCTGAGATACCTCTCCGTCACAGGGAGTAACAAATCCTAGTCTTGATCAATGCCCACTCAATAGACACCCTTGGAGATACCTGTAGAGCATCTTTATAGTCACCCAGTTACATTGTGATGTTTGATACACACAAGGTATTTCTCTGGTGTCAGTGAGTTGCACGATCTCATGGTCATAGGAACATATACTTGACATGCAGAAAACTATAGCAATAAACTTACACGATCATATGCTATGTTTATAATTTGGGTCTTGTCCATCACATCATTCTCCTAATGATGTGATCCCGTTATCAAATGACATCTCATGTCCATGGCTAGTAAACTTTGACCATCTTTGATCAACGAGATAGTATATTAGAGGCATACTAGGGACATGGTGTTGTCTATCTATCCACACATGTATATGAGTTTCCGATCAATACAATTCTAGCATGGATAATAAACGATTATCATGAACAAGGAAATATGATAATAACTAATTTATTATTGCCTCTAGGGCATATTTCCAATAGTCACCCACTTGCACTGGAGTCAATAATCTAGCTCACATCGCTATGTGATTTGTTACGAATCTCAGACCCAATGAGTTCTCGGGTTCGATCATGTTTTGCATGTAAAAGAGGTTTTAGTCAACGAGCATGCGACATTCAAATTTGTGTGTACTTTGCAAATCTCTATGTCATACTATAGACACTGCTACCACGCTCCACTTGGAGCTATTTCAAATGGCGACTCCACTATACGTATCCGGATTGCTACTAAGAGTCATCCGGATTGGTGTTAAAGCTTGCATCAATGTAACCCTTTACGATGAACTCTTTATCACCTCCATAATCGAGAAATATTTCCTTAGTCCTCTAGTTACTAAGGATAATTTTGCCCATTGTCCAGTGATCCACTTCTGGATCACTCTTGTACCCCTTGACAGACTCATGGCATGGCACACACAGGTGCGGTACATAGCATGGCATACTATATAGAGCCTATAGATAAAGCATAGGGGACGACCTTCGTCCTTTCTCTTCCTTCTATTGTGGTCGGGCTTTGAGTCTCACTCAACTCCACACCTTACAAATCAGGCAAGAACTCCTTCTTTGACTGATCCATTTTGAACTCTTTCAAAATCTTTTCTAGGTATGTACTCATTGAAAGTCTCATCAAGCATTTTGATCTATCTCAATAGATCTTGATGCCCAACACTTAGGTAGCTTTATCCAGGTCTTTGAAAAACTCTTTTCAAAACAACAGTTTATGCTTTCTAGAAATTCACATCATTTTAGATCAATAATATGTCAACCACATATACTTATCAGAAATTCTATAGTGCTACCACTCACTTTCTTGTAAATACAAGTTTCTCGTAAACTTTGCATAAACCCAAAAACTTTGATCACCTCATCAAAGCGTATATTCCAACTCCGAGATGCTTGATCCAGCCCATAGAAGGATTAGTGGAGCTTGCACACCTTTTAGCATCCTTAGGACTGACAAAACCTTCTGGTTGTATCACATACAACCTTTTCTCAAGTAAACCATTAAGGAAATGATGTTTTGACATCTATCTTCCAGATTTCATAATAGAAAAATGCAGCAACTGCTAACATAATTCCAACAGACTTTAGCATTCCTACGGGTGAGAAAGTCTCATTGTAGTCAACTCCTTGAACTTGTCGGAAACTTCTTTGCGATAAGTCGAGCTTTATAAATGGTGACATTTACCATCAGCGTCTATCTTCTTCTTAAAGGTCCATTTGTACTCAACGGCCTGTCGTTCAAGAGACAATACTACCAAAGTCCATACTTGGTTTTCATACATGGATCCTTTCTCGGATTTCATGGCTCCTAGCCATTTGTCAGAATCCGGGCCCAACATCGCTTCTCCATAGCTCATAGGTTCATTGTTGTCTAACAACATGACCTCTAAGACAGGGTTGTCGTACCACTCAGGAGCAGTACGTGTCCTTGTCAACCTACGAGGTTCGATAGTAACTGAAAGTGCATTATATCGACTAGAGGGGGGTAAATAGGCGATTTTTACAAATTCATCACTTGAGAAATTTCAACTTGAGGAATTTGAAATGTGATGAATAACTAGTAGCGGAATAAGTACTCAAGTGCATGAGAAACATAGCAGTAGCATAGTCATCATGATGAAATAAAGCATGCACGATTACATGTAGCGTGATACAGGATAAGCAGGTGAGGCACAAGGTAACTTAAAGAATTTGAGGTGAGGAAATTGTGTAAGTCTTCAGTCAAATTCTTCAAACAGTAAAGATCAATTTCATCAACAAGTATACAAGGAAACAAAAGAGTTGAGGAAATATAACCAGGTATCTCAATGAAGACAATGGTTTGATGACCCAGTTCCAACTATTGTGACAGTCGTACGTCTAGTTTGGAGCGGTCTGGTACTTAAACCAAAGGACACATAGTCCTTACCGTATTATCCCTGAGCTAAGTTCACAAAGTCCTCGCCCAACACTCATGGTAAGTCTTCAGGGTAAACTTCCAAAACCCTCACAAACTAGTCACCCGGCGATCAACAATTGACTGCTGGATGCTCTATACCAAGGTCACTCCGTGATCCCCAATTGACTGCAGGATGCACTATACCATGACGCCTAACCGTCTGAAAGATACACAGTCTTCAAAGGTAACAAGCGTCGGTTCCACACAGGAACAATCTCTTCAGTGATGCTCAATCACTTTGGGTTTGGTGGTTTGGATTTGGGTTTTTCCTCACTGATGATTTTCTCTCAAAGTCCTCGGAGGATGGGTTTCTCTCAAATGACAAGTGTCAGTTCTCTCTCGGAGCAGCCAACCAACTAGTGGTTGTGGGGGTGGCTATTTATAGCCAGGGTGCAACCTGACATGATAAGACATAAATGCCCCCCAATGATATGAGCGTTATGTGGATAAGATGATTGGGGAGAGCTGGCGCAAAGCACAGCAACGGTTAGAATTTTGAACTATGAAAGTCCTCAGGCTTATCATATTCCTCACTTGTAGGCAATTCACACTGGCGAAATCCTAACTCCTCGGTCAGACCAAATTCCTCAGAGACCAAAAGAACTTCATCTCTGTCACTAAAGAACTTGACTAAACCGTAAGAGATTTCCAAAGGCTTCACTCGAAGGATTGGATAGGTTGAGGCTTTTGAGTTGAGCATCAGTTGGAAATTTTCCTTAGTATTACCTCGGCCCCCTTTAACAGTACGGTGTTTCCTATGACTCAAAGAAAGTAAATGAAACTATGAAAATAAAAGTCTTCACGCTTCATAGTCCTCGTTCATATCTTCAAGGTCACACCAACTTCTTCATTTTCAAAGTCTTCGGGGAATACCAAAGTCTTCAATGAAAACATACATTTTTAGGGGTCGATAATTTTTGAATATATCAAACTCCTCAGCGACTTATAGAGCATGTGTACACTTACAAACACATCGGTATCTTAACCTATAAGTGTTCAATACACCAAAATCACTAAGGGGCACTAGATGCACTTACAATCTCCCCCTTTTTCGTGATTGATGACAAATAGATTAAGTTTTCAACGGGGATAAAAGTATGAAGTGTAAGTACTGAGTTTGAGGAATTAGATTGTGAGATATAGAAGAACTCCCCCTGAAGATGTGCATATTTGAGGAATTTGCTTTGGGCTACAAATGCACATGGCAGGTTAAAAACATGGAGAACTCCCCCTATATCTTGTAATTCATACACGCATTTAACATATGATATGAAGAATTTGAAATGCATGATGAAAATGGTGTCTGACGAAATTTAGTATGCATGCATTAAGGTAATTTGAGAAAATAGCATGCGGAAAGCAGTTTAAAAGAGTCAGACCACCATCGGACTTAAGTTTACAACTCAACCAATCAAAAGCTTTAGAAGAGCGAGAGTTGTAACTTAAACAAAAAAACAGCCCATATAGATACACCCGCTTGAAGACTAACTCAAATTTTCTCCCCCTTTGTCGTCGAAAACCAAAAGGGTCAAAAAAGTGAGGACTAACGCCCCTGAAGAATTTCATCTTCAAGGTGATGGAGGAGCGCCAGCATTGTCGGGGTCGTTTGTTGATGCAGGGCCCACCGCAGTGTCGTCAATATCCTCAGCTTCATCCGCCTCACGTGATGAAGAATATGAACTTGTAACAAGCTGAGGAACTTGAACTTTCTTAAATTTCTTCTGAGGAGGACGAGCCCAGTCAAGGTTCTGCTCAAGGTTCATCTCCTTCAGTTCTTTAGGAGTCTTGAGGTGAGATAGAATGGCCCAAGTGCGGTTGAAGACTTCATGGAGGTAGTATTGGTTCTTCCTCATAGTGTTGTGCATGACAGTCATGTCTCGAAGAAGTGAACCAAACTGACGCTTGACCCACTTGTGATTGTGATCAACCTTGTGATGAAGACTTATAAGAAGCTCATGATCAGTCATCACACGAGGGGCAGACTCTTGAGGATTTTGCACTGAGGCTTTTGCAGCAGAGTCTTGGGTTGCAGTGTCATCATTGGTGGAATAAGATGCAGCTTTGCGAAACTGGCCATCCAATGGACGAGTACCTTCATCAATGAACGCCTTGCCTTTTCCCTCAACTGAAGTAAGTGTGTGCTTGAGGAGTTCAATAGGAGGCAAAAAGCCGAAGTGATTCTGAAAATCTGCCTTGAAGGGGAATGAAGACCTTGATCTGATGAATTTCATGATCCAGGGAGCATAAGGCTTCAATTCAAATGGGGCTGAAGCTGCATTTGCGAAAGTCCTCAGGAAGAAATCATGGTAGTTGATGGGAATCCCATGAATGATGTTGAATAGCATGTTCTTCATGATTCCCTCCACTTCTTCTTCTTCGGAGTTGTGACCCTTCTGAGGACTGAGGGTTTTAGTCAGAATGCGATAGACTGTCCTGGGCACATAGAGCAAATCCTTCACAAGGAAGGTAGTCCTTTGAGGTTGTCTAGGAGCCAAAGGCTTCATCGGCACTTGCATCATGTTGTTGGGTAGAGTAGGTTCATCAAATAGGCATCTTGCACCTTCTGAGGTAATTGGAACTGAGACTGATCGAAGCAGTTCAGAGGCTAGAGTAGTGTAGTGAGTTGATCCAGTCATCCAGTCCAAGACCCAAGAGTTGATATTAGAGGCATCACCTATGATGTGCAAGGTGGCATAGAACTAAAGAATCAGCTCTTCATTCCAATCGTAGATGTCCATGCAGAAGGGAAGAATTCCTGCATCATGAAGAACTGCGAGCACCGGTGTGAAGCATGGGATAGTTTCCATGTTCGCATGACGAATTTGCTAATGCTCGAAGACTTTCTCCTTGTCAAAAAGTGCTAATGCATAGTAGTTCATCTGCGTGGGAGTCCAGAATCTAGTGCGACCGACCCTTGCTGAGTCATAAGGATTTGGCCTGCTGAAGAAGATGTGCTCGTTGAAGAAATTGGTCTTGAGGAATTTGGGGCGCTTTGAGCCTTTGAATGGCATCTTGGGATTCGGCTGAAGGTTTGGTTTGAAGCGGCCCACAATTTTCTTAGGCATGGGAGGAACTTCTTCAGACTGACAAATTTGAATGGTTGTTTCCTCAGTTGTAGTTGGAGCAAGAACTTCTTCAGCTGATGAAGCTGGAATATCTTTAGGGGCAGGTGCAGCAAATCATCAGATCATGTATGAATTTCTTCAGTCTGGGTTGGAGACTGAGGAATTTGTGATAGAGGAGTGGTCATTGGAGAATTTGGGTGTGTAGCTTCCCAATATTCATCATTGATAAGAGGAGTTGTGTCTCCAATGTCCACATCATCTTCCATTTCTTCAACGCCGGCCTCTTCAGCAGTTAACTGAGGTTGGGGCGATGATACCGGTGAAGTTGAAGCATTTGCTTCCACTTCAATTTCTTCATCAATCTGGTCTGAGGAAGCAACAGACTGATCCTCTTCATCTTGTTCATCATTTGGGATGACATAGTCAACACCAAATGGTACTAACTCATAGGCTGACATGGAGGCAATGGGAGTTGCATCAATCGGCTCAGTTGAAAAACTTGACAGTGTCTTCAATTTCTTCACTGCTAAGGAATCTGAAGTTGATGCCTTTCTGTTTTGTGCAGCCTTCTTCTCCGCAGCCTTAGTTTTCTTCACTTCTTATGCAGAAGGAAGATTGATGTTTTCACCGTTGAGGATTTTGCAGTTTCTGTAGAGGGTGAAGGAGGTGCATTTTCTTCAGACACGACTGATGCAGTCGTCCTGGTGATCTCAATTTCATCAGGCGCAGCAAAAGCTTCAGCTGGCCTGGCAATTTCTTCACGCGCAACAGTGGAGGTTGCCCTGACAGGTTCTTCAGTAGCTTGAATTTCTTTAGCTGTGGGAGCAGTTTCTTCAGCAGGTTGAGCAAATTCTTTAGCCTAAGGAATTTGAGGTTGCGATCAAGATGCAACCCTCTCGTTGTGGTCTTTGATGGCTTTGTCAGCCACTTTGATGAACCGGACCTTGGCGCCTTGCCAATCAGCATAGTATCACCTGAATTCATCACTGAGGCCTTTGATCTCAGATTGCATGGTCACAAGATGTTCTGGCGAAAGCTTTAGAATGTTCTTCTTCCAGAAATGCTCTTTCTTGTACTGAGATTTCTTGGTTTGTCTGGCCTTTCCATACTTCCACTTTTCTTCAGCTATGAAGGCAGTGAGGACATGATCTGGACTAGGAGGCAGCTTTAGATCATCAAATGGAGTGTTGGGATCCTTGTGTCAGATACCAATGAAGTTTAGCACCCTTTTTGGATCCAGACACAAAGGAATTGCAGTGCCCTTTGCTTGAGCCACTCCTTATTTCTTGTTTCTGATGATCGCCTCAAGTTTCTCATCATCAGCTGCATCAACTGAAGAATCTGATGGTACTTTGAACACCACCTTCTTCGGTTGAGGACTTGGTCGAGAGCCTCGTCCAGTAGTAGCTTTGATCTTCAGCGGTGAAGGACTAGTTGAGGAATGTGCTTGGGCAGAGGAACTTGCAGAGACCCCTGAAGCAATTGAGAAGCATGTAGTCCTCTAACATCTTGCAAGATGTAAGGTGTTGAGGACTTTGTGGCAGCAGTTGAAGATTGTGCAGCTACTGAAGGCATTGCAGAGGCCTTTGAAGACTTTGCTTGAGGACTCTGCAGTGAGGACTTTGAAGTTGAGGATTTTGGCTTCACTATAGATTTCTTCACCATTGATTTCTTCGGAGCACTAGCAGAGGCTCCAGCAGAGGTAGCAGCAGCAGAATCTTCATTAAATTTCTTCACTGCAGCATCAGCAGTTCTCTGAAGTTTGCGTTGATGCTTTGCCCATTCAGTTGGAAAGTCTTCACCATGAGCAACGCTTGTGGGATCAACCTCTTGATCATCGTCGGGAGGAGCCCTTTTGCAAGGGGGTTTGAGTGCGAATTTCTTCATGTACTTGGGAGTGACATAGGATAGTCTCTCCATTCCTTCACCCACCTCTGTTCAATCCTCTGAATTCTGATTTTCCTCTGTTCTTTTGTCTCTTTGCCATGAATGGCCTCATTAGGTGTACAGTAACCTGCATACAGAGGTTCAGGTATCTCAAAGGCAGTGTTCTGTTCAGCCTTCTTTCCACCCTTCTGAGGTCTTTTGCCATCAGCCATTTTCTTCACTTGATGACTTTGAACTCTTGAAGATTCTGAAGAAGTACACAATTTTTACTCAAGAAACGGTGCAAATGAGTTAAGTTGGTGAGAACCTAGTGATTCATCAGCAGACATTTTGTACCTGTGAACAGAGTATAGGAGCGAGGAATTTGAAGAGGTCATATGCGTTCTCAGATATTTCCAAAATACATCAAGTTGAGGAATTTTGACCATAGGTGTCTTGAGTAATTTCACTAAGTATTCTTGTCTTAGGTTCCAGAGTTGTGCAAATTTTGAGGATCCACACGATTGAGGAATCTTGAAGAAAATCATAACTTAGGAAAAACATCAAGGGAATGAACATGTAAGGTGCTTTAGAATATGATTCTTGAAGAATAAACACCTTTGAGGATTTTGTAGAATACATGAAGATCAAACAAGGGTAGTAAAATTAGATTTTATTTACCCTGATGAAGAACATGACGAAAAGTGAGATGAAATCGGGGAAGTTCGTCTCCAGATCACCCACGTCCTAGCTAGGCTGAGGGAGACAGCTAAAGCGGCGGCGGAGTGAAGATTTCCGCGGTCGATGCGAGTACGGCGATGGCGAGGTCGGGACAGTGAAGCTCTTCCACACCGGCGGTGATGATTTTAGCGACGGTGCTAGGTTTGAGATCGGGAGAGAGTGGGAGTGAGGAGTAACTCGAGCATAGTGAAAGGGAAGGGGTATTTATAGTGGAGGTGAAAACCAATCGGCCCAAAGTTTTTCGACCAGATTGCCCCTGCCCCTTGCTCTCCATGCGACATGCACCCATGTTTTGAGTAGTGGAGATAGTGGGGATTGTGGGTTATCCAGTCGTGGGAATCAGAACAGTTTGAGCGGGAAGCGCCAAAAATTTTGATAGTAAAAACTTTAAAGTTTCCATTCGCAAATTCGTCAGTTGTCAAGGACATAGTGAAGACTTTGAACGAGTTTCAAAGTAGAATGCATATGAAGAATTTGAGAACAGACTGGGTTGAGCTTAGCATAGAGGGGGAACGGGTCGATCACATTCACTTAGATGAAAATCAACTTGAAGAATTAGTAATAACTGAATGTTGTTGAGGACATTGAAAACTCAATTATATATATATATATAGTCAATGAAGAACATCAGTTTCATAGTTTGAAGAATTTTACAAGTTAAGGAATTTGCAAACTTGAGGAATTTGAAAAATTGAAGAATTTGCAAAATGACGAAAAAACTCAACTTTGAAGAATTTCAACTATGATTGGTGGCATGACCCACCGTATAAGAATGATGATTTTAGACATCGTGTACAATTGTTGTAGAGTTCTGAGAATCAAATTCTTCATTAATTTCTTCACACTTAGAGGGTTATTCTTCATTGATTGAAGAAAAACATTACTTTGTGTGTTGCACATCTAAGTCATCAATTTTGCATAAGTGTTAGGATGTGTTTTTTTCAAAGAACAATCGAAGATTCTAAGATATTTAGCTCACACCACAACTTGCAACATCTCTATTCATCCAAGGGCTTTGTGAAGATATCAGCCAGTTGTTCTTCAGTGGGGATGTGGTCGATGGAGATGTCGCCCTTGAGTACATGATCTCGACGAAAATGATGATGAATATGGATGTGCTTGGTCTTGGAATGCTGAACTGGGTTGTAAGAAATCTTGATAGCACTCTCATTGTCGCAGTAGAGAGGCATATTCTTCACCTTGATGCCATAGTCCTTGAGGTTTTGCTTCATCCACAGCAACTAAGCGCAATATGAACCAGCAACAATGTACTCAGCTTCAGCAGTAGATAGTGACACATGGTTCTGCTTATTCGAGGACCAACAGACTATGGATTGTCCGAGGAAATGACATGTGCCTGAGGTTGACTTACGATCCACACGATCTTCAGCATAGTCAATATCTGAGTATCCGACGAGCTGAAGATTTGAGCCGTTGGGATACCATAATCCGAGGGTTGGTGTGTGAGCTAAGTATCGAAGAATATGTTTCACAGCCTTATGGTGTGATTCCTTCGGTGTTGCTTGGAATCGGGCACACATGCAAACACTCAGCATAATATCAGGCCTAGATGCACATAGATACAATAACGAGCCAATCACGGAGCGATATACCTTCTGATCGAAATCTTTACCATTTTCATCAGTGTAGAGGTGGCCTTTTGAAGGCATTGGAGTTTTTACGCCTTTGCAATCTTGCATGTCGAATTTCTTCATTACATCATTGAGGTATTTCTCTTGAGAGATGAAGATGCCATTGTCTTGCTGACGAATTTGAAGACCTAAGAAGAATTTCAACTCTCCCATCATAGACATTTGATATTCTTCACTCATCATATAAGCAAATTCATCACTGTAACATTCGTCTACATATATTTGGCATATGACAGTTCATTTTCATAGGATTTAGTGAAAATAGTTGGGTCGAGTGAACCGGGTTTGAAGCCTTTCTTCATGAGGAATTCATTCAGAGTGTCGTACCATGCCCGAGGGGCCTTCTTGAGGCCATAGAGGGCCTTGTTGAGTCTGAAGACTTTGTCAGGATGCTTAGGGTCTTCAAAACATGGGGGTTGAGCAACTTATACTTCTTCCTCAACCTTACCATTGAGGAATGTACTTTTCACATCCATTTGATATAAGATGATATCATGATGGTTAGCATAATAAAGCAATATGTGAATAGCTTCAAGTCTAACAACAGGTGCAAAAGTTCCATCAAAGTCAATTCCTTCAACCTGTGTGTAGCCTTGAGCTACAAGACGGGCCTTATTTTTTACCACAAGGCCATTTTCATCTTTCTTGTTGCGGTAGATCCACTTGGTACCTATGATGTTGTTCTTGCAAGGATCTGGCCGCTTGACAAGTTCCCACACGTTGTTTAGCTTGAATTGATGTAATTCCTCTTGCATAGCTTGAATCCACTCACGATCCTTGAATGCTTCATCAACTTTGGTGGGCTCTATGATAGAGACAAAAGCAAAGTGCCCACAAAATTTAGTCAAATGTGAAGCTCTTGAGCGAGTGAGGGGACCTGGTGCATTGATGTCGTCGATGATTTTGTCAATCTACACTTCATTTGCAACTCTTGGATGAGCAGGTTGACGTGGCTGAGGATTTTCTTCAGCACCATTTTCTTCAGGTGTATCAACATGAAAGTCTTCATTGGTTGGAATGACTTCATCAGTAGGTTGAGGTTCTTCAGTGGGTATGACATCTTCAGTAGCCTTCAGCTTAATGGATTCCTCAGGAGACTTTTCATCTAGCACAGAAGGAAGGTGCTCTCTTTGCGAGCTGTCAGTTTCATCGAACCGCACATCTACAGTTTCAACAACCTTTTGATGGAAGGCGTTGAAGACTCTGTAGGTGTGCGAGTCCTTTCTATAACCAAGCATAAAACCTTCATGTGCTTTTGGTGTAAATTTAGAACTATGGTGTGGATCTCTAATTCATCATTCTGCACCGAAGACTGTGAGATAACTTACATTGGGTTTCTTGCCAGTCATGAGCTCATAAGAAGTCTTCTTGAAGAATTCATGAAGATATACCATGTTGATGATGTGGCAAGTTGTATCAATTGCCTCTGACCAGAAGCGACAAGGAGTCTTGTATTCATCAAGAATGGTGCGAGCCATCTCAACAAGAGTCCTGTTCTTGCGCTCCACGACGTTGCTCTGCTAAGGAGTATATGGGGAAAATAGCTCATGAGTAATACCAAGTTCATCAAGATATTCATCAAGATTAGTGTTCTTGAACTTAGTCCCATTATCACTCTAGATATGCTTAATCTTGACGCCGAAGTTTGTTGAGGCCCTTGAAGCAAATTGTCTAAAGACATCATGCACTTCAGACTTGTACAGAATAATATGCACCCAAGTGTAACGAGAGTAATCATCAACAATGATAAAGCCATACAAACTTGAAGAATTTGTTAGTGTGGAATAATGAGTGGGGCCAAAGAGGTCCATATGAAGCAATTCAAAAGGTCGAGTCATGGTCATGATTGTCATCTGGTCATCTTCCTAGACTCACATGCACCACAGAGGTGGTCCTTGAGGAATTTGACACCTTCAATGCCAGTGACGTGATTTTTCTTCACGAGAGTGTGCAAGTTCCTCATACCAGCGTGTCCAAGTCGTCGATGCCATAGCCAACCTTCTGAGCACTTTGCAAGTCGGCACGTGGCAGGCTGAGGACCTGTAGAGAAAACAACAATATACAAGTCTCCTCTCCTAAAGCCTTTGAAGACATTGGAATGGTCAGATTCCATGATGACAACACAATGATATTTTCCAAAGATGACAACCATATTAAGATCACAAAGCATTGAGATAGACATGAGGTTGAACCCGAGGGATTCGACAAGCATCACCTTATCCATGTGTCGGTCCTTTGAGATTGCAACCTTACCTAGACCCGATACCTTGCTCTTTCATCAATAGATTCTTGTCACCAGTCATGTGGTTGGTGCATCCACTATCGAGGACCCACTCAGTTGATTTTGGAGGTTCATCCTGCAGATGAATTAGTACAACTTACGAACTCATATGCTTAAGAGTGAAGAATATGACATCAAATTCATCAGGCAGAATTTCATCACATGATATGGTAAGTGAAGCAGTGTGAGGACGTGAGAAATGAGAAATTCATTTCTGCATGATTAGCTTGCGTCCTTTCAAGCATTTCCTCAGGTCTCCAGCAAATTCATCAGACGTCCAAGTTCATCTGGAGACCTAACCCTACATAAGAGTTTAGTTCAATTTCTTCACCACCCACATCTAGAGAGGTGGCAAAGAGTTCATCATTTTGCTAGCACCATATGAGAAGGGATACATTGAAGCTAGTTTGCTTCGTTTCACAGGACGAGGGTTAGAGTACTCATATGAATAAGCAGAGAAATTCTTCGAGGACTTATGAACATAATGATTTGAAGAATAATGCACATATTCAGAACTCTTAGATTTTCCCTACGAAACAAAAGCATTAGCACGAGAATGATACTTTTGACCATTTGAGGAATTTCGTCCAAGTGAAGACTTTGGTCCATATGAGGAACTTGATCTGGGGTTCCTTTTCTTCATGGGTGGTGTCATGAGGACATTCACTTGAAGATTTTGTAAACAGCTCTTGGGAACCCAGGTTTTCTTCATAGGTGAATTGTTCCTGTAGTTAGTTCCAACAAATCTGGCGAATACTTCACCTTTATGATTTTTGAAGAGCTTGTAGTTGAATTCAAGTGACTCATCAGAGGAATATGAAGTTTCACAAGCAAAGCCAGATAAGGTGGATGGATCTACAGGAGATCCTTTTGCAGCAACCCATGAGGTTTTGGGGTACTGCTCAGGTGTCCAGTAGGATCCATCAGCATTGAGTTTCCTCTCAAATGCAATACCCTCTTTCCTAGGGTTCCTGTTCAGAATCTTCTTTTGAGCACATCCAAAGGGTTTGATGCCCTTTGAGACTTTTGTACATGCCTGTCACATACAATTCCTTCAACCCTGCATTTTCGTCAAAACTACTTGTGGTATCCTTAGATGAGGAATTTGTGACCACGGAGATAGTTGAAGAATTTGCAGCAATAGAAGCATTTGAAAATTCAGGTGAAGAATTAGCAATTTCACGTTCGATGCATTATCAAACAAGGTGGAACAAATTCTTCCTGGGCGGTACTGATCTATTGAGCCAGTAAGGAATAGTTTTCCCTTTGGAGATCCTCATGAGACACTCTTAGTTTCTCAAGATCTTGCTTTCTTTGAAGAAATTCATAAGAAAGCTTCTCATGATCAGCTAAGAGAGCATTATGATGACTCTTAAGGTTATCATACTTTGTTTGAAGACTTTTAAGATCGTCAGACAGAGTTTGAGTTCGATCCACTTCCTCATTCAATAGATCATCGCTTTTGTCTAACAGTTTCTAAAGCTTTTTAAGTGCACTTTGTTGCTTAGTGGCAATGTTAGCAAGTTTGGCATAACTAGGTTTTACATATTCATCAGATTCACCTTCACTTGATTCAGAAGAAGAGTGATGCTTGTGTACCTTGGAACCTTTTGCCATAAGACAAAGTGAAGAAGATGAGGCAGGATCTCCTTCCTGGCTTTTGAGGAATTTCTTGATTTCGATGAACATGGGGTCTTGACGAGTGCGATAGCCACCATTCATGTCCATGATCCTATCCCAGATGAGCTTGGCATTTTGGAGATGACAGATGCCTCTGAACATGACGGTCGATAGGCTTGAGCAGATGATGTTCCTCGCCTGAGCATCAAGTTGAGTGTACTTGCGATTTTCCTTAGCATTTGCCATCTTGCAGAGTTCAGTCAGTCCAAGTTCAATAACAGTCCATAGCACATTGTTCATTGATATGAGATGCTTCTTCATCAGAACTTTCCACCTAGGATATTCAATGTCATCAAGATTGGGACATTCTGTGACTGACTTGACGCCTTTCGTCATGAAGCAGTAAGTAGGAGCATATTCATTATTGCTGCCGTCAGAGTCGTTGGAGTAGTCATTTTCTTCATTGTTGAAGATGGACTTGCTGATGAAGGCAGTAGCGAGAGCAAGGCTAGCAACACCGGATTTAGACTCCACCTCGGATTCTTCCTCTTCTTCATATTCTTCAGATTCTTCTTCCGAGTCCATTTCCTTGCCAATGAAAGCCCGAGCCTTTCTGGAACCATTATTCTTGTGCGTTGAGGACTTTGCAGATGAGGACTTTGAAGATTTCTTCTTTTTCTTCGAGTCATCAGAACTGTCATCCTTGTACTTCTTCTTTTTTGATTCTTTTCCCAAAGAGGACAGTTAGAGATGAAGTGACCAGATTTCTTGCATTTGTAACAACTTCTCTTCTTGTAGTCGCTTGAGGAATCAGATTTCTTCCAACCAGTTTTTGATGATTTTCCAAATCGGCCTCTCCTTGAGAACTTCTAGAATTTCCTCACGAGCATTGCCAGCTCCTGACTCGGTTCTTCAGGATCACCAAGGCTACTATCAGAATCTTCGCCTTCGGATGAGGAAATTGCTTTTGCCTTCAAAGCACGAGATCTTCCATAGCTTGGCCCGTAGAGGTCTCTCTTCTCAGCTTGTTGGAATTCATGACTATTGAGTATCTCAAGTATATCAGCAGGATCAAGTGACTTGTAGTCTCCACGCTCTTGAATCATCAAAGCCAGTGTGTCAAATGAGGAATCAAGAGATTTTAGCAGTTTCTTGACCACTTCATGATCGGTGATGTCAGTGGCACCCAGTGCTTGAAGCTCGTTGGAGATATTAGTGAGACGATCAAAAGTTTGCTGAACATTCTCATTGTCGAGTCTTTTGAAGCGGTTGAAGAGATTGTGAAGAACATCAACACGAGAGTCACGTTGAGTGGAAACACCTTCGTTGACTTTGGACAGCCTATCCCAAATAAGCTTAGTATACTCCAAAGCACTCACTTTGCCATACTGACCTTTGCTCAGATGGCCATAGATGATATTCTTCGCTTGAGAATCGAGTTGCTTGAATCTCTTCACATCAGCAGTGTTGATCGTGGGAGTAACAGAGGGAACACCATTTTCCACAACGTACTAGATATCGTTGTCAATAGCTTCAAGATGCATGTGCATTTTGTTCTTCCAGTAGGGGTAAGTCATCCCGTCGAAGGTAGGACAACCTGCGGAAACCTTGATTATACATGCAGTCAACATAACTAGAACTCCAGGTGGTTAAACCAAAATTACACAGAACAAGGGAGTACCTTGATCTGATACCAATTGAAAGTGCGTTATATCAACTAGAGGGGGTGAATAGGCGATTTTTACAAATTCATCACTTGAGGAATTTCAACTTGAGGAATTTGAAATGTGATGAATAACTAGCAGCAGAATAAGTACTCAAGTGCATGAGAAACATAGCAGTAGCATAGTCATCATGATGAAATAAAGCATGCACGATTACAGGTAGCGTGATACAGGATAAACAGGTGAGGAACAAGGTAGCTTGAAGAATTTGAGATGAGGAAATTGTGAAAGTCTTCATTCAAATTCTTCAAACAGTAAAGATCAATTTCATCAAAAAGTATACGAGGAAATAAAAGAGTTGAGGAAATAGAACCATGTAGCTCGATGAAGACAATGGTTTGATGACCCAGTTCCAACTGCTGTGACAGTCGTACGTCTCGTTTGGAGCAGCCTGGTATTTAAACCAGAGGACACACAGTCCGAGGACACACAATCCTTACCGTACTCTCCTTGAGCTACGGTCACAAAGTCCTCTCCCAACACTCGTGGTAAGTCTTCAGGGTAGACTTCCAAAACCCTCACAAACTGGTCACCCGACGATCCACAATTGACTGCTGGATGCTCTAGACCAAGGTCACTCTGTGATCCCCAATTGACTACAGGATGCACTAGACCATGACGCCTAACCATCTGGAAGATACACAGTCTTCAAAGGTAACAAGCGTTGGTTCGACATAGGAACAATCTCTTCAGTGATGCTCAATCACTTTGGGTTTGGTGGTTTGGATTTGGGTTTTTCCTCACTGATGATTTTCTCTCAAAGTCCTCAGAGGATGGGTTGCTCTCAAATGACAAGTGTCAGTTCTCTCTCGGAGTAGCCAACCAACTAGTGGTTGTGGGGGGTAGCTATTTATAGCCAGGGTGCAACCTGACATGATAAGACATAAATGCCCCCAATGATATGAGTGTTATGTGGATAAGATGATTGGGGACAGCTGGCGCAAAGCACAGCAATAGTTAGAATTTCAAACTATGAAAGTCCTCAGGCTTACCATGTTCCTCACTTGTAGGCAATTCGCAGTGGCGAAATCCTAACTCCTCAGTTAGACCAATTTCCTTAGAGACCAGAAGAACTTTGTCTCTGTCACTAAAGAACTTGATTGAACCGTAAGAGATTTCCAAAGGCTTCACTCGAAGGATTGGATAGGTTGAGGCTTTTGAGTTGAGCATCACTTGGAAATTTTCCTTAGTATTACCTCGGCCCCCTTTAATAGTATGGTGTTTCCTATGACTCAAAGAAAGGAAAGGAAACTACGAAAACAAAAGTCTTCACGCTTCATAGTCCTCATTCATATCTTCAAGGTCACACCAACTTCTTCATTTTCAAAGTATTCAGGGAATACCAAAGTCTTCACCAAAGTTTTCAATGAAGACATACATTTTTAGGGGTCGATAATCTTCGAATATATCAAACTCCTCAGCGACTTATAGAGCATGTGTACACTTACAAACACATCAGTCTCTTAACCTATAAGTCTTCAATACACCAAAATCACTAAGGGGTACTAGATGCACTTACAGTAACTTGATCCGAAGCTTCATGATCATCATCATTAATTTCCTCTTCAACTAACGTAGGCTCCACAGAAACAACATTTTGCGCTGCGCTACTCTCTGGTTGAAACAAAGGTTCAACAACCTCATCAAGTTCTATCTTCCTCCCACTCAATTATTTTGAGAGAAACTCTTTCTCGACAAAGGACCCATTTTAGCAACAAACACTTTGTGCTTAGATCGAAGATAGAAGGTTTACTCAACTGTTATGTTAGGGTATTCTATGAAGATGCATTTGTCCGCTTTGGGTTTGAGCTCATTAGGTGAAAACCCTTTTTTACATAAGCGTTGCAACCCCAAACATTAAGAAATGACAGCTTAGGTTTCCGCCAAACCAAAATTCATACGGTGTCATCTCAACGGATTTAGATGTGCCCCTTTTAAAGTGAATGTAGTTGTCTCTAATGCGTAACCCCAAAACGATAGTGGCAAATCGATAACAGACATCATAGTTCGCACCATATCCAATACAACATGACTACAACGTTCGAACACACCATCATACTATGGTGTTCCAGGTGGCGTGAGCTGTGAAACAAATTCCATATTGTCTTAAGTTGTATACCAATACTCGTAACTCAGGTATTTACCTCCATGATCATATCGTAGGCATTTTATCTCCTTGTCATGATGATCTCAAACTTCACTCTGATTTTGTTTGAACTTTTCAAACGTTTTAGACTTGTGTTTCATTAATTAAATATCCCCATATATACTCAAATCATCAGTGAAGGTAGGAAACTAATGATATCCACCGCACGCTGCAACACTCATTGGACCAAATACATCAACATGTATCATTTCCAATAAGTTACTTCCTGCTCTGCCATACCGGAAAACGGGGTCTTAGTCATCTTGCCCATCTGACATGGTCCACATGTCTCAACCGATTCGCAATCGAATGTGTCCATAGATCCATCAGCATGGAGTTTCTTCATGCGTTTTACACCAATATGAAATTTAGCGGCAGTGCCTATGTGGTACTATCATTATTAAATTTGTATCTTTTGGCATCAATATTATGAACATGTGTATCACTACGATCAAGATTCAATAAACCATTCGCATTGCGTGCATGACCTTTGAAGGTATTATTCATGTAAACATAATAACCATTATTCTCTAACTTAAATGAATATCCATAATGCAATAAACATGATCTAATCACGTTCATGCTCAACGCAAACACCAAATAACATTTCTTTAGGTTCATCACTAATCCTGAAGGTAGAGAGAGCATGCGATGGTGATCACATCAACCTTGGAAACACTTCCAACACTCATTGTCACCTTGCCCTTATCTAGCCTTCGTTTATTCATAGCTTTCATTTCGAGTTACTAACATTTAGCAACCGAACCTGTATCCAATACCCGGGTGCTACTAGGAGTACTAGCAAGGTACACATCAATAACACGTATATCAAATATACTTATGTCGATGTTGTCAGCCTTCTTATCTACCAAGTATCTAGGGTTGTTCCACTTCAGCGACCATTCTCCTCTTTATAGAAGCACTTAGTCTCGGGTTTGGGTTCAACCTTGGGTTTCTTCACTGGAGCAACAACTGGCTTGCCATCCATGAAGTTTCCCTTCTTTCCCTTGCCCTTCTCGAAACCAGTGGTTTTACTAACCATCAACACTTGATGCTCCTTCCTAATTTCTACCTTCGCGGTGTCAAACATCGCGAATAGCTCAGGGATCATCATTTCCATCCCTGTTATGTTCATAGTTCATCACGAAGCTCTAGTAGCTTGGTGACAGTGACTTGGAGAAACATATCAATCACTGTCTTATCTCGAAGATTAACTCCCACTTGATTCAAGCGATTGTAGCACCCAAAAAATCTAAGTACATGCTCACCGATTGAGCTATTCTTCTTCATTTTGCAGGCAAGAAATCTTGTTGGAGGTCGCATACCTCTAACACGGGCACGAGCCGGAAATCCAATTTCAACTCTTGGAACATCACATATGCTTTGTGACGTTCAAAACATATTTGAAGCCTGAATTCTAAGCCGTAATGTAAGACGCAATAAACTATCAAGTAGTCATCAAAACGTGTGTCTCAAATGTTCACAACATCCACAGACGATGCTAGAGGGGCGGCGCATCAAGCGGTGCATCAAGGACATAAGCCTTCTATGCAGCAATTGAGGACAATCCTCTGATCATGGACCTAGTCCGCATAATTTCTACCATTATCTTTCAACTCTATTTTCTCTAGGAACGTATTATAAACACAGGGGAGCTATAACGCGAGCTATTGCTCTCCAGCATAACTTGCAAAAAAAATGACTATGTTCATGATAATGAGTTTAGTTAATCATAGTACTTAAAAACTCCCACTCAAATTGACATCCATCTAGTCATTCGAGTGTCACATGATCCAAATCCACCAACTCGAGTCCGATCATCACGTGAGTTGAGGTGGTTTCAATGATGAACATCTTCATGTTGATCATATCTACTATATGACTCATGTTTGACCTTTCGGTCTCTTGTGTTCCAAGGCCATGTTTATACATGCTAGGCTCGTCAAGTTTAACCCGAGTGTTCCGCACGTGCAACACTTGCTTGCACCCGTTGTATGGGAACGTAGAGTCTATCACACCCGATCATCATGTAGTGTCTCGAAACGACGAACTTTCACAATGGCGCACACTCGGGGAGAACATAATTTTATCTTGAAATTTAAGTGAGGGATCACCTTATAATGCTACCGTCGTCCTAAGCAAAATAAGATGCATAAAAGTATTAACATCACATGAAAATCATATGTGACATGATATGGCCATGAACTTGTGCTTTTCATCTCCATCTCCAAAGCACCGGCATGATCTCCATCGTCACCGGCATGACACCATGATCTCCATCATCTTGATCTCCATCAATGTGTCGCCATGAAGTTGTCGCGCTGACTGTTGCTTCCAAGACAACTGCTAACTCATAGTGATAAAGTAAAGCAAAATGGCGAAAATAATTAAAGACAACCCTATGGCTCCTGTCGGTTGTCGTACTCATCGACATGCAAGTCGTGATATTCTATACAATACATGATCATCTCATACATCACATATATCTCATCATGTAATTGGCCATATCACATCACAACATACCCTGCAAAAACAAGTTAGACGTCCTCTAATTGTTGTTGCAATTTTTACGTGGATGCTATGGGTATCTAGCAAGAACAATTATCACCTACGCATAAACCACTACGGTGATACACAAATTGCTATTCAACCTTCTCAAGGGCCACCTTTGTCAAATCCGATCCAACTAGAGTAGGAGATACAGACACCCGTCAGCCATCTTTGTGCAACAAAGTTATACGTTAGTCGATAGAACCGTTCTCCCGTAAGCGTATGAGTAAGGTTGGTTCAGGACGCTTCATCCCACAATACCGCTGAATCAAAACACGGCCAAGGGAGGAAGCAATCTAAGCATCAACGTCCACAAACTCCTTTGTGTTCTACTCGTGATCACATCTACACATAGGACTAGCTCATGATGCCACTGTTGGGGAACGTTGTGTGGGAAACAAAAAATTTCCTACGCACACGCAAGATCTATCCATGGTGATGAGTATCTACGAGAGGGAGAGTGGATCTACATACCCTTGTAGATCGCTAACGGGAAGCGTTAAGAAACGCGGTTGATGTAGTCGAACGTCTTCGCGATCCAAATCGTCGAGCGTCCCGCGATCCCATCACGATCCTTCTCGCAATCAAATCACGATCCGTCTCGCGATCCCATCACGATCCGTTCCGCGATCAAATCATGAATCATCTCGCGATCCTGATCACGGTCCTTCTAATCTAGCGCCAAACGGATGGCGCCTCCGTGTTCAGCACACGTACAACTCGATGAGGATCTCTGCCTTCTTGATCTATCAAGAGAGAGCGGAGAGGTAATGAGTTATCTGGCAGCACGATGGCGTGGTCGCGATGATGGTGGAACTATTCCGGCAGGGCTTCGCCAAAGCACCGCCGAACTAGACTAGAGGAGAAAACGATCTAGATGAAGTAGAGGGAGCACGTGGCAATTAGGGTTAGCTCTCCCCTCTAAATCCCCTAGTATATATAGGAGGGAAGGAGGGGAGGAGGCAGCCTCAAATCCTCAAGGTTTGGCCGAAATTGGAGGTGGAGGAATCCTACTCCAATCCTACAAGGAGTAGGATTCCTCCTCTCCACTTGGAAACCCTTTCCACCTTTTCCACCTTTGGGGTTTTCCCACCCCTAGCCGCATGGGCCTTAGTGGGGGGTTCTGCCAGCCCATTAGGGGCTGGTTTAACTCCTCCCACAGCCCATGAGGTCCTTTGGGTCAAGACACCCCTCCCGATGGCCCCCGATACCCTCCCGGCACTCCTGGTACACTACCGAAGTACACGAAACTTTTCCGGTGACCAAAACAGGACTTCCTATATATCAATCTTTACCTTCGAACCATTCCAGAGCTCCTCATGGCATCCAGGATCTCATCCGGGACTCCGAACAACCTTCGGTCACCACCATACATAACTCTACTATATCGAAACGTCACCGAACCTTAAGTGTGCAGACCCTGCGGGGTCGAGAACTATGTCGACATGACCAAGACACCTCCATGGTCAATAACCAATAGCGAGACTTGGATTCCCATATTGGTTCCTACATATTATACGAAGATCTTTATCGGTTGAACCTCTATGTCAAGGATTCAGTTAATCCTATATGTTGTTCCCTTTGTTCTTCGGTGTGTTACTTGCCCGAGATTCGATCATCGGCATCTCCATACCTAGTTCAATCTCATTACCGGCAAGTCTCTTTACTCGTTCCGTAATACAAGATCCTTTGTCTAACACTTAGTCACATTGCTTGCAAGACTTATTGTGATGTTGTATTACCGAGTGGGCCCTGAGATACCTCTCCGTCACACGGAGTAACAAATCCCAGTCTTGATCCATGCCCACTCAACAAACACCCTCGGAGATACCTATAGAGCATCTTTATAGTCACCCAGTTATGTTGTGATGTTTGATACACACAAGGTATTCCTCGGTGTTAGTGAGTTGCACGATCTCATGGTCATAGGAACAGATAGTTGACATGTAGAAAACTATAGCAATAAACTGACACGATCATATGCTATGTTTATAGTTTGGGTCTTGTCCATCACATCATTCTCCTAATGATGTGATCCCGTTATCGAATGACATCTCATGTCCATGGCTAGGAAACTTTGACCATCTTTGATCAACGAGCTAGTCTATTAGAGGCATACTAGGGACATGGTGTTGTCTATGTATCCACATGTATGTGAGTTTCCGATCAATACAATTTTAGCATGGATAATAAATGATTATCATGAACAAGTAAATATGATAATAACTAATTTATTATTGCCTCTAGGGAATATTTCCAACAAGAATTTCATCTTAAGGCTGTGAAACGCATTGTGAGATACTTGATACATACACCAAACTTTGGCATGTGGTATCCCAAGGGATCTTCTTTTAATCTTGTTGGCTACTCCGACTCGGACTATGTCAGTGACAAGGTTGATAGAAAATCCACCTCGGGTACATGTCAATTTCTTGGTAGATCTCTCGTGTCTTGGTCCTCCAAGAAACAAAACTTGGTATCTCTATCTACCACCGAAGCTGGATATAGTGCCGCTGGATCATGTTGTGCGCAGTTATTATGGATGACACAAACGCTTAAAGATTATGGAATATATGTTAGAAATGTGCCGTTACTTTGTAACAATGAGAGTGCTATTAAGATGGGTCATAATCATGTGCAACATTTTCGAACCAAGCATATTCAAGTTCGACATCATTTCATTCGTGATCATGTTGCCAAAGGAGATATTAATCTTAAGCATGTTCGTACTAACAAGCAATTGGCTAATATCTTTACTAAACCACTTGATGAAAAAGTGTTTTGTCATTTCAGGAGTGAGTTGAACATCATTGATGCTTCAAACTTGAGCTAAGCTCACTTGGATGCATGCAAGGGGATGAGCGTTCTTAGCCATTCCATGTTACTATCATCTTGAATATTATCCTCTTGGAATTCTATGCTCCCTTGTCTTGCATCTAACCCTTTTGTAGGTACTTGGAAGAACAACACTCCACAAGATTGCCATCGACTCATATCTTAAGCAATCTTGTCATGACCAAGAATCCACAACCTCGCTTTGATAATGAAAGGAATAAGACAACAAAACATATCCTTGACATATGTTTCTCAATTGATATCAACTCACAATTGATATATAGTCATTTGGATATATCATGTTCTTCCTTGCGTCACTAACCCATGTAGGTGAGAAGTGAAGAAAAACGACAAGGATTGCACCCAACTCAAGATGATCTTCATAAACCTCAAGCATCCTCATCAAGTTCACCTACAAGCTACGCCATCAACATCACTCAAAGGTATGTACTCATATCCTTGATGTAGCTTTACTCCAAGTCATGAGATAAAGAAACTCAAGTGATATGAAGACATTAAAATGCTTAATCGAAAAATTGTAACCCCATTTTGAGCTTGACGATGAGTATGACCTATGATCAAGTATTCTTGCTTGGCCCCTAAGTCAATATACTCTAATATAGGTGACCTAGTCACCGCCCATCATCTAGTAATCTTGGTTGGTTCATTCTCTATTGCAAGCCTTCTTGGAACCATTCAAATCTTCTCAAGTTGATACCTCTTTGTAAATTATTTGCAATTCATTTATAAAATTGTTTTAACTCCTTGTTACAAATTTTCACAAACCTTCAAGTTTCTGTTTTATGCCTTGGAGCCTCTGATACAAAGGACTCGGTTCTACCGATTCAGTAGATGAGTTGCATAACATCATATCGGTACCACCGACAAATTCGTCTCGGAGCCACCGACTTTCTATCATATTTCAGTCTGTGTTTGTATGTGTAAATCTTTGTGTTCCTTCTATGATTTCTCAAATCTTCGATGATCCATTTTATTTTAAAAAAACTTGCAAAGGGGGAGAAATACATTCAAGGATCCCTAACTCAAAGGAGGAGAAGTTCTACAAATTTTCAGTTTATCCAAAGGGAGAGAAATTATTTTCAATGATTTCCTCGTTTTTTTATGATTTTCATATTCTATGAATTCTACATTCTATGACCCTTATTCTCAAGGATCCCTTCTTAATCAATGATCTCTGTATCTGACCATATATCTGACCTTTTTGGTAATTAATGCCAAAGGGGGAGAAATACCAAAGCTTCAAAACTAAAGGGGGAGATACATGCGTATGCAAAGGGGGAGATGTAATTTAGAGGAAGAGGAGAATATCTAAGTTTATACTTATATAGACAAGGGGAGAATACCAAAGTAGGGGAGAAAACTGTTTTGGAGAAGGATGTGTTTATTATGTGTTTATTGCATTTGATTTTTCTTGTTAGAATTTTCTCACCCTATCCAATCCCAATATCTACATGCTAAGATTCATGGGGAGAGGATGTCCTACTATTTCATATCTAGGGGAGAAACTTCTAAATGTTCTCGGAGACATATCAATCCTAAGGAATACTATCTTCTATATGTTCTCCATATCTTGGTACTTTTGAGTTCTATTGCTTTTGATTGGTAGAATACTCTTGTGTTTCCTAACATTGTTTTCTAAAGTGTATCTCTACTACTAGAATGCTCAAGAACTCAAGGTAAGTATATGCATCATATCTTTGATCATGATGATCTCTTGCTTCTTGCACATATTGTTTGCAAGAGTGAAGTCTTGATCAATGATACAACTCATTCATATATGTTTGATGCATATGACCAACATACACATGACTTATCATGTCCTTCCTACTATATGTGTCCATGCATTCCAAAGAAACTATCCTTTAAAGGGATTGCACACATTTAGGGGGAGCAAGTCTAAGTCATGTGTCTCTCAAAGTCTTCATCATATACATGCATATCTTTATTTGAAGCTTTGATTGTATGTTGTCATCAATTACCAAAAAGGGGGAGATTGAAAGCACAATGTGCTCCCTTGGTGGTGTTGATAATTCATGACAATATACATTGTCTTTTGGACTAATACTTTCATCTAGTATATTTCAGATAAAGTCCATAGAGAGATGGGTTGGCAAAAAGGAGTGTGGAGAGTATCCCCATGAAGAAGGAGAAGAGATAGCATTGGCCAAGCTTCAAGCAAGAGGATTCTACATTTTACTTTGTGAGAAATCACTTTGAGTCCGTAGGAAAGCCAATACTACTAAAAGGGGGTAAGGTACTGTTGGTGAACAAAATGCTCATACGTGCACAAGTGCTAGTCACCACATAAACCCACAAGCTCCTCCACAAAAGTTTGTCCAAAGCCAAATATCCAAAATCGGTGCAACCAACACTTCCCACTCGGTGCCACCGATTCTCAGCCTCAAACAGACTCGGCCAAACCCTAGCCATTCGGTGCAACCGATTCTGCTTCAGTGCCACTGAGTTTGGGTTGCCAACTTCCTGTTACGCAAATTCACAAAATTGGTCCCACCGAGTTTGTTGAATCGACGTCACCGAGTTTGGCAATCTGACCGTTGGTCACCTTATCGGTGCAACCGAGTTTTATGTATCGGTCTCACCGAGATTCAAAAGTTGCTACCTTTGAGGCAACTCGTTACCATCGAGATTAACACATCGGTGTCATCGAGTCTGACTTATTATGTGTAACGGTTGAATTTTTGGAGATGCATATATATACCCCTCCACCACTACTCACTCGAAAGAGAAGCACTTAGAACAGATCCCTACCTATCCTATCAGATTTTCTGAGAGAGAGACACCTACTCATGTGTTGAGATCATGCCATTCCATTCTAACCGTATGAATCTTGATCTCTAGCTTCCCCAAGTTGCTTTCCACCCAATCAATCGCTTCCACCAAAGCCAAATCTGTGAGAGAGTGATTGTGTGTTGAGGAGTCTATCATCTTGAAGCACAAGAGCAGGGAGTTCATCGACATTATCGAGCCTATTACCTTTTGGAGGGTGGTGCCTCCTAGATTGGTTAGGTGTCGCTTGGGAGCCTCCTACTTCGTGTTGTGGAGTGAACCAAGAAGTTTGTAAGGACAAGGAGATCACCTACTTCGTGAAGATCTACCCATAGTGAGGCTAGTCTTTTGTGGACGAAAGCCGTTATGAAATAGTCAAGGTTGCTACTTCGTGGACCCTTATGGGTGGAGCCCTCCGTGGACTCTCGCGACCGTTACCCTCCGTGGGTTGAAGACTCCATAAACGTGGATGTACGATAGCACCACCTATCGGAACCATGGAAAAAATCTTCATGTCCTTCATGCGTTTGATCTTCCTATCTCTACTCTTTACTTTCATGTGCAATGTCTTTACATTCCGCTGCTATACTTGATGACTTGCATGTGTAGGGTGTGCTAGACTTGCTATAATTGCTAAAATCTGCTAACACTTAACCATATGCTTGAGGCAGTTTTAAATTTCTACTAGTAGTCTATTCATCCCCCCCCCCCTCTAGACATACTCTTCTAGTGATCCGGCACTGGAGGCGTGCTTTGCTCGATGGTTAGCATATGTGTGAATCTTCCAGTCTAAAAATTAATTTCTCATAAAACACATGTCATATGTAGTTAACCATGTCTTCTCCTCACATCTTAACTCTTCCTTCAGTTAAAACTAAGGGCAACACCACCGCAAAGGAAAACACCAATCATATATAGCATAACTAAAATTCGTAACCCCCCGACCAACCATGTGGTCATGGTGATTGTTACAATATATGTGAATTACACTAGCCATTTTCATCAGTTTAGACTTTTGATTACGTTGGCTAGTACATAAAGCTTAACATAGTATCAGAACTAAGGTCTTGAGTTCAAGTCCTGGCTTTCGCAATTTATTTAAAAATTGTTGCCTTAGGAAGTATTAGTATTGGCCTAGGAATCCTTATTAGTCTATGTTTATTTTCCTTGCACCTAAGTCTTGTATAATATATATATATATATGTGTGTGTGTGTGTGTGTGTCCGTTGGGCCTTCAATAAAGAGAAATTGCTTTCCTAACATGGTATCAGAGCTAAGGTTTTGATTTTAAATCATGGCTTTCGCAATTTATTTAAAAAATTGCTGGTAGCCCCCCTTTGTGTCCACGTAGAGGCCTCTTGAATCATACGTGAGTTTCGTGCGCTGTCGCTCTCTTTCGGTTGCACATATTGACTTGTCTTTTCCGTCACACGTGAGAGGGGGTGTTACAGTATATATGGATTGCACTAGTCCTTTCATCAGTTCGGACTTTTGGTTGCATTGACTAGTGCATGAAGCTTAACAGTGACCACGAAAAAATGAAGCCATGTATGAAGAACTGCGCGGTAAAGCGCGACATCTTCTAGTTAAATAGTAAGCTACTTAGATTTGGATCCCAAATGGAGGCCCTCCGTGTGTAATGATGTGTGTCGATGGGCCAGCCGTTTTTTCCCATTTCGAAAGGTATGGCTTTAATTATTATTTTTTTGTGTTTTTCACCGGTTTTAATAGTTTTTCTTCAATTTTCTAAAAAAAATGTTCATCATTTATTTTATTTTTATCTTTCTTTTCTTTATTTTCACCAGTTATAATAAATATTTCTTGGTTTTTTCTATTTCTTTTTTACGTTTTTTCTTCTCTTTTTATTGTTAAAATTTGTTTTTCACGTGTTAATTCAATATTGAAGTTTTATGACCTTTTAAAAACTTACGAACATTTTTCGAATTTATGAACATTTTCCATGGACTTCAATATATATTTCTGAATTAACACGTGAAAAACAAATTTTAACAATAAAAAGAGAAGAAAAAACGTAAAAAAAAGAGTCCATGGAAATTTAAAAACGAAACATTATTTGAAATCCAGAAAAAAATGGAATGGGCAGAAAAAAATGGCTAAGAAAGGGAGTTTCATGAACTGACCCGTGACGCGATTCCACGGTTTCAACATAGAATGAAGCTCCCAATTCCACGGTTTCAACATAGAATGAAGCTCCCAATTCCAAGGGCTCACACAACCACCACCAACGAACACCAGGGTCTAACGTGTAAGGACCTCACAACCACACACTTAACAGCTCCACTTTCCTCTCAAAACAAATATCATCTTCAACAACAGTCCAACACGACATACGAATGGCAAAAAGATACTCCATAACATCATTAAAATCCAAGCCAACTTAGATAATATCAAAAGGTAACAACGAACCACAATAATTGCTAGAGAAAAAGAAAAGTTGATCCCTCGACTGAAAAACAGCACGACGAAGCGGACGTTAGCCTCTGATATAGTAGAAGAAAGGGCAGTCCCTACCGAACATTGACAAATTGAAAGTACACTAAAGCTAGATCTCAAAATTTACTGAGAGGTTTCATTTATTTATTTTACTTGGGAGAGTGGAAGGCGACTAGAGTTCCACTGGCCGTCAGTATCAGCTCGTAGTATCGAGACAAAATATATACCCTCGAAAATTCCATCCGGAAGATAGATAGAAAAAACGACATGGAAAAGAGCTGTAGTATATCAGAAGAAACATTCAGAACTTCAGATATCTTCCGAAATATTTCAAGTCTAAGTATACCTGCAAAACATGCTGTGGTAGCAAAATTAATTAATCATCCATAACGACCGACATTCCGTTCACTGCCCGACAACATTACTGTTAAGTGTCATACCACAAATCCACGGATACATAGCATAACCGGTAGAATACCATCTGATTGTTCTGCTAAAGCCTACATACAGAATCTAGCTTCACTGCTAAGTAGTAGCACCACAGTGGCAGTCAATAGAGTGACCACGTTTCAGATTGAGATAAACTACTAGAGGTATTGAGATAAACTACTAGAGGTAAGAACTAAGAACTAACGCACCCTTCCCATATGCAAATGAGTAGCAAAACTTCCTAGTCGTTGCCCCGAATAGGGTATCAAATATACAGCAGTAACCTAACATACGGAACATAGTTCTAGCGAGACACCGAAACTCCAATTATACCATACGGTTTGGACCCTGATTAAGGGCATAGGATTTCCCTGCACCAGGACAGTTCAGCCCAACAGTTTGCCATTTTCAGAGAACTTAGGGGGAGAGGCAGATAGTACAGGTAACCTTAGTGTCTTCCATTAGTCACATTTTGCGCGTCAAACGGACGGGAAGAACTTGTTGAGGTTGAACGGCAGGGAGTAGAACTCCTCGCTCCTTGTGTCGGTCCGGTACGACCGGAACTTATCCCACCAGTGGTATCCGCGGTCTTTCCTGACAGCCCCGTCATGCCTGTGTAGCGTGTTGTCCAGTACGTATGCAACAATGCCACCAACGAAAGCCTTGGACGAGAACAGCACATTCACCATGTCATTGAACTGTGGAAGTTAAGATGAAACAAACGGTCAGTATCTGTTCACATAGAAAGCAAGTGTGATCGATTGCACTGTTACGCACCCATCGTGCGCGCGTGTGTACAGGGCCGAATCCAGCGACCGACGTGTACTCGTTGAAGTATTGTGGAACTGAAAAGCCCATGAACACTGAGAACCCAAGGATGAACTTTGTCCTGAAGCTATTGAGGTTGCAGAACTGAAGGAAGCCAAGCCCAGCAGAACCTGTCAACAGATTAAACCAGAGCTTCTATCACAATTCTAATTGATCTCTCATATGTAGAGGTTGCAATTTTGAAAGAAAAAATAAACAGAGATGAGTAATCTGAAGCTTTTCACCCACCAACATATGCAAAGAAGACACAGTAGAGAGCTGCAAAGATTGGTGCAGGTATTGATGCAAAGACAGCTCCAAATTTTCCTGGGAGGACACAGGCAATTGTTCTAAGTCAGAGCTAAATTAACTGCAAACTGAAATGTCAACCAGCTCCATTCTGAACATTAAAACTGGTAGTAATGTTACTGTGCTATGCATTGTACACAATATTGCACTGAAACTGGTAGTAGAAGACGCAAGTGAAAAGGCACATCATCAGACTTCACTTTTAACCGGTTTCCACAACATAATACAAGGATGAAACTGGTAGTAAAAGAAGCAAGTGCAATGGCACATCATCAGAATTCACTTTTAACGGGTTTCCACACAACATAATACAAGGATGAGACGTGCATCCGTATAGCCCAGACACTAGAAGCAGAATTACAAATAAGCTATAAAATTGCACCAAAATAAACAGCCAACAAAATACAAGGATGCAATATATGCATTTAGAAATAGTCATGATACAAGTAGTTTACAGAGGGAGTATTATTCTACATTCAATTTATTTAATATCCGCTATTAGACCATATTCTAACTTATCATGGAATCACAGTTGAATCGACTTACCACTGCATTCCCATCATCCAGGTGTAGAGACACCTTTTGACTTCTAAATAAACGAGGCGAACCAAGGACAGTGCATAGATGCCGAGTTAAGACTAAGGTAATATATTTTTCTAGTAACAAATGGATTAAGATAGACGTTTCCACAGCCAACACCACAAAGCAGGTAGGGTCTCGCAACCTACAAACTTCTTGTTGATTTATACAAATCCTCCAAAAAAATAGGAACAAATGATCCTTATAAATATGTTAACTTGTACATTAGAAAAGTGAAGTACTCGTCCTTTTGGTTCAAACAGGTAAAGAAAAGAAGTACAGTTATCTTCTCTCCTAGATTGGCCCCTGGAAAAAATAGCACCGCCAATGTCCAATAGTTCCACTAAATGTCGGTTAAAAAAACAGAACTTCAAGAATCCATCAACTTTAACCAAAATAATCTAGTATCCAGGGTTACTGTAATTTAAACACTCCAGAAAGATTATTTTTTCAGACATCATGTCCAAGTCGACATGAAATTTCCAGGGAGAGAACATCAGAATGCAAACCAATGTTCTAACCCATACAGTTTTCAAGTTATAACTTGCCTTGAGAGATCCTGAAAGATGGTAACAGAAAGCTCAAAAAATAGAAGGCCCCGTCTATGTACTGGTGTTACTGGAACAGTCTGATACAACACACACTACACAACCTCTCTCGTGCAGTCACACTCGTAGACCGAGTCATGCACACACAAACATAAGCAGCAACTGGAGAGTTTTAGCAGATATTCCAATTTTTAAGTGCTAAATAAATTACATAAAAAATTTGGTTAAGTATGGTAACTATAATGACCTACAAAATAATCAAAATACCAGATTCCTAGGAAGCAAACTTACCAAGGATAGAGAAGAATATCATAAAACCAGCTGATATCTGCACTACTCTTCGGCTACCAACACGCGTCAAGGCTAGCAACCCAGCATTTTCACTGCAAAGAAGCATAACGGTTGCCACGGCATTGATACGAACGGCAGTTGTTGCATCAAAATGAAAATAAGGTGCATTCCTTGCAGAGGTAGAAGTATAATTATATGATGCTTACATTGATACAGAAGATCCATTTCCAGTTCCAAACAGGCCATCCAGAAGAATACCAACACCCTGTACCAAGAAGAGTTACATACGCATTGAATGAGTTCAACGTTGAAGGTTGATCTAGTCATGCTCGGCATGTGGCGGGTGCAAAGTTAGCACCTACCTGCCATCCAACACCACGGCTAAGTACAGAGGGTGGGAGAGGTGTGGCACTTGCAAATCTTGAAACAGCAATGAAGGAACCAGTGGACTACAAATATAGAAGTTAGGAGATTGATTATTACATCGTTTAAGAGCCTCAAGGGAGTACAAATAGAGGGTGGAAAAGTGATACTCCAAAGAGGGGGGGGGGGGGGGGCAAAACCTCCACAAGAGCAACAAATGATGCAGCCATCATCGCAAAAGCTTCGCCAGCATCAAAAGTTGGAGCACCCCACTGAAAGGGATATGGCACTCTTATCCTGTCATTGTAGTAGAAGAAGCGGAGGCGCTCATGTTACTAAACAGCAAGGTTGGTACAAATGGAACAAGCATATCTTCAAAAAATCATAACAATACCAGGGAGCACCACCAATTAGTCCAGAGCGGTCAGTGCGGCAATGAAATTGGGTCTTTGGTGAGACATTCCTGTAAGCTCCTCCAACCGTCAGCAGATATGCATAGAGCCACACTATGGGAATAGTGAAGAGAACAGCAAAACGGTCGAAGATAGACTTCATCATGTGGATGGTATGTGGCAGGTACTGCAAAAATGGAAGGGGGTGATGGGCGGGGGCGTAAAAATGCAGCTGGAGCACTTAGTTATGCTGGGTAACAACAGGTTAAAAATAATGAGTGCACAGGAATTGTGTCTAACCATAGCAAATATCACCAGGAGGATTAGTTCAGGCAGACCAATCTCAACACATTTAGCAACCTGTGTATTTGTTGTTCAAACATAAGTATGTATACGATTAAAAAAGTATCGAGTAGAAACACAATGTTCAGATCTTACTGATGGAAACCCCAGCTCATACAGTCCAAAGCCAACTAACGCTATCAAAGGAGTAGCTGACAGTGGACTGAGATATCTGAAACAAAATCAGTATATTCATGAGATTGAAAGTTAAACACGCTATTCCTGCTAGAACACTTCTTGCTTCAGTACCTCTGAAACAGAAATTTACTTGAGACAATTATGCATTGTTCATCTTCCTACCTTGCAACATTACGCCAAAGGCCACTGAAGCCGACTATGATCTGCAGTGCAGAAGCAACGATCAAAGCACCTTGTGTTCCACGCATGATTTTGAGGAATTTCTTCAAAAACAAAATCCAGGTGATTCATTAGTCTACATGTAGGAAAAGATTACTGGGAAGCAAGTAGAATTATCCGCCTTTTCAACATACAGTGTGTGGGTCTGGTTCGTTCGTGTAGCGTCCTGCGAGTATGATCGAAATGGTAGGCAGGACAAAGGTGTATGATCCACCAATCACCGCAGGCAATCGGGTACCAAAGAAACTCTGTAGAAGGGTGTTGATTCCAGCCACAAACAGAAATGTCTGGATAACAACTGCCTTGTCCTCCTGACAAAGTTGAAACACCACTAGTCACCAATCAACAGATTCAGTCCAAAGCAACACAACTTGGTAAACTAGTGTAGCCTTACATTGTTTCCTCCCATCTGTGGAACAAGTGCAGTAGGTATGATGACAGTAGTTCCCAGCATGACCAGATAATGCTGAAAGCCAAGAAGAATGGCCTCCGCTGCATTATGTAAAATTTCATAGTCAAATTTCAGAACTAAGTTTCTCACTGAACACATCGAAGTTACACAGAATATAGTGGTTCGTAAGTGTATAGATAAAACTATTTCTATAGCGAAATTTTCCTGTTTTCTATAGACATACTTCACAAGGCAGGCTAGCAAAAAGAGAAGTTAATGCAAGCAAAACATATGTTGTTGATCAAACTTTGAAGAAATGCATACAAAAATATAATTGCTGATATGACCACATCATCCAGTCTGAACAAGGACTTCTTGTTCATCATTTCTTCATGTATTCAACCTTACAATTCTCCCAGGAGGATTATGTGTCTTTGAACTCGGGAGATATGAGCAAGAATTCAAGATAGGAAGACATAAAAGGACTGTCATTAACAGAGTCTCTCCCCCCCCCCCTCCGGTCCTGCTGCGTACAGAACCCATGTTAGGAAGGACACGCACGCATTAAATGCATAAAGAAGATTACTAGGATAACAAAAAAGTGTGATTCTCTTTATTTGCAGTGTCAGCCTTACATGTGGATTTGACTCGGTTCAGACTCAGACACAGACAAGGGAATCATAACCAAACAAGAATTCGCTCTTCTACAAAATGGATCATACTTATTACTGGTAGTACTATTTGTACTGAGGCGCCCGTACACAGAGCAAGCCGTTACATCCCTGCATTAACTTAAACAAAGCTGCTTGGGAACAAGCTAGTATCTACCTAAAACAAACACAGAATGTCTGATAACGCAGAAGGTAGAAAATGGAAATGAAAACGCCCTGCCAAGTACAGTAGTAACTGACTAACTGGAGAATGAATGCAGCTGAAAGTGACAACGATGGGTGGACACGGACCCCCGGTTTGGAACCACCTACCGACACGGTCAGTGCCTAGGAATTCACTGGATGCACAGCACGGAACGCGCCAACTGAACATAGAAGAAGATATAGATCGGCAACAATATACTTATATAGTAACAAAAAGGAACGCCCGGTGGACGCGCTGAAGCTGAAATGAGTCAACGCGTGAGTTCATATGAAACCAAAGATTATTTACCACCCTACAAAATCGCAAATATAGCACCAGATTCCCTGAGAACTCGCAAGAATAGAAGCCACGATCAAAAAAAGGTAGATTCAGAAACCAGTCTGCGACTTGAGCATCAAATGTAAGAATAACACCAAAAAATTCCATCCAAAAGCCCCATCCGACAATCATGCAAATTCCCTCTCTGCTGAATGTCGAGTAGCATCAAGCCATCAACGCGGGTCAAAGCTTCGCAGCAGCAGCAGCGGTTATCAGATAAACTAAGCAGAGGATATTCAACGCAGGACCTCATTAAAGCGCATTAATAAACTACTTGCAGCGGGGAACAAAACGGAAAAAGGCGGTCCGCTTTTTATTTTGGAATATCCGGGTAAGAAACCGGGGAGGAAAGCTCGGGCCGGCAGGCAGATCTGGCGGCGGTTCCTCGCCGCGCAACAAGCTGGAGCGAAAGCGAGGCCCGTCCACCAACCACCGAGGCCACGAACCCCCACCACCCGCGAAAACGACGGGAGCAACGGCAGAGTTCGTGGCATGACCAGCAAGCAAGCCGCCCGTCGCCATCGCGGCCGGGAAACCCAGCCCCGAGAAGAGAAACCCCGAAACGGGCGCGCAGAAGCCAGAACCGCCGGTGATACGAGAGGAAGGGAGCAGAGCACTCACGCCACGGAGGAGGGCTGGTGATGCAGTAGGAGACCCCGGGCAGCTGGTCCTTGACGGGGTGCGGCGCCAGGTCGTCCTGCTTCTGGCCCCCGCCTCCGCCGCCGCCTCCGGCCATCTCTCCCGCGCCCCTCCGCTCCGCCTCAGATCACGCGCGCTCCTCCTCCTCCCTCCCTCCGCGCACCAAAGCCGCAATGCGCGAGCCCGTGGAGCGGCCGAGTGCTGGTACTGGCAGCGGAGTGGGGGAGTGGCGTAGCGGTACAGCGGCTTCCAGTGGTGGTGGTATGGTATGGGAGGACGCTACCGCTAGCGTGTGGTGTTCGCGCTGGGTGGTGGGTCGGACCGTCGGAGGCGGAAGCGGTCAAAAAAGCGGCTCCAGCACGGCGGCCCGCGCTGCGGTGCAGTGCAGTGCAGAGGGAGGTGGCAGGAGGAAGCGGTTGTTTTGTTCTGCCGCGCGTCGTCACCCTCTCTGCTCTGCTCTCTCTCTCTGCCTTGGGTTTGCGGGGGGAGGGAGCGGTTCACGGCACCGCGCACGCCGACGCAGCGGTCCAAAACCGCATTTACGCCCCCGCTTGTCCTGCGCGTGCGACCCCTTGCGCCCCACCGCGAATCTCCCCTGTAGCTGCCAGTATCCCACTGTACTACTAGGCCTGTACCGTACGTACTACTCCTCGTCTCCTCCCCTCTCTCTTTCCTCCTGCTCCTGCGCGGCACGAAGCGAAGCGAGGCGCAGACGAGATGCTTCTGCGTGGTTTCGTTTCTCGGTTGGGAGTTCCGCGGTGAAAATCGGGTGTGTTTTTGGAGGTTGCAGACGGTAGGTAGTATAGATAGATTTGGGCATTTGGGTTCTCCGTTTGTTGGCCCGGTTGTTGCCTGGCCTGGCTCCTCGGCTCGCCCCGGGTTTTGAGGGCGGCGGCGTGGCTGGTAAGAACGTGATTCGATCATGGCTTGTGCGTGAAGAAATGGGTTTTCGCTCCTGCCAAGCCCTGCACTACAGACTAGAGTGCTTTTCCTTGGGGAGCTATACAAGAGAAAAGGGAGGGTAAAATGGAAGAAAGCCGTGTCGACCGACTGAATTATTGCGCCTGTTTTGGGCGAGGCTAGCAGGAAATGTGCTAGCGGTACAGAAGTACCGGAGGTACTACTCGACTACTCGTACGAGCCGGAGGGAGGGAGGGGTGGGCTCCCTCTTTTCACTTTCCCGTGTCCTGTTCCGAGGAGATGTGAAAAGAGCAGGCAGGCAGGCAGGCAGAGATGATGCTTTTGACATGTACGCAAACGCAAAGCAGCGCCGCCGTACGCGCCACCCATTGCGCTCCTCCGTTTACTGCCGCAGCAGCGTTTCCTTTGCTTTTTTCTCGCCGGGGCACTCTCCCTCTCTATCTATCTATCTATCTATCTAGAGCCTAGACGATGATTGGATTAGTCACGGACGTGCTCGCACACAGCAATCCAATCCGCAGACAGCCCCACGGCACGGCATGTACATTATTCCCCCATTTATTTATCCCTGAATGAAACACCGTCGGTCGTGCAGATCAAATCCAATCTACAGAGACCACATGCTGCTGCTGCGCTGCCTGCTGGTCATCCTCCAACCACAGCTGGAGTACTATACTTACCGTGATAGTAGATGGATAGTACTACTTGACCACCCCCCGTGGTCGTTAACCCGGGGTAGTGTAGTTTATTAGCTAATAACCTGCCTCGAAGCGCCGAGGTTTTCCCGGCGAAAAGAGAAGCGCTGGGGTTTAGCAGGAGCGGTACCAGAGGGCGGGGAGGTCATTGATTGATTAGGGGAAAAGTATGCATTGAGATCTCGGCCGTGCAATGATGCATTTGAAGCGATCAATGAAGGTTGGCAGCAGCAGCTTGGCATGTGTACTCCTATGTAGAAGGAGTTCCCTGGTGATGAGTAGGCAGTCGTCCTACAGGGTACAGGGGAAGCAAAATGGGACAAGCGAGGAGGGATGCCCGACTGTTCTCAGTGTTCAGAACCTGAAGAAGTAAATGCGGGCGGAGAGCGGATTGAAGGGTGTCACGCCAAAACTCTGTGCGTTCTTCGTGTCGGTCGGTTTGTGTTACGGAATTGATTACGGGGCGTGATAAACGCGCAAGGTGGTCTGGTCTGCCGCCCCGTGCTGCATGCATGATCTTTGGCTCGCGCAAAGCCGGTTTTAAGGGCTCGCTGTGCACGCAGCGAAGGTGTCGGGACTCGGGAGTGAAAGCGCGGCTTAATTGGCTGGAGAGTCTCGCGAGTCCCCTCTTGCGTTGTGGGGGATCGGACGACAGCCGTCTGATTGGAATTGACGGCATATCGGCTGAAAGACTGGGCTTGTTCAGTGCTAGTACCGGTGCCTAATTGGAGGTGCCGTGCACGAATTCCCTCCCGGTACCTGCTGACCGACAGGGCCTGTGCGATACTCCACCGTTTTTAGCTTGTTTTTTCTTTTCATGAAAACTTTTCATCTATTCACCTTCTGTCATGGAAAATATCGAAAATAATAATAGTTACATTTAGATTTGTTGACGATCGGTTTGTAAATTCGGGCCTTCAAACGTCCGCGGACACGTCGGGACGCGTTTCCGAGCACTGGACGGTCAACCCTTAAATCTGCTCGTTCACATCTATACAAAATCATGCAGTACTATCCTACTCTTCGTCGTCATCGACCGCAGCCTGAGTCGCCCCCGTCACAGGCCGTGTCGCATCTGCCGCAGCCCGCGTCGCCTCCATCCACTGCCGACGAAGACGCCTAGCCTCCGCCATCGACTCCAAGCGGAAGTAGTTCAGGATGGCCTGCTGCTCCGCCCGCAGATCCTCGTCCCCCATCCAGCGCGGTCGCTTCCTCCGTCGGCTCCTGCTCCTCCTCCTCATCCTCCTCCACCTCCCCCTCCTTTTCCTCCTTCACCTCCTCCTCGTCCTTCAAATCACCGGATCCAAAGGTAGCCTCGCGGGCCTCCGAGACCGTACCTGCTCAAGGATCCAGAGCCATTGTTGGATCGTGTAGTGGTGGCAGCGTGGGGGCATGGCTGATGGTTGCGACGGACGGGAGGAGGAAAATATGGAGGGTAGAGTTTGGGTGCCAGCGGTCGGCTTAAATAGTCGGGCTGGGGTTACGCGGCCCGCCGGTGCGGCGCCACGCGGAGTTCACATTGCAGCGATGAAGGAGGCGTTCGTCAGACCGTTGGGTTTTCGGGCGATTTCGTGTGGCTTCATGTCGTCAGTTCGACGTGGCGGGCTTGGCAGTGGTGTTCATCTCCTTCGTAGGAGGTGGTCGTCCTGAGGCTGGATGGTCGGATCTCGAGATCCGTCATCTAGTCCCGTCTGCGAGTCGGGGAGACATAGTTGTCGATGAAAACCGACTCGACGATGGACGATGACGGCGTTCTGCGTCGTTACCTTGATGAAGGCATAGTCATGTAACTACTGTCGACCCACTCATCTGCTCTGAGGGAAACCTTAGGATCTGGTGTTCGAGATCAGACGATTGCGACACTGTGATGTTGTTTCTTTCTTGAAAACATCGTTTGTGAAGCAACGTTGAAAGACAAGACAGAGACAGGAGATGTAGCGATTTCGTCCCTCACATAGAACTGATGGCAGGAGAGGCCCTCGCCAAAACCCATGGGCCTAGTTGTTAGAATATTTAGTATATGTGTGTGGCTTACAACATTTATTATACTATTTTTTTATCTCCTGGAAATTGTTGATGTGGAATTGAGAACATCATATACATGTACGTCTACATGGAAACTTTAACGGAAATTTGTCGAAGGAAGCCGATACTTCATGCTAGAAATACAGTACATGTTTACTGGAAATTAAACATTGTTTATATAATCCGAACACAGCATGATAGGAGTGACCGGATTGTCCATAATTTGGCAATATGGATTGTTTAAAAGCCTGCGGATTTAAATTGGAATTTATTCAAATCCGGCGCATGACTC
Organism: Hordeum marinum; assembly: GCA_022496015.1. Lineage (NCBI taxonomy): Eukaryota > Viridiplantae > Streptophyta > Magnoliopsida > Poales > Poaceae > Hordeum > Hordeum marinum. Next base: position 383,517,720 of record CM039677.1, on the reverse strand, counting down.
ACACATGCGTGATGAGACCTTATTACAGATTAATTTAAGACTCCTATTTGATTACCAATGATCGTGGTTGGTTGCGTTAATATGAAGTCTTTGTTTAAACAGATTGTTTATCTGGAAATCTATCTGTACACGGTTTAAACTAAACCGAAATAATTCTATATATATTGGTCTCTACCCTCTGGCCTCAATACCATTGTGAGCGACACCACGGATTAGGGTGAGAAACAGAGGGTAGACCGTAACTACGACACTAGCCCCATTCCCCTCTTCTTCCTCTCGTCCATCGTGACCCTCCAAGCACCAGTCTGGTTTGACCTTACCGTCTGCTGGCCTATTACATGATGTTGACCCCGGAGCGTCGGACGAAGATCTAAGCAGAGATGCGCAACGCCAAGGCAAGTCGCACCGCTCGCATTTCGGCCGGCTTGCTTTCGAACTCTCTAGAGCAGTAGACTTCGGAAGAGGATGAGGCACGGAAGCAGGACGGATTCGACATGGAGAACGCACAAGCGCAGTTCCAATACATGCTACGACTAGAACTTCACTCCGTCTCCAAGGCCACGACACCACAACTACAACAACTCAGGTATACAGTTGGAGAAAGCAAGGCCCGTTTGCCCTCAGGGGAATGGAACCAATGAGTCCGGCCCAGGAGTAGGAGGGGAGACAGCATTTGAAGAAAAAGCTGAGAATCACAATTGTCTGCCTGTTACAAATATACGGGTGTGTAGGAATGTTGTATTCTACACAAACCGTGAAAACCATGATTCGATCTTTCGAACCAATGTGGCAAACTGCAACTAGGGTTAGAATCACTGAAGCAAAATAGACTACAAATGTAGTTGCCGGTGTGCAAGGCCTGTGCTGAACCCTTCTACACCCATGTGGCTGTGTTGCCTGCAGACTAAATAGGACTATGCTGGACAAAGCAGGTGAAGCTAGGCATCTAACCTGGCACAATCTCGGCCCAACAGGCATAACCGAAAGACACAAGTTGCAAACTAGATTGAAGAAATCTATCCTTGACATTTTTGCTAGTATTTGCGACTCCGCTTGAAGAAAGTAACATAACTGCATAAGCCTACACCTATAAACACTCCACTGCCCATCAATTGAGTCCCAGCCGCGAACTGGAGTACAAACAATTCTTTGAGCGTTCAGTCGCAAAACACGAATGGAACCACGCCGTAATATCATCTCAACAATAAAGCTACACGATTCCGCCTTACATGTACAATACCATGGATTGCAAGGGAAGCAAAAGAATACAACAGCACAAGCTGGAAATATTATTCCACCACGAAAAGCAATACAAAGTCTGAGAGACTGATTTTCAGTTTTGACTTGGCTCCACATCTTTTCTTAGTTGTTATACAACTTCCTATTCTTTCAGTGACACCAATCTATTTTCTTTCCTTAGTTTGCTTCAGCCACACAACCGTTCACTATCAGCCATAGAATTATCAGCACGGTGTGCTGCAATTATTCACCACCACATATGGCCTCGAACGCAGAGTATCAATAAGCTAGCTGGTGTGGTAGTTTGTGAGAACAACATGCCGAAACAGATTTTTAGAAGATTCAACTGATGAAACTGAATGAATAAGGTCCGATTTAGAAACAGATCACACCAGTAGACAGGAGTTGAGGTGAAAATTTGTCAAGTCGAATAAGTTAGAATTGGCCAGGTACACGCACATGCTGTCTTTTCCTTTCAAAGTCCAGCTGCACCAAATAAACACACACAAAAGACAACAACGATTAGTCATTTTCCTGGTTCAGATGTTTGGAAGTATAAAGTTTGATCTACAAGTATAGAAGCATTACCACTTTCTTAACCCGTTCATTAGCAGCTGATGTTCCGCCGCTGACATTTTCAGGCAGGTAGGGACTGCATACACGAACCTCCTTCATTACAACAATGTCGGTCTTGTCCCAATGAACTGGAAGCCTGGTGGGGAAATAGACTCCGTTATTTAGTGATATGAGGAACTAGAGACAAAAGTCAAAGTCTCCATACATTTTTCATATACACCAAACATTTGCAATAATGGTGCAACACATGAGGATCCCTGACTGGTAGAGAAACTGATGAATACACACAGCATCTCCAACAGAGCTTCATACAGTTTTAGAAATGCCCCCAAAATCATAGTTAAACATACATAATTTAGTGTGGACAAATTGTAGCAAACCGCATAAAGTGAAATCAATTTGTTCAGAGTAAAGTGGATGGAAAGGAAACTAGTGCTACCGGAAAAAGTGCAAAGTGCTGCAACTTGACTAAAGTACAGAACGTTTCAGCATTCTATAGCGCTTACCTAATACCCACACAGCATCTCTTACCACAATTATTTCTCAGGGACAAGGTTGATGCTGGTTCTAGTCGTATCTCATTTCCAGGCAAATGCAAAAATATCCCTTTTTTGCACGCTTATATGACAAAGACACACAAAAACTTTCTCGGCTTCGTCAGAAAAGCCTCAAGCAAACCAGGAACACAAGTCTTGCACAGAGAAACAGACGGGAAATCAAAGAACATTCTGAGACACCAGCTTGACAATAACCACCCGAAAGGACCCAAACCAAGCATGGCTCTGTGTAAAGAGCAAGCACACCAGGAAGTAGCATAAAATTAACCTCAAACAGAAGTTGACACACATGCCAGCAACTTTTTGCAAAATAACGTTCTTCCAGCTTTTGAACAGGCCACAACCAGAAGATTTGATGTCCCGCAATAAAATACATACAGGCTTGCACATTTACTTCCCTTTTTCGCAAATACAAACTTCACAATCAAGAAAGTTGACATGAGGATGTACTTGTTAAGTAATTTCGGTGGGGAATGAAAAAGAGAGTCTATTATCCATAAGGAGAGGGGGACAGGGGGTCAGGATGCCGCATCACTAACGGGGCCTAATACTAACAAAATGTGAAACAAACTAATAAAGATTTGACCAGCATATATACCTAAAAGTTCCTAGTTTCTTTCCTCAAATTCAGATGTGGTAACTACAGAGTCCAAAAATAAAGGCCGATTCATAGGAAAATGGTCAAAAGCATGAATATCCAAGAGAGAGAAAAAATGAAAGGTCAAACTTACGTCTTTGACAATGCATCAAATAATCTTTGAGCTTCTGGGGTGACACCAACACCAATTCTCTCAGCTTCAATCTCAGCTTGCCTGTGCATCATTGCATGCAGTGTGAGAACCAAAATGTCGCAGTGCAGAAGCCAACAACATGCAAGCTAATTTTCAGCTTCTAGATAGTAAATTAAGCATGATGATACATATCACCATAAATGATAGGACCAAGAAACACCAACAACAAGAATCGCAAGGGACAAATCCTAAATGACAAAGTAATAAGCAAAATCACACATAACCAATTTGATAGCTCTTTAGCACAAAACCAGTGACATAAAGAGGCATGATGTGATCATACACATCATTAGTCAAGCACTAAGGTTTATAACATTTTCCAGGAAGCGCGACCCTCAAAAGTCATACCTATAGGTGCATTAAATCAGTTGTTGTCAGAATTTGCAATATGACAAATATGTTGGAATTAACTCTGACCAAAACAGATCGCACTTGTCATTTCGTTTTGGGTTCAATGCAGGGAAACAAATGCATAGTGTTAAAATGGAAATGTTTAAGATGCTATTTCTTTTCTGCACACTTTTCCATCTGAGTGTTTAATCAGTTGCCATATTGTATAGCTCACCTGTTGAGCTATTATTGTACTATATAATTAAAATACTATAATATATATTTTCATCAACTCACAAAGACAATCCAAATGCTAGTAACTCAACACTGAGTCTGAAGGCAAATGTCATCTGGCAAGTTAACAGCCAAAGAACCAAATAACTATTGGCTACAGGTGTGAATCGAATTTGGATCTGCTGTAGTAGGCGTGTTATCATCTCCAAGCCAAAAATTAATTTCAGAAATTATCATGACTTCTATAACTGTACTATTTATGGCCCAGTGTAGTAAACCTTAAGGGTGCTGGTGCATTCTATGGGTGTGTTTGGTTGGCACCCAATCCCGCCCTACCAAAAATTGGCAAGACTTGACTTGCCAAATTTTGGCCAAGGATTCTTGCACCCTCACTTTGCCAGCCATTTGGTAGGAATATGTGACAGATAAGTGGGTTTCCATTGGCAAATAGGCTGCCCAATAGTCATAGGCTGCCCATCAGATTTTTGAAAAACAAATCAAGCAAGTGCCAAATAGTCATAGGCTGCCCAATATTTGGCATGGCAAAAATTGGCACCATCCAAACATACCGTATATGCAGCCTAGCAGTATTGCATGCATGTACTTGAGGCTATTATCCTTAATCAGAAGAGCAAACTCTGGTACCAAATTGACCCGAACCCAGATCCAAATTTTTAACCATGACCAATTCAGTCACGAATTCTAAAATGATACATGGCATACTATGTCAGTTATATATCTGCCAGATTTATCAATCCACTTTTACATCACGAAAAAGGAACTTCTGCTTAACTACAAACAAGGCCAATACAGGTCTGATCATTCGATGATTGGAGAGCCAGAAAGGAAACAACTGAATTTCCAACAAAATACCAAACTGATGCCCCTATTCTAATCCAAAACCACAGTATCAATACCAGTTCTAATTTCTTCCAATTTTCCTTAGTTGCAGATTCAATCTCAGTCCTTACTATATTGCTGGAATATCATCTTCAAATCCATCAAAACGATATGATTCATCATGAAGTTGCCTAGGTGAGGTATGCTATTAACAGCCAAATAATGCACTGTTTGTAGGACAATCATATGCACTGTTCTAAATTCTTCCAATTTTCCTTGGTTACACATTCAATCTCAGTCCTTACTATATTGGTGGAATATCATCTCCAGATCCATTAAAACGATATGATGCATCATCAACCTAGGTGGGCTATGCTATTAACAGCCAAATAGTGGACTGGCTGTAGGACAATCATGAGGCCCACCTACCTAAGTAAGATCTATTTAGTGAGAACTCGGGGGGGGGGGGGGGGGCGAGTTGCAGGTCCGAATGCAACGGAAATTGGAAAGTAATTGTCAATGCAATACCAGAACCTCAAATGTCCGCCTATGATACTAGTCATACTTCCCCTTTCTTGAAAGGTGTTATTAGGCTAGTAAAGCTGCTTATTTTGGTCAATGGGTGGCATGAAAAGAGAACACAAATAAATTCTGAAAGGAGCACCGATTCGTAGAATCCAACCTGATTGCTAAATTTTGACATTTGTATGTGCTGCCATGTTAGTGAATGAGAAAAATGCAGTCATTTCTGAAGTATAAATGGTCAATCTAGTGAGATGTGTGTGTACAAGGATTACGACAGCACCATTGAGGTTGTGCAGATTGCTTATTCAACTTATTGTCTGCAGATGAAGACTAATTTGGAAATGACCATAGTACCCAATCTAGTTATGGAGTGATTAATTTTAGAGGTGATTCCCTGTTTATGTATCTTCTATTTGGAAACTGTTATGCCTTTTCGCAATCATGCTTTTAGACCAGAAGTGAGCTTCCGATGGGATAGGGCTTTGGGTAATAAGTTTTCTAGCCTAGCCTGGACATGTTTTGTGACTGGACTTGAACAAGCGAAGAATCCTAGCTTTTAGGAGCAGTTTAGAGCGAGGAGAGCTGAATTGGCTAGCCCTCCTAGGCAGGAATGGTACACACCAAAGAAATGTTTAACAACTTCTCCCTCATACTAACTAACTGCCCATGCGTTGCAACGGGGCAAACACATTCTAATGGTTTAACATTAATCATGTAACATATACCTTTAGAATACTAGGCAGTATTGTTGATTCGATTAACCGTTAAATAATTCTTCCTCCTCCACTAACCCCTCTCTATTTCTCTAAAAAATAAAGACTCGATTAACCTTGGAAGAAATAAACCCAGTGGAATAGAGGGGACGATGGAGGTGCGTGTGTGGGTTGTAGCGGGTCGGCTTTCCTCTGGCTTTCTTGGCGTGCTAAGCATGGAATGGAGGCGAACAAAGGTTGAACGAAACGGGAATGTTATATCTTTTTTAGGTAGTGTAGATGTAGAAGGTAGATTGATTGATTTGCCATGTATGGCAATGAATCGGGTGGTGCTGCTGGAGACAATTTTTGATTGATGATTAATTTGCTTTTTATGGAAGTGGATCTGCTGAGGAAACACATGAGTGCATCCTAAGAAAGGAAGAAGATGCGACTGAACCAACGCTTACCAAACTGGGTGGGGTTACAATCGGTAAAAAAAGAGAATGGTGGGAAGATCCTTCGATCGGTAGGGCCCTGGGAGACCAACAACGTACAAACTCCCCTAGTCCCCTTTAATAGTAGAGAAGATGTGCTCCGCCTTGTCTCATAAAAGTGACCTACCTCAAAAGATTTAGGCTTATTTGCATTAGAACAAAAGAAGGTGCCTTCAAACACAATATAACCAAATGTGCGGCAAGTTCTAAATAGCTGGTTTGCTTAGTCAAGCTATAGCTCAAGTCAGCTATATCAGTATCACGTTTACTTGCTATCACTTTCTTGTCCAGACCCTATTTGAGTATCACCTTTACCAACTAGAAGAGTCAGGTTCAATTTTAGAACAAAGAGATTATTGGTCAAATAAGGATTGTGATTTGTGAAGCTCTTATATACTTTTTCTTGTTTTATTATTGTGTCCTCAAACATGAATTGACATTTACAGTAACTAGAATCCAAAACAGTGTTGTGGTGTTCATGTTTTCCGAGCTCACTGATCAAATCTGGACCGCATCTCAACTTTAAACAAGATAAAAATAAGCATCTCATGCCTAATTAGCAATGACTAGAAAGTAGTAGTATTAAAGGGGTTTGGGATGCAGTATGACGCACCTGAGGGCGGCCTCCTCCCTGGCGTGGATGGCGGCGAGGTCGAGCACACAGCCAGCCGGGTCGAGCGGGTCGTCGTACTTTCCGATGACGGAGAACTCCTGGATGTAGTTGGCCTTGAGCACCCTCACGTTCCGCCGCTCGCCCCTCTCCGCCCTGCCCACTCCCTCCTGTGATCTACGCCGTCATGGAAACAAAGCAACCGCGCAGCACACAGAAATAGAGGAGGCAGAAGTAAACGGCATGGAGGGCGAGACGGGGAGCAAAGGCTGGATTTGGGAAGGATATGGATGACGAGGAGGTTGCTCGGGCGGTCGAAGGAGACGATCTGGCCCTCGAACTCCTCCCCGAGGGTGGTCTTCGCGGAGATCACCACGCCGACCGCGAACTCCTCGCCGCCGACCTCCATGGCGCCGCCGGGTGGGTGGAGGTGGCCCGGGTGAGGTGCGTGAGGGCGGAGCGGAGCTGTGTCTGCGTGGGGTTTCAGAGTCCGGCAGATTCTGCGGGGAGATGCGCGTGCCAGTGAAGAAGAGGTGGGGATGCGGAAAAGACTACGGCCCGTTCGCAGTGCTTTCCTTCTGTAGGTTTCTTGTGTATATGGGCCTGCCTTTGAAAGCCCATACGGGGAGGCATTTTTTTCGTGCTCACCAAGCTGATCGTGCCACTCAAAAAAATAAAAATAAATCAAGCTGATCATCGTCATGCCCTAAAAGAAAAAAAAACTGATCGTCGCCATGTTCGAGCGAGTGGCACTGAGATTGATACCACAAAGTAGAAGTATCCAATATCTATTATTATAATCCTATTTTTGTTTTTTTAACACAGTACATATGCAAACATTTATATACACGCGCATACACTTTTCCTTATGAACGCACACACGCATATTATATCCCCATGAGTACCTCCGAAAGACTGAGTCGGCATATCATCTCGAGATTTACATGGTCACTGTAGACACCTCGTCTTCGACGGAAACGTTTCCTCTCACTAAATACGGATCGTCGAAATTTTTAAATAAATATAAAAATAATGCAAACACGAGGACCTAAACCCTGATTGAGAATATGTCCCTCTAACCATCCTTAGTTTGCAATCCATTTCTGCTTTGTACTCCCAAATACAAGGACGACCAAAATTAGCCCATACACCTTCCTAAAAGGAGCAGGATGAGCAGGATTGTCAAAATTTTAAAAAATCTTGGCCCACCAGTCAGGATGAACAAACCGCGTAGATGCCTGACAATGCGATATAGTCAACAAGCTGGGCCAAGGCAATAGCGTTTTTGCCATTATTTAAATTTTTGTTTGTTCTTAAGTTTATTTTTCTTTTTCAAAATTTGAAATATCAAAAATATTTTGTTTTAAAATTTTGTTCATGATTTAAAAAAATGTTCATGGATTTCGAAAAATGATCCCTTTTTCAAATTTGTGTTCACAAATTTAAGAAATGTTCATATTTCAACAAATGCTGAGGATTCTTTTCAAAAAGTTCGTCATTTCAAATTTGTGTTCACAATTTTCATCAACCGTTTGAAATTTGTTAACACTTTTCAAATAATTGTTCATGTTTCTAAAATTTTCATAAAAAATTAGCAATTTCAAAAATGGTTAGGGCATAAGAAAATGTTCTTTCGTGTTGATTCATAGTTATGGCATTTTCATATTTAAAATAACAGAGGCATCCAAATTTGAAAAATATATGCTCACGAATGCACCCGTATGGGCTAGTCCAGCACCCGCCTCTTAACTGGAGGATTTTTTTTTTTGCTTTTGGATAAATGATGCCAGCTTTTTGCAGCAACCTCGCATGGACATATGGGGCATACATGTCTGATTTGAACAACTTCTGACACCGTATACATGTTGCGACACACATGGCCATCATATTGGCATTTATTCAACGAAATAATCCAATAATATGATAAACTTCTCCTATGGAAGAACCAGCTCGCATGGATTCTTGAGTTGGTCATACAAACACATAGGAAAAAAATTGGGACATTTCTCGGATCTCGAAAAAACATCGTGTAACTGTACATCTCGGCTAGACCAGTACCCTCCTCTCAACCGGTGATTTTTACTATTTTAGAGAAATGACCCCAACCTTTTACATTAGCCTGACATGGGCAGGCGTCCATGTCTGGTTTGAGCGACATCCAACACCGTCTGCACGTTGTAATACATGTGTCCATTTATTGGTCTTTTTAGCAAAATAATTATAGAAAATGCAAAATTGTCGAAAACCAAAAACACTTGCTATGGTGGCATGAATTGGTCAAGGTAGCCCATGGACAAAAATTGGGGTCATTTCACGGATATCAAAAAATGACGTGCTTACAAATAGATCCTTCTGGCCTATCCAGACATCCTCCGTTGAATATTGTCTTTTTGGGCATATGAGGAATTATCCTAATCTTTTCCACCAAGGGGGCGTGCCCATGATAGGCATCCATACCTGGCTCGAATGAGTACCGACACCCTTTGCACGTTGTCCCATATGTGGGCCTTATATCGAACTATTTTCATTGAACAAATTACAGTAAATACAAAATTTAAATAAACATTTGGCATGGTGCCATGAATTTATCATGGTAGTCCATGTAAAAATTTAGGGTCATTTAACAGATGTCAAAAAATGGCGTGCTCACGGGTCATTCTAGCCTACTGGACACCGTTTGTTGAACATGGTCTTTTCTTGGATGTCTTAGGAATGACCTCAACTTTTGCCATGAAGGGGCCATGCCCATGATAGGCATTTATGTCTAGTTTGAACGAGTTCCGACACCGTGTGCACGTTGTGACATGTGTCGGTATTTTACCAGACTATTTTCACGAAAAAAATCTACAAAATGCAAAAGTTGTTGAAAACCAAAACCACCTCCTATAGTGCCTTGAATTGGTCATAGTCCATGGAAAAAATTGGGACCATTTTGTATATGTCAGAAAACGACGTGCTCACAAAAAGACCCTTCTGGGCTATCCGGACCCGTCTTTTGAAAATTAATTTTTTACCTTTGAAGGATGACCCCAATTTTTTCATCAAAGGGATGCCCATGGTAGGCATCCATGCATGGTTTGAATGATTTTTGACATTGTTTGCACGTTGGGACACATGCGTCCATTTATCGTCCCTTTTCACGAAGATAATTCCAAAAAATGCAAAATTTATTGAAAACCAAAACCGACTGGCATGGGCGTTTGTGTTGGTCATACAAGCACATAAAGAAAATTTGGATCCATTTCACGGATGTCAAAAATGACATGCTCCCAAACGCGCCCTTGTGGCCTACACGAACATTCTTTTGAACATGCGATTTTGTACCTCTGAGGAATGACTGCAACTTGTCCCATCAAGTGCGCATGCCCATGATAGACATCGATGCCTGATTTGAACGACTTTCGACATTGTTTGCACGTTGCGGTACGTGTGTTCATTTATCGGTCTTTTCTCACCTTGGAGCCTTTTCACTCATGTCGAGAAACGAAAATTATAATTTAAAACAGTAACTTGGAACTATTATTTTAAGTTGTTAACAAAAATAATAAAGTCAAAAGTTGGAAAAATGTCGAATAAATATTTAAATCACAATTTGAAATAACATTTTAAGTTAATAAAAAAATACAGACAGAAGGGAAAAAGTTTAAACCGGTAAATGTTTTAAACAAAAAAATCGTCGACGTCACGTCCAATTGCACATCGCCCTAGCACCGACCCAGCGAGCGCCGACTCCACATAGATATCCCGGGCGCTTAGTCGGCCGGCCTAGTGCACATCGCCTTAGCGCACTCGACATGCTTCGAGGTTTAGTACCGCCTCACTATGTCAGGGTTTCGTCGACCAGCTTAAATAGCCGGTCGCGCCTCACCATGTCAAGCTACCTCTAAATATCACCCCTCGTGTTCTCAAGTGGTCGTCCTGAGGGGCCCAGTCACCACAACTGCAACTTTTGAAAGGCATGTGAACACTTTTATTTGTTAGAAATTATCGGGCCCGTGAGACTGGGGTTACCCAGGACCGTCTGCCTGCGGCCCAGGACGCGCCGCATATCGTGGGCCCATGGTGGCCCACCCTTGGACTTCATAAGCAAGACCCTCGTGAGGGGCCCCGCCTCTTGTGATGCACGACAGCGAGCATCGCCAGGGGCCTCACGGAACCCCCCTCACGAGGCCACCTCCCGAGGACGCCACCGAAGCCTTCGCGGGACGGACTGGTCAAGGGCGGCTTGACGGAGGTGCCTGATCATGCGTCTTCCCATGGGTGATGCATGACGTGCCAGGTGGCGGCAGGAGCCATGCTAGCGTCGCGGATGGAGAAGCTTTCCTCTTTGGTGCTAACGAAGCAAGGCTGGCTCGCCGATTCCTAAAGCGATCCCCAAAGGTTTCCCCTTTGGTGAAAGAAGACCAAGACCGTGGGCTCGCCAGTACGGACGTCATCCCCGAGCCCATCAGCGTGTCACGGCAGCGAGCTCTCGCACGCGAAGACTACTTTTGTTAGGATAGACTGCAATCTTGTCCCCTTTCAAATGGTCTGTTGTGGTGACCCTTCCCGCCTCATGTTTTTGGGGGAAGAGGACTAGGTCCGGTATAAGATAGGGCAAGCGGCCGCCGTAAAGAGGGAGGGCGGACTGGCAAGAACACATCCTTGTAACTTGTTCTCTCCCCAAGCAATTCAGACAAGCAGGAGTATGGTTTTACACCGCGAGGTGGCCTGAATCTAGGTAACCACCGCGTCGGTATCCTTCTCTAGAATCCGCGGGGGCATCGCCATAGGCTTGCGAGGTAGAATAGGGTTGGCGAATCAGGCGCACCCCAGAGTTCGAACCTCCTTGGGTCCCCGGAGCCCCGATTTCAACATTTGCCACGCTAGGTAGGGGCGTGCCATTGTTCACCAGCTCCGCTCAATCTCCATCCTTGCTGACCCCATGGCTGAAACCCGTCGTGTGCATGTCAAGCGTCGGGCGGCCCGCGTCGTCCAAATCGTGCCCGTAGGCCCCGGTGGTCGCCGCCACTCCGTTGGCGTGGAAGTTGCCGCCGCAGAAGGACTCCTACGCGCACCCTTCTGTGCAGCAGGATGGTCACACCACCACGGCTTCCTGTGGGGACCCCGACTCATAAGTCGTGATCACCGAATGCACGTGTACAGTGATCCCAGAGATCAATGCTCACTGAACACACAAAAGCTGAATAACAAGAGTCTTACATCCACATTTAGCGTCTTACACAAATAAAGACCATGAAGGTCTAGTCTTACATAGATAGGGCCACAAGGGCCAAACACTTAAATAGAACAAGCAACGAACATCTTGATCGAAAGCATGAACCCATGCCATCTGCCTTAAACCTACAGGCATTCAGACTGGGGAGCGTCCTAGTTCGCATGTTTGACACCAACGAACTCTTCAACGTACTCCTGTTCTTCCATGCATGGCCAATTAAATAACCAGTGGCCAGCCAATGAGTACTTTGAATATACTTGCAAGTAACCCAAGTTGAGGAACAAGGCATAACAATGCATGATATAACACTAATAGGTATTTTGCAGAAAGCTAATTTTGAATGCAATGACATGATCAAGTTGTTGGAAATATGCCCTAGCGGCAATAATAAATTAGTTATTATCATATTTCCTTGTTCATGATAATCGTTTATTATCCATGTTATAATTGTGTTGATCAGAAACTCAGATACATGTGTGGATACATAGACAACACCATGTCCCTAGTATGCCTCTAATAGACTAGCTCGTTGATCAAAGATGGCTATGGTTTCCTAGTCATGGACGTGAGATGTCATTTGGTAACGGGATCACATCATTAGGAGAATGATCTGATGGACAAGACCCAAACTGTAAATGTAGCATATGATCGTGTCAGTTTATTGCTACTGTTTTCTGCATGTCAACTATGTGTTCCTATGACCATGAGATCATGCAACTCACTGACATCAGAGGAGTACCTTGTGTGTATCAAACGTCGCAACGTAACTGGGTGACTATAAAGGTGCTCTACAGGTATCTACGAGGGTGTCTGTTGGGTTGGCATGGATCAAGACTGGGATTTGTTACTCCGTGTGACGGAGAGGTATCTCAGGGCCCACTCGATAATACAACATCACAATAAGCCTTGCAAGCAATGTGACTAAGTGTTAGTCACGAGATCTTGTATTACGGAACGAGTAAAGAGACTTGTCGCTAACGAGATTAAACTAGGTATGGAGATACCGACGATCGAATCTCGGGCAAGTAACATACCGAAGAACAAAGGAAACATCATACGGGATTAACTGAATCCTTGACATAGAGGTTCGACCGATAAAGATCTTCGTAGAATATGTAGGAACCAATATGGGCATCTAGGTCCCGCTATTGGTTATTGACTTTAGATGTGTCTCGGTCATGTCTACATAGTTCTCGAACCCGTAGGGTCTGCACACTTAAGGTTGGGTGACGTTTCGGTAGTATAGAGTTATGCATGGTGGTGACCGAAGGTTGTTCGGAGTCCCGGATGAGATCCCGGACGTCATGAGGAGCTCCGGAATAGTCCGGAGGTAAAGATTGATATATAGAAATTCCTATTTTGGTCGCCGGAAAAGTTTCGGGCTCATCGGTAGTGTACCGGAGTGCCGGTAGTGTACCGGGAGACCATCGGGAGGGGTATTTCAAACCAAGAGGCTACATGGGCTGTGGGAGAGTGGATACCAGCCCTTGGTGGTCTGGTTGAAGTCCCACAAAGGGCCCATGCAACTGGGAAGAGCCCAAGGAGAAAAAGGTGGAAAAAGGCAAAAAGTCTAAATAAGGAAGGAGTCCTAATCCTAATAGGATTGGAGTAGGACTCCTCCACCTCCAATTTCGGCCAGATCTTGAGGGTTTGAGGCTGCCTCCTCCCCTCCCTCCCTCCTATATATACTAGAGGATTTAGAGGGAAAAGCTAACCCTAATAGCCACGTGCTATCTCTCCTCTAGATCGCAGTTTCTCCTCTAGATCGGTTTTCAACGGTGCTTAGGCGAAGCCCTGCTAGAATAGCTCCACCACCATCACCGCAATGCCGTCGCGCTGCCAGAGAACTCATCTACCTCTCCGCTCCCTCTTGCTGGATCAAGAAGGCGGAGATCGTCATCGAGCTGTACGTGTGCTGAATGCGGAGGTGCCATCCGTTCGGTGCTAGATCGGAAGGACCGTGATCAAGATCGCGGGACGGATCGTGATGAGATCGCGGGACGGATCGTGATGAGTTCGCGGGACGGATCGTGATGAGTTCGCGGGATGGATCGTGATTGGATCGCGGGACGGATCGTGATGAGATCACGGGACGCTCAGCGATTTGGATCGCGAAGATGTTCGACTACACCAACCGCGTTTCTTAACGCTTCCCGCTTAGCGATGTACAAGGGTACGTAGATCCACTCTCCCTCTCGTAAATGCTCATCACCATGGATAGATCTGCGTGTGCATAGGAATTTTTTTGTTTCCCATGCGACGTTCCCCAACAGTGGCATCATGAGCTAGGTCTATGTGTAGATGAGATCTCGAGTAGAACACAAAGATTTTGTGGGCGTTGATGCTTAGATTACTTCCTCCCTTGGTCGTGTTTTGGTTCAACGGTATTGTGGGATGAAGTGGCCGGAGCAACCTTACTCGTACGCTTATGAGAGACCGGTTCCATCGACTGATGTGTAACTTCGTTGCACAAAGATGGCTGGCGGGTGTCTGTTTCTCCTACTTTAGTTGGATCGGATTCAACAAAGGCGGTCCTTGAGAAGGTTGAAAAGCAACTAGTGTATCACCGTTGTGGTTTTTGCATAGATGAGAATTGTTCTTGCTAGATACCCGTAGCAGCCACGTAAAACATGCAACAACAATTAGAGGACGTCTAACTTGTTTTTGCAGGGTATGTTGTGATGTGATATGGCCAATTACATGATGTGATATATGTGATGTATGAGATGATCATGTGTTGTATAGAATATCACGACTTGCATGTCGATGAGTACGGCAACCGGCAGGAGCCATAGGGTTGTCTTTAATTATTGTATGACCTGCATGTCAATCAGTAAGCGCTATGTAATGCTTTACTTTATCGCTAAACGGTAGCAATAGTAGTAGAAGCATGGTGGGCGCAACAACCCAGATGGAGACACATTGATGGAGATCAAGATGATGGAGATCATGGTGTCATGCCGGTGATGATGGAGATCATGCCGATGCTTTCATGATGGAGATCAAAAGCACAAGTTCATCGCCATATCATGTTACTTATGATTTGCATGTGATGTTAATCCTTTTATGCACCTTGTTTTGCTTAGGACGACGGTAGCATTATAAGGTGATCCCTCACTTAATTTCAAGATAAATTGTGTTCTCCCCGAGTGTGCACCATTGAGAAAGTTCGTCGTGTCGAGACACCACGTGATGATCGGGTGTGATAGACTCTACGTTCACATACAACGGGTGCAAGCCAGTGTTGCACATGCAGAACACTTGGGTTAAACTTGACGAGCCTAGCATGTACAGACATGGCCTCGGAACACAAGAGACTGAAAGGTCGAACATGAGTCATATAGTAGATATGATCAACATGATGATGTTCACCATTGAAACCACCTCAACTCACGTGATGATCGGACTTGAGTTGGTGAATTTGGATCATTTGTCACTCGAATGACCGAAGGGATGTCAATTTGAGTGGGAGTTCTTAAGTAATATGATTAATTGAACTCATTATCATGAACATAGTCAGTAGTGTCTTTGCAAATTATGTTGTAGATTACTTGCTCGCGCTGTAGCTCCCTTGAATTTTTATATGTTCCTAGAGAAATAAAGTTGAAAGATGATGGTAGAAATATTGCGGACTGGCTCCGTGATCTGAGGATTGCCCTCGTTGCTGCACAGAAGGCTTATGTCCTTAATGCACCGCTCGGTGCGCCAACCCCTCTAGCGTCGTATGTAGATGTTGTGAACATCTGACAGGCACGTTCTGATGACTACTTGATAGTTTAGTGCGTCATGCATTACGGCTTAGAATTGAGGCTCCGAAATGTTTTGAACGTCATGGAACATATGAGATGTTCTAAGAGCTGAAATTAGGATCTCAGGCTCATGCCCGTGTTGCGAGATATGAAATCTCCAACAAGATTCTTTGCCTGTAAGATGAAGGAGAATAGCTCAATCGTTGAGCATGTGCTCAGATTGTCTGGGTGCTACAATCGCTTGAATCGAGTGGGAGTTGATCTTCTAGATAAGATAGTGATTGATATTGTTCTCCAAGTCACTGTTACTAAGCTACTAGAACTTGGTGATGAACTATAAACGCCAGGGATAGAAATAATGACCCCTGAGCTGTTCACGATGTTTGACACCGCAAAGGTAGAAATCAAGAAGGAGCATCAAGTATTGATGGTTAGTAAAACCACTAGTTTCGAAAAGGGCAAGGGCAAGGAGGGAAACTTCATGGATAGCAAGTTAGTTGCTGCTCGAGTGAAGCAACCCAAAGTTGAACCCCAACCCGAGACTAAGTGCTTCGATTATGAGGAGAGCGGTCGCTGAAGCGGAACAATCCTAGATACTTGGTAGATAAGAAGGCTGGCAACATCGACAGAAGTATATTTGATATACGTGTTATTGATGTGTACCTTACTAGTACTCCTAGTAGCACCTGGGTATTGGATACCGGTTCGGTATCTAAATGTTAGTAACTCGAAATAAAAGCTACGGAATAAACGGAGAACTAGCTAAGGGTGACGTGACGATGTGTGTTGGAAATGTTTCCAAAGTTGATGTGATCAACATCGCACGCTCTCTCTACCTTAGGGATTAGTGACAAACCTAAATAAATTTGGTGTTTTGCGTTGAGCATGAACGTGATTAGATCGTGTTTATTGCAACACGGTTATTCATTTAAGTTAGAGAATAATGGTTATTCTGTTTACATGGATAATACCTTCAATGGTCATGCACCCAGTGAGAATGGTTTGTTGAATCTTGATCGTACTAATACACATGTTCATAACATTGATGCCAAAAGATACAAAGTTAATAATGATAGTACCACATACTTGTGGTACTGCCGCTAAATGTCACATTGGTATAAAACACATGAAGAAACTCCATGCTGATGGATCTTTGGACTCATTCGATTTCGAATCGGCCGAGACATGCGAGCCATACCTCTTGGTCAAGATGACTAAGGACCCTGTTTTCTGGTTTGATGGAGCGGGTAAGTGATTTATTGGAAATGATACATGTTTATGTATGCAATCCAATGAGTCTTGTAGCGTGTGGTGGATATCGTTATTTTCTTACCTTCACCGATGGTTTGAGTAGATATAGTGTATATTTACTTCATGAAACACAAGTCTGTATCGTTTGAAAGGTTCAAGCAAATTCAGAGTGAAGTTTAAGATCATCGTGACAAGAAGATAAAAATGTTTGCGATATGATCGTGGAGGTAAATATCTGAGCTACGAGTTTGGCATACAACTTTAGACAATGTGAAAGTTGTGTCACAACTCACGCCACCTGGAACACCATAGTGTGATGGTGTGTTCGAATGTCATAGTCGTGCTCTATTGAAAATGGTGCTTGCTATGATGTCTCTTATCGTTTTGCCACTATAATTTTGGGGTTATGCATTAGAGACAACTACATTCACTTTAGATAGGGCACCATCTAAATCCATTGAGATGACACCGTCTGAATTATGGTTTGATAGAAACGTAAGCTGTCATTTCTTAATGTTTTGGGCTGCAACACTTATGTGAAAAAGGTTTTCACCTAATGAGCTCGAACCCAAAGCGGACAAATGCATCTTCATAGAATACCCTAAAGACAGTTGGGTAAACCTTCTATCTCAGATCCAAGCATAAAGTGTTTGTTGCTAAAACTGGGTCCTGTCTCGAGAAAGAGTTTCTCTCGAAAGAATTGAGTGGGAGGAGGATAGAACTTGATGAGGTTATTGAACCTCTGTTTCAACCAGAGAGTAGCGCAGCGCAGGAAGTTGTTTCTGTGAAGCCTACGTTAGTTGAAGAGGAAGTTAATGATGATGATCATGAAGCTTCGGATCAAGTTACTATCGAACCTCGTAGGTCGACAAGGACGTGTACTGCTCTTGAGTGGGGCGGCAACCCTGTCTTAGAGGTCAAGTTGTTGGACAACGATGAACCTACGAACTATGGACAAGCGATGATGGGCCCAAAAACCAACAAATGGTTAGAGGCCATGAAATCCGAGAAAGGATCCATGTATGAAAACCAAGTATAGACTTTGGTGGACTTGCTCGTTGGACGGCAGGTCGTTAAGTACAAATGGATCTTTCAAATGAAGACAGACACTGATGGTAAATGTCACCATTTGTAAAGCTCGACTTGTTGCAAAGAAGTTTACGACAAGTTCAAGGAGTTGATTGCGATGAGACTTTCTCACTCATAGCGATGCTAAAGTCTGTTGAAATTATGTTAGCAGTTGCTGCACTTTCAACTATGAAATCTGGCAGATGGATGTCAAAACATCATTTCCTTAACGGTTTACTTGAGGAAAGGTTGTATGTGATACAACTAGAAGGTTTTGTCAGTCCTAAGGATGCTAAAAGGTGTGCAAGCTTCAGTGATCCTTTTATAGACTGAAGCAAGCATCTCGGAGTTGGAATATACACTTTGATGAGGTGATCAAAGTTTTTGAGTCTATACAAAGTTTATGAGAAACTTGTATTTGCAATAAAGTGAGTGGGAGCACTATAGAGTTTCTGATAAGTATATGTGGATGACATATTGTTGATCGGAAATAATGTAGAATTTCTGGAAAGCATGAACGGTTGTTTGAAAAG
Source organism: Hordeum marinum (assembly GCA_022496015.1). NCBI lineage: Eukaryota > Viridiplantae > Streptophyta > Magnoliopsida > Poales > Poaceae > Hordeum > Hordeum marinum. Next base: position 383,499,010 of record CM039677.1, on the reverse strand, counting down.
TGATTTTCAAAGGAAGACCTGGATAGAGCTACCTAATTTTTGACCATCAAGATCTATAGAGATAAATCAAGATGCTTGATGAGACTTTCAATGAGTACATACCTTGACAAGATTTTGAAAGAGTTCAAAAATGGATCAGTCAGAGAAAGAGTTCTCGCCTAATTTGTAAGGTGTGAAGTTGAGTAAGACTCAAAGCTCGACAACGGCAGAAGAAAGAGAAAGGGCGAACGTTGTCCCCTATGCCTTAGCCATAGGCTCTGTATAGTATGCCATGCTGTGTACTGCACCTGTGTGTGCCTTGCCATGAGTCCGTCAAGGGGTACAAGAGTGATCCAGGAGTGGATCATTGGACAACTGTCAAGATTATCCTTAGTAACTAAAAAACTAAGGAGATGTTTCTCGATTATGAAGGTGATAAAGAGCTCGTCGTAAAGAGTTACGTCGATGTAAGCTTTAACACCAATCCGGATGACTCGTAGTAGCAATTTGGATACGTATAGTGGAGCAGCCATTTGGAATAGTACCAAGTGGAGTGTGGTAGCAGTGTTTACAGTTTGACATAGAGATTTGCAAAGTACACACGATTTGAATGTCGCATACCCGTTGAGTATAAGACCTCTCTCACATGCAAAGCATGATCGAGCCCCAAAACTCATTGGGTGTTAGATTCATAACAATGCGAATCACATGGTGATCTGAACTAGATTATTGACTCTAGTGCAAGTGGGAGACTGTTGGAAATATGCCCTAGAGGCAATAATAAATTAGTTATTATCATATTTCCTTGTTCATGATAATCGTTTATTATCCATGCTAATATTGTGTTGATTAGAAACTCAGATACATGTGTGGATACATAGACAACACCATGTCCCTAGTATGCCTCTAATAAACTAGCTCGTTGATCAAAGATGGCTATGGTTTCCTAGTCATGGACATGAGATGTCATTTGGTAACGGGATCACATCATTAGGAGAATGATGTGATGGACAAGACCCAAACTGTAAACATAGCATATGATCGTGTCAGTTTATTGCTACTGTTTTCTGCATGTCAAGTATGTGTTCCTATGACCATGAGATCATGCAACTCACTGACATCGGAGGAGTACCTTGTGTGTATCAAACGTCGCAACGTAACTGGGTGACTATAAAGGTGCTCTACATGTATCTCTGAGGGTGTCTATTGGGTTGGCATGGATCAAGACTGGGATTTGTTACTCCGTGTGACGGAGAGGTATCTTAGGGCCCACTCGATAATACAACATCACAATAAGCCTTGCAAGCAATGTGACTAAGTGTTAGTCACGAGATCTTGTATTACTGAATGAGTAAAGAGACTTGCCGGTAACGAGGTTGAACTAGGTATGGAGATACCAACGATCGAATCTCGGGCAAGTAACATACCGAAGAACAAAGGGAACATCATACGGGATTAACTGAATCCTTGACATAGAGGTTCGACTGATAAAGATCTTCATAGAATATGTAGGAACAAATATGGGCATCCAGGTCCCGCTATTGGTTATTGACTGTAGAGGTGTCTCGGTCATGTCTACATAGTTCTCGAACCCGCAGGGTCTGCACACTCAAGGTTTGGTGACGTTTTGGTAGTATAGAGTTATGCATGGTGGTGACCGAAGGTTGTTTGGAGTTCCGGATGAGATCCCGGACGTCACGAGGAGTTCCGGAATAGTCCGGAGGTAAAGATTGATATATAGGAAGTCCTATTTTGGTCGTCGGAAAAGTTTCGGGCTCATCGGTAGTGTACCGGGAGACCATCGGGAGGGGTATTTCGACCCAAGAGGCTACATGGTCTGTGGGAGAGTGAATACCAGCCCTTGATGGGCTGGTTTAAGTCCCACAAAGGGCCCATGCGGCTGGGAAGAAAAGCCCAAGGAGAAAAAGGTGGAAAAAGGCAAATAAGTCTAAATAAGGAAGGAGTCCTAATCCTAATAGGATTTGAGTAGGACTCCTCCACCTGCAATTTCGGCCAGATCTTGAGGGTTTGAGGCTGCCTCCTCCCCTCCCTCCCTCCTATATATACTAGAGGATTTAGAGGGAAAGCTAACCCTAATAGCCACGTGCTATCTCTCCTCTAGATCGCAGTTTCTCCTCTAGATCGGTTTTCAGCGGTGCTTAGGCGAAGCCCTGCTAGAATAGCTCCACCACCATCGCCGCAATGCCGTCGCGCTGCCGGAGAACTCATCTACCTCTCCGCTCCCTCTTGCTGGATCAAGAAGGCAGAGATCGTCATCAAGCTGTACGTGTGCTGAACGCGGAGGTGCCGTCCGTTCGGCGCTAGATCGGAAGGACCGTGATCAAGATCGCGAGACGGATCGTGATGAGTTCGCGGGACGGATCGTGATGAGATCGCGGGACGGATCGTGATGAGTTCGCGGGACGGATCGTGATGAGTTCGCGGGACGGATCGTGATGAGTTCGCGAGACGGATCGTGATTGGATCGCGGGACGGATCGTGATGAGATCACGGGACGCTCAGCAATTTGGATCGCGAAGATGTTCGACTACACCAACCGCGTTTCTTAACGCTTCCCGCTTAGCGATGTACAAGGGTACGTAGATCCACTCTCCATCTCGTAGATGCTCATCACCATGGATAGATCTGCATGTGCGTAGGAAATTTTTTGTTTCCCATGCGACGTTCCCCAACACAAGTAACTAGGAAAGCATGCATCATCAGTTGGAAGGTATCTACATGAACCAGTTACAGATATCATCATAAACAGGGGTTGAACATCTCATGTTCATTCATTATGCTAAGTCATTGGACTTAGTCAATCGTCAAGCTAAGTCATCAGACTTAGCTCAAGTGACCTCTTTGTAACCAATACACACACACACACACACACTCACACCAAGTTTGCGAAAACATCCGGACGTAGTTTAATAAGGACCTCCAACTGTCCATGACCGCGGACATGGCTATTCGAATAGTTTTACACTCTGCAGAGGTTGCACACTTTACCCACAAGACTCGGGGAACTTCCGTGTCATCCACGACTCGCGGTATATAACATACCCGAGGTAAGCACCCAAACATTGCCTTTCCCATGGTGATACTAAACAAAGAGTCCACTCGCTGGTGCCACCCCTCATGATATACATCACACGTATCACCCATGAGGGCACGCAATGGTGTGCCCGGTGCATGTAAAGACAACGCATGGCCTTCCACTTCTGGGACGACCCTGTATACGGAGTGACCATGCCACTTCCGCCACTAGTAATGCGGGCTCCTTGCTAGTACCCACCATAGTAATCAACAAAGACCCATCCCATAAGGGGTATCGTGGTTGCGCATGTAAGGTTGGGATGGTCAACAGACCTTAAAACTCTCTGTTTTCGAAAACACACACTCACTTGTTTCGGTACACCACTTCTTTCTGAAGTGGTTACCTAACTCATCATCTTCTCCCTCGGGCATTAGTGGCACCCGACAGGGTTTTCGAAAAGTCTTTGAAATCATTTCTTCCTTTCCATCACTATGCATAAATCCCAACCCACTTGCATAACATCTATTAGCATCCTATCTACACTCACCCGCATAACCCTCATAAGGTGGTAGGGTCATGCATGATGCAAGTGTCAACGGTAAAAGCATCGGAGGCGACCCACCGAAGGGGGAGCACCACATCATGATCAATCATCAAAACAATAAGTGTTATGTCATCCATGGAAAAGTTTCTTAACATGGTCAAAGGCTTGCTTGCCTGGCTCAACAAAGTCTTCGGGGTCTTCAGAGTCTTCAGGTCCAACTCCCTCGTTAATAGCGCAATCTCTCGTCGCGATATATAGTGATAAAAATAAGCATCACACAAAAACAGAGCACACAAAGCTAAATTTAAAATGCTACCCTACTCTGATAAATACTAAAAGCTATACTAAAAATATTTGTTTCAGATTTTGAAGTTATAAAGGTTTTCAAAACCATTTAAAACATGGGCTAAAAATGCCAAATAGGGGTTTTAAATTGAAACAATACAAAAAAGGTTTTTAAATATTTTTACAAGTGTCACTAATAAATTTTATGGAATATTCTAGGAATTTAGGTGGAAAAAATATTGTCATTGGAATGAATTTCTGATCTGTGGAATTTTTGGAAAACAGAGGGAAAAAGAAAAAGGAAAAAGGCACTGTGCCTCTCGGGCCAAAAGCACATAGCCGAGCCGGCCCAAAAGGGGAACCGGCCAAGGGCGAGACGCCGTGCACGACAGGTTTATTTTTAAACCTGCCACGGGCCCACTTGGCAGCGAGAGAGGAGGGGGTGATGGTATGATAGGTGGGCCCCACCTGTCATTTCTCTCCTCGCGACAGGGACGGAGAGGAGCTCACCGACGGGGACTCCGGCCACGGTGACTCAAGTGGAAGGCACCGGCGCGCTCAGGGGCTTCCCGCGTGTCGGTGGGTGGTCGAGGCAGCTGCCGGGGCTGAGGGAATTGCCGGTGAGGGGAGAAACCCGCACAACGGTGAGGGTTTGGCTCGGGCTCGAGCTCCCGAGCACGGGGGCGAGGGGACGGGGCACGGGAGAGCGGCTGAGGGGAGGAGAGAGCGAGAGGAGAGTAGCGGGAGCTCGGGGGAGAGCTTTTATAGCCAGGCACCGGTGCACCGAGGCCATGGTGCGCCGGTGAGGACGGGGTGCTCGCTAGAGGGCGCGGGGAAGGGAGAGAGTGTGTTCGGGGCGTTCGTGGAGTCGGTCTAGGCCAGGGGGGAGAGAGAGGAGAGAAGAGGGGGCGTGCGCGCGTGTGAGCTCCGTGGTTGGCCGGTTCGGGCGGCCGCGACGCGTGCGAGGGGGGCCAGAGGAGGGAGAGAAAGGAGGGGGACAAGGGGTAACGTGTTGCGGACGCCGCGGCCCCTCGGCAGGCGCGGTGGGGAGGCCCGAGATGGTTGGGGGGCGCCATGCAGGGGCGGCTACAGTGCGGGAGCGCACTGTAGCACGCTCCAGAGCGCCCATATGGCGTGCCATGGCATAAAATATGCCCACCAACGTGTCCTCTAGTGTCTTGGGGTTTCTGGAGATGCCCATGGGCTAGGAGAAGCTAGGGGAGGCTAGGAAAGAAAAGAAATGGGGGAAAGAAGTCCCTGATATGGTAAAACAGAGGGGTAAATGTGGGTTTTACTCTACTTACACAATGAGCCTTGGCCAGAGAAACTTACTGGGGGTGAAAGGCAATACCAGATAGCTGTGGTAGAAATTTCATAGCAAGGGGAATAGTGAAAGGGGTGAAAATAGTGACTTTACTATTTCACCAGAAGGTGTTTGATGGGTGTTTGGGCAAGCAAAATTTACCCACTTACTGAGATATTCAATAGGGTCAAATTTTAGGTGAAAATGAGATGGATCACCGAATTTGAGCTCAAATGGGCAAAGTTGACAATGGAAACTTCGTGAACCCTAGAAACTAACAAAATCAAGTTTCTGTAGGTCTAGTCATGTTAAGCTAATGCCCTTGATGCACCACTTAGTGTAGCATCACTATTTGGTGATTAGAACATGTCCACAATGTTTGGGGTCAAGAAGAGAAACTTCACAATGCAAAGTTGTTCAAATTTGAATCTGGACAGGAAGGGTTTTGGGATGGTTTGATAAACCAAAACAACTTGGATTGAGATCAAACTTTGCAATATCCTATGATAGTGTTGACTTGCGGGAATTTTCCTGGAATTTATTAAGAATATTTCTTATAGAAATATTCCAAAAGCTTGATTTGGACAGAAAGGGGTTTGAGGGGTTTTGCCCATGATTTGATCATTCCCATGTGTTGAAACTCATATATATGGAAAATATATGTCCACATAGTTTACCTAAATTTTTCTCAAATATTTGGAAAGCATTTAAATAATTTTTCCCTATGAAAAACCATTTCTGATCTTAAGAAAAAGCCTTTAAATAAAATATAAGAATAATCTTTAAAATTAATATTTGGTGGTTTTGGGAAGTCATATATATAGTAGGTTTGAAATAAATCCTTCGGGGAGAAAGAATCCACCCAATTTGAGGACTTGAAGTGCAACCCTCAATTCAGGGGGTTTTGAAGACCTAATTTGGATAAATCCTTTTTGGTCAAAATAAAATTGGATGAAAATATTTTTGGGCACTATTCATATGGCATGATCATTGTGCAAGAGGTTTGGGTCAAGTAAGATGAATATGAAGAGGGATAGAATCTAAGAGTGCCATATACCACAATCAACAAGCAAACAAGCAATAATTCAGACAAGCACAAACATTGAAAAAGTTTTAATTGGCCCCAAATTTTATAAATCCAAACATAACAAGGTGATACAAACACAGGGTGTGACAGACCTACCCCCCTTACAAGAATCTCGTCCCCGAGATTCCTAGGCTAAGCGCTAAAAAGATAAGGGAACTCAGATCTAAGATACTCTTCATGCTCCCAGGTTGCTTCAACTTCAGAGTGGTTGCTCCATTGGACCTTGAAGTACTTGATGGTGCGGCTTCGGGTGTAGCGCTCGGCTTCATCCAAAATGCGAACTGGCCTCTCACGATAAGTGAGGTCTGGCTGAAGATCAATGGCCTGATGGTCGATGTCTTTGTAGAGGTCGGGGTGGTTGGGAACTTGCAGACACTTCCGGAGTTGTGACACATGAAAGACGTTGTGCACATCCGATAGTTCAGAAGGTAGCTCTAGTTGATAGGAAACTTCTCCGCGCGTAGCCGTGATCTTGAAGGAGCCAATGTATCTTGGTTCATGCACTGGTCGGAGAAGCCGGTCACTTGGAGCCAGGACGATCACCCTACAGTGATGCCGAATCCCGGCAGCTATGCTTTGGTCCTCGACCCCACCATCGCCACCAAGGAGCGAACTTGCCGCTTCTCTCGGGTGCTGGTAGATGGTGGCAGCAGCATCAACATTCTCTACCTCGACACGCTACACAGGCTAGGGCTGAAAATAGAAGACCTGGAGGCGAGCAGGACGGTCTTTCATGGCATCATGCCTCGAAGTCCTACTCCCCTATCGACAAGATCACGCTCGACGTCCTCTTCGGTGGACCCGACCACTTCTGTCGCGAGCCGGTGTTGTTCGAGGTCGTGGACCTTGCGAGCCCCTACCACGCGTTGTTAGGCCGGCCAACCCTCGTCAGCTTCATGGCGGTTCCTCATTATGCCTACCTCAAGCTCAAGATGTCGGGCCATAAGGGAATCATCACCATCACGGGTGACTACAAAATGTCGCCCGAGTGCGCTCGAGACGGCAGCCGGCTGGCTGATGTTGGGAGACGTAGTAGTAAATCAAAAAAATTCCTACGTATTCACCAAGATCCATCTATCGAGAAACCAACAATGAGTAAGGGGAGAGTGCATCTTCATACCTTTGAAGATCGCAAAGCAGAAGCATTACAAGAACGCGGTTGGTGGAGTCGTACTCGCAGCGATTCAGATCGCGGTGGACTCCGATCTTAGCGCCAAACAACGGCGCCTCCGCGTTTAACACACGTGCAGCCTGGTGACGTCTCCTACGCCTTGATCCAGCAAGGAGGAAGGAGAGGTTGAGGGAAAGATCTGGTAGCACGACGGCATGGTGACAGTGGAGCTGCGTGGTCTCCGACAGGGCTTCGCCAAGCACTACGGAGAACGAGGAGAGGGAGGAGTAGGGCTACACCGTGGGAGAGAGAGATGCGTGTCTCCGGCTGCCCCAAGTGCTCCACTATATATAGGAAGAGGAGGAGGGAGGGTTGCGCCCTAGGGTTCCCACCCTAGGGGCCGGCGGCAGCCCTAGATCCAATCTGGTGCGGCGGCCAGAGGGAGAGAGGGGAGGCCGGCGCCCCAGGTGGGCCTTAGGCCCATATGAGCCTAGGGTTTGCCCCCTCTCCTCCCTTGCTGCGCCTTGGGCCCTTGTGAGGGGCGCACGAGCCCACCTATGGGCTGGTTCCCTCCCACTTGCGGCCCATGCAGCCCTCTGGGCTGGTGGCCCCACTTGGTGGACCCCCGAAACCCTTCCGATGGTCCCGGTAAGTTACCGCTAATCCTCGAAACACTTTCGGTAACCACGTACACTATTTCCCTATAACCCTAGCATCATCGAACCTGAAGTGTGTAGACCCTATGGGTTCAAGAGACACGTAGACATGACCGAGACACCTCTCCGATAAATAACCAATAGCGGGATCTGGATACCCATGTTGGCTCCCACATGCTCCATGATGATCTCATCGGATGAACCACGATGTCAGGGATTCAATCCATCCCGTATATAATTCCCTTTGTCTACCGGTATGACACTTGCCCAAGATTCGATCGTCGGTATCCCTATACCTTGTTCAATCTCGTTACTGGCAACTCTCTTTACTCGTTCCGTAACACATTATCATGTGGCTGACTCCTTAGTCACATTGAGCTCATTATGATGATGTCTTACTGAGTGGGCCCAGAGATACCTCTCCGTCACACGGAGTTATAAATCCCAATCTCGATTCATGCCAACCCAACAGACACTTTTGGAGATACCCGTAGTGTACCTTTATAGCCACCCAGTTACGTTGTGATGTTTGGCACACCCAAAGCATTCCTACAGTATTCCGGAGTTGCACAATCTCATGGTCTAAGGAAACGCTACTTGACATTAGAAAAGCTTTAGCAGACGAACTACACGATCTTGTGCTATGCTTAGGATTGGGTCTTGTCCATCACATCATTCTCCTAATGATGTGATCCCGTTATCAATGACATCCAATGTCCATGATCATGAAACCAGGACCATCTATTGATCAACGAGCTAGCCAAATAGAGGCTCACTAGGGACATGTTGTGGTCTATGTATTCACACATGTATTACGGTTTCCCGTTAACAAAATTATAGCATGAAAAATAGACAATTATCATGAACAAGGAAATACAATAATAACCATTTTATTATTGCCTCTAGGGCATATTTCCAATAGTCTCCTACTTGCACTAGAGTCAATAATCTAGTTACATTGTGATGAATCGAACACCCATAGAGTTCTGGTGTTGATCATGTTTCGCTTGTGAGAGAGGTTTAGTCAACAGATCTACGACATTCATATCCGTATGTACTTTACAAATATCTATATCTCTCTCCTGAATGTAATCACGGATGGAGTTGAAGCAGCGCTTGATGTGTCTTGTCTTCTTGTCAAACCTGGGCTCCTTCACAAGGGCAATAGCTCTAGTGTTATCACAGAATAGAGTCATCGGGCCCGACGCATTGGGAATCACTCCTAGGTCGGTGATGAACTCCTTCATCCAGACTCCTTCCTTTGCTGCTTCCGAAGCAGCTATGTACTCCGCTTCACATGTAGATGCCGCCACGACGCTTTGCTTGTTGCTGCACTAGCTGACTGCCCCTCCGTTCAAAATATACACGTATCCGGTTTGCGACTTGGAGTCGTCCGGATCTGTGTCAAATCTAGCATCGACGTAACCCTTTACGATGAGCTCTTCGGCACCTCCATATATGAGAAACATGTCCTTTGTCCTTTTCAGGTACTTTAGGATATTCTTGACCGTTGTCTAATGTTCCGCTCCGGGATCACTTTGGTACCTCCCTACCAAACTTATGGCAAGGTTCACATCAGGTCTGGTACACAACATGGCATACATAATAGAGCCTATGGCTGAAGCACAGGGGATGACACTCATCTCTTCTCTATCCTTTGCCGTGGTCGGGCATTGAGTCATACTCAATCTCACACCCTGTAACACAGGCAAGAACCCTTCTTGGACTGATCCATATTGAACTTGTTCAATATCTTTTCAAGGTATGTGCTTTGTGAAAGACCTATGAGGTGTTTCGATCTATCTCTATAGATCTTAATACCTAATATGTAACAGCTTCTCCAAGGTCCTTCATTGAAAAACATATATTCAAGGCAGCCTTTCCACATTCCAAAAGTTCTATATCATTTTCCATCAACAATATGTCATCCACATATAATATGAGAAATGCTACAGAGCTCCCACTCACTTTCTTGTAAATACAGGGTTCTCCTTAAACCTGTACAAACCCAAACGCTTTAATCACCTCATTAAAGCGAATGTTCCAACTCTGAGATGCTTGCACCAGCCCATAGATGGAGCACTGGAGATTGCATACTTTGTTAGCATCTTTAGGATCGACAAAACCTTCCGGCTGCATCATATATAGTTCTTCCTTAAGGAAGCCATTACGGAATGCCGTTTTGACGTCCATTTGCTAGATCTCATAATCATAAAATGTGGCAATTGCTAACATGATTCAGACAGACTTTAGCATTGCTACGGGTGAGAAAGTCTCATCGTAGTCAACTCCTTGAACTTGTCGATAACCCTTAGCGACAAGCCGAGCCTTATAGACGGTTACATTACCATCTGCGTCAGTCTTCTTCTTAAAGATCCATTTATTTTCAATGGCTCGCTTATCATCAGGCAAGTCCACCAAAGTCCACACTTTGTTCTCATACATGGATCCTATCTCGGATTTCATGGCCTCAAGCCATTTGTTGGAATCTGGGCCTGCCATCGCTTCTTCATAGTTCGAAGGTTAACCGTTGTCCAACAACATGATCTCCAGGACAGGGTTGCCGTACCACTCTAGTGCGGAACATGTCCTGGTGGACCTTCGACGTTCAATAGTAACTTGATCTGAAGTTTCATGATCATCATCATTAACTTCCTCTCCAGCCAGTGCAGGCTCCACAGAAACAACTTCTTGTGCAGCACTACTCTCCGGTTCGAGTGGAGGTACAATTACCTCATCAAGTTCTATTTTCCTCCCACTTACTTCTTTCGAGAGAAACTCTTTCTTGAGAAAGGATCCATTCTTGGCAACAAAGACTTTGCCTTCGGATCTGAGGTAGAAGGTATACCCAATAGTCTCTTTGGAATATCCTATGAAGACACACTTTTCCGCTTTGGGTTCGAGCTTCTCAGGTTGAAGTTTCTTCACGTAAGCATCGCATCCCCAAACTTTTAGAAATGATAGCTTAGGTTTCTTTCCAAACCATAATTCATATGGTGTCGTCTCAACAGATTTTTACGGTGCCCTATTTAAAGTGAATGCGGCAGTTTCTAATGCATATCCCCAAAATGATAGCGGTAAGTCGATAAGAGACATCATAGATTGCACCATATCCAATAGAGTGCGATTACGATGTTCAGACACACCATTTTGCTGAGGTGTGCCAGGCGGCGTGAGTTTTGAAACAATTCCACATTTCCTTAGGTGCGTGCCAAACTCGTGACTTAAATATTCTCCGCCACGATCAGATCGTAGGCACTTTATTTTCTTGTCACATTGATTCTCTACCTCACTCTGAAATTCCTTGAACCTTTCAAAGGTTTCAGACTTGTGTTTCATTAAGTAGACATACCCATATCTGCTCAAATCATCAGCGAGGGTGAGAACATAACGGTAGCCACCACGAGCCTCGATGCTCATTGGACTACATACATCGGTATGTACTATCTCCAATAAGTTAGTTGCTCGCTCCATTGTTCCGAAGAATGGAGTCTTGGTCATCTTGCCCATGAGGCATGGTTCGCACATGTCAAATGATTCAAAATCAAGAGACTCCAAAGGTCCATTAGCATGGAGCTTCTTCATGAGTTTGACACCAATATGACCAAGGCGACAGTGCCACATGTAAGTGGACTATCGTTATCAACCTTACACTTTTTGGTACTCACACTATGAACATGTGTAACATCACATTCGAGATTCATCAAAAATAAACCATTGACTAGCGGGGCATGACCATAAAACATTTCTCTCATATAAATAGAACAACCATTATTCTCGGATTTAAATGAGTAGCCATCTCGAATCAAACAAGATCCAGATACAATGTTCATGCTCAAAGTTGGTATTGAATAACAATTATTGAGGTTTAAAACTAATCCCGAATGTAGATGTAGAGGTAGCATGCCGACGACGATCACATCGACCTTGGAGCCATTCCCGACGCGCATCGTCACCTCATCCTTTGCCAGTCTCCGCTCATTCCGTAGCTCCTGCTTGGAGTTACAAATGTGAGCAATTGCACCGGTATAAAATACCTAGGAGCTACTACGAGTGATGGTAAGGTACACATCAATAACAAGTATATCACATATACCTTTAACGTTGCCGGCCTTTTTATCCGCTAAGTACTTGGGGCAGTTCTGCTTCCAGTGACCGGTACCCTTGCAATAAAAGCACTCAGTCTCAAGCTTGGGTCCATGCTTGTTCTTCTTCCCGACAACTTGCTTACTGGGCGCGGTAACAACTTTGCCATCCTTCTTGAAGTTCTTCTTACCCTTGCCTTTCTTGAAACTAGTGGTCTTATTCACCATCAACACTTGATGCTCCTTTTTGATCTCGACCTCCGCTGATTTCAGCATCGAGTACCACTCAGGAATGGACTTCTCCATACCCTGCATGTTGTAGTTCATCACAAAGCTCTTGTAGCTAGTTGGAAGCGACTGGAGGATTCTGTCAATGACCGAGTCATCCAGTAGATTAACTCCCAGCTGAGTCAAGTGGTTGTGCAACCCAGATATTTTGAGTATGTGCTCACTGACAGAACTGTTTTCCTCCATCTTACAACTGAAGAGCTTGTCGGAGACATCATATCTCTCGACCCGGGCATGAGCTTGGAAAACCAGTTTGAGCTCTTGGAACATCTCATATGCTCCGTGTTGCTCAAAACACTTTTGGAGCCCCGGTTCTAAACTGTAAAGCATGCCGCACTGAACCAGGGAGTAATCATCACAGCGTGACTGCCAAGCGTTTGTAACGTCTTGGTCCGCTGGGAAAATGGGTGGGTCACCTAGCGGTTCATCAAGGACATACAATCTCTTGGAAGCTATGAGGATGATCCTCAAGCTACGGACCCAGTCCGCATAGTTGGTTCCATCATCTTTCAGCTTGGTTTTCTCTAGGAACGCGTTGAAGTTGAGGGTGACATTAGCGTTGGCCATTGGATCTACAATATAGATTGTAAAGACAATTTTAGACTAAGTTCACGATAATTAAGTTCACACAATCAAATTATTTAATGAACTCCCACTTAGATAGACAACTCTCTAGTCATCCAAGTGACACATGATCCATGTCAACTAGCCCGTGTCCGATCATCACGTGAGACCAACTAGTCATCCATGGTGAACATCTGTTGGAAATATGCCCTTGAGACAATAATAAAATGGTTATTATTGTATTTCCTTGTTCATGATAATTGTCTATTTTTCATGCCATAATTGTATTAACCGGAAACCAGAATGCATGTGTGAATACATAGACCACAACGTGGCCCTAGTGAGCCTCTAGTTGGCTAGCTCGTTGATCAATAGATGGTCACGGTTTCATGACCATGGACATTGGATGTCGTTGATAACGGGATCACATCATTAGGAGAATGATGTGATGGACAAGACCCAATCCTAAGCATAGCACTAGATCGTGTAGTTCGTCTGCTAAAGCTTTTCTAATGTCAAGTATCGTTTCCTTAGACCATGAGATTGTGCAACTCCCAGATATTGTAGGAATGCTTTGGGTGTGCCAGACGTCACAACATAACTGGGTGGCTATAAAGGGTGCACTACGGGTATCTCCGAAAGTGTCTGTTGGGTTGGCACAAATCGAGACTGGGATTTGTCACTCCGTATGATGGAGAGGTATCTCTGGGCCCACTCAGTAAGACATCATCATAATGAGCTCAGTGTGACTAAGGAGTTAGCCACGGGATGATGTGTTACGGAATGAGTAAAGAGACTTGCTGGTAATGATATTGAACAAGATATAGAGATACTGACGATCGAATCTCAAGCAAGTATCATACCGGTAGACAAAGGGAATTGTATATGGGATTGATTGAATCCCCGACATCGTGGTTCATCTGATGAGATCATCGTGGAGCATGTGGGAGCCAACATGGGTATCTAGATCCCGCTGTTGGTTATTGACCGGAGAGGTGTCTCGGTCATGTCTACGTGTCTCCCGAACCCGTAGGGTCTACACACTTAAGGTTCGATGACGCTAGGGTTATAGGGGAATGGTATACGTGATTACCGAAGGCTGTTCAGAGTCCCGGATGAGATCCCGAACATCACGAGGAGCCCCGGAATGGTCCGGAGGTAAAGATTGATATATAGGAAGTTCTGTTTTGGTCACCGGAAAGTTTTTGGGCTCATCGGTAGTGTATCGGGAGTGCCGGGAGGGTGCCGATGGACCCCCGGGAGGGGTGTGACGACCAAAGGACTTCGTGGGTTGTTAGAGGAGGTGTACCAGCCCTTATTGGGCTGTCCAAATCCTTATGGAAAGGCCCATGCATCTAGGGATAAAGAGATAAGGCTAAAGGAGATTCAAAAGGAAGAGATCCACCTCCCTTGTGGGAGGTGGACTCCTCCCTAGCTTCGGCCGAACCTCTCCTCCTTGGAGGAGGGGCCAAGGCAGCCCTCCCTCTCCCTCCTCCTATATATACTTGAGGTTTTGGCTGTTTTAAGACAAGATTTGATCTCTCTCCCATGGCGTAGCCCTACCTCTCTTCTTCCTCCTCCGCAGTGCTTAGGCGAAGCCCTGCCGGAATACCTTGCTGCTCCACCACCACCACGCCGCCGTGCTGCTGTTGGAGCTCTTCCCCAACCTCTCTCTCCTCCTTCCTGGATCAAGGCATGGGAGACGTCACCGGGTTATACGTGTGTTGAACGCAGAGGCGCCGTTGTTCGGCGCTTAGATCGGAATCCACCGCGATCTGAATCGCTGCGAGTACGACTCCACCAACCGCATTCTTGTAATGCTTCCGCTTAGAGATCTTCAAAGGTATGAAGATGCAATCTCTCCCCACTCGTTGCTGGTTTCTCCATAGATAGATCTTGGTGATCGTAGGATTTTTTTTGATTTACTACTACGTCTCCCAACAGTGGCATCATGAGCTAGGTCTATGCGTAGAATCTATGCACGAGTAGAACAAAAAGTTGTTGTGGGCGTCGATCTTGTTAATTTGCTTACCACTACTAGTCTTATCTTTATTCGGCGGTATTGTGGGATGAAGCGGCCCGGACCAACTTTACACGTACGCTTACGTGAGACCGGTTCCACCGCCTAATATGCACTTGTTGCATAAGGTGGCTAGCGGGTGTCTGTCTCTCCCACCTTAGTCGGATTGGATTCGATGAAAAGGGTCCTTATGAAGGGTAAACGGCAATTGGCATACCACGTTGTGGTTTTGGCGTAGGTAAGAAACGTTCTTGCTAGAATCCTATAGCAGCCACGTAAAAACTTGCAACTACAAATTAGAGGACGTCTAACTTGTTTTTGCAGCATATGCCTTGTGATGTGATATGGCCAAAGGATGTGATGTGATGCATTGTGGTGTATGAGATTGATCATGTTCTTGTAATGGGATTCACGACTTGCATGTCGATGAGTATGACAACCGGCAGGAGCCATAGGAGTTGTCTTATTTTATTGTATGACCTGCGTGTCAATCAAGATCGCCATGTAATTACTTTTCTTTATTGCTAAACGTTATCCATAGTAGTAGAAGTAATAGTTGGCGAGACAACTTCATGAAGACACGATGATGGAGATCATGATGATGGATATCATGATGATGGAGATCATGGTGTCGTGCTGGTTATAGTGATGATCATGGTGCCGTGAAGATGGAGATCAAAGGAGCAAGATGATATTGGCCATATACAGTCACTATATTGATTGCATGTGATGTTTATCATGTTTACATCTTATTTGCTTAGAATGACGGTAGCTAAATAAGATGATCTCTCAATAAAATTTCAAGAAATATGTTCACCCTAACTGTGCACCGTTGCTAAGGATCATTGTTCCGAAGCACCACGTGATGATCGGGTGTGATAGGTTCTAACGTTCGCATACAACGGGAGTAAGCCAGATTTACACACGCGAAACACTTAGGTTGACTTGATGAGCCTAGCATGTACAGACATGGCCTCGGAACACGGAAGACCGAAAGGTCGAACATGAGTCGTATACAAGATACGATCAACATGGAGATGTTCGTCATGGATGACTAGTCCGTCTCACGTGATGATCGAACACGGGCTAGTTGACGTGGATCACGTGTCACTTGGATGAATAGAGAGATGTCTATATAAGTGGGAGTTCATTAAATAATTTGATTACGTGAACTTAATTATCATGAACTTAGTCCAAAATTGTCGTTACAATCTATATTGTAGATCCAATGGCCAACACTAATGTCACCCTCAACTTCAACGCGTTCCTAGAGAAAACCAAGCTGAAAGATGATGGAAGCAACTATGCGGACTGGGTCCGTGGTTTGAGGATCATCCTCATAGCTTCCAAAAGATTGTATGTTCTTGATGCACCGCTAGCTGACGCACCCATTTTCCCAGCAGATCATGACGTTATGAACGCTTGGCAGTCACACTGCGATGATTACTCCCTTGTTCAATGCGGCATGCTTTACAGTTTAGAACCGGGGCTACAAAAGAGTTTTGAGCAACACAAAGCATATGAGATGTTCCCAGAGCTGAAACTGGTTTTCCAAGCTCATGCCCGGGTCGAGAGATATGATGTCTCCGACAAGTTCTTCAGCTGTAAGATGGAGGAAAACAGTTCTGTCAGTGAGCACATACTCAAAATGTCTGGGTTGCACAACCGCTTGACTCAGCTGGGAGTTAATCTCCCGGATGACTCGGTCATTGACAGAATCCTCCAGTCGCTTCCACCTAGCTACAAGAGCTTTGTGATGAACTACAACATGCAGGGTATGGAGAAGTCCATTCCTGAGTTGTACTCGATGCTGAAATCAACAGAGGTCGAGATCAAAAAGGAGCATCAAGTGTTGATGGTAAATAAGACCACTAGTTTCAAGAAAGGCAAGGGTAAGAAGAACTTCAAGAAGGACGGCAAAGCTGTTGTCGCACCCGGTAAGCAAGTTGTCAGGAAGAAGAACAAGCATGGACCCAAGCCTGAGACTGAGTGCTTTTATTGCAATGGTACCAGTCACTGGAAGCGGAACTGCCCCAAGTACTTAGCGGATAAGAAGGCCAGCAACGTTAAAGGTATATGTGATATACTTGTTATTGATGTGTACCTAACCAGCGCTCGTAGTAGCTCCTGGGTATTTGATACCGGTGTAGTTACTCACATTTGTAACTCCAAGCAGGAGCTGCGGAATAAGCGGAGACTGGCAAAGGACGAGGTGACGATGCACGTCGGGAATGGTTCAAAGGTCGATGTGATCGCCGTTGGCACGCTACCTCTACATCTACCTTCGGGATTAGTTTTAAACCTCAATAATTGTTATTTAGTACCAGCTTTGAGCATGAACATTGTATCTGGATCTCGCTTGATGCGAGATGGCTACTCATTTAAATCTGAGAATAATGGTTGTTCTATTTATATGAGAGAAATGTTTTATCGTCATGCCCTGCTGGCCAATGGTTTATGATGAATCTCGAACGTGTTGTTACACATGTCCATAGTGTGAGTACCAAAAAGTGTAAGGTTGGTAACGATAGTCCCACTTACATGTGGCACTGCCGCCTTGGTCATATTGGTGTCAAACGCATGAAGAAGCTCCATGCTGATGGACTTTTGGAGTCTCTTGATTTCAAATCATTTGACACGTGCGAACCATGCCTCATGGGCAAGATAACCAAGACTCCGTTCTCCGGAATAATGGAGCGAGCAACTGACTTGTTGGAGATAATACATACCGATGTATGCGCTCAAATGAGCGTCGAGGCTCGCGGTGGCTACCGTTATGTTCTCACCCTCACTAATGACGTGAGCAGATATGGGTATGTCTACTTAATGAAACATAAGTCTGAAACCTTTGAAAGGTTCAAGGAATTTTAGAGTGAGGTAGAGAATCAATGTGACAGGAAAGTAAAGTGCCTACGATCTGATCGTGGCAGAGAATATTTAAGTCACGAGTTTGGCATGCACCTAAGGAAATGTGGAATTGTTTCGCAACTCACGCCGCCTGGCACACCTCAGCGAAATGGTGTGTCTGAACGTCGTAATCGCACTCTATTGGATATGGTGCGATGTATGATGTCTCTTACCGACTTACCGCTATCATTTTGGGGATATGCATTAGAGACTGTCGCATTCACTTTAAATAGGGCACCATCAAAATCTGTTGAGACGACACCGTATGAATTATGGTTTGGAAAGAAACCTAAGCTGTCGTTTCTAAAATTTTGGGGATGCAATGCTTATGTGAAGAAACTTCAACCTGAGAAGCTCGAACCCAAAGCGGAAAAATGCATCTTCATAGGACATCCCGAAGAGACTATTGGGTATACCTTCTACCTCAGATCCGAAGGCAAAGTCTTTGTTGCCAAGAATGGATCCTTTCTCGAGAAAGAGTTTCTCTCGAAAGAAGTAAGTGGGAGAAAAATAGAACTTGATGAGGTAATTGTACCTCCACTCGAACCGGAGAGTAGCACAGCACAGGAAGTTCTTTTTGTAGAGCCTCCACCGGCTGGAGAGGAAGTTAATGATGATGATCATGAAACTTCAGATCAAGTTACTATTGAACGTCAAGGTCCACCCTGACACGTTCCGCACCAGAGTGGTACGGCAACCCTATCCTGGAGATCATGTTGTTGGACAACGGTGAACCTTCGAACTATGAAGAAGCGATGGCGGGACCGAATTCCAACAAATGGCTTGAGGCCATGAAATCCAAGATAGGATCCATGTATGAGAACAAAGTATGGACTTTGGTGGACTTGCCTGATGATAAGTGAGCCATTGAAAATGAATGGATCTTTAAGAAGAAGACTGACGCAGATGGTAATGTGACCGTCTATAAGGCTCGGCTTGTCGCTAAGGGTTATCGACAAGCTCAAGGAGTTGACTACGATGAGACTTTCTCACTCGTAGCGATGCTGAAGTCTATCCGAATCATGTTAGCAATTGCCGCATTTTATGGTTATGAGATCTGGCAAATGGACGTCAAAACGGCATTCCTTAATGGCTTCCTGAAGGAAGAACTGTATATGATGTAGCCGGAAGGTTTTGTCGATCCTAAAGATGCTAACAAAGTATGCAAGCTCCAGCGCTCCATCTATGGGCTGGTGCAAGCATCTCGGAGTTGGAACATTCGCTTTAATGAGGTGATTAAAGCGTTTGGGTTTGTACAGGTTTATGGATAACCTTGTATTTACAAGAAAGTGAGTGGGAGCTCTATAGCATTTCTCATATTATATGTGGATGACATACTGATAATGGGAAATGATATAGAACTCTTGGAAAGTGTAAAGGCCTACTTGAATAAAAAAAATCAATGAAGGACCTTGGAGAAGCTGCTTACATATTAGGTATTAAGATCTATAGAGATAGATCGAGACGCCTCATAGGTCTTTCACAAAGCACATACCTTGACAAGATATTGAAGAAGTTCAATATGGATCAGTCCAAGAAGGGGTTCTTGCGTGTGTTACAAGGTGTGAGATTGATTACGACTCAATGCCCGACCACGTCAAAGGATAGAGAAGAGATGAGTGTCATCCCCTATGCTTCAGCCATAGGCTCTATTATGTATGCCATGTTGTGTACCAGATCTGATGTGAACCTTGCCATAAGTTTGGTAGGGAGGTACCAAAGTGATCCCGGAGCGCAACACTGGAGACGGTCAAGCAAAACATGATCAACACCAGAATGCGATGGGTGTTCGATTCATCACAATGTAACTAGATTATTGACTCTAGTGCAAGTGGGAGACTGTTGGAAATATGCCCTAGAGGCAATAATAAAATGGTTATTATTGTATTTCCTTGTTCATGATAATTGTCTATTGTTCATGCTATAATTGTATTAACCGGAAACAAGAATGCATGTGTGAATACATAGACCACAACGTGTCCCTAGTGAGCCTCTAGTTGGCTAGCTCGTTGATCAATAGATGATCACGGTTTCATGACCATGGACATTGGATGTCGTTGATAACGGGATCACATCATTAGGAGAATGATGTGATGGACAAGACCCAATCTTTTCTAATGTCAAGTATCGTTTCCTTAGATCATGAGATTGTGCAACTCCCGGATACCGTAGGAATGCTTTGGGTGTGCCAAATGTCACAAGGTAACACTGGAGATACCCGTAGTGTACCTTTATAGCCACCCAGTTACGTTGTGACGTTTGGCACACCCAAAGCATTCCTACAGTATCCGGGAGTTGCACAATCTCATGGTCTAAGGAAACGCTACTTGACATTAGAAAAGCTTTAGTAGATGAACTACACGATCTTGTGCTACACGAGGCGAACAAGGCCTTCCGTGGCCTCAAGAAGGTGCTCACCCGCACGCCCATCCTGGCCGCGCCAACTAAGAAGGAACCGTTGCTCGCCTACATCACGGTGACCACCCGCGACATCAGCGTCGTCCTGGTGGTCGAGCGGCCGGAGAAGGGCAAGTCCCTACCGGTCCAACGGCCTGTCTACTACCTCAGCGAGGTCCTCTCCGCGTCCAAGCAAAACTACCATCACTACCAAAATATGTGTTATGGCATATACTTTTCCGCCAAGAAGGTCAAGCAGTACTTCCAGGAGCACACCATTACCATGGTGAGCACGGCCCCGCTCGGCGAGATCATGAGCGGCCGAGGCTCCACCGGCCGGATCGCCAAATGGGTCATCGCCCTCGCCGATCATGAGATCCGGTACGAGCCAAGAACCGCCATCAAGTCACAAGCGTTGGCTGACTTCCTCGTCGACTGGGCGGAGACGGAGTTCGTCCCGCCTCCCCCAGACTCCACGCATTGGTGCATGCACTTCGACGGCTCGAAAATGAGGACCGGCCTGGGTGCCGGCATAGTCCTCTCCTCCCCGAATGGTAATCAGCTCAAGTACGCCCTTCAAATCCACTTTGCCGCCTCCAACAACATGGCCGAGTACGAGGCCATCATCCATGGCCTCCGGCTTGCCAAGGAAATTGGCATCAGGCGCATTCTATGCTTTGGGGACTCCAACCTCGTGGTGCAGCAAGTCTCTGGTGAATGGGACGCCAGGGACGCCAACATGGCCAGCTACCGCTTCCTCATACAATAGCTCACTGGCTCCTTCGAGGGCTCGGAGTTTCATCACATCCCACGAGCGGATAACGAGGCGGCCGATGCGCTGGCAAAGATCGGCTCCACCCGGCAGGCCATCCCAGTCGACATCTCCCTCGAGCGGCTACTCAAGCCATCGATCAAGCCTTCCTTAGAGTCGAAGTCAATCTTCGTACCGGCGGACGCCGCCGGCCCGTCGACGGCCCCACCTGCCCCTCAGGTGTCTTCGCCGCCGGCTCCCACGTCACCGGCCGCCCTGACGGCACCAATCGAGTCGGCCGGCCCCGGTAGCGCGACCGTCATGATGATCATCGACCAACCGGACCTAGGGGTGGGCGAGCCGAGCCCGAGGGCTGATCAACCAGTCCCAAGGGCTCCCGAGCCGGTCCCGGGGGCTCCCGAGCCGGCCCCTATCTCGCCCCCCTCATGGGCCCAACCTATCCTAGCGTTCCTCCTACGAGGCAAGCTCCCTTCGGACGAGGCCTTGGTAGGCAAGTCCAACGCCGGTCCTCAGCATACAACATCATTACCAATGAGCTCGTTCGACGCAGCACTACCGGCGTCTTTCAGCGATGCGTCGAGCCGGAAAAGGGCCTGGAAATCCTCCTCGACATCCACCAGGGAGAGTGCGGTCATCATGCCGCCTCTAGGACCCTGGTGGCCAAGGCCTTCCAACATGGTTTTTTCTGGCCCACGACCCTCGAGGCGGCCAAGAAATTGGTCGACGAGTGCGTGGGCTACCAATGTTTCAGCATGTAGAGCCACCTGCCGATGTCGGCCCTCCAGACCATCCCCCTCTCGTAGCCATTTGCAGTCTGGGGGCTGGACATGGTGGGCCCCTTCAAAACCGCTCAAGGCGGCATGACACACTTACTGGTGGCTATCGACAAATTCACCAAGTGGATCGAGGCGCGACCAATCAAGAAGCTAGACGGCCCTACGGCCGTTCGGTTCATCGATGACATCACAGTTTGCTATGGCATCCCCCACAACATCATCACTGACAACGACACGAACTTTGCCAAGGGTGCACTCGCACGCTTCTGCTCCAAGCAGGGAATTCGACTCGATCTGGCCTCCGTCACTCATCCGCAATCAAACGGCCAGGTCGAGAGGGCAAACGGCCTTATCCTGTCCGGCATCAAGCCCCGGCTCGTGACGATGCTGGTGAGGTCGGCCGGCTACTGGATCGATGAGCTGTCGGCCATCCTTTGGAGTCTTAGGACCACTCCGAACCGTTCAACCGGCTACACTCCCTTGTTCCTTGTGTATGGGTCCAAGGCGATCATCCCCACCGATATCAAGTTCGATTCGCCTCGGGTCGCCCAATACACGGAGAGGGACACAAAGGAGGGAAGAGAAGACGACGTCTACCTACTCGAGGAAGCTCGCGAACTGGCCTTAAGCCGGACGACAATCTACCAGCAGAAGCTTCGGCACTACCACAGCAAGCGAATTCGGCCACTCTCATTCCGCGAGGGGGACCTGGTCCTCAGGCGGATCCACCGAACAGCTGGACAACACAAACCGTCCTCCCCATGGGAGGGCCCATTCATCATCAGCAAGGCACTGCACAACAATGCATACTATCTAATAGATGCCCAGAAGCCGCAGAAGTGCAAAAGAGATGCCTCCAGAGAGGAGACGGAGCGTCCATGGAGCGCGGCCCTCCTGTGCCTGTTTTACTGCTGAAGAAACTAGTGTAATTATGTATCCCCACCCTTTTAGGCTTATGAATGCAATGGGAGCCCCAAGCCGGCTCTCGGGGTGCACCCCGTTTCGTTTCCCTCAAAAGTGTTCCTCACTCACCGGCTCCCCGACCCGGCTCCCGGACCCGGGGGCTAGCCTGCTGGACCTAGAGCGCTTCTCCCAGAAGTTGGCTAAGTAATGTGAGCCGGCCAAACCTCCCCACCCCTACCAGCTATAGAATCGGCTCCCGGCTGTCCCGCTGTCAGGGCATCGGGGCGGCAAAGTTTGGCTCACACAAAAGGTCAAAACAAAGGGGACCCCGGCTAGGCCCAGCCGGACCATCACTGCGTCTCTACCACTCTAGTACCCCCAAAAGCCCTCGCGATTCCTAAGGTTTGAACCGGCTCCCTTGAGGCGGACGCCTCGACCAAGCTACAGACCAGTTCCCGGCTGTCAGGCTGGCGGGGCCGAAACCAAAGGGGAAAAGGAGAAGAACCGAAAAGAGTCGAGCGGGCAAAAAAGGATAAGGATGAGGCGGCATGAGTAACAAGGCAAACTATTCATGGCATAAATGTTAAGGCAAAAGTGACCCATGGCCAGCATTAGTTCATTACATAAACACCCCTAGTGGGTGGGTTCGACCCTAACTTTGCAGGAAGAAAAAAAGTGAAAGATAAAAACGTCCGGGGGCTCAGGCTACCGGCGCGTCGCCAACTGGCGTGCCTCCAGCCGGCGTGCCGTTAGGCAGCTCGGTTCCCACCTTGGAGGTGGTCGCGGCCTCCGGGTTGGCCTCCTTGGCTTTTGATATGGGCTCCTCGGTCTCAGTCACCTTGCTGCTCGAATCGGTGCTCTCATCGGCAACTTCATCGCCCGCCAGGCCTTGGGGGATGCCGAAGGAGTCCTCGGGCAACGGCTCGCCATCCTCACCAAGGGACGGTAGGAACTCGTCCGCGTCGACGTATGACGCGAGCTCGTTGGCCCGGAGGACAAGGGCCGGCTCACGAGCCTCCCGTTCCGTGGCCGACACGTCCTTCATGGTCGCCAGCCGGCCTAGGTCCACACTGCAATACCACGACATGACAAACCGGAGCGCCATCTGCGCCCCTGCCCGGGTAGCCGACACCTTCCAGGCCTCGAGGCCAGGGACGGCGTGCTCTAGCCACTGGGCCACGCGGTTCATCGGAGCTCCCCCACGGCCCGGCCACAACGCGGCAATGACCTCTTTGCCGGCTGTCTTCAGCCGCTCCATGCTCCGCTCGAGATGGGTCATCCGCATCTCGATGGCGAGTCCGATCTTGTCCACGTCCCACACGGCCTCCTCCTCGATGGAGCGACCGCACTCCCGAAGGTACTCCCGGTGCTCCTCAACGGCACGCGTAGTGCGGTGCTTAGTTTCCGGGAAGCGCCCTGGAAGAAAGAAGAAGAGAAGGAAAGAAAGGCAAGTTGAAGCACAAGAAACGGCAAAGGGAAAAGCAACCGGCTGGGGAAGAGAAAAACCGGCACCAACCTTCAATCGCGTCAACCACTCTAAGGGCGAAGTTGAGCACCGCCTTGTGCTCCGACTCTCGAGCCGCCTCCGACACGGTGAGGGAACCCCTGACCTCCTCGAGCATCCTCTCGAGCAGGGTCACCTTGCCTTGGAGGGCGGCAGTCCTCAGGGCGGGGTCAGCCGCCTCCTTGACGGACGTCTCCCGGGCTGCCACCTCCTTTGCCGCCTCGGCCTTGAGCCGGTCCCAGACCGCTTCCCCGTCGATCAGCAGCGCGGCCAGCCGGTCCTTCTCCTGCGTGGCCGCTTGGACGCCTTGTGCCAGCCGGTCCCACTCGGAGACAAGCTCGATTCTTTCCTCCCGAAGGGTGGCCAGCTCACCTGCAAGACACAACGGGCGTTAGCCGGCTCTCGGGGGCTATGTGCCCCTCCTGCAAAGTGCAAACAACCTTGCACGCGCGCCAGCTCCTCCTCCAGGCAGTAGAATCCGTATTTGCCGCGGTCGTGGATGGCGACCGACTCCGCGAATAGCTTCTGCCGTAGGGAGGTTCCCTCCTGTCGCAAGGAGGCAAAAGTCAAGACACGCTCAAAAGAGATCCGGCCCGGCTCCCCGTCAGCCGGCCAGCCGGCCCGCATCTCGGGGCCTACACCCAATGGGTGTGCTTGCGCGCCCCTACTAAAAATTCTAAAGTCAAAATAGCTGGCTTACCTCTGCACAATGTAGGGCGGCGTCGGCCGCCTCCGCAAACCGGGCCAGCTCCTGCCGGCACCGGTCCAGGACTCTCCCCAAATCTGCAAAGGAGGGGACCGGGCCGCCCGTTTGGGGGGCCGGCAGAGCCGACGCGCTCACCAGCGCTTCCCAGTCTCGGAGCACCTCCTGCATCGATCGCAGGGGCCTCTTGGCCCGGCCGCCGCTGCCGCCCGGGCTCGCCACGACGCCAGCCGCCCGGGGCGGGTTGACAATGGCAAGAGTGCGGGAGTCGCTTCCCGCCAGCCCTCCGCCCAACGCCGTTGCCGCCTTCGCTTCCTGCCGCTCTGGCACATCGATCGTGATGGAGGGCACCTCCACCTCCATGTCCGCCGCCTCTTGGGCCACCACGACCTCTGGCACCTTGGCCCGGGCTGGCTCGGCCGCAGGCGGGGTCACCTCCGACACCTCAGGCCGGGCCGCCTTGGGAGCCAGCCCCGTCATCGCCACCCTCGCCTGGGCCGTCTCCTGCGCGGGCGGAGGCACTGGCGGGTCCATGGCCACCGATCGCGACTCGCTTGACGAAGGCCTCGACATGCGGGTTGACTCCGCTGCCGAGTCCGACGCCCACGAAGGATCCACTGACCTCCTCCGCCTCCGGCTGCTCGAGGTTCCGGAGTGCGAGGCCCCTCCTCGCGTCCCAGACTTGGAGGCTCACAGCTCCATGAAGCCTCCTCTTCTCCTCGTGCTGGGTGGCAGCGTGCTCGTGGGCCAGCCAGTTGGCAGCACCCGTCGGATCCCCCGCCGGCTCCTCATCGTGGAGCTCGATGTGGTCACTACAACACCCAAGTACCGATCATTAACCGGCTCGTGAGGCGGAAGCAAAACTTACGCAAAATAAAGACTTATGCGATAACGAGGGGCAAGGTCCACTTGCCGCATGGCGGCGGCTTCCGTGCGGCCACCTTCACCCACTTCGGGACGGGCGGCGGGGCCGTCGGCCCCTCCTGAGCCGCCTCTTTTCCCCGGCCGGCTGCTCCGGCTGCCAAGGCCTGAGCCGGTCGCTCCTCTGGCCCTGGCACGCTGCGGGAGGAGGCTCGTTCAGAATCATCAAGTCTTCATCATCATCGTCGTCATCCGTCTAGTCCTTGATCGAGGGGGCAAGAGGGAACTGACCCGCTCCGCTGGGCTCCCCGGCTACGCCGGACCCTACGGCTCCACCAGGAGCGCCGCCTCGCGGGTCTGCCGGCTCGTCGGCTCCTCTCGAGGAGTCCACTCCCTCCTCCAGCCCCCGTCTCATAGTCTTCGGAGTCGAAGGTATCACACTCCGCCTTGAAGATCTGCGGGCGTGGGCCGTCTAGCATGTTCTGTCGCACCAGCAGCTGCGGTCAGCACACCAAAGTGAGTTCTCCAACCGGCTGCCGGCTGGGGAATATTAAACAAAAAGAAACCGCCTCGACGAAAAGACTCACCAGGGTAGGCCGATTGATACGGTCATACGGCTCTCCACCGTCTGCCAGACGCGGGCCCCCGCTGGCTTCGGGGACTACTGACGGGGTTATTACCCCTGGGTAGGCCAAAGCAACGGGGTCTTCCCCCTTTCGCTTCGAAGAAAAACTACGCGGCCGGCTGGCCATGCCCGACTGGAGGACGGCCGGCACAAGCTGGTTCCGGCCGGCGCCCTGGACGGTTGGTCGAGGAGCCGGCTGGACCCTCGGCCGACTGGGCGTGGCTCGCTGCCTCCGGGCCGCCTCTTCCATTGACCTTGGGACAGACATGCGACGTCCTGTCCCTCTGCGCGCGGGTATGACGACACGACGCGACCGGCACGACGGGCGGCCCTGTGGCTACAATGGCCGCTGACGCACTGCAACGCGTGGCTATTGTCCAACCATCTTGGCCGCTGACCTTGGTGAGCGTGATCGGGCATAGGAGCAGTGCCGGCATGCCCTCGCCACTCGATTACTTACCCCGACATGGCTACAGCACGGCCGGCCGTACCGGAGACTTTGGTTGGTTGGCGCTAGACGACGCTCCCCGGGGCGACCAGTGCCGCGGCAGGTGGGCGAGGGCCAATCGCAGAGCCGTCTGGCAGGCCCAATAGAAGATGGGACCGCTTGGCTGACGGACCCCACTAGCAACGAGACGACACGAATGGCGGGACCCTCTGGCCAACCGGAGAGACTGCCAGCTGGGTCCCCCCATCTTTGTACTTAGAACATATTATAAGAGCCAGGGGGTTGGCCTATAAAACCCCCCGAGCCCCCCATGCAACAGGGACAGACGATCACCTTCACACACGCACACAACCCCTTCTAGCAGTGGAGGAAGAGGAGTTGGCTGCCCCTTCTTCCTCCTCTAGACACAGCTCCAGGAGCACCATTGTATCTATACCCATCCATCCAACTAAACCAAGCAGGACTAGGGGTATTACCTCCTTCGGAGGGCCCTGAACCTAGGTACATCGTGTGTCGCCACCGCTTGTGCCCAATCTCGCACCTGGAGCCCGTCAGCGTCCTTCGACCCCAACCACCTATGATAAGCCACCCTATGGCATCTGTCGTGAGAAAACGACGACATTGACAGCAGGTTGAACTTCTGTAGGTACTCCTTGACAGAGCCACTTCCTTGCTTTAGCACTCAGAACTCTCTCTTCTTGATAGCCATGATCCCAGAAGGAATGTGGGCGGTGTGGAATCCTTCCTTGAAGTCATTCCAAGTGATCACACACTCACCTTGCATGACCTTGAATCCATCCCACCAAGCTCGGGCGATACCTCCGAGGCAGTGAGAGGCATAAAGAACCTTCTCACGGTCCTCATTGCAATTGACTAGTGCAAGGAGGTCCTTGATGGTGCAGATCTAGTCGTCAGCATCTAGAGGTTCAGTAGTCTTGGTGAAGGTTGGGGGCGAATTCCTCATGAACTCAGACAGTGTGGAGCGGCCATTTCCATTCCTGCCTTGCCGCTGGTTGTTCACAAGGGCCTGAGCCATCTGCTGGATAGCAGCATTGTTGGCTTGGCATTCCTCCCGGAGAACTTGGAGAAACTAAGCTATAGTCTTGTTCTCTGGTGGAGGTGGTGGCGGGGGAATGTCGCCTTGTGGCTGCTCCTGGTGTCCTCCAGTGTGAGCACCCCCACCAGCTCCCTGTTGCTGGCTTGATTTGCCGGCTTCAGGGTTGGCGAAGGAGCTATTGCGGGTAGTAGTCACCATCCTGTTTGGAGCAGCCAAGTCAATCAACTAGGATAAACGAGAGGAAAAACAACAATGGAAGAGCGCGCCTAAGGGGGTTGGTCGAGTGCAAGTGTGGTAAAACAAAGGTCAAAAGACCAACATATATTAAGATAGACGATGGAGTCGCTTACATGTTGCCTAAGGCAAAAACGCGACTTGCATCGGAACACGAACAAGAAAACAAACAACAAGCACACGTGGTTTCATATGAACCATTACACGGACTCGACTTCGCATGAGGGATACGTGACTGATCCTACCCTAGGGGTTCTCGAACTCAGGTGGTGGAGTGCTCGGTCTCGTAGTCACGCTCCTCTGGGTCTTCCTCCTGTTCATCATCTGAACGAGCATCATTCCTGGTCGAAGGGGTTGGGGAGCGAGGAGTCCCATCCCGACGACGCTTTGCTGGCGGGGCGGTGAAGAGCTCTTGGGTGTGATGAAGTTCCTCGCGGAGCTTCACGGACTCCTTAATCAAGTGGTGAACCAGACTATCGGCGGAGAGGCTGAAGTAGGTCTAGAACCTGAGTGGTGTGCCATCCTCCTTGGATGGAATCAGCGTCCAACTCTCGCCAAGATCATCCTTCCTGAAGGGAAGGTAGCGAGTAGCCGGCTCGTCAGCCATCTCTGGGATAATGTCTCGAAGGTGTAGGAGTGCCTTGCGTGCAGCAGACTCGACTGCGATTATCATGGTCTCCATCCATGGTCCTTCAAAGAACCAACCGGTCGAGGAGTCGTTTGCCTTCACGACCACATCCACATGGTATTCCCTCATGACGGCATCGACCCAGTGCTCGTGGTAGAGGAAAACGGGTGGTTGGCGAAACTGGCACTTCTCCAGGCTATCCCCAAGGAGTAAGGGAAAGCCGGATGTTAGGAAGGCTTTGGGTACGACGACCATCTACAATGTTTGAAGGGAGGAGAGTTAGCAAAGTGCTGTGTGAAGAATAGAAGAGGTAAATAGTACAGAGTTCCTAAGTATAGGTGCTAGGTGTAGTTTTGAAAAACGGTTTTATCCTAACTAATGTCCATGCTAACTAAGGGCTTCCTACAGTCAGGATGGCTTTGATACCAGCTTCATGTGGGGACCCCGACTTATAAGTCGTGATCACCGAATGCACGTGTACAGTGATCCCAGAGATCAATGTTCACTGAACACACAGAAGCTGAATAACAAGAGTCTTACATCCACACATTTAGCGTCTTACACAAATAAAGATCATGAAGGTCTAGTTTACATAGATAGGGCCACAAGGGCCAAACACTTAAATAGAACAAGCAGCGGAAATCTTGATCGAAAGCGTGAACCCATGCCATCTGCCTTAAACCTACAGACATTCTGACTGGGGAGCGTCCTAGTTCGCATGTTCGTCACCAACGAACTCTTCAACGTACTCCTGTTCTTCCATGCCTAGCCAATTAAATAACCAGTGGCAAGCCAAAAGGTACTTTGAATGTACTCGCAAGCAACCCAAGTTGTGGAACAAGGCATAACAATGCATGATATAGCACTAATAGGTATTTTGCATAAAGCTAATTTTGAATGCAATGACATGATCAAGTAACTAGGAAAGCATGCATCATCAGTTGGCAGGTATCCACATGAACTAGTTATAGGTATCATCATAAACAGGGGTTGAACATCTCATGTTCATTCGTTTTTCTAAGTCATCGGACTTAGTCAATCGTCAAGCTAAGTCATCGGATTTGACCTCTTTGTCACCAATACACACACACTCACACCAAGTTTGCGAAAACATCCGGACGTAGTTTAAGAAGGACCTCCAACTGTCCATGACCGCGGACACGGCTATTCGAATAGTTTTACACTCTGCAGAGGTTGTACACTTTACCCACAAGACTCGGGGAACTTCCGTGTCATCCATGACTCGCGGTATATAACATACCCGAGGTAAGCACCCGGACATTGCCTTTCCCATGGTGATACTAAACAAAGAGTCCACTCGCTGGTGCCATCCCTCATGATATACATCACATGTATCACCCATGAGGGCACGCAATGGTGTGCCCGGTGCCTGTAAAGACAATGCATGGCCTTCCACTTCTGGGACGACCCCATATCGAGAGTGACCATGCCACTCCCGCAACTAGTAATGCGGGCTCCTTGCTAGTACCCACCATAGTAATCAACAAAGCCCCGTCCCATAAGGGCTATCATGGTTCCGCATGTAAGGTTGGGGCGGTCAGCAGACCTGAAAACTCTCCGTTTTTGAAAACACACACTCACTTGTTCCGGTACACCACTTCTTACTCAAGTGGTTACCCAACTCATCATCTTCTCCCTGGGGCATTAGTGGCACCCGACGGGGTTTTCGAAAAGTCTTTGAAATCATTTCTTCCTTTCCATCACTATGCATAAATCCCAACCCACTTGCGTAGCATCTATTAGCATCCTATCTACACCCACCTGCATGACCCTCATAAGGTGGTAGGGTCGTGCACGATGCAAGTGTCAATGGTAAAAGCATCGGAGGCGACCCACCGAAGGGGGAGCACCACATCATGATCAATCATCAAAACAACAAGTGCTATATGTCATGCATGAAAAATTTCTTAACATGGTCAAAGGGCTGCTTGCCTGGCTCAACAAAGTCTTCGGGGTTTTTAAAGTCTTCGGGTCCAACTCCCTCGTTAATAGCGCAATCTGTCGTCGCAATAAATAGTGATAAAAATAAGCATCACACAAAAACAGAGCACACAAAGCTAAATTTTAAATGCTACCCTACTCTGATAAATACTAAAAGCTATACTAAAAATATTTGTTTAAGATTTTGAAGTTATAAAGGTTTTCGAAACCATTTAAAACAGGGGCTAAAAATGCCAAATAGGGGTTTTAAATTGAAACAGTACAAAAAAGGTTTTTAAATATTTTTACAAGTGGCACTAATAAATTGTATGGAATATTCTAGGAATTTAGGTGGAAAAAATATTGTCATTAGAATTAATTTCTGATACGTGGAATTTTGGGAAAATAGAGGGAAAAAGAAAAAGGAAAAAGGCATTATGCCTCTCGAGCCAAAAGCACATAGCCGAGCCGGCCCAAAAGGGGAACCAGCCCAGGGCGAGACACCGCGCGTGACAGGTTTTCTTTAAACCTGCCCGCGGGCCCAACTTGGCGGCGAGAGAGGAGGGGGTGAGGGTATGATAGGTGGGCCCCACCTGTCATCCCTCTCCTCGTGATAGGGACGGAGAGGAGCTCACCGACGGGGACATCGGCCACGGCGGCTCAAGCGGAAGGCACCAACGTGCTCAGGGGCTTCCCGTGTGTCGGTGGGTGGTCGAGGCGACCACCGGGGTTGAGGGAATCACCGGCGGGGGGAGAAACCCGCACGACAGCGAGGGTTTGGCTCGGGCTCGAGCTCCCGAGCACGGGGGCGAGGGGACTTG
Source organism: Hordeum marinum (assembly GCA_022496015.1). Lineage (NCBI taxonomy): Eukaryota > Viridiplantae > Streptophyta > Magnoliopsida > Poales > Poaceae > Hordeum > Hordeum marinum. The sequence goes on along the minus strand of CM039677.1, from coordinate 383,467,474 downwards.
ACACGGGAGAGCGGCTGAGGGGAGGAGAGAGCGACAGGAGAGCAGTGGGAGCTCGGGGGGAGAGCTTTTATAGCCAGGAGCTGGTGCACTGAGGGCGTGGTGCGCCGGTGAGGACGGGGTGCTCGCTGGAGGGCACGGGGAAGGGAGAGAGCATGTCCGGGGAGTTCGTGGAGTCGGTCTAGGCCAGGGGGGAGAGAGGAGAGAAGCGGGGGAGCGCGCGCGTGTGAGCTCCGTGGTTGGCCGACTTGGGTGACCTTGGCGCCTGCGAGGGGGGCCAGAGGAGGGAGAGAGAGGAGAGGGGACAAGGGGCAGCGTGTTGCGGACGCCGAGGCCCCTCGGCAGGCGCACTAGGGAGGCCTGAGGTGGTCGGGGGGCGCTGGGTAGGGGCGGCTATAGTGCGGGAGCGCACTGTAGCGCGCTCCAGATCGCCCATATGGCGTGTCATGGCATAAAATATGCCCACCAGAGTGTCCTCTAGTGTCTTGGGGTTTCTGGAGATGCCCATGGGCTAGGAGAAGCTAGGGGAGGCTAGGAAAGAAAAGAAATGGGGGAAAGAAGTCCCTGATATGATAAAACAGAGGGGTAAATGTGGGTTTTACCCCGATTTACCCAATGAGCCTTGGCCAAAGAAACTTATTGGGGGTGAAAGGCAATACCAGATAGCTATGGTAGAAATTTCATAGCAAGGGGAATAGTGAAAGGGGTGAAAATAGTGACTTTACTATTTCACCAGAAGGTGTTTGATGGGTGTTTGGGCAAGAAAAATTTATGCACTTACTGAGACATTCAACAGTGTCAAATGTAGGTGAAAATGAGATGGATCACCAAATTTGAGCTCAAATGGGCAAAGTTGACAATGGAAACTTTGTGAACCCTAGAAACTAACAGAATCAGGTTTCTGTAGATCTAGTCATATTAAGCTAATGACCTTGATGCACCACTTAGTGTAGCATCACTATTTGGTGATTAGAACAAGTCCACAAAGTTTGGGGTAAAGGAGATAATATTCACAATGCAAAGTCGTTCAAATTTGAATCTAGACAGAAAGGGTTTTGGGATGGTTTGATAAACCAAAACAACTTGGATTAGGGTGAAACTTTGCAAGATCATCACCTATGATAGTGTTGACTTGCTAGAATTTTCCTGGAATTTATTGAGAATATTTCTTATAGAAATATTCCAAAAGCTTGATTTGGACAGAAAGGGTTTTGAGGGGTTTTGCCTGTGATTTGATCATGCCCATGTGTTGAAACTCATATATATGGAAAATATATGTTCACTGAGTTTTCCTAAATTTTCTCAAGTATTTGGAAAGCATTTAAATAATTTTTCCCTATGAAAAACCATTTCTGATCTTAAGAAAAAGCCTTTAAATAAAATATAATAATAATCTTTAAAATTAATATTTGGTGGTTTTCGGAAGTCACATATATAGTAGGTTTGAAATAAAGCCTTTGGGGAGAAATAATCTACCCAATTTGAGGACTTGCAGTGCAACCCTCAATTCAGGGGGTTTTGAAGACCTAATTTGGATAAATCCTTTTTGGTCAAAATAAAATTGGATGAAAACAGTTTTGGGCACTATTCATATGGCATGATCACTGGGCAAGAGGTTTGGGTCAAGGAAGATGAATATGAGGAGGGATAGAATCTAAGAGTGCCATATACCACAATGAACAAACAAACAATCAACAATTCAGAAAAGCACAAACATTGAAAAAGTTTTAATTGGCCCCAAATTTTATAAATCCAAACATAACAAGGTGATACAAACACAGGGTGTGACACTTCCTCTTCCCACACCTGCCTTGGGAGCGTGAACGCGTAGGCCGCGCTGCTCGTAGCGCATGAGCTGCTTCGCTACCCCTGCGCTATGACGGCACTCCCGACCACACAAAGTTTCTCTAGATCTACACGGTCATCATCGAGGCGGCGAGCGGTGACGACAAGGTCATGGCAAATTGGCTCCCTATGGCTCTCAAGGATGATGCACGCTCCTGACTCATGAGCTTGCCCGAGAAGTTGGTCTCTTCATGGAGCGAGCTTTGCGAGCTGTTCACCGCCAACTTCAAGGGCGCACATGACCACCCCTCTTCGACATCGACCGGTAGACGTTAGGCACCTCCCTGGAGAGACCCTACGCGAGTATATCCAGCGCCTCAAACACAGGCGCAACTGGGCCCCGTGAAGTCCTTTAAGAACCTCCGCGACGCTCCCCGCCAAGCCGCTTTGCACCCACCACATCAGCTTAGTTGTTAGGAGACTTTTGGGTTTGTGCAAATTAAGTGCGCCCCTAGGTTGTATTATCCTCAAGTTGGTACTTTCTTGTTGTGAAGCAAATTTGATTATCCTTTTTATTGAGCTTATGGTGTTTGCTTAAGCTTTGAGCTTTCATGCCTCGTCGCCGTTCGAAACCGTTGTGTCCTCGTGGCTGCCCCCTCGGCAGCCCCTAGGCTAGAGGCTGGACACGTCGCATGTGCTTGGGTCCAACCCTGCAGCACCGATAAATCAGTGACCGAGATCTGGCTCATGGACTGCTCCCCCCCCGTGCATGTCATCTCGCGAAGGTCCTTGGTGTCTAGCCCTCTCATGGAGCCGCCGCGAGCGAGCAACTGACAACTTAGGGTGTGGCCCTATGTGCAGCACCACCAGTCTGGTGCTCCGCCACCTGGGGCACCGCGCATTGGCGTGTGCCTGGCGCACGTCACCCTATATCATGGGGGGGGGGGCGAGTGCACAATTGCATTGAGAGCTAGGCGCAACCCGCATGTAGGCCGATGAGGGAGCTCCTAGGCCATATGCCTGGAGCATCCATCCCCGCAAACTCCGCTCATGACCCTCTCACGTAAGAATGAGGTGGGATTGTACACGCCTCGGAGCCTCCCGTTGCACCACTCCTTGGCCTCGGGAGGACTCTCGCCCACGGGTAAGTGGAAGCCCCATGCTCCGTGCTGGCAAAATGTACTATCGAGCCACAACTATGCCCACGCCCAAGTGGAAGCCCCATGCTCTACGCTAGCGGAATGTACTATCAAACCACGACTATGCCCACGCCCAAGTGGAAGCCCCATGCTCCGCGCTAGCGGAATGTACCATCGAACCGCGAATGCCCACGCCCAAGTGGAAGCCCCATGCTCCATGCTGGTGGATGGTCCATTGAGAGGCTCACCTTCCTCCGCGTTGCACGCTCATTAGTTTCCTTTTGGGCCTCACGCGAGCGGGGGCTGGACACGGTGCCTGCGCGAGGGGTAGTCCCAGCAGCGCTGAAAAACCCAAGGGACCGGGCCCGGGCTCGCACGTCACCCCACCAAGGCCCTTGGTGTCTGGTCTCCTCGCAACACCCAATTAAAAGCTAATGAGTGTGCATCGATCAAAATAAAAGTTGTTTTGTGTGCATGGCCTTCAGACGGATCAGATCGCTCGAGGGGCATCGCGAGGCACCACGAGCAAACAACAGCCTATTGGCATTGCAAAGAGCTAAGTATGAGAACCCTCGGGCGCGTTCCCTCCGTGTGATGTGGCTTTATACTACGTCAGTAATTCCCCAAAGAGAAAGGGATGATGCAGCACAACGACGGTAAGTATTTCCCTTAGTTATGAAACCAAGTTATCAATCCGTAGAGGAAGATCACGCACCCACGTAAACAACACCTGCACACAATAACAAATACTTGCAACCCGACACGAAAGAGAGGTTGTCGCGCTCTCTACGGTAATAAGATAGATTAGGTAATGATAGTTTTGGCAAATAGATCTCGCAAGAACACGAAGTAAAACAAATAAACAAACAATGCAACAAGGTATTTTTGGTTTTTTGGATTAATAGATCTGAAAACAAAAGTTGCAAATAGTAGATCAGAAAGCAATATGATGGAAAAGTAGACCCAGGGGCCGTAGGTTTCACTAGTGGCTTCTCTCATGAGTATAGCGCACGATGGGTGAACAAATTACTGTTGGGCAATTGATAGAAAATCAAATAATCATGACGATATCCAGGCAATGATCATTATATAGGCATCACGTCCAAGATAATTATACTGAAACGATTCTGCATCTACTTCTATTACTCCATACATCGACCGCTATCCAACATGCATCTATTGTATTAATGTAGCGACCCGACCTAAAAGGTCGAATCTCCGGTGTTTCTGTACCATCCCAAGATCATGCTGGTACACACACGGTACATCAATGTATATATCAAAGGGAAATCACACGGCATTACATTAATCGAAATCTCATATCGAGTCCTTTATTACAATAAAAATTACAATAAAGTGGCCGAAGGCCAACTCATGAGAATATCTAAATCTTGCGGAAGCGTCGAAGGTAGATGAGTCCATCTGACTCCAAGGGCATCTCACTGAGCGTAGAGCGTATCCTCACTCCTGGTCGGAAAAGTACTCTGCAACATGATACGTTGTAGCCATGTAGGTCAGCATATGGAATATGCCGGCAAAGTCACACGAGAGGGGTGAAAAGATAATCATCTAGTCTATATGCATAAATGGCAGGTGGGGTGGTAAGTTTTTGCGTAAAGCCAATTTTTCCTACATCAAGAGAGGGATAAGCAAAAATTATTACTAAGTTGGTTGATTAATGAGATGGTTCCACCAACCAATCCTCATACCCAAATTGTTAATACCCACATCATCATATTAATTGTGTTGAGAATTCCGAATGTTTCAGTTCCTTTGGCTCAAGTCGTCCATGACCGTGGACATGGCTAATCGATTAGGTTAGAGTACTCTGCAGAGTTTTGCACACGTTCCCCACAAGATTTGGTCGCCTCCGTTTGATTTCTCGCACTTCAGGGTGTTTGAGAAACGGATGACCAAAACATGGTCTTCCAAAGGGTTTCCCTGCGACTCTGTCGGTGCCCATCCTTTCCTACTGTTCTTCTACCTCTCGTAGCACCGCCTGTCCAGGGTCACCACGATATCCAACCAAGCCAGAGCCCATAATGACTTGTGGCTGTGCAGGTAAGCCTTGGGTCTTGAAGCACCCATCCATCTCTTTGTGCCTGGGTGGATCTTTCCGCGTGAATACTGGCCATCTCCAGCATCACCTAGGCAATTCCACTGGTTTCTCCAGGGTGCCGTTCAACCATCATCCACCTAGAGGTATGTTGAAAACTCGGAGTCTTGAAATCTTGATCATTATGTAGGTCTTGAAATTATTAACTCTCTCAACTCTCATGAATCACACAACCAACCCCGTCTACTAATAGCATAGCAAAAAATAAAACAACGTTTCCCGGGGCCAATGTTGTCAAAGGGGTTGAGAGGGATACCTACCACATGATACTACGACAAAGTAACCAAGTTTCCAACTAACCTATCTTGCATGCAATTTGGGGAGATGGTAGAACTAATGCATATAAAACATGGGTAAAACATGATCAAGGTGACTTGCCTGGTTGATGATCTTCGTACGCGAGTGACTCTAAGTAACAAGCTTTGCACTCCGGATAATCTAACGAAGCAAACAAGAGCACTCAAATAAGCATACAACAAAATATTGTAACTCACAACCACCAACCAAGAACTAGTAAACAATCAAGACAAAACAATGCACAAATCACAAGTAAGAGGAACACACAAAGTTTTGCTTACTAGGAGATGATTGATAAAACACTACTAACATAATAAAACTATTTTGAAATAACCAAAACAATTGTTGACAGCAAGGAAACAATAAAATATTTTTATTAATAAACAGAAGAAAATCAATTTAAGTTTGTTGAGAAACTTTTGTAAAGTTTGTAAAAGTTTTGATAAGCACTAAATGGAACAAATATAGTTTTACTAACAAGAGAGCAAAACAAAACTTATTAATTATTAATAAAACATGTTCTTAACAGAATTTTTTTTACAAATAAACTTGTTTTATAAAACAAAATTAAATTATATAAAACTTTGTTTGAAAGCAAAACTATTACTAACTAGTTGTTTTAATCAAAATAAACCTATTTGAAAAGAAGTTGTGATTCCTATCTTAACAAGGAAATAAACTAAACAATTTTGTATTTTTATTAAAAATAAGTAAAACACTAGGTGTATAATCAACAGAACCTACTAAACAAATTAAAACTAAATCTAAGTTAAACTAACTAAAACTAAGTAAATAAAACTATACTATAATACTAGGCAGATTCTGTTTATAGCTAAAACACTAACAATGATCATCCTAAAAATCCTCAAACTGAACATGATGATAGTCCTAACTAATACCAAACAGTAGCAAAAAGATTCATGTCAAAATCTATTTTCAAACTCTAGTTATTCAGATTTGAATGATTTGAGAAAATTTGATTCAATTCAAATATTATAGTTCAAATTTGAATTTTAAAAGTACAGTGTGAAACTACATGAAAAATGTGAGCTATTGCAAAAAGAATCAACTCAAAACATTTAATAGATTAAAAGTTATAAGCAAAACAAATTTTGGATTCACTCTGTTAACTAAAACAAAAACAGAAAAGAGTGAAATCTACCGGACGGCCAGGGGGCTACGTGGCGCTTTCCTATTGGTGGCTAGTGTGTGCGCGTGGAGGTTTGCGGGCGGACGACCGGTCGGTAGAGAATACCGGTTCGGAATTAATTCCGATCTAATCTAAGACGTTGGTTTGCGATCGAACGGCTACGGAGTGGGAGGGGAGCTCACAAGGAAGAGGTCGCCGGCGAGGGGATTCTCCGGCGAGTCCGAGACGACGAAGTCGTCGGGGTTGGTGCTCCGGTGGTCGAGGAAGGCAGCGAAGTGGTCCGGGCGGTTGCGGTGGACGTCCTGCGTCGAATGGTGAGGTCGGAGGGGCGAGGGGACGTCCGAGGCGATGGGCACGTGCGATGGAAGCTCCGGTGGTCGGAGTTACTCCGGCGAGGAATTGTGGCAGCCTTCCGGCGAGATAGGAGAGGGGTTTGGGGGGAAATGGTTGCGGGGAGTGGCCGGCTTTTATAGGAGTGCGGGGGAGCGAGGCGGTTAAGAGGGGAGAGAGATCCGGGGAGGTGGAAAGAAACGGCCGGCGAGGTCCGGCGCGTATTGAATTCGCGAAATAAAGCCTGTGGGCCGGCCCGTTTAATACAGAAACCGTTACCGTTTCTTTTAATGATTTTCCAGCGAAATTCAAAAGCTTTTAAAACATTCAAACCGTTTATAAATATAGGGGTATTATATATCAAAATTAACAGAATAATAAATGCTATTTAATGAACATTTTTATTCTGTCATTTGAACACTTTGAAAAAAATATTTTCAGAAATTGCCTAATTGTTTTTAAATCCTTTTTGCAAATATTTTCAAAATAACTCCTGGTTATTTTTGTTCTAATAGATCACCAAGATGACCCTGGTGTGGAGTGTCATGTTACTCCCCTCTTATTTTGAACATTTTACCAAGATTTCAAATAGGTGAAAGCAACACATTGAAAGTAGAAAGGGGTTTCAGAATTCAGAGAAGGCATTTCAACTAACACATACATTCAAACAATGGTGATGATAGATGCATAGCTATAAATCATAACATTCCAAAATGGAATTTTGGGATGTTACAATTAAGTTCATGGGAAAACGGAGTAATGCAATAAGAACAATGACATGATGTAGACAAGATCTATTCATGTAGGAATTGACCCCATCTTGTTATCCTTAATGGCAACAATACATGCATGTCTATTTGCCCCTTCCCTCACTGGGAAAGAACACCACAATATCGAACCCATCACAAAGCACCTCTTCCATGGCAAGAAAAAATTATCTAGTTGACCTAACTAAACCAAAGATTCAAAGAAGAAATACGAGGCTATAAGTAATCATGCAAGTAAGAGATCAAAGAAGACTCAAATCATATTCATGGATAGATACTGATCATGAACTCAAAATTCATCGGATCCCAACAAACACACCGCAAAAGTTATTACATCAAATAGATCTCTAAGAGACCATTGTATTGATAAACATAGATAGGGAGGAAGTCATCTAGCTACTACCTACGGACCCGTAGGTCTATGGCGGACTACTCACGCATTATCAGAGAGGCAACTATGAAGAAGATGAACCCCTTACTGATGGTGTTAGATTGGATCTCGGGGTTCTGGAACTTGCGACGACTGGAATTGTCTATCATCGAATCCCCTAGGGGTTTTGGATTTTCCGGGAATTTATAGGATCAATAGTCGATCGAGGGGGTTCCCAAGGTGCCCACCCTCCACCAGGCCGCGCCAGGGGCCTCTGGCGCACCCTAGTGGAGGGTGGCAACCCTAGTCCCCCTCTTCTGGTGTTGTTTCGCCCATCTTCCTTCTTCTGTTCATAAAAAATCCACAAAAATCCCCGCGGTGTTTGGGCTCCATTTGGTACTGATTTTCTGCGAAGTAAAAAACAAGCAAAAACAGTAACTGGCACTTTGGCACTATGTCAATAGGTTAGTCCCAAAAAATGATATAAATTTGCTATAAAATGATTGTAAAACATCCAAGATTGATAATATAATAACATGGAACAAGCAAAAATTATAGATACGTTGGAGACGTATCAGCATCCCCAAACTTAATTCCTACTCGTCCTGGAGTAGGTAAATGATAAAAACTGAATTTTTGATGTGGAATGTTGCCTATCATGTTTATCACATATTCTTTTCTTTATAGCATGGACATTTGGACTTTTCATATGGTTCAAAGCAATAGTCTAGTATTAACATGAAAACTTTAATACTCAAGCATATCAACAAGCAACCATGTCTTTTAAAATATCAACGCTAAAGCAAGTTATCCCTAGCCCATCATGCTCAATCATTGATCCATTCATAATACACACTCAAATATTAGCTACACCTAATGCTCAAGTACGATCATAGTGCCCCTAGCCGGTGCTTTATAAGAGAGGATGGAGACTCAAATTGAAAAAGAAAAATTGCATAAAGTAAATAGATAGACCCTTCGCAGAGAGAAGTAGGGATTTGTAGAGGTGCCAGAGCTCAAGTATTTAAATTGATAGAGAAAAAAATTTTGAGTGGCATGCCTTTCCTGTCAACGAAAACGACCGAGAGATCTCAATATCTTTCCACACTAGATGCATCATAGGCGGTTCCCAAATAGAAAATAAATTGTATTCCTTTTTCCACCATACTTTCACTTTCCATGGCTAGCCAAATCCACGGTTGCCTTCCATACCAACACTTTCCAAGAAATTTATTATTTGACGACATAAATTAATTTTTTTTTTCATTTTGGGACTAGGCATCCCTATTACCGCCATACTCTCATGCAATGACAAGTGAATAAACACTCATCTTGAGAATAACACATCTAGCATGAAAAAATATCGGTCACCCCCTACCGTTTCATGAGCGATACGAGCACACAAGAAGAAACATTTATTTTGAAAGTTTAGAGATGGCACATACAAGTTTGCTTGGAACGGCATGTAAATACCATATATAGGTAGGTATAGTGGACTCATATGGCAAAACTTGGTTTAAGGATTTTGGATGCACAAGTAGTATTTCTACTTAGTACAAGTGAAGGCTACCAAGAGATTGAGAAGCATCCAACCAAGAAACGAAAAATCACATAAGCGAGCATTAAGTATAACTAACACTGAATAATGCACCATAAGTAGGATGTAATTTCGTAGCACAACTATTGACTTCCGTGCTTGCATAGGGAATCACAAACCTTAACACCAATATTCTTACTAAGCATAATTACTCATCAACATAACTCACATATCACTATTGTCATGTCTCAAAACTATTACAAAGAATCAAGTTTAATTTGTCCAATGGTCTTCATGAAAGTTTTTATTATATTCCTCTTGAATATCTATCACTTTGGGACTAGTTTCATATGTTGCAATTGCTTTTGACAAGCTCACATGGATATAAGTGAAGAACATGAACGTATAAGTTTCATCTCTCAAAATAATATAAGTGAAGCATAAGAGGATTTCTTCAAAAATTACTAACTCTCAAATTAATAAGTGAATCATGAGAGCATTTCTTCAAACATGTAAAAGCAGGTCGTGCTCAAAAAGATATAAGTGAAGCACTAGAGCAATTCCTTTGCTCAATAGTTTTAAGTGAAGCATAAAGAGCAATTCTAACAAATCATAGCATAATTTTGGCTCTCTCAAATAGGTGTGTGCAGCAAGGATAAAAGCAAACAAAGCAAAGATACAAGACACTCCAAGCAAAACTCATGATATGTGACGAATAAAAATATAGTTCCAAGTAGTATATCGATGGTTGTTAGAAGAAAGAGGGGACGCCACTCAGGGCATCCCCAAGCTTAGTTGATTGTTAATCTTTGGATATTACCTTGGGGTGCTGTAGAATCCCCAATCTTTGACTCTTCTAACTCCTTATTCCTTTATCCATCGTGATCTCACCCAAAACTTGAAAACTTCAATCACACAAAACTTGACAAAATTCTCGTGAGATCCGTTAGTATAATAAAGCAAATTACCACTTTAGGTATTGTTGTAAACCCATTAATATTTTATTATTGCATTATATCTACTGTATTCTATCTTTACCATGACTTATACCCCCCGATACAAGCCATAGATTCATCAAAACAAGCACACAATGCAACGAAAACAGAATTTATTTCAGACAGGACAGTTTGTAGTAATCTGTACTCTACCCATACTTCTGGAACTCCAAAAATTCTAAAACACTAGTCGCCAACCCATGCATTCGCACGGGTGGTTTGGTAAGCCGTGTTATGAAATATGGGATGTTACTTTTAATTACATGGAGTAATGAAATTGAACAGTCCCGTAATTTCTATTGAAAAAGTTTCATCTTGTCTTATCATTCAGTTTAGTATACATCCTTATCATACTAAAAATGAAATGACATAATAGAAATGAATCATATACTAAATGAGGCACTCTTATTTTCCTTTCACCTATCACCTATTCTGACCAAACTAAACAATTTACTGTATATAGATAATGAGACAGCCTCGTTGAATCACACAATAAATACAGTTTGATGGTTTACTTTTCAAAATAGAATAGATATGCATGCAGACATTAGAGCCATTTATTATGTTAGCTACTTTATCGTTCCTCCTTTTATCATATAAAAGTATGAAAGCCTATTCTCAAACGGATATAGTGCAAATTAAACTATGAAATGATGCATAGAGGAAATAGACTTGTTGTGGAGTGGTTGCACTTTTGTGCATCCCTTTGGTTTTGTATTTCTCCAAACATGTCCATTTTGATTATATTTGTCATTTACTAAAATTAAAATGCTAAACTCTATTGTTTTAACATATGGACAAAAGTAAAATGGTGTTGGCTTTCTTGAATTAGGTGACTTTGGACACAAAACCGAATTTAGAATCAATACAATATTCACCAAAATACCAATTCGAAGTTACAAAAAATAATAATTTCTGACCATGCACATATGCCTTATATATTTTATCTTCCACCCTATATATGTAGTTACTACAAATTAGCATGTATATTACAAAAACTTTGAACTTTTAATACCAGAATACAAACGTACATATGTATAGGAACCGAGAAAAGAAAATAAGACTCAGATTATTACTCTATATTTAACTTCGGCTCCACGGCATCCAGGAATTCGTCTTCCGATGGACTGATTCCAGCTCATTAAAACTTGAAAATCAGATCCCATGAAAGGGTGGGAGAGCGAAGAGACTGAGAAGGATGCGATTCACAAATATGGAGACAACATATAATGATACAATTAAGACAATTTCTTTCTACGAATACCATGATGTAATAAGTTATCCTAATAAAAAAAGGAAGCAACACATACAATATATATCTGCGCCAATGACCATGATATGTCGATTAATCTTACTCGCTTTACCTAGACCGACCTCCTTGCGCATGGCCTCCAGCAGAAACAGTCCTGAACGTCCCCTGGAGCGATTTCACGCGTTGGACCTATCACGGCACGTTTAAAATTGGCAATATATCCTGTGATTTAGTAGCGCTGAGGTCACGCCACAATAGCAGCGATAGCGGTCATAGCACCCACTATTTCAAGCTATTGTATTAACCGATCACTTATCCCCGAACTACAAACTGTAATCTGTCTGTCCTAAAGAGAGGGCAGCCATTTGGTCTGTCTGTCCTAAAGAGAGGGCAGCCATTTGGTCAGAGTAGCCATTTGCGGCTACTCGGACAGAAGATTATTAGCATAGGCATTGCATATTGGCTACCTACAGAGTTCACATTCATGCTATGGTCCTTTATCAACAAAATTACATGAAGAAATCTATTGGCTACAGATGTTACAATCTTACGACTATGGGTACTCAGTTTCTTACCAAAGCTGAACGTAAACATTATCTTAGTACACCCTCCAAACATCTTTGATCTACTAATTTCAACCATGCAGCATCAAGGTTGAAGAAACACATACTTGGGATTAGGTTGGAAGAAGAGAAACCTGAGAATAGGAGTAGGATGGAGTTGCATGATTTTGGCATCATCACGGTAATAGCTTGACTCTTGTCAGAATATAAGAAGGCCTTGCCTGCAAAAAACAGAACTAAACATATGAAAGCTCCAGCAGATAGATCATCCTCCTGATAAAAAATCTGTCTGTATCGGAAACTTGTGTAGGTCAGTCATCGACGGCTTCCCAGATGGGGCAGTGGATGCTATGACAGGCTTCCTAAGACCATGAGAGCAGCTGGGTGATCCGGGTGGTGCTTCCTTGTCTATGCCTAATGGTAATATACTGTCCAGATTTAGTGAATGCATCACGTACATAGCATGCTTTCTCAACGCCATCGACACGTAGATTTTTCTGCGGAGGCCTGATCGATCGGCCATAGGTAGCGAGGCGGGCGGCTGCTGCCTGATCGACCGGCCATACATAAAGAGGCATGTTGCTGCTGCGGCGGCGGCGCGTGTGAGGAGGTTTTTCTGAGATGAGGCGAGAAGGAGAGTTTTTTTTTTTGAGAAAGCGAGAAGGAGAGTTTGTGACCTAAAAACTGCTATTGAAGGGAGAAAGAAACGGTGGATTAGAATCGTGTCTTGCCTGCATTATATGTTTACAACCGACAAAGATTATGGACCTGGAAACGTCTTCTTTTTTTAGCTCGGGATTTTATGGTTAGATCTACACTGTAATAACTCGGTCTCACCAGATGAACGGCTCGTAAAATCTAATTTACGTGGCAATTTCTAGAGAGTCTACAATTATTATAGGTATAGATTAGGACAACGTAAATAATTTGTATATAAATACTATGTTCAAATTTCAGCTCAATATGACGTTCCAGTAAAAAATGAAAATTCATGCATCGGGAACAAAGTTTCTGTTTCAGATTTAGCATTGTTTCTACTCATCTTATTGATCATCCTAAAGGCATTACTTGGTACAAACACTAAATAAAACATAAGAAAACAAATCATAACAGATTCAAGTATTGTCATCCTTAGTTTGCAATTCATAGAAGACCCTCGTGATTGATTCATATGGTGGCTTAATTCTTTTTCTAGGGAAGTGTTTCATATCCTTTCTAAGCGGAAACTGAAACTTAATATTGCCCTCTTTCATATCAATCACGACACCTATAGTGCGTAAAAACGGTCTACCAAGTATGATAGGACAAGACGGATTGCAATCAATATCAAGAACAATAAAATCAATGAGAACATAATTCCTATTTGCAAGTATAAGAACATCATTTATTCTTCCCAAAGGATTTTTAATAATAGAATCCGCCAAGTGCAAATTAAGAGAACATTCTTTAATATTGGTAAGACCAAGCACATCACAAAGAGATTTCGGAATTGTGGAAACACTAGCACCCAAATCACACAAAGCAAAGCATTCATAATTTTTAATCTTGACTTTAATGGCAAGTTTGATGGGGAACGTAGTAACAATTCAAAAAAATTCCTACGTGTCACCAAGATCAATTTATGGAGAAACCAGCAACGAGTGGGGGGAGTGCATCTTCATACCTTTGAAGATCGCAAAGCGGAAGCGTTACAAGAACGCGGTTGGTGGAGTCATACTCGTAGCGATTCAGATCGCGGTTGATTCCGATCTAAGCGCCGAACAACGTGCCTCCGCGTTCAACACACGTGCAGCCCGGTGACGTCTCCTACACCTTGATCCAGCAAGGAGGAAGGAGAGGTTGAGGGAGAGCTCCGGCAGCACAACGGCGTGGTGACGATGGAGCTGCATGGTACTCCGGCAGGGCTTCGCCAATCGCTATGGAGGACGAGGAGGAGGAGGGGTACGCCGAGAGATAGATAGATTTCTGTAGTTGGCAACCCCCAAAACCCCACTATATATATATAGGAGGAGGAGGAGGAGGAGGAGGGGCGCACCCCCTAGGGTTCCCACCCTAGGGTGGCGGCCGGCCCTAGATGGCCCTTGGGCGCGGCGGCCAAGGGAGGGGAGAGGGGTGCGGTAGCCCTAGGGTGGGCCTACGGCCCTCCACGCCTAGGGTTTGCCCCCATCCACCCTTTGCTACGCCTTGGGCCCTTGTGAGAGGCGCACCATCCCACCTAGGGGCTGGTTCCCTCCCACCTTCAGCCCACGCAGCCCTCTGGTGCCGGTGGCCCCACACGATGGACCCCCGAAACCCTTCCGATGGTCCCGGTACGTTACCGGTGATGCCCGGAACACTTCCGGTAACCAAACCCTCGCTTCCTATATATCATTCTTTACCTCCGGACCATTACGGAACTCCTCGTGATGTCTGGGATCTCATCCGGGACTCCGAACAACCTTCGGTAACCACGTACACAATTTCTCTATAACCCTAGCATTATCGAACCTTAAGTGTGTAGACCATACTGGTTCGGAAGGCACGTAGACATGACCGAGACACCTCTCCGGTCAGTAAGCAACAGCGGGATCTGGATACCCATATTCGCTCCACATGCTCCACGTGTTGGGGAACGTCGCATGGGAAACAAAAATTTTCCTACGCACACGCAAACCTATCCATGGTGATGAGCATCTACGAGAGGGAGAGTGGATCTACGTACCCTTGTAGATCGCTAAGCGGGAAGCGTTAAGAAACGCGGTTGGTGTAGTCGAACATCTTCGCGATCCATATCGCCGAGCGTCCCGTGATCTCATCACGATTCGTCGCGTGAACACATCACGATCTGTCCCGCGATCTCATCACGATCCGTATCACGATCTTGAACAGGATCTGTCCCGCGAACTCATCACGATCCGATCTACGATCACATCACGAACCGTCTTGCGATCCCGATCACGGTCCTTTCGATCTAGCGCCGAACGGACGGCACCTCCGCGTTCAGCACACGTGCAGCTTGATGACGATCTCCACCGTCTTGATCCAGCAAGAGGAGGTGGAGAGGAGAGAGAGTTCACCGGCAGCGTGACGGCGCTCCGGTGATGGTGGTGGAGCAATTCCGGCAGGGCTTCGCCTAAGCGCTGCAGAAATCTGATCTAGAGGAGCACCGGTGAAACGGGTAGCACGTGGCCGTAAAATCTGTGCAAAAACCCTCTATTCCACCAACATATATAGGAGGAGAGGAGAGGAGGGCTGGCACAAGGAGAAACTCCAATAGGAGTCGGCCGAAGCTAAGGGGGAGGAGTCCTACTCCTCCTCCACTCCAAGTAGGAGTAGGACTCTTCCTTTTAGCCTTTTTTCCACCTTTTCCTTTAGGACTTTTGCCTCCTGCGCCATGGGCCTTATTGTGGCTGTTCCTCCATCCCAATAAGGGCTGTCTATCACTCTCCACAGCCCATGAACCCTCTGGGGTCGAAATACCCCTCCCGGAGGTCTCCCGGTACACTACCGGCATTCCCGGTACACTACCGATGAGCCCGAAACTTTTCCGACGACCAAACTGGGACTTCCTATATATGAATCTCTACCTCCGGACCATTCCGGAGCTCCTCGTTACGTCCGGGATCTCATCCGGGACTCCGAACAACCTTCGGTTACCACCATACATAACTCTACACTACCGAAACGTCACCAAACCTTAAGTGTGCAGACCCTGCGGGTTCGAGAACTATGTAGACATGACCGAGACACCTCTAAGGTCAATAACCAATGGCGGGACCTGGACGTCCACATTGGTTCCTACATATTCTACGAAGATCTTTATCGGTCGAACCTCTATGTCAAGGATTCAGTTAATCCCGTATAACGTTCCCTTTGTTCTTCGGTATGTTACTTGCCCGAGATTCGATCGTCGGTATCTCCATACCTAGTTCAACCTCGTTACCGGCAAGTCTCTTTACTCGTTTCGTAATACAAGATCCTGCAATTAACAATTAGTCACATTGCTTGCAAGGCTCATTGTGATGTTGTATTACCGAGTGGGCCCCGAGATACCTCTGCGTCACACGGAGTAACAAATCCCAGTCTCGATCCATGCCAACTCAACAGACACCCTCGGAGATACCTGTAGAGCACCTTTATAGTCACCTAGTTACGTTGCAATGTTTGATACACACAAGGCACTCCTCCGATATCCGTGAGTTGCATGATCTCATGGTCATAGGAACATATACTTGACATGGAGAAAACAGTAGCAATAAACTGACATGATCATATGCTACGTTTGTAGTTTGGGTCTTGTCCATCACATCATTCTCCTAATGATGTGATACCGTTATAGAATGACATCTCATGTCCATGGCTAGGAAACCTTAACCATCCTTTGATCAACGAGCCAGTCCATTAGAGGCATACTAGGGACATGGTTTTGTCTATGTATCCACACATGCATTTAAGTCTCCGATCAATACAATTATAGCATGGATAATAAACGATTATCATGAACAAGGAAATATTATAATAACTAATTTATTATTGCCTCTAGGGCATATTTGCAACAGTCTCCCACTTGCACTAGAGTCAATAATCTAGTTCACATCACCATGTGATTCGCATTGTTATGAATCTAACACCCAACGAGTTCTGGGGCTCGATCATGCTTTGCATGTGAGAGAGGTCTTATAGTCAATGGGTCTGCGATATTCAGATCCGTGTGTACTTTGCAAATCTCTATGTCAAACTGTAAACACTGCTACCACACTCCATTTGGTACTATTTCCAAATGGTTGCTCCACTATACGTATCCAGATTGCTACTACTAGTCATCCGGATAGGTGTTAAAGCTTGCATCGACGTAACTCTTTACGACGAACTCTTTATCACCTCCATAATCAAGAAACATTTCCTTAGTCCTCTGGTTACTCAGGATAATTTCGACCGCTGTCCAGTGATCCACTCCTGGACCATTCTTGTACCCCTTGACAGACTCATGGCAAGGCACACACAGGTGCGGTACACAGCATGGCACAATATAGAGCCTATGGCTAAGGCATAGGGGACGACGTTCGTCCTTTCTCTTTCTTCTGCCGTTGTCGAGCTTTGAGTCTCACTCAACTTCACACCTTACAAATCAGACGAGAACTATTTCTCTGGCTGATCCATTTTGAACTCTTTCAAAATCTTGTCAAGGTATGCACTTATTGAAAGTCTCATCAAGCATCTTGATCTATCTCTATAGATATTGATGCTCAACAATTAGGTAGCTTTATCAAGGTCTTCCTTTGAAAATCACTTTTCAAACAACCATTTATGCTTTCCAGAAATTCTACATTATTTCCGATCAACAATATGTCATCCACATATACTTATCAGAAATTCTATAGTGCTCCCACTCACTTTGTTGTAAATACAAGTTTCTCGTAAACTTTGTATAAACATTAAAACTTTGATCACCTCATTAAAGCGTATATTCCAACTCCGAGATGCTTGCTTCAGTCCATAGAAGGATCACTAAAGCTTGCAAACCTTTTAGCATCCTTAGGACTAACAAAACCATCCGGTTGTATCACATACAACCTTTCCTCAAGTAAACCATTAAGGAAACGATGTTTTGACATCCATCTGCCAGATTTCATAGTTGAAAATGCAGCAACTGCTAACATAATTCCAACAGACTTTAGCATCGCTACGAGTGAGAAAGTCTCATCGCAGTCAACTCCTTGAACTTGTCACAAACATCTTTGCAACAAGTCGAGCTTTACAAATGGTGATAATTACCATCAGCGTCTGTCTTCATTTTAAAGATCCATTTGTACTCAACGACTTGCCGTCCAACGAGCAAGTCTACCAAAGTCTATACTTGGTTTTCATACATGGATCCTTTCTCGGATTTCATGGCCTCCAACCATTTGTCGGAATCCGGGCCCATCATCGCTTCTCCATAGCTCGTAGGTTCGTCGTTGTCCAACAACATGATCTCCAAGACAGGGTTGTCGTACCGCTCAGGAGCAGTACACATCCTTGTCGACCCACGATGTTCGATAGTAACTTGATCCTGAAGCTTCACGATCATCATCATTAACCTCCTCTTCAACTAACATAGGCTTCACAGAAACATCTTTCTGCGCTGCACTACTCTCTGGTTGAACAAAGGTTTAACAACCTCATCAAGTTCTATCTTCCTCCCACTCAATTCTTTCGAGAGAAACATTTCCTCGAGAAAGGATCCGTTTAAGCAACAAACTCTTTGCACTTGGATCTGAGATAGAAGGTTCACCCGACTGATCTTAGGATATTCTATGAAGATGCATTTGTCCGCCTTGGGTTCGACCTCATTAGGTGAAAACATTTTCCACACAAGTGTCGCAGCCCCAAACATTAAGAAATGACAGCTTAGGTTTCTATCAAACCACAATTCACACGGTGTCATCTCAACTGATTTAGATGGTGCCCTATTTAAAGTGAATGTAGTTGTCTCTAATGCATAACCAAAAAATTATAGTAGTAAAACGATAAGAGACATCATAGCACGCACCATATCCAATAGAGCATGACTATGATGATCAGACACACCATCACACTATGGTGTTCCAGGTGGCGTTAGTTGTGAAACAAATTTCACATTCTCTTAAGTTGCATGCCAAACTCGTAACTCAGATATTCACCTCCACGATCATATCGCAGTCATTTTTATCTTCTTGTCACGATGATCTTAAACTTCACTTTGAATTTGCTTGAACCTTTCAAACGATTCAGACTTGTGTTTCATTGAGTAAATATACACTATATCTACTTAAATCATCAGTGAAGGTAAGAAAATAATGATATCCACTGCATGCTACAAGACTCACTGGATTGCATGCATCAACATGTATTATTTCCAATGAATCACTTGCCCGCTCCATCCAACGGGGTCCTTTAGTCATCTTGCCCAAGAGGCATGGTTCGCATGTCTCAACCGATTCGAAATCGAATGAGTCCAAAGATCCATCAGCATGGAGTTTCTTCATGCGCTTTATACCAATATGACATTTAGCGGCAGTGCCACAAGTATGTGGTACCATCATTATTAACTTTGTATCTTTTGACATCAGTGTTACGAACATGTGTATTACTACGATCAAGATTTCAATGAACCATTCTCACTGGGTGTATGACCATTGAAGGTATCATTCATGTATACAGAATAACCATTATTCTCTAACTTAAATGAATAACCGTATTGCAATAACCATGACCTAATCATGTTCATGCTCAACGCAAAACACTAAATAACATTTATTTAGGTTCGTCACTAATCCTAAAAGTAGAGAGAGTGTGCGATGTTTGATCACATCAACTTTGGAAACATTTCCAACACATATCGTCATCTCACCCTTGGCTAGTTCTCCGTTTATTCCGTAGCTTTTATTTCGAGTTACTAACATTTAGCAACCGAACCCGTATCCAATACCCAGATGCTACTAGGAGTACTAGCAAGGTACACATCAATAACTCGTATATCAAATATACTTCTGTCGATGTTGCCAGCCTTCTTATCTACCAAGTATCTAGGGTTGTTCCGCTTCAGCGACCGCTCTCCTCATAACAGAAGCACTTAGTCTCGGGTTTGAGTTCAGCTTTGGGTTGCTTCACTGGAGTAGCAACTGACTAGCTATCCATGAAGTTTCCCTCCTTGCTCTTGCCCTTCTCGAAACCAGTGGTTTGATTAACCATCAACACTTGACGCTCCTTCTTAATTTCTACCTTCGCGATGTCAAACATCGCGAATAGCGCAGGGATAAATATTTCTATCCCTGGCGTTATATAGTTCATCACCAAGTTCTTAGTAGCTTAGTGATAGTGACTTGGAGAACTATATCAATCACTATCTTATCTGGAAGATCAACTCCCACTCGATTCAAGCGATTGTAGCACCCACACAATCTGAGCACATGCTCAACTATTGAGCTTTTCTCCTTCATCTTGCAGGCAAAGAATCTTGTTGGAGATCTCATATCTCGCAACACGAGCACGAGCCTGAGATCCTAATTTCAGCTCTTAGAAACATCTCATATGTTCCGTGACGTTCAAAATGTTTTGGAGCCTCAATTCTAAGCCGTAATGCATGACGCACCAAACTATCAAGTAGTCATCAGAACGTGTCTGTCAGATGTTCACAACATCTACAGACGACACTAGAGGGGTTGGCGCACCGAGCGGTGCATTAAGGACATAAGCCTTCTACGCAGCAATGAGGACAATCCTCAAATCACGGACCCAGTCTGCAATATTGCAACCATTATATGTCAACTCTATTTCTCTAGGAACATATAAAAATTCAAGGGAGCTACAGCGCGAGCTAGAAATCTACAACATAATTTGCAAAGACACTATTGACTATGTTCATGATAATGAGTTCAATTAATCATATTACTTAAGAACTCCCACTCAAGTTGACATCCCTCCGATCATTCGAGTGATACATGATCCAAATTCACCAACTCAAGTCCGATCATCACGTGAGTTGAGGTGGCTACAATGGTGAACATCATCATGTTGATCATATCTACTATATGACTCATGTTCGACCTTTCGGTCTCTTGTGTTCCGAGGCCATGTCTGTACATGCTAGGCTCGTCAAGTTTAACCCGAGTGTTCTGCACGTGCAAATCTGGCTTGCACCCGTTGTATGTGAATGTAGAGTCTATCACACCCGATCATCATGTGGTGTCTCAACACGACGAACTTTCGCAACGGTGTACACTCGGGGAGAACACAATTTATCTTGAAATTAAGCGAGGGATCACCTTATAATGCTACCGTCGTCCTAAGAAAAACAAGGTGCATAAAAAGGATTAACATCACATGCAAATCATAAGTGACATGATATGGCCATGAACTTGTGCTTTTGATCTCCATCATGAAAACACCGGATTGATCTCCATCGTCACCGGCATGACACCATGATCTCCATCATCTTGATCTCCATCAATGTGTCGCCATGGGGGATGTCACGCCCTGCATGCTTCTACTACTATTGCTACCGCTTAGCGATAAAGTAAAGCATTACATAGCGCTTAATGATTGACACGCAGGTCATACAATAATTAAAGACAACCCTATGGCTCCTGCCGGTTGCCGTACTCATCGACATGCAAGTCGTGATAATCTATACATCACATGATCATCTCATACATCACATATATCACATCATGTAATTGGCCATATCATATCACAACATACCCTGCAAAAACAAGTTAGACATCCTCTAATTGTTGTTGCAAGTTTTACGTGGCTGCTACGGGTATCTAGCAAGAATGATTCTCACCTACGCATAAACCACAACGGTGATACATAGTTTGCTTTTCAACCTTCTCAAGGACCGCCTTTGTCGGATCCGATCCAACTAAAGTGAGAGAAACTGTCACCCGCAAGCCATCTAAGCAACAAGTTGCGTCGAGGGAACCGGTCTCTCGAAAGCGTACAAGTAATGTTGGTCCGGGCCGCTTCATCTCACAGTCCCGCTGAATCAAAATACGACCAAGGTAGGAAGCAATCTAAGCATCAACGCCCACAAACCTTTTGTGTTCTACTCGAGATCTCATCAAACCATCAACCTAGCTCATGATGCCACTGTTGGGGAACGTCGCATGGGAAACAAAAATTTTCCTACGCACACGCAAACCTATCCATGGTGATGAGCATCTACGAGAGGGAGAGTGGATCTACGTACCCTTGTAGATCGCTAAGCAGGAAGCGTTAAGAAACGCGGTTGGTGTAGTCGAACATCTTCGCGATCCAAATCGCCGAGCGTCCCGCGATCTCATCACGATCCGTCACGTGAACACATCACGATCCGTCCCGCAATATCATCACGATCCGTATCACGATCTGTCCCGCGAACTCATCATGATCCGTTCCGTGATCACATCACGAACCGTCTCGCGATCTCGATCACGGTCCTTCCGATCTAGCGCCGAACGGACGGCACCTCCGCGTTCAGCACACGTGCAGCTTGATGACGATCTCCACCGTCTTGATCCAGCAAGAGGAGGTGGAGAGGAGAGAGAGTTCACCGGCAGCGTGACGGCGCTCCGATGATGGTGGTGGAGCAATTCCGGCAGGGCTTCGCATAAGCGCTGCAGAAATCCGATCTAGAGGAGCACCGGTGAAACGGGTAGCACGTGGCCGTAAAATCTGTGCAAAAACCCTCTATTCCACCAACATATATAGGAGGAGAGGAGAGGAGGGATGGCGTAAGGAGAAACTCCAATAGGAGTCGGCCGAAGCCAAGGGGGAGGAGTCCTACTCCTCCTCCACTCATAGTAGGAGTAGGACTCTTCCTTTTAGCCTTTTTTCCACCTTTTCCTTTAGGACATTTGCCTCCTGCGCCATGGGACTTACTGTGGCTATTCCTCCAGCCCAATAAGGGCTGGCTATCACTCTCCACAGCCCATGGACCCTCTGGGGTCGAAATACCCCTCCCGGAGGTCTCCCGGTACACTACCGGCACTCCCGGTACACTACCGATGAGCCCGAAACTTTTCTGGCGACCAAACTGGGACTTCCTATATATGAATCTCTACCTCTGGACCATTCCGGAGGTCCTCGTGACATCCGGGATCTCATCCGGGACTCCGAACAACCTTCGGTCACCACCATACATAACTCTACACTACCGAAACGTCACCAAACCTTAAGTGTGCAGACCCTGCGGGTTCGAGAACTATGTAGACATGACCGAGACACCTCTAAGGTCAATAACCAATGGCGGAACCTGGACGTCCACATTGGTTCCTACATATTCTACGAAGATCTTTATCGGTCGAACCTCTATGTCAAGGATTCAGTTAATCTCGTATAACGTTCCCTTTGTTCTTCGGTATGTTACTTGCCCGAGATTCGATCGTCGGTATCTCCATACCTAGTTCAACCTCATTACCGGCAAGTCTCTTTACTCGTTCCGTAATACAAGATCACGCAACTAAAAATTAGTCACATTGCTTGCAAGGCTCATTGTGATGTTGTATTACCGAGTGGGCCCCGAGATACCTCTCCGTCACACGGAGTAAGAAATCCCAGTCTCGATCCATGCCAACTCAACAGACACCCTCGGAGATACCTGTAGAGCACCTTTATAGTCACCCAATTACGTTGCAACATTTGATACACACAAGGCACTCCTCCGATATCTGTGAGTTGCATGATCTCATGGTCATAGGAACATATACTTGACATGCAGAAAACAGTAGCAATAAACGGACACGATCATATGCTACGTGTGTAGTTTGGGTCTTGTCCATCACATCATTCTCCTAATGATGTGATCCTGTTATCAAATGACATCTCATGTCCATGGCTAGGAAACCTTAACCATCCTTTGATCAACGAGCCAGTCCATTAGAGGCATACTAGGGACATGGTTTTGTCTATGTATCCACACATGCATTTAAGTCTCCGATCAATACAATTATAGCATGGATAATAAACGATTATCATGAACAAGGAAATATAATAATAACTAATTTATTATTGCCTCTAGGGCATATTTCCAACACCACGATGATCTCCATATGAACCACGATGTCGGGGATTCAATCAATCCCGTATACAATTCCCTTTGTCTACCGGTATGATACTTGCCCGAGATTCGATCGTCGGTATCCCTATACCTTGTTCAATCTCGTTACCGGCAAGTCTCTTTAATCGTTTCGTAACACATCATCCCGTGGCTAACTCCTTAGTCACCTTGATCTCATTATGATGTTGTCTTACCGAGTGGGCCCAGAGATACCTCTGCGTCACACAGAGTGACAAATCTCAGTCTCGATTCGTGCCAACCCAACAGATAGTTTCGGGGATACCCATAGTGTACCTTTATAGCCACCCAGTTATGTTGTGACGTTTGGCACACCCAAAGTATTCCTAGGGTATCCGGGAGTTGCACAATCTCATGGTCTAAGGAAATGAGACTTGACATTAGAAAAGCTTTAGCAGACGAACTACACGATCTTGTGCTATGCTTAGGATTGGGTCTTGTCCATCACATCATTCTCCTAATGATGTGACCCTGTTATCAACGACATCCAATGTCCATGGTCATGAAACCGTGACCATCCATTGATCAACGAGCTAGCCAACTAGAGGCTCACTAGGGACATGTTGTGGTCTATGTATTCACACATGTATTACAGTTTCCGATTAATACAATTATAGCATGAACAATAGACAATTATCATGAACAAGGAAATTTAATAATCACTTTATTATTGCCTCTAGGGCATATTTCCAACAAGGTTCCCACTCATCATGTATTTTTCTAGGAATTGGAATCTCTACTGCCAACTTCTCTTCTAAGGATTTCATCATGGCATGAACGATATGTTTAGTAATAGCTTTATTTTGTTCATAGGCATGGGGTGAATTTATCATAGATTGCAGCAAAGAAATACAACCAACCAAGTAGCAACTCTCATAATTAAAGTCTTTGTAATATAAAAATAGTGGGCACATCACTAGTTAAAGTTTTCACCTCTTCAAACCCACATTTATAAATAAAATCATCAAGATTTTCATTCTCCAAATTATCGGGACGCCCTATAGCTAAAGTTGACTCTTCTTCAGTCCCTTTATCATCAATTTTAACATTACTAAACAAGGTATCAATAGAGCAAACATCAATCATTTTAAGATCTTCATCATTGTTGTGAAAGTAATCGCTAGAAAATGCTTTTTCTAAAAATTCTCTTTTAGCTCTAAGCATAGCGGTTCTTTTCTTACTTTCATCCATAGAAACATATAAAGCCTTAATTGATTCATTGATCTTAGGTGGAAAATCATGCAACTTGAGATTTTTAACATCATTGGAAATTCTATCAATGCTTCTAGACATATCATCAATCTTATTCAACTTTTGTTCTATCGTAGTATTGAAACTTTTGAGCATTGATAAATTCTTTAAAAATATTCTCAAGATCAGAGGTGTTCCTATTATTATTATAAGAATTACCATAGGAATTACCATAATTATTAGAGGAATTTCCAGGAAAAGGCCTAGGATTAAAATTTCCTTTATAAGCATTGTTATTGAAGTTGTTTCGCGAGATGAAATTCACATCTAAGGAATCACTATTTTTCTCAATCAAAGTAGACAAAGGCACATCATTAAGATCAAGAGCAACATTTTTACTAGCAGCCAACTTCATAAGAGCATCATTTTTTCACTCAAAGTACCAATTTCTTCCACCGATGAAAGCACAACATGCTCCCTTGGTGGTTTTGATAATTCATGACGACATACATTGTCTCTTGGACTAGTATTTTTACCAAGTGTATTTCAGATACAGTCTATAGAGAGGTTTGGCAAAAGGAGATTGTGGAGATACCCCAAGATGCAAGGAAATAGGTTGGCCAAGCTTCAAGCAAGAGGACTCTACATTTTATATTTGTGAGAAATCACTTTGAGTCCATAGTAAAGCCAATACTATTAAAAGGGGGTAAGGTTTTGTTGGTGAACAATATGCTCAAACATGCACAAGTGATAGTCGCCAAAAACATCCACAAACTCTCCAACCAAAGTCTGTTCTATACCTAACACTCAAAATCGGTGCAACCAACTTTCCCATACCGGTGGCACCGATTCCAGAACCTAGACAGACTCAGCCAAACCCTAGCCACTTCGGTGCAACCGATTCCATACCGGTGCAATCGAGTTTAGGTTGCCAACTTTCTGTTATGCAAATTCACATTGTCGGTACCATCGAGAATGTTGGATCGGCGTCTGTAGGATCGAAAGTAAGTCTAGAGGGGGGTGATTATGTTGGGAGATGTAGTAATAAATCAAAAAAATTCCTATGATCACCAAGATCTATCTATGGAGAAACCAGCAACGAGTGGGGAGAGATTGCATCTTCATACCTTTGAAGATCGCTAAGCGGAAGCGTTACAAGAACGCGGTTGGTGGAGTCATACTCGCAGTGATTCAGATCGCGGTGGATTCCGATCTAAGCGTCGAACAACGGCGCCTCCGCGTTCAACACACGTACAGCCCGGTGACGTCTCCCACGCCTTGATCCAGCAACGAGGAGGGAGAGGTTGGGGAAGAGCTCCAACAGCAGCACGACGGCGTGGTGGTGATGGAGCAGCAAGGTATTCTGGCAGGGCTTCGCCTAAGCACTACGGAGGAGGAAGAAGAGAGGTAGGGCTGCGCCATCGGAGAAAGATCAAATCTTGTCTCAAAACAGCCAAAACGTCGAGTACATATAGGAGGAGGGAGATGGAGGGCTGTATTGGCCCCTACTCCAAGGAGGAGAGGTTCAGCCGAGCTAGGGGAGGAGTCCACCTCCCACAAGGGAGGTGGATCTCCTCCTTTCAAACTCCCTTTTGCCTTATCTCTTTATCCCTATGCGCATGGGCCTTTAGCGAAGGTCTTGACCAGCCCAATAAGGGCTGGCACACTTTATCAAACAGCCCATAAGGTCCTTTTGTCGTCACACCCCTCCCGGGGGTCCTCCGGCACCCTCCCGGCACTCCCGGTACACTACCGATGAGCCCGAAAACTTTCCGGTGACCAAAACAGGACTTCCTATATATCAATATTTACCTCCGGACCATTCCGGAGCTCCTCGTGACGTCTGAGGTATCATCCAAGACTCCGAACAATCTTCTGTAATCATGTATACCATTTCCCTATAACCCTAGCGTCATCGAACCTTAAGTGTGTAGACCCTACGGGTTCGGGAGACACGTAGACATGACCGAGACACCTCTCCGGTCAATAACCAACAGCGGGACCTGGATACCCATGTTGGCTCCCACATGCTCCACGATGATCTCATCGGATGAACCACGATGTCGGGGATTCAATCAATCCCGTATACAATTCCCTTTTGTCTACCGGTATGATACTTGCCCGAGATTCGATCGTTGGTATCTTTATACCTTGTTCAATCTCGTTACCGGCAAGTCTCTTTACATGTTCCGCAACACATCATCCCGTGGCTAACTCCTTAGTCACATGGAGCTCATTATGATGATGTCTTATCGAGTGGGCCCAGAGATATCTCTCCATCATACGGAGTGACAAATCCCAGTCTCGATTCGTGCCAACCCAACAGACACTTTCGGAGATACACGTAGTGCACCTTTATAGCCACCCAGTTACGTTGTGACGTTTGGCACACCCAAAGCATTCCTACGGTATCCGGGAGTTGCACAATCTCATGGTCTAAGGAAATGATACTTGACATTGGAAAAGCTTTAGCAGACCAACTACACGATCTAGTGCTATGCTTAGGATTGGGTCTTGTCCATCACATCATTCTCCTAATGATGTGATCCCATTATCAACGACATCCAATGTCCATGGTCATGAAACCGTGACCATCTATTGATCAACGAGCTAGTCAACTAGAGGCTCACTAGGGACACGTTGTGGTCTATGTATTCACACATGCATTCTGGTTTCCGGTTAATACAATTATAGCATGAACAATAGACAATTATCATGAACAAGGAAATACAATAATAACCATTTTATTATTGCCTCTAGGGCATATTTCCAACAGTCTCCCACTTGCACTAGAGTAAATAATCTAGTTACATTGTGATGAATCGAACACCCATCGCATTCTGGTGTTGATCATGTTTTGCTCGTGAGAGAAGTTCAGTCAACGGATCTGCGACATTCAGATCTGAATGTACTTTACAAATATCTATATCTCCCTCCTGAATGTAATCACAGATGGAGTTGAAGCGGCGCTTGATGTGTCTTGTCTTCTTGTGAAACCTGGGCTCCTTCGCAAGGGCAATAGCTCCAGTGTTGTCACAAAATAGAGTCATCGGGCCCGACGCATTGGGAATCACTCCTAGGTCACTGATGAACTCCTTCATCCAGACTCCTTCCTTTGTTGCTTCCGAAGCAGCTATGTACTCCGCTTCACATGTAGATGCCGCCACGACGCTTTGCTTGCTGCTGCACTAGCTGACTGCCCCTTCGTTCAAAATATACACGTATTCGGTTTGTGACTTGGAGTCGTGCGGATCTGTGTCGAAGCGAGCATCGACATAACCCTTTACGACGAGCTCTTCGGCACCTCCATATACGAGAAACATCTCCTTGGCCCTTTTCAGGTACTTCAGGATATTCTTGACCATTGTCCAGTGTTTCGCTCTGGGATCACTTTGGTACCTCCCTACCAAACTTATGGCAAGGTTCACATCAGGTCTGGTACACAACATGGCATACATAATAGAGCCTATGGCTGAAGCATAGGGGATGACACTCATCTCTTCTATATCCTTTGACGTGGTCGGGCATTGAGTCGTACTCAATCTCACACCTTGTAACACAGGCAAGAACCCCTTCTTAGACTGATCCATATTGAACTTCTTCAATATCTTGCCAAGGTATGTGCTTTGTGAAAGACCTATGAGGCGTCTCGATCTATCTCTATAGATCTTGATGCCTAATATGTAAGCAGCTTCTCCAAGGTCCTTCATTGAAAAACATTTATTCAAGTAGGACTTTACACTTTACAAAAGTTCTATATCATTTCCCATTATCAGTATGTCATCCACATATAATATGAGAAATGCTACAGAGCTCCCACTCACTTTCTTGTAAATACAGGGTTCTCCATAAACCTGTACAAACCCAAACGCTTTAATCACCTCATTAAAGCGAATGTTCCAACTCCGAGATGCTTGCACCAGCCCATAGATGGAGCGCTGGAGCTTGCATACTTTGTTAGCATCTTTAGGATCGACAAAACCTCCCGGCTGCATCATATACAGTTCTTCCTTAAGGAAGCCATTAAGGAATGCCGTTTTGACGTCCATTTGCCAAATCTCATAATCATAAAATGCGGCAATTGCTAACATGATTCGGACTGACTTCAGCATCGCTACGAGTGAGAAAGTCTCATCGTAGTCAATTCCTTGAACTTGTCGATAACCGTTAGCGACAAGCCGAGCCTTATGGACGGACACATTACCATCCGCGTCAGTCTTCTTCTTAAAGATCCATTTATTTCCAATGGCTCGCTTATCATCAAGCAAGTCCACCAAAAGTCCATACTTTGTTCTCATACATGGATCCTATCTCGGTTTTCATGGCCTCAAGCCATTTGTTGGAATCCGGGCCCGCCATTGCTTCTTCATAGTTCGAAGGTTCACCGTTGTCCAACAACATGATCTCCAGGACAGGGTTGCCATACCACTCTAGTGCGGAACATGTCCTGGTGGACCTTCGACGTTCAATAGTAACTTGATCTGAAGTTTCATGATCATCATCATTAACTTCCTCTCCAACCGGTGTAGGCTCCACAGAAACAACTTCCTGTGCAGCACTACTCTCCGGTTCGAGTGGAGGTACAATTACCTCATCAAGTTCTATTTTCCTCCCACTTACTTATTTTGAGAGAAACTCTTTCTCGAGAAAGGATCCATTCTTGGCAACAAAGACTTTGCCTTCGGATCTGAGGTAGAAGGTATACCCAATAGTCTCTTTGGAATATCCTATGAAGACGCACTTTTCCGCTTTGGGTTTGAGCTTCTCAGGTTGAAGTTTCTTCACGTAAGCATCGCATCCCCAAACTTTTAGAAATGACAGCTTAGGTTTCCTTCCAAACCATAATTCATACGGTGTCGTCTCAACAGATTTTGACGGTGCCCTATTTAAAGTGAATGCGGCAGTTTCTAATGCATATCCCCAAAATGATAGCGGTAAGTCGGTAAGAGACATCATAGATTTCACCATATCCAATAGAGTGCGATTACGATGTTCAGACCACCATTTTGCTGAGGTGTGCCAGGCGGCGTGAGTTTTGAAACAATTCCACATTTCCTTAGGTGCGTGCCAAACTCGTGACTTAAATATTCTCCACCACGATCAGATCGTAGGCACTTTATTTTCCTGTCATGCTAATTCTCTACCTCACTCTGAAATTCCTTGAACCTTTCAAAGGTTTCAGACTTATGTTTCATTAAGTAGACATACCCATATCTGCTCAAGTCATCAATGAGGGTGAGAACATAACAGTAGCCACCGCGAGCCTCGACGCTCATTGGACCGCGTACATCGGTTTGTATTATCTCCAACAAGTCAGTTGCTCGCTCCATTGTTCCGGAGAATGGAGTCTTGGTCATCTTTCCCATGAGGCATGGTTCGCACGTATCAAATGATTCAAAATCAAGAGACTCCAAAAGTCCATCAGCATGGAGCTTCTTCATGCGTTTGACACCAATATGACCAAGGCAGCAGTGCCACATGTAAGTGGGACTATCGTTATCAACCTTACACTTTTTGGTAGTCACACTATGGACATGTGTAACATCACGTTCGAGATTCATCAAAAGTAAACCATTGACCAGCGGGGCATGACCATAAAACATTTCTCTCATATAAATAGAACAACCATTATTCTCAGATTTAAATGAGTAGCCATCTCGCATCAAGTGAGACCCAGATACAATGTTCATGCTCAAAGCTGGTACTAAATAACAATTATTAACGTTTAAAACTAATCCCGAAGGTAGGTGTAGAGGTAGCGTGCCGACGACGATCACATCGACCTTGGAACCATTCCCAACGCGCATCGTCACCTCATCCTTTGCTAGCCTCCGCTTATTCCGCTGCTCCTGCTTGGAGTTACAAATGTGAGCAACTACACCGGTATCAAATACCCAGGAGCTAAGTACTTGGGGCAGTTCCGCTTCCAGTGACCGGTACCCTTGCAATAAAAGCACTCAGTCTCAGGCTTGGGTCCATTCTTGTTCTTCTTCCCGGCAACTTGCTTACCGGGCACGGCAACAGCTTTGTTGTCCTTCTTGAAGTTCTTCTTACCCTTGCCTTTCTTGAAACTAATGGTCTTATTCACCATCAACACTTGATGCTCCTTTTTTGATCTCGATCTCCGCTGATTTCAGCATCGAGTACAACTCAGGAATGGACTTCTCCATACCCTACATGTTGTAGTTCATCACAAAGCTCTTGTAGCTAGGTGGAAGCGACTGGAGGATTCTGTCAATGACTGAGTCATCCGGGAGATTAAGTCCCAGCTCAGTCAAGCGGTTGTGCAACCCAGACATTTTGAGTATGTGCTCACTGACAGAATTGTTTTCCTCCATCTTACAACTGAAGAACTTGTCGGAGACATCATATCTCTCGACCCGGGCATGAGCTTGGAAAACCTGTTTCAGCTCTTGGAACATCTCATATGCTCCGTGTTGCTCAAAACGCTTTTGTAGCCCCGGTTCTAAACTATAAAGCATGCCGCACTGAACAAGGGAGTAATCATCACACCATGGCTGCCAAGTGTTCATAACGTCTTGATTTGCTGGGAAAATGGGTGCGTCACCTAGCGGTGCATCAAGAACATACAATCTTTTGGAAGCTATGAGGATGATCCTCAAACCACGGACCCAGTCCGCATAGTTGCTTCCATCATCTTTCAACTTGGTTTTCTCTAGGAACGCGTTGAAGTTGAGGCTGACATTAGCGTTGGTCATTGGATCTACAATATAGATTGTAACTACATTTTTAGACTAAGTTCATGATAATTAAGTTCACATAATCAAATTATTTAATGAACTCCCACTTAGATAGACATCTCTCTAGTCATCCAAGTGACACATGATCCACGTCAACTAGCCCGTGTCCGATCATCACGTGAGACGGACTAGTCGTTCATGGTGAACATCTCCATGTTGATCGCATCTTCCATACGACTCATGTTTGACCTTTCAGTCTTCCGTGTTCCGAGGCCATGTCTGTACATGCTAGGCTCGTCAGGTCAACCTATGTGTATCGCGTGTGTAAATCTGGCTTACACCCGCTGTATGCGAACGTTAGAACCTATCACACCCGATCACGTGGTGCTCCGGAACAACGATCATTAGCAATGGTGCACAGTTAGGGTGAACACCTTTCTTGAAATTTTATTGAGAGATCATCTTATTTACTACCGTCGTTCTAAGAAAATAAGATGTAAACATGATAAACATCACATGCAATCAATATAGTGACATGATATGGCCAATATCATCTTGCTCCTTTGATCTCCATCTTCGGGGCACCATGATCATCACTGTCACCGGCACGACACCATGATCTCCATCATCATGATCTCCATCATCGTGTCTTCATGAAGTTGTCTCGCCAACTATTACTTCTACTACTATGGCTAACGTTTATCAATAAAGAAAAGTAATTACATGGCGATCTTGATTGACACGCAGGTCATACAATAAAAAAAGACAACTCCTATGGCTCCTGCCGGTTGTCATACTCATCGACATGAAAGTCGTGAATCCTATTACAAGAACATGATCAATCTCATACATCACAATGCATCACATCACATCCTTTGGCCATATCACATCACAAGGCATATGCTGCAAAAACAAGTTAGACGTCCTCTAATTTGTAGTTGCAAGTTTTTACATGGCTGCTATAGGTTTCTAGCAAGAACGTTTCTTACCTACGCCAAAACCACAATGTGATATGCCAATTGCTATTTCCCTTCATAAGGACCCTTTTCATCGAATCCAATCCGACTAAGGTGGGAGAGACAGACACCCGCTAGCCACCTTATCCAACAAGTGCATGTTAGGCGGTGGAACCGGTCTCACGTAAACGTACGTGTAAAGTTGGTTCGGGCCGCTTCATCCCACAATACCGCTGAATAAAGATAAGACTAGTAGCGGTAAGCAAATTAATAAGATCAACGTCCACAACAAATTTGTGTTCTACTTGTGCATAGATTCGACGCATAGACCTAGCTCATGATGCCACTGTTGGGAGATGTACTAGTAAATCAAAAAAAATCCTACGATCACCAAGATCTATCTATGGAGAAACCAGCAACAAGTGGGGAGAGATTGCATCTTCATACCTTTCAAGATCGCTAAGCGGAAGCGTTACAAAAACGCGGTTGGTGGAGTCGTACTCGCAGCGATTCAGATCGCAGTAGATTTCGATCTAAGCGCCGAACAACGGTGCCTCCGCGTTCAACACACGTACAGCCTGGTGACGTCTCCCGCGCCTTGATCCAGCAAGGAGGAGGGAGAGGTTGGGGAAGAGCTCCAACAGCTGGACGACAGCGTGGTGGTGATGGAGCAGTAAGGTATTCCGGCAGGGCTTCGCCTAAGCACTGCGGAGGAGGAAGAAGAGAGGTAGGGCTGCACCGTCGGAGAGAGATCAAATCTTGTCTCAAAACAGACAAAACCTCAGGTATATATAGGAGGAGGGAGAGGGAAGGATGCCTTGGCCCCTCCTCCAAGGAGGAGAGGTTTGGCCGAGCTAGGTGAGGAGTCCACCTCCCACAAGGGAGGTGGATCTCCTCCTTTGAAACTCCTTTTTGCCTTATCTCTTTATCCCTATGCGCATGGGCCTTTAGCAAAGGTCTTGCCCAGCCAAATAAGGGCTGGCACCCTTTTTCTAACATCCCATAAGGTCCTTTGGTCGTCACACCCCTCCCGGGGGTCCTCCGACACCCTCCCGGCACTCCCGGTACACTACCAATGAGCCCGAAAACTTTCCAATAACCAAAACAGGACTTCCTATATATCAATCTTTACCTCCGAACCATTCTGGAGCTCCTCGTGACGTCCGGGATCTCATCCGGGACTCTGAACAATCTTCGGTAATCACGTATACCATTTCCATATAACCCTAGCATCATCGAACCTTAAGTGTGTAGACCCTACGGGTTCGAGAGACACGTAGGCATGACCGAGATACCTCTCCGGTCAATAACCAACAGCGGGATCTGGATACCCATGTTGGCTCCCACATGCTCCACGATTATCTCATTGGATGAACCACGATGTCGGGGATTCAATCAATCCCGTATACAATTCCCTTTTGTCTACCGGTATGATACTTGCCCGAGATTCGATCGTCGGTATCTCTATACCTTGTTCAATCTCGTTACCGGCAAGTCTCTTTACTCGTTAGGTAACACATCATCCCGTGGCTAACTCCTTAGTCACATTGAGCTCATTATGATGATGTCTTACCGAGTGGGCCCAGAGATACCTCTCCGTCATACGGAGTGACAAATCCCAGTCTCGATTCGTGCCAACCCAACAGACACTTTCGGAGATACACGTAATGCACCTTTATAGCCACCCAGTTACGTTGTGACGTTTGGCACACCCAAAGCATTCCTACGGTATCCGGGAGTTGCAGAATCTCATGGTCTAAGGAAATGATACTTGACATTGGAAAAGCTTTAGCAGACGAACTACAAGATCTAGTGCTATGCTTAGGATCGGGTCTTGTCCATCACATCATTATCCTAATGATGTGATCTCGTTATCAATTACATCCAATGTCCATGGTGATGAAACTGTGACCATCTATTGATCAACGAGCTAGTCAACTAAAGGCTCACTAGGGACACGTTGTGGTCTATGTATTTACACATGCATTCTGGTTTCCGGTTAATACAATTATAGCATGAACAATAGACAATTATCATGAACAAGGAAATACAATAATAACCATTTTATTATTGCCTCTAGGGCATATTTGCAACAGATTAGACTACTTGACCAATTCAAAATTTTGCCTATACCAAGTTTTAGAGTTGACAGTTTTTAGCATTTCATGGCAAGTCAAGTAGACCCTACACATGCAAGTCTAAGAGTATATAGCAGCGGAAAGTAAAAACAAGCATGTATAGAAGGGATAGGGTAGGAAGATCAAACGCAGTTGTAGACACGATGATTTTTCCCGTGGTTTCGATAGGTGGCGCTATCGTACATCCACGTTTATGGAGTCTTCAACCCACGGAGGGTAACGGTGGCGAGAGTCCACGGAGGGCTCCACCCAAAAGGGTCCACGAAGTAGAAACCTTGACTATTCCATAACGGCTTCCATCCACGAAGGACTAGACTCACTATGGGTAGATCTTCACGAAGTAGGCGATCTCCTTTCCCTTACAAACTTCTTGGTTCACTCCACAACACGAAGTAGGAGGCTCCCAAGCGACACCTAACCAATCTAGGAGGCGCCACCCTCCAAAAGGTAATAGGCTCGATAATGACGATGAACTCCTTGCTCTTGTGCTTCAAGATGATAGACTCCTCAGCACACAATGACTCTCTCACAGATTTGGCATGGTGGAAGAGATGGGATTGGTGGAAAGCTACTTGGGGAGGCTACCAATCAAGATCCATATGATTGGAGTGGAAGATTTTGACCTCAACACAAGGGTAGGTGGTTCTCTCTCAGAAAATCTGATAGGATAGGTATGGAATAGTTCTGAGTGCTTCTGTTTCGAGTAGGTGGTGGTGAAGGGGTATATATAGGCATCCCAAAAAATCCAACCGTTACACACAAAATGACCAACTCGGTGACACGGATGTTTAATCTCGGTGGTACCGAAGTGACCAAAAGGTGGCAATTTTTGAATGTCGGTAAAGCCGATATAGGAAACTCGGTTGCACCGATAAGGTGACCAACGGTCAGATTTCCAATCTCGGTGAGGCCGATCCAACATTCTCGGTGGGACCAAAAATGTGAATTTGCGTATCAGAAAGTTGGCAACCTAAACTCGGTGGCACTGGTATGGAATTGGTTGCACAGAAGTGGCTAGGGTTAGGCTTGAGTCTGTCTAGGTTCTGGAATCGGTGGCACCGAAGTGAGAAAGTTGGTTGCACCGATTTTGAGTGTTGGGTATATAACAGACTTTCGTGGGAGAGTTTGTGGATGTTTTTGGCGACAATCACTTTTGCACGTTTGAGCATGTTGTTCACCAACAAAACCTTACCCCCTTTTAATAGTATTGGCTTTCCTATGGACTCAAAGTGGTTTCTCACAAATATAAAATGTAGAGTCCTTTAGCTTGAAGCTTGGCCAACCTGTTTCCTTGAATCTTGGGGTTTCTCTACAATCTCCTTTTGTCAATCCTATCATTGAACATTTCTTGAAATATACTTGGTGGAAACATTAGTTCAATGACTTATATGTTGTTATTAATTACCAAAACCTCCAAGGGAGCAAATGTTCTTTCAGCGTCACCGAGATTGGAAATCTGACCGTTGGTCACCTTATTGGTGCAACCGAGTTTCCTATATCGGTCTCACCGAGATTCAAAAGTTTCCACCTTTTGGTCACTTCGGTACCACCGAGATTAACACAACGATGTCACCGAGTTGGTCATTTTGTGTGTAATGGTTGGATTTTTGGGGATGCCTATATATACCCCTTCACCAACACCTACTCGAAAGTGAAGCACTCAGAACTATTCCACACTTGCCCCATCTAGTTTTCTGAGAGAGAACCACCTACCCTTGTGTTGAGGTCAAGATCTTCCACTCCAATCATATGGATCTTGATCTCTAGACTCCCTAAGTAGCTTTCCACCAATCCCATCTCTTCCACCATGCCAAATCTATGAGAGAGTGATTGGGTGCTGAAGAGTCTATCATCTTGAAGCACAAGAGCAAGGAGTTCATCATCATTACCGAGCCTATTACCTTTTGGAGGGTGGTGTTGGGGAACATCGCATGGGAAACAAAAAAATTCTACACACACGCAGATCTATCCATGGTGATAACCATCTACGAGAGGGAGAGTGGATCTACATACCCTTGTAGATCGCTAAGCAGGAAGCGTTAAGAAATGCGGTTGGTGTAGTCGAACATCTTCGCGATCCAAATCGTCGAGCATCCCGCGATCACATCACGATCCGTCCTGCGAACTCATAACGATCCATCCCGCGATATCATCACGATCCGTCCCGTGAACTCATCACAATCCGTCCCGCGAACTCATCACGAACCGTCTCGCGATCTTGATACACCATCACATGCCATACATGCTACCAAACACACCCTAAGAGACATCATAGCATGCACCATATCCAATAGAGCACGACTATGACGTTCAGACACACCATCACACTATGGTGTTCCAGGTGGCGTGAGTTGTGAAACAATTTTCACATTGTCTAAAGTTGTAGGCCAAACTCGCAACTCAGATATTCATCTTGACGATCATATCGTAGACATTTTTTATATTCTTGTCACGATGATCTTAAACTTCACTCTGAATTTGCTTGAACTTTTCAAACGATTCAGACTTGTGTTTCATTAAGCAAATATACATTATATCTACTCAAATCATCAGTGAAGGTAAGAAAATAACGATATCCACCACACGCTATAAGACTCATTGGATTGCACGTCCTTAGTCATCTTGACCAAGCGGCATGGTTCGCATGTCTCAACCGATTCGAAATCGAATTGAGTCCAAAGATCCATCAGCATGGAGTTTCTTCATGCGTTTTATACCAATATGACATTTAGCGACAATGCCACAAGTATGTGGTACTACTATTATTAACTTTGTATCTTTTGGCATCAATGTTATGAACATGTGTATTACTACGATCAAGATTCAACAAACCATTCTCACTAGGTGCTTGACCATTGAAGGTATTATTCATGTAAACAGAATAACCATTATTCCCTAACTTAAATGAATGACCGTGTTGCATTAAACACAATCCAATCACGTTTATGCTCAACGCAAAACACCAAATAAAATTTATTTAGGTTTGTCACTAATCCCGAAGGTAGAGAGAGCGTGCGATGTTGATCACATCAACCTTGAAAACATTTCCAACACACATCATCACCTCACCCTTAGCTAGTTCTCCGTTTATTCTGTAGCTTTTATTTCGAGTTACTAACATTTAGCAACCGAACCGGTATCCAATACCCAGTTGCTACTAGGAGTACTAGAAAGGTACACATCAATAACACGTATATCAAATATACTTCTGTCGACGTTCCAGCCTTCTTATCTACCAAGTATCTAGGGTTGTTCCGCTTCAGCGACCGCTCTCCTCATAATCGAAGCACTTAGTCTTAGGTTTGGGTTCAACTTTGGGTTGCTTCACCGGACCAGAAACTGACTTGCTATCCACGAAGTTTCCCTCCTTGCCCATGCCCTTCTCGAAACTAGTGGTTTTACTAACCATCAACACTTGATGCTCCTTCTTGATTACTACCTTCGCGGTGTCAAACATCGCGAACAGCTCAGGGATCATTATTTCTATCCCTGGCGTTTATAGTTCATCACCAAGTTCTAGTAGCTTAGTGAAAGTGACTTGGAGAACAATATCAATCACTATCTTATCGGTAAGATCAACTCCCACTCGATTCAAGTGATTTTAGCACCCAGACAATCTAAGCACATGCTCAACGATTGAGCTATTCTCCTTCATCTTACAGGCAAAGAATCATGTTGGAGATCTCATATCTCGCAACACGGGCACGAGCCTGAGATCCTAATTTCAGCTCTTAGAACATCTCATATGTTCCATGACGTTCAAAACGTTTCGGAGCCTCAATTCTAAGCCGTAATGCAGGACGCACTAAACTATCAAGTAGTTATCAGAACGTGCTGTCAGATGTTCACAACATCTACAAACAACGCTAGAGGGGTTGGCGCACCAAGCGGTGCATTAAGGACATAAGCCTTCTGTGCCGCAATGAGGACAATCCTCAGATCATGGAGCCAGTCCACAATATTGCTACCATCATCTTTCAACTCTATTTCTCTAGGAACATATAAAAATTCAAGGGAGCTACAGCGTGAGCTAGTAATCTGCAACACAGTTTGCAAAGACACTACTGACTATGTTCATGGTAATGAGTTCAATTAACAATATTACTTAAGAACTCCCACTCAAATTGACATCCCTCTAGTCATTCGAGTGATACATGATCCAAATTCACCAACACAAGTTCGATCATCACGTGAGTTGAGGTGGTTTCAATGGTGAACATCATCATGTTGATCATATCTACTATATGACTCATGTTCGACCTTTCGGTCTCTTGTGTTCCGAGGCCATGTCTATACATGCTAGGCTCGTCAAGTTTAACCCGAGTGTTCTGCATGTGCAACACTGGCTTGCACCCGTTGTATGTGAATGTAGAGTCTATCACATCCGATCATCACGTGGTGTCTCAACACGACGAACTTTCGCAACGGTGCACACTCGGGGAGAACACAATTCATCTTGAAATTTAAGTGATGGATCACCTTATAATGCTACCGTCGTGCTAAGCAAAACAAGGTGCATACAAGGATTAACATCACATGCAAATCATAAGTGACATGATATGGCCATGAACTTGTGCTTTTGATCTCCATCTTGAAAGCACCGGCATGATTTCCATCATCACCAGCATGACACCATGATCTCCATCATCTTGATATCCATCAATGTGTCGCCATCGGGGTTGTCGCGCCCACCATGCTTCTACTACTATTGCTACCGTTTAGCGATAAAGTAAAGCATTACATAGCGCTTCTGATTGACACGCAGGTCATACAATAATTAAAGACAACCCTATGGCTCCTGCCGGTTGCCGTACTCATCGACATGCAAGTCGTGATATTCTATACAACACATGATCATCTCATACATCACATATATCACATCATGTAATTGGCCATATCACATCACAACATACCTTGCAAAAACAAGTTAGACGTCCTCTAATTGTTGTTGCATGTTTTACGTGGCTGCTACGGTTTTCTAGCAAGAATGATTCTCACCTACGCATAAACCACAATGGTGATACATAATTTGGTTTTCAACCTTCTCAAGGACCGCCTTTGTCGAATCTGATCCAACTAAAGAGAGAGAAACTGCCACCTGCAAGCCATCTAGGCAACAAGTTGCGTCGAGGGAACCGGTCTCTCGTAAGCGTACGAGTAATGTTGGTCCGGGCCGCTTCATCTCACAATACCGCTGAACCAAAATCCGACCAAGGGAAGAAGAAATCTAAGCATCAACGCCCACAAACCTTTTGTGTTCTACTCGAGATCTCATCTACACATAGACCTAGCTTTGATACCACTGTTGGGGAACGTCGCATGGGAAAAAAAATTCCTACGCACACGCAGATCTATCCATGGTGATGAGCATCTACGAGAGGGAGAGTGGATCTACATACCCTTGTAGATCACTAAGCGGAAAGCGTTAAGAAACGCGGTTGGTGTAGTCGAACATCTTCGCGATCCAAATCGCCGAGCGTCCCGCGATCACATCACCATCCGTCCCGCGATCCAATCACGATCCGTCCCGCGAACTCATCACGATCCGTCCCACGATATCATCACGATCCGTCCCATGAACTTATCACGAACCGTCTCGCGAGCTTGATCACGGTCCTTCCGATCTAGCGTTGAACGGACGGCACCTCCGCGTTCAGCACACGTGCAGCTTGATGACGATCTCCACCGTCTTGATCCAGCAAGAGGAGGTGGAGAGGAAGAAGAGTTCACCGGCAGCGTGACGGCGCTCCAGCGATGGTGGTGGTGCAATTCCGGTAGGGCTTCGCCTAAGCACTGCGGAAATCCGATCTAGAGGAGCACCGGTTGAATGGGTAGCACGTGGCCGTAAAAACTAGTGCAAAACCCTAAAATCCACTGGTATATATAGGAGAAGAGGAGAGGAGGTTGGCACAAGGGCCAAGGCTCCTATAGGAGTCGGCCAAACCAACTAGGGAGGAGTCCACCTCCTCCACTCCTAGTAGGATTAGGACTCCTTCCCTAATTTGCCTTTTATCCCTTTTTCCACCTTTTTCCTTTTGGGTTTTCTTCTCCAGCCACATGAGCCTTGTGTGGGAGTTTCCACCAGCCCACTAAGGTCTGATATTCACTCTCCCACAACCCATGAAGCCTCTTGGGTCGAAATACCCCTCCCGGAGGTCTCCCGATACACTACCGGCACTCCCGGTACACTACCGATGAGCCCGAAACTTTTTCGGCGACCAAAATAGGACTTCCTATATATGAATCTTTACCTCCGGACCATTCAGGAGCTCCTTATGACATCCGAGATCTCATCTGGGACTCCGAACAACCTTCAGTCACCACCATACATAACTCTATACTACCGAAACGTCACCAAACCTTAAGAGTGCAGACCCTGCGGGTTCGAGAACTATGTAGACATGACTGAGACGCCTCTACGGTCAATAACCAATAGCAGGCCCTGGATGACCATATTGGTTCCTACATATTCTACGAAGATCTTTATCGGTCGAACCTCTATGTCAAGGATTCAGTCAATCCCGTATAATGTTCCCTTTGTTCTTCGATATGCTACTTGCCCGAGATTTGATCGTCGGTATCTCCATACCTAGTTCAACCTCGTTACTGGCAAGTCTCTTTACTCATTCTGTAATACAAGATCCCATGGCTAACACTTAGTCACATTGCTTGCAAGGCTTGTTGTGATGTTGTATTACCGAGTGGGCCCTGAGATACCTCTCCGTCACCCGGAGTAACAAATCCCAGTCTTGATCCATGCCAACTCAACAGACACCCTCGGAGATACCTGTAGAGCACCTTTATAGTCACCCAGTTACATTGCGACGTTTGATACACACAAGGCACTCCTCCGATGTCCATGAGTTGCATGATCTCATGGTCATAGGAACATATACTTGACAAGCAGAAAACAGTAGCAATAAACTAACACGATCGTCTGCTACGTTTGTAGTTTGGGTCTTGTCCATCACACCATTCTCCTAATGATGTGATCCCGTTTATCAAATGACATCTCATGTCCATGGCTAGGAAACCTTAACCATCTTTGATCAACGAGCTAGTCTATTAGAGGCATACTAGGGACATGGTTTTGTCTATGTATCCACACATGCATCTAAGTCTCCGATCAATACAATTATAGCATGGATAATAAAAGATTATCATGAACAAGGAAATATGATAATAACTAATTTATTATTGCCTCTAGGGCATATTTCCAAGAGGTGGTGCCTCCTAGATTGGTTAGGTGTCACTTGGGAGCCTCCTACTTCGTGTTGTGGACTGAACCAAGAAGTTTGTAAGGGCAAGGAGATCGCCTACTTTGTGAAGATCTACCCATAGTGAGGCTAGTCCTTAGTGGACGGAAGCCGTTATGGAATAGTCAAGGTTGCTACTTCGTGGACCCTTTTGGGTCGAGCCCTCCGTGGACTCTCGCGACCATTACCCTCCGTGGGTTGAAGACTCCATAAACATGGATGTACGATAGCGCCACCTATCGGAACCACGGGAAAAATCCATGCGTCTCCAACTGCGTTTGATCTACCTATCTCAACACTTTACTTCATATGCAATGTCTTTACTTTCCGCTGCCATATTTGTTGACATGCATGTGTAGGGCTGTTTGACTTGTTGGCTTTGCAAAACTGTTAAAATCTGCCAACCAATTAACTTGGGAAAGGTTAGGTTTTAAGTTCGTGCTAGTAGTCTATTCACCCACCCTCTAGACACTCTTCTAGTGATCTCTCAATTGGTATCAGAGCATTGGTCTCCATTGCTTCGGTTTAATCACCAAGGAGGAAGATGGATGTGTCTAGTATAGGGAGTTTGAGTTGTAGAGTGCCCATTCTTGATGGAGAGTACTATAGTCAATGGAAATCTTTGATGCTTGAGCTCTTTAATGAATTTCAATTGAGCAAATATGTTATGTGCCCCTATGAGCCTCCTATTGATCCTTTGCATCCCACACACGAAGAGGAAATTGATATGCTATGCAATCTTAGAACTGTTAGTCTCATTGTTAGAGCATTGCCTAGAAATGTGCTTAACCAAATGAAGAATTTTGCATGTGCTTAGACTTTGTGGAATCATTTGGAGAAACGATATCCAAATTATTCATTAAGTAATCTTGATGAAATTCTTCATAAAACCATTGCCTTTCATAAAATGTCGCCTAGTGATCCTAAATTTGATGTTTGTCTATTTGAGCTTATAAACCTCATGCATGCTAAAGGAGATGTCACAACTATCAAAAATATCATTATAGAGGCCCTTCGCATTCATAAACTTGAACATTGTCATGATCACCATCCTGACGAATCTCTTGTTCTTTATGACGAGGATTTCCCACTTGATGATGACAATGTGGAACATGGCTACTATGATGAAGATGAGTTGTTCGACGTCGAGTATAAGAAGATCATGAAGAATCTAAGTCTCATGGCAAACGTCAAGTATTACATGTCCGGAAGAAAAGAGTAGATTCTCGATAGCGGATGTACCGATCATATGACCGGAGATAGAGAAATGTTTGAAGAGATTACACCAAACCATGGACCGCGAAGGTACGTAATGTTTGGAGACAACTCCAAGGGTAAGGTACTTGGTCTTGGTAAGGTGGCCATATCCCATGATAGATCTATTCAAAATGTTATGCTTGTTGAATCTCTTGGCTATAATCTTTTTTCCGTGTCTAGACTTGCCGACTTCGGCTTCAATGTGTTATTCACGAAAATAGATTGCCAAGTGTTTCGTCAAGATAATCATAAAATGGTCTTTACCGGTATCCGTAGAGGTGATCTATACATTGTTGATTTCACTAAGAGATCCAAACCTCGCACTTGTTTAATTGCTAAATCTTCTAAAGGTTGGCTTTGGCATAGAAGATTAGGACATGTTGGCATGCGTAATTTTAGACAAACTTATCAAAGGTGATCATATACTTGGTGTTAAAGATGTTGTCTTTGACAAAGATAGACTTTGTAGTGCTTGTCAAGCTGGAAAGCAAGTAGGTGGAAGGCATCCTATTAAGAATATCATGACTACTAGGAGACCACTCGAGTTACTTCACATGGATCTTTTCGGTCCCAATGCTTACAAGAGTCTCGGTGGAAATTCCTATGGTCTAGTTATAGTTGATGATTTTTCCAGATTTACGTGGGTATTCTTTCTTGATGCTAAGTCACAGGTTCAAAAGATCTTCAAGAACTTCACTCGCAAAGCGCAAAATCAGTTTGAAGTGAAGATCAAGAAGGTTCAGAGCGATAACGGATCGGAGTTCAAGAACACCCATGTGGATACCTTTCTTGACGAAGAAGGTGTCTCACATGAGTTCTCGGCTATGTACACGCCTCAACAAAATGGAGTTGTTGAGAGGAAGAATCGGACACTCATTGAGATGGCAAGAATGATGCTTGGCGAATACAAGACGCCAAAACACTTTTGGGCAGAAGCCATGGAAACAACATGTCATGCCACAAACCGACTTTACTTGCACAAGCTTCTCGGTAAAATGGCATACGAGCTACTCACCGGTAACAAAACC
This sequence comes from Hordeum marinum, assembly GCA_022496015.1. Lineage (NCBI taxonomy): Eukaryota > Viridiplantae > Streptophyta > Magnoliopsida > Poales > Poaceae > Hordeum > Hordeum marinum. The sequence continues at coordinate 383,423,092 of CM039677.1, read as the reverse complement.
CAAGTTGGATACTTTCGGGTATTCGGCTCCAAGTGCTACATTCTTGATAAGCATCGTCGTACTAAATTTGCTCCTAAATCTCATGAAGGATTCCTACTTGGTTATGGATCAAACTCTCACACTTACCGTGTCTACAACAACTTCACTCGAAAAGTTGAAGAGACAGTAGATGCGAAGTTTGATGAATCTAATGGTTCGCAAGTCGAACAATTGCCAAATGATATAGGTGATAAGAACCCTTCGAAAGCTATCCTAGATTTACCCATCGGCAAGATTCGTCCCATGGAGGTGAAGGAAAGTACTTCATCAACTCAAGTGGAAGCCCCTACTTCACGAGAAAGTGAACCACAACATGATATCGAGGCATCCACAAGCGGTACACGGCAAGATGGTGAAGAGGAGGAAGTGCATCATGAAGGCTCACCACAACCTCCTTCACCACCACCTCAAGGGAACGACACCTTCAACAACAACGAAGATGAAGGAGATGATGATGAATAAGAAGCTCGACCAACCAACAATCGAAAGCTGACCCGAGTTCGAGCACAAGTGACCAAGAACCATCCCCTAAACCAAATCTTTGGTGATATACAAACAGGGAGGATCACTCGCTCTAAAAGTCGTCTAGCAAACTTCTGTGAGTATTATTATTTCATTTCTAGAATTGAGCCCTTGAAGGTAGAACAAGCTCTTGAAGACGTGGATTGGGTGACCGCTATGCATGAAGAACTTCACAACTTCGAAAGGAACAAAGTGTGAACACTCGTGGAGAAGCCCGAGGATGAACACAACATCATCGGAACCAAACGGGTATTTTAGAACAAGCAAGATGAAGATGGTCAAGTCGTGCACAACAAGGCTCGCCTCGTAACTCAAGGATATACGCAAGTCGAAGGTATGGACGAGGGTGAGACCTACGCCCCCGTCGCTAGACTTGAAGCTATTTGCATTCTTCTTGCTTATGCCAATCACCATGATATCATGCTTTATCAAATGGATATTAAAAGTGCATTTTTAAATGGTGAGATTGAAGAAGAGTTTTATGTTAAGCAACCACCTGGCTTTGTGAATCCTAAGAAACCTAATCATGTTTACAAGCTTCGTAAAGCTCTTCATGGTCTTAAGCAAGCCCCTCGTGCTTGGTACAAATGTTTAATGAAGTTTCTTATCGAAAAAGGTTTTGAAATTGGTAAAATTGACGCAACCTTATTCACTAATATAGTTAATGGTGAATTATTTGTGTGCCAAATCTATGTGGATGATATTATCTTTGGTTCCACTAACCCTCAATTTAGTGAAAGATTTGGAAGGTTGATGTCCGAGAAGTATGAGATGTCCATGATGTGTGAGCTCAAATTCTTTCTTGGCTTGCAAATCAAGCTATCAAAAGAAGGAACTTTAATCTCTCAAACTAAGTATACCAAGGACTTGATCAAAAATTTCAACATGCAGGAGTGCAAAGGTATGAAAAACCCTATGCCTACTAGCGGACATGTTGATCTTACCAGAGAGGATGAGCCGGTTGATCAGAAAGTGTATCGATCTATGATTGGTTCATTGTTATATCTTTGTGCATCTTGTCCCGATATTATGCTTAGTGTTTGCATGTGTGCTAGATATCAAGCTGCACCGAAAGAGTGTCATCTTTTGGGTGTAAAATGCACTGTGAGATACTTGATACAAACGCCAAATTTTGGCATTTGGTATCCCAAGGGATCTTCTTTGACCTTGTTGGCTATTCCGATTCGGACTATGCCGGTGACAAGGTTGATAGAAAATCCACCTCGGGTACTTATCAATTTTTGGGCAGATCTCTTGTATCTTAGTCCTCTAAGAAACAAAAGTCGGTATCTCTATCGACTGCCGAAGCTGAGTATATCGCTGCTGGATCTTGTTGTGCGCAATTACTATGGATGATACAAACACTTAAGGATTATGGAATTCATGTTAAAAATGTTCCATTACTTTATGACAATGAAAGTGCTATTAAAATTGGTTATAATGTTGTGCAACATTCTCGAACTAAGCATATTCAAGTTCGAAATCATTTCATTCGTGATCATGTTGCCAAAGGAGATATTAATCTTAAGCATGTTCGCACTAACAAGCAATTGGCCGATATCTTTACTAAGCCACTTGATGAGAAGACATTTTGCCACTTGAGTAGTGAGTTGAACATCATCGATGCTTCAAACTTGAGCTAGACTCACTCGATTGCATGCAAGGGCATGAGCTTTCTTGGTATTTCCATGTATCTTAACATTTCATCTTATGACATGGAATTCTATGCTCCCTTGTATTGCATCTAATCTCTTGTAGGTACTTGGAAAAACTTCATTCCACAATATTGCCATCAACTCCAATCATAAGCAATCTTGTCATTACCAAGTATCCACAACCCCTATTGATGATGGAAGGAAGAAGGCCACTCAGCCATATCCTTGACATATACTTGATCAAAATTGCACACTCTCAATTGGTATCATGTCAATTGGATATATCTATTGTTCTTCCTTGCATGACTAATCTTTGTAGGTAACCAGTGTACTAGAACAAGAAGGATTGCTCAAAACTCAAGATCATCTTCATCAACCTCGAGCATCCTCAACAAGTTCATCTATAAGCTACGTCATCAACATCACTCAAAGGTATGTACTCATGTCCTTGGAAAGGCTTTACTCCAAGAAATGAGCTAAAGCAACTCAAGTCATATGAAGACATTAAAACGCTTAATCGAAAAAGGGTAACCCAATTTTGAGCTTAACGTAGAGTATGACTTATGATCAAGTATTCTTGCTTGTCTCCTAAGTCGATGTACTCTAATATAGGTGACCTAGTCACCGCCCATCATCTAGATAAGAATCTGGTGTGGTTTGCTCTCTATTGCATGATTTCTCATAACTACTCCAATATTCTCTAGTTGATATCCCTTGTAAAAACTTCATATTTCATTGAAAATCTTTCTCTTGACTCTGTGAAAACAGAAACTTGGTTTCTCTTCTGGAGCCACCGACTCAGATATCTCGGGTCTACCAAAATTGCAGACAAGCTGCACTACAAAATCTCGGTACCACCAATCTATCTATCTCGGAGTCACCGATTTTCATTCTGCCTCATTTGAATTCATTTTTGCAATTCTGTGTTTTCTTAGTGATCTTTCTTTTAATACTTATGTTACTTTTATGACCCCTTTAAAAAAACTTGTATTACTTAGGGGGAGAAGAACTAAAGTTAATCTTGAGGAGAGAATTTCTTTATTCAAGGATCCCTATGTTCAATGAAGAAAGGAGGAGAAGAACAAAGTCCTACAACATCTCAAAGGGAGAGAAATCATTTTCAATGACTCTCTCAGTTTTCATTTCTATGAATCCTACATTTCGATGACCCTTGTTCTCAAGGATCCCTTCTTAGTCGATGATCCTGTATCTATCCCTGTTTTTGACCTTTTTGGAAATTAATGCCAAAGGGGGAGAAGACCAAAGCTTCATGCTAAAGGGGAGATACATGCTTATGCAAAGGGGGAGATGTGATCAAGGGGGAGAGCCAATATCAATACTCATACCTTTATAAACAGGGGGAGAATATCAAAGTAGGGTGAGACTAATTTTTTTGACCTTTCTCACCTTATCCAATCCTAATATCTACATGCTAAGATTCAGGGGGAGAGGATAATCTATTTTCATATCTACAGTGAGAAAATTCTAAATGATCTTGGAGACATATCAATTCTAAGGAATACAATCTACTATATGTCCTCCATATCTTGGCAATTTTGAGTTCTATTGCCTTACTGTTTGGTAGAATACTCTTGTGTTTTCCTAACATTGTTTTCTCAAGTGTGTTTCTATTACCAGGATGCTCAAGAACTCAAGGTAAGTATATGTTGGGGAACGTTGCACGGGAAACAAAAAATTTCCTACGCACACGCAAGATCTATCCATGGTGATGAGCATATACGAGAGGGAGAGTGGATCTACATACCCTTGTAGATCGCTAAGCGGGAAGCGCTAAGAAACGCGGTTGGTGTAGTCGAACGTCTTCGCGATCCAAATCGCCGAGCGTCCCGCGATCTCATCACGATCCGTCCCGTGAACTCATCACGATCCGTCCCGCGAACTCATCATGATCCGTTTCGTGATCTTGATCACGATCCGTCCCGCAAACTCATCATGATCCGTCCCACGAACTCGTCACGAACCGTCTCGCGATCTTGATCACGGTCCTTCCGATCTAGCGCCGAACGGACGGCACCTCCGCGTTCAGCACACGTGCAGCTTGATGACGATCTCCACCGTCTTGATCCATCAAGAGGAAGTGGAGAGGAAGAAGAGTTCACCGGCAGCATGACGACGCTCCGGCGATGGTGGTGGAGCAATTCCGACAGGGCTTCGCCTAAGCACTACAGAAAACCGATCTAGAGGAGAGACTATGCACTAGAGGAACGGGTAGCACGTGGCTGAAAATTCTGTCCCAAAACCCTAAAATACTCTAGTATATATAGGAGGAGAGGAGGAGGAGTCTTGGCTGCCAAAAATCCAGCCCTTGGGTCGACCAAAGTGGGGAGGAGAGGAGAACTCCTCCTCCAATCCTAGTAGGACTAGGATTCCTCCTTTTTTTGCCTTTTCCACCTTTTTCCCTTTGGGCTTTTTCTCCCAGCCGCATGGGCCTTGTGTGGGACTTCCACTAGCCCACAAAAGGCTGGTATTTACTCTCCCACAGCCCATGAAGCCTCTTGGGTCGAAATACCCCTCCCGGTGGTCTCCCGGTACACTACCGGCACTCCCGGTACATTACCGATTAGCCCGAAACTTTTCCGGCGACCAAAATGGGACTTCCTATATATCAATATTTACCTCCGGACCATTCCGGAGCTCCTCGTGACGTCCGGGATCTCATCCGGGACTCCAAACAACCTTCGGTCACCACCATACATAACTCTATACTACCGAAACGTCACCGAACCTTAAGTGTGCAGACCCTGCGGGTTCGAGAACTATGTAGACATGACCGAGACACCTCTACGGTCAATAACCAATCGCGGGACCTGGATGTCCACATTGGTTCCTACATATTCTACGAAGATCTTTATCGGTCGAACCTCTATGTCAAGGATTCAGTTAATCCTGTATGTTGTTCCCTTTGTTCTTCGGTATGTTACTTGCCCGAGATTCGATCGTCGGTATCTGTATACCTAGTTCAACCTCGTTACCGGCAAGTCTCTTTACTCATTCCGTAATACAAGATCCCGTGACTAACACTTAGTCACATTGCTTGCAAGGCTTATTGTGATGTTGTATTACCGAGTGGGCCCTGAGATACCTCTCCGTCACACGGAGTAACAAATCCCAGTCTTGATCCTTGCCAACCCAATAGACACCCTCGGAGATACCTGTAGAGCACCTTTATAGTCACCCATTTACGTTGCGACGTTTGATACACATAAGGTACTCCTCCGGTATCAGTGAGTTGCATGATCTCAAGGTCATAGGAACAGATACTTGACATGCAGAAACTGTAGCAATAAACTGACACGATCATATGCTACGTTTATAGTTTGGGTCTTGTCCATCACATCATTCTCCTAATGATGTGATCCCGTTAGCAAATGACATCTCATGTCCATGGCTAGCTAACCTTAACCATCTTTGATCGACAAGCTAGTCTATTAGAGGCATACTAGGGACATGGTGTTGTCTATGTATCCACACATGTATCTGAGTTTCCGATCAATACAATTCTAGCATGGATAATAAACGATTATCATGAACAAGGAAATATGATAATAACCAATTTATTATTGCCTCTAGGGCATATATCCAATAGTCTCCCACTTGCACTAGAGTCAATAATCTTGTTCACATCACCATGTGATTCGCATTGTTATGAATCTAACACCCAATGAGTTCTGGGGCTCGATCATGCTTTGCATGTGAGAGAGGTCTTATAGTCAACGGGTCTGCGATATTCAGATCCGTGTGTACTTTGAAAATTTCTATGTCAAACCATAAACACTGCTACCACACTCCACTTGGTACTATTCCAAATGGCTGCTCCACTATACGTATCCAGATTGCTACTATGAGTCATCCGGAACGGTGTTAAAGCTTGCATCGACGTGACTCTTTACGATGAACTCTTTATCACCTCCATAATCGAGAAACATCTCCTCGGTCTTTTAGTTACTAAGGATAATCTTGCCCGATGTCCGGTGCTCCATTCCAGGATCACTTTGAAACCTTCCGGCCATACTTATAGCAAGGCTGACATCGGGTCTGTGTGCACAGCATTGCATACATGATAGAGCCTATGGCTGAAGCATAGGGGATGACACTCATCTTTTCTCTATCTTTTACAGTCACTGGGCATTGAGTCTTACTCAACTTTATACCTTACAAATCAGGCAAGAACTCTTTCTCTGACTGATCCATTTTGAACTCTTTCAAAATCTTGTCAAGGTATGTACTCATTGAAAGTCTCATCAAGTATCTTGATCTATCTATATAGATCTTGATGCTCAACAATTAGGTAGCTTTATCTAGGTCTTCCTTTGAAAAACTCTTTTCAAACAACCGTTTATGCTCTCAAGAAATTCTACATCATTTCCGAATAGCAATATGTCATCCACATATATTTATCAGAAACTCAATAATGCTCGCACTCACTTTATTGCAAATACAAGTTTCTCGTAAACTTTGTATAGACTCAAAAACTTTGATCACCTCATCAAAGTGTATATTCTAACTCCGAGATGCTTGCTTCAGTTCATAGAAGAATCACTGAAGCTCACACACCTTTTAGCATCCTTAGGACTGACAAAACCTTCTGGTTGCATCTCATACAACCTTTCCTTAAGGAAGGAAATGATGTTTTGGCATCCATCTGCCAGATTTCATAATTGAAAAATGCAGCAACTGCTAACATAATTCCAATAGAATTTAGCATCGCTATGAGTGAGAAAGTCTCATCGCAGTCAACTCCTTGAACTTGTCGAAAACTACTTTGCAACAAGTCGAGCTTTACAAATGGTAACATTTACCATCAGTGTCTGTCTTCATTTTAAAGATCCATTTGTACTTAATGACCTGTCGTCCAACGAGCAAGTCCACCAAAGTCTATACTTGGTTTTCATACATGGATCCTTTCTCCGATTTCATGACCTCTAACCATTTGTTGGTTTCCGGGCCCATCATCGTTTCTCCATAGTTTGTAGGTTCATCGTTGCCCATAAACATGACCTCCAAGACAGGGTTGTCGTACCGCTCAGGAGCAGTATACATCCTTGTCGCCCTACGAGGTTTGATAGTAACTTGATCCGAAGCTTCATGATCATCATCATTAACTTCCTCTTCAACTAACGTAGGCTTCACAGAAACAACTTCCTGCGCTACGCTACTCTCTGGTTGAAGTAAAGGTTCAATAACCTCATCAAGCTCTAATTTCCTCGTAGGTCGATAGTAACTTGATCCGAAGCTTTCATGATCATCATCATTAACTTCCTCTTCAACTGACGTAGGCTTCACAGAAACATCTTTCTGTGCTGCGCTACTTTCTGGTTGAAGCAGAGGTTTCAACAACCTCATCATGTTCTATCCTCCTCCCACTCAACTCTTTCAAGAGAAACTCTTTCTCGAGAAAGGACCCAGTTTTAGCAACAAACATTTTATGCTTGGATCTGAGATACAAGGTTCACCCAACTGTTCTTAGGGTATTCTATGAAGATGCATTTGTCCGCTTTGGGTTCGAGCTCATTAGGTGAAAACTTTTTCCACACAAGCGTCACAGCCCCAAACATTAAGAAATGACAGCTTAGGTTTCTATCAAACCATAGTTCACACGGTGTCATCTCAACGGCTTTAGATGGTGCCCTATTTAAAGTGAATGTAGTTGTCTCTAATGCACAACCCCAAAATTATAGTAGCAAAATGATAAGAGACGTCATAACATGCACCATATCCAATAGAGCATGACTATGACGTTCGGACATACCATCACACTATGGTGTTCCAGGTGGCGTGTGTTATGAAACAACTTTCACATTGTCTAAAGTTGTATGCCAAACACGTAACTCAGATATTCACCTCCACGATCATATCGCAGATACTTTTATCTTCTTGTCACGATGATCTTAAACTTCACTCTGAATTTGCTTGAACTTTTCAAACGATTCAGGCTTGTGTTTCATTAAGTAAATATACACTATATCTACTTAAATAATTAGTGAAGGTAAGAAAATAACGATATCCACGGCATGCTACAAGACTCAGTGGATTTCATACATCAACATGTATCATTTCCAATGAATCACTTGCCCGCTCCATCCAACGGTTTTTTTAGTCATCTTGCCTAAGAGGCATGGTTCGCATGTCTCACCCGATTCGAAATCGAATGAGTCCAAAGATCCATCAGCATGGAGTTTCTTCATGCGCTTTATTCCAATATGACATTTAGCGGCAGTGCCACAAGTATGTGGTACTATCATTATTAACTTTGTATCTTTTGACATCAATGTTATGAACATGTGTATTACTACGATCAAGATTTCAACAAACCATTCTCACTGGGTGCATGACCATTGAAGGTATTATTCAGGTAAACAGAATAACCATTATTCTCTAACTTAAATGAATAATCGTATTGCAATAAACATGATCTAATCATGTTCATGCTCAACGCAAAACACCAAATAACATTTATTTAGGTTCGTCACTAATCCTGAAGGTAGAAAGAGCGTGCGATGTTGATCTCATCAACATTGGAAACATTTCCAACACACATAGTCACCTCACCCTTAGCTTAGTGCTCCATTTATTCTGTAGCTTTTATTTCGAGTTACTAACATTTAGCAACCGAACCGGTATCCAATACCCAGGTGCTACTTGGAGTACTAGCAAGGAACACATAAATAACACATATATCAAATATACTTCTGTCGATGTTGCCAGCCTTCTTATCTACCAAGTATTTAGGGTTGTTCCGCTTCAGCGACCTTTCTCCTCATAATTGAAGCACATAGTCTCGGGTTTGGGTTCAACTTGGGGTTGCTTCACTCGAGCAGCAACTGACTTGCCATCCATGAAGTTCCCCTCCTTGCCCTTGCCCTTCTCGAAACTAGTGGTTATACTAACCATCAACACTTGATGCTCCTTCTTGATTTCTACCTTCGTGGTGTCAAACATCGCGAATAGCTTAGGGATCATTAATTCTATCCCTAGTATTCAATAGTTCATCACCAAGTTCTAGTAGCTTAGTGAAAGTGACTTGGAGAATTATATCAATCACTATCTTATCTGGAAGATGAACTCCCACTCGATTCAAGCGATTGTAGCACCCAGACAATCTGAGCACATGCTCAACGATTGAGCTATTCTCGTTCATCTTGCAGGCAAAGAATCTTGTTGGAGATCTCATATCTCGCAACACGAGCACGAGCCTGAGATCCTAATTTCAGCTCTTAGAGCATCTCATATGTTCCGTGACGTTCAAAACGTTTCGAAGCCTCAATTCTAAGCCGTAATGCATGACGCACTAAACTATCAAGTAGTCATTAGCACGTACCTGTCAGATGTTCACAACATCTATAGACGACGCTAGAAGGGTTGGCGCAACGAGCGGTGCATTAAGGACATAAGCCTTCTGTGCAGCAACGAGGACAATCCTCAGATCACGGATCCAATTCGCAATATTGCTACCATCATCTTTCAACTCTATTTCTCTAGGAACATATAAAAATTCAAGGGAGCTACAGCGCGAGCAAGTAATCTACAACATAATTTGCAAAGACACTACTGACTATGTTCATGATAATGAGTTCAATTAATCATATTACTTAAGAACTCCCACTCAAATTGACATCCCTTCGGTCATTCGAGTGATACATGATCCAAAATCACCAACTCAAGTCCGATCATCACGTGAGTTGAGGTGGTTACAATGGTGAACATCATCATGTTGATCATATCTACTATATGACTCATGTTCGACCTTTCGGTCTCTTGTGTTCCGAGGCCATGTCTATACATGCTAGGCTCGTCAAGTTTAACCCGAGTGTTCTGCATGTGCAACACTGGCTTGCACCCGTTGTATGTGAATGTAGAGTCTATCACATCCGATCATCACGTGGTGTCTCAACACGACGAACTTTCGCAACGGTGCACACTCGGGGAGAACACAATTTTATCTTGAAATTTAAGTGAGCGATCACCTTATAATGCTACCGTCGTACTAAGCAAAACAAGGTGCATAAAAGGATTAACATCACATGCAATTCATAAGTGACATGATATGGCCATGAACTTGTGCTTTAGATCTCCATCTTGAAAGCACCGGCATGATCTCCATCATCACCGGCACGACACCATGATCTCCATCATCTTGATCTCCATCAACGTGTCGCCATCGGGGTTGTCACGCCCTGCATGCTTCTACTACTATTGCTACCGTTTAGCAATAAAGTAAAGCATTACATAGCGCTTAATGATTGACACGCAGGTCATACAATAATTAAAGACAACCCTATGGCTCCTGCCGGTTGCCGTACTCATCGACATGCAAGTCATTAAATTCTATACATCACATGATCATCTCATACATCACATATATCACATCATGTAATTGGCCATATCACATCACAACATACCCTGCAAAAACAAGTTAGACGACCTCTAATTGTTGTTGCATGTTTTACGTGGCTGCTACGGGTATCTAGCAAGAACAATTCTCATCTACGCAAAAACCACAACGGTGATACACTAGTTCCTTTTCAACCTTCTCAAGGACCGCCTTTATCGAATCCGATCCAACTAAAGTGAGAGAAACAGGCACCTGCAAGCCATCTATGCAACAAGTTGCGGTCGAGGGAACCGGTCTCTCGTAAGCGTACGAGTAATGTTGGTCCGGGCCGCTTCATCTCACAATACCGCTGAACCAAAATCCAACCAAGGGAGGAAGCAATCTAAGCATCAACGCCCACAAACTCTTTGTGTTCTACTCGAGATCTCATCTACACATAGACCTAGCTCATGATGCCACTATTGGGGAACGTTGCATGGGAAACAAAAAATTTCCTACGCACACGCAAGATCTATCCATGGTGATGAGCATCTATGAGAGGGAGAGTGGATCTACATACCCTTGTAGATTGCTAAGCGGGAAGCGTTAAGAAACGCGGTTGGTGTAGTCGAACGTCTTCGCGATCCAAATCGCCGAGCGTCCCGCGATCTCATCACGATCCGTCCCGTGAACTCATCACAATCCGTCCCGTGAACTCATCACGATCCATTTCGTGATCTTGATCACGATCTGTCCCGCGAACTCATCACGATCCGTCCCGCGAACTCGTCACGAACCGTCTCGCGATCTTGATCACGGTCCTTCCGATCTAGCGCCGAACGGACGACACCTCCGCGTTCAGCACACGTGCAGCTTGATGACGATCTCCACCGTCTTGATCCAGCAAGAGGAAGTGGAGAGGAAGAAGAGTTCACCGGCAGCGTGACGGCGCTCCGGCGATGGTGGTGGAGCAATTCCGGCAGGGCTTCGCCTAAGCACTACAGAAAACCAATCTAGAGGAGAAACTATGCACTAGAGGAACGGGTAGCACGTGGCTGAAAATTCTGTCCCAAAACCCTAAAATCCTCTAGTATATATAGGAGGAGAGGAGGAGGAGTCTTGGCTGCCAAAAAGCCAGCCCTTGGGTCGACCAAAGTGGGGAGGAGAGGAGGACTCCTCCTCCAATCCTAGTAAGACTAGGATTCCACCTTTTTTTTTTACTTTTTCCACCTTTTTCCCTTTGGGCTTTTTCTCCCAGCCGCATGGGCCTTGTGTGGGACTTCCACTAGCCCACAAAAGGCTGGTATTTACTCTCCCACAGCCCATGAAGCCTCTTGGGTCGAAATACCCCTCCCGGTGGTCTCCCGGTACACTACCGGCACTCCCGGTACATTACCGATTAGCCCGAAACTTTTCCGGTGACCAAAATGGGACTTCCTCTATATCAATCTTTACCTCCGGACCATTCCGGAGCTCCTTGTGACGTCTGGGATCTCATCCGGGACTCCAAACAACCTTCGGTCACCACCATACATAACTCTATACTACCGAAACGTCACCGAAACTTAAGTGTGCAGACCCTGCGGGTTCGAGAACTATGTAAACAAGACCGAGACACCTCTACGGTCAATAACCAATGGCGGGACCTGGATGTGCACATTGGTTCCTAGATATTCTACGAAGATCTTTATCGGTCGAACCTCTATGTCAAGGATTCAGTTAATCCCGTATGATGTTCCCTTTGTTCTTCGGTATGTTACTTGCCCGAGATTCGATCGTCGGTATCTCCATACCTAGTTCAACCTCGTTACCGGCAAGTCTCTTTACTCGTTCCATAATACAAGATCCCGTGACTAACATTTAATCACATTGCTTGCAAGGCTTTATGGTGATGTTGTATTACCGAGTGGGCCCTGAGATACCTCTCAGTCACACGAAGTAACAAATCCCAGTCTTGATCCATGCCAACTCAACAACACCCTCAGAGATACCTGTAGAGCACCTTTATAGTCACCCAGTTACGTTGCGATGTTTGATACACATAAGGTACTCCTCCGGTATCAGTGAGTTGCATGATCTCATGGTCATAGGAACATATACTTGACATGCAGAAAACAGTAGCAATAAACTGACACGATCATAAGCTACGTTTGTAGTTTGGGTCTTGTCCATCACATCATTCTCCTAATGATGTGATCCCGTTATCAAATGACATCTCATGTCCATGGCTAGGAAACCTTAACCATCTTTTGATCGACGAGCTAGTCTATTAGAGGCATACTAGGGACATGGTTTTGTCTATGTATCCACACATGCATCTAAGTCTCCGATCAATACAATTATAGCATAGATAATAAACGATTATCATGAACAAGGAAATATGATAATAACTAATTTATTATTGCCTCTAGGGCATATTTCCAACAGTATATGCATCATACCCTTGATCAATATGACCTCTTGCTTCTTGCATATATTGTTTGCAAGAGTGATGTCTTGAAGAAAGATACATCTCATTCATATATATTTGATGCATATAGCCAAGATACACATGACCTGTTATATCCCTTCTACCTTATGTGTGTTCATGCATTCAAAAGCAACTATCCTTTAAAGGACTGCACACATTTAGGGGGAGCAAGTCTAAGTCATGTGTCTCTCAAAGTCTTCAGTATAACCATGCATATCTTTATTTGAAGCTTTGATTGTATGTTGTCATCAATTACCAAAAAGGGGGAGATTGAAAGCACAACATGCTCCCTTGGTGGTTTTGATAATTCATGACAACATACATTGTCTCTTGGACTGATATTTTTACCAAGTGTATTTCAGATACAGTCTATAGAGAGGTTTGGCAAAAGGAGATTGTGGAGATAACCCAAGATGCAAGGAAATAGGTTGGCCAAGCTTCAAGCAAGAGGACTCTACATTTTATATTTGTGACAAATCACTTTGAGTCCATAGGAAAGCCAATACTATTAAAAGGGGGTAAGGTTTTGTTGGTGAACAATATGCTCAAACGTGCACAAGTGATGGTCGCCAAAAACATCCAAAAACTCTCCAACCAAAGTATGTTCTATACCTAACACTCAAAATTGGTGCAACTAACTCTCCCATACCGGTGCCACCGATTCCAGAACCTAGATAGACTCAGCCAAACCCTAGCCACTTCGGTGCAACCGATTCCATACCGGTGCCACCGACTTTAGGTTGACAACTTTCTATTATGCAAATTCACATTGTCGGTGCCATCAAGAATGTTGGATCGGCGTCACCGAGATTGGAAATCTGACCGTTGGTCACCTTATCGGTGCAACCGAGTTTCCTATATCGGTCTCACCGAGATTTAAAAGTTGCCACCTTTTGGTCACTTTGGTACCACCGAGATTAGTACATCGGTGTCACTGAGTTGGTCATTTTTTGTGTAACGGTTGGATTTTTGGGGATGCCTATATAAACCCCTTCACCACCACCTACTCAAAAGTGAAGCACTCAGAACTATTCCACACTTGCCCCATCCAGTTTTCTGAGAGAGAAACACCTACCCTTGTGTTGAGGTCAAGATCTTCCACTCCAATCATATGGATCTTGATCTCTAGCCTCCCCAAGTAGCTTTCCACCAATCCCATCTCTTCCACCATGCCAAATCTGTGAGAGAGTGATTGGGTGCTGAGGAGTCTATCATCTTGAAGCACAAGAGCAAGGAGTACATCGTCATTACCGAGCCTATTACCTTTTGGAGGGTGGTGCCTCCTAGATTGGTTAGGTGTCGCTTGGGAGCCTCCTACTTCATGCTGTGGAGTGAACCAAGAAGTTTGTAAGGGAAAGGAGATCGCCTACTTCATGAAGATCTACCCATAGTGAGGCTAGTCCTTCATGGACGGAAGCCATTATGGAATAGTCAAGGTTGCTACTTCGTGGACCCTTTTGGGTGGAGCCCTCCGTGGACTCTCGCGACCGTTACCCTTCGTGGGTTGAAGACTCCATAAACGTGGATGTACGATAGCGCCACCTATCGGAACCACGGGAAAAATCCATGCGTCTCCAACTGTGTTTGATCTACCTATCTCAACACCTTACTTCATATGCAATTTCTTTACTTTCCTCTGCCATATTTGTTGACATGCATGTGTAGGGCTATTAGACTTGATGGCTTTGCTAAAACTGTTAAAATCTGCCAACCAATTAACTTCGGAAAGGTTAGGTTTTACATTCCTGCTAGTAGTCTATTCACCCCCCCCCCCTATAGACACTCTTCTAGTGACCCCTCAACCGAATTAACCTTTTTACTAGTAGGTGCTCTTTCAGTATGCCATTGTGAATAATTTTCCATGATATTATCTAGCAATTTGGTATCTTCATCCAAAGTAATTTCCATAAAAGTACCACCCGCGACGGAATCTAAAAGATTTCTAGAGACAAAATTCAATCCCGCATAAAAAACGGCATGATCATCCAAAGATTTAAACCATGAGTAGGACAATTTCTTAGTATTAACTTCATTCTTTCCCAAGATTGTGCAACATATTCATGCTCAAGTTGCTTAAAATTCATGATTTGAGTTTGAAGGGAATAAATTTCGTAGGCGGAAAATACTTAGTAATAAAAGCGTCCTTACACTTATCCCAAGAATTGATACTATTGCAAGGCAAAGAGGAAAAACAAAGTTTTGCACGATCCCGCAAAGAGAAAGGAAACAATTTGAAATTCACAATATCATTGTCCACATCTTTTTTTCTTTAGCATATCGCATAATTCCACGAAGGTATTTAGATTGGACGCGACATCCTCATTAGGAGTACCGGAAAATTGATCTTTAATGACAAGATTCAACAAAGCGACATTAATATCACAAGACTCCACACTAGTGGAGGGATGAGAAATAAGAGTGCTAATAAAATCATTATTATTGGTATTGGGAAAATCACACAACTTGGTGTTCTCTTGAGTCATCGTGACTACGCAAACAAGATTGCAAGCAAACAAGAGATCCGACGAGAAAAGGGCAGACAAAAAAGAGAGGGCGAATAAAATGACAAATTTCCGAAGTGGGGGAGAGGAAAACGAGAGGCAAATGCCAACTAATGTAAATTGCAAGGTGATGAGATTTGTTATTAGGAACCTCGTAGATGAGATTGCTTCCTCCCTGGCAACGATGCTAGAAATTCCTTTGAGGTGGCTTGAGACTGCATCGATATTTCCCCCAAAGAGGAAGGGATGATGTAGCACATCGACGATAAGTATTTCCCTTAGTTATGAAACCGAGGTATAAATCCGCAGAGGAAGATCATGCACCCACGTAAACAACACTTACACACAAATAATAAATACTTGCAACCCGACGCGAAAGAGAGGTTGTCACGCTTGTTACCTCTTGAGCTTGCGTTGGTTTTCCCTAGAAGAGGAAAGGGTGATACAACGAAGTAGATAAGTATTTCCCTCAGTTGATGACAACCAAGGTATCAATCCAGTAGGAGGAACAAGCAAGTCACCAATGGATGCACCTACAAAAACAATCAAACTCTTGCACCCAACGCTATAAAGGGGTTGTCAATCCCTTCATGGTTATTTGCAAGGATTAGATCTGATAAAGATAGATGTAAAATATTGCGTAAAGTAAAAAGTAAATAAATTGCGGCAAGGTATTTTTGGTTTATAGATCTGAAAATATATTATGGAAAGTAGACCCGGGGGCCATAGGTTTCACTAGAGGCTTCTCTCTTGAAGGAAAGTATCACGGTGGGTGAACAAATTACTAGCGAGCAATTGATAGAAAAGCGAATAATTATGAAGATATCCAAGGCAATTATTATGCATATAGGCATCACGTCCGTGTCAAGTAGACCGAAACGATTTTGCATCTACTACTATTACTCCACAAATCGACCGACTCATGCCTGCATCTAGAGTATTAAGTTCATGAAGAATCGAGTAACACATTAGGTAAGATGACATGATGTGGAGGGATAAACTCAAGCAATATGATGAAAATCCCATCTTGTTACCCTTGATGGAAACAATACAATACGTGCCTCGCTACCCCTACTTTGTCACTGGCTGAGGACACCGCAAGATTGAACCCAAAACTAAGCACTTCTCCCATTGCAAGAATTACCAATCTAGTTGGCCAAACCAAACCAATAACTCGAAGAGACTTGCAAAGATATGAAATCATGCATATAAGCATTCATGAAAGACTTAAATAATATTCATGGATAATCTGAACATAAACCCCCAATTCATCGGATCTCGACAAACACACCGCAAAAGAGTATTACAACGCATAGATCTCCATGAAGATCATGAAGAACATGGTATTGAAGCACAAAGAGAGAGAAGAAGCCATGTAGTTACTAGCTATGGACTTGTAGGTCTGTGGTGGACTACTCATGCATCATCGTAGGGGCAATGAAGTTGATGTAGATGCCCTCCGTGATCGGAACCCCCTCCGACAGATTACTGTAAAATGCTTCAAGATTGGATCTCTCGAGAACGGAGGCTTCTCGCAGCGGAAAAGTATTTGCGTGGCTCATTTTGGTATTGGAAGAATATTTGGGTATTTATAGGACAAAGATTAGGGCTAGTACTCCTGCGAGGGAGTCACAAGCCTACCAGGTGCGACCAGGGGGGTCGTGCCCGCCTAGCTTGTGACTTCCTGGCAAGGTCCTTGCCTTACACTCCAAGCCTTGTAGATCTATTTTGTTCCATAAAAAATCACCGTGAAGATTTTATTCCGTTTGGACTCCGTTTAATATTCCATATCCGCAATACTCAAAAAGAAGGAAAAAAACTGGCACTAGGCTCTAGATTAGTAGGTTAGTCCCAAAAATAATATAAAATAGCATATTAATGCATATAAACATCCAAAACAAATAATATAATAGCATGGAACAATCAAAAATTATAGATACGTTGGAGATGTATCAGCATCCCCAAGCTTAATTCCTGCTCTTCCTCGAGTAGGTAAATGATAAAAACCGAATTTTTGATGTGGAATGATAACTAACATATTTATCCATGTAATATTCTTTATTGTGGCATGAATATTCAGATCCGTAAGACTCAAAACAAAAGCTTAATGTTGACATAAAAACAATAACATTTCAAGCATACTAGCAAAGCAATTGTATCTCTTCAAAATATAATGGCAAAAGAAAGTTATCCCCACAATATCATATAGTGTGGCTATGCTCCATCTTCCCCACACAAAGTATTTACATCATGCACAACCCGGATGTCATGAATCTGGAAATTTGATCAAGTGTTGAAAGAACAAATTTGCAAGGAGATTCATGATAGTTCCTTGAATGAAAAGTATGATTGCCATGTTGTTAGTATGAATTCTCTGAATATCCATGATGCTAATGATATGCAAAACCACAAGTTTGGGGATGCTATGCTTGATAAATATGATATTCTTTGTTCCCCAAGTTTTGATGATGACACATATGCTATAATTGATGATGGAAATAATGCATTATTTGATAGTTATATTATGAAATTCCTTCATGATGCTACTGAAAATTATTATGAGGGAGGAACATATGCTTGTAGTAATTTCAATGATATCAAGTTTCCTCTCTATGTGTTCAAAGTTTGGAAGTTAGGTTTGTTTTGCCTTCCTATGTTAGTTGATTCTTGCTCCCATAAATTGTTTGCTCACAAAAACCCTATGCATAGGAAGTGTGTTAGACTTAAATGTGATTGTCATAATATTCATGATTCTCTCTTGCATGTTTCAATTACTACTTTTTATGTGAGCATCATTGAAATTGTTATGCCTAGTTAGGGGCGTTAAACAATAGCGCTTGTTGGAAGGCAACCCAATTCTATTTTTGTGTTCTTTTTTTGCTTTTGTTTTTTAGTATTTATCACATTATTACTTATGTAATAATTTTTTTGGTGTTTTAATTAGTGTTTTAGCCAAGTAAAACCTTTGGGATGATCTATGGTAGTTGTTGATTCGATCTTGCTAAAAACGGAAACTTTTGCACTAAGTACAGGAATTTTCTATTTTTTCAGAGTGTCGAATGAGTCTGAAACTTTTACACAAGATTTATATATAAATTTCTCAGGTTGTACTAATTTTTCAGAAGTTTTGGAGTTACATAAGTATACAAAGTTTTCAGATTAGTATAGACTGTTCTATTTTTGACACATTCTGTTTTCTTTGAGTTGTTTGCCTATTTCGATGAATATACGGGTTGTATCATGGGGTATGAACCATGGAGAAGTTAGAATACAGTAGGTATAACACCAATATAAATAAATAATGAGTTAACAATAGTACCTAAAGTGGTAATTTATTTTCTTATACTAACGGATCTCACGAGTTTTCTGTTAAGTTTTGTGTTGTGAAGTTTTCAAGTTTTGGGTAAAGATTTGATGGACTATGGAATAAGGAGTGGCAAGATCCTAAGATTGTGGATGACCAAGGCATCCCAGGTCATATTCAAGGATTCCAAAGAGCCTAAGCTTGGGTATGCCCCAGAAGGCATCCCCTCTTTCGTCTTTAATCCATCGGTAAATTTACTTGAGGCTATATTTTTATTCACCACATGATATGTGTTCTGCTTGGAGCGTCTTGTATGATATGAGTCTTTGCTTCTTAGTTTGCCATAATCATCCTTGCTGCACCAATATTTTGAGAGAGACACTCTGAATCGTGAATTTATTAGAATACTCTATGTGCTTCACTTATATCTTTTGAGTTAGGCAGTTTTGCTCTATGTGCTTCACTTAAATTTTTTAGAGCACGGTGGTGTTCGCGTTTTATTGAAATAGTTGAACTCTTGTACCTCACTTATATTATTTTGAGAATATCTAAACAACATGGTAATTGGTATAGATTATGAATTTAGTCCTAATATGATAGGCATCCAAGAGGGATATAATAAAAACTTCCATATTAACTGCATTGAGTATTTTTGAGAAGTTTGATTCCTTGCATAAAGTTTTCAGAGACAAAGATGCTAATGTTAAGAGTCATGTTAGGAAGTAATTGTGTTTTGGTAAAAAATACTTGTGTAAAGGTTTGTGATTCCCGTAGCATGCACGTATGGTGAACCATTATGTAAGGAAGTCGGAGCATAATTTGTTTATAGATTGTCAACCTTTGTGTGAGGGTCGGGAGCGCGTGATGGTTTACTCCTACCAACCCCTTCCCTAGGAGCATGCGTTTAATACTTTGCTTCAATGAATAATAGACTTTTGCAATAAGTATGTGAGTTCTTTATGACTAATGTTGAGTCCATGGATTATACGCACTCTCACCCTTCCACCTTTGCTAGCCTCTCCAATACCATGCAACTTTCGCCTGTACAACAAACACCTTCCCCAAAACAGCCACCATATACCTTCCTCAAAACAGCCACCATATATATTTCCTCAAAACAGCCACCATACCCACCTATTACGGCATTTCCATAGCCATTCCGAGATATATTGCCATGCAACTTCCACTGTTTCCTTTTATGACTTGCACCATCACTTCCATATTGCATATAGAGTCATATTTTCTCATAGTATCAAGTTGTAATTTTATTTTGAGTTGTAAGTAAATAAAAGTGTGATGATTATCATTATTAGAGCATGTCCCATGTGAGGAAAGGATGATGGAAGCTATGATTCCTTCACAACTGGGGATGAGATTCCGGACTTTATGAAAAAATAAAAGAGGCCAGCAAAGCCCAAATAAAAAAATAAAAAATAAAAGAGGCCTTAGATGCCCACCAAAAAAGGGGAAGAGAGAAAAAAATAAAAAAAACAAGAGAAAAGAGAGAATGGACATTTCTACTATCTTTTTCCATACTTGTGCTTCAAACTAGCACCATGATCTTTTTGATAGAGAGTCTCGTATTTTGTCACTTTCACATACTAGTGGAAATTTTTATTCATATAACTTGGTTTGTATATTCCAATGACGGGCTTCCTCAAATTGCCCTAGGTCTTCATGAGCAAGAAAGTTGGATGCACACCCACTTAGTTTATTCTTGAGCTTTCATACACTTATAGCTCTAGTGCATCTGTTGCATGGCAATCCCTACTCACTCGCATTGATATCTATTAATGGTCATCTCCATAGCCCGTTGATACGCCTAGTTGATGTGAGACTATCTTCTCCCTTTCCTTGACAACCTCCACCATATTCTATTCCACCTATAGTGCTATATCCATGGCTCACGCTCATGTATTGCGTGAGAGTTGAAAAAGTTTGAGAAAATAAAGGGTGAAAAGAATTGCTTGACTTTTCATCGGCGTTGTGCATGATATAAATAGTCTGTGTGGGGAAGATGGAGCATAGCTAGACCATATGATATTGTAGGGAGAAGTTTCTTTTGCCATTATATTTTGAAGAGACACAATTGCTTTGCTAGTATGCTTGAAATGTTATTGTTTTTATATCAATATTAAGCTTTGGTTTTGAGTCTTATGGATATGAATATTCATGCCACAATAGAGAATATTACATGGATAAATATGTTAGGTAGCACTCCACATCAAAAATTCTGTTTTTATCATTTACCTACTGGAGGACGAGCAGGAATTAAGCTTGGGGATGCTAATACGTCTCCAAAGTATCTATAATTTTTTATGATGGCATGCTATTATATTACCTATTTTGGCTGTTTTATATGCATTAATATGCTATTTTATATTATTTTTGGGACTAACCTATTAATCTAGAGCCTAGTGCCGGTTTTGGTTTTTTCCTTGTTTTTGAGTTTTGTAGATATGGAATATTAAACAGAATCCAAACGGAATAAAATCTTCGGAATGATTTTTTTCTCGAAGGAAACAAATCCAACAGGCTTGGAGTGCACTCCAGGGCACTTGCCAGGAGGTCACAAGCCTGACAGGCTTGCTGTCTCCTAGCAGGTCTCCTAACCCTATTCTTTGTCCTATAAATACCCAAATATTACCAGAACGAGCCACGCAAATACTTTTCCACCGCCAGAAGCCTCCGTTCCCAAGAGATCCAATCTTGGAGCCTTTTCCGGTAATATGCCGGAGGGGGTTTCGATCACGGAGGGTATCTACATGAACTCCATTGCCCCTCTGATGATGCATGAGTAGTCCACCACAGACCTACGGGTCCATAGCTAGTATCTAGATGGCTTCTTCTCTCTCTTTGATCTTTAATACCATGTTCTTCATGATCTTCATGGGGATCTATCAGATGTAATACTCTTTTGTGGTGTGTTTGTCAAGATCCGATGAATTGTGGGTTTATGCTCAGATTATCCATGAATCTTATTTGAATCTTCTCTGAATTCTTATATGCATGATTTCTTATCCTTGTAAGTCTCTTTGAGTTATTGGTTTAGTTTGGCCAACTAGATTGGTAATTCCTGCAATGGGAGAAGTGCTTGGTTTTGGGTTCAATCTTGCGATGTCCTCACCCGGTGACATAGTAGGGGTAGCGAGGTACATATTGTATTGTTGCCAACAAGGGTAACAAGATGGGGTTTTCATCATATTGCTTGAGTTTATCCCTCTACATCATGTCATCTTTCTTAATGCATTACTCTGTTCTTCATGAACTTAATACTCTAGATGCAGGCAACAGTCGGTCGATGTGTGGGCTAATAGTAGTAGATGCAGAATCGTTTCGGTCTACTTGACATGGACGTGATGCCTATATGCATGACCATTGCCTTGGATAACTACATGATTATTCGCTTTTCTATCAATTGCTTGACAGTAATTTGTTTACCCATCATGATATTTTCCTTCAAGAGAGAAGCCTCTAGTGAAACCTATGGCCCCCGGGTCTACTTTCCATAATATATTTTCAGATCTATAAACAAAAAATTACCAAAAATACTTTGTTGCAATTTACTTATCATTTACTTTCTGTTTTCGTTTACATCTATCTCTATCGGATCTAATCCTTGCAAATAATCATGAAGGGATTGACAACCCCTTTATAGCGTTGGGTGCAAGAGTTTGATTGTTTGCGTAGGTGCATCCATTATGGGCAACCCCTTTATGGCCCCCGGAACTAAGGGAAATACTTATCTACTTTGCTGCATCACCCTTTCCTCTTCAAGGGAAAACCAACGCAAGGTCAAGAGGTAGCAACGCACGCCAGAGGGGTGACGGGTCCCGCCCGAAACGTTACTTTGACCGGCATCGCTGCCGGCCCCATGATGGGCGCCAACTGTCATGGTATTTCTATGGTAGATGCCAGGGGGTGGCTTAAGTCGTGGTTTGGCACTGACGGGTGCCAGCGGTGTCCGGAGACAAGTGAGGGCGCGAGACACGTGACATAGGCTTACCCTGGTTTAGGGCCCTCTAATGGAGGTAAGACCCCTAGTCCCGCCGGAGTGACTATAGGCGATCACTGTACAGAGTTCTCCTCGAGCTGTTCATGAGGGGGTGAGTGGAGTTGTCGCTATCTCGTGTGTGTGTGTGTGTGTGGACAAATTGAGTGTCGACGCCCTCTCAAGGGGCTTGGGGCTTGGCTTTATAGTGCAGTCGGTCTATTACAATAAGAGGGAAATGGCCCGGGCCTCGGCTGCCAGCCTCTCAGGCCAACCGTGGGGACCGCCAATTGTCGGGTCTTGTTGTGCGCAGGGCCTGCTAATCGCGTGCCACCATGGCCAGCACGTGTCGTCGTCATGGAGTAGGTAGGCGCACTCCCGCTATAGGGTCGGCCCGCCCGGTCAAGGCCAACGGTACCCGCGGTCCTATAGCCTCATCTAGCTCGCGTCAGGGGGGGTTGTAGCCACATGTGCCCTGTCAATAGGTCATGTAGCCATGTGCGCCCCTTCGTGGGGGTCTTCACCATACGCTGGTGCAGGCGGATGGGATGGGCGCTGACCCACCGGCTATCGCTATGGCCGGCTGCCCCTCAGCCGGCTAGTGATAGTGAGGCTGGCCCCTGAGGGCGGTTGGCTGCCAAGCGAGGCGGCCTAGGTGGCCATCCGACCCCTGAATGTTTCAAAGTTTGGTTTCCTCCGCTTGGTATACCTAGGGGTCATATGCCCATCATGTAGAGCTTGTCCCGCTCTTAGCGTAGCGAGTATAGGTACTTACCAAGGTGTTGTTGTGCATAATGACCTCGACGTGATACTCATACACACCGTATTCAAGCTACTCTCGGCACACCTGTAACACTGGGTCATCATCGTCGGGGTAGATTCGGCGCCACACATTGCGAAGCAGGTGCGGAAAAGTAGCAGGTGTCGACTCTGGCTGATACATGTATGGAACTGGTGTCATCTACACTCACCACGTCAACGAATTATCCATAAAACAAATGATATGCATGCAATGCACAACCAAATGCAGAAGCATCACCACGAGCATAATCTACTGCTTTCTAACGCGTCGGCTATCTAGCATGTCCTATAGTCAGTGCGGCTCTGATACCAAGCGTTATGGCACCCCGGCTCGGAGCAACCGTTTTACCTTGTGTTGCCAGCCTAGAGATCAAGTATTCTGGCAACACACAACAACTTGGCATAGAAAATAACCGCTTTATTGATCTCTTGCAGATACAAAGGTTCGAATATTACATGATAAGCGAGGCCAAGCGGCACACACAGTGCGGCTGCACTTATGTACATTATTTAGTAGACAACTTGAGGGCCTCGGTGATAAGGAAAGCAACTACGCGGCAACGGAACAACGAAGTAGTGGGACTCCACTCCACAAGGACACCACTCGCACATGGTACTAGATAGCACCAAACCGATCGACATCAACGCCTTGCATGACTTCTCCTGCATCTGGCATGATAAGCCAGGTGAGTACGTTGAATGTACTTGCAAGCTCACAACAAACAGTACAAATATGACAAACGATAACAAGCCATTTCACCGGTTAATGCATGAATATGAACATGGTTCTATCATATGTGTGGTGCACGTGGATATGATCTCGGTCCCTCGGAACAACTTACCATATCGGGCTTACCTCGTAACTACCATTAACACCTTACCCTCGTGATCCTTAATGATCACCTTGTGCCCTCTCGGAATAATTAAGCGTGTTGGTTATTTATTACTGTTGGCCCACACTGTGACCTACTAAGAACTGTGTCCATATCTGAGGACGCGGCTATCGATAGATTTAACACTCTGTAGAGGTTATTACACTGTACCCACACCATGGAACTCATGGCCTCGTGCTTCCATTCGGGTGGACCAACGACATTCCGACAAAACCAATCTATTGCATGACACTCTCCCGGACACTACGACAAACTCCCCTTCGGGCTATGTCATGGGTGAACCCGATGTCAACTCGTGACATCCGCCACCGTCATGGCAAAACAAACTCGTCCCAAACGGGGACATCGATACCATACTATTATGGGTACACAAGGTTATGCCTACCTACTGGGCCAGGGTAGCGCAAGCACATAACCTTCCCTAGTTGGGCACACGCGGTTTCCGTTGGATAACCCATGTGTACTCATTATATACCATCGAGGCAAGTCATGTGGATCCCACTGCCCGGGCAGAGAGCCCCCGTGACACGCCACCGCAAAACGATATTCACCAAGCGGGAGGATGCTTCTAAGCCCTTGAAATGTGTTCCCATGAAGGTTCTCTCATGTGTTTCACTCGACAATCATTGGTGTGTGGGTGCACTATGGAAGGCGGATTTCTCGATTTCTCGTTGTAGACGGGTGATCTCTGTTGGGGAACGTTGCATGGGAAACAAAAAAAAATCCTATGCACATGCAAGATCTATCTGTGGTGATGAGCATCTATGAGGGGGGGAGTGGATCTACATACCTTGTAGATCGCTAAGCGGGAAGCGTTAAGAAACGCGGTTGATGTAGTCGAACATCTTCGCGATCCAAATCACCGAGCGTCCCGCGATCCCATCACGATTCGTCCCGCAATCCAATCACGATCCGTCCCGCGATCTCATCATGATCCGTCCCGCGGTCCAATTACGAATCGTCTCACGATCTTCATCACGGTCCTTCCGATCTAGCGTCGAAAGGACGAAACCTCCGCGTTTAGCAAACGTACAGCTCGATGACGATCTCCGCCTTCTTGATCCAACAAGAGGGAGCGGAGAGGTAGACGAGTTCTCCGGCAGCGCGACGGCGTTGCAGCGATGGTGGTGGAGCTATTCCAACAGGGCTTCGCCTAAGCACCGCTGAAACTGATCTAGAGGATAAACTACGAACTAGAGGAGAGGCAACATGTGGCTTAGGGTTTCTTGATGTGTCCCAAGTGCTAGCCCCGCCCCTTTATTTATATGCTGAGCCCCAGGGTCGAAACTTGGAGAAAAATCCTCCTCAAGGTCGGTTTGCCCACAAGGCAAGAGTCCTCCTCGGACTCTAGGACCAGACACCAAGATCCTCGGCGTCTGGCCCCAGACGCCAGCATCCCTGGCGTCTGGCCCCTGGCCTCCGCAAAACACCTTTTGCACCTTCCTAAAGCCTCATGGGCTTTACCCCTTGACACAAATAAAGTGTCCTTGTACCCCGAACATTACGGGAAACATCCGAAACTATTTCCGGTGAATTCTGGAACCCTTCTGGAGACCAAACACTATTATCCCATATATCAATCTTTACCTCCGGACCATTTCGGAGCTCCTGTGACGTCCGGGATCTCATCCTGGACTCCGAACAACCTTCGGTCACCACCAAACATAACTCTATACTACCAAAATGTCACCGTACCTTAAGTGTGCAGACCCTGTGGGTTCGAGAACTATGTAGACATGACCGAGACACCTCTACGGTCAATAACCAATAGCGGGACCTGGATGCCCATATTGGTTCCTACATATTCTACGAAGATCTTTATCGGTCGAACCTCTATGTCAAGGATTCAGTAAATCCTGTATGTTGTTCCCTTTGTTCTTTGGTATGTTACTTGCCCGGGATTCGATCGTCGTTATCTGTATACCTAGTTCAACCTCGTTACCGGCAAGTCTCTTTACTCGTTCCGTAATACAAGATCCCGTGACTAACACTTAGTCACATTGCTTGCAAGGCTTATTGTGATGTTGT
Organism: Hordeum marinum; assembly: GCA_022496015.1. NCBI lineage: Eukaryota > Viridiplantae > Streptophyta > Magnoliopsida > Poales > Poaceae > Hordeum > Hordeum marinum. Next base: position 383,396,556 of record CM039677.1, on the reverse strand, counting down.
ATTACCGAGTGGGCCCTGAGATACCTCTCCGTCACACGGAGTAACAAATCCCAGTCTTGATCCTTGCCAACCCAATAGACACCCTCGGAGATACCTGTAGAGCACCTTTATAGTCACCCAGTTACGTTGCGACATTTGATACACATAAGGTACTCCTTCGGTATCAGTGAGTTGCATGATCTCAAGGTCATAGGAATAGATACTTGACATGCAGAAACTGTAGCAATAAACTGACACGATCATATGCTACGTTTATAGTTTGGGTCTTGTCCATCACATCATTCTCCTAATGATGTGATCCCGTTATCAAATGACATCTCATGTCCATGGCTAGCAAACCTTAACCATCTTTGATCAACGAGCTAGTCTATTAGAGGCATACTAGGGACATGGTGTTGTCTATGTATCCACACACGTATCTGAGTTTCCGATCAATACAATTCTAGCATGGATAATAAATGATTATCATGAACAAGGAAATATGATAATAACCAATTTATTATTGCCTCTAGGGCATATATCCAATAGTCTCCCACTTGCACTAGAGTCAATAATCTAGTTCACATCACCATGTGATTCGCATTGTTATGAATCTAACACCCAATGAGTTTTGGGGCTCGATCATGCTTTGCATGTGAGAGAGGTCTTTTAGTCAATGGGTCTGCGACATTCAGATCCATGTGTACTTTGCAAATCTCTATGTCATACTGTAGACACTACTACCACACTCCACTTGGAGCTATTCCAAATGGCTGGTCCACTATACGTATCCGGATTGCTACTAAGAGTTATCCGCATTGGTGTCAAAGCTTGCATTGATGTAACCCTTTACGACGAACTCTTTATCACCTCCATAATCAAGAAATATTTCCTTAGCCCTCTAGCTACTAAGGATAATCTTGACCATTGTCCAATGATCCACTCCTGGATCACTCTTGTACCCCTTGATAGACTCATGGCAAGGCACACACAGGTGCGGTACGCAGCATGGCATACTATATAGAGCCTATGGATCAAGCATAGGGGACGATGCCGTGGTCGAGCTTTGAGTCTCACTCAACTCCACACCTTACAAATCAGGCAAGAACTCCTTCTTTGACTGATCCATTTTGAACTCTTTCAAAATCTTTTCAAGGTATGTACTCATTGAAAGTTTTATCAGATGTCTTGATCTATCTCTATAGATCTCGATGCCCAAGAATTAAGTAGCTTTATCCAGGTCTTCCATTGAAAAACTCTTTTCAAACAACCCTTTATGCTTTCCAGAAATTCTACATCATTTTCGATCAACAATATGTCATCCACATATGCTTATCAGAAACTCTATAGTGCTCCCACTCACTTTATTGTAAATACAAGTTTCTAATAAACTTTGTATAGACTAAAAAAATTGATCACCTCATCAAACGTATATTCCAACTCCGAGATGCTTGCTCCAGCCCATAGAAGGATTGCTGGAGCTTGCACACCTTTTAGCATCCTTACGACTGACAAAACCTTCTAGTTGTATCACATACAACCTTTCCTCAAGTAAACCGTTAAGGAAATGATGTTTTGACATCCATTTGCCAGATTTCATAATTGAAAAATGCAACAACTACTAACATAATTCCAACAGACTTTATCATCGCTATGGGTGAGAGAGTCTCATCGTAGTCAACTCCCTGAACTTGGCGGGAACTTCTTTGCGACAAGTCAAGCTCTACAAATAGTGACATTCACCATCAATGTCTGTCTTCATCTTAAAGGCCCATTTGTACTCAACGACCTGCCGTTCAATGGGAAAGTCTACCAAAGTCCATACTTGGTTTTCATACATGGATCCTTTCTCGGATTTCATGGCCTCTAACCATTTTTCGGAATCCAGGCCCATCATCGCTTCTCCATAGCTCGTAGGTTCATTGTCGTCCAACAACATGACCTCCAAGATAGGGTTGTCGTACCACTCAGGAGCAGCACGCATCCTTGTCGACCTACGAGGTTTGATAGTAACTTGATCCGAAGCTTCATGATCATCATCATTAACTTCCTCTTCAACTAACGTAGGATCCACAGAAACATTTTTTTGCGCTGCGCTACTCTCTGGTTGAAACAAAGGTTCAACAACCTCATCAAGTTCTATCTTCCTCCCACTCAATTCTTTGGAGAGTAACTCTTTCTCGAGAAAGGACCCGTTTTAGCAACAAACACTTTGTGCTCGGATCTGAGATAGAAGGTATACCCAACTGTTCTTAGGGTATTCCATGAAGATGCATTTATCCGCTTTGGGTTCGAGCTTATTAGGTGAAAACTTTTTTTCACATAAGCGTCGTAGCCCCAAACATTAAGAAATGACAGCTTAGGTTTCTATCAAACCATAATTCATACGGTGTCATCTCAATGGATTTAGATGGTGCCCTACTTAAAGTGAATGCAGTTGTATCTAATGCATAACCCCAAAACGATATTGGCAAAACGATAAGAGACATCATAGTATGCACCATATCCAATAGAGCACGACTATGACGTTCGAACACACCATCACACTATGGTGTTCCAGGTGGCGTGAGTTCTGAAACAACTTTCACATTGTCTAAAGTTGCATGCCAAACTCGTAACTCAGATATTCACCTCCACGATCATATCGCAGACATTTTTATCTTCTTGTCACGATGATCTTAAACTTCACTCTAAATTTGCTTCAACTTTTCAAACAATTCATACTTGTGTTTCATTAAGTAAACATACACTATTATCTACTCAAATCATCGGTGAAGGTAAGAAAATAACGATATCCACTTCATGCTACAAGACTCATTGGATTGCATACATCAACATGTATCATTTCCAATAAATCACTTGCCCGCTCCATCAAAACGGAAAATGGGGTCCTTAGTCATCTTGCCCAAGAGGCATGGTTCGCATGTTTCAACCGATTCGAAATCGAATGAGTCCAAAGATCCATCAGCATGGAGTTTTCTTCATGCGATTTATACCAATATGACATTTAGCGGCAGTGCCACAAGTAGTACTATCATTATTAACTTTGTATCTTTTGGCATTAATGTTATGAACATGTGTATTACTACGATCAAGATTCAACAAACCATTCTCACTAGGTGCATGACCATTGAAGGTATTATTCATGTAAACAGAATAACCATTATTCTCTAACTTAAATGAACAACCGTGTTGCAATAAACACGATCTAATCATGTTCATGCTTAACGCAAACACCAAATAACATTTATTTAGGTTCATCACTAATCCCGAAGGTAGAGAGAGTGTGCGATGTTGATCACATCAACCTTGGAGACATTTCGAACACACATCATCACCTCACCCTTATCTTGAAATTAAGTGAGGGATCACCTTATAATGCTACCGTCGTCCTAAGCAAAACAAGGTGCATAAAAGGATTAACATCACATGCAAATAATAAGTTGTAACACCCCAAAAATTTAATCATGTTTTACTAATTAAATTTTTTGCCAGGAAATTAAATTTGTATTTTCTGGATCATCTGTTGATTTGAGGATCACTTCGTTCTTCTGAATTGTGGAGTTTTCCCTCAAAATAGAAACTTTTCAAAAATAATAGTTGGACTTGAATAGCTCCTCAAAAACATTTTTTTTATATTTGATCCGTGGAGATATTTCTATAATTATTTTTCCTGAGATTTAATTATTCTAAAATGGTTTCTCATAATTTTTAGAGCTTCTTTTGCACTACAACCATTTGATATCTTCATTTAAAAATTCTACAAAATTTCGTAGATGACAGGTGGTGTTTCTACATCACTTTTATGCAAAAACCTCTCTTAGTCATTTGGAGATTTTGAGCTTTATCTCAAGTTTTCAAATCTGGTCCAGTTTGTAGTTTGCACTACATCCTATTTAAATATTACTTTAAAAATTCGATAAAAATTTGGAGATGTTAGTAGAAGTATATAACTCAATTTTATGCAGAGAAACAACCTTGTGTTTTGGAAAATTTGAGCAAACCATCATCATATTCATTCTGGCCGAGTTTGGTACTTTCTACTGCAACGCTATTTTGTTTTGCTCAAGTGACCTTGGGATTTTTCCTGATATTAGTACTTGCTACCAAACTCTTAAGTCTAGGAGATCAGAACCATTAGTAGATTTTAAGCACATGCAATATTGGCCTATACTTTCTGACCATATTTGGTTTTCTCAAAAACTTGCACTAACAAGTTTCTATTTTCCTCAAACTAACCATGCTATATTCTTTTGGATCTAAGGAGACCTTAACCTGGAAAGTTTAGTGGCCAGAAAGCATTTCTAGGTGCCCTTGGCATTCCGTCGAACACCTACTGTTCATGAACAGAATTGGCATGCTTTTAGACTTGCACTATGGAGTTGCTCGAGAGACCAAACCAGCATGTCATGCGGATTGGCCTTGCCCTAACCCCCCCCCTGCTTAACCCCATGTGCATTTGAGTCTCCTGGAGGGCCTGGTCATTTCACCAAGCACCTGGTAGGCATGCTCTGGGCGCGGACAGAGCACACATATGGCTACCCACGCGACCGAACAGCCACATCGCACCTACCCAGTGCCCCTGGCCTTTTCTTGCCCAAGGGACCACGCCCCGTCCTTATCCGCCCACCCGTGCCACCCTGACACCCCTGGCACCCCATAACATCGCCGCAGCGAGCGCCTTGGCGCTACGCCGGCGTCGGCAGTAGGCCTCCTGCCATGGCACCACCGCCCAAGCCACGGTCGCACGCCAGCTCGCCCTCACGAACAGCTCGAGCTCATCCACAAGCCGTCGGTTAGTGCCGACCAGGCCACGTCGCCCCGAGCCACAGTTCGTCGAGCTTATCCCCGGCCGCCGCAGAACCGACCTCATTGCACTATAAAAGGAGACCCCCGAGCTTAACCAAACCCTCAAGCGACCTCGTGTCATCCCTCTAGAGCCCCTATAGCCAGCAATCGATGGAGGGAGGTCGTCTTCCCCGCCTCCGGTCAGAATTTAGCCACCGCCATCATGGTCGAATCCGGAGCCCCTAATGCCCTCCTCCTAGCTTAGTGCCTTCCAACCGAGTCCCTGAGTTGCGCAGGACCCGTTCTCATTCCCTCCTTCCTCCTAAATCCTCCATAGGAGGAAATCTCCCCAAAGCCCGAAGCCACCGCCCGCCGTGGAGCTCGCCGTCGGCGACTCCCTTCGTCCCCGCTAGCCTTTTGACCCCTGGGAGGACCGCCCTGAACTGGCGGATCCATCCCTAGCATCGGAGCCCCGTGGGGAACCGCCGTTCGCTGGTGGTAATCGCCGGAGCTCCGCCTCTGTTCGGCCAGAGGAGGAAGGAGGCACCGGCGACTGGTCAAACCTGACCAGTGGGTCCAATGGACCCACTGTCAGTGACCCCGAGCCACCCCGCGCTAGTTTAAGTGGAGACGCCCCCCACAGAAGTACGTTTCCCCCTCTCGAAAGCTTATTTCGTCTGAACCGTTTTCTTTTTTTGATTTATATTAAAAACAGAAAATTGACCAGACTTTGACTGGCTCTAACTTTTAAAATAAAAACCCAATGGAATTGATTCATTTTCCCACCTCTCCCAAATTCCATCTAGTTTATTTTCATATTTATTTGAAAAATTTCCAAGTCAACTTTTTGTGTTGTTTTTGAATTGTGTAGTAATTAGAATATTTTCAAATAGGAATTTGGAGTGAAGATAAAGTTTTGGAGTGCACCTCAAATACATACACATTGAAGGCACGCATTTTGAACCCTGGTATAATATTTTTTGTGTGTTGCTTGATGTGACTGTAACATCGAGTTGACCTGAAGTATGCTTTAATTCATGTGATGGTGTGATCATGTTTACAAATGCATGATGAAAATTACTTGCTGTTGGAATTGATATGCTTGTGAAAGTATTCACCCTCGTATACCTTTCATGCCTACCAGAAGGAAACGGGAGAAGTCTCTGTCTCGAGTAGACACGAGCTTGGTGCTGACATCTCGTTGGAGCGAGAATGGTTAGTAAGGCATGAAAGGGTATGATGAGTGGTGATTCTGCCTAATACCGTGAAATATATTTGTTGTGCAGAGAATACACAACCTCCTAAGTCGACCATAGATCGAGTCTTGTGCCAGTAACCCCCACACTTGTTTTGTACTACCATTTGTCCCTGTAGCAGGTAGGGTACGGTTAAGTAAGTTGTCAACCCCTTTCTTAGCACACACCGTACAGAGAGGCCATGGTGGAAGATATTGGCTGCATCCGGTAGGCATGCCACCTGGTCCGGGGGCATGGATGTTTCCGGTTGGAGCCGAGGGGGTAGATCCCCTAGTTTGCGCGCGTTATAAATTTTGTGATCCCATGCTAATCGAGGTTGTGGCCTCCCCACTTAGAGTTTTTCTTAACGAGTGCCGTGGGTGATTCCAGGCACCGGTAAGTTAAGCTGGTGTGTGTATGTCAGGTGTGTTTTCAGTTCAAAGACCGTAAGCGGAATTAGTCCCGGTGGACTAAAGGAATTCGTTACTCATGGGTAAAGAGTACACCCTATGCAGAGTTAATATCTATTCAAATAGTCGTGTCTGCGGTTAAGGACTACAGTCTGGGATGGGTCAAGTGTCGGTCTTAGTGTCGGTCTTCGGAGGAAAACTTCTAAAACGGAATATGGATCATGATGAGTGACAAATGATAACTGTGATTATTATTATTGTGGACTAACCGTTTATATTATTTAAATTATTGGATATCCTTGGGAAGGTTCTACCTCCTGGATATTCATTGTGATTATTCTTATATAAGCCCTTTATGCGGCATCGCACAGACGCCCGACTGTGGCATGCATACTGATTACTTTATCATATAAGCCTTTTCTGTGGTGTCACACAGACGCCTGACTGTGGCATGCATATTGATTACTTTATCATATGAGCCCTTTCTGTGGTGTCGCATAGACGCCCGACTGTGGTATGCATACTGATTATTTTATCATATAAGCCCTTTCTGTGGTGTCGTTCAGATGTCCAATTGTGGTACGTTTTTTATTTATTTCCTTTATAAGACCTTTATGTGGTGTTGGTCAGACGCCCGACTGAGGCATGCCTTATATTATTATCCCTTCGAGGCGTCACTTCAGAGACCCGATCGGTCTATGTTATATTTATTCTCTGATTGCTTATTCATGTTTAATATGAATGACCTGCTTGCGTGCATCATGATATTTTATTTTATGACTGGTTGAGTGACCGTGGATTAAATTAAGTGCATGAATACCACTACTATGTTATACCTGCTTTTTTTCATAATGTTTGCGAGTACATTCAAAGTACTCACTAGCTTGTCCCTGGCTATTGTCTTGGCCAGATTATGCATGTGGAGAGGAGCATTGTGATGACAACCCCGGGACCTAGGCATCGAAGATCGCAGCCACGCGAAGATAGGAGTTAACCAAGTCAGCTGTTCCTGTGGGAAATGGAGTCCCATAGACACTGATGAACTCGAACCGCTTCCGCCACCAACCACTAGAAACCTTTTGTTGTACCCATAGACCATGATGGTCTTGAACTTTAGCTTTTGTAATCTTGCTTGGAATTTCTGTATCAAGATTGTGTCTCATCAGCTAACAGTAATCCTGGGGCTGATGGGCACAAGGGCCATTTACTGGGAAATTAATATCCTGGAAAACCGGTCTTGGCATAAGTGACATGATATGGCCATGAACTTGTCCTTTTGATCTCCATCCTTAAAGCACAAGCATGATCTCCATCGTCAGCGGCATGACACCATGATCTCCATCGTCTTGATCTCCATCAACGTGTCGCCATCGGGGTTGTCGCACCCACCATGCTTCTACTACTATTGCTACCATGTAGCAATAAAGTAAAGCATTACATATCACTTAATGATTGACACGCAGGTCATACAATAATTAAAGACAACCCTATGGCTCCTGCTAGTTGCCGTACTCATCGACATGCAAGTCGTTATATTCTATACAAAACATGATAATCTCATACATCACATATATCTCATCATATAATTGGCCATATCATATCACAACATACCCTGCAAAAACAAGTTAGACGTCCTCTAATTGTTGTTGCATGTTTTACGTGGCTGCTACGGGTATCTAGCAAGAACAATTCTCACCTACGCAAAAAACACAACGGTGATACATAAATTGCTTTTCAACCTTCTCAAGGACCGCCTTTGTCGAATCCGATCCAACTAAAGTAGGAGAAACAGACACCCGTCAGCCATCTTTGTGCAACGAAGTTACACGTCAGTCGATGGAACCGGTCTCTCGTAAGTGTACGAGTAAGGTTGGTCTGGGTCGCTTCATCCCACAATACCGCTGAACCAAAACACGACCAAGGGAGGAAGCAATCTAAGCATCAACGCCCACAAACTCCTTTGTGTTCTACTCGAGATCTCATCTACACATAGACCTAGCTCATGACGCCACTGTTGGGGAACGTTGCACGGGAAACAAAAAATTTCCTACGCACACGCAAGATCTATCCATGGTGATGAGCATCTATGAGAGGAGAGTGGATCTACATACCCTTGTAGATCGCTAAGCGGGAAGCGTTAAGAAACGCGGTTGATGTAGTCGAACGTCTTCGTGATCCAAATCGCCGAGCATCCCGCGATCCCATCACGATACGTCCCGCGATCCAATCACGATCCGTCCCGCGATCTCATCACGATCCGTCCCGCGATCCAATCACGAATCGTCTCGCGATCTTCATCACGTGCCTTCCAATCTAGCGCCAAACGGACGACACCTCCGCGTTCAGAACACGTACAGCTCGATGACGATCTCCGCGTTCTTGATCCAGCAAGAGGGAGCGGAGAGGTAGACGAGTTCTCTGGCAACGTGACGGCGTTGCGGCGATGGTGGTGGAGCTATTCCAGCAAGGATTCACTTAAGCACCGCTGAAACCGATCTAGAGGATAAACTACGAACTAGAGGAGAGGCAACACGTGGCTTAGGGTTTCTTGATGTGTCCCAAGTGCTAGCCCCGCCCCTTTATTTATATGCTAAGCCCTGGGGTCGAAACTTGGAGAAAAATCCTCCTCAAGGTCGGTTTGCCCGCAAGGCAAGAGTCCTCCTCGGACTCCAGGACCAGACACCAAGGTCCTCGGCGTCTGGCCCCAGATGCCAGGGTCCCTCGCGTCTGGCTCCTAGCCTCCGCAAAACACCTTTTGCACCTTCCTAAAGCCTCATGGGCTTTACCCCTTGGCCCAAATAAAGTGTCCTTGTACCCCGAACATTTCGGGAAACATCTAAAACTATTTCCGGTGAATTCCGGAACCCTTTCGGAGACCAAACACTATTATCCAATATATCAATCTTTACCTCCGGACCATTCCGGAGCTCCTCGTGACGTCCGAGATCTCATCCGGGACTCCGAACAACCTTCGGTCACCACCATACATAACTCTATACTACCGAAACGTCACCGTACCTTAAGTGTGCAGACCCTGTGGGTTCGGGAACTATGTAGACATGACCGAGACACCTCTACGGTCAATAACCAATAGCGGGACCTGGATGCCCATATTGGTTCCTACATATTCTACGAAGATCTTTATCGGTCGAACCTCTATGTTAAGGATTCAGTAAATCATGTATGTTGTTCCCTTTGTTCTTCGGTATGTTACTTGCCCGAGATTTGATCGTCGGTATCTGTATACCTAGTTCAACCTCGTTACTGGCAAGTCTCTTTACTCGTTCCGTAATACAAGATCCCGTGACTAACACTTAGTCACATTGCTTGCAAGGCTTATTGTGATGTTGTATTACCAAGTGGACCCTGAGATACCTCTCCGTCACACGGAGTAACAAATCCCAGTCTTGATCCTTGCCAACCCAATAGACACCCTCGGAGATACCTGTAGAGCACCTTTATAGTCACCCAGTTACGTTGCGACGTTTGATACACATAAGGTACTCCTCCGGAATCAGTGAGTTGCATGATCTCAAGGTCATAGGAACAAATACTTGACATGCAGAAACTGTAGCAATAAACTGACACGATCATATGCTACGTTTATAGTTTGGGTCTTGTCCATCACATCATTCTCCTAATGATGTGATCCCGTTATCAAATGACATCTCATGTCCATGGCTAGAAAATCTTAACCATCTTTGATCAACGAGCTAGTCTATTAGAGGCATACCAGGGACATGGTGTTGTCTATGTATCCACACATGTATCTGAGTTTTCGATCAATACAATTCTAGCATGGATAATAAACGATTATCATGAACAAGGAAATATGATAATAACCAATTTATTATTGCCTCTAGGGCATATTTCCAACTATCTCGTCCATTCTCTCTCGGATTGGCAATCACTGTCGAATGAGACCCTGCATGTCCAGTCGACCATTCTGGTCGTGTCTAAAGCATGTTCTCATGCGTCCGACCGGACAATCACTTGCCTATGTAGGTGCACCATGGAAAATGAGATTACCTGATTTCACCTTGTAGATGAATGGTCTCGTCTGTTCTCTCACAGTTTGGCAAGCATTTGCCGAGCGAGTGATCGACGTGTCCGTTCGACCAGACAATCATTGGTTCGTGATGTCGGTAGTTGAAACACACTCACAACACGTGTGGATAGCCTGCGCAACCGTTTTTATCAAAAGCTCTTTGTTTCTAACTGACATATACTGCTCGCTCTAGTCAACTAGCCTCTTTCGTAGGCTCGCCTGAACCGGTTCAAACATACACTTATTCATTGTCCCACCTCGTATCGATCTCCCAAAATATTTGGGGTTAAAACTTGCTGAGAAATATCCAGAATTCCTTTCACTCCCTCCACCAACTCAACCAGACAATTGTCACAAAACAAAATGAAACACGTTGATGGGTTATGAGTTGTCCCGTATGGGACATGGATGCATGCATGCATAAATAAATAAAGACTTAAAATGGATACGTCCAATCATTGACTGGATACGTGGACTGTATGGATTTGAATTAGCCCATTATAATTGGAGGTGCAATAACGCGACATCTACTATTCTTAAATAGTTAAGCCCGACTAACTCTAATTCTCTCAACAGGCTTTTTACCTTATCAAGTGTGCCAAGTCAGCATTCACTAACATTATTTTGTATCCACATGCATACTCTCTGTTCATACACCGTCAAGTACGAAACATTTCTAATTAAAAAGAGTAGCTTTTAATTTTGATCACTTTGTTCGACTATTCCTAAATACCTCATTTCCACTACTAATTATGTCAACATACAACCTTTCAAGTAACACTCTTTTGTAGCCCCATGCAAACCACATGCATACTCTTTGTTCATACACAGTGCAAGTATGAAACATTTCAATGTTAACAAAAATAGTAGCTTTTGATTTGGATCATTTTCTCATAGACAATTCATTTGAAAAATAGTCTTTAAACTTCCGCGCGACGAGCGGGAAACCGTCTAGTTTTACATCTCTCATGTTATATTTTCTTGACAATTCTGCTCATACCATAAAACCTACAGAGTACGTACCGTCCTTTGGTGCCGACAGTGGTCGGTAAATAAGAGTGCATCCACGGTGCATCGTTTCATCGGCGGAGGAGCTGGCCGGATACAAGGAAGACAGGGTCACTACAAGACAGCACGGAGCTTACCCATCCCCCTCGCACACACGAAGGCAAGCAAACACGACGGCACGAGTCCAACAAAGACAACGACTCCAATCCGTCAGCCGCGGAGGGCCCGACCCATTTCCACTCCTTGCGAAACAACACAAACGTTCACGTGGCCAGGTCTGTTTCATCCCACCCCTCCGCCAGAAACCCAAGCGTCCAACCAGTGGGTGGCCCCACACGCCAGCGACACGCGGTCATGGCGTGTCTGTGGACGTTGTCGTGCCGCCCTCCCGCGTCCCGCCTTGCACGACGCGTCACACCGAGACACCCGAACCCCACCAACCTCCACCACCACCACCCGGGCCCTACCCCGTCCGAATCCGGACGTCAGTGGCACGCCAATGACCCGGGCCCGGGCCACGTGTCCAAGTCCACCCACCACGTCCATGTCAGCGCCGCGGGACCGCTACGGGCACCCTGCGCCCGCTCACCGCGAGTCAACAGTGTCCCACCGCGCAGCGACACCCGCCGGGCGGGGCGCGACCGCACGTAGCAGCAGCGCAGGCCTCGCTCGCGCGGCGCCCCGCGCTGCGCAGGGGATCTTCGTGCGCGGGCAAATGCCCGAAATGCCCCCGCCTTCTTTCCTCTCTCTCGCGAGGACATCCGCTCTCCTCTTCCTCATCTCCGTCTGCGCGTGCCGTGCTCCATATAACCATCTCTCTCCTCCAAATCTGCCCCCAAATCGCCATTTCCTTCTCTCTCTCCCCTTCTCCACCATCGCCACCGCCCCGCCGCAGATCGAGACGGTCCCGCCCGCCCCCCCCACCCCCCCGTTTGTGACCCGAATCCCCAAATTCCCGATCAAATCTCCCCGCGGCCGGAGCCGATTCGATCGAATTCGAGCCCCGATCTGCGGCCGCCGGGCAGGAGCTTCGTCTGAATCGGCCGCGCGCGGCTCGAATTCGGGTGATCCGGAGGCGCATGGAGGGAGGCCCCGCGGATCCGAGCTAGGGTTACCGCCGGCGGTGATCTGGTGATGGTGCAGCGCGGCGCCGGGAGGACTCGGCCAGGAGGGATCGGCGGCTGGGAAGATGCGCGGCTATGCATGGGCGGCGCCAAGGCTGCGGCGGTGAGGGGTGCGACGACCCGCGTCCTTTCGTTCGGCACATGTGGCCGGCAACTCGCGTAGAGGCAGCTCCACCACCGGCAAAGGGACCAGCCTCTCCTCCTCCTCCTCCCCGCTCCTCCGTTCCTCCGCTCCGGACGACCTCTTATCCACCCGCACCGACGACTCCCCTGGCAGCACCCCACAAGCAGGAGGCCGCCGATTCACCCCGTCCGCCGTCAGCAGACTCCTTCCTAAAGGTGCCTCATACTTTGGTGGATATATCACTTTGGGATTTGCTAAGCTCCGCCAGATTTAGACCAAATTCAATATGCTGCTGGAGTCATCAGATGGCTATCATATTACTGCTTCGAAAACTTGACACATGGAAAGTAATTAGATTTTCTCGCCTGGTTGAGAGGTTACCCTAGTCTAGTGTTGCTGCGAAGCTCCTGGCTCAGTATACATATACATCATCTGTGCCGAGCTAGTTGTGTGCTTGGTTTGGTAACGTCCAAGTTATCTTCTAAACGGTGCAATGAGGGTTTCTTTGTATGGTTGAACTCAATTCTTTGGCACCTCATTGTGAGAATTTTGGCACTCCAGATGTAAGGTGTGTGCAAACATGTCGCCTTATTGCGAGCATAATAAGACTTCTTTGGAGCACATCGTTCGTCTATTGGATAGGGATGGTATACCATTCGAAGGTGTTTATACATGGTGCAAGCCGTGTCGTGTTATGGACTACATTAAGATAACGTATTTTGCAACTGTTTCAATATCCTTGGTTGCTTGTTTTTGTTTGCTAATCTAATACAAGGAGGCAGTAAGGATTTATCTTCCATTTAAACAAGGAAAATAGGAGAAATGAAGAAAACAAATCTCAGACATGGTTGTGAGCATTATACATTGCCTAAAAATCATCATGGAAATATCAGATTTTGTGCTCTAACAGTTAGGTACGTTGAGTCAGAGTATCTCCTTATAAAGAACATATTTGACATTAACATTTGAAGCATGCCTCATCTGGAATGTTTTTTTTCCGCATTTGGCAGCTTAAGGAAATATATGTTGTCGCACTACTCTTTGCTACCTTTGCGACTCGACACGTTTAGATAATCAACTACTTTTTTAGCCGTTTGGCTGTTGCAAGGAGAGTTACTTTTTTCTATTTCTGGTTCAGTTATGCGTAACTGTGCTTCTTGCTTTGATGTGTTCTCTGAGCGTTCAATATCCCCTTCAGCGTTGTCCTCGTGACATGAAGATGTTTTTGTTTCTTGACTATTAACAAAAGTACAAATTTGCTTTACAGGACGGGCGTGAATTTCGAGTTGGAGATTGTGCACTTTTTCAGGCTGTTGATGTTCCGCCTTTCATTGGGTTGATACGCTGGATTGAGAAAAAAGAAGAAGGTTTTCCCAAGTTACGTGTAAGTTGGCTCTATAGATCTGCTGACGTCAAACTTAACAAGGCAATACAGCTCAACGCTGCACCAAACGAGATCTTCTATTCATTCCACCAGGACGAGACATCTGCTGTCTCTCTACTACATCCTTGCAAAGTTGCCTTTTTACGCAAAGGTGTTGAGCTGCCAGCCGGAATTTCTTCATTTGTGTGTCGGCGTGTATATGATATTGACAACAAGTGTTTATGGTGGCTTACTGACAAAGACTATATTAATGTAAGTGCTATAGTTACCTGCCTCCTTTTCCGTGTTATATACTCTGTGGCTTATCTGTGCTCCTTACAATCAGGAACGGCAGGAAGAAGTAAATCGACTTCTGCACAGAACAAGGTTAGAAATGCATGCTGCAGTACAGTCAGGTGGACGCTCACCGAAGCGGCTAAATAGTCCGTCATCGGCCCAGCAGAAGTCCGGTTTGGATGATGGACAAAATTGTGGTTTATCTAAAGGAAAGAAGAGGGAGAGAGTTGAGCAAGGAATTGATCCAGCTGCGCGAGACCGTGATCGTCCCCTTAAGGTCGAAGAAGGTGAACTGGGGAACTTAAAGGCAGAAAATATGAAGCATGCATTTACAAAGTTCATCGCAAAGTTCACAGAAAAAGGCGGAGGCGGGCTTCCTCATGCTGAAGCAGTTGAGAAGCTAGTCCAGTTCATGCAACTTGATCGAACTGAACGGAAGATAGACCTTGGTGGTCGAGTAGTGCTTGCACATATTATTGCAGCTACAGAAAGTTCCGATTGCCTCGGGAGATTTGTGCAACTAAGGGGCCTTCCTATTTTGAATGAGTGGCTTCAGGAGACTCACAAGGGGAAGTCTGGTGAAGGGGGTAGTCCTAAAGAAACTGATAAGCGTGTTGAAGAATTTCTCATGGCCCTGCTTCGTGCTCTCTCAAGATTGCCTATCAATTTGAATGCCTTGCAGAGTTGCAGTATTGGGAAATCTGTCAATCATCTGCGTAGCCATAAAAATGCTGAGATACAGAAGAGGGCAAAGTGTCTTGTTGAGAACTGGAAAAAGCGTGTTGATGCTGAAATGAAGTCAAATGAGGCGAAAGCTGTAGTATCTGGTCAAGCTGTTTCCTGGTCAGGGAAAGGGGGCGCTGCAGAAGTTTCTAATGGTGGAAACAGACGAAGCTCCTCAAGTGAGGCCAGTCCGAAAAACCCAGTATCCCGGACTGCTAAACCTGGTGCATCTGATGCTGTTACGAAGTCGAATCCGCTCACTTCTGGCTCTTCGAAGTTGCAACACATGCAGCCTGCAAGTGTTGCAACCAACTCGAAGGATCCACCCTGCAAATCGGCTGGTGGTTCTGAGTTGCCAACAGTGAAAGAGGAGAAAAGCAGCAGTTCAAGCCAATCACTGAACAATAGTCATTCATGCTCCAGTGATCATGCAAAAACATTTGGTTCTCCTTGGAAGGAGGATGCGAGAAGTTCTACAGCTGCTTCTGGCAATGCTAGTAAAACTTCTGGGAGTTCTTCACGCGTCCATCGAAGGGCAAACAGTGCCCGTCTTGGTTCTGGGATGCAAAAAGAAGCTACTGCAGGAAGATCTACCTCACTCGATCGTTCGTCGTTCCAGGAAAAATCATCACAATCTGGAGTGGCGTCTGAAAAAGGAGGCGACACACCCTCTGATAACAGTAATGGCCATAGATTGATTGTCCGCTTTCCAAATCCTAGCCGTAGTCCAGCTAGAAGTGTGAGCGGAGGCTCATTTGAGGACCCGTCTGTTACTGGGAGTAGATCTTCATCTCCTGTAGATAAGCATGAACAGAATGGTCGGAGGGTGAAAATGAAGATTGAAAATTCTCGACCTCACTTAGCTTCTGATGCTAATGCTGAGTCTTGGCATAGCAATGAGATAAAGGGGGTTGCAGGGTCTGATGAAGGTGATAAATCAGCATTCCCTACATTGGAGAACAGGAGTACTGAAGAAGCTGTTAAGGAGGCATGTGCATCACGGCCTGCAAGTTCGTCGCAAGTGAATGAGAAAGGAGTCTGTTCAAGTGAAACCAAGGGGAACTCATTCAATCCTATGAATGCTTTAATTGAAATAAAATATTCTGAAGCTGCTGCTCCTCTGCAAACTGGAGATGATACTGCGATGAACCTTCTTGCCAGTGTGGCTGGAGAAATATCTAAATCCGAATTAATTTCTCCATCAGCTTCACCGAGAAATTCATCTGCAAATGAAGTGGGCTGTGAAGGTGACAGCATTGAGAAGTTAAAGGTAGAATGTGACATAGCCCCATCTCAGCGTCAAGGTTCCTCAGATGTTCAGAAAGTCACTTTGGTGAAGCAAGAGAAAGCTGATCCTTGTATGGTTGCCAAGGAGGAGCGCAACCAGAGGGCTCACTTATCATCGCATGACAACAAAATCACAACGTCTACTGGTCTGTCACCTCAAAATGGTACATATTCTAATGCCGTCGAATCTTCAGCAAAGACTGAAAACCAAGAGGACGGTTGCACAAATAAGTGTCTTCCTGTACCTGAGGCTGATTCACAAGGTGATGATGATAAAGACTTTCCTTTACCTGTCTGCTTTTATCAACATTTATATGGAATCTAATATGCATTCATGTGCAGGTCAAGATCGTAATGCATGTTCCGGCCGTGGGCCAGTTGAAGATGGTCACATAAGCAGCCCTGATGTCGCTGGCACTACTTTAGGTGGTCAATGCAATTCAGCTGTTTCTAATCGCACGCCAGAATTGCCCCCTCCCGAGGAGTTGCAATTGTCTGTCCCTGATAAACAGGCCCATGCCTTGTTAAAGCCAACTGATCAAAAGCCGCCTGTGGGTGTACTAGATCAGTTGGAAGCCATTGATACACGTGATAGCAGCGCTGGTAGTAAATTGGATTTTAAGTCTTCAGTGTGTCCACTGGCTGTGGGTCCCAAAAAGGCTGAAATCTTGGGTGTTAACACAGTGCTGAAAGAGGACAAAACGGAGCAGCCTTCTTCCACTTCAGCTGATGTTAACAAGCTAGTTGTATTCCCAGTTGATGTGCCGAATGGGATTAAAGAATCAAAGGATAGTTCCAGTGAATCGAGTAGTCAAGTAAAACCTCGAGCTATCATATCTCAGGATATTGAGCATGATGCAAGGCAGAGTCCAAAGAAACTGAGCGATGATGTTGGCGGAAAAGAGCTTCTTGCCTCATCAGATGAGGGTTCTTCTATTGCTGCCAAGGCCAAATCAAATGGTACTGCTAAGCTTGATTTTGATTTGAATGAACTTGGGGATGAAGGGAATCACTCTGAGCCAGCTACCTCTCCTGTTATATGTTCTTCTGCAATTCATGTACCTGGTCTTTCTCCATTTGTATCACCTTTTTTAAGTGGTCTGCCTGCTCCAATAACAGTAGCAGCTCCAGCTAAAGGACCTTTTGTGCCTCCTGAGAATCTACTACGAGTGAAGCCTGAGGCTGGGTGGAAAGGCTCAGCTGCTACAAGTGCATTTCGTCCTGCAGAACCACGAAAGGTTGTGGGGACATCTCTGACTGCACCTGATATTGCAGGATCTGATGCTGCCGGGAAGCGGTCTCGCCCTGCGTTTGACATTGATCTAAATGTAGCAGATGAAGAGATTCTCGAGGAAGATATCCCACAGAGTTCTGCTCAGACAGTTGGATCTGAATCTTGCAACACTAGAAGTCGTGATGGTCCTGTGCGAAGCGCTGGCATTGAACTTGACTTGAATAGGGCTGATGAAGTTGCCGAGAATAACCAGTTTAACTCTTCCAACAGAGTTGAAGTCACATTGTTGCCAGTAAGATCCTTGCCAGGAGGTTTACCGAGTACCAGTATGAATAGCTCAAAGAACTTCTTTGATCTCAATAATGGACCAAGCCTTGATGAAGCTAGTACAGAACCTGCACAAAGGAGTCTATCATCTAAAGGTGCTAGCAGCATACCTTTCCTGCCTCAAGTTGCTGGTCTTAGAGTGAACGGCACTGAAATCAATAACATGTCACCATGGTTTGCTTCTGCCAACCCATATGCTCCTGTAGCTATTCAATCGTTTTTGCCTGCTAGAGAACAGACTTACCCAATTGAAACAGCATCTGGAACCCAGAGGATGATTGCGTCTGCTGCAGACAGCAGCCAATTCGGAAGTGATTCAGGCAGGGCTCCAGTTATTTCCACACCACCAACCATGGTGTTTCACCCTCCTCCTGCATATCAATACGCAGGATTTCCTTTCACTCCGAGTGTTCACCTTCAGACAACAGGTTTTCCAATTGGATCGACGTCATATGCCACCAATTCTGCACCTGCAGGAGTTCCATTCTTTCCAACCATTACCCCGTCACTTGTTGGGTCAACGGGTGCATTACCTCCCCAACATGTGAGGCAATATGCAATAAACCGTCCTGAAGGTAGCAGTAGTGATGGACTCGACAGTAATTGGAAATGGAAAAGACCAGGAGGGTTTGATCTTAATTCTGGTCCTGGGAGTATAGATTTAGAAGGGAAGGATGAACGAATACTTTCATCGGTTAGACAAAATTTGATGACGCCGCAGCAGGCCTTTGCGGAGGAGCAAACGAGAATGTACCAATTGCCTGGTGTAGGAATAAAGAGGAAGGAACCCGAGGGCAGTTGGGATCCTGACAGATCATCATACAAGCAATTGTCATGGCAGTAAGAACTTTGGCGAGACCTCGCATCGACTTCTTTTGTCTGGTGAGACCCCTATTCAGTCTCTCTTGTGCATCCACTTTTCTTGTTCGGTTAAAATTAACCAGCGGGTGGGTGCTTGATATGTGCAGAGGCAACTGCATGTGGAAGTGAGGCGTTGTATTGCACCTGCGTGAACCTGGTGGGCTGGGATATACAACTCACACATGGATTCATGTCTGTGACGACATGGGATTGTGGGAGGAATGAAACATGGCTGTAATTGCTGTAAATGTTAACCATATTCATACTTTCCTGGAACCAGTTTTCCTCAGCTTGAGCAGTTGCTTTGCTAGAGTTTTGTATCTGCCAGGCTTGCTTCTTCTGTTTTTGCCAGGAGGGTATGGGTTTGGAGATGGAACGGTAATGCTCCTTGGCATCTTCAAACACCCCAAGCCGCTGTAATTAGCCCCGGTGGTTCTTCTTTCTTCTTTTAAGTTTCTTATGATAAACTGTCTTTGACATTGCTGGGCACACCTGCAGCTTTAACATATGATTTAGCCGTGACATGTATCCTGCCCTGCGGGCAAAGTGTTGCATCAGTAGATCAGGAAGTCATAATATTCTGCCCTGTTATCTCCATGTTGGTTTCCATGTTTGCTGAAACCTGTTGCTCCGTTGTGGGTGGAGGTTGTTGCGCCGCGGCGTTTGCAGCAGCTGCATCTTGTTGCTGCTGACGGACGCGCGCCTTTTGTAATTTTGGATCATCCACTTGGTGTCATCTGTTGCATCAGTGAAATCCTGACCACTGCATCTGCGATGGTGACTGTTCGATGATGCCGATCTCAATAAGTAAACCATCTGTATTCTGCTGCTTGTCATGTTTTGACATCTCTACAGCCTGACATGATCTCTCGTGAAGAAACCCGGCGATGAAAGCAAGCGAGGACGAAGCGGAACAGGAGGGGGGGCATACATGTCTCTCGACGCGTGTGCGTGGGTTCACGGGCCGACGCCCACGCACGCAAGAGAGGTGTGATGCGACGCGGCTCCACACCCCCGCGGGAGGACAGGACAGGATGCCCCTTTAACCACGGAAACCACCAGTGCCACCACGGCGAGGCGAGGTGGGGGGAAAAGCAGGCAGCAGCCGAGGGGGGAAAAGGGGGGACGGCGACAGGCACGGGGAGGGAGGGAGGAAGAGACGGTCGCGGTCAGTGGGGTGGCCCGTGACGCGACTGCTGCCCCGTCCCTGTCCGCTGCTTCTCTTTACCTTGGCTGCCATGCCTTCCGTCCGTCCTTCCTTTCTTCCCCCGCGCGGCTCCTCTCTTTCCGCGTCCCCGTCGCACCACGTAGGCGTGCTGTGTCCGGTCCAGTCTCCCGTCGCTTTCCTCAGCTGCCTGTCTTGTTAGACTTGGGCTCCATCCATCCATCACCCCCTCTCCTCGCTCCTTTCCCCATTATTAATACGCGTCCCTCTCGACAGCGCCCGGTGAAAGCTACCCCCGGTTACGAGCAGGCCAGCTGAGTAACGTGAAGTACGTCCACCCCGTTCCTGTCAACGTCGTCCGTCCTCTAGTATTCGACAGACGTTTTTTGGATTTTTATTACTTCGGTAGCAACTCTAGTAGATCCTGTCGTCCTGAACAAATTATTTTAGGTCAATTCCAACGCGCGACCCCATCCGGACGCCCGTTTAGACCGGATTCTGTCCGTTTGGGGCAACAACGGGGCTGCTCATGTTTGAATCAGTCCGTGTCTGGGTTGGTGCTTCAATGTGCGGCCGCATCCCAAATCATCCGGGGCGGACAGGGCATTTAAAAAAATTAGAAATGTCAAAAAAATGTAAATAAAACATAAACATTAATAATTATACATTAATAAAACATTGTTCAACGGCTCACGACCCATAGTTCTTAATTAACATAATAAAAAAACAGAAAAAATACGTCGCCGCGCGCTGCTGCCGTGGCCGTCGCCGTCTTCAGACGCTGTCGTCGTCGTCATCGTCGCCAGTGGGGTCGACGTACGACGGCGCCATCCAGAGATGGGTCGGCGGCCGCTGGAAGGTTGGCGGCGCTGGCGACACTTGCACCACCTCCCCGCACGGCGATGACTCGCGCTCCGGTGACCGCGGCGGCGTGAGGCACCAATGCTCGACCCCCACTGCCTGGGCCATCTCCGTGGCCGTGCACGACCACCTCCAGCGCTGGCCCACCAGGTGCGGGTCAAACACGACCACTGGCTGCTCCTTGTGCACCTCCTCCTTCATCGCCACGGGCTACTCCTCCACGACGTCGGCCATCTCCAGCTCCGGGATGGTCACGTCGCCGGCCGCGGAGAGGACCATCGACGTCTCCAGCCCCACCCACTAGCGCTCATCCTACGTGTTCATGGAATCTTCCATGACATGCTGGATGAGCACGTACCCGAGGGGGGCTGTTGGTGTCCCTGGCAAAGTACGACGCGCGGCGCACGTCGTGCTCGTCGCGGAACCATGTGTCCCATAGGGGCGAATCGACGACGTACCTCGGGTCGTCGTAGAGGTCGTAGGGGAGACGGCGTCGGCGGCGCTCGATCTCGTCGCGGCGGGCACGACTGCTCAACGGCACCGGCGGGATCGACACCTGATCCGTGGACAAGTGCTAGTTGTTCGGCAAGTGCACGTCGCTTCAGGGGAGCGACGTCCTTTCTCCCAATAGCGGCGACAGACATCCGCATGGATGTACTATCGGGAGCGCGCCGGGACGCCCGTAGAGGCAATGGTGAAGGGGCCCGGAGCAGGCCGTGGAGGAGGAGAAGGACGGCGGCCGGAGGACGACCCAACCTCTTGGTCGTGTGCCCCCTTCCCCTTGCGGTCGGTGTTCCACCACCCCATTGTTGGGAGACGTAGTAGTAAATCAAAATTTTCCTATGTGTTCACCAAGATCTATCTATGAAGAAACCAGCAACGAGTGGGAAGAGATTGCATCTTCATACCTTTGAAGATCGCTAAGCGGAAGCGTTACAAGAACGCGGTTGGTGGAGTCATACTCGTAGCGATTCAGATCGCAGTGGACTCCGATCTTAGCGCCAAACAACGGCGCCTCCGCGTTCAACACACGTGCAGCCCGGTAACATCTCCTACGCCTTAATCCAGCAAGGAGGAAGGAGAGGTTGAGGGAGAGCTCCGGCAGCATGACATCATGGTAACGGTGGAGCTACGTGGTACTCCGGCAGAGCTTCGCTAAGCACTATGGAGGACGAGGAGAGGGAGGAGTAGGGCTGCGCCGTGGGAGAGAGAACTCGTGTGTCTGGCAGCCCCAAAACCCTCCACTATATATAAGAGGAGGAGGAGGGAGGGATGTGCCCTAGGGTTCCCACCCTAGGGTGGTGCGGCAGCCTCCAGATCCAATCTGGTCGGCGGCCACACAGGAAGAGGGGTGCGGCTGCCCTAGGGTGGGCCTCAGGGCCCATTTGCCCTAGGGTTTGCCCCCCTCCCACCTCAGTTGCGCCTTGGGCCAGGGTGGAGGGAACATCAGCCCACTCTGGGCTGGTCCCTTCCACTCTCGGCCCACGCAGCCCTCTGGGGCTAGTGGCCCCACTTGGTGGACCCCGGGAACCCTTCCGGTGGTCCCGATACTTTACCAGTAATTCCCAAAACACTTCCGGTGGCCAAATCCTCACTTCCTACATATCAATCTTTGTCTCCGGACCATTCTGGAATTCCTCGTGACGTCCGGTATCTCATTCGGGACTCTAAACAACCTTCGGTAACCACGTACACTATTTCCCTATAACCCTAGCGTCATCGAACCTTAAGTGTGTAGACCCTACGGGTTCGGGAGACACGTAGACATGACCAAGACACCTCTCCGATCAATAACCAATGGCGGGATCTGGATACCCATGTTGGTTCCCACATTCTCCACGATGATCTCGTCGGATGAACCACGATGTCGGGGATTCAGTCAATCCCGTATACAATTCCCTTTGTCTATCGGTATGATACTTGCCTGAGATTCGATCGTCGGTATCCCTATACCTTGTTCAATCTCGTTACCGGCAAGTCTCTTTACATGTTCCGCAACACATCATCCCGTGGCTAAATCTTTAGTCACATTGAGCTCATTAGGATGATGTCTTACCGAGTGGGCCCAGAGATACCTCTTTGTCATACGGAGTGACAAATCCCAGTCCCGATTCGTGCCAACCCAACAGACACTTTCGGAGATACCTGTAGTGCACCTTTATAGCCACCCAGTTAAGTTGTGACGTTTGGCACACCCAAAGCATACCTACGGTATCCGGGAGTTGCACAATCTCATGGTCTAAGGAAACGATACTTGACATTGGAAAAGCTTTAACACACGAACTACATGATCTTATGCTATGCTTAGGATTGGGTCTTGTCCATCACATCATTCTCCTAATGATGTGATCCCGTTATCAACGACATCCAATGTCCATGGTCATGAAACCATGACCATCTATTGATAACCGAGCTAGCCAACTAGAGGCGCACTAGGGACATGTTGTGGTCTATGCATTCACACATGTATTACGGTTTCTGGTTAACACAATTATAGCATGAACAATAGACTATTATCATGAACAAGGAAATACAATAATAACCATTTTATTATTGCCTCTAGGGCATATTTCCAACAGTCTCCCACTTGCACTAGAGCCAATAATCTAGTTACATTGTGATGAATCGAACACCCATAGCAATATGGTGTTGATCATGTTTTGCTCGTGAGAGAGGTTTAGTCAATGGATCTGCGACATTCAGATCCGTATGCACTTTACAAATATCTATATCTCCCTCCTGAATGCAATCACAGATGGAGTTGAAGTGACGCTTGATGTGTCTTGTCTTCTTGTGAAACCCGGGCTCCATCGCAAGGGCAATAGCTCCAGTGTTGTCACAGAATAGAGTCATCGGGCCCAACGCACTTGGAATCACTCCTAGGTCGGTGATGAACTCCTTCATCGAGACTCCTTCCTTTGCTGCTTCCGAAGTAGCTATGTACTCCGCTTTACATGTAGATGCTGTCACGACGCTTTGCTTGCTGCTACACCAGCTGACTCCCCCCCCGTTCAAATATACACGTATCCGGTTTGCGACTTGGAGTCGTCCGGATTTGTGTCGAAGCTAGCATCGACGTAACCCTTTACAACGA
Organism: Hordeum marinum; assembly: GCA_022496015.1. NCBI lineage: Eukaryota > Viridiplantae > Streptophyta > Magnoliopsida > Poales > Poaceae > Hordeum > Hordeum marinum. The sequence goes on along the minus strand of CM039677.1, from coordinate 383,372,628 downwards.
GCTCTTCGGCACCTCCATATACGAGAAACATGTCCTTTGTCCTTTTTAGGTACTTCAGGATATTCTTGACCGCTGTCCAGTGTTCCACTCAGGGATCACTTTGGTACCTCCCTACCAAACTTATGGCAAGGTTCACATCAGGTCTGGTACACAGCATGGCATACATAATAGAGCCTATGGCTGAAGCATAGGGGATGACACTCATCTCTTCTCTATCCTTTGCCGTGGTCGGGCATTGAGTCCTACTCAATCTCACACCCTGTAACACAAGCAAGAATCCCTTCTTGGACTGATCCATATTGAACTTCTTCAATATCTTGTCAAGGTATGTGCTTTGTGAAAGACCTATGAGGCGTCTCGATCTATCTCTATAGATCTTGATGCCTAATATGTAAGCAGCTTCTCCAAGGCCCTTCATTGAAAAATATTTATTCAAGTAGGCCTTTACACTTTCCAAAAGTTCTATATCATTTCCCATTATCAGTATGTCATCCACATATAATACGAGAAATGCTACAGAGCTTCTACTCACTTTCTTGTAAATACAGGGTTCTCCATAAACCTGTACAAACCCAAACGCTTTAATCACCTCATTAAAGCGAATGTTCCAACTCCGAGATGCTTGCACCAGCCCATAGATGGAGCACTGGAGCTTGCATACCTTGTTAGCATCTTTAGGATCGACAAAACCTTCCGGCTGCATCATATACAGTTCTTCCTTAAGGAAGCCATTAAGGAATGCCGTTTTGACGTCCATTTGCCAGATCTCATAATCATAAAATGCGGCAATTGCTAACATGATTCGGACAGACTTCAACATCGCTACGGGTGAGAAAGTCTCATCGTAGTCAACTCCTTGAACTTGTCGATAACCCTTAGCAACAAGCCGAGCTTTATAGACGGTCACATTACCATCAGCATCTGTCTTCTTCTTAAAGATCTATTTATTTTCAATGGCTCGCTTATCATCAGGCAAGTCCACCAAAGTCTACACTTTGTTCTCATACATGGATCCTATCTCGGATTTCATGGCTTCAAGCCATTTGTTGGATCCGGGCCCGCCATCGCTTCTTCATAGTTCGAAGGTTCATCATTGTCCAACAACATGATCTCCAGGACAGGGTTGCCGTACCACTCTGGTGCGGAACGTGTCCTAGTGGACCTTTGACGTTCAATAGTAACTTGATCTAAAGTTTCATGATCATCATCATTAACTTCCTCTCCAGTCGGTGCAGGCTCCACAGAAACAACTTCCTGTGCTGCGCTACTCTCCGGTTCGAGTGGAGGTACAATTACCTCATCAAGTTCTATTTTCCTCCCACTTACTTCTTTCGAGAGAAACTCTTTCTCGAGAAAGGATCCATTCTTGGCAACAAAGACTTTGCCTTCGGATCTGAGGTAGAAGGTATACCCAATAGTCTCTTTGGGATATCCTATGAAGACACATTTTTCCGCTTTGGGTTCGAGCTTCTCAGGTTGAAGTTTCTTCACATAAGCATCGCATCCCTAAACTTTTAGAAACGACAGCTTAGGTTTCTTTCCAAACCATAATTCATACGGTGTCGTCTCAACGGACTTTGACAGTGCCCTATTTAAAGTGAATGCGAGAGTCTCTAATGCATATCCCCAAAATGATAGCGGTAAGTCGGTAAGAGACATCATAGATTGCACCATATCCAATAGACTGTGATTACGACGTTCAGACACACCATTTCGTTGAGGTAATTCCCGAAACACTTCTGGTGGCCAAATCCTCACTTCCTATATATCAATCTTTGTCTTCGGACCATTCCGGAACTCCTCGTGGTGTTCGGGATCTCATCCGAGACTCTAAACAACCTTCGGTAACCATGTACACTATTTCTCTATAACCCTAGCGTCATCGAACCTTAAGTGTGTAGACCCTACGGGTTCGGGAGACACGTAGACATGACCGAGACACCTCTCCGGTCAATAACCAATAGCGGGATCTGGATACCCATGTTGGTTCCCACATGCTCCACGATGATCTCATCGGATGAACCACGATGTCGGGGATACAAATCAATCCCGTATACAATTCCCTTTGTCTACTGGTATGATACTTGCCCGAGATTCGATCTTCGGTATCCCTATACCTTGTTCAATCTCATTACCGGCAAGTCTCTTTACTCGTTGCGCAACACCTCATCCCGTGGCTAACTCTTTAGTCATATTGAGCTCATTATGATGATGTCTTACCGAGTGGACCGAGAGATACCTCTCTGTCATACGGAGTGACAAATCCCAGTCTCGATTCGTGCCAACCCAACAGACACTTTCGGAGATACCCGTAGTGCACTTTATAGCCACCCAGTTACGTGTGACGTTTGGCACACCCAAAGCATTCCTACGGTATCCGGGAGTTGCACAATCTCATGGTCTAAGGAAATGATACTTGACATTGGAAATTGTAGACGAACTACACGATCTTGTGCTATGCTTAGGATTGGGTCTTGTCCATCACATCATTCTCCTAATGATGTGATCCCGTTATCAACGACATTCAATGTCCATGGTCATGAAACCGTGACCATCTATTGATCAACGCGCTAGCCAACTAGAGGCTCACTAGGGACATGTTGTGGTCTATGCATTCACACATGTATTACAGTTTCCGGTTAACACAATTATAGCATGAACAATAGACAATTATCATGAATAAGGTACAATAATAACCATTTTATTGTTGCCTCTGGGGCATATTTCCAACACCCCAGTGCTGCCGGCGGCTGGAGAGCTTGAGGAAGGGGGAAGAAGGCTAGGGTTTGGTGTCGGTCCTGAGGAGGCAGAAGGAGTGGAGTGGGGCGCGTGGACTGACGGTCCACGACTTCCCCATTAAGAATGACGGCGCCCGCCCGCCTGAGTGGATGACAGGCGAGGCCTATCGGTCGTGCGCAATAAATACGGGGGGTGGGAGGCAGGTGGCCGCCCGCCACGCGTCCCCGAGGCGGACGAGAGGAGGCCTAGAGCGCGTCCGCTCGATGTCCGTCTGGACTCAAACCGGGCGCATGTTTGCGTCGGAAATGGGTCGGCATGGACACAAAACGGACAAGATGCGTCCAGAGCAACGCATGTTGGGCCATGGGCTTTGTCCGTTTTATTTCAAACGGACAGGGCCGAACCAGATGGGGTCGCGCATTGGAGTTGGCCTTACTGTAAAGTGCTTTTGCGTTACGATGTGTATGTCGACAGAACGGATCCCATATAAATTGTTTCAAGCCAACCATGGAGCCTACTACTCAGTAGTTGAATTTACAACAAGATACTTGCAAAATAGCATAAAGCTCCTTATACAAGCAAAATAAAGATTGCAATTGGGTCCTTGTCCCGGTCTTGCTCCTGCTCATACCTGATCCGCCTGGATCCTCCATGGACAGGGAGCTCATGTCACCTAGAAAAATCTCGCCTGGACCCGCCCCCTCCGACCGTCACTTCGCCACTCGTTGCCGTCCCTTGCATAGTCGTCGACATCGCCCTTACTCTCCTCTGGTCGAGTCGTTCTTCCCGCGCCTCTGCTTCGTCCTGCCGGTGACCAGTGGCGGTGCTACATGTTGTATGTGATGTCAAGCGATATCATATAAGTTAGGTTAGCTACACTAACAAGCTTATTATACAGTTGTCTGTCTATATATAGTAATATACACAGATATATATAACTTTGACATCATTAGTTCTTACTCCTAGCTACATGTGGGCATGGGCAGCCCGGCCCGACGACCCGGCCCGAGCGCGGCCCAAAAAACCCGGGCCGGGCTCGGGCTTCAAAATCGGGCCCGGGAAGTAGTTCGGGCCGGGCTCGGGCTTGCCAAAAAATAGCGATTTATACGGAGGCCCGTCCTGGCCCGGCCCGGTATTCACCTTTTAACCCCATTCGGGAAGCGGCAATCTGAAGCAGCTTGGGCAAAAGCTGCCCGCGTGGAGAGAGGCGACCGAAGAAGGTTCGAGCGAGGTGGAGCTTCCGACAGTAGATGGCGGCATGAGCAAAAGGTGCGGCGGCGTGGTGCAAGGCTCGTCGACGATGGCCGAATCAAGGCGGGCGGCGACGCAAGAATAAAGACAAGAGTGTTTGCTCTTGAAAATCCCCTCCTAGCAACCATTTTTTGCGATAGAGAAAACCGTAAACATCGGGTAAATATTGAGAATATGAGGAACGAGTTTTTTAAGGGGAGCTGTGTTTTTTTATACCGACACTTTGCGGGATTTGAAATGAGCATTTTTATCATCCCTAAAACGGCGATAATTTTACAGTTTGTGAATTTTTACATGATCAGCTAGAGATGCACTCATGCTTTCTTACGTCTCGGCATTCTTTATATTTTTTTTGCGAGAGTTTCAGTGTTCTTCATTTTTTTAGTATTGTTGGCGAGAAATAAATAGATAAATTTCATGTTCCAACGCCAAAACAATTGTAAGAAACGAGTTGGAAGCACGTGGAGGTGCACGGTGAGTTGCACCTTTCGTACTGCACGAACTGGGCGAGTAAATGCCTAGGGATTCACGATGTACTTTATCTACTCATGAATTCAAGCCGGGGCCTTCTCATGAATGGAACAGGGCAGCCCGTCATGTTTTTTTTCTCAATTGTCAAGTTGGTTGTTTGGTGGTTCACCACCAGATAATAAACCTAGCAAACTACTTTCTCTATACCTAAATATTTATTGTTGGAAAAAACCATTTCAAGTCCCTCCAATAACAAGTATTGTGGCATAGAGGTAGTAGTAATAGTACGTCTCTGTTTCATTTTAGTCTGCAAGAACACATGAACATGTCATTTCTTTGCGAGATTTTGTACACAGCAAGAACACATGAACATGTTTATCCCTCTCGCGTTGCCTCTCCCACAGGCGACTCGGGAGGGCTCAGCCGTCGCCGCTGCCTAACCCTCCAGCGCACTTCTCCCCTCCGCCGTTGCCGATGGTCGGCGTTGGGCAAAGTCCGTACGTGTGTGACGACGGCGGCGGAGGGTCTCTCCTCCCTCTTTCGGATCCGCGGGGTGCGGCCCTCCTGACGGTGTAACGGATCCCGGAGGCGGCGGGCTCGCGGCGGGGCTCGGACGCCCAGATCCATGGGTGTGGGATACCCGGCAGCGTGCGGGCTCCCGGCATGGCGGGCTTGGGCGATGGCGTCGGCCACGCGGTGCCGGATCTCGTCGCTCGTGGCAGATCTCGACACTCCGACCATCGTGGAGGAACCTGGACCTGGGGCAGCGGCCCCGTTAGGCATGGCGACGGCATCCTCGGCTGGCGACGCTCGCGGGGGGTGGATGGACGTCGTCTTGACCGCGTGGGCGGTGAGTTGTCGGTGGATCTCCTCCACGTTACAGGCTCTCTCCCGCTGCACTTGGTTGCTTACGATCGCGGTCGTCGGCCTCGGTGCGTTCGTAGGGGCTGGTAGAGGTGACATCGGACCGGAGGAAACTCTGGATGACTAGTTCATCCCGACGGTGACGACAACCAGGGTCGTCGTTCTCCTCCTTGCAGGCGCCGTCGAGGTCCCTGCCCTCCACCCCAACCCCATGCCCGGGTGAGGACCCAAAATCTCCTTAGATTGGGCGGCGGCGGCACTCGTGTGTCGTACCCTTCTTGGAGGCGCCGCCTGGGGTGTTTGGGTGCTCGGTTAGAGGAACTGCAGGCAGAGGGGATGGGACCAGTGGCAACAGGTGGTGTTCGCGAAGGAGGAGCGGCGTGGCTTCTGGCACGTCGACAACAGCGGGTCTCAGTGGCATGGAGCAGCCGGGTCTCGCCTGAGGGCGTGTGACGATGGACGAGCGCAGGATGGTGGCGTCGTCTAGCGTCATGGTGGCGTCAACGATAGCTAGACCGGGCAGGATCGTTGCGTCAGTACAACTTTGAAGATGGATAGGTGGAAGACGACGGAGGCAGCCTCGGTGAGTGCGCCGGACCGATGTGTGACCCAGTTCAGATATGTGGTCGGGATGGTGCATCCGGCACTAGATGTTAGGATTTGTTGTGATGTCTGTTTGATATTAGGCTCGGACATTCGGTACCACTATATCAAAAAGATAGGAGTACGACAGGTGTTGTCTAGAAGGTGACTTTAGGCTTACTGATGTACTTTCTTATAAGGTTTTTTGTGAAAAATCAATAAAGTGGCCGCATGCATCATCGAGATGCAGAGGCCGGGGATGCATCCTCTTTTTTTTTTAAAATAGTCCGCAAATAAAATTTGGTCAAACTTAAACTTCATATACTTTGACAAATTTTATATGACCAAATATCAATATTCACAATATGAAATCTACATTACTAGATGTTGATATTTTTGATATAAATTTGATAAACATTGTATCGTTTGACTTTGATCAAATTTTACATATGCAAATTCTCCACAGAAAAACAATTACATATGCAGATTAAAAAAACGGAGCGAGCACAACACGCGCGAGGCAGATAAACTAGTATGAAACCATGTCATATATGCGACGCACGGCCGGAATTATGCTCCGTGCGTGTCGTCTTCCTCCCTCGGCCGTAAGCATAAGCACAAAGCCGTGTCTCGTGGCGGTGGCCGGAGCCGGGCCCCCACCTCAGACCTTCGCCCCCAAGTTTAGAAAGTCGGGCCTTGTTTTCCCGGGCAAATGGTTGGTGGGTGGGGAAAAAATCGACCGCCTCACCAGCGCGCGCACATCGATGTGAAATCGCTGTCGCTGGCAAATTATTAACCCGCGAAAGGTAAGCCATATAATCAAATTAGCACCCATCCCATCAGTCACATCCACGGCGTACCGGAAAGAAGCCGCTCGCCTCCGACCCGCACGGCACAAAATTGGTTTCCTTCCTTGCTACGCGGCGCAGAAGATCGCGGGGACAAGTGGGCCTGGGCTGGGCGGCACCCACCCACCGGGGACGGACACGAGGGGCGCAAACGCACGCCCACGGGTACGGGCACAGGCACAGGCACAGCGAGCGTGCGTATGTGCCTGTGTCCCCATGCAACAGATAGATCGAGCCGCGAGATCTGTCCGGTACGACGGACGGATGGCCCGCCACATGGCCGGGGGGCAGCGAGATCGGGGGTCGATCGATCCATCTACCCTAGTGCGGGAGGAATAATGCTGGTCCTCGATCCGACGGACGCGTGAGTTTCGTAAAGGAGGGGAGCGGAAAGGAGGGCTGCCGGAGTGAGACACGCTGAAAAGCAGAGGCCGCCGACTCGCCACCGTTCCTAGGATCGGGGATCCCCTTGGCCCGCGACGGTCATTCATCTTGCTTTACTGGCCTAAGAGTAAGAGCAATTCCAACGTAGCGACCCATTTCATTCGCCGTCTCGTTTAGGTCGGTGCGGACATAAAAGACGGCTAAACGCGTCGACTCAAAAGGACGCACGTTCGCTTTTCGTTCGTGGGCGATCCATTCCCGGCCCATTTTCGAGTCGGATTTGCGTCGGCGTGGACACGAGACGGACGCACGCTCTCGTCCTCTCCCCTCCCCGGGCCCGTTGGTCGGTGGCACATTGGCCTCCCTTCTCCCCCCAGCCAACAGTAGCCCTCGCCTGCCTCCTTCGTCGTCGCCGCCGCCGCCTCCATATCCGCCCATTTTTGCCGGCGACTCTGCCAGCTACCGCCGCCTCCACATCCGCCGAGCAACGCCGCCCACTCCTCCCGTTACCCACCACCTCCGTTTTGCCGCCGGGGAGCAAACTGCTTCCCACCGCTGCTCCGCTCACCGCACAGCCGCCCGCGACCAAGAAGCCGCCTCGCCGCCCCGGCCAGACCCGACCGGCACGCTCGTCGGACGACGGCCCACTCGTCGAACGCCGATAGGGCATGATCGGCCGCGGGCCTTTTTAAAAAAAAGTTGAGTGCGGACATGAAATGGGTCAGCGCGTTGGGCGCACTGCCGACCCAAATGCAAAACTGGGCGAGCGTTGGGCGGGCGGCCGACCCAAACGGACAAAAAGCGGACGAAATCGCCGTTCGTTTGGGTCGCCCCATTGGAGTTGCCCTAAGGAACAATGTTTGGTCTGTTCTCTCATTGCAAAGGGAATAGTCACCCTCGAGTTCTGTAGGACCACAAGCTCAGGCTAAGAAGGTCGAAGATCAATCCACACGACCGCTATTTGTTTTATTGGCCACTGCTAGGTGCCGGCGTGCCGGCTAGCCCCCTGTTCGTTCGATCTGCCATGTACAGAGCTTGCAGAAACCGTTTGATCGCGCTCGTATCGACAGGTTGCTTGGACTCGGTCATCCTCTTCCTTGTGCCTGCGAATCCGTCGCACATTCTTATTGGAAATATATCCTAGAGATAATAATAAATTGATTATTATCATATATTTTTGTTTATGATAACATTTATTATTCATGTTAAAATTATATTGATCAGAAACTTAAATACATGTGTGGATATAAACAACATTGTGTCTCCAGTGAGCCTCTACTAAATTAGCTCGTTGAACAAAGATGGTTCAGGTTTCCTAACCATAGACATGAGTTGTCATTTCATAACGAGATCACATCATTAGAAAAATGATGTGATGGACAAGATCCAACCGTAAGCATATCATTTGACCGTTTTACTTAGTTTATTGCTACTGTTTTCTTCATGTCAAGTATCTGTTTTGAAGACCATGAGATCGTGCAACTTCCTGACACCGGAGGAATACCTTGTGTACTATCAAACGTCACTTCGTAATTGGGTGATCATAAAGGTACTTTACATGTATCTCCAAGGTTGTTTGTCGGGTTGGCGTGAATCGGGACCGAGATTTGTCACTCTGTATGACAGAGAGGTATCTTTGGGCCCTCTTGGTAATACAAAATCACAAGAAGCTTGCAAGCAATGTGACTGAGGAGTTAGTCACGTGATCTTGTATTACAGACGAGTAAAGAGAATTGCCGATAACGAGATTGAATTAGGCATGAAGATACCGACGATCGAATCTTGGTCAAGTAATATACCACTGGACAAAGGGAACTGCATACATGATTGACTGAGTACTTGACATCATGGTTCGACCGATAAAATCTTCGTGGAATATGTAGGAACCAATATGAGCATTCAGGTCCCGTTATTGGTTATTGACCAGAGAGGTGTCTCGATCATGTCTACATGATTCTTGAATCCGTAGGTCCGCATGCTTAATCTTTGGTGACGCTAGAATAGTATTGGGATATGTACATTGGTGACCGAATATTGTTTGGAGTCCGTGTTGGAATCAGGGCTCCACAGACCCAGAAAGGTTCGAACTCTGGGGTGCACTCGCTCTCCTGCCCTACTCTGCCTCACAACCTCACGAAGACTCTCTAGCGGCTCGAGCTAACGAAGACGAACGAAGAACACCCAATTTACCCAGGTTTGGGCCACCTCACGGCGTAAAATCCTACTCCTGCTTGTCTGGATTGCTTGGGGGAGTGAATGAGTACACGGTGTGGTCTTGCCAACCAAAGAGTCGACCCCTTCTACGGTGGCCGATCCCCTCTCTTATATTGACCCTGGTCCTCTTCCCCGAAAATACAAGGCAGGAAGGGTTGCCACAACGGCCAGTTTGAAGGGGGACAAGGCAGTGGCCTATCCTGACAAAAGGCAGTATTCGCCTGCCAAAGCTCCTCGCCGTGACGTGATAATGGGATCGGGGGTGACCTCCGTCCTGTCGAGCCCTCGGTCTTGGTCCTCTTGCACTAGAAGGGCAATCTTTGGGGGTTGCTTTGGGAACCCGCGAGCTGGCGCTGCTTCTCTATCACCAAAGAGGAAAGCCTCTCTGTCCGCGCGTGTTGGCATTGCTCCTCGCACCACTTGGCACGACGCGCGTTACCCATGTGCGGGCGTAGGGTTGTAAGGCCCTGCCAAGCCAACCCCAGACGGACCCGCCTCTTGAGAGCGTCGTGAACAACCTCGTGGAGAGGCCTCACAAACTCCTTGATGGTGATATTGCCGCACACCTCGTGAGGCGTGGGCCCTCGCGAGGACCTTGCTCGTGAAGCTCGTAGGCGAGCCGCCCAACCCTTAAGGCAACCCCTGCATCCTGGGCCGCAGGCAGATGGGCCTGGGTACCCCCAGTCATAGAGGCCCGACAGTAGGCCCCAGGCCTGTGTTGCGCACGACTCCACCAAATAGGGGGGTGGGGTGAAATGACACGGACCCCAACGGCCCGCGAGCCAGGCCCGACGTGCAGCGCGTGGCGGATCGTGGGATGCCCCTTCTCCCCACGACGCCCCAGCAACCGCCCTGAACTGACATAAAGCCTGCGCGCGGTGCCGGTCCATCATTGCTCTTCCTTTACTTGTGTTGCCTTCCTGCGCCTTCCTTCTCGCGTAAGATTGCCCTCATTCCTCCAAGCGATCGTCGCATCCCATCTTGCCGCGTCGCCATGGCATCTCCCTGCAAGAGAAGCAGGGCAACGATGACAGCGGAGGAGCGGCCAGCACCGAAACCCACCCTGGGCAGGTCCATAGTGCTCAATCGCGAGGGGCTCAACAAGGTCCTCCCGATGGTCGTGGCCGCCACGAGTGAGTGGGGGCCAACCAAGATCTTGCTGGCCTCGCTACCACCCGCTGAGATGGCCGCTACCTTCATCGTCCTTCATTTTCCCATGCTCTTTTCTGGTTTGCTTCCCCCGTTCTCGGATTTCTTCAATGTTGTGCTTTTGCACTAGCAAGTTCACGCGCTTCACCTTGAGCCAAAATCCATCCTCCTTCTTTTGTCTTTCACCTTCCTGTGTGAGGCCTTCCTAGGTGTCCCCCCTCGGTGGCGCTACTCCGACACTTCTTCTCCTCTAGTTGACCGCACATGACCAATGCTCCGGGTGCGTGCCGCCCCAGTTCGTCAATGCAAAGGCAGGCGAATGCATCGACATGAGGATCCACCATAACGCGAAAGGCTTCAGGCGGCAGTGGGTGTATGTGGACACGGGCCAGTACACCCCCTGTTGCTGACCCCATCGTCCCCAGCAGTGCCGAGCTCTGGGTGGGGACAAGAGAAGCTTGACAACCCAAGGCTGTTGCTGATGGTGAAGAGGCTCGTCATCCTGAGGGCAGCGGGGGTGACGGCATCGCTGGTTGTAAGGGAGTTCCTCAGGCAGCGGATCGCCCCCCTTCAACATCAGTTCCGCCCGACGTGGGCCTTCTTTGGGCCATCGGACCCCATGCGGCTCCAACCAGATTGCCTGCCGACCAAAGTGCTAAACGGGGTGCTTCAGGTCCTGATCGGCAAGGTAGTCGATGACCTTCCTCGGGAGGGGCGTCCCTTGTACAAATATAAGAACAAGGAGGACTTTGCTCGGGCAATGCCCCGCTTCGACCAGTGGGGGCTGCTCCCGGGGGGCCACAAGAGGCCTCGCGACAACCCCGTCCTGGTGGCTCCGGATCCAGCGGACATGGTGGGCCTGGACCCCCAGCTGAAGCAGCACGGGGAGGCAGACAACCGCCACATGGGGCCCACGACCAGCTCTCCCCCACGCCCGCGGGCACCAGCGATAAAACCCCGCCTGAAGGTACGACCGCCTCCCTTGGCATGAAAAGCGGTGCCGGTCGTCCTGCATCGACGACCTTCAGGCCACACTCCCTCGAAGAGGGTGCTGCAAGTGCGCCCTTCGCCCCCTGCACAAGGGGGGCGGGGCCCGATGTCGAGGCCGTGCGCCCACCTCATGGGGCCAACCGCGAGGGGCTGGCTCGACCTGAGGGTAGCGCCATCGCGTAGCCGAGGGTGTTGAAGAGGAGGAGGTGGGCCGCTAGAGACGAGTAAGCACTGCCTCTCCGCCTTGTTTTCTCTTGCGTGCCATGTGTGGTTGATCCCTTCTTTCGTGCAGGCTCCTGATGATCAGAAAGGCCAGTGAGCCCCCTGGCCCAGCGCACGCCGTATGATGACCCACAAGTATAAGGGTCAATCGTAGTCCTTTTGGTAAGTAAGAGTGTCGAACCCAACAAGGAGCAGAAGGAAATGACAAGCGGTTTTTAGCAAGGTAATTTCTGCAAGCACTGAAATTGTAGGTAACAGGTAGTTTGATAGCAAGATAATTGGTAACGAGCAAGTAATGGTAACGGTAAATAAAGTGCAGCAAGATAGCCCAATCCTTTTGTGGCAAAGGACATGCCAAAACGGTCTCTTATAATAAATAAGCGTTCTTCAGTGTACACATGAATTTCATCTAGTCACTTTCATCATGTTGGTTTGATTTCCGTTCGCTATTTTGATAATTTGATATGTGGGTGGACGGTGCTTGGGTGTTATTCTTACTTGAACAAACCTCCCACTTATGATTAACCCCATCGCAAGCATCTGCAACTACGAGAAAAGTATTAAGATAAAATCTAACAATAACATTAAACATTTGGATCCAAATCAGCCCCTTACAAAATAGCGCATAAACTAGGGTTTAAGATTCTGTAAATCTAGCAACCCATCATATAATAACTACTCCACAATGCATTCCCTTAGGCCCAAAGATGGTGAAGTGCCATGTAGTCAAGTCCATATTTAGTGCTAAACTTGTGAAAAGCATCGGTATTCATAAAAGATTTAACACAATCAAACTCAAGCTTAATACCCAACTCATTACCTTCATCGAGTTCCCAATCTTCAGAGTTGCATTTAATTCTTCATAAGAGATCCCACTTGAATTCAATAGTCTTCTTCATAAAATAACGAGTACAAGAAGTATCAAGCATTGATCGATCATTATGAGAATGGCGAGCATAATTTTTTGAATAATAATTTCTGTCGAAAGATCATGATTGGGACATGAATATAACATTCAATTAAGCCTTCCCCAAGCTAGAATGGTACTTTCTCCTTCACGAGGCCAAAAATTATATATATAATTCCGATCATGATGAACTAGATGCATAAGAAAAAACTTTTGGTGGAATTCCAATTTCAATCGATTCCAGTTCCATGATCCAATATCATCACATAGTCTATACCATGTCAATGCTTTTACCTTCAAAGATAAAGGTAAAACCTTCTTCTTAACTTCATCTTCGGGTAAATCTGCAAGCTTAAATAATCCACAAATTTCATCCACATGTATTAGATGCATATCAGGATGTTCAGTTCCGTATCCTGCATAAGGATTAGCTAGTAGTTGTTCTATCATACCCGAAGGAATTTCATAACCAATATTTTTAGTAGGTGCAGTAGGTTGAGGGGCAAGTAATTGTGGTTCCGGTCGAGGTGAACATACCCCGAACAAACTCCTCAAAGGATTGTTTTCCATAGTAGCAAGTGACAATAAATTTCAGCACATAGTATAGATTTTTCCTTACCGATTTCCAATTACCAAGAGCTCTTCACTCCATGGCAACAGTGCCAGAAAAGAGTCTTGATGACCCACAAGTATAAGGGGTCAATCGTAGTCCTTTCGATAAGTAAGTGTGTCGAACCCAACTAGGAGAAAAAGGAAATGACAAGCGGTTTTCAGCAAGGTAATTTTTGCAAGCACTTAAATTGTAGGTAACATGTAGTTTGTTAGCAAGATAATTGGTAATGAGCAAGTAACAGTGACGGTAAATAAAGTGCAGAAAGATAGCCCAATCCTTTTGTGGCAAATGACTGGCCAAAACGGTATCTTATAATAAGCAAGCGTTCTTGAGGTACACGGGAATTTGAACTAGTCACTTTCATCATGTTGGTTTGATTTGCGTTCGCTACTTTGATAATTTGATATGTGGGTGGACCGGTGCTTGGGTTCTGTTCTTACTTGAACAAATCTCCCACTTATTATTAACCCCCTCGCAAGTATCCGCAACTACGAGAAAAGTATTAAGATCGAATCTAACCATAACATTAAACATTTGGATCCTAATCAGCCCCTTATGAAATAGCGCATAAACTAGGGTTTACGATTCTGTCACTCTAGCAACCCATCATCTAATAATTACTCCACAATGCATACCCTTAGGCCCAAAGATGGTGAAGTGACATGTAGTCGACATTCACATGATACCACTAAGGGAATCACAACATTCATATCATCAAAATATCGAACACATATCAACTTCACATAAGTACTTGCAACATGACTTCTCTCGTGACCTCAAGAACAAAGGTAACTACTCACAAATGATATTCATGCTCAAGATCAGAGGGGTATTTGAAATCACAACATGCTCCCCTGATGGTTTTCATAATTCATGACAACATACATTGTCTCTTGGACTAACACCTCTATCTAGTGTATTTGAGATAATAGTCCATGGAGAGTTGAGCTGGCAAAAGGATTGAGGGGATTGTGGAATTACCCCACGATTCAAGGAAATAGGTTGGCCAAGCTTCAAGCAAGAGGGCTCTACATTTTACATTTGTGAGAAATCACTTTGAGTCCATAGGAAAGCCAATACTATTAAAAGGGGGTAAAGTTTTGATGATGAACAATATGCTCAAACGTGCACAAGTGATAGTCACCAAAACATCCACAAACACTCCCACCAAAGTATGTCCATAGCCAAACATTCAAAATCGGTGCAACCAACATTCCTATCCCGGTGCCACCGATTCCAAACCCTAGACAGACTCAGCCAAACCCTAGCCACTTCGGTGCAACCGATTCCATACCGATGACACGAGTTTAGGTTGCCAACTTTCTGTTACGCAAATTTACATTTTCGGTCCCACCGAGAATGTTGGGTCGACATCACCCAGATTGGAAATATGACCGTTGGTCACCTTATTGGTGCAACCAAGATTTGTATATCGGTCCCTCCAAGATTCAAAAGTTGCCACCTTTTGGTCACTTCGGTACCACCGAGATTAACACATCGGTGTCACCGAGTTGGTCATTTTGTGTGTAACGGTTGGATTTTTGGGGATGCCTATATATACCCCTCCACCACCACTTACTCGAAAGAGAAGCACTCAGAACTATTCCATACCTATCTTACTCAGTTTTCTGAGAGAGAACCACCTACCCTTGTGTTAAGGTCAAGATCTTCCACTCCAACCATATGGATCTTGATTTCTAGCCTCCCCAAGTTACTTTCCACCAATCCCATCTCTTCTACCAAGCCAAATCTGTGAGAGAGTGATTGTGTGTTAAGGAGTCTATCATCTTGAAGCACAAGAGCAAGGAGTTCATCGTCATTACCGAGCCTATTACCTTTTGGAGGGTGGTGCCTCCTAGATTGGTTAGGTGTCGCTTGGGAGCCTCCTAATTCGTGTTGTGGAGTGAACCAAGAAGTTTGTAAGGGCAAGGAGATTGTCTACTTCATGAAGATCTACCCAGAATGAGGCTAGTCCTTCGTGGACGAAAGCCGCATGGAATAGTCAAGGTTGCTTCTTCATGGAACCCTCCGTGGGTAGAGCCCTTCATGGACTTTCGCGACCGTTACCCTCCGTGGGTTGAAGACTGCATGAACGTGGACGTACGATAGCACCACCTATCGGAACCACGGGAAAAATCCTTGCATCTCCTATTGCGTTTGATCTTCCTATCCCATCTCTTTACTTACATGTACAATGTCTTTACTTTCTGCTGCCATACTTGTAGACATGCATGTGTAGGGCTGTTAGACTTGCTAGACTTGTTAAAATAGTTAAAATCAGCCAACCAATTAACTTGGGAAAAGGTTAAGTTTTAAATTCCTGCTAGTAGTCTATTCACCCCCCTTTAGACACCACTCTCTCAATCCTACAAGTGGTATCAGAGCTTTGGTCTCCATTGCTTCAGTTTAATCACCGTGGAGGAAGATGGATGTGTCTAGAGTAGAGACTTTGAGTTGTAGAGTGCCCATTCTCGATGGAGAGTACTATAGTCAATGGAAGAATGCCATGATTGATCTATTTAATAGATTCCATTTGACAAAATATATTGAAAACCCCTATGTGCTCCCTATTGATGAATTGCATCCCACACACGAAGAGGAAATTAACATGCTTGGTAACCTAAGAACTGTCAATCTTATTGTTAGAGGTTTACCAAGGTTCATGCTTTCTCAATTGAAGAACTTTGCATGTGCCTATACCTTATGGACTGATTTGGAGAAGATATCCAAATCTTTCCTTAGGAAATCTTGATGAAATTCTTCATAAAACCATTGCTTTTCACAAAATGAAGCCTAGTGATCCAAACTTTGATAAATTCCTATTTGAGCTCTGTGATCTTATGCGTGCTAAAGGAGATGTCACCACTATCAACAACATTATCATCGAAGCCATTCGCATTCATAAACTTGAACATTGTCATGATCACTATTCTAACAAATCTCTTGTTCTTTATGACGAGGATTTCCCACTTGATGATGACAATGTGGAACATGGCTACTATGAAGAAGATGAGTTGTTCGACATCGAACACGAGAAGATCATGAAGAATCTGAGCCTCATGGCAAACTTTAAGGATTAGATGTTCGGAGGAAAAGAGTGGATTCTTGACAGCAGATGTATGGATCATATGACTGGTGATAAAGAAATGTTCCAAGAGATCACGCCTAATCAAGGTCCTCGACGACACGTGACCTTTGGAGACAACTCTAAGGGTAAGATACTTGGCCTTGGTAAGGTGGCCATATCCCATGATAGCTCTATTCAAAATGTTATGCTTATTGAATCCCTTGGCTACAATCTTCTTTCCGTATCTAGGCTTGCCGACTTCGGTTTCAATGTTTTATTCACGAAAGTAGATTGCCAACTATTTCGTGAAGATAATCATAAAATGGTCTTTACCGGTTTCCGTAGAGGTGATCTATACATTGTTGATTTCACTAAAAGATCCAAGCCTCGCACTTGTTTAATTACAAAATCTTCTAAAGGTTGGGTTTGGCATAGAAGACTTGGACATGTAGGCATGCGAAATCTTGATAAGCTAATCAAAGGTGATCATATACTTGGTGTTAAAGATGTTATCTTTGACAAAGATAGACTTTGTAGTGCTTGTCAAACTGGAAAGCAAGTAGGTGGAAGTCATCCCGTTAAGAATATCATGACTACTAGGAGACCACTCGAGTTACTTCACATGGATCTTTTTGGTCCCAATGCTTACAAGAGTCTCGGTGGAAATTCCTATGGTCTAGTTATAGTTGATGATTTTTCTAGATTTACGTGGGTATTCTTTCTTGATGATAAGTCGCAGGTTCAAAAGATCTTCAAGAACTTCGCTCGCAAAGCGCAAAATCAGTTTGAAGTGTAGATCAAGAAGTTTTATAGCGATAACGGATCAGAGTTCAAGAACACCCATGTGGATACCTTTCTTGACAAAGAAGGCATCTCACATGAGTTCTCGGCTACGTACACACCTCAACAAAATGGAGTTGTTGAGAGGAAGAAACGGATGCTCATCGAGATGGCAAGAACGATTCTTGTCGAATACAAGACGCCAAGACACTTTTGGGCAGGAGCCGTTGAAACAACATGTCATGCCACAAACCGACTTTACTTGCACAATCTTCTTGGTAAAATGGCATACGAGCTACTCACCGGTAACAAACCCCAAGTTGGATACTTTCGGGTATTTGGCTCAAAGTGCTACATTCTTGATAAGCATCGTCGTACTAAATTTGCTCCTAAATCTCATGAAGGATTCCTACTTGGTTACGGATCGAACTCTCACACTTACCATGTCTACAACAACTTCACTCGAAAAGTTGAAGAGATGGTAGATGCGAAGTTTGATGAATCTAACGGTTCGCAAGTCGAACAATTGCCAAATGATGTAGGTGATAAGGATCCTTCAGAAGCCATTCTAGATCTACCCATCGGCAAGATTCATCCCATGGAGGTGAAGGAAAGTACTTCAGCAACTCAAGTGGAAGCCCCCATTTCACGTCAAGGTGAACCTCAACACGACATGGAGGCATCCACAAGCGGTACACGACGAGATGATGAAGAAGAGGAAGTGCATCATGAAGATCCACCACAACCACCTTCACCACCACCTCAAGGGAACGACACCTTCAACAACAACGAAGATGAACAAGATGATGATGAATAAGAAGAAGCTCCACCATCCAACAATCGGAAGCTGACTCGAGTTCGAGCTCAGGTGACCAAGAACCATCCCCTAAACCAAATCTTTGGTGATATACAAACAGGGAGAATCACTCGCTCTAAAACCCGTCTAGCTAACTTTTGCGAGCATTATTCTTTCATCTCTAGCATTGAGCCTTTAAAGGTAGAACAAGCTCTTGAAGGCGCGGATTGGGTGAACACAATGCATGAAGAGCTACACAACTTTGAGAGGAACAAAGTATGGACACTCGTGGAGAAGCCCGAAGATGAGCACAACATCATCAGAACGAAATGGGTGTTTTGGAACAAACAAGACGAAGATGGTCAAGTCGTGCGCAACAAGGCTCGTCTCGTAGTCCAAGGATATACACAATTCGAAGGTATGGACTACGGTGAGATTTATGCCCCCGTCGCTAGACTTGTAGCTATCCGTATTCTTCTTGCTTATGCTAATCACCATGATATCACGCTTTATCAAATGGACATCAAAAGTGCATTTTTAAATGGTGAAATTGAGGAAGAAGTTTATGTTAAGCAACCACCTGGTTTTGTGAATCCAAAAAAAACCTAATCTTGTTTACAAGCTTCGCAAAGCTCTTTATGGTCTTAAGAAAGCCCCTCGTGCTTGGTATAAATGTTTAATGAAGTTTCTCATCAAAAAAGGTTTTGAAATTGGTAAAATGGATGCAACCTTGTTCACTAAGAGAGTTAATGGAGAATTATTTGTGCGTCAAATCTATGTGGATGATATTATCTTTGGTTCCACTAATCCTCAATTTAGCGAAAGATTTGGAAGGTTGATGTCCGAGAAGTTTGAGATGTCTATGATGTGTGAGCTAAAATTCTTTCTTGGATTGCAAATCAAGCAATCAAGAGAAGGAACTTTCATATCTCAAACTAGGTATACCAAGGACTTGATCAAGAAATTCAACATGCAGGATTGCAAAGGTATGAAAACTCCTATGCCCACTAGTGGACATGTTGACCTTACCAGGGAGGATGAACCGGTTGATCAAAAGGTTTATTGATCTATGCTTGGTTCATTGTTGTATCTATGTGCATCTCATATCGATATTATGCTTAGTGTTTGCATGTGTGCTAGATATCAAGCTACACCTAAAGAGTGCCATCTTTTTGCTGTGAAATGTATTGTGAGGTACTTGATACAAACACCAAACTTTGGCATTTGGTATCCCAAGGGATCTTCTTTTAATCTTGTTGGCTATTCTGATTCGGACTATGCCTATGATAAGGTTGATAGAAAATCCACCTCGGGTACTTGTCAATTTTTAGGTAGGTCTCTTGTGTCTTGGTCCTCCAAGAAAAAAACTCGGTATCTCTATCTACTGCCAAAGCTGAGTATATTGCTGCTGGATCTTGTTGTGCGCAATTACTATGGATGACACAAATGCTTAAGGATTATGGAATTAATGTTAAAAATGTTCCATTACATTGTGATGATGAAAGTGCTATTAAAATTGGACATAATCCTATGCAACATTCTCGAACCAAGCATATTCAAGTTCGACATCATTTCATTCGTGATCATGTTTCCAAAGGAGAAATCAATCTTAAGCATGTTCGTACTAACAAAAAATTAGCCGATATCTTTACCAAGCCACTTGATGAGAAAACATTTTGTCATTTGAGGAATGAGTTGAACATCATTGATGCTTCAAACTTGAGCTAGACTCACTTGGCTGCAAGCAAGGGCATGAGCTTTCTTGTTATCTCCATGTTCCCGTAACTCTTTATCATATGCCATGGAATTCTATGCTCCCTTGTATTGCATCTAACCTTTTGTAGCTACTTGGAAGAACTTCATTCCACAAGATTGCCATAAACTCCAATCATAAGCAATCTTGTCATTACCAAGTATCCACAACCCCTCTTGATGATGGAAGGAAGAAGACAACAAAAACATATCCTTGACATATACTTGATCTTAGTTGCAAAATCTTAAGTAGTATCATATCAATTGGATATATCCATTGTTCTTCCTTGCATGACTAACCTTTGTAGGTGACGATTGTATTAGAACGAGAAGGATTGCTCCAAATTCAAGATGATCTTCATCAACCTCAAGCATCCTCAACAAGTTCACCTACGAGCAACGCCATCAACATCTCTCAAAGGTATGTACTCATATCCTTGAAAAGGCTTTACTCCAAGACATGGGTGTCACGCCCAAGATGCGTGCCTATCCGTTTTGAGGCACGAGGCCCTCGCAAAGGATAGAAGCACATCTTGCCGTTAGCAAGATAAGCATCATCACATCATACATGTACTGAAGGGAAGAGTATATCAAGTTGGCTTACACTCGCCACATGCTAAATTACAATGTCACTCAGTTCATACATCAAAAGGAACACAGGGTCCGGCTACGGACGAAATCAAACGATAAAACAACAATGCGATGATACTCTCAAGCTGCCCAAGATCACGACCAGGTCCTCTACTCGTCGGGGTATGTCACGTACATCCTGCCTCTCTCCTCGTCATACTCCCACTGGAGCTGAGTAAGATCATCCTGCACGAACTCATCTGAACCTGCACCTGGATTGTTGTAGTAAACCGTGAGCCACAGAGGACTCAGCTATCAAGTAACCCGGGTGCCAACACTATTTAAGCTTTAGGATGGAAGGGGGTGATGTTTAGTTTGCAGCGACACTAAGCAATTTTTATGGAGGCTAGCTTACGCAACATGAACTAAATATGAGAGGCCTACGAAGACGATTGAATCTAGAATGATCTCTAAGAGATCCTGAACACTTACTTACGTCAATCATAACCCCATCGTGTTCTCTCTCGGTTCAGGTTCACGAGCAGAGATGATCACGGTTACTCACACAGTTGGTGTATTTTAGTTAGAGTTTACTTCTAGTTTACTAGAACCGGGTGTTAAACAAATATCCAAGTTGCCACATAACCGCGGGCACGGCTTTCCGAAAGATTTAACCCTGCAGGGGTGCTCCAACTAGTCCATCACAAATAACCACACTTTGCGGGAATTCCTCGACCACGGATCTCGTGATCTTCATCGGCAATTCCAAAGGATTTTGAACACCTCGAGTAAACCCGAAGAAAATCAGAGTCCACACGCAAGACATTCGATAAAGGAAAAACAAATCCAGCAAGACCACCCGACGTGTCGACGATCCCGATAAGAGCCGCGTATCTCAGTCTCAGGACACGACGGATAAGCGACGCGTACGGAGGCCTGATAGAAATCTCCCAAGTTGCCCTGGGTTGGCCCCGCACAGTGCTCTAATTTGGACCAACACTCATGAGGAGCACTGGCCCGGGGGTTGATTAAATTATCCACGGGGTTGCAAAGCCCTATGCATGTTCATTAAGTTATTAGCAAATGTAGTACCAATGTTGGGTCTTGCCATACAAGTTTTAATCTCAACCGAATAAACAAGGGGGTCCCCATAACAACCCCAAGCGTGTTAGGAGCGCAAAATATGAAAAACATAACACCGGTAACAAGAATCTAGTGGCGGTACGAGCAGAACAAATCACTTAGCAAAAGGCCAAGCCTTCCACCAATACCGGATATATATGTGCATTAATTAAATAACAGAATTATGGTGATATCCAATCCATGCTATCACATGGAACAACCTGCAACTAAGAACGCTATAAGAAGGGCTAAGCAGCGGTAACTTAGCCAATCAACGGTTTGCTGGGATGTGGAGTTTAGAGGCTGTCATGGCAACATGGGGGATGTTATCATGTGGTAGGTAGCGCAATTGTAATGATAAGAACGAGAAACTAGCAAGCAAATATAGTATTGGGATCCGGGTACGATCATCTTGCCTGTTGGTTTTTCAGCGGAACAAGTAGCGGGATCCTCGTAGTGGTGCTCTCCAGGTTCCTCGAACTCAGATTCGACACTCGCGTATACCCAAGAGAAACAACAAATAAATAACCAAACAAGGTGCAATGCACAACCAAGATGATGCATGATCATTTTAATGAGATGATACATGGCAACCCAATTCTAGTCAAGTTTCACATGCAAAGGTGGTAGATTAGTGAATCTAGACAGAACTTCATGTTAAGTTATTTATACATGCATGAACATGGAAAATATGGATGCATCATGAAAAATCGATGGAAATGCATATAAAGATCACGAGAAACGGAGCTACGGTTCTCGAGATACGCTCACGACAAGGTACGAAGACAAAACTCAAGACCATCAAATACCTGAGCCAATTCTTGGCATTCCAAGGTAGCCACTGGAAAGTTGATGAAAAACCAATCACAATAGACTCAAGAATCACTCAATTCCATGGAATATAGCTCCCACAACACACAAAACAACATAGCACTCAATCTGCCACAAAACAGCAACATAGCAATTTGAAAAGCTCACAACTATTACTACAGGAACCCTACAGCCACAAACAAGACATGAACAGGTCCTTCTAAACACCCACATAAATTAATCCAACTATACAATCAACAAAAGAGCAACACATCACTATGCATGGAGCTGGCAAGTAGACATGATGAAACAGGTTTTTAGGGACTTGGGTGAAAATTCCAGTTTTCTGGAATCTGGCTTAATAAAGTAGCAAGTTGACAGCACTGGTTAAATATGCTAGGAAGCTCCAAATGTCATTAAATATAACAGGATGGAAGATGATAACATATACTTCAAATAACTAACACTGAGCATGAGCAGATTCCAACCACATCACTCACTACAAGCCACTCTACACAGCAACTTAATAACAGCAGAATCTCCAGACTTAGCCGTTTTCAGACTAGCTGGACAGAAACAGAAAGTAGCTAGATAAACCGCATGGTTCCCACTGATGTGGAGACTTAGCACAAATAACAAAAATACAGGGAGGTTCACAACAACTTTGACTAGAAATCTCATGTTGACAACAACTCCAAAGCATGCTTAGATTAATTCATATGAAAAAGACAAAAGGGCATCACAGCATAAGAAGGCACTTTGTCAACTTGCCCCACAGTCAAATCTGACTTCACAGGTGCATAGAGGGGTTGAAAACACCCCAAAAACATTACTCATTATCTATATGCTTGCATGGAACATGAGGGAGAAAGCTAGGTCGAAATTTGACCCTATCTCCCATGAATGACTTATGACACTTAAATTTCTTGATGAAAAGCTAAAGAAACGACATGGGACCTATGCATACAAGTTGGAAATGCACAAATAACACTCTAGGAACATGTTAGCATGGCATGGCAACAAGAAACAAGGGTGAACTAGCTAGAGTGGAAACAAGCTCACATGATCATATAGGATGATTCCTACACATGGAGCTACAAGCACATATGTAAGATGGAAAGAGCATCACATCACATACCATGCTCTCACCACAAGAGCATGTTCACAAGCACACCATATATCACACACACTACAACATGTGTGTATATGCACATGGGTGCATATACACACTCACACTCACATCAAGACATGTATGTAGGTGCACCTAGACACACCTACACACAACAACACACACACTCTAGTGTGCATATGCACATGAGTGCATATACACACACATACAACCACAAGTGTATTACCCACACATACATAAGCAAATACATGCAATAGGTGTATACACACACATACATATATACATACATACACATACACATATAGATAGATATACCTACACTACACACAAGTGTATGTGCAAAACTTACACACACAACACACCACACATACATAAATATGCATACATACCTATATGTGTGTATAAACACACACACATGTCAAAACACACACAAACACCCATATGTGTATATGCACATGGTGCATATACACACCAACACACACAAGTAGGTGCACAGGGCATATATACACCACACATACACAAACATATACTCATATATGCTGGATTTTTGCAAAAGGAACAAAAGAAAAGAAAGAAACACAAAAAAACAAAAGAAAGCAGAAAACAAAAAAAGGGGGAAGAGAGGGATCGAACCCTGCACCTCCCCTGTATTACTCTGCCCTCCTACCACTATGCCACTGCCCCGATCGACAACAGAGGAAGGGGGCACTGCTCTTATACACACGCAGCCACAGCTTATCTGACGAAACTGAATTTGACAGGGGCACGGCGACAGAGGGGATCGACGGCGAAATTCCGGCGATAGAGGCCATCTCCGGCGACCCCAGTGACACCTACACGCGCGCAAAGGACCAGCGGTTCCATTCCCGGACTCGTCTTGCGAAGAGGGGGAAGAACACGAGCAGCAGGTGCTCTCCAATCTACCTGTGGCGACACAGGCAACGGCGGCGACAGACAACGGCGACGAAGGTTCCGGCGACTACAAGGCGTCTCTGGCGACGGGGAGCGACGGAATCGAAAGCTGCATCTACGGGGAATGCCTCCCTCACCTCGGCTTGCGCTGAGGGGGATCTATGAAGAGCGCACGCTCGGGCTTTCCAAGTGGCGGCAACAGAACACTACGGCGACGACGGCGAGAGCTACGGCAAGGAAAGGGGGGCTGCGGGCACGGGCAGCTCACCGAGGGTTGCTCGGGGACGCGGGGACGCGAGCAGCG
The DNA here is from genome assembly GCA_022496015.1 of Hordeum marinum. Classification (NCBI taxonomy): domain Eukaryota; kingdom Viridiplantae; phylum Streptophyta; class Magnoliopsida; order Poales; family Poaceae; genus Hordeum; species Hordeum marinum. The sequence continues at coordinate 383,348,152 of CM039677.1, read as the reverse complement.
ACGACGAAGGGGAAGGAGAGGCGGAGACGACTCGCGCGAAGAGGAAGAAGCTCCGGCGACGATCCGGCAACGAGGAAGAAGAAGGAGAAGGCCTCCCGAGTCCTCCTAGCATCTGGAACGGAACGGCGGCGCGAAGACGAAGACCTTGGACGCCATGGACGACGACGTGCTCGACGGAGACGACGAGGAGCTCGCCGGCGATGAAGCTATGCACTCTGCTCTCTCTCTGAACCTTACCTGACAGGGGAGAAGAATCGAGGGGGGGAGAGTGGAGGAGGAAGAAAGGGGAGCGGCGGCGGCGACTAGGGGAAGAGGAACCCTAGGCGAGGGGGACACGGACGCCAAGGGGGGCTATATACGCAGGAGCTGACGGCGACGGCGACGGAAAGCAGCGCGGGCGGCAGCTCCTCTCTGAAGAAGCTGACGGAGGGAGACGACAGGAGCAGGTCCCCGTTACTGCTCATATGGGCCGGGCCTGGCCCATATCTCTCCCACTCTCAGAAAAACAGGAAAACACACAGGGACTTCTAATTAAATTGAAACCAGCCACCCAAAACAAACCTCTGGAAAAATAGAAAAGGGTTTTGAGACCTAACCAAATTATTTTAGCCAGAAGACATTATGCCCAAATTAAATAAAATAATAGGAAGAGTTTTTGAGCAAGTTATTTTATTTATAAAATGATTAACATCCCTGTTTAAGCTAGGATACAGAATTAAATCATGTGCAAATACTAAAAACTACACCTCCAATATTCATAAGGTTAAAAGGGCCCACTCATGAACATTTTTAAAAGATTTTTAAACAACACTTTAATCTGACCATAAAACACATAGGGTTTTTAAAAGCATATAGGAGGGGTTTTGTAAGATAAGAGATGAGAGGAAGAAGAAGAGAAGAAGGCCTCATCCTCTACTCTCACATCACACACAAACACACCAACACTCATGACATACACACCACAAGCAACACAAGACACAACAAGCAAGATGAATCAGAGATGCATGATGAAATGATGATGATGATGAAGATGCAAGAATGCCCCCAACACATAAAGATCAAGGTGCAACTCCACTCACAAGTCATGACACAAGGTTCATACATCTGGTTACAAGCCATAAAAGGAAGGGACATCACTTGGGATGTCACAGTGGGCTAAAGCAACTCGAGTGATATGCACATATCAAAATGCTTAATAGAAAAATGGTAACCCCATTTCGAGCTTAACGTACAGTATGACCTATGATCAAGCATTCTTGCTTGGCTCCTAAGTCAATATACTGTAATATAGGTGACCTAATCACCACCCATCATTTAGTTAAGAATCTTGCATGGTTTTCTCTCTATTTGCATGATCTCTCATCACCACTCAAATCTTATCTATTTGATGTCCTTTGTAAATCTTTCGCATTTTTCTTTTTGAAACTATTTCGTTTGTCTCTTTGAAACCACAAACTTGGTTTATCACTCGAAGTCACTGTTGGGGAACGTTGCATGGGAAACAAAATTTTTCCTACGCACACGCAAGATCTATCCATGGTGATGAGCATCTACAAGAGGGAGAGTGGATCTACATACCCTTGTAGATCGCTAAGCGGGAAGGGTTAAGAAACGTGGTTGGTGTAGTTGAACATCTTTGCGATCCAAATCGCCGAGCGTCCCGCGATAACATCACGATCCGTCCTGCGATCCAATCACGATCCGTCCCGCGAACTCATCATGATCCGTCCCGCGATCTCATTACGATCCGTCCCGCGATCTCATCACGATCCGTCCCGTGATCTCATCACGATCCGTCTCGTGAACTCATCCCGAACGGTCTCGCGATCTTGTTCACGGTCCTTTCGATCTAGCGCCGAACGGACGGCACCTCCGCGTTCAACACACGTGCAGCTTGATGACGATCTCCACCATCTTGATCTAGAAAGAGGAAGTGGAGAGGGAGAAGAGTTCATCGGCAGCGTGACGACGCTCCGGTGATGGTGGTGGAGCAATTCCGGCAGGGCTTCGCCTAAGCACTGCGGAACTAGTTAGTCTAGAGGAACTTGATCTAGAAGTAGGGTTTAGACGTGGCTGAAAATCCTTGTCCAAGAAACCCTAAAACCTCTCATATATATATGAGGAGGGGAGAGGAGGCTGCGCCCAAAAGGAGGGCTCTCCTTTGGTTCGGCCGAACCTAGTGGGGAGGAGTCCTCCTCCTAGTAGGACTCCTCCCACAAGAGAGGTGGAGTTTGGGGAGGTTTCCACCCCAATTCGGTTTGCCTCTCTTTCCTCCTGCGCATAGGCCTCCTTGGACGACCCAACTAGCCCACTATGGGCTGGTGGGTTGCCACATAGGCCCATGGGGTGGGTTAGCCCCACTGGTGGGCCCTCGGGACCCATTCATCACTCCCGGTACACTACCGAAAATGCCCGAAACTTTGCAGAGTCCAAACACCACCTTCCTATATATCAATCTTTACCTCCGGACCATTCTGGAGCTCCTCGTGACGTCCGGGATCTCATCTGGGACTCCGAACAACCTTCGGTCACCACCATACATAACTCTGTACTACCGAAACGTCACCAAACCTTAAGTGTGCAGACCCTGCGGGTTCGAGAACTATGTAGACATGACCGAGACACCTCTACGGTTAATAACCAATGGCGGGACCTGGATGTCCACATTTGTTCCTACATATTCTACGAAGATCTTTATCGGTCGAACCTCTATGTCAAGGATTCAGTTAATCTCGTATGATGTTCCCTTTGTTCTTCGGTATGTTACTTGCCCGAGATTCGATCGTCGGTATCTCCATACCTAGTTCAACCTCGTTACCGGCAAGTCTCTTTACTCGTTCCGTAATACAAGATCCCGTGACTAACACTTCGTCACATTGCTTGCAAGGCTTATTGTGATGTTGTATTACCGAGTGGGCCCTGAGATACCTCTCCGTCACACGGAGTAACAAATCCCAGTCTTGATCCATGCCAACTCAATAGACACCCTCGAAGATACATGTAGAGCACCTTTATAGTCACCCAGTTACGTTGCGACATTTGATACACACAAGGTACTCCTACGATGTGAGTGAGTTGCATGATCTCATGATCATAGGAACATATACTTGCATGCAGAAAATAGTAGCAATAAACTGACACGATCATAAGCTACGTTTGTAGTTTGGGTCTTGTCCATCACATCATTCTCCTAATGATGTGATCCCGTTATCAAATGACATCACATGTCAATGGCTAGGAAACCTTGACCATCTTTGATCAACGAGCTAGTTCACTAGAGGCATACTAGGGACAGAGTGTTGTCTATTTACCCACACATGTAATGTGTTTCCATTTAATACAATTATAGCATGTATAATAAACGATTATCATGAACAAGGAAATATGATAATAACTAATTTATTATTGCCTCTAGGGCATATTTCTAACAGTCTCCCACTTGCACTAGAGTCAATAATCTAGTTCACATCACCATGTGATTCGCATTGTTATGAATCTAACACCCAATGAGTTCTGGGGCTCGATCATGAACAATGGGTCTGTGACATTCAGATCAGTGTGTACTTTGCAAATTTCTATGTCAAACCGTAAACACTGCTACCACACTCCACTTGGTACTATTCCAAATGGCTGCTCCACTGTACGTATCTAGATTGCTACTACAAGTCATCCGGATTGGTGTTAAAGCTTGCATCGACGTGACTCTTTACGACGAACTCTTTATCACCTCCATAATCGAGAAACATCTCCTCAGTCTTTTAGTTACTAAGGATAATCTTGCCCGCTGTCCATTGCTCCATTCCAGGATCACTTTGAAACCTTGCAGCCAGACTTATAGCAAGGCTGACATCGGGTCTTTGTGCACAACATTGCATACATGATAGAGCCTATGGCTGAAGCATAGGGGATGACACTCATCTTTTCTCTATCTTCTGCAGTCATTGGGCATTGAGTCTTAGTCAACTTTATACCTTACAAATCAGGCGAGTACTCTTTCTCTGACTGATCCATTTTGAACTCTTTCAAAATCTTGTCAAGGTATGTACTCATTGAAAGTCTTATCAAACATCTTGATCTATCTTTTATAGATTTTGATGCTCAACAATTAGGTAGCTTTATCCAGGTCTTCCTTTGAAAAACTCTTTTCAAACAACCTTTTATGCTTTCCAGAAATTCTACATCATTTCCGATCAACAATATGTCAACGACATATGCTTACAAGAAACTCTATAGTGTTCCCACTCACTTTATTAATACAAGTTTCTCATAAACTTTGTATAGACTCAAAAACTTTGATGACCTCATCAAAGTGTATATTCCAACTCCGAGATGCTTGCTTCAGTTCATAGAAGGTTCACTAAAGCTTGCACACCTTTTAGCATCCTTAGGACTGACAAAACCTTCTAGTTGTATCTCATACAACCTTTCCTTAAGGAAGGAAACGATGTTTTGGTATCCATCTGCCAGATTTCATAATTGAAAAATGCAACAACTGCTAACATAATTCCAATAGACTTTAGCATCGCTACGAGTGAGAAAGTCTCATCACAGTCAACTCCTTGAACTTGGCGGAAACTTCTTTGCGACAAGTCGAGCTTTATAAATGGTGACATTCACCATCAGCGTCTGTCTTCATCTTAAAGATCCATTTGTACTTGACGACCTACCATCCAACGAGCAAGTCCACCAAAGTCTATACTTGGTTTTCATATATGGATCCTTTCTCGGATTTCATGGCCTCTAACCATTTGTTGGTTTCCGGGCCCATAATCGCTTCTCCATAGTTCGTAGGTTCATCGTTGTCCAACAACATGACCTCCAAGACAGGGTTGTCGTACCGCTCAGTAGCAGTACGCGTCCTTGTCGACCTACGAAGTTCGATAGTAATTCGATCCGAAGCTTCATGATCATTATCATTAACTTCCTCTTCAACTAACGTAGGCTTCACAGAAACATCTTCCTGCGCTGCGCTACTCTTTGGTTGAAGTAAAGGTTCAATAACCTCATCGAGTTCTATTTTCCTCGTAGGTTGATAGTAACTTGATCTGAAGCTTCATGATCATCATCATTAACTTCCTCTTCAACCGACATAGGCCTCACAGAAACATCTTTCTGCGCTACGCTACTTTCTGGTTGAAGCAGAGGTTCAATAACCTCATCAAGTTCTATCCTCCTCCCACTCAATTCTTTCAAGAGAAACTTTTCCTCGAGAAATGACCCAGTTTTAGCAACAAACATTTTATGCTTGGATCTGAGATAGAAGGTTCACCCAACTTGTTCTTAGGGTATTCTATGAAGATGCATTTGTCCGCTTTGGGTTCGAGCTCATTAGGTGAAATTTTTTTCCACACAAGTGTCGCAGCCCCAAACACTAATAAATGACAGCTTAGGTTTCTATCAGACCATAATTCACACGGTGTCATCTTGACGGATTTAGATGGTGCCCTATTTAAAGTGAATGTAGTTGTCTCTAATGCATAACCCCAAAATTATAGTAACAAAACGATAAGAGACATCATAGCATGCACCATATCCAATAGAGTACGACTATGACGTTCGGCCACATCATCACACTATGGTGTTCCAGGTGGCGTGAGTTGTTAAACAACTTTCACATTGTCTAAAGTTGTATGCCAAACTCGTAACTCAGATATTCACCTCCACGATCATATCGCAAACATTTTTTATCTTCTTGTCACGATGATCTTAAACTTCACTCTGAATTCGCTTGAACCTTTCAAGCGATTCAGACTTGTGTTTCATTAAGTAAATATACACTATATCTACTCAAATCATCAGTGAAGGTAAGAGAATAATGATATCCACCGCACGCTACAAGACTCATTGGATTGCATACATCAACATGTATCATTTCCAATAAATCACTTGCCCGCTTCATCAAAACAGAAAACGGGATCCTTAGTCATCTTGACCAAGAGGTATGGTTCTCATGTCTCAACCGATTCGAAATCGAATGAGTCCAAAGATCCATCAGCATGGAGTTTCTTCATGCGCTTTGTACCAATATGACATTTAGCGGCAGTGCCACAAGTATGTGGTTCTAGCATTATTAACTTTGTATCTTTTTGGCATCAATGTTATGAACATGTGTATTACTACGATCAAGTTTCAACAAACCATTCTTACTGGGTGCATGACCATTGAAGGTATTATTCATGTAAATAGAATAACCATTATTCTCTAACTTAAATGAATAACCGTGTTGCAATGAACATGATCTAATCACGTTCATACTCAACGCAAAAACACCAAATAACATTTATGTAGGTTCGTCACTAATCTCGAAGGTAGAGAGAGCGTGCGATGTTGATCACATCAAGCTTGGAAACATTTCCGACACACATCGTCACCTCACACTTAGCTAGTATCCGTTTATTCCGTAGCTTTTACTTCGAGTTACTAACATTTAGCAGCCGAACCGGTATCCAATACCCAGATGCTACTAGGAGTACTAGCAAGGTACACATTAATAACATGTATATCAAATATACTTCTGTCGACTTTGCCAGCCTTCTTATCTACCAAGTATCTAGGGTTGTTCCGCTTCAGCGACCGTTCTCCTCATAATCAAAGCACTTAGTCTCGGGTTTGGGTTAGACTTTGGGTTGCTTCACTGGAGCTGCAACCGACTTGCTATCCATGAAGTTTCCCTCCTTGCCCTTGCCCTTCTCGAAACTAGTGGTTATACTAACCATCAACACTTGATGCTCCTTCTTGATTTCTACCTTCGCGGTGTCAAACATCGCGAACAGCTCAAGGATCATTAATTCTATCCCTGGCATTTTATAGTTCATCACCAATTTCTAGTTGCTTAGTGAAAGTGACTTGGAGAACTATATCAATCACTATCTTATCTGTAAGATGAACTCCCACTCGATTTAAGCGATTGTAGCACCCAGACAATCTGAGCACATGCTCAACGATTGAGCTATTCTCATTCATCTTGTAGGCAAAGAATCTTGTTGGAGATCTCATATCTCGCAACACGGGCACGAGCCTGAGATCCTAATTTCAGCTCTTAGAACATCTCATATGTTCCGTGACGTTCAAAATGTTTCGAAGCTTCAATTCTAAGCCATAATGCATGACGCACTAAACTATCAAGTAGTCATTAGCACGTACCTGTCAGATGTTCACAACATCTACAGACGACGCTAGAGGGGTTGGCGCACCGAGCGGTGCATTAAGGACATAAGCCTTCTATGCAGCAACTAGGACAATCCTCAGATCACGGATCCAATCCGCAATATTGCTACCATCATCTTTTAACTCTATTTCTCTAGGAACATAAAAATTCAAGGGAGCTACAACGCGAGCAAGTAATCTACAACATAATTTGCAAAGACACTACTGACTATGTTCATGATAATGACTTCAATTAATCATATTACTTAAGAACTCCCACTCAAAATGACATCCCTCCGGTCATCCGAGTGATACATGATCCAAATTCACCAACTCAAGTCCGATCATCACTTGAGTTGAGGTGGTTACAATGGTGAACATCATCATGTTGATCATATCTACTATATGACTCATGTTCGACCTTTCGGTCTCTTGTGTTCCGAGGCCATGTCTGTACATGCTAGGCTTGTCAAGTTTAACCCGAGTGTTCTGCATGTGCAACACTGGCTTGCACCCGTTGTATGTGAACGTAGAGTCTATCACTGTTGAGGAACGTCGCATGGGAAACAAAAAATTTCCTACGCACACGCAAACCTATCCATGGTGATGAGCATCTACGAGAGGGAGAGTGGATCTACGTACCCTTGTAGATCGCTAAGCGGGAAGCGTTAAGAAACGCGGTTGGTGTAGTCGAACATCTTCGCGATCCAAATCGCCGAGCGTCCCGCGATCACATCACGATCCGTCCCGCGAACTCATCACGATCCATCCCGCGATCTCATCATGATTCGTCTCACGATCTTGATCATGATCTGTCCCGCGAACTCATCACGATCCGTCCCGCGATCTCATCACGAACTGTCTTGCGATCTCTATCACGGTCCTTCCGATCTAGCGCCGAACGGACGACACCTCCGCGTTCAGCACACGTGCAGCTTGATGACGATCTCCACCGTCTTGATCCAGCAAAAGGAGGTGGAGAGGAGAGAGAGTTCACCGGCAGTGTGATGGCGCTCCGGTGATGGTGGTGGAGTGATTCCGGCAGGGCTTCGCCTAAGCACTGCAGAAAACCGATCTAGAGGAGCACCGGTGGAACGGGTAGCACGTGGCCGTAAATTCTATGCAAAAACCCTCTATTCCACTAGTATATATAGGAGGGAGGGAGAGGAGGGTGCAGCCTTGGCCTCCAAGGCCTGCTGGCTCGGCCGAACCAAGTGGAGGAAGAGTCCTCCTCCACCTGAGAGTCCACCTCTCACACGAGAGGTGGAACTTGGGGAGGACTCCACCCCAATTCGGTTTCGGACTCTCTCCCTATGCCCAGGCCACCTTGGCCGACCCCACCAGCCCACTAGGGGCTGGTTGGTCGCCATTTTGGCCCATGGGGTGGGTGGGCCCCACTGGTGGACCCCCGGGACCCATTCGTCACTCCCGGTACACTACAGAAAGTGCCCGAAATCTTTCCGGAGTCCAAACACCACCTTCCTATATATCAATCTTTACCTTCGGACCATTCCGGAGCTCCTTGTGACGTTCGGGATCTCATCCGGGACTCCAAAATCCTTCGGCCACCACCATACATAACTCTACACTACCGAAACGTCACCGAACCTTAAGTGTGCAGACCCTACGGGTTCGAGAACTATGTAGACATGACCGAGACACCTCTACGGTCAATAACCAATGGCGGGACCTGGACGTCCACATTGGTTCCTACATATTCTACGAAGATCTTTATCGGTCGAACCTCTATGTCAAGGATTCAGTCAATCCCGTATAACGTTCCCTTTGTTCTTCGGTATGTTACTTGCCCGAGATTCGATCGTCGGTATCTCCATACCTAGTTCAATCTCGTTACTGGCAAGTCTATTTACTCGTTCCGTAACACAAGATCCCGCAACTAACAATAAGTCACATTGCTTGCAAGGCTCATTGTGATGTTGTATTACCGAGTGGGCCCTGAGATACCTCTTCGTCACACGGAGTAACAAATCCCAGTCTTGATCCATGCCAACTCAACAGACACCCTCGGAGATACCGGTAGAGCACCTTTATAGTCACCCAGTTATGTTGCAACGTTTGATACACACAAGGCACTCCTCCGATATTCGTGAGTTGCATGATCTCATGGTCATAGGAACATATACTTGACATGTAGAAAGCAGTAGCAATAAACTGATACGATCATATGCTACGTTTGTAGTTTGGTCTTGTGCATCACATCATTCTCCTAATGATGTGACCCCGTTATCAAATGACATCTCATGTCCATGGCTAGGAAACCATAACCATGTTTTGATCAACGAGCCAGTCCATTAGAGGCATACTAGGGACATGGTTTTGTCTATGTATCCACACATGTATCTAAGTGTCCGATCAATACAATTATAGCATGGATTATAAATGATTATCATGAACAAGGAAATATGATAATAACTAATTTATTATTTCCTCTAGGGCATATTTCCAACAGTCTCCCACTTGCACTAGAGTCAATAATCTAGTTCACATCACCATGTGATTCGCATTGTTATGAATCTAACACCCAACGAGTTCTGGGGCTCGATCATGCTTTGCATGTGAGAGAGGTCTTTTATAGTCAACGGGTCTGCGATATTCAGATCCGTGTGTACTTTGCAAATCTCTATGTCAAATCGTAAACACTGCTACCACACTCCACTTGGTACTACTTCAAATGGCTGCTCCACTATATGTATCCAGATTGCTACTACTAGTCATCCGGATTGGTGCTAAATCCTGCATCGACGTAACTCTTTACGACGAACTCTTTATCACCTCCATAATCGAGAAACATCTCCTCAGTCTTTCAGTTACTAAGGATAATCTTGACCGCTGTCTAGTGATCCAATCCTGGTTCACTCTTGTACCCCCTGACGAACTCATGCCAAGGCTAAGGCATACTGTACAGAGCCTATGGCTAAGGCATAGGGGACGACGTTCATCCTTTCTCTTTCTTCTGCCGTTTGTCGAGCTTTGAGTCTCACTCAACTTTACACCTTACAAATCAGACGAGAACTCTTTCTCTGACTGATCCATTCTGAACTCCTTCAAAATCTTGTCAAGGTATGTACTCATTGAAAGTCTTATCAAGCATCTTGATCTATCTCTATAGATCTTGATGCTTAACAATTAGGTAGTTTTATCCAGGTCTTCCTTTGAAAATCACTTTTCAAACAACCATTTATGCTTTCCAGAAATTTTACATTATTTCCGATCAACAATATGTCATCCACATATACTTATCAGAAATTCTATAGTGCTCCCACTCACTTTATTGTAAATACAAGTTTCTCATAAACTTTGTATAAACCTCAAAACTTTGATCACCTCATCAAAGCGTATATTCCGACTCCGAGATGCTTGCTTCAGTCCATAGAAGGATCACTTAAGCTTGCACACCTTTTAGCATCCTTAGGACTGACAAAACCTTCTGGTTGTATCACATACAACCTTCCCTCAAGTAAACAGTTTAAGGAAACGATGTTTTGACATCCATCTGCCAGATTTCATAATTGAAAATGCAGCAACTGCTAACATAATTCCAACAGACTTTAGCATCGCTACGAGTGAGAAAGTCTCATCGTAGTCAACTCCTTGAACTTGTCACAAATATCTTTGCAATAAGTCGAGCTTTAGAAATGGTGACATTTACCATCAGTGTCCGTCTTCATTTTAAAGATCCATTTGTACTCAACGACCTGTCGTCCAACGAGCAAGTCTACCAAAGTCTATACTTGGTTTTCATACATGGATCCTATCTCGGATTTCATGGCCTCTAACCATTTGTCGGAATCCGGGCCCATCATCGCTTCTCCATAGCTCGTAGGTTCATCGTTGTCCAACAACATGACCTCCAAGACAGGGTTGTCGTACCACTTAGGAGCAATACACATGCTTGTCGACTTACGATGTACAATAGTAACTTGATCCTGAAGCTTCATGATCATCATCATTAACTTCCTTTTCAACTAACGCAGGCTTCACAGAAACATCTTTCTGCGCTGGCTATTCCCTAGTTGAACAAAGGTTTAACAACCTCATCAAGTTCTATCTTCCTCCCACTCAATTCTTTCGAGAGAAACTTTTCTCGAGAAAGGACCCAGTTTTAGCAACAAACACTTTGCACTCGGATCTGAGATAGAAGGCATACCCAATTGTTCTTAGGGTATTCTATGAAGATACATTTGTCCGCTTTGGGTTCTAGCTTATTATGTGAAAACATTTTCCACACAAGCATTGCAGCCCCAAACATTAAGAAATGACAGCTTAGGTTTCTGTCAAACCATAATTCACACGGTGTCATCTCAACGGATTTAGATGGTGCCCTATTTAAAGTGAATGTAGTTGTCTCTAATGCATAACCCCAAAATTATAGTAGTAAAACGATAAGAGACATCATAGCACGCACCATGTCCAATAGAGCATGACCATGATGTTCGGACACACCATCACACTATGGTGTTCCAGGTGGCGTTTTAGTTGTGAAACAAATTTCACATTGTCTTAAGTTGTATGCCAAACTCGTAACTCAGATATTTACCCCCACGATCATATCGCAGTCATTTTTATCTTCTTTTCACGATGATCTTAAACTTCACTCTGAATTTGCTTGAACCTTTCAAACGATTCAGACTTGGGTTTCATTAAGTAAATATACACTATATCTACTCAAATCATAAGTGAATGTAAGAAAATAACGATATCCACTGCACGCTACAAGACTCACTGGATTGCATACATCAACATGTATTATTTCCAATGAATCACTTGCCCGCTCCATCCAACGGGGTTTTTAGTCATCTTGCCCAAGAGGCATGGTTCGCATGTCTCAACCGATTCGAAATCGAATGAGTCCAAAGATCCATCAGCATGGAGTTTCTTCATGCGCTTTATACCAATATGACATTTTGCGGCAGTGCCACAAGTATGTGGTACTATCATTATTAACTTTCTATCTTTTGACATCAATGTTATGAACATGTGTATTACGTTATGAACATGTGTATTACTACGATCAAGATTTCAACAAACCATTCTCACTGGGTGCATGACCATTGAAGGTATTATTCATGTAAACAGAATAACCATTATTCTCTAACTTAAATGAATAACCGTATTGCAATAAACATGATCTAATCATGTCCATGCTCAACGCAAAACACGAAATAACATTTATTTAGGTTCGTCACTAATCCTGAAGGTAGAGAGAGCGTGCGATGTTGATCACATCAACCTTGGAAACATTTCCAACACATATCGTCACCTCACCTTTAACTAGTTCTCCGTTTATTCCGTAGCTTTTATTTTGAGTTACTAACATTTAGCAATCGAACCGGTATCCAATACCCAGGTGCTACTAGGAGTACTAGCAAGGTACACATCAAAACTCGTATATCAAATATACTTCTGTCGATGTTGCCAGCCTTCTTATCTACCAAGTATCTACGGGTTTTCCGCTTCAGCGACCGATCACCTCATAACAGAAGCACTTAGTCTCGGGTTTGAGTTTATCTTTGAGTTGCTTCACTGGAGCAGCAACTGACTTGCTATCCATGAAGTTTCCCTCCTTTCTCTTGCCCTTCTCGAAACTAGTGGTTTGATTAACCATCAACACTTGACGCTCCTTCTTGATTTCTACCTTCGCGGTGTCAAATATCGCGAACAGCTCAGAGATCAATATTTCTATCCCTGGCGTTTTATAGTTCTTCACGAAGTTCTAGTAGCTTAGTGACAGTGACTTGGAGAACTATATCAATCACTATCTTATCTGGAAGATCAACTCCCACTCGATTCAAGCGATTGTAGCACCCCGACAATCTGAGCACATGCTCAACGATTGAGCTATTCTCTTTCATCTTGCAGGCAAAGAATCTTGTTGGAGATCTCATATCTCGCAACACGGGCACAAGCCTGAGATCACAATCTCAGCTCTTAGAACATCTCATATGTTCCGTGACGTTCAAAACGTTTCGAAGCCTCTATTCTAAGCCGTAATGCATGACGCACTAAACTATCAAGTAGTCATCGGAACGTGCCTATCAGATGTTCATATCATCTACAGATGACGCTAGAGGGGGTGCCGCACCGTGCGGTGCATTAAGGACATAAGCCTTCTGTGCAGCAACGAGGACAATCCTCAGATCACGGACCCAGTCCGCAATATTGCTACCATCATCTTTCAATTCTATTTCTCTAGAAACATATAAAAATACAAGGGAGCTACAGCGTGAGGTAGTAATCTACAACATAATTTGCAAAGGCACTACTAACCATGTTCATGATAATGAGTTCAATTAATCATATTACTTAAGAACTCCCACTCAAATTGACATCCCTCCGATCATTCGAGTGATACATGATCCAAATTCACCAACTCAAGTCCGATCATCACGTGAGTTAAGGTGGCTTCAATGGTGAACATCATTATGTTGATCATATCTACTATATGACTCATGTTCGACCTTTCGGTCTCTTGTGTTCTGAGGCCATGTCTGTACATGCTAGGCTCGTCAAGTTTAACCCGAGTGTTCTGCACGTGCAAATCTGGCTTGCACCCGTTGTATGTGAACGTAGAGTCTATCACACCCGATCATCACGTGGTGTCTCAACACGACGAACTTTCGCAATGGTGCACTCTTGGGGAGAACACAATTTATCTTGAAATTAAGTGAGGGATCACCTTATAATGCTACCGTCGTCCTAAGCAAAACAAGGTGCATAAAAGGATTAACATCACATGCAAATCATAAGTGACATGATATGGCCATGAACTTGTGCTTTTCATCTCCATCTAGAAAGCACCGGCATGATCTCCATCGTCACCAGTATGACACCATGATCTCCATCATCTTGATCTCCATCAACGTGTCACCATCGGGGTTGTCACGCCCTGCATGCTTCTACTACTATTGCTACCGTTTAGCGATAAAGTAAAGCATTACATAGCGCTTAATGATTGACATGCAGGTCATACAATAATTAAAGACAACCCTATGGCTCCTGCCGGTTGCCGTATTCATCGACATGCAAGTCGTGATAATCTATACATCACATGATCATCTCATACATCACATATATCACATCATGTAATTGGCCATATCATATCACAACATACCCTGCAAAAACAAGTTAGACGTCCTCTATTTGTTGTTGCATGTTTTACGTGGCTGCTACGGGTATCTAGCAAGAACAATTCTCACCTACGCAAAAACCACAACGGTGATATACTAGTTGCTTTTCAACCTTCTCAAGGACCGTCTTTGTCGAATCCGATCCAACTAAAGTAGGAGAAACTGACACCCGCTAGCCATCTTTTGCAACAAGTGCAGTTGAGGGAACCGGTCTCTCGTAAGCGTACGAGTAAGGTTGGTCCGGGCCGCTTCATCCCACAATACCGCTGAACCAAAACACGACCAAGGGAGGAAGCAATCTAAGCATCAACGCCCACAAACCTTTTGTGTTCTACTCGAGATGTCATCAAACCATCAACCTAGCTCTGATACCACTGTTGAGGAACGTCGCATGGGATTTTTTTTCCTACGCACATGCAAACCTATCCATGGTGATGAGCATCTACGAGAGGGAGAGTGGATGTACGTACCGTTGTAGATCGCTAAGCGAGAAGCGTTATGAAACGCGGTTGGTGTAGTCGAACATCTTCGCGATCCAAATCGCCGAGCGTCCCGCGATCACATCACGTCCGTCCCGCGAACTCATCACGATCCGTCCCGCGATCTCATCACGATCCGTCTCATGATCTTTATCATGATCTGTCCCGCGAACTCATCACGATCCGTCCCGCGATCTCATCACGAACTGTCTCGCGATCTCGATCACAGTCCTTCCGATCTAGCGCCGAACGGACGACACCTCCGCGTTAAGCACACGTGCAACTTGATGACGATCTCCACCGTCTTGATCCAGCAAGAGGAGGTGGAGAGGATAGAGAGTTCACCGGCAGCGTGACGGTGCTCCGGTGATGGTGGTGGAGCGATTCCGGCAGGGCTTCGCCTAAGCACTACAGAAAACCGATCTAGAGGAGCACCGGTGGAACGGGTAGCACGTGGCCGTAAATTCTATGCAAAAACCCTCTATTCCACTAGTATATATAGGAGGGAGGGAGAGGAGGGCGCAGCCTTGGCCTCCAAGGCCTGCTGGCTCGGCCGAACCAAGTGGAGGAACAGTCCTCCTCCACCTGAGAGTCCACCTCTCACACGAGAGGTGGAACTTGGGGAGGACTCCACCCCAATTCGGTTTGAGCCTCTCTCCCTGCGCCCAGGCCACCTTGGACGACCCCACCAGCCTACTAGGGGCTGGTGCGTCACCACTTTGGCCCATGGGGTGGGTGGGCCCCACTGGTGGACCCCCGGGACCCATTCGTCACTCCCGGTACACTACCGAAAGTGCCTGAAATCTTTCCGGAGTCCAAATACCACCTTCCTATATATCAATATTTACCTCCGGACCATTCCGGAGCTCCTCATGATGTCCGGGATCTCATCCGGGACTCCGAACAACCTTCGGTCACCACCATACATAACTCTACACTACCGAAACGTCACCGAACCTTAAGTGTGCAGACCCTGCGGGTTCGAGAACTATGTAAACATGACCGAGACACCTCTACGGTCAATAACCAATGGCGGGACCTAGATGTCCACATTGGTTCCTACATATTCTACGAAGATCTTTATCGGTCGAACCTCTATGTCAAGGATTGAGTCAATCCCGTATAACGTTCCCTTTGTTCTTCGGTATGTTACTTGCCCAAGATTCGATCGTCGGTGTCTCCATACCTAGTTCAATCTCGTTACTGGCAAGTCTCTTTACTCGTTCCGTAACACAAGATCCCGCAACTAACAATTAGTCGCATTGCTTGCAAGGCTCATTGTGATGTTGTATTACCGAGTGGGCCCTGAGATACCTCTTCGTCACACGGAGTAACAAATCCCAGTCTCGATCCATGCCAACTCAATATACACCCTCGGAGATACCTATAGAGCACGTTTATAGTCACCCAGTTACGTTGCGACGTTTGATACACACAAGGCACTCCTCCGATATCCGTGAGTTGCATGATCTGATGGTCATAGCAACATATACTTGACATGCAGAAAACAGTAGCAATAAACTGACACGATCGTATGCTACGTTTGTAGTTTGGGTCTTGTCCATCACATCATTTTCCTAATGATGTGACCCCGTTATGTATCCACAGATGTATCTAAGTCTCCGATCAATACAATTATAGCATGGATAATAAACGATTATCATGAACAAGGAAATATGATAATAACTAATTTATTATTGCCTCTAGGGCATATTTCCAACAATCACACCCGATCATCACGTGGTGTCTCAACACGACAAACTTTCGCAACGGTGCACACTCGGGGAGAACACAATTTTATCTTGAAATTTAAGTGAGGGATCAGCTTATAATGCTACCGTCGTACTAAGCAAAACAAGGTGCATAAAAGGATTAACATCACATGCAATTCATAAGTGACATGATATGGCCATGATCTTGTGCTTTAGATCTCCATCTTGAAAGCACCGACATGAACTCCATCATCACCGACACGACACCATGATCTCCATCATCTTGATCTCCATCAACGTTTCGCCATCGGGGTTGTCACGCACAGCATGCTTCTACTACTATTGCTATTGTTTAGCGATAAAGTAAAGCATTACATAGCGCTTAATGATTGACACGCAGGTCATACAATAATTAAAGACAACCCTATGGCTCCTGCCGGTTGCCGTACCCATCAAATGCATGTCATGAAATTCTATACATCACATGATCATCTCATACATCACATATATCACATCATGTAATTGGCCATATCACATCACAACATACCTTGCAAAAACATGTTAGACGTGCTCTAATTGTTGTTGCATGTTTTACCTGGCTGCTACGGGTATCTAGCAAGAACAATTCTCATCTACGCAAAAACCACAACGGTGATACACTAGTTGCTTTTCAACCTTCTCAAGGACCGCCTTTGTCGAATCCGATCCAACTAAAGTGAGACAAACTGCCACCCGCAAGCCATCTAGGCAACAAGTTGCGTCGAGGGAACCGGTCTCTCGTAAGCGTACGAGTAATGTTGGTCCGGGCCGCTTCATCTCAAAATACCTCTGAACCAAAATCCGACCAAGGGAGGAAGCAATCTAAGCATCAATGCCCACAAACTCTTTGTGTTCTACTCGAGATCTCATCTACACATAGACCTAGCTCATGATGCCACTGTTGGGGAATGTTGCATGGGAAACAAAGTTTTTCCTATGCACACGCAAGATCTATCCATGGTGATGAGCATCTACGAGAGGGAGAGTGGATCTACATACCCTTGTAGATCGCTAAGCGGGAAGCGTTAAGAAACGCGGTTGGTGTAGTCGAACATCTTCGCGATCCAAATCGCCGAGCGTCCCGCGATCACATCACGATCCGTCCCGCGATCCAATCACGATCCGTCCCGCGAACTCATCACGATCCGTCCCGCGATCTCATCAGGATCCGTCCCGCGATCTCATCATGATCCGTCCCGTGAACTCGTCACGAACGGTCTCGTAATCTTGTTCACGGTCCTTCCGATCTAGCGCCGAACGGACGGCACCTCCGCGTTCAGCACACGTGCAGCTTGATGATGATCTCCACCATCTTGATCCAGCAAGAGGAAGTAGATAGGGAGAAGAGTTCACCGACAGCATGACGGCGCTCCGGTGATGGTGCTGGAGCAATTCCGGCAGGGCTTCGCCTAAGCACTGCGGAATTAGTCTAGTCTAGAGGAACTTGATCTAGAAGTAGGGTTTAGACGTGGCTAAAAATCCTTGTCCAAAAAACCCTAAAACCACTCATATATATAGGAGGAGGGGAGAGGAGTCTGCACCCAAAAGGAGGGCTCTCCTTTGGTTCGGCCGAACCTAGTGGGGAGGAGTCCTCCTCCTAGTAGGACTCCTCCTCCCACAAGAGAGGTGGAGTTTGGGGAGGTTTCCACCCCAATTCGGTTTGCCTCTCTTTCCTCCTGCGCATAGGCCTCCTTGGCCGACCCAACTAGCCCACTATGGGCTGGTGGGTTGCCACATAGGACCATGGGGTGGGTTGGCCCCACTGGTGGGCAATCGGGACCCATTCGTCACTCCCGGTACACTACCGAAAATGCCCGAAACTTTCCAGAGTCCAAACACCACCTTCCTATATATCAATCTTTACCTCCGAACCATTCCGGAGCTCCTCGTGACATCCGGGATCTCATCTGGGACTCCGAACAACTTTTGGTCACCACCATACATAACTCTATACTACCGAAACGTCACCAAACCTTAAGTGTGCAGACCCTGCGGGTTCGAGAACTATGTAGACATGACCGAGACACCTCTACGGTTAATAACCAATGGCGGGACCTGGATGTCCACATTGGTTCCTACATATTCTATGAAGATCTTTATTGGTCGAACATTTATGTCAAGGATTCAGTTAATCCTGTATGA
Source organism: Hordeum marinum (assembly GCA_022496015.1). Lineage (NCBI taxonomy): Eukaryota > Viridiplantae > Streptophyta > Magnoliopsida > Poales > Poaceae > Hordeum > Hordeum marinum. Next base: position 383,329,486 of record CM039677.1, on the reverse strand, counting down.
TGTTCCCTTTGTTCTTCGGTATGTTACTTGCCCGAGATTCGATCGTCGGTATCTCCATACCTAGTTCAACCTCGTTACCGGCAAGTCTCTTTACTCGTCCTATAATACAAGATCCCATGACTAACACTTAGTCACATTGCTTGCAAGGCTTATTGTGATGTTGTATTACCGAGTGGGCCCTGAGATACCTCTCCGTCACACGGAGTAACAAATCCCAGTCTTGATCCATGCCAACTCAACAGACACCCTCGGAGATACCTGTAGAGCACCTTTATAGTCACCCAGTTACGTTGCGACATTTGATACACACAAGGTACTCCTCCGATGTCAGTGAGTTGCATGATCTCATGGTCATAGGAACATATACTTGCATGCAGAAAACAGTAGCAATAAACTGACACGATCATAAGCTACGTTTGTAATTTGGGTCTTGTCCATCACATCATTCTGCTAATGATGTGATCCCATTATCAAATGACATCACATGTCAATGGCTAGGAAACCTTGACCATCTTTGATCAACGAGCTAGTTCACTAGAGGCATACTAGGGACAGAGTGTTGTCTATTTACCCACACATGTAATGTGTTTCCATTTAATACAATTATAGCATGGATAATAAACGATTATCATGAACAAGGAAATATGATAATAACTAATTTATTATTTCCTCTAGGGCATATTTCCAACAGTCACCAATATAGATAACTCGATTCTACCGAATTTGCAGATAAGCTGCACTACACAGTCTCGGTATCATCAATTTATTTATCCCGGAGTCACCGACTTTCTTTGCTTTCGAAATCTGTGTTTCTTCAATAATGATTATTTGTTTCTGTTCTTGTGATATTCTTGTTCCTTCGATGACCCCTTCTTTAAAAAAAATTATATATATATATTTTAGGGGGATAAGAACAAACAACACTTTAGGGGAGAAATTATTTATTCAAGGATCCCTAGCTCCAAGGAGAAGAAAACTAAAATTTGCCAAAGGGAGAGAAGTTACATTCAATAATTCCCTTAGCCTTTTAATGAACCCTACTTTCAATGACCCTTGTTCTCTAGGATCCCTTCCTTGTCAATGATCCCTGTCACTACTCCCAAGTTTAACCTTCTTGGTATTTTATGCAAAAGGGGGAGAATATCAAAGGTTCATGCTAAAGGGAGAGTTACATGTTTATGCGAAGGGGGAGATATGATTTAGGGGGAGAGGAAAATATCAGAAGTTTACACTTATATAATCAAGGAGAGGAACAACAATGTAGGGGGGAGAAAACTACTTTTGTAGAAAAGGATCAAGTGAACAAAGGATTCCTTTTCTCACCCTATCCGATCCCAATATCTACATGCTAAGATTCAGGGGGAGAGGATATACTACCATTTTCATATCAAAGGGGAGAAAAGATATAATAGATTAATGCTAAAGGTGGATACATATCAGTCTTAATGATTATCATATTTTATATGTTCTCCATATCTTGGTATTTGTTGAGTTCTTTTGCTTTTGTTTAGTAGAATACTCTTATGTTTGCTAACATTGTTTTATCAAGTGTGTCTCTACTACTAGAATGCTCAAGAACTCAAGGTAAGTATATTCATCATATCTTTGATCAACATGATCTCTTGCTTCTTGCACATATTGTTTGCAAGAGTTAAAGTCTTGATCAAGGATATACATTTCATTCACATATATTAATGCATATAGCCAAGATACACATGACTCTTAGATCCCTTTCATCCATATGTGTGTCCATGCATTCCAAAGCGACTATCCTTTAAAGGACTACACACATTTAGGGGGAGAAAATCTAGGTCATGTGTTTCTCAAAGTCTTCATTGCATCAATGCATATCTTTAATTAAAGCTTTGATTGCATGTTGTCATCAATTACCAAAAAGGGGGAGATTGAAAGCACAACATGCTCCCTCTATGGTTTTGATAATTCATGGCAACATACATTGTCTCTTGGACTAACACCTCTATCTAGTGTATTTCAGATAATAGTCCATGGAGAGTTGAGCTGGCAAAAGGATTGAGGAGATTGTGGAATTACCCCAAGATTCAAGGAAATAGGTTGGCGAAGCTTCAAGTAAGAGGGCTCTACATTTTACATTTGTGAGAAATCACTTTGAGTCCATAGGAAAGCCAATACTATTAAAAGGGGGCAAAGTTTTGATGATGAACAATATGCTCAAACGTGCACAAGTGATAGTCACCAAAACATCCACAAACTCTCCCACCAAAGTCTGTCCATAGCCAAACATTCAAAATCGGTGCAACCAATATTCCTATCCCGGTGCAACCGATTCCATACCGGTGCCGCCGAGTTTAGGTTGCCAACTTTCTCTTATGAAAATTCAGATTTTTGCTCCCATCGAGAATGTTGGGTCGGTGTCACCGAGATTGGAAATCTGACCGTTGGTCACCTTATCGGTGCAACCGAGATTCGTATACCGGTCCCTCCGAAATTCAAAAGTTGCCACCTTTTGGTCACTTCGGTACCATCGAGATTAACACATCGGTGTCACCGAGTTGGTCATTTTGTGTGTAACGGTTGGATTTTTGGGGAATGTCATGCGCTCGGGGCCTATCATGCCCTGGTGTCTTGTGGTCACAAGGTGCCCCCCTCCGATAGTTATTTGCTCCAGTATTTTTATTATATTCCAAAATAATTCTTTGTGAAGTTTCAGCTTATTTGGAGATGTGCAGAATAGGTATCTGTGATATGCTTTCCCAGGTCCAGAATTCCAGTTGCCAGTATTCTCCCTCTTTGTGTAAACCATGCATATTATGAGAGTAAAGGCATTATAATTACTCCATAAAGCATTATTATGTATAAAAGCATTATAAATAATAGTAGGAAATCATGATGCAAAATGGATGTATCAACTCCCCCAAGCTTAGACCTTGCTTGACCTCAAGCGAAAACCGATAACAAAAAACATGTGCACATGGTTTGAGAGAGAGAGGTGTCGATAATAACAAATACAAACATAGTAGCATCATGCTTATTATCATAGAAGCAACAAACATTGTCATTGACGGGGTTATTACCCCTAGGTAGGCCAAGACTAGGGAGTTCTCACCCCTTTTGAAAAAACCATATGGCCGGCTGGTCTGCGACTGGCTAGCGTGCTACCGGCAAACCCACGACCAACTGGACCAAGGCCGGCCGGCGGACAACCGGCAGGCCCGCTGCCGGTTGGCCCACGACTGGCTGACTGGGGAGCCGGCCACCCGACCCCTGGCCAGCCTGCGGCCGTCTGCACTGAGGACGACCCTTCTGCTGACCTTTGGACGGGCAGACACCCGTCCCCTCTCACTGCGACCAAGTACACTGACAGAACGCGCCCCCCATGATGGACTCCAGCGTGGCTACAACAACCACTGACATGGGGGCACACATGGCTACAGTTCAGGCGGTTGTAGCGTTGACTAGGACCGATCGAGACCCAGCAGGGTAACAGCGCCGCCACACCGCCATCTACTCCATTACCTACCCCATCGTGGCTACAACACAGTCTATCATACCACTGACTTTGGCCGACAGGCGCTAGACGACCCCCGACGAGGCGGCCCGTGTCGCGTCAGGTGGGCATGGGCCAATCGGAGAGCCAGCTAGCGGGCCCTAGTTAGCGATGGGACCATGCAGCCGACGAGCCCAATGGGCGATGAGATGGCGCAACCGGTGGTCCTCCTGGCCGGCTGGAGAGGCTGCCAGCTGCCCCCCTTTTAGTACCTCGCCACATGCTCCACGATGATCTCATCGGATGAACCATGATGTCGGGGATTCAATCAATCCCGTATACAATTCCCTTTGTCTATCAGTATGATACTTGCCCGAGATTCGATCGTCGGTATCTCTATACCTTGTTCAATCTCGTTACCGGCAAGTCTCTTTACTCGTTCCGTAATACATCATCCAGTGACTAACTCCTTGGTCACATTGAGCTCATTATGATGATGTCTTACCGAGTGGGCCCAGAGATACCTCTCCGTCACACGGAGTGACAAATCCCAGTCTCGATTCGTGCCAACCCAACAGACACTTTCAGAGATACCCATAGTGCACCTTTATAGCCAGCCAGTTACGTTGTGACGTTTGGCACACCCAAAGCATTCCTACGGTATCCGGGAGTTGCACAATCTCATGGTCTAAAGAAACGATACTTGACATTGAAAAGCTTTAGCAAACGAACTACACGATCTAGTCTATGCTTAGGATTGGGTCTTGTCCATCACATCATTCTCCTAATGATGTGATCCCGTTATCAACGACATCCAATGTCCATGGTCATGAAACCGTGACCATCTATTGATCAACGAGCTAGTCAACTAGAGGCTCACTAGGGACATGTTGTGGTGTATGTATTCACACATGTTGTGATCCCGTTAACACAATTATAGCATGAATAATAGACAATTATCATGAACAAGGAAATACAATAATAACCATTTTATTATTGCCTCTAGGGCATATTTTCAACAGTCTCCCACTTGCACTAGAGTCAATAATCTAGTTACATTGTGATGAATCGTACACCCATAGCATTCTGGTGTTGATCATGTTTGGCTCGTGAGAGAGGTTTAATCAACGGATCTGCGACATTCAGATCAGTATGCACTTTACAAATATCTATATCTCCCTCCTGAATGTAATCATAGATGGAATTGAAGCGGCGCTTGATGTGTCTTGTCTTCTTGTGAAACCTGGGCTCCTTCGCAAGGGCAATAGCTCCAGTGTTGTCACAGAATAGAGTCATCGGGCCCGACGCACTTGGAATTACTCCTAGGTCGGTGATGAACTCCTTCATCCAGACTCCTTCCTTTGCTGCTTCCGAAGCAGCTATGTACTCCGCTTCACATGTAGATACCGCCTCGACGCTTTGCTTGCTGCTGCACCAGCTGACTGCCCCTCCATTCAAAATATACACGTATCCGGTTTGCGACTTGGAGTCGTCCGGATCTCTGTCGAAGCTAGCATTGATGTAACCCTTTACAACGAGCTCTTCGGCACCTCCATATACGAGAAACATTTCCTTTGTCCTTTTCAGGTACTTCAGGATATTCCTGACTGCCGTCTAGTGTTCCGCTCCGGGATCACTTTGGTACCTCCCTACCAAACTTGTGGCAAGGTTCACATCAGGTCTGGTACATAGCATGGCATACATAATAGAGCCTATGGCTGAAGCATAGGGGATGACACTCATCTCTTTTCTATCCTTTGCCGTGGTCAGACATTGAGTCGTACTCAATCTCACACCTTGTAACACAGGCAAGAACCCCTTCTTGGACTGATCCATATTGAACTTCTTCAATATCTTTTCAAGGTATGTGCTTTGTGAAAGACCTATGAGGCGTCTCGAGCTATCTCTATAGATCTTAATACCTAATATGTAAGCAGCTTCTCCAAGGTACTTCATTCAAAAACACTTATTCAAGTAGGTCTTTACACTTTCCAAGAGTTCTATATCATTTCCCATTACCAGTATGTCATCCACATATAATACGAGAAATGCTACAGAGCTCCCACTCACTTTCTTGTAAATACAGGGTTCTCCATAAACCTGTACAAATCCAAACGCTTTAATCACTTCGTTAAAGCAAATGTTCCAACTCCGAGATCATTGCACCAGCCCATAGATGGAACGCTGGAGCTTGCATACCTTGTTAGCATCTTTAGGATCGACAAAACTTGTTCTGAAGTTTCATGATCATCATCATTAACTTCCTCTCCAACCGGTGCAGGCTCCAAAGAAACAACTTCCTGTGCTGTGCTACTCTCCGGTTCGAGTGGAGGTACAATTACCTCATCAAGTTCTATTTTCCTCCCACTTACTTCTTTCGAGAGAAACTCTTTCTCGAGAAAGGATCCATTCTTGGCAACAAAGACTTTACCCTCGGATCGTAGGTAGAAGGTATACCCAATAGTCTCTTTGGGATATCCTATGAAGACGCACTTTTCCGCTTTGGGTTCGAGCTTCTCAGGTTGAAGTTTCTTCACATAAGCATCGCATCCCCAAACTTTTAGAAACGACAGCTTAGGTTTCTTTCCAAACCATCATTCATACGGTGTCGTCTCAACGGATTTTGACGGTGCCCTATTTAAAGTGAATGCGGCAGTCTCTATTGCATATCCTCAAAATGATAGCGGTAAGTCGGTAAGAGACATCATAGATCGTACCATATCTAATAGAGTGCGATTACGACGTTCAGACACACCATTTCGTTGAGGTGTGCCAGGCGGCGTGAGTTGTGAAATAATTCCACATTTCCTTAGGTGCGTGCCAAACTCGTGACTTAAATATTCTCCGCCACGATCAGATCGTAGGCACTTTATCTTCCTGTCACGTTGATTCTCTACCTCACTCTGAAATTCCTTGAACCTTTCAAATGTTTCAGACTTATGCTTCATTAAGTAGACATACCCATATCTACTCAAGTCATTAGTGAGGGTGAGAACATAACGGTAGCCACCACGAGACTTGACACTCATTGGACTGCACACATCGGTATGTATTATTTCCAACAAGTCAGTTGCTCGCTCCATTGTTCCGGAGAACGGAGTCTTAGTCATCTTGCCCATGAGGCATGGTTCACATGTGTCAAATTATTCGAAATCAAGAGACTCCAAAAGTCCATCAGTATGGAGCTTCTTCATACGTTTGACACCAATATGACCAAGGCGGCAGTGCCACATGTAAGTGGGACTATCGTTATCAACCTTACACTTTTTGGTACAAACAGTATGGACATGTGTAACATCACGTTCGAGATTTATCAAAAATAAACCATTGACTAGTGGGGCATGACCATAAAACATTTCTCTCATATGAATAGAACAACCATTATTCTCAGATTTAAATGAGTAGCCATGTCGCATCAAGCGAGATCCAAATACAATGTTCATGCTCAAAGCTGGTACTAAATAACAATTATTAAGCTTTAACACTAATCCCGAAGGTAGATGTAGAGATAGTGTGCCGACGGCGATCACATCGACCTTGGAACCATTCCCGACGCGCATCGTCACCTCGTCCTTGCCAGCCTCCGTTTATTCCGTAGCTCCTGCTTGGAGTTACAAATGTGAGCAACTACACCGGTATCAAATACCCAGGAGCTACTACGAGCGCTGGTTAGGTACACATCAATAACAAGTATATCACATATACCTTTAATGTTGCCGTCCTTCTTATCCGCTAAGTACTTGGGGCAGTTCCGCTTCCAGTGACCGGTACCCTTGCAGTAAAAGAACTCAGTCTCAGGCTTGGGTCCATGCTTGTTCTTCTTCTTCCCGGCAACTTGCTTACCGGGCGCCGCAACAGCTTTGCCGTCCTTCTTGAAGTTCTTCTTACCCTTGCCTTTCTTGAAACTAGTGGTCTTATTTACCATCAACACTTGATGCTCCTTTCTGATCTCGACCTCTGCTAATTTCAGCATCGAGTACAACTCAGGAATGGACTTCTCCATCCCCTGCATGTTGTAGTTCATCACAAAGCTCTTGTAGCTAGGTGGAAGCGACTAGAGGATTCTGTCAATGACCGAGTCATCCGGGAGATTAACTCCCAGCTGAGTCAAGCGGTTGTGTAGCCCAGACATCTTGAGGATGTGCTCACTGACAGAACTATTCTCCTCCATCTTACAGCTGAAGAACTTGTCGGAGACGTCACATCTCTCGACCCGGGCATGAGCTTGGAAAACCAGTTTCAGCTCTTGGAACATCTCATATGCTCTGTGTTGCTCAAAACGCTTTTGGAGCCCCGGTTCTAAACTGTAAAGCATGCCGCACTAAACAATGGAGTAATCATCACAACGAGAATGCCAAGCGTTCGCAACGTCTTGCTCTGCTGGGAGAAGGGGTGGGTCACCTAGTGGTGCATCAAGGACATACAATTTCTTGGAAGCTATGAGGATGATCCTCAAGCCACGAACCCAGTCCGCATAGTTGCTTCCATCATCTTTCAGCTTGGTTTTCTCTAGGAACGCGTTGAAATTGAGGGTGACATTCGCGTTGGCCATTGGATCTACAATATAGATTGTAAAGATAATTTTAGACTAAGTTCATGATAATTAAGTTCACATAATCAAATTATTTAATGAACTCCCACTTAGATAGACATCTCTCTAGTCATCCAAGTGACACATGATCCATGTCAACTAGCCCGTGTCCGATCATCACGTGAGACGAACTAGTCATCCATGGTGAACATCTCCATGTTGATCGTATCTTCCATATGACTCATGTTCGACCTTTCGGTCTTCCGTGTTCCGAGGCGATGTGTGTACATGCTAGGCTCGTCAAGTCAACCTAAGTGTTTTGCGTGTGTAAATCTGGCTTACATCCGTTGTATGCTAACATTAGAACCTATCACACCCGATCATCACGTGGTGCTTCGGAACAACGATCCTTAGCAACGGTGCATAGTTAGGGTGAACACTTTTCTTGAAATTTTAGTGAGAGATCATCTTATTTACTACCATCGTTCTAGGCAAATAAGATGTAAACATGATAAACATCACATGCAATCAATATAGTGACATGATATGGCCATTATCATCTTGCTCCTTTGATCTCCATCTTCGGGGCACCATGATCATCACTATCACCGGCACGACACCATGATCTCCATCATCATGATCTCCATCACTGCGTCTTCATGAAGTTGTCTCGCCAACTATTACTTCTACCACTATGGCTAATGTTTAGCAATAAAGTAAAGTAATTACATGGCGTTTATGATTGACACGCAGGTCATACAATAAAATAAGACAACTCCTATGGCTCCTGCCGATTGTCATACTCATCGACATGCAAGTCGTGAATCCTATTACAAGAACATGGTCAATGTCATACATCACAATGCGTCATATCACATCCTTTGGCCATATCACATCACGAGGCATATGCTGCAAAAACAAGTTAGACGTCCTCTAATTTGTAGTTGCAAGTTTTTACGTGTCTGCTATAGGTTACTAGCAAGAACGTTTCTTACCTACGCCAAAACCACAGCGTGATATGCCAATTGCTATTTACCCTTCATAAGGACCCTTTTCATCGAAAGTAATCCGACTAAGGTGGGAGAGACAGACACCCGCTAGCCACCTTATGCAACAAGTGCATGTCAGGTGGTGGAACCAGTCTCACGTAAGCGTACGTGTAAAGTCGGTCCGGGCTGCTTCATCCCACAATACCGCCGAATAAAGATAAGACTAGTAGTGGTAAGCAAATTAACAAAATCGACGCCCACAACTGCTTTGTGTTCTACTCGTGCATAGATTCTACGCATAGACCTAGCTCATGATGCCACTGTTGGGAGACGTAGTACTAAATCAAAAAATTTCCTACGATCACCAAGATCTATCCATGGAGAAACCAGCAACGAGAGGGGAGAGATTGCATATTCATACCTTTGAAGATCGCTAAGCGGAAGCGTTACAAGAACGCGGTTGATGGAGTCGTACTCGCAGCGATTCAGATCGCGGTGGATTCCGATCTTAGCGCCGAACAACGGCGCCTCCATGTTCAACACACGTGCAGCCCGGTGACGTCTCCTACGCCTTGATCCAGCAAGGAGTAAGGAGAGGTTGAGGGAGAGCTCCGGCAGCACGACGGCGTGGTGACGGTGGAGCTACGTGAACTCCGGCAGGGCTTTGCCAAGCGCTACGGAGAACGAGGAAGAGGAAAGGTAGGGCTGCACCGAGAGAGAAAGAAGTCGTGTCTCAAAACAGCCCAAACCCTTGCATATATATAGGAGGAGGGAGAGAGAGGGCTGCCTTGGCCCCTCCTCCAAAGAGGAGAGGTTCGGCCGACCCTATGGACGAGTCTACCTCCCACAAGGGAGGTGGATCTCTTCCTTTTGAATCCTTTTCAGCCCTATCTCTTATCTCCAGCCACATGGGCCTTTCTAGAAGGTCTTGGCCAGCCCAACAAGGGCTGGCACACTTCCTCTAAGGGCCCATGAAATCCTTTGGTCGTCACACCCCTCCCGGGGGTCCTCCGGCACCCTCCCGGCACTCCCAGTACACTACCGATGAGCCCGAAAACTTTCCGGTGACCAAAACTAGACTTCCTATATATCAATCTTTACCTACGGACCATTTCGGAGCTCCTTGTGACGTCCGGGATCTCATCCGGGACTTCGAACAACTTTCGGTAATCACGTATACCATTTCCCTATAACCCTAGCGTCATCGAACCTTAAGTGTGTAGACCCTACGGGTTCGGGGGACACCTGGAGATGACTGAGACACTTCTCCGGCCAATAACCAACAACGGGATATGGATACCCATGTTGGCTCCCACATGCTCCAGGATGATCTCATCGGATGAACCACGATGTCGGGGATTCAATCAATCCCGTATACAATTCCCTTTGTCTATCGGTATGATACTTGCCCGAGATTCGATCGTCGGTATCTCTATACCTTGTTCAATCTCGTTACCGGCAAGTCTCTTTACTCGTTCCACAATACATCATCCCGTGACTAACTCCTTGGTCACATTGAGCTCATTATGATGATGTCTTACCAAGTGGGCCCAGAGATACCTCTCCGTCACACGGAGTGACAAATCCCAGTCTCGATTCGTGCCAACCCAACAAACACTTTCGGAGATACACATAGTGCACCTTTATAGCCACCCAGTTACGTTGTGACGTTTGGCACAACCAAAGCATTCCTACGATATCCGGGAGTTGCACAATCTCATGGTCTAAGGAAACGACACTTGACATTGAAAAGGTTTAGCAAACGAACTATACGATCTAGTGCTATGCTTAGGATTGGGTCTTGTCCATCACATCATTCTGCTAATGATGTGATCCCGTCATCAACGACATCCAATGTTAATGGTCATGAAACCGTGACCATCTATTGATCAACGAGCTAGTCAACTAGAGGCTCACTAGGGACATGTTGTGGTCTATGTATTCACACATGTATTATGGTTTCCGGTTAACACAATTATAGCATGAATAATAGACAATTATCATGAACAAGGAAATACAATAATAACCATTTTATTATTGCCTCTAGGGCATATTTCCAACACCGATGAGCCCGAAAACTTTCCGCTGAGCAAAACTGGACTTCCTATATATCAACCTTTACCTCCGGACCATTCCGGAGCTCCTCGTGATGTTCGGGATCTCATCCGGGGCTCTGAACAGCCTTAGGTAATCACGTATACCATTCCCCTATAACCCTAGCGTCATCGAACCTTAACTGTGTAGACCCTACGGGTTCGGGAGACATGTGGACATGACTGAGACATCTCTCCGGTCAATAACCAATAGCGGGATCTAGATACCCATGTTGGCTCCCACATGCTCCACTATGATCTCATCGGATGAACCACGATGTCAGGGATTCAATCAATCCCGTATACAATTCCCTTTGTCTATCGATATGATACTTGCCCGAGATTCGATCGTCGGTATCTCTATACCTTTTCAGTCTCGTTACCTGCAAGTCTCTTTACTCGTTCCATAATACATCATCCCGTGACTAACTCAGTCACATTGAGCTCATTATGATAATGTCTTACCGAGTGGGCCCAAAGATACCTCTCTGTCACACAGAGTGACAAATCCCAGTCTCGATTCGTGCCAACCCAACAGACACTTTCGGAGATACCCATAGTGCACCTTTATAGACACCCAGTTACGTTGTGACGTTTGGCACACCCAAAGCATTCCTACGGTATCCAGGAGTTGCACAATCTCATGGTCTAAGGAAACGATACTTGACATTAAAAAGCCACAAGTGATGCTCCCGCTACCTCAAGCGACAACCTTGTCACAAATGAAGAGATAAGTCTCATGGTCAAGAAATTCAGCAAGTTCTACAAGAATAGAAGCAAAGATGGAAGCTCCAACTCAAGATATGAAGAGAAGCGTTCATCAAGTCGTGACCGAAACTACTACAATTGTGGGAAGCCTGAACACTACTACAAGGAGTGCACGGCTCCCTACAAACGAAGAGAAGAGACACCAAGAAGACGAAGCTCAAGAGACGAGTCACCTCGAAGAGAGAGAAGGAGTAGAGATGATCGCTATGAACGAAGACCCTCAAGGAGAAGTAGGGACTCAGAGAAGAAGGACAAGTACACCAAGAGATACTCAAGAAGGAAACATCAAGATCATGTTGGTGAATGGGTTTCCAGCTCCGACTCCGACAACCACTCCGAGAGAAGCTATCACTCCAACTCTGACTATAGTCAAGATGAAGGTGTTGCCGGAATTGCACCAGTGCCTACCAACTCCTATGATCTATTTGATTCACCAAATGAAGGGAGTGGAAGTTGCTTCATGGCTAAAGGCCCCAAGGTATCACACCCCGAGTATCTTGATTTCAATAGTGATGAAGATGACTTGTTAATTGAAGATGAATTGCTTTTTGACAAAACTAGTAATGTTAGTCAAAATGAACTTGTTAGTACTCACTCTAGTGTAGATAAGTCGTGTGATGATGATAAGTTGGAAATAGAATGACTAACTCAAGAACTAAAAAATCTTAAGTTAGCTCATGAGTCAACTCTAGAAGATCATAGAGAGCTTGTAAGGACACATGAGAATCTATGCTTCGAGAAGCTCAATTTAGAGCAAGAGCATGCGTTCCTTAGAGCTACGAATGATGATCTTCGAAAGAAGACTTCCTCTTATCTATCCAAATGACTTCTCTTATCTACATTCATGCCTCAAGTTAAGTCTAAGCAACCTAGTAACAAAGGAAAGAAAGGTTCTTCAACTAGTAGCAATAAAAATGATAAATCTAATGATATTGCTTCTAGTAGTTCTCTTGATCCCACTAACTCTTCTCTTAGCCAAGTTACACTTGAGCAATAAAATGAACTCTTAAAAGGGATTATAGAGAAAGGTATCTACAAGAGTCTTGAAGGGTGCAAACAATTTGAGGTGATTGTACACAAGCATGGATGATACCGAAAGAATCATGGTGTTGGCTACTTCAATGCTAATGGAGTTGAATGGGAAGAAGGTTAATACACCAATCCCATGTTTGTTACTCAAAAGGTGAAGTATGAAAATACTCTTCCCAAGGGAACAAAAGCTCAAGATGACCTTCCACCAAAAGACACCAAGCTCAATGACAAGAACAAGCTTCAAGAGGACATTGATTCATATGAAGATGAATCTCAAGCTTTGGTGAAGTGGGTTCCCAAGGCTACTACAGTCTCAACTTCTACAAGTGCGACTTCAACACCATGGATCCCCATCAACCTGATGCGGGTTCCCAAGAAGAAGAACTAGAGAGTTCTTGAGGTGTGACTCCGCCAATGAAATTCACTCATATTCATTATTGGCAAGAACTAGTTGCAAACAACATCAACATTATGCAATAGTTCAAGGAGTCACACATTCTCTGAAAGGTAAGCAAGGGACAAGGTAATCAACAAATCAATGGACATCATCACAAATGCTTTGCACTCCATTTCCATAGATATCCTTGTATTTGTCTCTTGTGTGTTGGGACTAACCCATTTAGGTGAGAATAGTAATGAAACAACAAGGATGCTCCCAATTGGTGATCTTCATGAACTTTGAGCATCCATCACTACCTCACCAACATGAAGTCTTGTTAGACAAAACCCAAGGTTAGTATATCCCTCTTATGGGGGATGTCACATCTAGGGGGAGCTTTACTCTAAGACTTGAGTTAAAGCATCTCTTAGAATGTGACAACATTAAATGCTTTTTGTAAAAGTGGTAACCCCACTTGTGCTTAAACGATGAGTATGACCTATGATCAAGTATTCTTACTTGGCTCCTAAGTCAATATACTCATATATAGATGACTCCGTCATTGCCAAAGTGCTTGTTAGATGCTATTGTGTCTGTGCATGTTTGCCATGATTTCATTTGACATCTTATTGTGTGAGCATGTTGGTCTGCATTTATTTACTCATTCAAGGATATCCAATTGTTGCTATTTGGCTTTTCATATTTATTTGCCAATTGGATATACAAGAATGCCCAGGACCACTTCTTTAGCTACCTATGCTTTCTCACCTCATATTCTATTCATGCTGCATCATAAAATTTGAACAAGTGCTTTTCGATCCCTCTATGTGTGGAGCACTCGGAGTTCCGTATCGACAAGGACTGATCATTAAAACCTCCCAAATGCATCTCGGTGGAACCAATCCCAAAGTCTCGGTCTCACCAAATGCCTAGTGTTGATCTGGATTTCTTGCCTTGGTACTACCGATTCCATATTGTCGGTTACATCGAGTTTCCCTGTCAGCTGACAATTGAGAAACTCGGTGACACCAACAATTTGGAATTGGCGTCACCGACAGTCAAGGGTATATATTCGGTGGTCCCGACGGTTTGAAATTTCATTCTTCAAACCATCGCGCCCCAAGCCCTAAGCTGTCGCAGAAGGACCCCCTGGTTGTCGCCCTTGTCTTCCCGCGCTCCTCTGCCGCTGGGAATCGCCGCCGTCGACGGAATCTTTGCCCCCGTAGCGGATCCGTCACCGAGCTAGGGTAGGGATTCGGTCCCCTCTTGTGCTCCAACCTCTGATTCTCATGCATTAGGGTTTCTCCATTATCTAGCCACAATTTGAGATTGTTTTATCCACAAGAAAACTTAACAGCCTAGCAAATCAGAAAATTCCAGGTTTAGTTGCCCGCGAAGTTGCATCTCGGTGATACCGAATCAGAAAACCGGTTCCACCGATTGCCTTTTTGTGCTACTGAGGACAGAACTCGAAGAGACTGAGTGACAGATTTCAGTCTGACCAAAACTATTGCCAAGTTTCAGTTAAGGGTTTTGTGAGTCTCGGCTGCACGAAAATGTTTGACTCGGTGACACCAAAATCCAATTTGGAAGTGAAACTACATCTATATTTTTTCTATTCAAACTTTCAAAAATCAGCTGCATTTTGTGATGACTTATCCTATTCCACTCTTCTATACGCTATTCACAGGGTGAGCATGTTAGGGTCAGACAGTCAGAATTTGCCAGAGCAGAGTGTTGACATGAGTTCAGGCACTAGCCCTGAGCCTAGTTCTTTTTTAGATCCAGGCACCCCCAGCTCCCATGGGTTGCCCAAGGCTGCTACTAGGGCCAGGAAGAAGATGAATTCAGATGAGGAAGATTCAGACTTTGTGCTAGAGGAGGTTCTTGCCAAGAAGCAAGAGAAGGCTGCCAAGAAGTCAGCAAATGAGGCCACCTCTTAGAGGAGGGTGGTTAGCAAATCATATGCACCTCCTAAAGTTATGAGGGCACTTGAGAGTGCTAGAGCTACAATGACCATTGAACCCCCAAATAAGTCTATGCCTAAGAAGGCAGTGGAGAAGAAGAAGACCAGAAAGAGGATAATCCATGTTACTGGCAGGTCTACATCTATGTTTGAAGATCTAGAGGAGGTAGCTATTGCTGAAGAGGAGGAGGAGCCAGCTACAAAGGCTCCTCCCAAGAAGAAGGCCAAGAAACTTCTAGATGATGCTATGCCTAAGTCTGGAACATCCAAGAGCACAAAATCCCAGAAGGCTGCTGTTGAAAAGCCTAAGAGGACATCTAGGCAGATTCCAGCTTCTGAAAAGAACAAGGGAACTACCTCCAGAGTTGAGGATGAGGATGACTTGTCAACCTTGATGAAACTTAGATCACACGTTCCAGTACATAATGCCATCTATCCAATTGCTGAAGATATGAAGAAGAGGAAGGTCTCAGGTTTGAGGGCATGGAGAACTATTGATCCATATGCCCAAAGGAAGAAGACAACTATGGACTACATATTCTATACCAAAGAGCAACCGGATTTCTATGAGACTGTGCTTTTTGACAAGAGTCCAGCTGTGAGTGACATGAGATATGTAGACTGGAAATTCATTAAGGAGAATGAGGACTATTTTCCAAGTGTCCAAGACAATTTCCACTGAATTGGTTTGGATGACTTTGTTGGTAGATAATTTACTGCATGGAATGATGAGATGATCATGCAATTCTACTCCACAACACATTTCTATGGAGATGGTAGGATTGTATGGATGACAGAAGGAGCAAGATATGGGTCCACTATTTATGAATGGGCTGCACTTCTAGGTGTCCCAGAGGTTCAGGATGGAGACTTGGATGTCTACACAGAATCCAAGGCAAGCCACAATGCCATGAAGCACATGTATAATCCTATCCTAGCAGACAAAGTACAATCTCACAAGCTTGGATCCATCTAATTTCTTCAGGCTGGCCTCCACACCATGAAAACCATTCTGAGGCATACCTTGATGCCCAAGTCAGGAGGTGACAAGATGATCAGAGGCTACTCCATCAACATGTTGATCCACCTTGACAGACACACCAGGATCAGAGTCATGAACTTGATTGTAGAGACTGTAAAGAGGGTTGCTGCTGATCAGAAGCGCTCTTGCTGCTATGCACCCTATATCCAGATGCTCATCAACTCTCAGCTTGAGAAGCACATATTTGCTCTTGACAGTCCCCATTTTCCCCTACAGCCAAATCTTGAGGATAATGTTGTGGTGATGGATCCAAATCATCCCACATCTGCTACAGCTCAATCAGAGGTAGAGACAGGTTGAGCCACTAGTGCTCAAGTCCCTAGATCCAGAAATGAGCAAATGGATCTATTGATATCATCAGTTCAGGGCATGTAGAAGGACATTAAGGGGATTCTTGACAACCAGAACATTCTTGTGAGGATCTTTGAAAATAGGATCAAGACCCTTAATGATAAGGTGGATAGGCTGACTAAGACAGTCAATGAGCTCTAGAAGGAAGTTGACTCAGTGCCACTTCCTCAGACTACTTCAGATGATGATGATGATGATGATGAGGATGGATCACCTCTCAGGACAGGCACACAGTTTCCTACTCAGTCCAGATCAGCCACCGTGCCAGCTCCAGACTTGAGGCCCACTTCATCAGCTCCTGTTGCTGTCACCTTAGCTCTTGCTCCATCAGCTCCACTTCCTCCAGTTGCCACTCCAACTCCATCCACGACATCTGCAGTGATCTTCGCCGATGCTATTCTCTCGACTCTTTCATCAACAACCGGAGGAGATCAGCCCAAGAACGCTTGGACATATGCCTTCAAACTTTTTGGTAACTTGTTGCCAAAGGGGGAGAAGTGTATATAGATATTTAGGCTTCGAGTCAGAGAGCATTTTGGTGTTTATTAATTTTCAAAAACAATTTTATTTTGGTTGCTTGTGATACACATTCCTTGTGTTTGATCATACATTTTGTGTGTGATGCTACTACTTCCTATCATCTTAATGCTTCGAGATGATCCTTCTACATTGCTTGATTGTGTTGTGCTATGTTGTTAGTTCTAATTATTCTCGCACACCACCAAGATGTATGTGACATGGAAGAAGTGCCCCATGTACCTAATCGATTGTGCACTTGCATTCAAATGCAAATTCAAAATAATGCACAAATTTATGGGTGCTCTTGCTTATCACATACTTCTCAAAGTGACGATTATATTCATTGATTATATCATATGTCGAAGCTTTGATCTATATGTTGCCATCAATTACCAAAAAGTGGGAGATTGAAAGCACATTTGCTCCCTTGGTGGTTTTGCTAATTCATAACAACATATAAGTCATTGAACTAATGTTACCATCAAGTATGTTTAGGGAGAAGTTCAATGATGGGTTGGCAAAAAGATTGTGGGATACCCCAAGATGCAAGGAAATAGGTTGGCAAAGCTTCAAGCAAGAGGACTCTACATTTTATATTTGTGAGGAATCACTTTGAGTCCATAGGAAAGCCAATAGTATTAAAAGGGGGTAAAGGTTTGTTGGTGAACAAAATGCTCGTACGTGCACAAGTGATAGTCACCAAAGACACCCACAAGCTCTCCCACCAAAGTCTGTCCTAAGCCAAACACTCAAAATCGGTACAACCATTATTCTACTTTTGGTGCCACCGATTCCAAACCCTAGACAGACTCAGCCAAACCCTAGCCTTTCGGTTGCCACCGATTCCATACCGATGACACCGAGTTTAGGTTGCCAACTTTCTGTTACGCAAATTTACATTTTCGGTCCCATCGAGAAAGTTGGGTCGGCGTCACCCAGATTGGAAATATGACCGTTGGTCACCTTATTGGTGCAACCGAGATTTGTATATCGGTCCTCCAAGATTCAAAAGTTGCCACCTTTTGGTCACTTCGGTACCATCGAGATTAACACATCGGTGTCACCGAGTTGGTCATTTTGTGTGTAACGGTTGGATTTTTGGGGATGCCTATATATACCCCTCCACCACCACTTACTCAAAAGAGAAGCACTCCGAACTATTCCATACCTATCCTACTCAGTTTTCTGAGAGAGAACCACCTACCCTTGTTGTTGAGGTCAAGATCTTCCACTCCAACCATATGGATTTTGATTTCTAGCCTCCCCAAGTTGCTTTCCACCAATCCCATCTCTTCTACCAAGCCATATCTGTGAGAGAGTGATTGTGTGTTGAGGAGTCTATGATTTTGAAGCACAAGAGCAAGGAGTTCATCGACATTATCGAGCCTATTATGTTTTGGAGGGTGGTGCCTCCTAGATTGGTTAGGTGTTGCTTGGGAGCCTCCTACTTTATGTTGTGGAGTGAACGAAGAAGTTTGTAAGGGCAGGGAGACCGCCTACTTCGTGAAGATCTACCCCGAGTAAGGCTAGTCCTCCGTGGACGTAGGTCGTCATGGTATAGTCAAGGTTGCTTCTTTGTGGAACCCTCCATGGGTAGAGCCATCCGTGGACTCTCGCGACCGTTACCCTCCGTGGGTTGTAGACTCCATGAACGTGGATGTACGATAGCGCCACCTATCGGAACCATGGGAAAAATCATCGTGTTACCAATTGCGTTTGCTCTTCCTATCCCATCTCTTTACTTTCATGTGCAATGTCTTTACTTTCCGCTGCTATACTCTTAGACATGCATGTGCAGGGTGTACTTGACATACTAACAATGCTAAAATCTGTCAAGAATTAGAATTGGGAAAAAGTAGATTTTTATTTGGTCAAGTAGTCTAATCACCCCCTCTAGACCTACTCTTGATCCTACATTTCCTCGTCGGCTGTCCGCGCCGATCTCGCGGCCCGGCTCGGGCCGTGGGTCCCCATACAGCGAGAACGACGCACGCCTCCGCCTCGACATGCTTGCACAATCCACGCTCCTCGAGGAGGAGAGCTCGGTCGGGCCGGCGTGCTTTGGCCCTCGGATCCATAATGAGCCATTTCCAACTAGTTTATTGCTCGCCAAGTACAACGGCATCGCCAAGCCAGAGGACTGGCTGATCGACTACACCACCGTGGTGGGCATCGCCAGGGGAAACAAACGCGTAGCCGTGGGCTACGTTCCCCTCATGCTGCTTGGTTCGGCCAGGACTTGGCTCTATAGCCTCGGAGCCAGCAGCATTAACACCTAGATGGACTTCGAGGAAGCCTTCATCCAAAACTTCACCGGCACCTACAAGCGCCCTGGACGGCCCCGCGAGCTCGCCATGTGCATCCAGTGGCCAGACGAGCCACTCCACGACTACCTTGCACGCTGGACCGAGCTATGCAACTATTGTGGGGGTGTACACGAGGTGCATGCCATCCAATACTTCACTAAGGGCTGCCGAGATGGCACCCTCCTCAAGCACAAGCTCATGTGCTCCGACCCGACTTCCTTGCCCGATCTCATGGTCAAGGCGGACAAATACGCCACGGCCGACTCCTCGATGACGATCGAGGCCAACGCATCCGGCAAGGCCATCTAGTCGCCTGCCGCCCCCAAGCCAGCTACCGACAGCCGACAACAGTAGAACAACAAGCGCAAGTCCGACCATCCGGATCCCCGCTATGGGAGCTGACAGGTCGCCACCATCGAAGATGAGCAATCGGCTACCCAGGCCCCCAGCCAGCGCTAGCGCGCCAGCAAGGCCGCTTGGCAGCCCAAGCTTACATTCGAGAAAATGCTCAACCTGCCCTGCAAGCACCACTCCGACGCCAAGCCATCCACTCACATGCTCCAGCGGTGCAGCTTTTCCTAGCGGCTCGCCCGAGGCGAGGGCCTCCTGGCTCCTTTGCCTCCGATTCCCCGCGTGCCGACTCCAACCCAGCCACCTGCATCGGTACCGGCTGCCAGCAATGGCCGCCTTCATGACTAGTTCCCCGACCAGGACGGGGCTTATGTCGTCTTCAACAGCGAGGGAACCGACAAGCATAGCGTGCGCCAACGTAGGCACGAGGTGAACGCCACTGTTCCCTCGGTCCCCTAGTTCATGCACTGGTCCGAGAAGCCGGTTACCTTGAGCCGGGAGGACCACTAGGCCATAATGCCAAACCTTGGCATCTACGCCCTCATCCTTGATCCCACCATCATCTTCGAGAGATGCACCAGACGTTTCTCGCGGATGTTTATCAACGGGGGCAACAGAATCAACATCCTCTATCACACCACGATGCTCAAACTGGGGCTCCAGGAGAAAGACCTGCGAGCAAGTCGGACGGTTTTCCATGGCATCATGCCGGGAAAGTCCTGCATCCCCATCGGCAAGATTGAGCTCGATGTTCTCTTTGGCGGCAAGAGCCACTTCCACCACAAACGAATATGGTTCGAGGTAGTGGACCTCGACAGTCCCTACCACGCGCTGCTGGGCAGGCCGACCCTCGTCAAGTTCATGGCGATCCCCCATTGCGGCTATCTCAAGCTCAAGATGCCGGGTCCTAAGGGCATCATCACCATAGCCGACGACTACAAGATGTCGATCGAGTGTGCGCGTGACGGTAGCTGGCTGGCTGAGGCCCTAGTGATAGCGAAGGAGAAGTGGTAGCTCGACCGGCTCGTGGCTCACGCCTTTAGCCAGCCAGCCATGCCGGCTCCTCCGTTCCAGTCGGCCAGCGAGGCATCGTTCCAGCCGTCCAAGGAAATAAGGCAGGTGCCGTTTGACCCGGCTAACCCCAAGCAGTTCGTCACCATCGATGCCCGCCTCAACAGCAAATAGGAAGGTGAGCTCGTCGACTTCCTCCATGAGAATAGGGATATCTTTACATGGTCTCCAAAATACATGCTGGGTGTTCTGAGGAAGTTCGGCAAGCACAAGCTTCATGTGTGGCCGGATGCGAAGCCGGTCAAGCAACCCCCATGCTATTTCTACGAGGATAAGCGACGTACTATAGGAGAAGAGATCGTATGGATGCGTGCAGCCGACTTCATCATGGAAGTGTTCCACCCGGACTGGCTGGCCAACCCAGTCCTGGTGCTGAAGAAAACAACAAAACCTGGCGCATGTGTATTGACCACACCAGCCTGAACAAGGCCTGTCCCAAGGACCCTTTTGCCTTGCCACAGATCGATCAAGTCATCAACTCCACGGCCGGCTACGTCCTGCTATCCTTCCTGGATGGCTAATCCGGCTACCACCAGATCAAGCTGGATCGAGCCGACCGACTGAAGACCTCCTTCATCACCCCTTTCGGGGCCTACTGGTACATCATCATGTCCTTCGTCTTGAAGAATGTAGGCGCGAGCTTCCAATGCTGCATGCAGAAGTGTCTCCTGCCCCAGATCGACAGGAATGTCCACATCTACGTGGACGACATCGTCGTGAAGACCAAGAAGCATTTCAGCCTCCTCGACTATCTCCGAGAGACATTCGCCAACCTGCGCGAATACAAGATCAAGCTCAACCCGGAGAATTGTGTCTTTAGTGTGCCAGTTGGCTAGCTCCTGGGTTTCTTCGTGTCCGCCCGCGACATTGAGGCAAACCCGGAGAAGATTAGGGCCATCGAGTGCATGCACAAGCCGGCCAAGCTCCGCGACGTCTAGAAGTTCGCCGGCTGCCTTGCCTCACTCAGCCAGTTCGTCAGCCGGCTGGGGGAGAAGGCCCTGCCCCTCTACCAGCCCATGAGGAAGACGCCCAAGTTCGAATGGACTAACCAGGCGGACAAGGCATTCCGCGATCTCAAGCACGCACTCTATAGCACTCCCGTCCTGGCGGCTCCGACTAAGAAGGAGGAGGGCAAAGCGCTGCTGGTCCAGCGCCCCATCTACTACCACAGCGAGGTCCTCTCCGTCTCCAAGCAGAACTACCCCCACTACCAGAAGATGTGCCACGACATGTACTTCACCGTCAAGAAGGTCAAGCAATACTTCTAGGAGCACACCATCACCATGGTGAGCATGGCCCCGCTCGGCGACATCATGAGCGGCCGAGACTCCACCGGCTGGATTGCCAAATGGGCAATCGCCCTTGCCGACCAGGAGATTTGGTACGAGCCATGCACCGCCTTCAAGTCACAGACGATGGCCGACTTCCTTGTCGACTGGGCCGAAACTCAGTTCGTGCCGCCTCCCCCGGACTCCATGCATTAGCGCATGCACTTCGACGACTCAAAGATGCACACCGGCCTGGGAGCCAGCATCGTCCTATGATCCCCAAAGGGGGACCAACTCAAGTACTAGGCGCTCGTCCACGGACTCCGGCTCGCCAAGGAAATTGGGATCTGGTGCATGCTCTGCTTTGGCAACGCCGACCTCGTGGTGCAGTAGGTCTCTGGCGAATGGAACGCAAGGGACACCAACATGGTCAGCTATCGCTTCCTCGTCCAGCCGCTCACCGCCTCCTTCTAGGGCTGTAAGTTCCACCATGTCCCCCGGCGGACAACGAGGCGGACGATACGTTGGCAAAGATCGGCTCCACCCAGCAGGCCATCCCAACCGGCGTCTCCCTCGAATGGCTGCTCAAGCCTTGAATCAAGCCCTCCACGGAATCAGAGTCTATCTTTGTGCCGGCCAACACCGCCGGCTCTTCGCTGGATCTGGCTGCCCAACCAGCACCATAACCCATGGCTGCTCTACTGGCACCATCGCTCCGGCTGCCGTGCCGGCCCCATCAGCACCAACCTCCAATGCCCCCACGGCGGCCGGCTCCAGTTCCACGACCGTCATGATGACAACCGACGCCCCCCCCGCTGTCTCAGTCTCAGGGGCTGGCGAGCCGGTCCCGGGGACTGGTCAGCTGGAGTCGGGAGCTACAGCTACCTTCGGCGCCCACTTAACCTCGAGCCGGCTCCCGGATCAGCTCCCTCATGGGCCCATCTCATTCTGGCGTTCCTCTTGTGCTGCAAGCTCCCCCCTTGATGAAGCCATGGCAAAACAAATCTAGTGCCGGGCTGGCCTACAACATCATCAACCGCGAGCTGGTTCATCGCAGCACCACCGACATTTTCCAATGTTGCGTTGAGCCGGAGAAGGGGCAAGAGATCCTCCTTGACATCCACCATGGCTAGTGCAAGCATCATGCCGCTTCCAGGACCCTGGTGGCCAAGGCATTTCACCATGACTTCTACTAGCCAATGGCCTTGGAGGAGGCCAAGCGACTGGTCGATAGATGCGAGGGGTGCCAGCGTTTCAGCACGCAGAGCCACCTGCCGGCAATAGCCCTCCAGACCATCCCACTCTTGTGGCCCTTTGCCATCTATGGGCTGGACATGGTAGGACCCTTCAAGACTGCATGAGGCGGCATGACGCATCTGCTCGTGGTAGTCGACAAGTTCACCAGGTGGATAGAGGAAAGGCCTATCAAGAAGCTAGATGGCCCCATAGCTGTCCGGTTCATTAAGGACATCATGGGTCACTACGGCATTCCACATAACATCATCACTAACAACGACACGAACTTCGCCAAGGGCGCAATGGTGGGTTTCTGCTCCCAAGCGGGCATCCGGCTCGACCTCACGCCGGTGGCCCACCCACAGTCAAACGCCCAGGCGGAAAGGGCAATCAGCCTGATGTTGGCCAGCCTCAAGCCCCGGATCATGGCATCCCTCATACGGTCAGCCTACTGCTGGATCGATGGGCTGTCGGCTGTCCCGTGGAGCCTCAGGACTACGCCCAACCGGTCGACTGGCTACACCCCCTTCTTTCTTGTATACGGGTCCGAGGTGATCATCCCCACAGACATCAAGTTTGACTTGCCAGAGGTCACCCTGTATACGAAGAAGGACACAGAGGAGGCAAGCGAAGATGGCGTCAACCTACTTGAAGAAGAACGCGAACTGGCCCTGAGCCGGACGACATCTACCAGCAGAACCTCCAGCACTACCACAACAAGCGGATCCGGACACTCTCCTTCTACAAAGCAGACCTGTTGCTCAGACGGATCCAGCAAACCGCTGGTCAGTACAAGCTGGCTTCCCCACGGGAAGGCTCGTTCATCATCAGCAAGTCACTGCACAACAACGCCTACTACCTGATAGATGCCCAGAAGTCGCAAAAGCGCAAAAGGGACACCTCTGGCGAGGAGTCGGAGCGCCCATGGAACACAACACTCCTTCGACTGTTCTACTGCTAAGAAAAAAACCCGTGTATGTATGTATCTTCCCTTCTATTAGAAATTAATGAATGAAACGGGGGCCCCAAGACAGCACTTGGGGCACGCCCCTTTTTAATTCCACCAAAGGCTTGTCATTTTTTAAGCAAGGCACCCGGGTCCAGCTCCCTGGCCCGGGGGCTCGCTGTCTCTTCTTCGAGGCAAACAAGTAGTGTGAGCAAGCAATCCTTTTCTACCCCTACCCAGCCACAGACCGGCCCCCGGCTGTTCGGTTAGCGGAACCACGGGGTGGGGAGGAACTTATCACGCGAACGCCGCTTGATGAGTAGCAGCCGGACAGGTCCAACCAGATCATGTTACCTCTAGAGACCAGCTTGTGCCGGCTCCCCCCAACCCTAGCCGGACAACTCTAAGGCCCGCTGATTTTCCCCAAGGACGATGCCCCATCCCTGCCATGTTTGGCTCTTGGCTGGTTGATAGGCGGGGCGGAATCCGGAAGGAATACTTGCGCAAAATATGAGTCAAAAGGCAAAAGGCAAAAGGCAAAGGAGTAGCCAGCACAAAACATTTTGAACTTCAAAGCAAGTCATAAGAAAAAGGCCACAGGCCGAAGATTCTTTACAATATACCCAGTGGGTGGAAATGCGTCTTAAATAAACAGGTTTTTCAGCAAAAGAAAAAGATACAAAGTGCGCAGGTCCGCTCAGGCTGCCGGTGCATCACCGGTCGGTCAACAGTTCACCCAGGGGAGGCCGCGGCCTTCGGGTCCGCCTCCGTGGCCTCTGTGGCTTCGGTGTCGCTGCCAGTGCTGGAAGCCATGCTCTCATCAGCAACCTCCTCATCTTCGGGTCCTTGGGGATTGCCGAAGGATTCCTCGGCAATCGGCTCGCGTCCTTGCCAAGCGCCGACACGAGCTTGTTCGGGTCGACATACGAAGCTAGCTCGTTGGCCCGATGGACGAGGGTACCTTCACGGGCGACCCATTTCGCCTCGAAAACCTCGCGCATCGTGGCTAACTGGTTCAAGTTGATGCCGGGGTACCATGACGTAACAAACCAGAGGGTCATCTACGCCCCGGCACGGGTCGCCGATGCCTTCCAAACCTCGAGCCGGGCCACCGCATTCTCTAGCCATAGCGCCACGCGGCCCACCGGGGCCCCACGACCCGCCCAGAGGGCCGAGATCACCTCCTTGCCGGCCGTTTGGAGCCGGTCCATGCAACACTGAGCGTGGATCAACATGTTCTCAATGGCCAGCACGAGCTCCACCACATCCCAGCCAGCGTGCTCCTCAACCTCCTTCCCATGCTGCCGCAGGCACTCCTAGTGATCCGCCACAACCTTCTCGGCGTGGCATTGGGTCCCTGGGAACTGGTATGGGAAACGAAAAGAATCAACAAACAAGTCGAAAGCAAGACGAAGACAACTGACAGAGGAAGAGGATTCGAAAGCAAAACTCATGTTGGACAGCCTCATCCATGTCAAGGGAAAACTGAAGGCCCACGCTCTGCTCCCTCTCCAGCGCCGCCTCCACTCGAGCAAGGGCGGCCCCACACGCCTCAAGCTTGCTCGCGAGGCGAGCCACCTCGCCCTGAAGAGCGATGGCCCACTGGGTGGTGTCGGCCGCCTTCTTGGCGGCATCCTCCTGGGCCGCCACCTCCCGCTGCAGCTCCGTGTTTAGGCGCTCCCGGGCCGCCTGCCCATTCATGACCAGGCCGCCTGGCCAGTCCCGCTCCAACGTGATCGCCTGGAGATCCCGCGCCAGCCGGTCCGGCTCGGAGGTCACCTCGTCCCTCTTATGCCAGATTGGGACCAGGGCCTCCAGCTCCTCTGCGAAAAGATCGACCCAAGTTACCAAAAATGTGAAAGATTCGTGCTGGCTGCCGAGCAGCTAACCCAACTTTTGGGGGCTACACCCAGTGGGTGCACTCGTGCGCCCCCACTGGAACAAGCATACCTCGCGTCTTCTTCGGCTCATACTAAACCTGATAGAAGCCGGACTTGCCTCGGTTGTTAATGGCAACCGCCTCGTCAAGGAGCGCCTGCCGCTTGACGCTCCCTGCCTGCTCCATGCCAGGAGGCCGAAAAGTTAAGCAAGCAAAAGTAGATCCGTCCTGGCTTCCGCATGGCCCGTCAACTGGCCCGAATCTCGGGGGCTACACCCAGTGGGTGCGCTCGCGCGCCCCCGCTAAAAACTCGACATGGGCTAAGGAACCTTACCTCCACCGCATCCTCTGCGCTCCGTAAAGCGCTGTCCGCAACCTCCGCAAACCTGGCCAGCCCTTCGCGACACTGCGCCAGGATGCGGCCCGGCTCCTCGGGCACGAGGGCTTAGCCGCTGGCTGTCGGAGGCAGGACGACTAGGGAATGGGCCAATGCCTCCTGGTCCTGAAACACGTCGAGCATGGTCCTTCTCGCCCGACTTGCCCCGTCGCTCGACCCTGCGTTCGCTACGGCGCCGGCTGGCGGGAGGTTGGCAGTAACCATGAGGGCGTGGGAGCTAGCCTCGGGCTCCTTTGTAGTCAGCACCCGTGACCGGCAGGTCCGGCTCACTCCTCCCACCAACCGATGTCTCCGGCGCTGCCCCCGGCACAGCCGAGGCGCCGGCACATCGGCCATGGCTGGCTCGGCGATGGGCGGAGTCACTACGGTCTCCATCCGCTGGGCCCTCTCCTGGGCTGGCTCGAGAATTGCTCCCGCCGCCTGGGTCACCTAAGCCACGGGTGAGGCCATGGCCGTCTCCATAGCTGACTCTCACGACTCATTCGATGGAGGCCTCAACATCCGCGTTGATTTCGCCACCGAGGTCGTCGCGCGCGTCGGGTTTGTGGGCTGCCTCCGCCTCCCATCACTCGAGGCCCCCAAGCACGAGGGCGTGCCCTTTGCTCCTGCCTTTGAGGCTCGCAATTCTGCGAGCCTTGTCTTTTCTTCCCGCATCGTGGCCGCATGCTCCTGGGCCTACCGGCTGGTGGGCTCCATCGGGTCGGCGGTCAACTTCGTATCATGGAGCTTGATGGCATTCCTGGAACAAACAAAGGATGAACCCTCAGGCGCTTGCCAGCTCAAAAACTCAAAAAAACCCACAAGAACTAAAAGTACCCACCCGGCGATGACTTGAAGGGCCCGCTTGGCCCGTGCTAGCGGCTCCGCGACGACCGCTCGTGCTCTCTTACGAGCCGGCGATTGAGTCGACGACTGCCCCGGGTCGGCCTCTTCTCCTGACGGGAGGCCTCACCCGTCTGGCCATGAGCCTGCTGCTCCTCGCTTTGTCTATGTGGCCCCCCGTTGAGCTGTGGGGGAGGCGTGTCCAAGACCCGGAGATCATCATCATCAGTCCAATCTTTGATCGAGGGTCTGGAGGGGAACTCACCAGCCGCTCTAGAACCGTCGGCTCCCAGGTCACCCATCGCCCCGTCAGCCTCAACCTCTCCTGAGGAGTCGACCTCCTCCTCGGCACCGCCTGGAATATCTATGGGTGTGTACCGTCCAGCGTGTTTTGTTGAACAAAGTGCTGCGGTCAGCACGACGTGTGAGCGAGGGGGACAGCTGGAAAAACAAGGAAGAAAAGGAAATCACCTCGATCGGGCGTACCAGGGGATCCGGGTCATGCCGTCTATACGACATATTGCGAAAGCTCAAGGTCTCTGGCTTCAGTTTGAAGTTGGTGATGGCTTTCACCCGCTTCGCCACCTGGGATGTCGTTAGCTCGAAGTTGGACAGCCGGTAGGGGTCCCGCCGGCCTGACATGTCGCAGATCCGGTGCGGCCTCTGCTGGAGGGCCAGCACCCGGCGATCAATAAAGGCGGCCACTAGGTCGGCCGTGACTAGTCCCTCTCCGCTTCTCATGGCCCAGCTCCCCAACCAGAGCTCCAGGCGGCCCGTCGCCCATCCATTTCACCCCATAGGATGGGGTGTTTACGAAGGCCGGCAACCAGATGTAGTCCCGCGCCCTGTCGGTGTTCTTCATGTAGAAGAACGTCTGGAATTGATGAGGGTGATGCGGGGGAATAGCGGGCCACAGACGCACACCATCGCACCCTCCCAGGCATATGGCTCGTCGCCGTTCCTCAGAGCCTTGAGGTAGAAGAGCTTCCTCCACAACTCCACGAAGGGGAGAAGCCCGAGGTAGCCCTCGCAAAGAGTCATGATGCTCGATAGTTGGAGGATGGAGTTGGGATCGAGGTGGTGCGGCTAGAGATCAAAGGTGTCCATGAGGAGGCAAAAGAATTGGCTCACCGACAGGCCGAAGCCGCACGGGAAGTGCAAGACGAACACCACGAACTCCCCCTCCCTGGGTTCGGGCACCACCTCACTGCCCGGCGGACGGGCGGCAACGTGGTCCTTCGACGATAGCATGCGGGCACGACGGAGCTACACGATGTCCTCCTCTGTGATAGAGGACCAACTCCAGCTGCCGGAGGGTCTGTCGTCCATCTCTGAGGCGATCGGCACGGTGAGACAGGCGAGCGGAGCGGCAACACGGGCCAAGCGGCAGACTCCGAGAGGAGGAAGATGATAGGTTGGGGGGTGCACGAACTGCCTCCGCCCCTCCCCCTCCCCTTATAAATAAGGGGGCGATGCTCGGGGGACGTGGGGATTAACTACACCCACTCCCCCGGGGAATCCGCGGGATGTAGTATAGATTTTTCCTTATCGATTTCCACTTACCCACTCCCTGGCAATGGTGCCAGAAAAGAGTCTTGATGACCCAAAAGTATAATGGGTCAATCATGGTCCTCTCGATAAGTAAGAGTGTCGAACCCAACGAGGAGCATAAGGAAATGACAAGCGGTTTTTAGAAAGGTAATTTCTGTAAGCACTGAAATTGTAGGTAACAGGTAGTTTGATAGCAAGATAATTGGTAACGAGAAAGTAACAGTGATGGTAAATAAAGTGCAGAAAGATAGCCCAATCCTTTTGTGGCAAATGACAGGCCAAAACGGTCTCTTATAATAAGCAAGCATTCTTGAGGTACACGGGAATTTCAACTAGTCACTTTCATCATGTTGGTTTGATTTGCGTTCGCTACTTTGATAATTTGATATGTGGGTGGACCGGTGCTTGGGTGTTGTTCTTACTTGAACAAATCTCCCACTTATGATTAACCCCCTCGCAAGCATCCTCAACTATGAGAAAAGTATTAAGATAAAATCTAACCATAGCATTAAACGTTTGTATCCAAATCAGCCCCTTACGAAATAGTGCATAAACTAGGTTTAAGATTTTGTCACTCTAGCAACCCGTCATCTAATAATTACTCCACAATGTGTCGGGGGGATGACCCCCGGGTAACCCAAAGATGGCGAGTCGGACGGGGTGCCCGCCCGCCTGGGCCATCTGCTCCGACTCACGCCCGTGGCCTGCTGCTCTGGCCAGCCGGCTGCGCCCGCCAGCCGGTAGCCCGGAGCCAACTACGATGTCCCATCGGACACGTGTGGACCAGACGGACGTATCCTATGGTAGTGCACAAGTGATGAGCTGTAGCGCACTACATGGGTGTCGCGCAGTACTGTCTATAGTGTAACTTGTCCCTTGGGCATTGACTTATAAAGAGCACCAGGGAACAGACATAGCTTAGTCCACAAGCCACATATGGCTTGACATGTAAGCTACCCATGGTAGCTTACACCTCAAGGTGCTTTGGATATAAGCTACCCGCTGTAGCTTACATCCCAAGCTACCCACTATGCCTATATAAAGGCCTCATGCCCACCACATATAGAGGTTGGACTCCCATTCTCACGTGCTCACACACACATGATGCAAGAAGCCTCATGGCTCTCCTCTCCCATACAGCTCCAGGAGCAACCATGCACTAGATATTCCACAAATATACATATATGCAGGAGTAGGGGTATTATCTCTCCGGAGAGCCCCGAACCTGGGTAAACCACTGCGTGCTATTTGCATACCCGTCCCCGATCATCCACGACAACCTTTCTCTCACCTCGATAAGCCACGCCATGGCATTTGCCGTCTCGCGTGACCCCCTGTGAGAAAACGATGACACAATGCATGCCCTTAGGCCCAAAGATGGTGGTGTGACATGTAGTCGACATTCACATGATACCACTAAGGGAATCACAACATTCATATCATCAAAATATTGAACACATATCAACTTCACATAAGTACTTGCAACATGACTTTTCCCGTGACCTCAAGAACAAAGGTAACTACTGACAAATGATATTCATGCTCAAGATCAGAGGGGTATTAAATAGCATAATTGATCTGCACATATAATCTTCCACCAAATAAACCATATAGTAATCAGGTACGAGATGTAATCAACACTACTAGTCACCCATATGTACCAACCTAAGGTTCTGGTACAAAGATTGAACTCAAGAGATGAACCAGGGTTTGAGAAGAGATGGTGTTGTTGAAGATGTTAATGAAGATTGGCCTCCCAAAGATGATATGGTTGTTGGCGATGACAATGGATTCGATTTCCTCCTCTGGGAGGGAAGTTCCCCCGGTGGAATCGCTCCACCGGAGGGCAAAAGTGCTCCTGCCCAAGTTTTGCCTCGAGACAGTGGCGTTCCGCCCCAAAAGTCCCCTCTTGATTTTTTCTAGGTTAAAAGACCTTAAGTACAAGAAGATGGGCACCGGAGGTGGGCCGGGCTGGCCAGAACCCACCAGGGCACGCTTGGGGGGCCTGCCACGCCCTAGTGTCTTCTTTTCATAAGGTGGCCCCCCACCGGTAGTTATTTGCTCCAATATTTTTTATATATTCCAAAATAATTCTCTGTGAAGTTTCAGCTTATTTGGAGATGTGCAGAATAGGATTCTCTGATATGCTTTTTCAGGTCCAGAATTCTAGTTGCCAACATTCTCCCTCTTTGTGTTAACCATGCATATTATGAGAGAAAAGGCATTAGAATTACTCCATAAAGCATTATTATGCATAAAAACATTATAAATAATAGTAGGAAATCATGATGCAAAATGGATGTATCAACTCCTCCAAGCTTAGACCTCGCTTGACCTCAAGCGAAAGCCGATAACGAAAGACATGTCCACATGGTTTGAGAGAGAGGTGTCGATAATAACAAAATAAAAACATAGTAGCATCATGCTTATTATCATAGAAGCAACAAACATTATCATTGACGGGGTTATTACCCCTAGGTAGGCCAAGACTAGGGAGTTCTCACCCCTTTTGAAAAAACCATATGGCCGGCTGGTCTGCGACCGACTGGCATGCTACAGGCGAACCAACGGCCGATTGGACCAAGGCCGACTGGCGGACAACCGGCAGGCCCATTGTCGGCTGGCCCACGGCTGGCTAACCGGGAGCCGGCCACCCGACCCTTGGCTAGCCTGCAGCCGGCTGCACTGCGGCCGGCCCTTTCGCTGACCTTTGGACGGGTAGGTACCCGCCCCCTCTCACTGCGACCAAGTACACCGACAGGACGCAACCCCCACGATGGAATTCGACGTGGCTACAACAACCACTAACGCACGAGCAAGCATGGCTACAGTTCGGGCAGTCGTACGGCTGACCAGGACCGATCGACACCCGACAGGGTAACAATGCTGCAATGCTGCCGTCTACTCCATTACCTGCCCTGGCGTGGCTACAACGCAGCCAGTCGTACTGCTGACTTTGGTTGACAGGCGCTAGACGACGCCGGGCGAGGCAGCCCGTGCCGCGGTAGGTGGGTATGGGACAATCGGAGAGCCGGCTGGTGGGCCCCAGTTGGCGATGGGACTGCGCAGCCGACGGGCCCAACGGGCGACAAAACGGTGCAGCCGGTGGGCCCCCTGGCCGGCTGGATAGGCTGCCAGTCGGTCCCCCCTTTTAGTAACTTACGAATATTGTAAGCCGAGGAGTTGGCCTATAAAACCCCTAGGCCACACATGCATCGGGCAAACAAGCACGAAGGGATCTCCCCCATCTCACACTCTCACGTAGCAAGGGAAGAGGAACCGACTACTCTTTCTTCCACCTCTAGACAGCAGCTCAAGGAGCACCATTGTTATATCATCCACCATCTAGATAGACTAGCAGGACTAGGGGTGTTACCTCCCACGGAGGGCCCCGAACCTGGGTACATCATGTGTCCCCCATCACTTGTGACTAATCCCGTTCCCAGAGCCCGTCGGCGTCCTTTGGCCCCAACCACTCTTGAGAAGCCACCCCATGGCATCTGTCGTGAGAAAACGACAATAGTCATAGGATTTCATATAACTTTTATTATATAACTTCTCATGAACAAGTAACAATTCAGCACAACATAGAAGTATAAAGCATAAACCTTATTGAAAACCAACAAACTATGTTCTCAGTCAACTTTGCAACTACAATTCATCACATTTTCAGGAAGGGTCTTGTGTCGGAGCCTTTTGGCAAGTCCACTTACTCAACCATCATTTCAAATTTCCCTCATGTCATCAGAGCTGGGCTTTGAACGCGAGCAGATGTGTGACGCCCCCGATTTGTGCAATGCGTACGACCAAGATTAGGGACTCACTAATCAATATCACAACACAACTCTAGACACAAAATAAAGTCACACAACTTCATATTACAAGCCAGGGGCCTCGAGGGCTCGAATACAAAGCTCTACAAGCACGAGTCAACAGAAGCAAATAATATCTGAGTACAGACATAAGTTAAACAAGTTTTGCCTTAAGAAGGCTAGCATAAACATAACAACGGATCGAAAGAGGCGAGGCCTCCTGCCTGGGAACCTCCTAAACTACTCCTAGGCGTCGGCACTCTCCACATAGTAGTAGGCTCCTGCGATGGTGTAGTAGTCGTCTCCGGCGTACTCCATCTCCTTGGCTCCATCATCTGAACACAGAATCGTCTCGAGGGGGAAAGAGAAAGCAAAACAGCGGTGAGTACTCATCCAAAGTACTCGCAAGACTAACATTTGAACTATGCTAAGTATGCATCATTATCAAGGGGTGGGGTTATATCTAGGCTGACTATAGAAAGCAAGAATAGGGGGGAAGGCCTAGTCCTATCGAAGACTAGCATCTTTAGCATCTTGTAGCATAAGAAGAGAGTAGACTGGTAACTCACATATAGCAATATTTTATTTTAGCAATTTTATGAAGTAACCATGCCTAGAGATTCTTCCTCGACTCCCTGCGAGGAAGCAATCCCGGACCCAACATTCATTTCAATTTAAAGTCACAGTTTTAGTTGTAGTAGGTCAAAGTACAACTCCAAATTGTCCTGTTACCGTGGACACGACTATTCGAATAGATCATCCCTGCAGGGGTGCACCACATATTCCCCGCACGCTTGAATCACCTTCGGCTGGACAGACTTTTGTGGGTCATGCCTGGCCTCGGGATATCAAAACGTCGTCGCCCCACCTGGACTTAACGAAGAGGCCAGCCCGCCGGTCTAAATCCTATGTGCGCAGGGGTCATGGGCGAATCGCCCTTTGCACTCCTGCAGGATGCGCGGGCAGCCGAGGTCAGTCCTAGCACCCCTTGTAACAAGCACGATGCCATTGCGGACCACTTGGGGGTGCGCCACTCCAATGCTGACGTCCGAAGAGCTTCAGCTGATACAACGACGCTGAGTACCCATAACTTCTCCCACGTGAAGGTTAGTGTGTATTAAGGCCAACGAGCTAACTCAGATCAAATACCCAACCCATTAGCATTTTATTAATGCGGGGAATGCGTGGAAATGGCCTCTCTCGCTAGTCCACGCCTCATCATCATCAAACCGTGGGTACCCCTCAGGGCCGACCCATCACTAACATGTTTCTATAACCAGGTCATAGTAACTGTGTGTATAACACATCAAGGCGGGAACTAAGGAATCACCCTCAAGGGTCCCCGCTCGATGTAACCGTCAAGGTGGACTTTAGAGGATCACCCTCGAGGGTCCCACACCTAAGAGGTTGCACGACAGACACATCATCGGGAATGGTGAAGGAGGAATCACCCTCGATAACCACGACTGACTAGCTACACTACAGGGCTAGCATCATGAGTACTTCACGAGGTGTCACCCTCGGTACTCGATAGTAGCACTGTAGAGTCTTACAACTAAGGGGGGTGCGGTGATGTGAGGGGCCTTGTGAAAGTGAGTTATATGGACTAGAGGGGGGTGTGATAGGCGATTTTTACAAATTCATCACTTGAGGAATTTGAAATGTGATGAATAAATAGCAGCGGATTAAGTACTCAAGTGCATGGGAAACATAACAACAACATAGTCATCATGATGAATTGAAACATTGCATAGATTACAAGTAGCATGATACAGGATAAGCGGGTGAGGAACAAGGTACTTGAATAATTTGAGGTGAGGAAATTGTGAAAGTCTTCAGTCAAATTGTTTAAACAGTAACGATCAATTTCATCAACAAGTATACGAGGAATAGATGGGTTGAGGAAATAGAACCAGGTAGCTCGATGAAGACAATGGTTTGATGACCCAGTTCCAACTGTTGTGACAGTCGTACATATGGTTTGGAGCGGCCTGGTATTTAAACCAGAGGACACAGTCCCAGGACACACAGTCCGTACCATATTCTCCTTGAGCTAAGGTCACACAGTCCTCGCCCAACACTCGTGGTAAATCTTCACGGTAGACTTCCAAAACCCTCACAAACTGGTCACCCAGAGATCCACAAGTTACTGCTAGATGCTCTAGACGAAGGTCACTTCGTGATCCCCAATTGACTGCAGGATGCACTAGACCATGATGCCTAACCGTCTAGAGGATGCATAGTCCTCAAAGGTAACAAGCGTCGGTTCCACACATGAATTTCTTCAGTGATGCTTAATCACTATTGGTTTGGTGGTTTGGTTGTAGGATTTTCCTCATTGACGATTTTCTCTCGAAGTCCTCGGAGGATGGGTTGCTCTCAAATGACAAGTGTCAGTTCTCTCTCGAATCAACCAACCAACTAGTGGTTGTGGGGGGTGGCTATTTATAGCCAGGGTGCAACCTGACATGATAAGACATAAATGCCCCCAATGATATGACCGTTATGTGGATGTTATGATTGGGGACAACTGGCGCTAAGCACAACAACGGTTCGAATTTCGAACTATGGAAGTCCTCAGACATATCATGTTTCTCATTTGTAGGCAATTCGCACTGGCGAAATCCTAACTCCTCAGTCAGATCAATTTCATGAGAGACCAAAAGAACATCATCTGTCACTGAAGAACTTGACTGAACTGCAAGAGATTTCCAAAGGATTCACTCGAAGGATTGGATAGTTTGAGGATTTTGGAGTTGAGCATCAGTTGGAAATTTTCCTTAGTATTACCACAACCCCCTTTAACAATACGTTGTTTCCTATGACTCAAAGAAAGGAAATGAAACTATGAAAACAAAAGTCTTCGCGCTTCATAGTCCTTGTTCATATCTTCAAGGTCACAAGAACTTCTTCATTATCAAAGTCTTCAGGGAATACCAAAGTCTTCACCAAAGTCTTCACCAAAGTCTTCAGTTGAAGACATATATTTTTAGGGGTCGGTAATATCCAAATATATCAAACTCCTCATCGACTTCTAGAGCCTGTGTACACTTACAAACACATTAGTTCCTTAACCTATAAGTCTTCAATACACCAAAATCACCAAGGGGCACTAGATGCACTAACAATCTCCCCCTTTTTGGTGATTGATGAAAAATAGGTTAAGTTTTCAACGGCAATAATACTGTGAAGTGTAAATACTGAGTTTGAGGAATTTGATTGCAAGATATAGAAGAACTCCCCTCGAAGATGTGCATATTTGAGGAATTTGCTTTGGACTACAAATGCACATGGCAGGTTAAAACATGGAGGACTCCCCCTATATCTTGTAATTCATACACGCATTTGAACATATGATATGAAGAATTTGAAATGCATGATGAAAATGGTGTCTGACAAAATTCAGCATGCGTCAATTAAGGTACTTGAGGAAATAAGCATGCGAGGAAACAGTTCAAAAGAGTCAGACCACCATCGAACTTAAGTTTAGAACTCAATCAACACAAGCTTCAGAAGAGCGAGAGTTGTAACTTAAATAAAAATAGCCCATATATAGAGACCCGCTTGAAGACTAACTCAAATTTTCTCCCCCTTTGTCACCGAAGACCAAAAGGGACGAAAAAGTGAGGACTAATGCCCCTTGAAGAATTTCATCGTGTTGGTGAGGAAGGAGCGCCAGCGTTGTCGGTGTCGTTTGTTGATGCAGGGCCTGCCGCAGTGTCATCAATGTCCTCAGCTTCATCTGTCTCACGCGATGAAGAATATGAACTTGTGACCATCAGAGGAACTTGAACTTTCTTAAATTTCTTCTCTGGTTGATGTGCCCAATCAAGATGTTCCTCAAGGTCGAGCTCCTTTAGTTCTTCAGGAGTCTTGAGGTGAGAAAGAATGGCCCAAGTGTGGTTGAGGATTTTTCATGCACATAGTAGTGATTTTTCTTCACTGAGTTCTGCGTCACAGTCATGTTTTGAACTATGGAGGCCAACTGATGCTTCACCCACTTGTGATTATGATCGACCTTCTGATGAAGACTTATGTGAAGCTCACGATCAGTCAACACACGAGGGGCAAACTCTTGAGGTTTTTGAGGTGAGGCCTTTGCTTCTGAGTCGTGAGTTGCAGTGTCATCATTGGTGGAGAAGGATGCAACTTTGCGAAACTGACCATCCAATGGACAAGTGCCTTCATCAATGACAACCTTTCCTGTTCCTTCAGCTGAGGCAATTGTGCTCTTGAGTACTTCAATCGGAGGCAAGGAGCCGAAGTGATTCTTGAAGTCCGCCTTGAAGGGAACTGAAGACCTTCATCTGTTGAACTTCATAATCCAAGGAGCATAACACTTTAGTTCAAACGGGACTAGAGCAGCATTCGCCAAAGTCCTCATGAAGAAATCATGGAAATTGATGGGAATCTCATGAATGATGTTGAACAACATATTCTTCATGACTCCCTCCACTTCTTCTTCTTCTTCAGAGTTGTGGCCTTTCTCAGGACATAGGGTATTGGTGAGAATGCGGTAGACTGTCCTGGGCACATAAAGCAGATCCTTCAAAAGGAAGGTTGTCCTCTGAGGCTTTCCAGGAGACCAGGACTTCATCAGCACTTGCATCAGTTGATTGGGTAGTGCAGGTTCATCAAACAAGGGGCGTGCATCTTCTGAGGGAATTGGGACCGGGACTGACCGACGCAATTCAGATGCTGGAGCTATGAGGTGAGTACATACGTTCATCCAGCCCAAGACCTAGGAGTTGATGTCAAAAGCATCACCTATGATGTGCAGGGTGACATAGAATTGAAGGATTAGCTCTTCATTCCAGTCATAGATGTCCACACAGAAGGGAAGGATTCCTGCATCATGAAGAACTGAAAGCACCGGTGTGAAGGATGGAATGGTTTCCATATCAGCACGAGGAATTTGGTGGTGCTCGAAGACATTCTTCTCGTCGAACAGAACTAATGCATAGTAATTCATCTATGTTGGAGTCTAGAATCTTGTTCGACCGGCCCTTGCTGACTCATACAGATTGGGTCCAGTGAAGAAAATGTGCTCGTTGAAGAAATTGGACTTGAGGAATTTGGGGCGTTGTGAGCCTTTGAATGGCATTCTTGGCTTCGGCTGAAGATTTGGCTTGAAGCGTCCCTTGATTTCCTTTGGCATAGGACGAATTTCTTCAGTCTGAGGAATTTGCGTTGTAGGTTCCTCAGTGGCAGTTGGAGCAGCAAAGTCATCAGCTAATGCAGCTGGAATTTTTCAGTGGTTTTGGCGGTCAAGTCATCAGATCCTTCATGAATTTCTTCAGTCTGGGCTGGGGACTGAGGAATCTGTGATGGAGGAGTAGTCATTGGTGAATTTGGGTGAGCAGTTTCCCAATATTCATCATTGATGACAGGAGTTGTATTGCCAATGTCTACATCCTCATCAATTTCTTCAATGCCGGCCTCTTCAGCAGTGAATTGAGGTTGGGACAATGATACCTGTGGAGTTGAAGAATTTACTTCAACTTCAATGTCTTCATCAATCTTCTCTGTCGAAGCAGTAGAATGATCTTCTTCATCTTCTTCATCTGGGATGACATAGTCAACGCCAAATGGAATGATCTCATAGGCTGGTGGTGAGGAGAGTGGAGTGGCATCTAATGGTTTTGTTGAGGACTTTGACATAGTCTTCAACTTCTTTACAACCGAGGAATCTAAAGTTGAAGCTTTTCTCTTTAGCACCTTCTTCTCAGGAGCCTTAGTTTTCTTCACTTCTGATGCAGAAGGAAGGTTGATTGTCTTCACCTTTGATGATTTGGCTGATTCAGCTGAAGATGAGGGTGATACATTTTCTTCAGGCACGACTGATGCAGTCGTCCTAGTGGGTTCAGATTCATCAGGCACACCCTTGGAGGGTGCCCTGGTAGGTTCTTCAGCGATCTGACTTTCTTCCGCAGCGCTGGCAGTTTCCTCAGTAGGCTGAGCAGTTTCCTCAGCCTGAGGAATTTGTTGCTAGGAGCGAGCTGCAACCCTTGAGTTGTGATCACTGATTAATTTCTCAGCAATGTTGACGAAGCGAACCTTGGCGCCTTGCCAATCAGCATAGTATGAACTGAATTCCTCACGGAGGCTTTGGATCTCAGACCGCACCTTCACAAGTTCCTCAGGAGACAGATTCAGAACATTCTTCTTCAAGTAATGCTCTTTCTTGTACTGAGGCTTCTTGGTTTGTCTGGCCTTCTCATACTTCCATTTTTCTATAGCTATGAAAGTTTTGAGGACATGATCGGGACCAGGAGGCAGTTTCAAGTCATCAATGGGCATTTTGGGAACCTTGTGCCAGATATCAATGAAGTTAAGCACCTGTTTTGGATCAAGCAGAAGAGGAATTTGAGATCCCTTTGCTTCAGCCACTCGTTGTTGCTTGTTTCTGATGATTGCTTCTAGTTCCTCATCATCAGCTTCATTTAAGGATTCTGATGGTATTGTGAATGCCACCTTCTTGGGTTGAGGACTTGGTCAAATGCCTCGTCCATCGGTTGCTTTCATTTTCCTCAGAGAAGGACCGCTTGAGGAATGTGCTTGGGCTGAAGAACTTGCTGATGCCCCTGAAGCAATTGAGAATCCTTCAGTCCTTTGGCATGAGGCAAGATGCACAGGCGTTGATGACTTAGCAACAGCAGCCGAGGACTGAAGAGCAACCGTACCAGCAGTTGAGGCCTTTGAGAGTTGAGGCCTTTGAGCTTGAGGAATCTGCTATGATGACTTTGAAGATCAAGAATTTGGCTTTACAGCAGATTTCTTCATCATAGATTTCTTCAGAGCACTTGCAGAGGCTTCGGCAGTGGCAGCAGCAGCATAGTCTTCATTGAATTTCTTCACTGTAGCTTTGGCAATTCTCTGCAGTTTGAGTTGACACTGTACCAGCGGGAAAGTCTTTACCGCGAACAACACTTGTGGGATCAACCACTTGATCATCAGCTGGAGGAGCCCTATTGCAAGGGGGTTTGAATGCGAACTTTCTCATATATTTGGGAGTAACATAGAGATACTCCTTCCATTCCCTCACCCACCTCCGTTCAATCCTCTGAATTCTGATCTTTCTCTGTTCTTTTGTCTCTTTGCCATGTATGGATTCATCGGGTGTACAGTAACCATCATACACATGTTCAGGAATCTCAAAGGCAGTATTTTGTTCAGCTTTCTTCCCACCTTTCCGTGGCTTCTTCCGATCAGCCATTTTCTTTAGCTGAGGATTTTGATCTCTTGAAAATTCTGAAGAAGTGCACAGTTTTCTCAAGAAACACTACAAATGAGTTAAGTTGATGAAAACCTAGTGATTGATCAGCGGACGTGTTTGTACCTGTGAACAGAGTATAGGTGCGAGGAATTTGAAGAGGTCATATGCGTTCTCAGAAATATTTCAATAAAAATAGGTGTGAGGAATTTGACCATGGGTGTCTTGAGGAATTTCACTAAGTGTTCTTTGTCTTAGGTTCTAGAGGTGTGCAAATTTTGAGGATTCACACAATTGAGGAATCTTGAAGAAAATCATAACTTAGGGAAAATCATCAAGTGTATGAACATGTAAGGTGCTTTATAATGAGACTCTTGAAGAATAAACACCTTTGTGATGATTTAGGAATAACTGAAGATCAAACAAGGGCAGTAAAAATATATTTTATTTACCCTGATGAAGAACACGACGAATAGAGAGATGAGATTGAGGAATTTCGTTAGTCCAGATCTCCCACACCCTACCTTGGCAGAGGGAGACAGCTAGAGCGGTGGCGGGATGAAGACTTCCGTGGCCGATGTGAGTATGGCGACGGCGAGGTCGAGGAAGTGAAGCTCTTCCACACCGGCGACGATGATTTGAGCGGCAGCGCTAGGTCGGAGCACGGGAGAGAGTAGAAGTGAGGAGTAACCGAGCATAGTGAAAGGTGATGGGTATTTATAGTGGAGGTGAAAACCAATCTGTCCGAAGATTTTGGACCAGATTGCCCCTGACCCTTGCTTTCCTCGCGTCATGTGTCACCCACATTATGAGTAGTGGCGATAGTGGGGGATCGTGGGTTATCCAGTCGTGGGAATCAGAACCGATTGAGCGGGAAACACCAAAATTTTTGATAGTGAAAATTTTAAGTTTCCGTTCGCAAATTCTTCAGCTGTCAAGGACATAGTGAAGACTTTGAACGAGTTTCAAAGTAGAACACATATGAAGAATTTGTGAACAAACTGGGTTGAGTTTAGCATAGAGGGGAAAGGGTCCGATCACATTCACTTAGATGAAAACCAACTTGAAGAATTAGCAATAAGTGAATGGTATTGAGGACATTGAAAACTCAAATATATATATATATATATATATATATAGTCAATGAAGAACATGAGTTTCATAGTTTTAAGAATTTGAAAAGTTGATGAATTTGAAAACTTGAGGAATTTGAAAATTTGAAGAATTTGCAAAATGTCAAAAAACTCAACTTTGAAGAATTTCAACTATGGTTGGTGGCGTGACCCACCGTATAAGAATGATGACTTCAGACACCGCGTACAATTGTCGTAGGGTTTTGAGAATCAAATTCTTCATTAATTTCTTCACACTTAGAGGGTTATTCTTCATTGATTGAAGAAAAACGTTACTTCGTGTGTTGCACATCTAAGTCATCAATTTTGCATAAGGGTTTGGATGTCTATCCTTTTTTAAAGAACATTCGAAGATTCTAAGATATTTAGCTCACACCGCAACTTGCAAAATCTCTTTTCATCCAAGGGCTTTGTGAAGATATCGGCCAGTTGTTCTTCAATGGGAATGTGGTCGATGGAGATATTGCCCTTGAGTACATGATCACGAAGAAAATGATGACGGATCTGGATGTGCTTGGTCTTGGAATGCTGAACTAGGTTATAAGCGATCTTGATAGCACTCTTGTTGTCGCAGTAGAGAGGCACATTCTTCAACTTGATGCCATAGTCCTTGAGGGTTTGCTTCATCCACAGTAACTCAGCGCGGTATGAACCAGCAGCAATGTACTCAGCTTCAGCAGTAGATAGTGAAATGCAGTTCTGCTTTTTCGAGGACCAACAGACTAAGGATCGTCCACGGAAATGACATGTCCCTGAGGTTGACTTGCGATCCACATGATCTCCAGCATAGTCAGCATCAGAGTATTCGACGAGGTGA
Organism: Hordeum marinum; assembly: GCA_022496015.1. Lineage (NCBI taxonomy): Eukaryota > Viridiplantae > Streptophyta > Magnoliopsida > Poales > Poaceae > Hordeum > Hordeum marinum. The sequence goes on along the minus strand of CM039677.1, from coordinate 383,287,548 downwards.
AGATTTGAGCCCTTAGGATACCATAATCCAAGCGTTGGTGTGTGAGCTAAGTATCGAAGAATATGTTTCACAACATTATGGTGTGATTCCTTTGGTGTTGCTTGGAACCGGGCACACATGCAAACACTCAGCATAATATCAGGCCTAGATTCACATAGATACAATAATGAGCCAATCATGGAGCGATATACCTTCTGATTAAAATCTTTACCATTTTCGTCAGTGCAAAGGTAGGCTTTTGAAGGCATTGGAGTTTTGACGCCTTTGCAATCTTGCATGTCGTATTTCCTCAAAACATCCTTGAGGTATCTCTCTTGAGATATGAAGATGCCATTGTCTTGTTGACGAATTTGAAGACCTAAGAAGAATTTAAACTCTCCCATCATAGACATTCGATATTCTTCACTCATCATATAGGAAAATTCATCACTGTAACGTTTGTTAGTGCAGCCAAAGATAATATCGTCTACGTCTATTTGGCATATGAACAATTCATTGTCATAGGACTTTGTGAAAAGAGTTGGGTCGAGTGAACCGGGCTTGAAGCCTTTCTTCATTGGGAATTCCTTCAGAGGGTCATACCACGCATGTGGGGCCTCTTGAGGCCATAGAGGGCCTTATTGAGTCTGAATACTTTGTCAGGATGCTTAGGGTCTTCAAAACCTAGGGGTTGAGCAACATATACTTCTTCCTCAAGCTTACCATTGAGGAATGCACTTTTCACATCCATTTGATATAAGATGATATCATGATGGTTAGCATAAGCAAACAATATGCGAATAGCCTCAAGTCTAGCAACAGGTGCAAAAGTTTCATCGAAGCCAATTCCTTCAACCTATGTGTAGCCTTGAGCTACAAGACGAGCCTTATTACTCACCACAAGGCTATTTTATCTTGCTTGTTGTGGTAGATCCACTTGGTACCTATGATGTTATGCTTGCGAGGATCTGGCCGCTTGACAAGTTCCCACACATTGTTGAACTTGAATTGATGCAATTCCTCTTGCATAGCTTGAATCCACTCAGGCTCCTTAAATGCTTCATCAACTTTGGTGGGCTCTATGATAGAGACAAAGGCAAAGTTCCTACAAAAGTTAGTCAAATATGAAGCTTTTGAGCTAGTGAGAGGACCTGGTGCATTTATGTCATCGATGATTTTGTCAGTTTGCACTTCATTTGCAAATCTTGGATGAGCAGGTTGACGTGGCTGAGGATTTTCTTCAGCACCATTTTCTTCAAGTGTATCAGCATGAATGTCTTCATTCGTTGGAATGACTTCCTCAGTGGGTATGATGTCTTCAGTAGACTTCAACTTAATGGATTCCTTAGGAGACTGTTCATCTAACACAGAAGGCAGGCGCTCTCTTTGCAATCCATCAGTTTCATCGAGCCGCACATCTACAGTTTCAACAACCATGTGGTGGTAGGTGTTGAAGACTCTGCAGGTGTACGAGTCCTTTCCATAACCAAGCATAAAACATTCGTGTGCTTTCGGTGCAAATATAGAACTATGGTGAGGATCTCTAATCCAGCATTTTGCACCGAAGACTTTGAGATAACTTACATTGGGTTTCTTGCTAGTCATAAGTTCATACGAAGTCTTCTTGAAGAATTTGTGAGGTATACCCTGTTGATGATGTGGCATGCAGTATCAATTGCCTCGGCCATAAGCGATGAGGAGTCTTGTATTCATCAAGCATGGTGCGAGCCATCTCAACAAGAGTCCTGTTCTTGCGCTCCACGACACCGTTCTGCCGAGGAGTATAAGGGGCAGATAACTCATGAGTAATACCAAGTTCATCAAGATTGGTGTTCTTGAACTCAGTCCCATTATCTCTCCTGATATGCTTGATCTTGACGCCGAAGGTGGTGGAGGCCCTTGAAGCAAATCGTCTGAAGACATCCTGCACTTCAGAATTGTACAGAATAATATGCACCCAAATGTAACGAGAGTAATCATCAACAATGACAAAGCCATACAAACTTGAATTTTTTTTAGTGCGGAGTAATGAGTGGGGCCAAAGAGATCCATGTGAAGCAATTCAAAGGGTCGAGTAGTGGTCATGATTGTGTTCGAGGGATGCTTGGATCTGGTCATCTTCCCAGACTCACATGCACCACAAAGGTGGTCCTTGAGGAATTTGACACCTTCAATGCCAATGACGTGCTTTTTCTTCACGAGCATGTGAAAATTCCTCATACCAGCATGTCCAAGTCGTCGATGCCACAACCAGCCTTCTGAGGACTTTGCAAGTAGGCATGTGGCAGGCCGAGGACCTGCAGAGAAATCAACAATATACAAGTCTCCTCTCCTAAAGCCTTCGTAGACTTTGAAATTGTCAGATTCCATGATGAAAACACAACGATAGTTTCCAAAAATGACAATCATATCAAGATCACAAAGCATTGAGATAGACATAAGGTTGAACCCCAGGGATTCGACAAGCATCAACTTATCCATGGTTTGGTCCTTTCAGATTGCAACCTTACCTAGACCCAATACCTTTCTTTTTTCCTTTGTCTGCGTAGGTGATATGCTTCAGATGAGATGGAGGAAGTGGCAAATTCATCACAAGACTTGTCACCAATCATGTGGTTTGTGCATCCACTGTCGAGGACCCACTCAGTAGCTTTTGCAGAGTCATCCTGTAGATGAAATAGTACAACTTACGAACTCATATGCTTCAATGTGAAGAATATGACATCAATTTCATCACACAAAATTTCATCACACAAGATAGTAAGCAAGTAGTTTGAGGACGTGAGAAATGAGGAATTCATTTCTACAAGGTTAGCTTGCGTCCTTTCAAGCATTTCCTTAGGTCTCTAGCAAATTCATCATATGTTGAAGTTCATCTCGGAGACCTGATCCTACATAAGAGATTAGTTCAATTTCTTCACCACCCACATCTGGAGGGGTGGTAAAGAGTTCATCATTCTGCAAGCATCATATGAGAAAGGAGGCATTGAAGCAAGTGCACTTTGTTTCACAGGGCGAGGGTTAGAGTACTCATATGAATAAGTAGAGAAATTCTTCGAGGACTTATGAACATAATGATTTGAAGAATAATGCACATATTCAGAACTCTTAGATTTTCCCTGCGAAATAGAGGCATTAGCACGAGAATGATATTTTTGACCATTTGAGGAATTTGGTCTAGTCTTTCCTGTGCACTTTGTCCTCACTCGTGCGCATCCTGGACCAATTTCCTGGTCGGTCATCCATCCTAGAATCGCTCCAATATAAGCACGCTTAACTTTGGAGTTCTTTTCGAGTGGGCTTCCGGAAAAGAAGGAATTCCTTGTTGATATGAGTAGTCTATCATTCCTATTAAGCCAGGCTCTCACATACACCCCCACTCAAAGGAACCGACGTCCTCGTCGGCCCATCAGGAACGTTCCCTTTTGGCACTCGTATGCGCGTCCAGTTCGGCACATGTGCCATGCTATGTGCCACGACGGTCCACACACGCCATGAGCGACATGCCCGTGCACCTGACCCGTGCATGCCCATGTAACCGCAAGGGTCACCTCTCATACCAATTGTAACACCCCGTTATGCCTGTTGGGATCTAGACTGGCCCCACAGACCAACACTAGTCTTTCCTGCGCACTTTGTCCTCACTTGTGCGCACCCGGGACCAACTTCTCGGTCGGTCACCCATGCTAGAATCGCTCCAAGACAAGCAAGCTTAACTTTGGAGTTCTTTTCGAGTGGGCTTCCGGAAAAGAAGGAATTCCTTGTTGATATGAGTAGTCTATCATTCCTATTAAGCCAGGCTCTCACAGGGTTCCTGTTCTTCATGAGTGGTGTCGTGAGGACATTCACTTAAAGATTTTGTAGGTAGGTCTTGGGAACCCAGATTTTCTTCACAGGTGAACCGTTCCTGTAGTTAGTTCCAACAAATCTAGCAAATACTTCAACTTTCTGATTTTTGAAGAACTTATAGTTTGAGTCAAGTGACTCATCAGATGAATATGAAGTTTCAGAAGTAAAGCCAGATAAATTGGATGGATCTAGAGGAGGTCCTTTTGCAGCAACCCATCAGGTTTTGGGGTACTGCTCAGGTGTCCAGTAGGATCCATCAGCGTTGAGTTTCCTCACAAAGGCAATACCCTCCTCCCTAGGGTTCCTGTTCAGAATCTGCTTTTTGAGGACATCGCAAATGGTTTGATGCCCTTTGAGGCTTTTGTACATGCCTATCACATACAATTCCTTCAACCCTGCATTTTTGTCAGTGATACTTGTGGTATCCTCAGATGAGGAATTTGAGACCACTGGAATAGTTGAAGAATATGCAGCAATAAAAGCATTTGAACATTCAGGTGAAGAATTAGCAGTTTCACGTTCGATACATTTCAAACAAGGTGGAACAAATTCTTCCTGAGCGGTACTGATCTGTTGAGCAAGTAAGGAATCATTTTCCCTTCGGAGATCCTCGTGTGACACCCTTAGTTTCTCAAGATCTTGCTTTCTTTGAAGAAATTCATAAGAAAGCTTCTCATGATCGGCTAAGAGAGCATTATGATGACTCTGAAGGTTACCATACTTTGTCTGAAGACTTTTGAGATCGTTAGACAGAGTTTTAGTCTGATCCACTTCATCGTTCAACAAATCATCGCTTTTGTCTAGCTTTTTCTGAAGCTTTTCAAGTGCACTTTGTTGTTTAGTGGAAAGTTTAACAAGTTTTAGCATAGCTAGGTTTCACATATTCATCAGATTCACCTTCACTTGATTCAGATGAGGAATGCTGTTTGTGTACCTTTGAGCCTTTTGCCATGATGCAATAGGGGGGAGCATAATCATCATTGATGACGTCAAACTCGTTGGAGTAGTCATTTTGTTCATCATTGAAGATGGACTTGCTAACGAAAGTAGTAGCGAGAGCAAGGCTAGCGACACCAGATTCAGATTCCACCTCAGATTCTTCCTCTTCTTCATATTCTTGAGATTCTTCTTCAGAATCCATTTCCTTGCCAATGAATGCTCGAGCCTTTCTAGAACCATTCTTCTTGTGCTTTGAGGACTTCGAAGATGAGGACTTTGCAGATGAAGACTTTGAAGATTTCTTCTTTTTATTCGAGTCATCATAACTATCATCCTCGTATTTCTTCTTCTTCTTTGAATCTTTTTCCCAGAGAGGATAGTCAGAGATAAAGTGACCAGGCTTCTTGCAACGATGACATGTTATTTTCTTGTAGTCATGTGAGGAATCTGATTTCCATAAACCACTCTTTGATGACTTTCCAAATCCACTTCTCCTTGAGAACTTCTGGAATTTCCTCACGAGCGTTGCTAGCTCCTAACTTTGTTCTTCAGGATCACCAAGGCTACTATCATAGTCTTCTTCTTCGAATGAGGAAATTGCTTTTGCCTTCAGAGCACGAGATCTTTCATAGCTTAGCCAATAGAGGTCTCTCTTCTCAGCTTGTTGGAATTCATGAGTATTGAGTCTCTCAAGAATATCAGCATGATCAAGTGACTTGTAGTCTCCACGTTCTTGAATCATCAAAGCCAAAGTATCGAATGAGGAGTCAAGAGATCTTAGCAGTTTCTTCACCACTTCATGATCAGTGATATCGGTGGCACCCAATGCTTGAAGCTCATTGGAGATATCAGTGAGATGATCAAAAGTTTGCTGAACATTTTCATTGTCGAGTCTCTTGAAAAGGTTAAAGAGATTGCGAAGAACATCAACACGAGAGTCACGTTGAGTGGAAACACCTTCGTTGACTTTGGACAACCCATCCCAGATAAGCTTAGCAGACTCCAAAGCGCTCACTCTGGCATACTTACCTTTGCTCAGATGGCCACAAATGATATTCTTCGCTTGAGAATCGAGTTGCTTGAATCTCTTCACATCAACAGCATTGACCGTGGGAGTAACAGAGGGAACACCATTTTCCACAACTTACCAGAGATCGTTGTCAATAGCTTCAAGACACATGCTCATGTTGTTCTTCTAGTAGGGGTAGTCCGTCCCATCGAAGGTATGACATCCCGCAGAAACCTTGATCATACCTGCAGTGGACATAACTAGAACTGAAAGTGCGTTATATCGACAAGAGGGGGGGGGTGAATAGGTGATTTTTACAAATTCATCACTTGAGGAATTTGAAATGTGATGAATAACTATCAGCGGAATAAGTACTCAAGTGCATGAGGAACATAGTAACAGCATAGTCTTCATGATGAAATGAAACTTGCACAAATAGAGAGTAGCGTGATACAGGATATGCTGTGATGAACAAGGTAACTTGAAGAATTTGAGGTGAGGAATTTGTGAAAGTCTTCAGTCAAATTCTTCAAAGAGTAACAATCAATTTCATCAATAGGTATATGAGGAATAGAGGGGTTGAGGAAATAGAACCAGATAGCTCGATGAATACAATGGTTTGATGACCCAGTTCCAACTGCTGTGACAGTTGTACGTCTGGTTTGGAGCGGTCTGGTATTTAAACCAGAGAACACACAGTCCTAGGACACACAGTCCTTACCGTATTCTCCTTGAACTAAGGTCACACAGTCCTCGCTCAACACTCGTGGTAAGTCTTCAGGGTAGACTTCCAAAACCCTCACAAACTGGTCACCCAGCGATCCACAATTTACTGCTGGATGCTCTAGACCAAGGTCACTTCATGGCCCCAAATTGACTGCAGGAGCACTAGACCCTGACGCCTAACCGTCTGGAGGATGCACAATCCTCAAAGGTAACATGCGTCGGTTCCACACAGGAATTTCTTTAGTGATGCTCAATCACTTTGGGTTTTGTGGTTTGATTGTAGGTTTTTCCTCACTGATGATTTTCTCTCAAAAGTCCTCGGAGGATGGGTTGCTCTCAAATGACAAGTGTCAGTTCTCTCTCTCGGAGCAGCCAACCAACTAGTGGTTGGGGGGGGGGTGGCTATTTATAGCCAGGATGCAACCTGACATGATAAGACATAAATGCCCCCAATAATATGACCGTTATGTGGATAAGAATGATTGGGGACAGCTGGCGCTAAGCACAACAACGGTCAGAATTTTGAACTACGAAAGTCCTCAGCTTATCATGTTCCTCACTTGTAGGCAGTTCGCACTGGCGAAATCCTAACTCCTCAGTCAGATCAATTTCCTCACAGACCAGAAGAACTTCGTCTCTGTCACTAAAGAACTTGTCTGAACCGTAAGAGATTTCCAAAGGCTTCACTCGAAGGATTGTATGGGTTGAGGATTTTGGAGTTGAGCATCAGTTGGAAATTTTGTTTAGTATTACCTCGCCCCCCTTTAACAGTACGGTGTTTCCTGTGACTCAAATAAAGGAAACGAAACTACGAAAACAAAAGTCTTCACGCTTCATATTCCTTGTTCATATCTTCAAGGTCACACCAACTTCTTCATTTTCAAAGTCTTCACAAAGTCTTCAGCAAAGTCTTCACTTGAAGACATATATTTTTAGGGGTCGATAATCTCTGAATATATCAAACTCCTCATCGACTTATAGAGCCTGTGTACACTCACAAACACATTAGTACCTTAACCTATAAGTCTTCAATACACCAAAATCACTAAGGGGCACTAGATGCACTAACAATCTCCCCCTTTTTGGTGATTGATGACAAATAGGTTAAGTTTTCAACGGGGATAAACATATGAAGTGGAAGTACAGATTTTGAGGAATTTGATTGTAAGATATAGAAGAAATCCCCCTAAAGATGTGCATTTTTGGGGAATTTGCTTTGGACTGCCAATGCACATGGCAGGTTCAAACATGGAGAACTCCCCCTATATCTTGTAATTCATACACGCATTTGAATATATGATATGAAGAATTTGAAATGCGTGAGGAAAATGGTGTCTGGCGAAATTCAGCGTGCATGCATTAAGGTATTTGAGGAAATAAACATGCGAGGAAATAGTTCAAAACTGTCAGACCACCATCAGACTTAAGTTTACAACTCAATCAACAAAAGTTTCGGAAGAGCGAGAGTTGTAACTTAAACAAAAATAGCCCATTTATAGAGACCCGTTTGAAGACTAACTCAAATTTTCTCCCCGTTTGTCATCAAAGACCAAAAGGGAAGAAAAAATGATGACTAACGCCCCTTTAAAGAGTTTCATCGTGTTCGTGAGGAAGGAGCGCCAGCGTTGTCGGGGTCGTTTGTCGATGCAGGGCCTTCAGCAGTGTCGTCAATGTCTTCATCGTCATCACGCTCGCGAGATGAAGAATATGAACTTTCTACCATCAGAGGAACTTGAACTTTCTTGAATTTCTTCTGAGGTCGCCAAGCCCAGTCGGGATGTTCCTCAATGTCCAGCTCATCCAGTTCTTCAGAAGGCATTATGTGAGACAGTATAGCCCAAGAGCATGTAAGGTTTTCATGTGCATAATAGTGGTTCCTCTTGACAGTGTTCTGGGTCACAGTCATATTCTGCACAATGTATCCAAGTTGATGCTTCACCCACTTGTGATTGCGATCGACCTTCTGATGAAGACTTATTAGAAGCTAGCGATCAGTCATCACACGAGGGGCAGACTCTTGAGGTTGTTGAGCTGAGGCTTTTGCACTGGAGTCTTCAGTGGCTGTGTCATCATTGGTGGAGAAGGAAGCGGCTTTGCGGAACTGTCCATCCAAAGGACGAGTGCCTTCATCAATGACAGATTTACCTTTTCCTTCAGTAGAGGCTATTGAGCTCTTGATGACTTCTATTGGAGGCAGAAAGCTAAAGTGATTCTAAAAATCAGCCTTGAAGGGAACTGAGGACTTTGCCCTGATGAATTTCAGGATCCATGGCGCATATGGCTTTTGTTCAAATGGAGCTAAGGCAGCACTGGCCAATGTTCTCATGAAGAACTCATGCAAGTCGATGGGAATCCCATGAATGATGTTGAAGAGCATATTCTTCATGATTCCTTCCACTTCATCAGAATCGTGGCCTTTCTGAGGACATAGTGTGTTTGCGAGGATACGGTAAACAGTCCTCGGCACATATAGCAGATTCTTCACAAGAAAGGTGTTTGGTTGAGGCGTTCCAGGAGGCAAAGGCTTCATCAGCACTTGCATCAGTTGATTTGGAACTGCAGGCTCATTAAACAGATTGCAGGCTTCATCCGAGGGAATTGGAACAGGGCACACTGAAGCAATTCAGAGGCTTGAGAAGTGAAGTGGGTCGTGCCAGTCATCCAGTCCAATATCCATGAGTTGATATCTGAGGAATTCCGCTAATATGCAGCGTGGCATAGAACTGAATGATGATTTCTTCATTCCAGTCGCAGATGTCGACACAGAATGGAAGAAGGCCAGCTTCATAAAGAACTTGGAGCACTGGAGTGAATGATGGAAGACTTTCCATATCAGCATGAGGAATCTGATGGTGCTCGAAGACTTTCTTCTTCTCATATAGGACTGATGCATAGTAGTTGAGTTGAGAGGCAGTCCAGAATCTATTGCGACCAGCCCTTGCAGAGTCATAGGGGTTTGGTCCAGAGAAGAATGAGTGTTCATTGAAGAAATTACTTTTGAGGAATTTGGGACGAACAGTGCCTTTGAAGGGTAGTCTTGGCTTGGGTTGAAGATTTGTTCGTGTGCGCCCCTTGATCTCCGTTTGCATTGGAGGAACAGCAGACTGAGTTCTTTGAAGTACTGGTTCCTCGGCAGTGGCCGGAGCATCATTTTCCTTAGCTGTTGTAGCTGGAATTTCTTCACTGTCTAGAAGGTATAGATGTTCAAAGTCTTTTGGGATTTCTTCAGTCTGTGCAGGTGACTGAGGAATCAAGATCAGAGGAGTTGCCATTGGTGAATTGGGATGTGCAGATTCCCAATATTCATCATTGACGACTGCAGTGGTGTCACCAATGTCAACATCTTCATCAATGTATTCTACGCCAACTTCCTCAGCAGTTACCAGAAGCTGGAGCGATGATACCTTGGGGGTTGATGCAGTGTCATCGATGACAATTTCCTCATCAAGAGGCTCTGAGGAAGCAGCCGAATGATTTTCTTTTTCTTCAGGGATGACATACTCCTTCCCAAATGGCACAATAGCATAGGCTGGTGCAGAGGAAATTGGAGTTGCATCAATTGGAGTTGCTGAGGAACTTGATGAAGTTTTCAACTTCTTCAACACAGGGGCATCAAAAAGTTGACGCTTTTCTCTTGAGTGGATTTTCCTCAGCAGTAGCGGTTTCTTCAGGAACGTCTAATGCACCCGCCCTGGGAGGTTCAGTTTCTTCAGGCACATCAGATTCTTTAGCTGGCCTATCAGATTCTTCAGGTACAATAGAAGTACCTGTTGGCATATCAGTTTCTTCACGCACAACATTGGAGGTTGTCCTTTGCATGTTCATCAGTGGTCTGAGTTTTCTCAGCAGCACTGGCAGTTGCTTCTGGTGCAGAAGCATTTCCTACAGCAGTTTCATCAGGCTGAGCATTTTCATCAGCTACCTTAGGAGTTTTATCTGCAGTCTGAGCAATTTCTTCAGACTGAGGCTTTTGTGGGTGTGATTGAGCTGCAACCGTGGTGTTGTGATCCTTTACAGCTGCTTGAGCAGCCCTGACGAGTCTGACCTTGGTGCCCTTCCATTCAGCATCATATGTCTGTTGATCCAAAGAGAGAGTGCGAATTTCGGACTGAACTGTGACGAGTTGATTTGGGGTCAAATTCATCCCATTTTCGTGCAGAAACTTTCCTTTGCAAGTCCTGTTCCTCTTTGCTCTCAGAGCTTGCTCTCTCTTCCATTGTTCTTCGGAGATGAAGTGGGTGAGGACATGATCCACTTCAGGAGTCAGGTTTAGTGAAGAAAGTGGGGTGCTTGGGTCTTTATGCCATATATCGATGAACTTGAGGATCATCTTGGGATCCAGCATGAGAGGAACAGAGCTGCCCTTTGCTCTAGCAGCCCTGTGCTGACTTTGTCTCATGATCTCTACCAATTCCTCATCATCAGCTTCATCATCATCACTATCATTATCCTCAGAACGTGAGGGTATGGTCATCACAACCTTACTTGTGTGAGGACTTGGTCTTTGACCTCGTCCACTAGTTTTCTTCAGCTTCAGTGCAGAGGGGCTGGTTGAAGACTTTGTTGTGTTGGAGGAGCCAGCAGTGATCTTTGGGACTATGGTGAAACCCTCAGTCCTCTTGCATGTAGCCAGATGCACTGGTGTTTAGGATTTTGTAACTGCTGCAGAAGACTGAGCAACGACAGTTCCAGGTGCTGAGGACTTTGAAGGCTGAGTCCTTTGACCTTGAGGAATCTGCTGTGAAGGTCTTGATGTTGAAGATCCTATCTTCAAAGCACATTTCTTCATGACTTTCTTCGGTGCACTTGCAGAAGCTCCGGCAGAGGCAGTAGCAGCAGAATCTTCATTGAATTTCTTCACTGCTTCTCTGGCTTTCCTAGCTAGCTTGGTTTGATGCTTCTCCCATAGATGAGGAAAGTCCTCACCAGTCTTTAGGCTTGTGGGATCAGCGATTTGGTTCTGAGCTAGAGGAGGCCTGCTGCAAGGTGGTTTCACTGCAAATTTCATCATGTTCTTTGGGGTTACATAATGATATTCTTTCCATTCTCTTGCCCATCTCCTCTCAATCTTTTGCAGACGGATCTTTCTCTGCTTGGTCGTCTCTTTTCCATGTGTTTCTTCATCTGGTGTGCAGTATTCATCATACACATCATCTGGAATCTCAAAGGCAGTGTGCACATCTCGTTTCTTTCCTCCTTTCCGCGGTTTCTTTCCGTCAGTCATTTTCTTCACTTGAGGAATATGAACTCTTCAAGATTCTGAAGAGGTACACAATTTTTCTTCAAGAAGCGCTGCAAATGAGTTAAGTTGATGAGAACCTAGTGATTCATCAGCGGACATGTTGTACCTGTGAACAGAGTATAGGTGCGAGGAATTTGAAGAGGTCATATGCGTTCTCAGAAATTTTGAAGAAAAATTAGGTGTGAGGAATTTGACTATGGATGTCTTCAAGAATTTTACTAAGTGTTCTTTGTCTCAGGTTCCTGAGTTGTACAAATTTTGAGGATTTGCACAATTGAGGAATCTTGAAGAAAATCATTACTTAGAGAAAATCATCAAGTATGAGGAGATGTAACGTGCTTTTAAAATAAGGTTCATGAAGAACAAACACCTTTGGAGGAATATGAAGAACATTTGAGGATCAAACAAGGGCAGTAAAAGTAAATTTTATTTACCCTGGTGAAGAACACGACGAACTCAGAGATGAGATTGGGAAGTTCGTGCGTCCAGATCTCCCATGCCCTAGCTTGGCAGAGGGAGACAGCTACAGCGGCGGCGGGATGAGGATTTCCGCGGCCGGTGCGAGTACGGCGACGACGAGGTTGAGGCAGTGAAGCTCTTCCTCACCGACGACGATGACTTTAGCGGCGGCGCTAGGTTGGAGCTCGGGAGAGGGATGAGATGCGGAGTAACCGAGCACAGTTGATGGGAAGGGGGCATTTATAGAATAAGTGAAAACCAATCCTCCCGAGAATTTTGGACAAGATTGCCCCTGAGCCTTGCTCTCCATGCGACAGGTGTCACCCACGTACTTAGCAGTGGCGATAGTGTGTGTGGGGGGTCGTGGGTTATCTAGGTGCGGGAATAGGAATAGTTTGAGCGGGAACCGCCGAAAAGTTTGGTAGTGAAGATTTCAAAGTTTTCGTTCGCAAATTCTTCAGCTGTCAAGGACACAGTGAAGACTTTGAACGAGTTTCGAAGTAGAACGCATATGAAGGATTTGTGAACACACTTGGTTGAGTTTAGCATAGTGGGGAAAAGGGGTCCGATCACATTCACTTAGATGAAAATTAACTTGAAGAATTAGCAATAAGTGAATGCTGTTGAGGACATGAAAACTCAAATATAAATATATATGTATAGTCAATGAAGAACATGAGTTTCTAAGTTCGAAGAATTTGAAAAGTTGAGGAATTTGAAAAACTTTAGGAATTTGCAAATAATGAAATTCTCAATTTTGATGAATTTCAACTTTTGGTTGGTGGCGTAGCCCAGCATATAAGAATGATGATTTTAGACACCGCGTACAATTGTCATAGGGTTCTGAGAACCAAATTCTTCGTTAATTTCTTCACACTTAGAGAGTTATTCTTCATTGATTGAAGAAAAACATTACTTCATGTGTTGCACATCTAAGTCATCAATTTTGCATAAGTGTTAGGTTGTGTGTTCTTCATCAAAGAACGTTCGAAGATTCTAAGATATTTAGCTCACAACGCAACTTGCAAAATCTCTTTTCATCCAAGGGCTTTGTGAAGATATCGACCAGTTGTTCTTCAGTGGGAATGTGGTTTATGGAGATGTCACCCTTGAGTACATGATCTCGAAGAAAGTGATGACGAATCTGGATGTGCTTGGTCTTGGAGTGCTGAACTGGTTGTACGCAATCTTGATGGCACTCTCATTGTCACAGTAGAGAGGCACATTCTTCAACTTGATGCCGTAGTCCTTGAGGGTTTGCTTCATCCATAGTAACTGAGCACAACACGAGCCAGCAGCAATGTACTCAGCTTCTGCAGTAAGAGTGAAATGCAGTTCTACTTCTTCAAGGACCAACAGACTAAAGATCGTCCGAGGAAATGACATGTGCCTAAGGTTGACTTGCGATCCACACGATCTCTAGCATAGTCAGCATCAGAGTATCCGACGAGGTGAAGATTTGAGCCCTTGGGATACCACAATCCAAGTGTTGGTGTGTGAGCAAAGTATCGAAGAATATGTTTCACAGCCTTATGGTGTGATTCCTTCGGTGTTGCTTGGAATCGAGCACACATGCAAACACTTAGCATTATATCAGGCCTAGATGCACATAGGTACAATAAGGAACCAATCATGGAGTGGTATACCTACTGATCGAAATCTTTAGCATTTTCATCAGTGCAGAGGTGTCCTTTTGAAGGCATTGGAGTTTTGACGCCTTTGCAATCTTGCATGACGAATTTCCTCAAAACATCTTTGAGGTATTTCTCTTGTGAGATGAAAATTCCATTGTCTTGCTGATGAATTTGAAGACCTAGGAAGAATTTCAACTCTCCCATCATAGACATTTGAAATTCTTCACTCATCATATAGGCAAATTCATCACTGTAACGTTTGTTAGTACAGCCAAAGATAATATCGTCTACATATATCTGGCATATGAACAATTCATTGTCATAAGATTTTGCGAAAAGGGTTGGGTCGAGTGAACCGGGTTTGAAGCCTTTTGTTCATGAGGAATTCCTTCAGAGTGTCGTACCACGCCCGAAGGGCCTGCTTGAGGCCATAAAGGGCCTTGTTTAGTCTGAAGACTTTGTCAGGATGCTTAGGGTCTTCAAAACCTAGGGGTTGAGCAACATATACTTCTTCCTCAAGCTTACCGTTGAGCATTGCACTTTTCACATCCATTTGATATAAGATGATATTATGATGGTTAGCGTAAGCAAGTAATATGCGAATAGCCTCAACTCTAGCAATAGGTGCAAACGTTTCAGAAAGTCAATTCCTTCAACCTGTGTATAGCCTTGGGCTACAAGGCGATCCTTATTCATCACCACGAGGCAATTTTCATCTTGCTTGTTGCGATAGATCCATTTGGTACCTATGATGTTATGTTTGCAAGGATCTGGTCGCTTGACAAGTTCCCACATGTTGTTGAGCTTCAACTGATGCAACTCCTCTTGCATAGCTTGAATCCACTCGGGCTCCTTGAATGCTTCATCAACTTCGGTGGCCTCTATGATAGAGACAAAGGCAAAGTGCCCACAAAAGTTAGTTAGATGTGAAGCTTTTGAACACGTGAGAGGACCTGGTGCGTTGATGTCATCGATGATTTTGTCAATCTACACTTCATTTGCTACTCTTGGATGAGCAGGTTGACGAGGCTGAGGATTTTCATCAGCACCATTTTCTTCAGGTATATCAGCATGAGAGTCTTAATTTGTTGGAATGATTTCCTCAGTGGGTATGACATCTTCTGTTGCCTCTAGCTTGATGGATTCCTCAAGAGACTGTTCATCTAACACAGAAGGCAGGAGCTCTCTTTTCGAGCCATTAGTTTCATCGAACCGCACATCTACAGTTTCAACCACCTTGTGTTGGTAGGTGTTGAAGACTTTGTAGGTGTGCGGGTCCTTTCCATAACCAAGCATAAAACCTTCATGTGCTTTCGGTACAAACTTAGAACTGTGGTGAGGATCTCTGATCCAACATTTTGCACCGAAGACTTTGAGATAACTTACATTGGGTTTCTTGCCTGTCATGAGCTCATATTAAGTTTTCTTGAAGAATTTGTGAAGATATACCCTGTTGATGATGTGGCATGCAATATCAATTGCTTCAGGCCAGAAGCGACGAGGGGTTTTATATTCGTCAAGCATGGTGCGAGCCATCTCAACGAGTGTCCTGTTTTCGCGCTCCATGATGCCATTCTGCTGAGGAGTATAAGCGGCAGATAGCTCATGAGTAATACCAAGTTCATCAAGATATTCATCAAGATTAGTGTTCTTGAACTCAGTCCCATTATCACTCCTGATATGCTTGATCTTGAAGCCAAAGTTGGTGGAGGCCCTTGAAGCAAATCGTCTGAAGACGTCCTGCACTTCATTTTTGTATAGAATAATATGCACCCATGTGTAACGAGAGTAATCATCAACAATGACAAAGCCATAAAAACTTGATGCATTTGTTAGTACGGAGTAATGAGTGGGGCCAAATAGATCCATGTGAAGCAATTCAAAGGGTCGAGTCGTGGTCATGATTGTCTCCAAGGGATGCTTGGATTTGGTCATCTTCCCAGATTCACATGCACCGCAGAGGTGGTCCTTGAGGAATTTGACACCCTCGATGCCAATGACGTGCTTTTTGTTCACGAGCGTGTGCAAGTTCCTCATGGCCGCATGTCCAAGTCGTCTATGTCACAACCAGCCTTCTAAGGACTTAGCAAGTAAGCATGTGGCAGGCTGAGGACCTGTAGAGAAATCAACAATATACAAGTCTCCTCTCCTAAAGCCTTTGAAGACTTTGGAATTGTCAGATTCCATGATGACAACACAACGATATTTTCCAAATACGACAACCATATCAAGATCACAAAGCATTGAGACACACATAAGGTTGAACCCGAGGGATTCAACAAGCATCACCTTATCCATGGTTCGGTCCTTTGAGATAGCAACCTTACCAAGTCCCAATACCATGGTTTTTTCCTTTGTCTGCATAGGTGATATGCTTCAAAGGAGATGGAGTGAGTGGCAAATTCATCAATAGATTCTTGTCACCCGTCATGTGGTTTGTGCATCCACTATCGAGAACCCACTTAGTGGCTTTTAAAGTATCATCCTGCAGATGAATTAGTACAAATTACGAACTCATATGCTTCAGAGTGAAGAATATGACATCAATTTCATCAGACAGAATTTCATCACACAAGAGAGTAAGCAAGTAGAGTGCGGACGTGAGAAATGAAGAAATCATTTCATCATGGTTAGCTTGCATCCTTTCAAGCATTTCCTCAGGTCTCCAGCAAATTCATCAGATGTTGAAATTCATCTGGAGACCTAACCCTGCATAAGATGTCAGTTTGTTTTCTTCACCACCCACATCTGGAGGGGTGGCAAAGAATTCATCATTCTGCGAGTACCATATGAGAAGGGAGGCATAGAAGCAAGTGCGTTTCGTTTCACAAGGCAAGGGTTAGAGTATTCAAATGAATAAGAAGAGAAATTCTTCGAGGACTTGTGAACATAATGGTTTGAAGAATAATGCACATATTCATAACTCTTAGGTTTCCCTGCGAAACCGAGGCATTAGCACGAGAATGATGATTTTGACCATTTGAGGAATTTGGTCCAAGTGAGGACTTTGGTGCATATGAGGAATTTGATCTGGGGTTCCTATTCTTCACGAGTGGTGTCATGAGGACATTCACTTGAAGATTTTGTAGGTAGCTCTTGGGAACCCAGATTTTCTTCATAGGAGAACGGTTCCTGCAGTTAGTTCCAACATATCTAGCAACCACTTCACTTTTGTGATTTTTGAGAATCTGTAATTGGAGTCAAGTGACTCATCAGAGGAATATGAAGTTTGACAAGTAAAGCCAGATAAATTGAATGGATCTACAGGAGATCCTTTTGCAGCAACCCATGAGGTTTTGGGGTACTGTTCAGATGTCCAGTAGGACCCATCAGCATTGAGTTTCCTCACAAAGGCAATACCCTATTTCCTAGGGTTCCTGTTCATTATCTGCTTTTTGAGGACATCGCAAAGGGTTTGATGCGCTTTGAGACTTTTGTACATACCTGTCACATAGAATTCCTTCAACCCTGCATTGTCATCAGTGACACTAGTGGTATCCTCAGATGAGGAATTTAAGACCGTGGGAATAGTTGAAGAAATTGCAGCAATAGAAGCATTAGAACATTCAGGTGAAGAATTAGCAGTTTCACGTTCAATGCATTTCAAACAAGGTGGAATGAAATCTCCCTGAGCGATACCGATCTGTTGTGCCAGTAAGGAATCATTTTCCCTTTGGAGATCCTCATGTGACACCCTCAGTTTCTCAAGATCTTGCTTTCCTTGAAGAAATTCATAAGAAAGCTTCTCATGATCAGCTAAGAGGACGTTATGATGACTCTATATTTTATCACAAGCATTTCTAGCTCCTGACTTAGTTCTTCAGGATCACCAAGGCTACTATCATAATCTTCTTCTTCGGATGAGGAAATTGCTTTTGCCTTCAGAGCACGAGATCTTTCATAGATTAGCCCATAGAGGACTCTCTTCTCAGCTTGTTGGAATTCATGAGTATTGAGTCTGTCAGGAATATCAGCATGATCAAGTGACTTGTAGTCTCCACGTTCTTGAATCATCAAAGCCAAAGTATCGAATGAGGAGTCAAGAGATCTTAGCAGTTTCTTCACCACTTCATGATCAGTGATATCGGTGGCACCCAATGCTTGAAGCTCATTGGAGATATCAGTGAGACGATCAAAAGTTTGCTGAACATTTTCATTGTCGAGTCTCTTGAAGTGGTTAAAGAGATTGCGAAGAACATCAACACGAGAGTCACGTTGAGTGGAAACACCTTCGTTGACTTTGGACAACCTATCCCAGATAAGCTTAGTAGACTCCAAAGCGCTCACTCTGGCATACTTACCTTTGCTCAGATTCTTCCTCTTCTTCATATTCTTCAGATTCTTCTTCAGAATCCATTTCCTTGCCAATGAATGCTCGAGCCTTTCTGGAACCATTCTTCTTGTGCTTTGAGGACTTCAAAGATGAAGACTTTGCAGATGAGGACTTTGAAGATTTCTTCTTTTTCTTCGAGTCATCAGAACTATCATCCTTGTATTTCTTCTTCTTCTTTGAATCTTTTTCCCAGAGAGGACAGTCAAAGATAAAGTGACCAGTAGGATGGAATTCATGAGTATCTTTCTTCCATAGCTTGGCCCATAGAGGTCTCTCTTTTCAGCTTGATGGAATTCATGAGTATTGAGTCTCTCAAGAATATCAACAGGATTAAGAGCTTTATAGTCTCGATGTTCTTGGATCATCAAAGCCAGAGTATCAAATGAGGAATCGAGAGATCGTAGCAGTTTCTTCACCATTTCATGGTCAGTGATATCAATGGCACCCAGTGCTTGAAGTTCATTGGATATATCAGTGAGACGATCAAATGTTTGCTGAACATTTTCATTGTCAAGTCTCTTGAAGCGGTTGAAGAGATTGCGAAGAACATCAACACGAGAGTCACATTGAGTGGAAACACCTTCGTTGACTTTGGACAGCCTATCCCAGATAAGCTTAGCAGACTCCAAAGCACTCACTCTGCCATACTGACCTTTTCTTAGATGGCCACAAATGATATTCTTCGCTTGAGAATCGAGTTGCTTGAATCTCTTCACATCAGCAGTAGTAACAGTGGGAGTGACAGAGGGCACACCATTTTCCACAACATACCAGAGGTCGTTGTCAATAGCTTCAAGGTGCATACACATCTTGTTTTTCCAGTAGGGGTAGTCTGTCCCATCGAAGTTAGGACACCCCGTGGAAACCTTGATCATACCTGCAGTAGACATAACTAGACTCCATGTGGTTAAACCAAAATCACACAGACGAGGGAGTACCTGCTCTTATACCAATTGAAAGTGTGTTATATCGACTAGAGGGGGGGGGTGAATAGGCGATTTTTACAAATTCATCACTTGAGGAATTTCAACTTTGAGGAATTTGAAATGTGATGAATAACTATCAGCAGAATAAGTACTCAAGTGCATGAGGAACATAGTAACAACATAGTCTTCATGATGAAATGAAACTTGCACAAATAGAGAGTAGCGTGATACAGGATATGCAGTGATGAACAAGGTAACTTGAAGAATTTGAGGTGAGGAATTTGTACCTTCTGTCAAATTCTTCGAATATTAACAGTCAATTTCATCAACAGGTATATGAGGAATAGAGGGATTGAGGAAATAGAACCAGATAGCTCGATGAAGACAATGGTTTGATGACCCAGTTCCAACTGCTGTGACAGTCGTACATCTGGTTTGGAGCGGCCTGGTATTTAAACTAGAGGACACACAGTCCCAGGACACACAATCCTTACTGTATTCTCCTTGAGCTAAGGTCACACAGTCCTCGCCCAACACTCGTGGTAAGTCTTCAGGGTAGACTTCCAAAACCCTCACAAGCTGGTCACCTGGCGATCCACAAGTTACTGCTGGATGCTCTAGAAAAAGGTCACTTCCTGGTCCCCAATTGACTGCAGGAGCACTAGACCATGACGCCTAACCGTCTAGAGGATGCACAATCCTCAAAGGTAACAAGCGTCGGTTCCACACATGAATTTCTTCAGTGATGCTCAATCACTTTGGGTTTTGTGGTTTGATTTTAGGTTTTTCCTCACTGATGATTTTCTCTCAAAAGTCCTCAGAGGATGGGTTGCTCTCAAATGACAAGTGTCAGTTCTCTCTCTCGGAGCAGCCAACCAACTAGTGGTTGTGGGGGGTGGCTATTTATAGCCAGGATGCAACCTGACATGATAAGACATAAATGCCCCCAATGATATGATCGTTATGTGGATAAGAATGATTGGGGACAGCTAGAGCTAAGCATAGCAATGGTCGGAATTTCGAACTATGAAAGTCCTCAGCTTATCATGTTCCTCACTTGTAGGCAATTCGCACTTGTGAAATCCTAACTCCTCAGTCAGATCAATTTCCTCAGAGACCAGAAGAACTTCGTCTCTGTCACTGAAGAACTTGTTTGAACTGTAAGAGATTTCCAAAGGCTTCACTTGAAGGATTGTATGGGTTGAGGATTTTGGAGTTGAGCATCAGTTGGAAATTTTGTTTAGTATTACCTCGCCCCCCTTTAACAGTACGGTGTTTCCTGTGACTCAAATAAAGGAAACAAAACTATGAAAACAAAAGTCTTCACGCTTCATATTCCTCGTTCATATCTTCAAGGTCACACCAACTTCTTCATTTTCAGAGTCTTCACAAAGTCTTCACCAAAGTCTTCACAAAGTCTTCAGCAAAGTCTTCACTTGAAGACATACATTTTTAGGGATCGATAATCTCCGAATATATCAAACTCCTCATCAACTTATAGAGCGTGTGTACACCCACAAACGCATTAGTACCTTAACCTATAAGTCTTCAATACACCCAAATCACTAAGGGGCACTAGATGCACTAACAGGAACTCCAGGTGGTTAAACCAAAATCACATAGGACAAGGGAGTACCTTGCTCTGTTACCAATTGAAAGTGAGTTAAATTGACTAGAGAGGGGGGGTGAATAGGCAATTTTTACAAATTCATCACTTGAGGAATTTCAACTGATTAAGTATTCAACGGATTAAGTACTCAATGAATTTGAAATGTGATGAATAACTAGCAACGGATTAAGTACTCAAGTGCATGGGAAACATAGCAACATCATAGTAATCATGATGAATTGAAACATTGCACAGATTACAAGTAGCGTGATAAAGGATAAGCAGGTGAGGAACAAGGTACTTGAAGAATTTGAGGTGAGGAAATTGTGGAAGTCTTCAGTCAAATTCTTCAAATAGTAACGATCAATTTCATCAACAAGTATACGAGGAATAGATGGGTTGAGGAAATAGAACCAGGTAGCTCGATGGAGACAATGGTTTGATGACCCAGTTCCAACTGTTGTGATAGTCGTACATCTGGTTTGGAGCGGCTTGGTATTTAAACCAGAGGACACACAGTCCCAGGACACACAGTCCTTACCGTATTCTCCTTGAGCTAAGTTCACACAGTCCTCTCACAACACTCGTGGTAAGTCTTCAACGTAGACTTCCAAAACCCTCACAAACTGGTCACCCGACGATCCACAATTTACTACTTGATGCTCTAGACCAAGGTCACTTCGTGATCCCCAATTGACTGCAGGATGAACTAGACCATGATGCCTAACCATCTGGAGGATGCATAGTCTTCAAAGGTAACAAGCGTCGATTCCACACATGAATTTCTTTAGTGATGCTCAATCACTATGGGTTAGGTGGTTTGGTTGTGGTTTTTTTCCTCACTAATGATTTTCTCTCAAAGTCCTTGGAGGATGGGTTTCTCTCAAATGACAAGTGTCAGTTCTCTCTCGGAGCACCAACCAACTAGTGGTTGTGGGGGGTGGCTATTTATAGCCAGGGTGCAACCTGACATGATAAGACATAAATTCCCCCAATGATATGACCGTTATGTGGATGTTATGATTGGGGACAACTGGCGCTAAGCACAACAACGGTCGGAATTTCGAACTATGGAAGTCCTCAGACATATCATGTTCCTCATTTGTAGGCAATTCGCACTGGCGAAATCCTAACTCCTCAGTCAGATCAATTTCATCAGAGACCAGAAGAACATCGTCTCTGTCACTGAAGAACTTGACTAAACTGCAAGAGATTTCCAAAGGATTCACTTGAAGTATTGGATAGGTTGAGGATTTTGGAGTTGAGCATCAGTTGGAAATTTTCCTTAGTATTACCACAACCCCCTTTAACATTATGGTGTTTCCTATGACTCAAAAAAAGGAAATGAAACTACGATAACAAAAGTCTTCACGCTTCATAGTCCTTGTTCATATCTTCAAGGTCACACCAACTTCTTCATTTTCAAAGTCTTCAGGGAATACCAAAGTCTTCAGCAAAGTCTTCACCAAAGTCTTCAGTTGAAGACATACAGTTTTAGGGGTCGGTAATCTCCAAATATATCAAACTCCTCATCGATTATAGAGCATGTGTACACTTACAAATATATTAGTTCCTTAACCTATAAGTCTTCAATACACTGAAATCACTAAGGGGCACTAGATGCACTAACACCTGGCTTGTCGGTCGGTTGACCGAGTCTTCGAGTCATCGAATCGTCGGGTCGTCGAGGAAGAAGCAGGGGCAACTGGAGCTAAGGGGTCACTGGGGATTCACTAACCAACCTATACTAAGGAGTTGGTATGATTGCAGGTATAGTAGGAGTTCATCAAAAACAGGCTATGCATCAGAATAGCGGCTAACTATTATAGTAGCAAAAATCTAATGCAAGAATAAGAGGGAAAGGAATAGGCGATATCGGAATGCTCAAGGGGGGTTGCTTGCCTTGCTGCTGTGCGGCAAAAGGTTGATCGTCAGGCGCGTAATCATACCCAGCAGCAGCGTTAGTCTCGGGGTCTACTGGAGAGAAGAGGGGGGAGAAACAATAAATATAAAGCAAACATATGCATCATGATGCATGGCATGGCAATATGCAGAGCTAGGTATGCACTAACGCAGTACTACACGTAGTAGATGGGTCGGAAAAATATCTGATGATATTTCCCGGGTCTCTGGCTTTTACCGGACAGATGAAACGGATGGAAAATTTCCGTGTTTGCTATGCTAGGAGTAGCTGTCAGACTAACGGACTACGTAGTCAGATTCATGGTATTTTTCTGATCAACTTTCATGTATAAATTATTTTCATTGGAGTTACAGTTTAAAAGATATGATTTTCTAAAGTTTTATTAATTTCTGGAATTTCTTTTATTTATAAATTCGAATTATCCAAAATAGTAGAATGAATTTTTATACCCAGAGCCAGCCAGACATAGTCAATGACATGTGGGGCCACGGGCTGAATAAGCAGCCCAGTTAGCAGATCTTATCCAAAGGAAGAGTAACATGGTCCCCACCTGTCATACTCTGTTAAGTTAACATAGGGGTTCAATTAAACTAATTAAAGTAGGCCCCACGTGTTAGTGTCTAGTTAGTTAAGTTACTTAAGTTTATTTATAAAAACCTTTAAACTAAGCTAGTTATGCGGTGGGGGCCCGCATGTCAGTGGCACTGTGATGCCACGTTGGCGCGTTGACTGGTCAAACAAGTCAATGGGGCCCGTGGGGCCTGCTGGCAGCAACCCAGGGTTGACCCCAGGCCAGCCAGGTCAGTGGTGGCCGGCGGCTCGATGTCGGCGACCCAAAATGCGGTGGCACGTTTCGGCTGTCGATGGGATTTGTCCACAGAGGGCCAATTCGTGTGCGGAGGAGCTTGTTCAAGAGCTAACACGAGTGTGGTCCCGTCCCGACCGTCGAGGGGGCGGGGGTGGTCGGAGCTTGTCGGAAATGACCTCACGGCGGCGGCCGGCGTTCGGCAACTACGGTGATGGCTACGACACAGAAGATGAAGGAGGAAGGGGTCGAGGGGAGGCGCTTGCTCACGGGGATCCGGGCAGGGAGGGCAGCGGGCTCGGGGTAGCTCCAGTGGCGGCGGAGTTCGACGGAGGCAGCGGTGGCGATTGACGAAGGGGGTCGGCAGAGGGAGGCGTTACCGGGGCTCGGCGGCCTTGGGTCAATGGTGGAGACGACGAAGACGAGCACGGCGAGGCTTTCGAGCAGCCGGACGGAGCGCGTGGGGGGGGGGGGGGCGACGAAGGCCGTACAGGTCAGTGGGGCAAGGCCATGGCGGTGCTCGATGGAGGGGGAGAGATGAGCAGGAGGGGAACTTGAGGTGTTAGGGTTTGCGGAGAGAGGGAGAGCATCGGGGGCTTGCCCTTGTAGCCGTTGGAGGGGTTCGGATGGCCGGCGCAGGGCAATCGAGCCGCGGACGCTTGGCCATCGTCCACATCTTGCCGATGAGCAGGAGGTTAGGGACGATGGAGCCACGTGGGCTGGGCCTCCCTGTAGTCCTTTAAGGCCCAGTTGCACAATGCCTATTTTCCATTTCTCTTTTTCTTTTTTCTTTTTTCTTTTAATCTTTTCTGTTTTATTTATTTTCAGCTACTATTTGCCTTAGAAAATATTTGTAACTTAGCCCAATAAATAGTGTGCAATATTTAGTATCGCCACAATTTACCCGAGACTTGTTGACACAACTTGGTAATTTCCATGAAATAAAAGGGAACTTTTAAATTCTTTAATGCTTTGTTATTGGTGGTGGGGTCCACACCAACATCAAGGTGATGTTGTTTTCCTTAACAACATTAGTTTTGAGATTTTTAACAAGTGTGCAACATTTTGCTTATGCTGTTTGCAACTTTATTTGATCACAGTAAAGTTCAAGGCATTTTGAGGTGTAATTTGAAATGAGATATGACTCCATTGTGATCATGCACTGTTTAGCAAAAATGATTAGTTCAAACTTCGCCATTACTGTAGCTTAATTACAATGACACTGTAGCATAAATCGAGGGTGTCATAGGATGGAGGTGCTGTATCGTGACATTACCGCTGCCACGGCCACCTACAAGTAACGGGTGAAGGAGATCCAAGGGGACGCCGATGTGAGGGTCAAGCTAGCTGCAACGTGAGATAGATGGCCTTAGGAAGGCGCTTACCCGAGCAGAAGTGCATCGGGGAGCCACGCTTGAGGCCCAGACCACCATCGCGGCCGAGATAGCGTCGCTCCAGGCGTAGGTGGACTGTGTTGCATCCCTCGTGGAGCGAGCGACGGACGAAGCGAACTAGCCTCGAGGGCTGCAACACCTGCACTCGAAGATGTTCCAAGGCCTCGAGCAGTGGGCTCTCCACACCCTGAGTGTGATCTGCAGGGGGAGCGTCCCCAACCCTCTCGTTCCTGACGATGCATGCTATCTTGATTTCTTCACCAAGGTCATGGAGCGGCTTGACGCGGGCGCTGGGAAGGTGGGTGAGATGATCGTAGAAGAGAGCTATGACCTTCTATCTCAGGCACTTATGCACGTCTTCAGCCACCTCCTTCGCGCCGACCCCTGCTTTGATTTTGAAGCCGTGCTGCCCTCTGTTCCAGAAGCGATCCGCGGCGCCATGGGGGAGGCCATAGAAGATCATGTGATCACCCTGAGCACGTAGTTTGCCTTTGACAACCACGAGGATCGGGAGGGGACCGAGGGGTGCACAAGTGATGACGACAGCGAAGGAGCTGAGGTGTGCGAGGGTGACGACGTTGGTGGAAGCGACATGACACCCTAGGCTTCCTTTTAATCCTTCTGTTGATACGAGCTTGTAGTCCTGCTAAGGCGTGAATTCAGTACTTTGTCTCGAACACTATGCTCCTGTAATGAATACTCGTGCTTTTGTGTGGCTTCCTCTGATGTTGCTTCCACACCTCGGTTTACCGAGATGTATTTTTTGCATGAGGCTTGGCCGTAACTAGTAAGTCGGGCCATGCTGCTCGGGCAAGGCTAGGGGGCGAGGACGTTCAGATCTGGCAAAGGCTCCTGAGGCGATACACTCGGTAGGTTATCCATCAGCCGAATGCGCCGCACACGGGGTATTCTGCCTTGGAGGCATGACGCACGCTCATCAGCTCGCTCCTGCGCGTCACGCGAGGAGATTAGGCGCCAACAGCCTTGGCAAGGTGGCACGCACAGGGGCAAGTCCGTGATCTAGAGTCCGTACCTTGGGGTTCCGGTGCCACGGGGGCCGACCCAGGGATGAACACTGTACCCCATCCCCCGCTTGCGTTGTGCCAAAGAGGGAGATGTTGAGCGCGCGTTGCTTGAAAAGATAAATCCAACAAAACTCCGCAAAATATGAAAAAACGAAATCCTTATTAAAATGGGGGACAAATTCGTATTCAAGCAAAAAAGAGATGAGACTACCATGTCTAGTACAGGTCAGCCTGAGGTTAGGGTGGCCCGTGGGGTGTCTTTGTCGGCCATTCCACCAGCGTGATGCTTGGGGCTTCCACTTGGGCATGGGTATGGCTGTTCCCTCAGGACGGAGCATGGGGCTTCCACTTGGGAGTGGCCATAGCCACAGTTCGACAGTCATTCCGCCGGCACGAAGCATGGGGCTTCCACTCGGGCGTGCGCAGGATTCCTTCCGAGGCCACAACATGGCGTGTCGGGACGCTCCGGGGCGTGTACAATCCCAACCATTCTTATGTGAGAGTGTCACGGGTAGAACTTGCGGAGGTGTTGGATGTTACAAGTGTTTTGCACTGGAACCCCACCCTTCGTCTCCAGGCGGGTGGCGCCTGGCCTGGAGACAAGGGCAACCCTGAAGGGGCCCTCCCACATGGGAGAGAGCTTGTGGAGGCTTTCCCTGGACAGGACCCGCCGCAGGACGAGGTCCCTGACCTCGAGGGTGCAAAGGCAGATGTTGCGGCTATCGTAGCGCCACAAAGCCTGATGGTACCTTCCGGCGCGGAGGGCAGCCTAGTGGTGGGCCTTCTCAAGGAGCAAAAGGCCGGCTCCCCGCGAGTTGTCCTAACGCACCTCGTCAAATGCCAAAACCCACGGGGAACCATGTTTAAGCTTCGAGGGAAGGGCCGCCCTAGCCCCGTAGACGAGGAAGAAGGGGGTTTCACCGGTGGGCTTAGTCACAGTGGTGAGGATAGACCACAACACGGACTGTAGCTCATCCAACCAACCCTTCCCGCAGGCCTCAAGCTTCCTCCCGAAGCTCGTGACCTTGAGGCCATTGAGGACCTCAGCGTTGGCGCACTCGACTTGGCCATTGCTGTGCGAGTGCACCATGGAGGCGTAGCATATGTGTGTACCACGGTTAGCGCAATATGACCTGAAAAGGATACTTGTGAACTAGGAGACATTATCGGTGATGACACGGTTGGGGACATCAAACCAACACACGGGGCCCTTGACAAACCTGACGGTCGAGCCAGCCGGGATGGTGCGGACGGGATCGACCTCCACCCACTTGGTGAACTTGTCAATGGCGAAGTAAAGATAGCGATACCCACCGGCCGCACGAGGGAAAGGGCGTAGAATGTCCAGACCCCATACCACGAAAGGCCGAGAGAGTGGGATTGTCTACAGCCCCTACGCGGGTTGGTGGATCTGCTTGGTGTGGAACTGGCAAGCTTCGCAAGACCAGACCAGCTTGGTGGCATCGCAGAACACCTTACCAGCGAGGGTACATGAGGAAGAATGGCCCCGCAGTCCCCTGTATGGATGTGGGTGAGCAGCTCGTGCCCTTGCTACTTCGGGATGCACCGTAGAGAGACGTCGTTGGGCCACCTTCAGTAGAGCTCATTGTCTCGCAGACAGCAGGTGGTGTCCTGCCGGACAACGTTTTATGCTTCCACCTCCTCCACGGGGAGGTCGCTCTGGAGCAGGTAGGCCTTAAGCTCGATGGTCCAATGATCCTCTTGAGTTTCCAATGCTAGCAGTGAGCGATCTCCTGAGGGTGGTCCGGAGTCCGGTGCGCCCGTTACAGGCGCAGGCAAAAGATCCTCGTGCAATCGCGCGGTGTTGGCGGTGGGTGGCGCGACTGATGGCTTGAGGAGCCTTTCTTCAAAAACATTGGGACACTGAGGCTCACGGCGAGACGCCCGTTTGGCGATGTCATCGGCCTCCTGATTGGTGCCACGGGGGATGTCCTGCAACTCCAAACCAAGGAAGCATTTCTCAAGTTTACGTACCTCCTCCAGATAGGACGCCATATGCTCGTCCTTGGGTTTGTACTTCTTGTTGGAGAAGTTGACGAGGAGTTGAGAGTCACCCTTTATGATAAGGCGCTTGATGTCGAGAGATGAGGCAGCCTTGAGGTTGGAGATTAGGCCCTCGTACTCCATGATGTTGTTGGAGACCTTATCATCGTGCTTGAAGCATAACGGGACCATGTAATGAAGTTTGTCTCCCTTTGGTGAAGTGAGCACGCTGCCAACCCCCACGCCCTGCATGTAGAAGGCGCAGTCGAAGCACAAGACCGAGCTTCAGGGTGCCTCCTCCCCAGGTAAGAGGTATTCACCCTTGTGAGGCTCCTCCTCACTCGGGTCTATCCACTCGGCTACGAAATGGGCCAGGGCCGCACCTTTGATGACCCTGGTGTTGCAGAATTCCAGCTCAAAGGCCTGCAGTTCAAAGTTCCATTCAGCAACCCTACCGATGGCGTTGGGGTTGCGCAGGATCTGCTCCAGGGGGTAGGTAGAGACAACCCAGATGGGGTGCCCTTGGAAGTAGTGGCGCAGTTTCTAGGAAGCAACAGGGAGCACGAGGAGGAGCTCTTGTTGCATGGGTTAGCGCTCGTGCGCGTCTCTCAGCACCGTTATCACTAAGTACACGAGATGCTCCACGTGCTGGTGACCATGGTGTCCATGTTGTGCTTGTCATGGCGGCCGAGGGGTGGAGCCGCGAGGGCCTCAGGGGGCACGACGCCAGGGGCTGTGCCCCCCCCCTCAGGTTAGGCATCCCCTTTTTGGAGGGTGTTCTCTTGAGGTGAGACATCCTCGTGAGGGACACACGTGCTTGATCTCGACGGGGCTTGAGCGGGCTCACGTGGCACCTTCTGAGCGGCCGCCAGCCGCCTCTTGGCATGGACCTCTCCCTCTCTCTCCACCACTAGGGCCGTGCTGTCTGTCTAGGGGGTGGCCGCCAGGTATAGCAGCAAATGTCCATTTTGCATCATGATTTCCTAGTGTTATCTTCTATATCTAAATAGTAGCCCCCACTAGCTGATTTTCTTGCCTTCTGGTGCTGCCACGTCGCCTTAATTATTATTAGCCATTGGATCAACCATTAACGCAATCAAATGTCTGCACCAACTCTTGCTGCGATCCGGCTTCCAGCGCTTGGGTTGTACGAAGCCACCTATTAAGTCCACGTGGGTTGCCTGCAGAGTCGAGTATGTGGGCTACCTTACACATGGCCCGATTCAATATTTGACATGTGGGCTGTATGGCCCATGGTCGTAAGCAGCGGCACTATTTCTCTGACAGTCATCTTCTCCGTCGTGAATGTGATCGTCGTCGCTATCTCTTCCACTACCGCAACCGAGCCTCTCCCGGATGCAATTGCACATGAAAC
Source organism: Hordeum marinum (assembly GCA_022496015.1). Classification (NCBI taxonomy): domain Eukaryota; kingdom Viridiplantae; phylum Streptophyta; class Magnoliopsida; order Poales; family Poaceae; genus Hordeum; species Hordeum marinum. The sequence continues at coordinate 383,258,316 of CM039677.1, read as the reverse complement.
CGCAGCATTGATCGCCCTCATTACCTTGCCCTCTGTTACCGGGAGAAAGAGCTAGATTAAATTGTGCGCCACCATCGCCGCACCCCTCATCTAGAATCCTGTGTGTGCTAGATCCCCCCACACAATCGTTGGTTTGCCTCTTTCCGATGCCACTCTGGGCGCGGTTTGGGACACAGTTCCATTGCCAAAAACCCACATCGTCGAGGAATACACACCGTTGTACAAGCCGTTGATCTGCTCTGGACCATGTCAAGCACGACAGCTGGTCTGCCTAGCCTCACATCCAATGCATTGTGGGAAGACAGGGCGGGCCGCCGCCATTGCCGGACACTCAGAATCCCAAATCGTCCAAGAACGCACACCTATTGACTCCTTGGTGCATCGTTATCATGCTCCCGCGGCCGCCATCGACGCAATTACATGTGGGGAATCTGACTCAATCAGACAAGACTTGAAGGTACTCCACCATTGGGACTAGCACATCAGCTTATCAGGTCAACACTTCCGTGCTTACATTGGAGAAACAACGTTGAACTGTTTCTGTGTGGTTGGTCGTTCTAATTCTACCTTTCAGGTCACTTCCCTATCCCTACTTTGCAGGCTGCAACATGTGTTCATCCACTTCACAGGCTATCAGCTCCGTGTGCTCCCTCCTGGCCACATGGATTTCATGGAGATGCTCTTTCACTTGGACTTAAGGTAGCAGCTATCAGTTTAGACTATACGTGTGTTTTTGATTACTAATATACGTCTCTGAATCTCTCATGCCTTTACAGCAACGGAGATGCTCTTTCACTTGGACGGTTGGACCTAAGGCAGCACAAATAATTCAGATTATACAATGTGACTTGAATATATATTCTTGGCTTACACAAGTGTTTCATTGCTTATTTTTTCATAGGTAAGTGTTTCATTGCTATTATCTAATGTATATATGTCTCTAAATTTTGTAACAGAAGGATTATTTTGCAAGCAAGTAATAAAAAACTTTCACATTGACAAGGATGATATTTCATTTGGAGCGCTAGGGATTAGGACTAATTTATGTCATACTAACTCCGTCTGAAAATAGGCGACGCTCAAAGTCTCAAACAGATATATCTAACACAGAAATACATGTAGATACATTAGTTTGAGCATCAGCTAATTCCAGATGGAGGAAGTAGTTCTATATATACATATTATTTATTTTGCGCTTACATTAATCATGTTGTTTATGAAATTAATTATTGTGGTTAGTTGTATCAACTCAAAGTTTCTAACAGAATTTTATTTTCTTCACAAATAACATAAAATTTTCAGTTGATGAAAATGAGTTTTGATATGGAGTTCCAGGGATGAGGAGAAATTGTATCAGCAAGACACATTTTACGAGTATTTGAAGCACTTATTTTATCTGAGCTCTTAGTGCCATTTCCTGTAAAAACTGTTTTTCTTTATATTACCATGTTTCTCGATATTCTATAGTCTTTTCTCTCTAATTCTATGAATATGGATCTACGTATTTCTCGCCCGCAGCAACGCGTGGGGTATCACCTAGTTTATAATGTTTTCATGCATAATAATGCTTTATGGAGTAATTCTAATGCCTTTTCTCTTATAATATGCAAGGTTTACATAAAGAGGTGATACGTCTCCATCGTATCTAGTTTTCCAAACCTTTTTGCCCTTGTTTTGGACTCTAATTTGCATGGTTTGAATGGAACTAACCCGGACTGACGTTGTTTTCAGCAGAATTGCCTTGGTGATATTTTTGTGCAGAAATAAAAGTTCTCGGATGGATATGAAATTTACGGAGAATATTTTTGGAATTAATAAAAAATACCGGCGAAAGAATTAATCGGAGGGGGCCACCCATAGGTGGCAAGCCTGTCAGGCGTGGCCACCCCACCTGGCCGCGCCTAGCAGGCTTGTGGGCCCCCTGTTGCACACCGACCTCAATTCCACTCTTATATATTACTATTCACGAAGAAAAAAAATCAAGGAGAAGAGTTCATCACGTTTCACGATACGGAGCCACCGCCACATCCTGTTATCCGTCGAGGCCAGATCTAGAGTCCGTTTTGGGCTCCAGAGAGGGGAAATCGACGCCATCGTCATTACCAACCATCCTTCATCACCAATTCCATGATGCTCTTCGCCGTTTATGAGTAATCCCATCGTAGGCTTGCTGGACGGTGATGGGTTGGATGAGATTTATCATGTAATCGAGTTAGTTTTGTGAGGGTTTTATCCCTAGTATCCACTATGTTCTGAGATTGATGTTGCTATGACTTTGCCATGCTTAATGCTTGTCACTAGGGCCCGAGTGCCATGATTTCAGATCTAAACCTATTATGTTTTCATGAATATATATGTTTTCTTGATCTTATCTTGCAAGTTGTAGACACCTATTACGAGTTATGATCCGCATCCCACAGGGTGACAATAACTGGGATTCTTTTCGGTGATTACCGTAGTTTGAGGAGTTCATGTATTCACTAAGTGCTAATGCTTTGGTTCAGTTCTCTATTAAAAGGAGGCCTTAATATCCCTTAGTTTCCATTAGGACCCCACTGCCACGGGAGGGTAGGACAAAAGATGTCATGCAAGTTCTTTTCCATAAGCACGTATGATTATATATGGAATACATGCATACATTATATTTTTAATTGGAGCTAGTTTTGTGTCACCCTATGTTATAACGATTGCATGATGAATGGCATCCGACATAATTATCCAACATTGATCCATTGCCTACGAGCTTTCCACATATTGATATTTGCTAAGTTACTTTTCCGTTGCTACCGTTACAATCACTACAAAACTTGTAACGACCAGACCTGAAAGGTCGAATCTCCGGTGTTTCTGTACCATCCCAAGATCATGCTGGTACTCACATGGTACATCAATGTATATATCAAAGGGAAATCACACAGCATAAATTAATCGAAATCTCATATCGAGTCCTTTATTACAATAATGATTACAATAAAGTGGCTGAAGGCCAACTCATGAGATAAACTAAACCATACACTTGCGGAAGCATCGGAGGTAGATGAGTCCATCTGACTCCAAGGGCATCTTACCGAGCGTAGAGCGTATCCTCACTCCTGGTCAGAAAAATACTCTGCAACATGATACGTTGCAGCCGTATAGGTCAGCATATTGAATATGCCGGCAAAGTCACAAGAGAGGGGGTAAAGTAATCATCTAGTCTATATGCAAATATGGCAGGTGGGGTAGTAAGTTTTTGCATAAAGCCAATTTTTCCTACAACAAGAGAGGGCAAAGGCATAATTACTACAATGTTGGTTGATTAATGAGATGGATCCACCAACCAATTCTCATACCCAAGTTGTCATTAATAACCCACATCAATATAATTAATTGTGTTGAGAGTTCCAGATAGTTTCAGTTCCTTTGGCTCAAACTGTCCATGACCGTGGACACGGCTAATCGATTAGGTTTGGGTACTCTGCAAAGTTTTGCACACGTTGCCCACAAGATTTGGTCGCCTCCGTTTGATTTGTCGCATTTCAGGGTGTTTGAGAAACAGATGACCAAAACATGGTCTTCCAAAGGGTTTCCCTGCGACTCTGTCGGTGCCCATCCTTTCCTACCGTTCTTCTACATCTCGTAGCACCGCCTGTCCAGGGTCACCACGATATCCAACCAAGCCAGAGCCCATAATGACTTGTGGATGTGCAGGTAAGCCTTGGGTCTTGAAGCATCCATCCATCTCTTTGTGCCTGGGTGGACCTTTCCGCATGAATACTGGCACATCTCCAGCATCATCTAGGCTAACCACTGGTTTCTCCAAGGCGCCGTTCAACCATCATCCACCCAGAGGTAAGTTGAAAACTTTAAGTCTTGAAGACTTGATCATCATGTAGGTCTTGAAATTATTAACTCACAACTCTCATGAATCACACAACCAACCCCGTCTACTAATAGCATAGCAAAATGTAAAACAACGTTTCCCGGGGCCAATGTGACAAAGGATTGAGGGGTACTTACCACATGATACTACAACGAGTAACCAAGTTTCCAATTTACCTACTTTGCATGCAATTGGGGTGATGGAAGAACTAATGCAATAAAACATAGGTATACATGATCAAAGTGACTTGCCTTGCTGACGATCCTCGAAATCAAGTGACTCTAGATAACAAGCTTCGCACTCCGGATGATCTAACGAATCAAACAAGAGCACACCATAAGCATAATTACAAAAGAATTCACACAATTCAGCAAGGGTAAACAAGCAATACTAAAACCATACAATAGTATCAATCAAGAGAAAGAAATCAAAAATAAAAGAATATTTTGTCTCACAAAACTTTGTAGTGTCAATTTTTTTACTACTACTACTTTAAGACAAACAACCAAGCAATAGCTAGTAGAAAAAGGAATATTAAAGAAAATCAATTTTTTGTAAACAGAATCAAGTTCACTAAAACTTTTGTGTAAAGAAACACTACTAAAATGAAAATAACTAGAATGTTCCTATAACTTTGGAATAGGAAACAAAAACAATGATATTATTATCACTAATATTATTATCATCATATTACTTAACAGAATTGAATTACTAAAATTATTTATTAGAAATCTATCTCAATCATCTAACTAGTTTGTGAAAGTAAAACTAAATTGTTTTATAAACCTATACCTAATGAAAAAGATATAAAGATTCGTATAACAACATGGTATAAAACTAAACAATTATTTTAAATATTATCAAGTAATGTTACCTAAATGTTTGAAACAACAGAAACTAATGAAAACTATTAACAAAGTTAAACTAATTCAGGTTCAAATTAAATTAAAATTAGGAAAACTAAATTACATTAGGAACTATACAGATTTTGTTTTTGTTAAAAACAGTAACTAAATTTATTCAAAAATTACTCAAATCATGTAGAATGATAGGTTTAACTAATACCAAACAGTGGCAAAAAGATTCACTCAAAAATACAGTTTTAAACTATAGTTATACAGATTTTAGTAATTTGAACAAATTTGATTAGATTCAAAATTTAAAGGTCAAATTTGAAAACTAAGCATACTGACATAAACTACATCAAATATGTGAACTAATGCAAAAAGAATCAACTAAAAACTCTAAATAGTTTAAAAGATATGATAAAAACAAGATTTGAAAACATTCTGTTTTCTAAAACAGAATCAGAAAAAGAAAAAAAGAAAACTCATCGGACAGGGGCTACGTGGCGAGTCGTGGTTGGTCGAGAGGGTGTTCGTGCGGGCGTTTATGGGCGGGTGAGCGAAGCTTATTAGATACCGATTCGGGTTTTAAAACGATCTAATCCTACGCGTTGATCTATGATTGAACGGACAGGAAGGGGGAGAGGGGCTCACAGAGAGAGGGGTCGTCGTCGAGGGGGTTCTCCGGCGAGGCCGAGGCGGCGAGGTCGTTGGGGAAGGTGCTCCGATGGTTGGGGACGGCGTCCGAGGGGTGCAAACGACGGCGGCGGGTCTCCGGCGTGCTCTGGTGGGGTCGGAGGGGAGTGGGGTCGACAGAGGTGACGGGTACGAGCTCTGGGAGCTTCGGTGGGGATCCGAACTCCGGCGAGGGTGTGGGCAGCGCTCTGGCGAGGTAGAGTGGGGGCTCAGGGTGGAATGAGAGGCGGAGGGCGGGGCTACTTATAGGGCCGGAGCGGTGGTCGGGGAAGGAAAGAGGAGGGAGATCAGGGAGAGGGATCTCCGGCGACGGCGGCGCGCGCGCGAGGAAGAAGGCGACCGCGGCATCTTCGGGATCGGGCGGTGGGGCCAGGGCGTCAAAGAGAGGGAGGGCGGCGTCAGCGCGTCGGTCGGTGGGCTCGGAGTGGTTTCGGGAAATAACTGCTGTGGGCCGGCCCGTTTTCAAATTAAATCGTTTCCTTTTTAATATCCAGAGTAGTAAAACTCATTTAAAAGCATTCAAAACATTTCCAAATATAGGAAATATATACATCAAAATGATAAGGAGAATTAATGGTATTCAATGAACATTTTTCCTCTGTCATTTGAATACACTGAAAAAATAATTATTTTCAGAAAATGCCTATTTGGTTTTAAAACCTTTTGCAAATATTTTTGAAAAGACCCCCCTGGTTTTATTGTTCAAATATTTCACCAAGATGTCCTTGGTGTGGAGTGTCATGTTACTCCCCTCTTCCTTTGAACTTTTCCAGAGATTTTCAAATAGGTGAAACAAGAAAAAGGGAAAGATGAAAGTGACATTTCAGAAATTCAAAAGAAACACTTCAACCATTATATTCATTCAAACAATATGATGATGATGCATAGCTATATATCATAACATTCCAAAATGAAATTTTGGGATGTTACAAAACTACTACTGTCACTTTTGCCATTGTTACCATTACTTCCATACTACTTTGCTACTAAATACTTTGCTGCATATATTAAGTCTTTCAGGTGTGGTTGAATTGACAACTCAACTGCTAATACTCAAGAATACTCTTTTGCTCCCCTTGTGTCGAATCAATAAATTTGGGTTGAATACTCTACCCTCGAAAACTGTTGCGATCTCCAATACTTGTGGGTTATCAAGACCTTTTTCTGGCGCCGTTGCCGGGGAGCATAGCTCTATTATTTGAGTCACTTGGGATTTATATCTGTTGATCACTATGAAGAATCTGAAGATCCAAAAACCAAGATCTATCCCTCTACTGTGAGGGGAGGTAAGGAACTACCGTCTAGCTCTGCACTTGATTCACCTTCTGTTATCAGTAATTTTGCGACACCACCGCCTGCTAGTAATTCTGATATGTCGCAAGTAATTGATGATGTGACTTCTGATATGCATGCTGCTTTTGATGATACTTTGCTTGATAATACTGTGCCACCGGGTGAATTTCTTGATGAACAAATTGTTAGAGTCAATGTTGAAAATTATTATACTTTTGAAACTGATGAAATTATTGAAACTAAACATTATGAGCCACCTGCTAGACCTAACTCTCCTAGATATTAATTGCCTGATATTCCCAAGGGTTATGTTATGGAAGGAGCGGTATCTAGGGACTTCCTTGCTTGTAAGGATAGAGATGATCTTAAGAAATTACTATGCAAGTGGAATCAAAAATCTTTGAATGCTACAATGAAATATGATCCTAAGTTTGCTAGTTCACCTATATTTGTTACTGATAAGGATTATGAATTCTCTGTCAATCCTTAGTTAATTACCTTGGTTGAATCTGATCCTTTCCTTGGTTACGAATCTGAAACTGTTGTGGCGCATCTTACCAAATTGAATGATATAGCCACCCTATTTACTCATGAGGAAAAAATTCGTTATTACTATATCCTTAAGTTGTTTTCTTTCTTGTTAAGGGGTGATGCTAAGATATGGTTTATTTCTCTTGCTCCTAGTTGTGTGCGTGGTCCCTAGGATATGATATATTACTTCTCTGAGAAATATTTTCCTACCCATAAGAAACAGGCTGCCTTGCAGGAAATATTTAACTTTGTGCAAATTGAAGAAGAGAGTCTCCCACAAGCTTGGGGGAGGCTTCTCGAATTACTAAATGCTTTGCCTGATCATCCCCTCAAGAAAAATGAAATACTTGATATCTTTTATAATGGACTAACTGATGCTTCTAGGGACCACCTAGATAGTTGAGCTGGTTGTGTTTTCAAGGAACAGACTGTTGAACAAGCTGAACTACTATTGAATAATATATTGAGGAATGATAATGATTGGACTATTCCTGAACCACCTCCGATGCCAACTCCGAAGAAAATAGGTATTCTATTTCTCAGTCCTAAAGATATGCAAGAGGCAAAGAAATCTAAGAAAGAAAAAGGTATTAAAGCTAAATATGCTAAGAATCAACCACCTATTGAAGAAATACATTGTCTTGACAACCCGACACACGTAGTAGATGTAAATTCTCTTTGTAGATTTGATGAAAGAGATATTCCTTATAATAAGTCGGCTAGCCAATGCTTGGATGAGTTTGATAATTTTGTTGTTAAGCAAGAAAATTTTAATGCTTATGTTAGTAGACAATTGAAACGTAATGCTTTCATGCTTGATCGCTTAGGTGATTATACGAGTATAACTATCAATGATCTTAAACTGATTAGTAAACACGCTTCCATGGTAACTACTCAAGTAGAACAAGTACTTAAAGCTGAGAATGACTTGCTGAATGAGATGAACAGTAAGAACAATGATCATTCTGTTAAAGTTGTGACTAGAGGTGGAAGAATGACTCCGGAACCTTTGTATCCTGAGGGCCAACCTAAGATAATAGAGAAAGATTCTCAAAGGAGTAATATTGATGCACCTAGTCGCTCAAGTAATAAGAGGAACAAGGATGATGATAGAACTTTGCATGCTGCTAGTGAACCTATTATAGATATACCTGAAAACCCAAATGATATTTTTGTTTCTGATGCCGAGACACAATCTGGTGATGAACATGAGCCTAGTGATAATATTAATGATGATGTTCATGTTGATGCTCAACTTAGCAATGATAATGATGTGGAGATTGAACCTGCTATTGAACTTGATAACCCACAACCTAAGAATAAAAGATATTACAAAAGAGACTTTATTTCTAGGAAGCATTGTAAGGAAAGAGAACCATGGGTTCAGAAACCCATGCCCTTTCCTCCTAAACCATCCAAGAAAAGGGATGATGAGGATTTTGAGCGCTTTGTTGAAATGCTTAGACCTGTCTTTTTGCGTATGCGCTTGACAGATATTCTGAAAATGTCTCCTTATGCTAAGTATATGAAAGATATTGTGACTAATAAAAGGAAGATACCGAAAGCTGAGATTTCCACCATGCTTGCCAATTATACTTTTAAGGGTGGAATACCAAAGAAATTAGGAGATCCATGAATACCAACTATACCATGCTCTTTTAAAAGGAATTATGTTAGAACTGCTTTATGTGATTTGGGAGTGGGTGATAGTGTTATGCCTTTCTCTTTATATCATAGACTTGATTTGAATAAGTTGACACGTACTGAAATCTCTTTGCAAATGGCTGATAAATCAACTGCTCTACCTATCAGTATTTGTGAGGATGTACGTGTCGTAGTTGCAAATGCTACTATCTTAACGAACTTTGTTATTCTTGATATTCCCGAGGACGACAATATGATCATCCTTGTTAGACCCTTTTTGAATATTGGAGGGGGTATTATTGATTGCACAAGGGAAACGTCACTTTTCATATTAATGGTAATGAGCATACGATACACTTTCTGAAGGAACAACCTCAAGTTCATAGTATCAACTCCATTGAAAAAATTCCAACAATTATTATTGGAGACTTTGAATTCCCTCTTCCTACTGTCAAGAAGAAATATGATATACTTACTATTGGGGATATGCATATCCCCACTGAGGTAACTTAGTGATTATTCAAAAATTCTCCGATTTTATGTTACTCGAAAGAAGTTCGTTAATAAGACTTGATCAACCTTATTGATGGATTCCTTTTGATGAGCATGAGATTGTTGAATTTAGAAAGCACAACTTTTTGTACCCAACCTTTATTTTCTGTTAGTTAGATTAAATTAAGTAAAATGCTATTATTTTTCTATTTTCTGAGTTTTCCATGCAATAGAAAAATGACCTAAAAATAAAAATTCTTCAAATGCCCTAAAAATGCAGTATGATTTTTTCTGGAATATTTAAAAATATTTGGCACTAAGCATACACCAGGGGGCTGTACTAGTGGGTCACAAATCCACAAGGCGCGGCCACCCCCTTGGTCACACCTAGCAGGCTTGTGGGTCCCACGTGGCCCCCTTCACTTACTCCAGCACCCATCCACTTCATCTTCCTCTAGAAAAAATCCCACCATTGCTATGTTCTAGCTCATTTTGCTCTCATTTTTGATCTCCTTGTGCAAAGCTTCATTTATAAAACTGTTTTGGGAGGTTGTTATTTGGTATGTGACTCCTCCAATGGTCCAATTAGTTTTTGTTCTAGTGCTTTATATATTGCTATTTTTTGTTGTTGTGGTGACCTTGTTCTTGTGCTTGCATGTCAAATTTGCATGGTCCCAAGTAGTTTTGATGCATGATATAGCCTCTAGGCACTTGTGGGAGTAGTTGCTATGAGTTTTGTTGAGTTTTGTTCACCTTTATTTTGGGTCTCTAAAAATTTCAGAATCTTTCAGAGAAAGAAATGCTGAGGAGATTGTTAAGAGGCTCTTCAAGCCAGAGTTCTCACGAAGATGAAAATGAGATGAAGGAGAAACCCAAGTATAATCTTCCTCGCATCGCAGAAGTTCGACCATGTGAATGTCCATGTGACTCATTCTTGAGGGTGGCCAGCATTTATGAAGATTTCTATTATTTGGCTGAGAATGCAGGCCTCACTGACTTCCTCAACGATAAGTGTGACCAGTACCTCTTGCTCACAAATACCTTTGTGCAAATTCTTCATTTTCATGTTAGGGAAGACCCTCCTACGGTAGAATTTCACTTATATGATGTGCTTCAGAAAATGAACTTTTATGATTTTTGCAAAGCTTGCAAAATACCCTATGAGGGCAGCATCAGGGAACCATGTCCTAAAGACATGGAAGATTTTATAGCCACATTCACTGTAGGGGAAGAGAGAGGGGTGTCAAAGGCAAGAGCAGCTTGTTTACATTTTCCTGTGCTATGCTATTATTCATTATTTGCGGGGAGATGTTTACTTGGTTGTTCGGAGAGTGAAGGTCTTAGTGCCCAAGACCTCGCCATTCTGCACCATGCTTTATTTGCTGATAGAACCTTTAGTCTGGGCATTATGGTGGCCCAATGGTTGAACTACAACTGCTCGAGGGGGGCCATATTCGGAGGTATCTATGCATCTCGTCTGGCCAAACACTTTGAGATACCCATTAGGCTTGACGAGGAAGATGAGAGGCTGCTATAACACCCTGGTTTTCGCTCCTATTTTTTTCCTTTACGAGATTTAACTCCCGTCTTTTTTCGGTGTTATTGGATTCCTTTAGCTCTTGGGTATATGAAGATGGTCATCTAGCCTTGCCATCCCTATCCAACAAGAGATTCTCTCCAGTCCAACCTTGCCACCCAAGATCCTTGCTTAGGGTTTTGCTGTCGAAACCCTACCTTCCGAGTTGTCAGAAGGGAAACCCTAATCCCTTCAGTTAGAAAGGAATCCCAATTTCCTTTGATCATTTGCCTCCCAAACTTTTCCCAGTGATCATCCTTTATCTATAAACCGTGGATATGCAAAAATATTGCCAAGTCATTTGCAATATTTTTCATTTATAATTAATTCCTTTTTTGCCAGTTAAAGGAATTAAATCCAGGAAAATATCTATCCATTTCCAAAGTTCATGAAAACTTGTGGGCATATTATTTGTGAGCATATTGAGCTACGACAAAAATATTGGCTATAATTAACTACGGGAAATTGCCTTTTCCTATTTAATGCCAATATTGTATTTTGGGCACTTTCTTAAGGAACTACCATTTTATTAGCCAAGAAAAATCCCAAATAAATCGTGGATCTCCTCATATCCTTATCTTACCAATTTATATCAAGAACCCAAGTTCCATAGTTCAAATTGTGAGCACCACATCAATTTGCAAATTCTGTCTAGTTGGGCAAGTTCAAAGGAAGTGCTCTATTCCTTTACCTATTTGAGATGAAAATTTTCATGGTGGTTAACATTGCTAAATAACCCATGGATACCAAATATTAGCTCAATTCATCTATCCATTCATCCACAACAATTTTCCCAAGTTTCTGTCCATTTGGAAGCACTATGAAGGAAGTATCATTTGGGTGTACCCAAATGGTATGAAACTTTTATAGTGGCCTCATATCTCAAAATAATCATCCTCCACCAAGTTTGAGTCAACTAGACAATGGGCCACTATAAAGATGAACTAGAAAGGAAGTGCTCATATCTTAAAATAATCATCCTCCACCAGTTTGTCCCAGAAAATTCATCTTTATTTTTGTCCAGTTTCCCATGGTATGAAGGAAAGGCTAGCTAGGGTGGTTCATTTGGCTTGAGAATTTGCCAAGGGACTCATCTTAGCAAACCATTGCCACACACCAAAACTCATCCACTTTCACATAGCCAATATTTCTAAAATTCCTACAAACACCTTGCTGCCAAGATCTACTTCTAAAAATATCTCCCCCCAGAGCCTTCCAGCTAGTTCCTGCCACATCTATTATCTATATGAGTAGCCAAGGACCTGTTGGACAATGGGCGACAAGCAGACGCGGGCCAGAGCATGATGTGCCATGGTGACCAAGCAATGGCCATGCAGAAACGGTGCCCTGCACTCTGTTGTCTCTGTGCCGTCGCCTCTGGCCAGCCCCTGCTTGTCTGCGCATGTCCAGTGGCTCCTAGGCATCCACACGAGCCTCTCCAGACCCTTCTCCCCTCCTATTTCTCCCTCCTCGCGCCACGGCGATCGCCGCCGCAGTGCTGTTCACCCGTGAGTGCCGTCGTTTCCCCCCTTCATTGGCCTCTTCCTCCCCGAGCTGTCCCCTCCCCCTGTTGCTTGTTAGGTCGGCCTCTTCCCAACGCCAGGAAACCGCTAGACACGTCTCTCGGTGCTCCAGTGCGTGGCTAAGGCCATCACGGCGGACGTGCTTATCTCCTCGCCTCGGTCGGCTATAAAAGCCACGACCCGAGCCCTCCCCGAGCATCTCCAGTGCTCCCAGCCTCCACCCTCTCCCTCCTCCTCCACCTTCTGGCTTGCTCGGAAGAGCACCAGAGCCCTCCGCTTTGCCTATGGCCACCATGGCCGCCGCCACCATCCTCCTAAATTCGCCCATCTCTAGCTCTTCCCGCCTTCGTCGAGCCCTCTGTTAGCCTACCCGATCTCCGAAGGCCACTCCTGTCCCCTTCTCCCTTTCACTGTAGCCACTGGAGCCCCTTCCCCTCCATGGGGCCACCGCTCTCGGCCACCATTGCCGCGGTCCACTCCGGCAGCCCCCTTAGCCTTCGCGGCCACCCTTGGGTGAGGGATGGATCGATAGGTCCATCCCCGATGGTGCCCTAGCCGCCATGGCCTCCTATCACCAGCGTCGGTGAGGCCGCCACTCCTGCTGGTCTCAGTCGGGGGAGATAAGAGGAGGAGGAGGAAGGAGGAGCGGGAGGAGAGAGAAAGAGGTGGGCTTCGCGTGTCAGCTCCCCATCGCCCGACCCCACACCTACTCACTCGGATAAGTGGAGACGCCCTGCCGAAAGTGCGCTTTCCCAACTTCGAAAGCGTATTCCTCCAAAGTACGCTTTCAAATCCCAGCCGCCGGAGAAAAGGGTTAAATAGTAGACGTTCACTCGTTAGTAGCAGAAAAGCTCAGTTTTTATTTGTTTTTCTGCCTAACGGACAAACGGCCCTAACTTTTTAACCTTAACTCCGATCGAGGTGAAACCTACGCTCACATCTTTGTCTCGTCGAGCCAGTCCTTCTCGCATCACTTTCACAATGTTTTCACATTGTGAAAATGACCATTTTGCCCTTGCCTCTCATGAGACCCCTTCGAGAGAGAACAATTTCCGGCGATCCCTTCTACGGACTCTCTGCACTTCTTCTCGGAGTATTCTTCGACCCCAAGCAAGCCGACCATCTAATATATGCTCTAAAGCATTGCTCTGTGTTATTCTTGCATGTTTAATTAATGACGGCGTGGTGGTGGCGGAGTAGCAAGGTATTCCGACAGGGCTTCGCCTAAGTGCTGCGGAGGAGGAAGAAGAGAGGTAGGGCTTTGCCATGAGAGAGAGAGAGAGTTCAGAACTGTTCTCGAAAGGCCAAAACCTCAAGTATATATAGGAGGAGGGAGAGGGAGGGCTGGCTTGGACACTCCTCCAAGGAGGAGAGCTTCGGCCGAATTAAAGGGAGAGTCCACCTCCCACAAGGGAGGTGGATCTCCTCCTTTTGAAACTCCTATGCCCTTATCTCTACTCCTCCAGCCGCATGGGCCTTTCTAGAAGGTCTTGGCCAAACCAATAAGGGCTGGAACACCTCCTCTAAGGGCCCAAAAAGTGCTATGGTCGTCACACCCCTCCCGGGGGGGTCCTTCGGCACCCTCCCGGCACTCCCGGTACAATACCAATGAGCCCGAAAACTTTTCGGTGACCAAAACTGGACTTCCTATATATCAGTCTTTACCTACGGACCATTCCAGAGCTCCTCGTGACGTCCGGGATCTCATTCGGGACTCCGAACAACTTTCGGTAATCACGTATACCATTTCCCTATAACTCTAGCGTCATCGAACCTTAAGTGTGTAGACCCTACGGGTTCGGGAGACGCGTGGACATGACCGAGACACTTCTCCGGCCAATAACCAATAGCGGGATCTGGATACCCATGTTGGCTCCCACATGCTCCATGATGATCTCATCGGATGAACCACGATGTCGGGGATTCAATCAATCCCGTATACAATTCCCTTTGTCTATCGGTATGATACTTGCCCGAGATTCGATCGTTGGTATCTCTATACCTTGTTCAATCTTGTTACCGGAAGTCTCTTTACTCGTTCCGTAACACATCATCTCGTGGCTAACTCCTTAGTCACATTGAGCTCATTATGATGATGTCTTACCTAGTGGGCCCAGAGATACCTCTCCGTCACACGGAGTGACAAATCCGAGTCTCGATTCGTGCCAACCCAACAGACACTTCCGGAGATACCCGTAGTGCCCCTTTATAGCCACCCAGTTATGTTGTGGCGCTTGGCACACCCATAGCATTCTTAAGGTTTCCGGGAGTTGCACAATCTCATGGTCTAAGGAAACGATACTTGACATTGAAAAGCTTTAGCAAACGAACTACACGATCTTGTGCTACGCTTAGGATTGGGTCTTGTCCATCACATCATTCTCCTAATGATGTGATCCCGTTATCAATGACATCTGATGTCCATGGTCATGAAACCGTGACCATCTATTGATCAACGAGCTAGTCAACTAGAGGCTCACTAGGGACATGTTTTGGTCTATGTATTCACACATGTATTATGGTTTCCGGTTAACACAATTATAGCATGAACAATAGACAATTATCATGAACTAGGAAATACAATAATAACCATTTTATTATTGCCTCTAGGGCATGTTTCCAACAGTCTCCCACTTGCACTAGAGTCAATAATCTAGTTACATTGTGATGAATCGAACACCCATAGCATTCTGGTGTTGATCATGTTTTGCTCGTGAGAGAGGTTTAGTCAATGGATCAGCGACAATCAGATCCGTATGCACTTTACAAATATCTATATCTCCCTCCTGAATGTAATCATGGATGGAGTTGAAGCGGCGCTTGATGTGTCCTGTCTTCTTGTGAAACCTGGGCTCCTTCGCAAGGGCAATAGCTCCAGTGTTGTCACAGAATAGAGTCATCGGGCCCGACGGACTTGGAATTACTCCTAGGTCGGTGATGAACTCCTTCATCCAGACTCCTTCCTTTGCTACTTCTAAAGCAGCTATGTACTCCGCTTCACATGTAGATGCCGCCATGACGCTTTGCTTGCTGCTGCACCAGCTGACTGCCCCTCCGTTCAAAACATACACGTATCCGGTTTGTGACTTGGAGTCGAACGGATCTATGTTGAAGCTAGCATCGACGTAACCCTTTACGACAAGCGCTTCGGCACCTCCATATACGAGAAACATGTCCTTTGTCCTTTTCAGGTACTTCAGGATATTCTTGACCGCTGCCCAGTGTTCTGCTCCGGGATCACCTTGGTACCTCCCTACCAAACTTATGGCAAGGTTCACATTAGGTCTGGTACACAGCATGGCATACATAATAGAGCCTATGGCTGAAGCATAGGGGATGATACTCATCTCTTCTCTATCCTTTGCCGTGGTCGGGCATTGAGTCGTACTCAATCTCACACCTTGTAACACAGGCAAGAACCCCTTCTTGGGTTGATCCATATTGAACTTCTTCAATATCTTATCAAGATATGTGCTTTGTGAAAGACCTATGAGGCGTCTCGATCTATCTCTATAGATCTTAATACCTAATATGTAAGCAGCTTCTCCAAGGTCCTTCATTGAAAAACACTTATTCAAGTAGGCCTTTACACTTTCCAAGAGTTCTATATAATTTCCCATTATCAGTATGTCATCCACATATAATACGAGAAATGCTACACAGCTCCCACTCACTTTCTTGTAAATACAGGGTTCTCCATAAACCTGTACAAACCCAAACGCTTTAATCACTTCATTAAAGCGAATCCAACTCCGAGATGCTTGCACCAGCCCATAGATGGAGCGCTGGAGCTTGCGTACCTTGTTAGCATCTTTGGGATCGACAAAACCTTCCGGCTGCATCATATACAGTTCTTCCTTGAGGAAGCCATTAAGGAATGCCGTTTTGACGTCCATTTGCCAGATCTCATAATCATAAAATGCGGCAATTGTTAACATGATTCGGACAGACTTTAGCATCGCTACGGGTGAGTAAGTCTCATCGTAGTCAACTCCTTGAACTTGTCGATAACCCTTAGCAACAAGCCGAGCCTCATAGACGGTCACATTACCATCCGCGTTAGTCTTCTTCTTAATGATCCATTTTTTTTCAATGGCTCGCTTATCATTAGGCAAGTCCACCAAAGTCCATACTTTGTTCTCATACATGGATCCTATCTCGAATTTCATGGCTTCAAGCCATTTGTTGGAATCCAGGCCTGCCATCGCTTCTTCATAGTTTGAAGGTTCACCGTTGTCTAACAACATGATCTCTAGGACAGGGTTGCCGTACCACTCTGGTGCGGAACATGTCCTAGTGGACCTTTGACGTTCAATAGTAACTTGATCTGATGTTTCATGATTATCATCATTAACTTCCTCTCCAGCCGGTGTAGGCTCCACAGAAACAACTTCCTGTGTTGCGCTACTCTCCGGTTCGAGTGGAGGTACAATTACCTCATCAAGTTCTATTTTCCTCCCACTTACTTCTTTCGAGAGAAACTCTTTCTCGAGAAAGGATCCATTCTTGGCAACAAAGACTTTGCCCTCGGATCATAGGTAGAAGGTATACCCAATAGTCTCTTTGGGATATTCTATGAAGATGCACTTTTCCGCTTTGGGTTCGAGCTTCTCAGGTTGAAGTTTCTTCACATAAGCATCGCATCCCCAAACTTTTAGAAACGACAGCTTAGGTTTCTTTCCAAACCATAATTCATACGGTGTCGTCTCAACGGATTTTGACGGTGCCCTATTTAAAGTGAATGCGACAGTCTCTAATGCATATCCCCAAAATGATAGCGGTAAGTCGATAAGAGACATCATAGATCGTATCATATCTAATAGAGTGCGATTACGACATTCAGACACACCATTTCGCTGAGGTGTGCCAGGCGGCGTGAGTTGTGAAACAATTCCACATTTCCTTAGGTGCGTGCCAAACTCGTGACTTAAATATTCTCCGCCACGATCAGATCGTAGGCACTTTATTTTCCTGTCACGTTGATTCTCTACCTCACTCTGAAATTCCTTGAACCTTTCAAAAGTTTCAGACTTATGTTTCATTAAGTAGACATACCCATATCTACTCAAGTCATCAGTGAGGGTGAGAACATAACGGTAGCCACCACGAGCCTCGACACTCATTGGACCGCATACATCGGTATGTATTATTTCCAACAAGTCAGTTCCTCGCTCCATTGTTCCGAAGAACGGAGTCTTGGTCATCTTGCCCATGAGGCATGGTTCGCACGTGTCAAATGATTCGAAATCAAGAGACTCCAAAAGTCCATCAGTATGGAGCTTCTTCATATGTTTGACACCAATATGACCAAGGTGGCAGTGCCACATGTAAGTGGGACTATCTTTATAAACCTTACACTTTTTGGTACTCACACTATGGACATGTGTAACATCAGGTTCGAGATTCATCAAAACTAAACCATTGACCAGCGGGGCATGACCATAAAACATTTCTCTCATATAAATAGAACAACCATTATTCTCATATTTAAATGAGTAGCCATCTCGCATCAAGCGAGATCCAGATACAATGTTCATGCTCAAAGCTGGTACTAAATAACAATTATTAAGGTTTAACACTAATACCGAAGGTAGATGTAGAGGTAGCGTGCCGACGACGATCACATCGACCTTGGAACCATTCCCGACGCGCATCGTCACCTCGTCCTTTGCCAGCCTCCGCTTATTGTGCAGCTCCTGCTTGGAGTTACAAATGTGAGCAACTGCACCGGTATCAAATACCTAGGAGCTACTACGAGCGCTAGTTAGGTACACATCAATAACAAGTATATCACATATACCTTTAATGTTGCCGTCCTTCTTATCCGCTAAGTACTTGGGGCAGTTCCGCTTCCATTGACCGGTACCCTTGCAGTAAAAGCACTCACTCTCAGGCTTGGGTCCATGCTTGTTCTTCTTCTTCCCGGCAACTTGCTTACCGGGCGCGGCAATAGCTTTGCCGTCCTTCTTGAAGTTCTTCTTACCCTTGCCTTTCTTGAAACTAGTGGTCCTATTTACCATCAAAACTTGATGCTCCTTTCTTATCTCGACCTCTGCTGATTTTAGCATCGAGTACAACTCAGGAATGGACTTCTCCATCCCTTGCATGTTGTAGCAAGGTGGAAGGGACTGGAGGATTCTGTCAATGACCGAGTCATCCGGGAGATTAACTCCCAGCTGAGTCAAGCGGTTGTGTAGCCCAGACATCTTGAGGATGTGCTCATTGACAGAACTATTCTCCTCCATCTTACAGCTGAAGAACTTGTCAGAGATGTCATATCTCTCGACCCGGGCATGAGCTTGGAAAACCAGTTTCAGCTCTTGGAACATCTCATATGCTCCGTGTTGCTCAAAACGCTTTTGGAGCCCCGGTTCTAAACTGTAAAGCATGCCGCACTGAACAATGAGTAATCATCGCAGCGAGAATGCCAAGCGTTCGCAACGTCTTGCTCTGCTGGGAGAAGTGGTGGGTCACCTAGTGGTGCATCAAGGACATACAATTTCTTGGAAGCTATGAGGATGATCCTCAAGCCACGGACCCAGTCCGCATAGTTGCTTCCATCATCTTTCAGCTTGGTTTTCTCTAGGAACGCGTTGAAATTGAGGGTGACATTCGCGTTGGCCATTGGATCTACAATATAGATTGTAAAGATAATTTTAGACTAAGTTCATGATAATTAAGTTCACATAATCAAATTATTTAATGAACTCCCACTTAGATAGACATCTCTCTGGCCATCCAAGTGACACATGATCCATGTCAACTAACCCGTGTCTGATCATCACGTGAGATGGACTAGTCATCCATGGTGAACATCTCCATGTTGATAGTATCTTCCATACGACTCATGTTCGACCTTTCGGTCTTCTGTGTTCCGAGGCCATGTCTGTACATGCTAGGCTCGTCAAGTCAACCTAAGTGTTTCGCGTGTGTAAATCTGGCTTACACCCATTGTATGCGAACGTTAGAACCTATCACACCCGATCATCACGTGGTGCTTCGGAACAACGATCCATAGCAACGGTGCACAGTTAGGGTGAACACTTTTCTTGAAATTTTAGTGAGAGATCATCTTATTTACAACCGTAGTTCTATGAAAATAAGATGTAAACATGATAAACATCACATGCAATCAATATAGTGACATGATATGGCCAATATCATCTTTCTCCTTTGATCTCCATCTTCGGGGCACCATGATCATCACTGTCACCGGCATGACACCATGATCTCCAGCATCATGATCTCCATCATCATGTCTTCATGAATTTGTCTCGCTAACTATTACTTCTACTACCATAGCTAACGTTTAGCAATAAAGTAAAGTAATTACATGGCGTTTATGATTGACACGCAGGTCATACAGTAAAATTAAGACTACTCCTATGGCTCCTGCCGGTTGTCATACTCATCGACATGCAAGTCGTGAATCCTATTACAAGAACATGATCAATCTCATACATCACAATGCATCACATCACATCCTTTGGACATATCACATCACAAGGCACATGCTGCAAAAACAAGTTAGACGTCCTCTTATTTGTAGTTGCAAGTTTTACGTGGCTGCTATAGGTTACTAGCAAGAACGTTTCTTACCTACGCCAAAACAACAACGTGATATGCCAATTGCTATTTACCCTTCATAAGGACCCTTTTCATCGAATCCAATCCGACTAAGGTGGGAGAGACAGACACCCGCTAGCCACCTTATGCAACAAGTGCATGTCAGGCGGTGGAACCAGTCTCACGTAAGCGTACGTGCAAAGTCGGTCCGGGCCGCTTCATCCCACAATACCGCCGAATCAAGATAAGACTAGTAGTGGTAAGCAAATTAACAAAATCGACGCCCACAACTGCTTTGTGTTCTACTCGTGCATAGATTCTACGCATAGACCTAGCTCATGATGCCACTGTTTGGGAGACGTAGTAGTAAATCAAAATTTTCCGACGTGTCACCAAGATCTATCTATGGAGAAACCAGCAAAGAGTGGGGAGAGATTGCATCTTCATACCTTTGAAGATTGCTAAGCGTAAGCGTTACAAGAACACGGTTGATGGAGTCGTACTCGCAGCGATTCAGATCGCTTTGGATTCCGATCTAAGCGCCGAACAAAGGCACCACCGCGTTCAACACACATGCAGCCCGGTGACGTCTCCTACGCCTTGATACAGCAAGGATGAAGGAGAGGTTGGGGAAGGGCTCCAACAAAAGCACGACGGCATGGTGGTGGTGGAGTAGCAAGGTATTCTGGCAGGGCTTCGCCTAAGCGCTGCGGAGAAGGAAGAAGAGAGGTATGGCTTTGCCATGAGAGAGAGAGTTCAGAATTGTTCTCAAAAGGCCAAAACCTCAAGTATATATAGGAGGAGGGAGAGGGAGGGCTGGCTTGGACTCTCCTCCAAGGAGGAGAGCTTCGGCCGAATCAAAGGGAGAGTCCACCTCGCACAAGGGAGGTGGATCTCCTCCTTTTCAAACTCCTATGCCCTTATCTCTACTCCTCCAGCCGCATGGGACTTTATAGAAGGTCTTGGCCAGCCTAATAAGGGCTGGCACATCTCCTCTAAGGGCCCACAAAGTCCTATGGTCGTCACACCCCTCCCGGGGGTCCTCCGGCACCCTCCCGGCACTCCCGGTACAATACCGATGAGCCTGAAAACTTTCTGGTGACCAAAACTGGACTTCCTATATATCAATCTTTACCTCCGGACCATTCCGGAGCTCCTCGTGACTTCCGGGATCTCATCCGGGAATCCGAACGACTTTCAGTAATCACATATACCATTTCCCTATAACCCTAGCGTCATCGAACCTTAAGTGTGTAGACCCTACGGGTTCGGGAGACACATGGACATGACCGAGACACTTCTCCGGCCAATAACCAATAGCGGGATCTGGATACCCATGTTGGCTCCCACATGCTCCACGATGATCTCATCGGATGAACCACGATGTCGGGGATTCAATCAATCCCGTATACAATTCCCTTTGTCTATCGGTATGATACTTGCCCGAGATTCGATCGTCGGTATCTCTATACCTTGTTCAATCTTGTTACCGGCAAGTCTCTTTACTCGTTCCATAACACATCATCCCGTGGCTACAGCTAAACTTAGTTGGTTGATCTAGAGTCTCCTGTCCGGGCTTACTCGTGCAACCACGTTTGCCGGTATGGGACGGCCCTGAACGGGCCTGACTGCGTGATCTTTCACCGGTACCTCCAAAGAGGGAGGGTTATGCAAGCGCGCTACCATGATCAGGTAGGCGGTCATAACTCTGTGAGCCCAGTTAATAGTTGAGTTTTGCGCGCGGTCCCCGTTTGGGACAGTAGGCCCCGTTTGGGTCTACATAGTTTGGCCTCGACGGTGGCAGGTGTCATGAGGACACAGGGGCCACCCAAGGCTGACCTCCAGGGGAGGAAGAGTGCCGGTAGTACGATGAAAGAATCACGGATCAGGCAGGTTCTATTGAAGCAACACTGGTCGACCCGAGTGGGATCACGAGGCCAGGTGCTTCACGGTGTGGGTAAAGTGCGCAGCCTCTACAGAGTGTCATTTCTATTCGAATAGTCTCGTCCACGGAATTTTTCAACCCATCCAGACCTTAGTAGGTGGTCAAAAGTAATAATGATGATAAAGATGGAAGGACCCGTCTTGTGCAAACATCAGATGATGTTAGGAATATGGTATGCTAGCCATGGGTTGGCTACGAGATGAGTTGTCGGATGACCACATGATGGTATGTTAGCCATGGGATGGCTATGAGATGAGTGGTCGGATGACCACATGATGGTATTATAGCCATGGGATGGCTATGAGATGAGTGGTCGAATGACCACATGAATCGGATTGGATTTGGATCAGCTTCAGATTGGATCGTAAGAATATTCGGAGTATAAGTTATTGACGTGTCATGCTTTACCCTATCGTATTTAATTTAGTAATTATCTTACTAGATGATCCTGTTACAGTATGATAATTATGATTGCTAGGTAGGTTTGCTATGTCATGATGATTAATATTGCTCTAATAACAAATGCATGCTTTAATGCCATGGATTACTTTGCTTGGTGGATACGTTAGTTTGGTTTGCTTGCGAGTACATTCAAAAGTAGTCAGCAGCCTTGAATGTGGCCAGGTTGACATAAGGATCCATCGTCCGTCGATGAGGAGCCGAAGCATTCGCTGGCTAGAAGAGTAACCTAGTCAGATCCCTATGGATTGGAGCCGCACCAAGACCATGCTGCCTTAGATAGAGCCTTCCCGCTGCCATCACCCCTTGTAAGACTTATATATCCATTAACAGAAATGCCTGTGTTCATGATACTTGTTGTAAACACGCATGCCAAGGTGATTTCCTGGCCTAGTATGTGTGGCAACCGTCTGGCTACAGTGGTAATCAGGCAGGGGCACCACAAGCAATGGCATCAGAGCAGCCAGGCTGACTATAGGTTACCCTAGCCAGAGTTCATTGTCTTCTGCTCAGTTGAAAGCCCAGATGGATTTCAGCCATCTTTGCCACTTGGCACAGCTACTATTGATCATAAGGCAACCCCATAGGTCTTTGGCTCCATCAGACCCCAACTCTCATGGCCTTTGCCTACGGTGTGAAATGCTCGCATTGGGAAACGACCCGTGAGTCTTGAAACCCCTAGGTAAACTCGATACCCTTACCCTGCTTGCTAGCTATGGCATTTTTCTTCTTACTCTAGTTTCCTTTGGGAAACACTTATAGATTCTATCTCTCCTCGACAACCCTAGGAACATTGACTAAGTCACTTTGGTTATGGTCCTGCATCGAGTGTGATGCTCCCTAAGGAAGTAGTAGGATCTGGACTGCAATTGCTACAAGGAGCATTGTGTGGTTTCACTTCTAAATCCTTAGAGGTACATCAAGTGCGCTATAATAGTTATACTAGTGGATCCTTGGCCACATGTGTAAGGTCTGCATCATTTGAGCTTTATTTGCTTTTCGTTTTTTCTCGGTTCTTGTTTCTCTTGTCGATTATGTTTCTCTTCGCTCTGACTGGATCCATCCGCAAGAGTTGTCTAAGAAGATCAACATGCAACTAGGATAATACCCAATAATCCCAACAAAAGTCAAGCCATTCCAACTACTTGATATTCGAACAGCAACCTCAGATTTGTCAAGAATGAAGAATGGGTCAGAAGCAGAATATGTGTGCATCAGACAAGGCCAGAATATACATGAGAGAGTTTGCCTCAAAACAAATCACGCCTAAGGAACAGGTAGATAAGCTACCAAGAATAAACCTAGTAGGGACAAATGATTTCATCTGTGATACAAGGATTGTTTCAGTCAGTGGGGTGATCCTTGAGTCTTTTCCTAGTGGACCCAAGAATCATTTATCACCCACCAAGGACATATTTCAAGAATGTGAGGATGACGAGAGCAACAACTAAACCCTGGTGTGATGATATGAATTTCAAAGCATATCTTGGAATTCACCGATGCAAATACCAAATTTTCTGGGCACTTTGAACAAGGTTTGCAAGGAATATGGATAAGTTCAAGGTTTTCCGAATCAAGGAGCACCTAACATGCTTGGAAGCTAAGCTGAACCAGATGGAATTATCTGTCAACTACTCATTATCGGTAACACTAGGTCTGAGTACAAAGGGTATTCAGGATTAATTGTGAACATGAAGTCCGCCTTAGTTCTGTAGCCTTCACAACAGCAATACTCAAGACAAGCACAAGGACACACGATGTGTGTGATGAATGGAATATCTTCAGTCAAGGTATGGCCTATATCAAGTTTTGGATCTGCTATGTGTAAAATTGTGGATACTTCGGAAGGATGCCAGAATCGGCCATAGATCCGACTGTGTACACAAGGCTTATGGTATAAGGAACCCAGCCTTTCCCCAAGCTACCGAGAAGAGCTTACGATACTAGCCTACCAATCTTCCTCGGTACGCCACTCGGTGAGAGATCCTTTTGGAATATGACACTCCCATCTTCCAAAGCGTGCTACTGCGGAAAACTTCTGGCATAAGGCATGTGACCTTCCACAGTAAGCCACATGAAGGAAAACTTTCAAGGCACGATACCCAGCCATCTTCAGCACACTACCCTGGCAGAAGCTTCGAACATAAGGAACTCAACCTTGTTCAACACACCGTCGTGCCACAAAAAGCATGGCAGAAGCAAGAACTAGTCTGGACACACATCCGCCATAGAACTCACTGGTTATGAAAAGATTTATCCTACACCTGTGTATGTTGCAAGCATGTAGTCCAGTGGATCAGTTCATGCGAGCCACTCATACATGAGAATGACTGTGTTCAGAGATATAGTGGCCCCCTACTTCAAGGAAGGATATGAGCACATCACCCATGCGAGATAGGCAATAGTAAGTTGTGAGAACAAGCCCGAAAAATTGGGAAACCAATCAAGGAGCTGTGTTGGCAGGTCACTAGAGGTCCACCGAAGGAATCTTCAAGAACAAATAAGTTATGGACAAATCACCCCCGTGATGGTTAACAAGATATGGTTTCACAGATGAAGTGGTATTACCAATCCTTGTCAGACTCTTGCATATGCAACCACAACAATGCCTTACCTACGGCTACAAGCGAGCTTGCCACACTCAAGATGAACATCGGCCAAGACAAGAGGACATACTCCAAAATATACACCGGATGCTCGCAATACTGTGTTCAGCTCAATAGTCATAGCACGGACTACAAAAACCGTACATGACAAAGCCATCTTCACGAGCGATGGAGTTTGAAACAATACCTTCAGGTAGAATGGCTCAAAGCGTGTCAACATCAACAACTCATAGACATCATGACGTCATAGCTAAAGAAGTGGTCCTAGGCATTCTTGTATATCCAATTGGCAAAAGATAAATTAAAATCCAAATAGCAACAATTGGATATTCTTGAATGAGAAAATAAGTGCAGACCAACATGCTCACACAATAAGATGTCAAATGAAATCATGGCAAACATGCACAAATACTCTAGCATCTAAGAAGCACTTGGGCGATGACGAAGTCATCTATATATGAGTATTTGACTTAGTAGCCAAGTAAGAATACTTGATCATAGGTCATACTCATCATTTAAGCACAAGTGGGGTTACCACTTTTACATAAAGCATTTAATGTTGTCACATACTAAGAGATGCTTTGACTCAAGTCTTAGAGTAAAGCTCCCCCTTGATGTGACACACCCCATCAGAGGGATAAACTAACCTTGGGTTTTGTCGATGAAGACTTCATGTTGGTGAGGTAGTGATGGATGCTCAAGGTTGATGAAGATCACCAAGAGTTGGGAGCATCCTTGTTGTTTCCTTACTCTTCTCACCTACATGGGTTAGTCCCAACACACAAGAGACAAATACAAGGATATCTATGGACATGGAGAGCAAAGCATGTGTGATGATGTCCATTGATTTGTGGATTACCTTGTCCCTTGCTTACCTTTGAGGGAATGTGTGACTCCATAATCTATTGCATAGGGTTGATGTTGATTGCAAATAGATCTTGCCAATAATGACTATGAGTGAATTTCATTGGCGGAGTCATCCCTCGAGAACTCTCTAGTTCTTCTTGGGAATCCACATAAAGTTGATGGGGATCCTTGGTGTTGAAGTAGTACTTGTAGAAGTTGAGCTTGTAGTAGCCTTGGGAACCCAGTTCACCAAAGCTTGGGATTCATCTTCATAAGAGTCAAAGTCCTCTTGGAGTTTGTTCTTGACCTTGAGCTTGGTGTCTTGTGGTGGAAGGTCATCTTGAGTGTTTGTCCCCTTGGGAAGAATATTTTCATACTTCTCCTTTTGAGGAACAAACTTGGGATTGGGATATTGACCTTCTTCCCATTCAACTCCATTAGCGTTGAAGTAGCCAACACCGCGATTCTTCCGGTATCCTCCGTGCCTGCGTACAATCTCATCAAATTGTTTGTACCCTTCAAGACTCTTGTAGATACCTTTCTCTATAATTACTTTCAATAAATCATTTTCTTGATCAAGTGTAACTTGGATAAGAGAATCATCATTAGTGGAATCAATAGAACTACTAGGAGCAACAACATTTGGTCTATCATTTTTATTGTTGCTACTAGCTGAAGAACCTTTCTTTCCTTTGTTAGTAGTTTGCTTAGATCTGTCTTGTGGCATGAATGTACACAAGAGTAGTTGTTTGGCAATATAAGGTGAAGTCTTCTTTCAGAGATCGTCATTGATAGCTTTAAGAAATTCATGTTCTTGCTCCAAATTGAGCTTCTCGAAGCGTAGCTTCTCATGAGTTCTGACAAGATCTCTATGATCCTCAAGAGTAGATTCATGAGATAACCTAAGAGTGTTGAGTTCTTTAGTTAGTTCTTCTATTTTCATATTATCATCGTCAATTGACTTATCTTGAGTAGTATGAGAAATATTAATATCACTAGTTTTATCATACAATAAGTCATCACCGTAAAGCAAGTCATCTTCATCACTATAGAAATCAAGATATTCGGGATGTAATACCTTGGGGCCTTTAGCCATGAAGAAACTTCCACCTCCTTCATTTGGTGAATCAAATAGGTCATAGGAGTTGGTTGTCACTAGTGCAATTCCGGCAACACCATCATCTTGACTATAGTCGGAGTTGGAGTGATAGCTTCTCTCGGAGTGGTTTTCGGAGTCTTAGCCGAAAACCCATTCACCAACATGACCATGATGCTTCCTTCTTAAGTAGCTCTTGGTGTGCTTGTCCTTCTTCTCCGAGTCCCTACTTCTCCTTGAGGATCTTCGTTCATAACAATCATCTCTACTTCTTCTCTCTCTTTGAGGTGATTCATCTCTTGAGATTCATCTTCTTGGTGACTCTTTTGTTCGTTTGTAGGGAGCTGAGCACTCATTTGAGTAGTGTCCGGGCTTTCCACAATTGTAGCAATTTCGATCACGACTTGAAGAACACTTCTCTTCATATCTTGAGTTAGAGCTGTGATCTTTGCTTCTATTCTTCTAGAACTTGTTGAATTTCTTGACCATGAGGCTTATCTCTTCATTTGTGAAGAGGTTGTTGCTTGAGGTAGCAGGAGCATCACTTGTGGCTTTGTAAGCACAGCTAGACCTATGATGAAGGTCTTCCTTGTCTTTGAGTGTCATCTCATGAGCAACAATTCTACCAATCACTTCCGTTGGTTTGAGATCTTTGTAGTTGGGCATCATTTGGATCAGTGTGCACATGGTGTCATATCTCTCATCCAAAGCTCGAAGTATCTTCTTGATGATAAACTTCTCAGTCATTTCTTCGCTTGTCACAACCCTAGAAATTGCTTGTATTAGTTGCATCCTTGAGCATTCATTGCATCATGTTTAACTTCAAATGAATTTGAAATGGGGATGACAAACCCTAGCACTTCAAAAAGATTAAACCAATTTCAATAATCATTTTTCTTTTTCAATGACTTCAAAATTCCTTTTAAAAATGTTCACCGTCTGATAAATGTTGACAACAACATACCAGGGGTGAAGCATATTTTCACAACTAATTTGGCAAATTTAATAAATCAGCAAAGTTTGTGAAAACCACTATTAAAGAACTATAATATTTTAGTTGATTAAAATTTCTTGAAACTTTTTGTGGAGCTTCGAAATATTCAAAGTATACCCCACAAATACTTACAGGAATTTCGGCTTTATAATTTCTGCCCAAACAAAATTATAACAAAGAGCAGAAATTAGAAATAGATAACAGAAATAACAAAAAGGAAAGAAACTTACCTGGCACTGTTGGCCCAAACCTGTAGCAAGGCCTAGCCCAACAGCGAGGCGGTCGTCTTCAACCTCTGCCAATAGGCAGAGGCGTGTCGACACGCTCGCGGTCGCCATGACCACCTCCCTGCCTGCTTCCTCCCCTCCCTTGCTTATCTCCTCACGCTAGAGAGACACCGTGGAGCTCCCTCTCTCCTCCCGAGCTCATTCTCCCCTCTTTGCTCTCTCTCTCTCTTCCCCGTTCGGACCTGCTAGGCTTTGACGCTTGATTTGCCGGCTGCAGGACGTCCCCGAGCTCGCCGTTGTCTTCTCTGGATTCTTTGGTGATCTGCTGCCTGTTTACCCCTGCCCCTTCGCTCATTTGCTGCCCCTATCCAGCCTAGCCACCGGACCCGAGACCTCCCCACCGCCGGCCATGTCGCTGCCATGGAAGCAGATGCGACAGCTCGCGCCTGAGCGTGTTATTGTGCTCGCGTTGCTCCCCGGAGTTAAACACACCCAGTAGTTGGTCCTCCCGTGACCTGTAGCGTTGCTGCCGTCGTTGCTGGAACTCCGGCCGCTGCGGACGCCGTCGCCGGCATCGATGCAGTGCGTCCGAGCTGCTGTCGATTGCTGTAGTAGATGTGTGTGAGCACCCGCTTTCTGTAGAGCCAAACCGCGTTCGGAACAGTGGCCGTAGCTCGATCTCAAGCACCTCCGCCATCACGGATGGTCACCGGCGTTCAGCCGGCGGCGGGCGTGACGTGGTAGCATCATTAGTGGTTAATGATGCCCCTACTTTGCCTCTGTGTCACTGACAAATGGACCCTACAGACTAACTAATCTCTGCTTAAAAATTAAAATATGGTAATAAGGTAATAGTCACTGACTGACGGGTCCCACAGGTTAGCTTTGACCTGGCCACGTCAGGGTTTACTGGGCCCAGCAGTCAGCCTCTGGAGATGGCCGTGTGTCATGGACATGTGAGTCTAGTTAGTCAAGTTTGACCAGGAGCCGGGGCTGTTGACCTGCTGACGTAATGCTGACATAATGATGACACATTAATTGATTTTCTAGTAATAAATATTTCAGGAAATTCCAGAAAATGTTTAAAACTTCTAAAAATCATAAAAATCAACTGTAACTCGGATGAAAATAATTTATATATGAAAAATGATCAGAAAAATCCAATGAATCTATTTGTGCCATGATCATGCATGTTTTAACAAGTTAAAATCACCAAGTAGGACATTTTATGATTAGGACAATTTCATAAATATTGTTGGAGTTGGAAGATAGTACATAATAGAATTCCACTTCACTTGATATGCCTATCTATTGCACTAGGTCAATTCAGTACCTTAAAATGCCATAGCATACATAATGTTTGTTGCATCATGTTGAATGTGTTCATTTCTCTGTTTGTCGGTGTTGTTCCCTCTCGGAAGACATTGTTCCGATGATGAAAGCGATGTCACCAATGAAGACCTCTACCAGCTTCAGAAGTGTCAGGCAAGCAAACCCCCCTTGAGCATACTGATATGAACTCACTCTCTCACTCCTACTCTCTTTTACTGCATTAGGACAACAAGGATTCAACTGTTACATGTTCTCGGTAGTTGAACCCATTCCTTTGCATGACCTGTCTTTGTCATAGTAAATAGTTGAAACCACTTAGCATGAGTAGCAACCACTTGATCCTTGTTGTGCCTACTCATACATGCTTGATTACTTACTGTGCCTGCTATGCTTAGAGTCATGTCGTGTCGGGTCTGATCCATCTAGGCAATGAATCAGAATGGCAGTGTTCTTGTCATACTATGTGAGAGCTAAGTTTATGAACACAATTTGGTAAAGGTAGTGATGAGAGGTCATGTAGGAGTACATGGCGGGTTGTCTCGTTGGGACCGTCCTTAAGAACTGAGTTCTATGTATGTTATCCAAGACAAGATACTACCGCACATTGGGATACTTAATTGACCCTCTCGGCCCATTAATCACCTAGACCTCTGTGCAGGAGTTGCAACTAGTTTCTGGTGTTTGTAGGAAAATTGTTGGCGGCCTTGCATAGTGCTGCCCGACGGGGTGGACTGTGATGCGGTATATGCACAGTGGCACGATGTACCAAGTGGCACCCGAACGGTGGGCTTGGGAACCCTGCGCACATCATTTGAGGCCATAGCGGAAACTTTGGACGGACTTCCATGCGGGTTCAGTCTCAAATAGGCAATAAACCTGGACTAGGGTCTTGTGTGTTTGACGGTCGTGGTCGACGCCCATGCCAGTGCTTCCGCTTGAAGGTTGCCGAGATGCATGACATGCATATGGTGATAAGTGGGGAGAGCGTGCGTGAATAAGTACACCCCTGCAGGGTTAGGAATCTGTTCGAATAGCCGCATCCTCGGCTATGGACTACTTGGAAAACTTATGCGGTTCATAGACAACTTGAAGTGGATACTCTAAAATACGCAAGATAAGCGTGAGTGCTATGGATGTCCTTCTCGTAGGGAGACGGGAGAGGATCCATAGTGGTGTATTGATTGGTGAATATGTGGACTCGTGTGCGCTATCCCACCTCAAAAGAAAGTACTTGTAGTCGTAGTATAGGTTAGCCAAGAGTTAATGCTGGCTTGCTGCAATAAACTCCACAACCCCCTTCATTGATACTGATGCATATGTAGTTAGTTCTGATGTAAGTCTTGTTGAGTACCCTTGTACTGACGTTTGCTTAATTTATGTTTTTGCACAGGAGACATCAGTCTCATTAGTGGTATTTATGACGTGAAGTTCGATGTTGACCGGATTAGCTTGGGAATCCCAGACAGAGGTCTGGTTCCTTTGGTTGGGTCGTTGTAGCTTTTCAGGCTCCTTCAACCACTTTTAGTAGATGTCTGTACCTAGACATGTGTTGGTTCTGCTTGTTGCTTGTATGACTTGAGTGTTGGGTCATGTGACCCCTGTTTGTAATATCACACTATGTTGGCTCCTATGAGTCATTAATGAATACTTGAGTCATAGAGTTATGTTGTGATGCCATGTTGTATCTACGCATATCGCGCATAATGCGTGTATGTTTGAAATGCATTGGTATGTGTGGGATTCGACACCTAGTTGTGTGCCTTTAGTAGTACTCTTTACGGGGAAATGCCTCTTTGTGCTTCCACTGAGCCTTGGTAGCTTGCTACTGCTTCGGACACATTGATTGACTGGCATGTATCCTTCTTGCTGCTGTGTCTGTCCCTTCAGGGAAATGTCTCGAAGTGTAATGGATTCCCTGTAGCATGCTATGACTCGTCTACATGCAGTGATGACATTTATGTCCCACGGCATAATGGAGTCCTTGTAGATTGCTATGACTCGTCTACACATGCTAGATATCGACATCTACATTGCTGGGTTACGTATGCTTGTCCCTGTAAGGATGTGCCACTTGGGTTCTATGACTAGTCATGTCGTCTCGGGTTCTCTGACATTTGAATGCTAGCGACACATTCACATACGTGAGTCAAAATACACAAACGGTCCCGACCCAGGTAAGGAGGCAGCCGTGGAGATAACCGTGCGTGAGACCGCAAAGTGATGTGATGTGTTACATGCTGGATTCTTATGACTTAGGATCGGGGTCCCAACATCGCTTCCTACGCCGGTAATCTCATTGCTGATGAGAGCTATCCTAGAGTACATTTCAGCGACTCCTTCACAATCCTTCATCTTGAACTTGTCAAGTTGACCTTGAAGAACATCTAACTTGGATTCTCTCACAGACTCAGTTCCTTCGTGCATATCAAGCAAAGTATCCCAAATCTCTTTTGCATGTTCAAGACGGATGATTTTGTTGAATTCTTCAGGACCTAGGCAGTCGAAGAGTATGTCACATGCTTGAGCATTGAGTTGCAACATCTTGAATTCAACTGTAGATGCTTCACGATCTGGTTCCTTTCCATCCACAAAGAATTCACCTTGCAAGCCAACACGAACAACAGCCCAAACGGCAGGATTATGACCAAGCAAATGCATTTTTATTTTATGCTTCCAACTAGCAAAATTAGTGCCATCAAAGTATGGACCTCTATGATGATAATTTCCCTCGCTACTTCTCCTAGGTTGTGAAACCAATGCAATGGAGACCAAAGCTCTGATACCACTTGTAGGATCGAAAGTAGGTCTAGAGGGGGTGATTAGACTACTTGACCAAATAAAAGTTTTTCCTTTTTCCAAATTTTAATTCTTGGCAAGTTTTAGCATTCATAGCATATCAATTAACACCCTACACATGCATGTCTAAGAGTATAGCAGGGGAAAGTAAAGACATTGCTCATGTAAGTAAAGAGAGGGTTAGGAATGCAAACACAAGTGATGACACGATGATTTTTCCCGTGGTTCCGATAGGTGATGCTATCGTACGTCCATGTTCATGGAGTCTTCAACCCACAGAGGGTAACAGCCGTGAGAGTCCACGGAGGGCTCTACCCGCGGAGGGTTCCACGAAGAAGCAACCTTGACTATTCCCTACGACTTCCGTCCACGAAGGACTAGCGTCACTATGGGTAGATCTTCACAAAGTAGGCGATCTCCTTGCCCTTACAAACTTCTTGGTTCACTCCACAACATGAAGTAGGAGGCTCCTAAGCGACACCTAACCAACCTAGGAGGAACCACCCTCCAAAAGGTAATAGGCTCGGTAATGACGATGAACTCCTTGCTCTTGTGCTTCAAGATGATAGACTCCTCAACACACAATCACTCTATCACAGATTTGGCTTGGTAGAAGAGATGGGATTGGCGGAAAGCAACTAAGGGAGGCTAGAAATCAAGATCCATATGGTTGGAGTGGAAGATCTTGACCTCAACACAAGGGTAGGTGGTTGTCTCTCAGAAAACTGAGTAGGATAGGTATGGAATAGTTATGAGTGCTTCTCTTTCGCATGGGCAGTGGTGAAGGGGTATATATAGGCATCCCCAAAAATCCAACCGTTACACACAACAAGTCAAACTCGGTGACACCAAAGTGTAAAACTCGATGGTACCAAAATGACTAAAAGTCACAACTTTTGAATCTCGGAGGGACTGATATACAATTCTCGGTTGAACCGACAAGGTGACCAATGGTCAGATTTACCAATCTCGGTGACGCCGATTCACCATTCTCGGTCGGACCAAAAATTAGAACTTGCGTAACAGGAAGTTGGCAACCCAACTTGGTGGCACCGAGTGTAGTGCCGGCTGCACCAAAGTGTTTGGGTTAGGCTGAGTTTGTCTAGGGTTTGGAACTCGGTGGCACCGAGATAGGAATGTTGGTTGCACCGATTTGGCATATTTGGTTTAGGATAGACTTTGGTGGGAGAGTATGTGGATGTTTTGGCGACTGTCACTTGTGCACGTTTGAGCATATTGTTCACCATCAAAACTTTACCCCCTTTTAATAGTATTGGCTTTCCTATAGACTCAAAGTGATTTATCACAAATGTAAAATGTAGAGTCCTCCTGCTTGAAGCTTGGCCAACCTATTTCCTTGAATCTTGGGTAATTCCACAATTCTTTTTCCATTCCCATCAATGAACTTTTCTGAAATATACTTGGTGAAAGCATTAGTTCAATGACTTATATGTTGTTATTAATTACCAAAACCACCAAGGGAGAAAATGTGCTTTCAGTCTCCACCTTTTTGGTAATTGATGACAACATATATATTAAAGCTTCGACAAAGATATAATCAATGAATATAGTCGTCGCTTTGAGAAGTATGTGAAAAGCAAGAGCTCCCCCTAAGTTTGTGCATTATCTATCGACCGAGATCTATCACCGAGATCTTGTGTGTTTAATTAACTTTGAGAAAAATACAAAAAATTTAGTTATAGGTTTATCTTCTAGTTGCTTAGTTGTAGCATTGAAAGAGATCCCAAAAAGATTTTTCGTTCTTCTTTTGCTTGTTGGGAGCTTTCTCGTGTGAATAGTTTTTCTCGTTCTTGTTTTGAATTTCCTTTCATTGGGTCGTAAGGAGAAGACCACAATGAAAATGTTGAGTGGCTCTCATATGCATAATTGTTTATTGATTAGAGGGCCCATATTACCTTGCCTTCTCCTTTGACTTATTGTTTGCAGATTCCAAGTTAGTCCAATGCACATGCACTCTTATTATTATCCACACCGTTCGGTTGTGCAAGTGAAAGGTAATAATGATGATATTTGATGAAAATATTGAGATGGAGAAAAGATGGTATGAACTCGACCTATCTTGCTTTTGTAAATATGATTAGCTCATCATTCCAAATTCAGTTCATTATGGGTGAAACATATTTGCAATGACAATTAGAGATTATAGTTACTCATGCCATGCTTAATTAGCTAAGAGTGGATAATGGTTTGTCTTGGGTGCCAACATGCATATTAAAATGGTTGTGATGTAGTATGATGGGATGGTATCCTCCTCTGAATGATTCAAGTGGCTCGACTTAGCACATGTTCATGCATGTAGTTGAAACAAAATCAACATAGGCTCTACGATATTTATGTTCATGGTGATTTATATCCTACTCATGCTTGCATTCAATGTTGGTTAGTCTGAAAGCATGTTGATGACTGTTTCGCTCTCTAGTTGGTCGCTCCCCAATCTTTTGCTAAGTTCAGTTGTACTAAGAGAGAATACTGCTTGTGCATTCAATTCCTCAAACCCAAAGTTGTTCCATATGAGCCCACCATACCTGCCTATATGCGGTATTTATCTGTCGTTCCAAGTAAATTTGCATGTGCCAAACTCTAAATCTTCAAATAAACATTCTATTTTGCATGCCCAAATCGATCATGTGGCGACTGGGGGCTGTCAATATCTCCCATGCTAGGTGGACTATTCTTACGATATGTGTTGATTCACTATCATTCACGATAAATTGGCTGGTAATCGGGATGCATAGTTCCATGCTCGAAACAAAATCAAAATATAATTAAAAAAACTCCCCCAGGACTGTGTTTGTATGGACAGTACCCGTGAGTTCGGCTCGCCATGGAGTGTGATTGATTGGTGGAGGGCGAGTACAAACTTTATCATTCTGTTTGGGAATCGCCTATAATGTATCTATCATGGAAGATGTTTGAAACTCATGGTCGTTATGTGAGCAATGAAAGCATATCGCTCAAAAATTATTACTTATCTCTATTTTAAAAACTCGAGCTCTCGCACCTCTTCAAATCAATGCTGCCCTCTGCGAAGGGCCCTTCCATTTACTTTTCTGTTGATTCATCCTCCTCTTATAAAAGGCACCAGTCAGAGAGCACCACCGCATTTGTATGATTTACTGTTAATTGATATTGAGTATGAGCATGACTGGATTCCTTTTACTGTGAATTACAATGTCTAGTCAGTCCTTGTTCTTTGGAGGTGCTCTGCATTTATGTTTTGCAGTCTCAATAAGGGCTAGCGAGACATCATTTCATCACATTGTATCATGATTGCTTTGATAAAAGCGTTGCCATCCGAGAGTTATTATTATTGCTCGCTAGTTCATTATGCCATTGATATGAGTGAACGTGAGACCTAATTGTTACTGTGAACGTGGTTAGTCCATGATCTTCGCTAAAAATCTGAACATCAGTTAGAAATATTTACAGCAACA
This sequence comes from Hordeum marinum, assembly GCA_022496015.1. Lineage (NCBI taxonomy): Eukaryota > Viridiplantae > Streptophyta > Magnoliopsida > Poales > Poaceae > Hordeum > Hordeum marinum. Next base: position 383,222,532 of record CM039677.1, on the reverse strand, counting down.
AAATCAAACAGAGTTTGTAAAAGTTTTTGTTTATCACTTTCAGTTTACCAACTGAATTGCTTGAGGACAGGCAATGGGTTAATCTTCGGGGAGTGGATACGTCTCCATCGTATCTACTTTTCCAAACCCTTTTGCCCTTGTTTTGGACACTAATTTCCATGATTTGAATGGAACTAACCCGGACTGACGTTGTTTTCAGCAGAATTGCCTTGATGTTATTTTTGTGCAGAAATAAAAGTTCTCAGATGGATCTGAAAATTTACGGAGAATATTTTTGGAATTAATAAAAAATATTGGCGAAAGAATCAACCGGAGGGGGCCACCCACAGGTGGCAAGCCTACAAGACGTGGCCACCACCCCTGGACGCGCCTAGGAGGCTTGTGGGCCCCCTGTTGCTCCAGCGACCTCAATTCCACTCCTATATATTCCTATTCGCGGAGAAACAAATCAAGGAGAAGAGTTCATCACGTTTCACGATACGAAGCCACCGCCGCCACCTCCAGTTCTTTCTTGGGAGGCCAGATCTAGAGTCCGCTTTGGGCTCCAGAGAGGGGAAATCGACACCATCGTCATCACCAACCATCCTTCATCACCAATTCCATGATGCTCTTCGCCGGTCGTGAGTAACCCCATTGTAGGCTTGCTAGACAATGATGGGTTGGATGAGATTTATCAGGTAATCGAGTTAGTTTTGTTAGGTTTTGATCCCTAGTATCCACTATGTTCTGAGATTGATGTTGCTATGACTTTGCTATGCTTAATGCTTGTCACTAGGGCCCGAGTGACACGATTTCAGATCTGAACCTATTATGTTTTCATAAATATATATCTGTTCTTGATCATATCTTGCAAGTTGTAGACACCTATTACTAGTTATGATCCGCATCCCCCAGGGTGACAATAACTAGGATTCTTTCCGGTGATTACCGTAGTTTGAGGAGTTCATGTATTCACTAAGTGCTAATGCTTTGGTCCAGTTCTCTATTAAAAGGAGGCTTAAATACCCCTTAGTTTCCATTAGGACCCTGCTGCCACTGGGGGGGGGGGGTAGGACAAAAGATGGCATCAAAATTGTTTTCCGTAAGCATGTATGACTATATATGGAATACATGGCTACGTTACATAGATGAATTGGAGCTAGTTCTATGTCACTCTATGTTATAACTGTTGCATGATGAATGCCATCCGACATAATTATCCAGCACTAAACCATTGCCTACGAGCTTTCCACATATTAATCTTTGCTAAGTTACTTTTCTGTTGCTACTGTTACAATCACTACAAAACTGCTACAGTCACTTTTGCCATCGTTACCGTTACTTCCATACTACTTTGCTACTAAATACTTTGCTGCAGATATTAAGTCTATCAGGTGTGGTTGAATTGACAACTAAGCTACTAATATTCGAGAATATTCTTTGGCTCCCCTTGTGTCGAATCAATAAATTTGGGTTGAATACTCTACCCTCGAAAACTGTTGCGATCCTCTATACTTGTGGGTTATCAAGAGGGAGAATGCACACAATTAGAATTCTGGACCTGAAAAAGCATATCAGAGATACCTATTCTACACATCTGCAAATAAGCTAAAACTTCTCAGAGAATTATTGGGGGATATATTAAAAATACTGGAGCAAATAACCACGGGAGGGGGGCACTTGGTGACCACAAGACACCAGGGCATGCCAGGCCCCCCAGGCGTGCCCTAGTGGGTTGTGCTCAGCCCAACCCACCTCCGTTCCCCATCTTCTGGTACTTAAGGTGTTTTGACATAGAAAAAAATCAAGAGGGGAGTTTCATGATGGAACGCTGCCATCTCGAGGCAGAACTTGGGCAAGAGCACTTTTGCCCTCCGGCAGAGCGATTCCGCTGGGGTTCCCTCTCGGAGGGGGAAATCAAAGACATCGTCATCACAAACAACCCTCTTATCTTTGGGAGGCCAATCTTCATCAACATCTTCAATAGCACCATCTCCTCTCAAACCCTAGTTCATCTCTTGTGTTCAATCTTTGTACCCGAACCTCAGATTGGTACGTGTGGGTGACTAGTAGTGTTGATTACATCTCGTAGTTGATTACTATATGGTTTATTTGGTGGAACATTATATGTTCAGATCCATTATGTTATTTAATACCCCTCTGATCTGGAGCATGAATATCGTTTGTGAGTGGTTACTTTGTTGTTGAGGTCACTAGAGAAGTCATGTTGCAAGTAATCATGTGAATTTGTTATGTGTTCGATATTTTGATGATATGAATGGTGTGATTCCCTTAGTGGTGTCATGTGAACGTCAACTACATGGCATGTCACCATCCATGGGCCTAAGGGAGTGCATTGTCGAGTAGTTATTAGATGATGGGTTGCTATAGTGACAGAAGCTTAAACCCTAGTTTATGTGCCATTTCGTAAGGGGCTGATTTGGATCCACATGTTTAATGCTATGGTTAGATTTTATCTTAATACTTTTCTCATAGTTGCGGATGCTTACGAGGGGGCTAATCATATGTGGGAGGCTTGTTCAAGTAAGAACATCACCCAAGCACCAGTCCACCCACATATCAAATTATCAAAATAGCGAACGCGAATCAAACCAACATGATGAAAGTGATTAGATAAAATTCCCGTGTACCCTCAAGAACGCTTTGCTTATTCCAAGAGACTATTTTGGCCTATCATTTGCCACAAAAGGACTGGGCTACCTTGTTGCACTTTATTTACCGTTACCGTTACTTGCTCGTTAGCAATTATCTTGCTATCAAACTACCTGTTACCTACAATTTCAGTGCTTGCCGAAATTACGTTGCTGAAAATCACTTGTTATTTCCTTCTACTCCTCGTTGGGTTCGACACTCTTACTTATCAAAAGGACTACGATTGACCCCATCTACTTGTGGGTCATCAAGACTCTTTTCTGGCGCCGTTGCCAGGGACTGAAGCGCTCTTGGTAAGTGGAAATCGGTAAGGAACAATTTATACAACGTGCTGAAATTTATTATCACTTGCTACTATGGAAAACAATCCTTTAAGGTGGTTGTTCGGGGTATCTTCCCCTCGATAGAAACCACACTTAGTTGCTCTTCAACCTACTGCACCTACTGAAAATATTGGCTATGAAATTCCTTCGGGTATGATAGAACAATTGTTAGCTAGTACTTATGCAGGAGACGGAACTGAACATCCTGATATGCATCTAATACATGTGGATGAAATTTGTGGATTATTTAAGCTTGTAGGTTTATCCGGAGATGAAGTTGAGAAAAAGGTTTTTGCTTTATCTTTGAAGGAAAAGCTTTCACATGGTATAGGCTATGTGATGATATTGGATCGTGGAACTTGAATCGATTGAAATTAGAATTCCACCAAAAAATTTATCCTATACATCTAGTTCATCATGGTCGGAATTATATATATAATATTTTACCTCGTGAAGGAGAAATCATTGTTCCATCTTGGGGGAGCCTTAAGTCAATGTTATATTCATTCCCTAATCATGATGTCTCAAGAAAAATTATTATCCAAATTTTTTATGCTCGTCTTTCTCATAATGATCGGTCCATGCCAGATACTTCCTGTACTCGTTCTTTTATGAAGAAAACTATTGAATTCAAGTGGGATCTCTTACAGATAATTAAACACAACTCTGAGGATTGAGAACTCCATGAAGATAATGAGTCAGGTATTAAGCTTGAGTTTGATTGTGTTAAATCTTTTATGAATACCGATGCTTTTCACAAGTTTAGCACTAAATATGGACTTGACTGTGAGATACTAGCCTCTTACTGTGAATATTTTGATACTCATGTTGATCTCCATAAGGATAAGTGGTTTAAATATCATCCCCCTATTAAAGAAGAAATCAAAGAACCGGTCATAGCTAAGATGAAACTATCATTTACAATGTTGATCTTGTTATGCCTACTGCTTATATTGACAAACCATCTTTCCCTGTTAGGATAAAGGAAGATGCTAAGGTATCAATTGGTTCACAAAAGTAATATTAAAGCACCTAATCCCTCTAAACAAATTATAGTAGAACCTAGTGTTGCTATGGTTAAAGACATCTTGGTAGTAAATATGGATGGCCATGTTATTTACTTCTGTGGTGAAGCTGCTAGAATTGCAAACATGAACCCTTAGTTGGCAAGCGTGTTGTCTCAATTAAAATAGGAGATCATTGCTATCATGGTTTATGTGATATGGGTGCTAGTGTGAGTGTTATTCCTTTTACTTTATACCAAGAAATTATGAATGACATAGCACCTCCTGAAATACAAGACAATGATGTTGCTATTAAACTTGCTAATAGACACACCATCACACCACTTAAGATTGTTAGAGACGTTGAAATGTTGTGTGGGAAACTAAAATATCCTACTGATTTTCTAGTTCTTGGTTCCCCACAAGATTACTTTTGTCTCATTATCTTTGGTAGACCTTTCTTGAACATTGTTAATGCTAAGATAGATTTCAAGAGAGAAACCGTTAATGTTAATTTTGGTGATGTGTCTCATGAGATTAACTTTTCCAAGTTTAGTAGACAACCCCATAATAAAGAATTATCTAGTAAGGATGGAATAATTGGTATTTCTTTTATTGCCGTTCCTCCTACTGATCCACTAGAAAAACATTTTCTAGACCATGAATATGATACACTCTTGCGTGAAAGAAATGAAATAGATAAGTTTTTCTTTGAACAACAACCTCTCCTAAAACACAATTTTCCTATTAAAACTCTAGGAGGTCCTCCTCCACCTAAAGGTGATCCTGTGTTTGAATTAAAACAATTGCCTCACACTTTGAAGTATGCTCATCTTGATGAGAAAAAGATATATCCTATTATTATTAGTGCTAACCTTTCAGAATATGAAGAAGAATGATGATTAAAAATTCCGAGGAAGCATCAGGCTGCTATTGGATATAATCTTAACGATCTTTAGGGCATTAGTCCCACTATATGTCAGCACAAGATTAATATGGAACCTAATGCTAAACCCATTGTTGATCACCAACGACGATTGAATCGTAAGATGAATGAAGTGGTACGAACTAAAATATTAAAGCTTCTGGATGCATGTATAATTTATCCCATAGCTGCAAGTTGATGTGTAAGTCTCATTCATTGTGTTCCTAAGAATGGAGGTAGTATTGTTGTTCCTATTGATGAAAATGAACTTATTCCACAGAGAACCGTGACTGGCTATAGAATGGTAATTGATTTTAGAAAATTAAATAAAGCTACTAGAAAATATCATTACCCTCTGCCTTTCATTGATAAAATGCTAGAAAGATTATGTAAGCAGGCACACTTTTCTTTTCTGGATGGATATTCTGGTTTCTCTCAAATACGTGTATCACAATCTGATCAAGAGAAAACCACCTTTAGTTGTCCTTTTGGAACCTATGCTTATAGACATATCCCTTTTGGGTTATGCAATGTACTTTCTACCTTTCAAAGATGTATGACTACTATATTCTCTGATTTTTGTGAAAAGATTGTGGAGGTTTTCATGGCTGATTTTTTCATTTATGGAACTTCTTTTGGTGATTTCTTAAGAAACCTTGATCGAGTTTTGAAGAGATTGAAGGTATTGTCTTGGGGCATAAAATATCTGACGACGTTTTGAGGAGGATAAATCTATAGTTGATGCAATTGAGAAATTGCCATGTCCTAAAGATATTAAAGGTATTCAAAGTTTCCTTGGTCATTTTGGTTTCTATAGGAGATTTATTAAAGACTTATCTAAAATTTCTAGGCATCATACTAATCTTTAACAAAATGATATTACATTTGTTTTTCATGATGATTGTATAGAAGCCTTTGAAACACTTAAGAAAGCCTTAACTTCTGCACCTATTATTCAACCACCTAATTGGAACTTGCCTTTTGAAATTATGTGTGATGCTAGTGATTATGTTGTTGGTGTTGTTCTCGGACAAAGAGTTAATAAGAAATTAAATTGTATCCATTCTCATAGCACAACTCTAGACAATGCCCAAAGAAATAATGGTACTACTGAAAAAGAATTTTTAGCAGTTGTGTTTGCTTGTGATAAATTTAGATCTTACATCATTGATTCCAAAGTTATTGTTCACACTATTCATGCTACTATAAAATATCTTATGGAAAAGAGAGATGCTAAACCTAAACTCATTAGGTGGGATCTCTTGCTTCAAGAATTATATTTTCATATCACTGATAGGAAAGGAGAGGAGAACCCCATAGCTGATAACTTGTCTAGGTTAGAAAATATTCTTGATGGCCCACCACCTATTGATGATAATTTTCCGGATGAACAGTTAATTGCAATAAATGTTTCTCAAAACACTCCGTGGTATGCTGATTATGCTAACTACTACCTTCGTCCTAGTTTATTGGTCCCCATTGTATTTTGTGCCAAGTTTTGACCATAGATTTAACTAACAAAATGTTTAGGCATTTCACCAAAAACTATATCACTGAAAACTATTTTGAAATAAGAATCCAATGATATAATTTTTGTTGACATGCATTGACATTTTATTAGTTAAATCATTGATGAAAATTTGACATAGTTTACGAAGGGGGCCAATAAACCAGGACGGAGGTAGTACATTGTTGCTAAATACATACCACATAGTTTCACCTACCAAGAAAAGAAAATAAATTATTCTATGATTTAAGATATTACTTTTGGGTTGACCCAGATCTTTATAAAGAAGGAGCACATGGTATTATTAGACGTTATGTACCTGAGGATGAACAGGAACAAATCCAACGGAAATGTCATTCCAAAGCCTATGAAAGACATCATGCGGGAGATAGAACTGCTCACATGGTATTGCAATCTAGTTTTTATTGGCCTGCTCTATTCAAGGATGCCTGTAAGTTTGTCTTGTCTTGTGAAGGATGTCTAAGAATTGGTAATATCGGTAAGCGTCAGGAAATGCCTATGAATTATTCACTTTTTGTTGAACCATTTGATGTTTGCGGTTTGACTATATGGGACCTTTTCCTTCCTATAATGTGTATACTCATATTTTAGTTGCTGTTGATTATGTTACTAAGCGGGTAGAAGCTATTCGAACTAGTAGTGATGATCATAACACCTCCACTCAAATGCTTAAAGAAGTTATTTTCCTGAGGGTTTGGAGTCCCTAGATATTTAATGACTGATGGTGGTTCACACTTTAATCATGGTGCTTTCCATAAAATGCTTGCTAAATATGATGTTAACCATAGAATTGAATCACCCTATCATCCTCAATCTAGTGGTCAAGTTGAACTTAGCAATAAAGAAATAAAATTACAAAAAACTATCAATAGGTCCCGATAGAGTTGGTCTAAGAAACTAGATGATGCACTTTGGGCCAGTAAAACAGCTTATAAAAATCCTATGGGTATGTCTCCATACAAAATTTTATATGGGAAGGCTTGTCATTTGCCTCTAGACTTGGAACATAAAGCATTTTGGTCAATTAAAGAACTCAACTATGACAAGAGGTTATTTTATATTAGATCACTAGATGAATTGAGAACCCAAGTTTATGAAAATGTCAAACAATTCGAACAAAAAGTTAAAAGATGGCATGACAAAAGAATCCAAAAGCAAGAATTCAAAGTTGGAGAATATGTTCGTTTGTACAACTCTCGTTTTAGATTTTTTGTAGGAAAACTTCTTTCCTAATGGGAAGGACCATATATTATCGAAGAAGTTTATCGCTCTGGATCTATCAAGATTAATAAAGCAGAAGGTACTGACCCGAAGGTGGTCAATGGACAAATAATTAAACATTATATCTGAGGTACGCCGATTAATTTTGAAAGCAATATTATCCAAACCATGACACCGGAGGAACAGATAAAAGAAACCTTCCAGAACACTCCAGAATTTTGAAAAAGAGGAGGGACATGGTATGGTAAGTAAACAGACTCCGAAACATCCGCAAAAATGTTTTTTGTTAGTTTTGGAATATTACAAAAATTAGGGGAATAAGAAATAAACAGGAAAGCAACTGAGGTGAGCATGATACAACAGGGCGCGCCTGCCCTTCCTAGCGCTCTGGTGGGTTGTGCCCTGCTCAGGCACCTTCCCGACTCCGTCTTCCTGCCATATTCTTGTTTCCCAGGATAAAAAATCTCTCTATATATCCCCGATTTTTTTGACCACCGCATCACAGAAAAATCCCCTGTTCTTGTTTTTTGTCGTTTTCCTATCAGATCTACCAAGCCAGACATCATGTCTTCATCCTCCTCCAATAATGTAGAGGAATATGCTTGGTTGATGAAGATGGAGCTAAAGAGAGAGGAACCAAAAGAAGCCAACAATGAAGACAAGGGCAAGGAAGCTATGAGGGATCAAGGTCAAGAAGGAGGGCAATCCATGCCCACAGAAGAGGAGGAAGAAGAAGGTATCCTTCGACCTTATTACAATCATCTCACCCCCACTGAAATTGAAGCTTTTAGGGCTTTCGAAGCGGTTCATGTTCAGAATAAATTTCTCACTCGCGGAAATATTTTGATATAGGAGAACATCATCACCCTTCGGAGCATCATCCTTAAATTGGATTACCTATTGAGGATGAAGTGTGACACTTCATCACCACCACCTACATCATCGTCACCACCAAAGGAGACTTGAGTACACGGGAATGGGCACTCCCCTTGGTTTGAGCCAATCTTGATGGAGATGTCCCGTACCGTATCACCATCACTTTTATTTACCTTTACTTATTTTATTTCGATCCTTAGATATTTCAAGATTTAGTTGAATAAAAGTTTAGTATGATCTAGTTTTTAGTGCTATTTTTGTGATCTAACTATCTATGTAATCGAGTGAGTGTTATATAATAAAGTTTAGTTTGAGCTTTTGCTTCTTTACTTTCTTGTTGCAATCATAATAAAAACAAAATAAATGAAAAGGATTATATGCTAATATTATGGTAAGTAATGGCATTACATAAGGAAAATTATAACTGGTAAAATTTATTAGAGATTGACAAACATAGTATTGGCCAATGATGCAATTCAGTAAAGAATGAATTAGGGAAGAGAAGATGCACATGCAAATACACTATCTTGGACAACTTTTATAATTGTGAGCCCCCATTCGATATTATATGCCAAAATTGTTGACGTTGGACAAGGAAGATAACGTAATGATTTACGTTTGTTCATATTCACATAGAATTTATATTCCCATGGATCCTTAAACATGTGGTGCTTTCTCAATATCTTTGCTAGCCAAAAATTCCGCACTAAGTAGAGATACTACTTGTGCATCCAAAAACCCTAAAATTAAACTCATGTTTTTAGAGTCCACCATACCTACCTATGGATTGAATAGGTTCCTTCAAGTAAGTTGTCATCGGTGCACTAAGGCAATAAAAATGCTTATAACTGTGTTTGATCAATTAGTGTAAGAGAAAATTGAGTGTTGTATGAACTTGTGATGGAAAAGTAATAAAAGCAACAAACTGCATAATAAAGCTTGCTATCACAACGGGAAATATAACGGGACATTCTTTTGCATTAAGGGATTTGGCATACAAACTAAAAAAGCGCATGACAACCTCCGATTCTATCTGCGAAGGACCTATCTTTTACTTTTATGTACTTACTTTTATGCAAGAGTCAATTTATTCTTCCCTATTCCTTTTTACTTTTTCTTTTTACAAGCATCATGTGGTGAGGAAAGATGAAGGCACATATATCCAGTTGAATATGAGTGAGCATGAGTTATTATTGTTGACATCACCCTTGAGGTGAATACGTTGGGAGGCAAAACTATAAGCCATGTCTTTCTATGTGTATGGTTGAATCTTTTTCCTCATGGGTATGATGTGAGTGTTAGTAATCATAGAAGATTAAATGATGGTCGAGTATGTGGACTTGCCAAAAGGCTCCGACACGAGACCCTTCTTGAAAATATGATGAATTGTAGTTGCAAAGTCAACTGAGAACATAGTTTGTTTGTTTCCAATAAGGTTCATGCTTTATACTTCTATGTTGTGATGAATTGTTACTTGTTCATGAGAAGTTATATAACAAAAGTTATATGAAAAACTTTGTTGGTGCTATGATAATAAGCATGATGCTACTATGTTCGTATTTTGTTTTTATAGACACCTCTCTCTCAAACCAAGTGGACATGTTTTTCGATATTGGCTTTCGCTTGAGGACAAGCGAGGTCTAAGCTTGGGGGAGTTGATACGTAAATTTCGCATCATGATTTCCTACTATTATTTATAATGTTATGCATAATAATGCTTTATGGAGTAATTCTAATGCCTTTTCTCTCATAATATGCAAGGTTTACACAAAGAGGGAGAATGCCAGAAACTGCAATTCTGGACTAGAAAAAGCATATCAGAGATACCTATTCTACACATCTTCAAATAAGCTGGAACTTCATGGAGAATTATTTTGGAATATAAAAAAAATATTGGAGCAAATAACCACCAGAGGGGGCCACCTGGTGACCACAAAACACCAGGGTGTGCCAGGCCCCTAGGTGCGCCCTGATGCGTTGTGTTCATGTAACGCCCCGAACACACCCGTCGACAGTCGTTACTCCTGGTGGGATCTAGACTGGCCTCACAGATCAATACTAGTCTTTTCTCTGCACTTTGTCCTCACTCATGCACACCCGAGACCAATTTCCCGCTCGGTCACCCATCCTAGAACTACTCCAAGCCAAGCACGCTTAACCTGAGAGTTCTGTTCGAATGGGCTCCCGAAAAATGTGGAATTCCTTATTGACATAAGTAGTCTATCATCCCTAATAAGCTAGGCTATCACATACACCACCACTCAGAGGAACCGACGTCCTCGTCGGGTCACAAGAACACTCAGAGGAACCGACGTCCTCGTCGGGTCACAAGAACGTTCCCTCTTGGCACAAATGTCTATGCTTCCAGTCCGATACATGTGTCATTCCGTGTGCCATGACGAGTCACCAACTTCGTGAACAACATGACCACGCACCTGTCGGCAAACATCCGTGTAACCACGAGGGTTGGCTTTGATACCAACTTATAACGCCCCGGACACACCCGCCGGCAATCTTTACTCCTGGTGGGATCTAGATTGGCCTCACAGATCAATACTAGTCTTTTCTACGCACTTTGTCCTCACTCATGCGCACCCGGGACCAACTTCCCGGTCCATCACCCATCCTAGAACTACTCCAAGCCAAGCACACTTAACCTGGGAGTTCTGTACGAATGGGCTCCCGGAAAAGAAGGAATTCCTTCTTGATATGAGTAGTCTATCATCCCTAATAAGCCAGGCTATCACATACACCACCACTCAGAGGAACCGACGTCCTCGTTGGGTCACAATAACGTTCCCTCTTGGCACAAACGTCTATGCTTCCAATCCGATACATGTGTCATTCCGTGTGCCACGACGGGTCACCAACTTCGTGAACAACATGACCGCGCACCTGTCGGCAAACATCCGTGTAACCGCGAGGGTCGGCTCTGATACCAAGTTATAATGCCCCGAACACACCCGCCGGAATTCGTTACTCCTGGTGGGATCTAGACTGGCCTCACAGAGCAATACTAGTCTTTTCTACGCACTTTGTCACGCTTAACCTGGGAGTTCTGTTCGAATGGGCTCCTGGAAAAGAAGGAATTCCTTATTGATATGAGTAGTCTATCAACCCTAATAAGCCAGGCTATCACAGTTCATCCCAACCCACCTCCGGTGCCCATCTTTGGGTACTTAAGGTGTTGTGACCTATAAAAAAAATCAGGACGGGACTTTTGGGATGGAACGCTACCATCTTGAGGCAAAACTTGGGCAGGAGCACTTTTGCCCTCAAACGGAGCGATTTCGTCAGGGGAACTTCCCTCCCGGAGAGGGAAATCGAAGCTATCGTCGTCACCAACAGCCCTCTCATCTTTGGGAGGGCAATCTTCATCAACATCTACAACAATACCATCTCCTCTCAAACCCTAGTTCATCTCTTGTGTTCAACTTTGTACCGGAACCTCAAATTGGTACCTGTGGGTGACTAGAAGTGTTGATTACATGTCGTAGTTGATTACTATATGGTTTATTTGCTGGAAGATTATATGTTCATATCCATTATGCTATTTAATACCCCTCTGATCATGAGCAAGAATATAATTTTTGAGTAGTTTCCTTTGTTCTTGAGGTCACATGAGAAGTGATGTTGCAAGTAATCATTTGATTCCCTTAGTGCTGCCATGTGAAAGTCGACTACATGACACTTCACCATCTTTGGGCCTAAGGAAATGCATTGTGGAGTAGTTATTAGACGATGGGTTGCTAGAGTGACATATGCTTAAACCCTAGTTTATGCGCTATTTGTTAAGGGGCTGATTTGGATCCACATGTTTAATGCTATGGTTAGAATTTATCTTAATACTTTTCTCATAGTTGCGGATGCTTGCGAGGGGGTTAATCATAAGTGGGAGGTTTGTTCAAGCAAGAAAAGCACCCAAGCAACGGTCCACCCACATATCAAATAATCAAAGTAGCCAACGCGGATCAAACCAAAATGATGAAAGTGACTAGATGAAATTCCCGTGTACCCTCAAGAACGCTTTGCTTATTATAAGAGACCATTTTGGCCTGTCCTTTGCCACAAAAGGATTGGGATATCTTGTTGCAATTTATTTATTGTTACTGTTAGTTGGTCGTTACCAATTATCTTGCTATCAAACTACCCGTTACCTACAATTTCCGTGATTGCTGAAATTACCTTCTTAAAACCGCTTGGCATTTCCTTCTGCTCCTCGTTGGGTTCGACACTCTTACTTATTGAAAGGACTATGATTGACCCCCAATACTTTTGGGTCATCAAGGTACCGCTTGAGGTCCACAAAGGCCGCATCCGCTTCAAGGGTCCACGTGAAAGGACCTGACCTTTTCATCAGCTTGAAGAATGGCAATGCCCGCTCGCCAAAATTGGAGATGAAACGCCCAAGGGAATCCAGGTATCTTGCCAACTTCTGCATTTCCTCGAGTGTCCGGGGAGGATGCTTCAGCTCCATGGACTTAACCTTTTTGGGTTTCGCTTCAATCCCTCAATGGGACATGAGGGGGCCAAGGAGCTTGCCCGAGGGGACCCCGAAGACGCACTTGTCGGGGTTGAGCTTCTGGTTAACCTTGCGTAGGTTAGCAAAGGTCTCCTCCAGGTCTTCGAAGAGCGTCTTGGCCTCACGCGTCTTGACCATGATGTAATCAACGTAAGCCTCCGCGTTCCTCCCCAGCTAGGCCCCTAGCGTGATGTGCATCAGCTGCTGGAAGGTGGCTCCAGCACTCCTCGGGCCGAAGGGTATGCATATGTAGTAGGACACCCCGCAAGGGGAAATGAAGGCAATTTTCTCCATGTCTTCCACTCCAATTTTGATATGGTGGTAGCCGAAGAAGGCGTCCAGGAACCACAACAGATTGCAGCAGGCAGTAGAGTCCATGACCTGGTCTATGTGCGGGAGCGGGAAGGGATCCTGGGGCAGGCCTTGTTGAGACTGGTAAAGTTGATGCACATCCTCTCCTTGTCGCCCTTCTTGGGGACGATGACAGCATTGGCGAGCCACTTCGAATGGAGCACCTCGCAGACGACCCCTGCATCTTGTAGCTTTTGCTCCTCCTGAACAATGAAGTGCTGCTTTTCCAATGCGAGGCACCGCGCTTTTTGCTTGTCGAGGCACGCTTTGGGGCACACCGCCAGGTGGTGCTCGATCACCTCTGTTGGTACCCCGGTCAGGTCGGTTGCCTTCCAAGCGAACACATCCGCATTGACCCTAATGAAGGCGACGAGCACACTTTGTTGCTCCAGGAAAGGCCAGCCCCGATGGTGAAAGTGGGGCCCAAGTCGGTGTCATAGAATGGCACTTTCTTTGTCTCGGATCGGCCCTAAGAGAACAAGTGCTTCTTTCTTGGTGGTGCCACTTCGGGGGGCGCTACCTCGCCCTTGTCGGTCGGGCGCGTGGCTGGGGCAGCCTTGTACGCATGCCCGAGGCAGCTAACCGCATCCCTTTCACGGCATTTGACTGTCAAGATGCCGCGGCGACTAGGCATCTTGATGACGCTGAAACCCAAGTGGGTTACCGCCATGAACTTGGCAATCGCGGGGTAGACCAAGATGGCATTGTACGGGAGGCCGATGCGCGCCACGTTGAAGTCGATGAGCTCGGTGCGGTAATTGTCGTGCGTGCCGAAGGTGACGGGGAGGTGTATCTGCCCGAGGGGGACGCGGTCCCGCCGGCTACCCCGGTGAAGGGCCTGGTGGGCTTGAGCTGGTCGTAGGGCATCTGGAGTGCCTCGAAGGCTGCAACGGAGATGAGGGTCTTGGTGACCGCGACATTGTTGATGGTGGGGGTGCACACCATGGGGAGAGTGTTGGAAATACGCCCTAGAGGCAATAATAAAATGGTTATTATTGTATTTCCTTGTTCATTATAATTGTCTATTGTTCATACTATAATTGTGTTAACCGGACACCATAATACATGTGTGAATACATAGACCACAACATGTCCCTAGTAAGCCTCTAGTTGGCTAGCTCATTGATCAATAGATGGTCACGGTTTCATGACCATGGACATTGGATGTCATTGATAACAAGATCACATCATTATCATTAGGAGAATGATGTGATGGACAAGACCCAATCCTAAGCATAGCACAAGATAGTGAAGTTCGTTTGCTAAAGCTTTTCTAATGTCAAGTATCGTTTCCTTAGACCATGAGATTGTGCAACTCCCAAATACTGTAGGAATGCTTTGGGTGTGCCAAATGTCACAATGTAACTGGGTGGCTATAAAGGTACATTACAGGTATCTCCGAAAGTGTGTGTTGGGTTGGCACGAATCGAGACTGAGATTTGTCACTCCGTGTGACGGAGAGGTATCTCTGGGCCCACTCGGTAAGACATCATCATAATGAGCTCAATGTGACTAAGGAGTTAGCCATGGGATGATGTGTTATGGATGGAGTAAAGAGACTTCCCGGTAACGAGATTGAACAAGGTATAGGGATACCGACGATCGAATCTCGGGCAAGTAACATACTGGTAGACAGAGGGAATTGTATACAAGGTTGATTGAATCCCCGACATCGTGGTTCATCCGATGAGATCATCGTGGAGCATGTGGGAGCCAACATGGGTATCTAGATCCCGTTGTTGGTTATTGACCAGAGAGGTATCTCGGTCATGTCTACGTGTCTCCCGAACCCGTAGGGTCTACACACTTAAGGTTCGATGACGCTAGGGTTATAGTGAAATCGTGTACATGGTCACAAATGGTGTACGTGAAATAGTGAAATGGTGTATGAGATCCTGGACGTCACGAGGAGCTCCGGAATGCTCCGGAGGTAAGATTCATATATAGGAAGTGAGGTTTTGGTCACCGGAAATGTTTCAGGAATTATCGATAACGTACCGAGACCATCGGAAGGGTTCCGGGGGACAACCAAGTGGGGCCACTGGCCCTAGAGGGCTGCATGGGCCGCAAGAGGGAGGGAACCAGCCCCTAGGTGGGCTGGTGCGCCCCCCACAAGGGCCCAAGGTGCAGCTTAAGTGGGAAGGGGGGCAAACCCTAGGGCAGATGGGCCCTAAGGCCTACCCTAGGGCTGCCGCACCCCTCTCCCTCTTGGCCCCCGGCCAGATGGGATCTGGAGGCTGCCGCAGCACCCTAGGGTGGGAACCCTAGGGTGCAGCCATCCCTCCTCCTCCTCCTATAAATAGAGGAGCCCTTGGGGTTACCAGGGACACGCATCTCTCTCTCCCACGGCGCAGCCCTACTCCTCCCTCTCCTCGTCCTCCGTAGTGCTTAGCGAAGCTCTTTCGGAGTACCATGCAGCTCCACCGTCACCACCTCGTCGTGCTGCCGGAGCTCCCTCAACCTATCCTTCCTCCTTGCTGGATCAAGGCATAGGAGACGTCACCGGGCAGCATGTGTGTTGAATGTGGAGGCATCGTTGTTCGGCGCTTAGATCGGATTCCACCGTGATCTGAATCGCTACGAGTACGACTCCAGTAACCGCGTTCTAGTAACGCTTCCGCTTTGCGATCTTCAAAGGTATGAAGATGCACTCTCCCCACTCGTTGCTGGTTTCTCCATAGATAGATCTTGGTGAACACGTAGGAAAATGTTGATTTACTACTACGTCTCCCAACAGAGAGCCCCCGAGGCGGCCACGGACACCGGGCGATCCCCCACATCAAAGGTGATGCCACGCAGTGCCTAGTCAGGTGACGACACGGGCCCATATTCCCCGAGGGCAGCGCTTGCCCTGCAGAAAGATGGCTTGAAATGGCAGACGACGGCTAGGGCCTGGGCCCCCCCGAGGATGCACGCCACCATACGCTGCTCCCAGCGTGCCCCGGCATCCACGACGGGCTAATGCGGGCCACACCTAGGCTCGGTCGAGCCTGATGTTGGGAAGCGCATGCCACACCCCCTACGCGTGATGGCGGAGGGTGAGGCGAGTGAAGGGGTGCCTGAGTCCCACCTGTGACAGCAGCGGGCTCAATGAGGCAACCTTGCCAGGCGCCGCGACCAGCGCTAGTCGGGTGGTGACAAGGTGGCCTGCACGCAACGCGAAGTGTGGTATGTACATTGGCCTGCCCGAGGCCGGCATGAGAAGAGGAAGCCCGGGCGATGTGGACGCCTTGCCGCACGAAAGGGCGCACGAGTCAGGAGTCAGCCTTGGGGTCGGTGAAGCTAGAGCCAAAACGGAGCTGGAAAACGGCAGCGCACCCCTACCTAGCGAGCCAAATGTTGGAATCGGGGCTCTATAGACCAAGAAAGGTTCGAACTCTCGGGTGTGCCTGCTCTCCTGCCCTACTCTGCCTCACAACCTGACAGCGACTCTCCGACAGCTCGAGCTGAGAAAGACGAACAAAGAACACACGGTTTACCCAGGTTCGGGCCACCTCGAGGTGTAAAACCCTACTCCTGCTTGTCTGGATTGCTTGGGAGAGTGGATGAGTACAAGGCGTGTTCTTGCCAACCAAAGAGTTGATCCCTTCTACGATAGACGGTCCTCTCTCTTATATTGGCCCTGGTCCTCTTCCCTAAAAATACAAGGCGGGAAGGGTTACCACAATGGCTAGTTTGAAGGGGGCAAGAATGCAGCCTATCCTGACAAAATGTGGTCTTCGCTTGCCAAATCTCCTCGTCGTGACGTGCCTGTGGGCTCGGGGGTGACCTTTGTCATGCCGAACCCACGATCTTGGTCCTCTTGCTCTAGAAGGGCAGCCTTTGGGTATTGCTTTGGGAACTCGCGAGTTGGCTCTACTTCTCTATCACCAAAGAGGAAAGCCTCTCTATCCGCTCCTGCTGGGATCACTCCTGGCACCGCTTGGCGCAACACATGTCACCCATGTGTGGACGCAGGGTTGTAAGGCACTACCAGGCCAACCCCAGAAGGAACCGTCTCCTGAGGGCATTGGGGACAACCTCACGGAGAGGCCTCGTGAAGTCCTTGATGGCAATATTGCCGCGCACCTCGTGAGGCATGGCCCTCGCGAGGACCTTGCCCATGAAGCTCAAAAATGGGCCGCCCAGCGCTTAAGGCATTCCCCACGTCCAGGGTTGCAGGCAGATGGGCCTCGGTACCCCCAGTCCTAGAGGCCCGACAGTCCCAGATGAGATCCACGACATCACAAGGAGCTCCGGAATGGTCGAGAGGTAAAGTTTTATATATGGGAATTTATATTGTACCGGGAAGGTTCTGGAGGAGTCCGGAAAGGTCCTTCCAGCCCCTAGGGCATGCATGGGCTGTAAGGGATGTGACCTCACCTTATTGGGAAAGGGCACCAGCCCCACAAGGCCCATGCGCCTAAGGGGGTGGGCACTCCACTTGGCTTGGAGGGCACTCTTCCCCCTAGGTCCGTTGCCCCCTCCTTGGAGGAGGGGCAAAGGAAGCCTGCGTCCCTCCCCCTTACACCTATAATTAGTGGAGGGATGGGGAGGGCAGCAGCACACCAATCCCATCCCCCTTTGAGGGATTCCTAGATTAAGGGGTCCTCGGGAGGCCAACTTGTTTCTTATGGGCCTGACTGTATGGGCCGCTTGCTGAACATTGATCGATTGAAGGCCCTATCTCCAGGAAGGAAGCTTTGGGAATCGTGGCTTTTCCTCCATGTTTGATGTATCAAATAGGCATGTTTATCTGTTTGGCATGTAACCGACCATGTGTGAATCCTAGGTACCCCCGGCGTCTATATAAGCCAGAGGGTTTTACGTCATAGATATAGAAAAACTCATCTAGGGTTTGGCTCTTTGATCTCAAGGTAGATCGACTTTGTAACATATCCATCATCAATATAATCAAGCAGGCTGTAGGGAATTACCTTCATAGGAGGGCCTGAACTTGGGTAAAACCTTAGGGTCTACACACTTAAGGTTCGATGATGCTAGGGTTATAGGGAAATAGTGGATGTGGTTACCAAAGGTTGTTCGGAGTCCCGGATGAGATCCCAGACGTCACGAGGAGCTTCGGAATGCTTCGGAGGTAAAGATTCATATATAGGAAGTGAGGTTTTGGTCACCGGAAATGTTTTAGGAATTATCGGTAACGTACCGGGACCACCGGAAGGGTTCCGGGGGACCACCAAGTGGGGCCACTGGCCCCAAAGGGCTGCATGGGCCGCAAGTGGGAGGGAACCAGCCCCTAGGTGGGCTGGTGCGACCCCACAAGGGCCCAAGGTGCATCTTAAGTGGGAAGGGGGGCAAACCCTAGGGCAGATGGGCCCTAAGGCCCACCCTAGGGCAGCCGCACCCCTATCCCTCTTGGCCCCCGGCCAGATGGGATCTGGAGGCTGCCGCAGCACCCTAGGGTGGGAACCCTAGGGCGCAGCCCTCCCTCCTCCTCCTCCTATAAATAGAGGATCCCTTGGGGCTGCCGGGGACACGCATCTCTCTCTCCCACGGCGCAGCCCTACTCCTCCCTCTCCTCGTCCTCCGTAGTGCTTAGCGAAGCTCTGCCGAAGTACCATGCAGCTCCACCCTCACCACGCCGTCGTGCTGCCGGATCTCACCCTCAACCTCTCCTTCCTCCTTGCTGGATGAAGATGTAGGAGACGTCACCGGGCAACACGTGTGTTGAACGCGGAGGAGCCGTTGTTCGGCGCTTAGATCGGATTCCACCGTGATCTGAATCGCTGCAAGTATGACTCCACCAACCGCGTTCTAGTAATGCTTCCGCTTTGCGATCTTCAAAGGTATGAAGACACACTCTCCCCACTCATTGTTGGTTTCTCCATAGATAGATCTTGGTGAACACGTAGGAAAATTGTGATTTACTACTACGTCTCCCAACAGAGAGCCCCCAAGGCGGCCACGGACCCAGGGCGATCGCCCACATCAAAGGTGATGCCGCGTAGTGCCTAGTTAGGTGACGACACGTGCCCGTATTCCCCGAGGGAAGCGCTCGCCCCGCGGAAAGACGATTTGAAATGGCAGACGACGACTGGGGCCTGGGCCCCTTCGAGGATGCACGCCAGCATACGCTGCTCCCAGCGCGCCCCGGCATCCACGACGGGCGAATGCGGGCCACACCTAGGCTCGATCGATCCTGCATGTTGGGAAGCGCATGCCACACCCCTTGCGTGTGATGGGAGAGGGCGAGGCGAGTGAATTGGTGCCTGAGTCCCTCTTGTGAGAGCAGCGGGCCCGATGAGGCAACCGTGCCATGCGTCGCGACAATCGCCAGCCAGGTGGTGACAAGGCGACCTGCGTGCCACGAGAAGTGTGTTTTGTACATTGGCCTGCCCGAGGCCGGCATGAGAGGAGGAAGCCTGGGCGGTGTGGCTGCCCTGCCGCACGGAAGGGCGCACGAGTCAGGCGTCAGCCATGTGGTTAGTGAAGCTAGAGCCAAAACGGAGCTGGAAAACGGCAGCGCACCCCTACCTGGCGAGGCAAATGATGGAATCGGGGCTCTGCAGACCAAGAAAGGTTTGAACTTTCGGGTGTGCCCGCTCTCCTACCCTAGTCTGCCTCACAACCTGACGGCGACTCTCCGGCGGCTCGAGCTGAGGAAGACGAACAAAAAACGCACGGTTTACCCAGGTTCCGGCCACCTCGAGGTGTAAAACCCTACTCCTGCTTGTCTGGATTGCTTTGGAGAGTGGATGAGTACAAGGCGTGTTCTTGCCAACCAAAGAGTCGATCCCTTCTACAGTGGCCGGTCCTCTCTCTTATATTGGCCCTGGTCCTCTTCCCTAAAAATACAAGGCGGGAAGGGTTGCGACAATGGCTAGTTTGAAGGGGGGCAAGACTGCAGCCTATCCTGACAAAATGTGGTCTTCGCTTGCCAAAGCTCCTGGCCGTGACGCGCCTGTGGGCTCGGGGGTGATGTTTGTGATGCCGAAACCACGATCTTGGTACTCTTGCTCCAGAAGGGCAACCTTTGGGTATTGCTTTGGGAACTCGCGAGTTGGCGCTGCTTCTTTATCACCAAAGAGGAAAGCCTCTCTATCCGCTCCTACTTGGATCACTCCTAGCAGCACTTGGCACAGCATGCGTCACCCAGCACGCGTCACCTAGGATAACCCCAGGCGGAACCGTCTCCTTAGGGCATTGGGGAAAACCTCACGAAGAGGCCTCGTGAAGTCCTTGATGGCAATATTTCTACGCACCTCGCGAGGCATGCCCTCGCGAGGACCTTGCCCATGAAGCTCATAGATGGGCCGCCTAGCGCTTAAGGCAATCCCCACGTCTAGGGTTGCAGGAAGATGGTCCTGGGTACACCCAGTCCCAGAGGCTCGACAGGCCCAGATGAGATCCACGACATCACGAGTAGCTCCGGAATGGTCGAGAGGTAAAGTTTTATATATGGGAATTTATATTGTACCGAGAAGGTTTCGGAGGAGTCCGGAAGGGTCCTTCCAGCCCCTAGGGCATGCATGGGCTGTAAGGGGTGTGACCTCGTCATATTGGACAAGGGGCACCAGCCCCACAAGGCCCATGCACCTAAGGGGTTGGGCACTCCACTTGGCTTGGGGGGCACTCTTCCCCCCATAGTCCGCCGCCCCCTCCTTGGAGGAGGGGCAAAGGAAGGTTGTGTCCCTCCCCCTTACACCTATAAATAGTGGAGGGATGGGGAGGGCAGCCACACACCAATCCCTTCCCCCTCTGAGGGATTCCTAGATTAAGGGGTCCTCGGGAGGCTGGCCTGTTTCATATGGGCCTGACTGTATGGGTTGCTTGCCGAACATTGATCGATTGAAGGACCTATCTCCAGGAAGGAAGCTTCGGTAATCATGGCTTGTCCTCCACATTTGATGTATCAAATAGGCATGTTTATCTCTTTGGCAGGTAACCGACCATGTGTGAACCCTAGGTACCCCCGGCGTCTATATAAGCCGGAGGGTTTTAGGTCATAGATATAGAACAACTCATCTAGGGTTTAGCTCTTTGATCTCGAGGTAGATCGACTTTGTAACCTATCTATCATCAATATAATCAAGCAGGCCGTAGGGTATTACCTCCATAGGAGGGCGTGAACCTGGGTAAAGCCTTAGGGTCTACACACTTAAGGTTCGATGACGCTAGGGTTATAGGGAAATAGTGTACGTGGTTACCAAAGGTTGTTCGGAGTCCCGGATGAGATCTTGGACGTCCTGAGGAGCTCCGGAATGCTCCGGAGGTAAAGATTCATATATAGGAAGTGAGGTTTTGGTCACCAGAAATGTTTCACGAATTATCGATAACGTACCGGGACCACCGGAAGGGTTCCGGGAGACCACCAAGTGGGGCCACCAGCCCCAGAGGGATGCATGGGCCGCAAGTGGGAGGGAACCATCCCCTAGGTGGGCTGGTGCGCCCCCCACAAGTGCCCAAGGTGCATCTTAAGTGGGAAGGGGGGCAAACCCTAGGGCAGATGGGCCCTAAGGCCCACCCTAGGGCAGCCGCACCCCTCTCCCTCTTGGCCCCCGGACAGATGGGATCTGGAGGCTTCCGCAGCACCCTAGGGTGGGAATCCTAGGGCGCAGGCCTCCCTCCTCCTCCTCCTATAAATAGAGGAGCCCTTGGGGCTGCCGGGGACACGCATCTCTCTCTCCCACGGCGACGCCCTACTCCTCCCTCTCCTCGTCCTCTGTAGTGCTTAGCGAAGCTCTGCCGAAGTACTATGCAGCTCCACCGTCACCATGCCGTCGTGCTGCCAGAGCTCTCCATCAACCTCTCCTTCCTCCTTGCTGGATCAAGGCGTAGGAGACGTCACCGGGCAGCATGTGTGTTGAACGCGGAGGCGCAGTTGTTCGGTTCTTAGATCGGATTCCACCGTGATCTGAATTGCTACGAGTACGACTCCACCAACCGCGTTCTAGTAACGCTTCCGCTTTGCGATCTTCAAAGGTATGAAGATGCACTCTCCCCACTCTTTGCTGGTTTCTCCACAGATAGATCTTGGTGAACACGTAGGCAAATTTTGATTTACTACTACGTCTCCCAACAGAGAGCCCCCGAGGCTACCACGGACCCTGGGCGATCCCCCACATCAAAGGTGATGTCGCGTAGAGCCTAGTCAGGTGACGACATGTGCCCGTATTCCCCGAGGGCAGCAATCACCCCGTGGAAAGACGGTTTGAAATGGCAGACGACGGCTGGGGCCTGGGCCTCGCCAAGGATGCACGCCATCATATGCTGCTCCCAGTGCGCCCCGGCATCCACGACGGGCGAATGCGGGCCACACCTAGGCTCGAGCGAGCCTGCATGTTGGGAAGCACATGACACACCCCCTGCGCGTGATGGCGGAGGGCGAATCGAGTGAAGGGGTGCCTGAGTCCCTCATGTGATAGCAGCGGGCTCGATGAGGCAACCGTGCCAGGCACCGTGACCAACGCCAGCCGGGTGGTGAAGTGGCGGCCTGCGCGCCATGAGAAGTGTGGTATATACATTGGCCTGCCCGAGGCTGGCATGAGAGGAGGAAGCCCGGGCGGTGTGGCCGCCCTGCCGCCCGGAAGGGCGCATGAGTCAGGCGTCAGCCATGGGGTCAGTGAAGCTAGCGCCAAAACGAAGCTGGAAAACGGCAGCGCACCCCTACCTGGCGAGCCAAATGTTGGAATCGGGGCTCTGCATACCAAGAGAAGTTCAAACTCTAGGGTGTGCCCGCTCTCCTGCCCTACTCAGCCTCACAACCTGACAGCGACTCTTCGGCGTCTCGAGCTGAGGAAGACGAACAAAGAACGCACGGTTTACCCAGGTTCGGGCCACCTCGAGGTGTAAAACCCTACTCCTACTTGTCTGGATTGCTTGGGAGAGTGGATGAGTACAAGTCGTGTTCTTGCCAACCAAGGAGTCGATCCCTTCTATGATGGCCGGTCCTCTCTCTTATATTGGCCTTGGTCCTCTTCCCTAAAAATACAAGGCAGGAAGGGTTGCCACACCGGCTAGTTTGAATGGGGGCAAGACTGCAGCCTATCCTGACAAAATGTGGTCTTTGCTTGCCAAAGCTCCTCGCCGTGACACGCCTGTGGGCTCGGGGGTGACCTTTGTCATGCCGAACCCACGATCTTGGTCCTCTTGCTCCAGAAGGGCAACCTTTGGGTATTGCTTTGGGAACTCGCTAGTTGGCGCTGCTTCTCTATCACCAAAGAGGAAAGCCTCTCTATTCGCTCCTATTGGGATCACTCCTAGCACAGCTTGGCATAGCACGCGTCACCCATGTGCGGACGCAGGGTTGTAAAGCCCTGACAGGCCAACCCAGATGGAACCGTCTCCTGAGGGCATTGGGGACAACCTCACGGAGAGGCCTCATGAAGTCCTTGATGGCAATATTGCCGTGCACCTCGCGAGGCATGGCCCTCGTGAGGACCTTGCCCGCGAAGCTCATAGATGGGCGGCCCAGCGCTTAAGACAATCCCTGCGTCCAGGGTTGTAGGCAGATGGGCCTGGGTACCCCCAGTCCCAGAGGCCTGACAGTCCCAGATGAGATCCACGACATCACGAGGAGCCCCCGAATGGTCGAGAGGTAAAGTTTTATATATGCGAATTTATATTGTACTAGGAAGGTTCCGGAGGAGTCTGGAAGGGTCCTTCCAGCCCCTAGGGCATGTATGGGATGTATGGGGTGTGACCTCGCCTTATTGGGCAAGGGGCACCAGCCCCACAAGGCCCATGCACCTAAGGGGGTGGGCAGTCCACTTGGCTTGGAGGGCACTCTTCCCCCTAGGTCCGCCGCCCCCTCCTTGGAGGAGGGGCAAAGGAAGACTGCGTCCCTCCCCCTTGCACCTATAAAAAGTGGAGGGATGGGGAGGGCAGCCACACACCAATCCCTTCCGCCTCCGAGGGATTCCTAGATTAAGGGGTCCTCGGGAGGCTGGCCTGTTTCTTATGGGCCCGACTGTATGAGCCGCTTGCCGAACATTGATCGATCGAAGGCCCTATCTCTAGGAAGGAAGCTTCAGGAATCGTGGCTTGTCCTCCACGTTTGATGTATCAAACAGGCATGTTTATCTCTTTGGCATGTAACCGACCATGTGTGAACCCTAGGTACCCCCGGCGTTTATATAAGCCAAAGGGTTTTAGGTCATAGATATAGAACAACTCATCTAGGGTTTAGCTCTTTGATCTCGAGGTAGATGGACTTTGTAACCTATCCATCATCAATACAATCAAGCAGGCCGTAGGGTATTACCTCCATAGGAGGGCCTGAACCTGGGTAAAATCTTGTCCCCTTCGTCTTCGGTTACCATTGATTCTAGTCTCATAGCTTGGGACCCCTACCCGAGATCCGTCGGTTTTGACACTGACATTGCTGCTTTCAATGAGAGTTCCGCTGTGAGCACCCAAGGAATCGATGTCTCGCCTTGTCATCAACGAAGAGGTCCGCAACATGCACACTTTCATCCCTGGACAGATCTTTGCCTTTGGCAGCATTGTGCAGCACGCCAACCACACTGGCCGTCTAGGCCGTGTCGGAAGCTTCGCCACTGGTGAAGAGATCAAATTCGGGAACCTAGATTTCTCCGTCGATCCTAGGGGTGACTTGTCACTAACCAGGATCAAAGTCTTGCCTGCCATACCCGAAGACTATCAGGCTTTGACCTCGAGCTCCGTTTTTGGTCATGCCCACGAGGTCAACTCCGGCGATGGCCAGACTTTTAGTCCGGGTCCGGTCATAGTGCCAGAGGACGGGATACATATTCTTGCCGAATAGTCCACTCATCTGGACACGTCGGGGATCAACTCTGACAGCTTCGCGCGGTTTGACCCGGTCGAGCTCTCGAAATTGAACGAGGCCTTAGATCAAATCTCATCAATGAAAATTACCGATGATCCAACCCCGACCTGTGCTCGGATAGGCCACAAAGAGAGTCAGGACAAATATTTTGAGCTGCCCACCACACACTTCATAGCCACAGTCAAAGACTTAACCGACATGTTGGACTATGCCTCTAACAAGGTAGAATACATGGATGAAGAGGACTGCGCTCCAACCCCTGTTAATACCGGGCAATGGGACACCACTTCTACATATGAGATCTACATGGTGAACACCCCTGCCACTAATGGCGACAAAACGCCTAATAATGATGGCGACAAGTCTGGCGACGCACCGTCAAGGCGCTGGAAACCGCATAAGCGGTCCAAAGGCAAAAAGGGAAGGAAAGCTATTATCGGCACCGGGGATGGAGATATCCCTAAGGACCGTGGCGATCCCGATATCCCCGAACACCCATTAGACGATCAAGAAAACCCTGAATACTAGAGCAACCCCGACGACTTCAACGATTCCTAGGAGGACAACTACCTCCCTACTGTCAAGGACGAGGACATCCCAGAATCAGATAACCTAGACATTCCTGATAACTCTGAAGATTAGGAACTGTTCAGACAACAACTCATAGCAACGACCTGTAGCCTGAAAGCGAAGGAATGGAAACTTAAAGCCGAACAAGACGACCTCAACAATCGAAGGACAAGAGTCCTCTTAGCTGAGCAAGGATACGACACTGGTCTGTCGGACCATCCTAAGAGTTATCCACACAGAAGGTTGCTGCCGCAATTTGATGACGATCTCACTAATACCCCGTCTCCCAAACATACCCCGTATGAAAAGTCGGACCGCCCTCCTCGCGGGCGTGACAGGGCGATTGTCGATACCGGTTACAGACCATCTATGCCTCGAAGATGGGGAAAGGAGCCATTAGATTGCAATGATAGGTTCGACCTGCGAGACGACCTAGACAATAGAGCAGGTTGCACAATATCAATCTATGGATCGAGAGGCTACTTACCCGATAGACTAGATGGGTACAGACCATGGCTCGACTGAAGCCATAACAGAGACCGGGAACAAAAACGGGCTAGAACAGACACCGAATACAGGCGCGATATAGCTCGGGTTCGAGGCGCCACTCACCCTCTGTGCTTCACAAATGAGGTGATGCAGCATCATTTCCCAGAGGGGTTTAAACCGGTGAACATCGACCAGTATGATGGGACAATTGATCCAACCGTATGGATCGAGGACTTCCTCCTCCACATCCACATGGCATGAGGAGATGATCTCCAGGCCATAAAATATGTCCCCCTAAAACTCAAGGGCCAACTTGGCACTAGTTAAACAGCCTCCCCGAAAACTCCATCGGATGCTGGGAAGACTTAGAGGATGCATTCCGATCTAACTTCCAGGGCACCTATGTTCGGCCGGCGGATTCCCCTGGCTTAAGCAACATCGTACAAAATCCTGGAGAGTCTGTGCAAAAATTCTGGAATCGGTTCTTGACCAAGAAGAACCAGATTGTCCACTGCCCAGATGTTGAGGCGATACCCTCTTTCCGGCATAATTTTTGGGGTGAATGGTTGGCTCGCCAGCTCGTCCAGGATAAACCTCATTCCATGTCTGCCCTTACTTCCCTCATGACCCGCTTTTGCACGGGCAAACATAATTGGCTAGCACGACGCAACCACAACTCCGAATACCCCAGAACTTCCAAAGTTTGGGACGGCAACGGGAAACCCAAGCGCGACAAGAACAAGCGTCGACACAATAACAGTGATGTCGATGATAAGGTTGTTAAAGTCGGCTTCCGCAATTCTCGACCTGGGCAGCGAAAGAAGCCTCCTAAAGGCAATCGCGATGGACCAATCCCGCTGGAGAAGATCATGGAAAGGCCTTGCCAAATCCATGGGACCGAAGAGAAGCCTGCCAACCACACACATCGTAATGGTTGGGTGTTTAAACAGGTCGGCAATCTCCCGCCCAAGGATCAAGGCAAGAGCCCTCATAGCAAGGATGAGGATGAGCCTCGGGGTCCCATTGGTGGAGGACAAAAGAAATTCCCTCCGGAGGTCAAAACAGTAAACATGATATATGGCACCCATATACGCAAGAAGGAGAGGAAGCGTTCCCTTCGTGACATCTATGCTATACAACCTGTAGCTCCAAAGTATAACCCCTGGTCAGCATATCCGATCACCTTTGATCGACTTGATCACCCGACCAATATCCGTCATGGGGGTTTGGCCGCACTTGTCTTAGATGGGTATCACCTCACAAAGGTCCTAATGGACGGAGGAAATAGCCTTAACCTGATTTACTCAGACACGGTGAAAAAGATGGGCATAGATCCGTCAAGGATCAAACCCAGTAACACTACCTTTAAAGGAGTGATCCCAGGTGTCGAGGCCCGATGCATGGGCTCCATAACCCTAGAAGTTGTGATCGACTCACCCGACAATTTTCACAACAACGACTTAATCTTCGACATTGTGCCCTTCCGTAGCAGCTATCATGCCCTACTCGGCCAGACAGTGTTCGCTCGCTTCAATGTCGTCGTCCCACATTATGCATACCTCAAGCTCAAGATGCTTGGGCCCAAGGGGGTCATCACTATTACCGGCAACATGGAGCGCTCTCTACGAACCGAGGAACATGCGTTGGCCCTGGTGGCCGAATTTAACTACAAAGATGATTGGCAAGCTCCGATATCTGCCGTAAAGGCACGCAAGACTAGGAAGCGAGCTCGGCTTCACTCTGAACTCTCGGAGTCTTCCTCTCCCCTTAAATAGGGACTCGCCCCCATCGCACAACCCTAGGACTAGAAAAGTACATGCCAAGGAGGCACAACTTTGCACTTAAAATTCCATGGGTAGCGGTGGGGAAACAAAGGTGGGTGTCTGCCTGGACCAAACCACTATTAACATGTCTTCGGACACACGACATGCACAATTGAAAGGCCTTCCAATGGCGTAAAGCTCATCCACAATTCGGCGACTTCTCAAGACCTTGTTTGCAAGATCCGTTCGCCGAACAATATCACCTATTAAGGTGCACCAAGACACATGAGTACATAAGCAGTGGGGCACACAGGGGACTTAAGGTCACAAATTGAAGACCCCTAGTATAGCCACTCCTATAAAACTTCTTTTTCTTCACATTTCTATAAGAAGGTGCTTCGACACTCCGAGTTGTTGAGAAAAAATATAGCATCATTATACATGTTTGTCTTGTTGTCCTTTTTGGCGCATATTTTCCTTTTCTCCCTGTTCTTGTGAAACAGTTTGGTATGTTACAATGCAATCAGGTAATACACCGAGGGCTCGAGCTTACAAACAAATCGCCTTACGTACAGCTTATTATGTGTTCGGCGTCTTAGAATTCACTTTATATGCATTGGTTCCGAACTATGTCTTGGGTTAATAGTTGGGTTGCCTGGCTCCTGTGATTGCCCCTTAACGTTCTGCTCGTTTGTCTAAAAGGGCAAAGGGAGAACCCCAACGATTGTGTTTTCAGATAGTCCGGTCAAGCACCTCAGGGGACAAAGCCAAAAACTGGCTATCATAATATGCGAGAGCCGGTCTGTGAATCCGAGCTTAAAGAGTTATACTTAAATCCTCGTCATAGGATATTACGTGTTATGCTCTCCATGCAAACCTTGTGATGCTGGCTTAGCCACGGTTCATCCGAACATCACAACACACCGAGGGCTAGTAATCAGCCCCTCACAGTCCTTTTCGCGCTCCTACAACTAAGTGAAATAAATAAAGCACTATTGTCTGATTGCCTAGTCCGCCGCACTCTACCACCTTCGGGTTCCGATCACTCGGCTAAGGGACATAGTGCATTGGCAGAGACACCCCATGTAGTATCTATAGGGGGGATGAAGCTGACGACTCGCATCTTTTAGTTTCAAATGGACCCACAAGAATTATAAAGGAATGCAAAACATTGAAGGCATGATAACATTAAAGCTTTAAAAATGTCTTCAGACACATTACAAATGTATACATGCATGTTATATTTCGAACACTGTGACGCTATCGCCCGAGCACGTTCCATTACTCCGGCGAAGTACAGCTCGGGGTGTCTGTGTTCCTTCCCGGGAGGTGACGGGGTGATGGCTATGTTCATTGGATCCAGCCCCGACCAGTGCTCCTTGGCCTTGGAAAGGGCCATCCGGACTCCCTCGATGCAGGAGGAGTGCTTCACAGTGTTGAGGCGGGGCGAAGCGGTGATCAGCTTCTGCATCAGGCCTCCTTCAGTCTGTTGTCGACGGATTGAATGCTCTGCAATACCACACACATAAGGGTGCGGTGCTCCTCGGCAATGGATGCGCTCTACAAAGCCTCCTCCATGACCGGCCACCCATTGGTTGTTGGTGCCGGTGGTGATCAGATAACCCGATCACCAACCAGGGTTTGAACCGTTGCCTCCGGAGGCACGGTGCGCTCCGGAGATGCCCTTAGAGGCGACAGAGCGGCCGCTCATCCGGCCTGCTCAGTATCTCGGTAGGGAACCTCCCCTCGGCCTTCGGTGACCGTGGCATTGGCCTTGGCCATGATGTCGTCTCCCCCGCCGCCAGTGCCCAGGTCCATGGGAGTATGCTGGGATGACACCTCCGCGGAGTCCTTCACGACGCCCGGAGGGGTGGGATGCGACACATTCCCGCTCTCCGCTAGTTCGGCGGGTGGGGTCTCCCCGTCCGACACTTGGTCGGTGGGGAGGACGCGCGAGGGGCTGCAAAGTTAATAAATGCCCATACATTACTAAATTATAAACTCATCCATGAAAAATAAAGGAGTACTCAGATTCTAACCTTCGAGCAGGGGGCTTGACCCTTTAAGCTCCTCCGTGGAGCCCTCTTGAAGTCATCGGACTCAGTATTCGAGCCGGAACAATCGTCGGACAGGATTACCTATGACTGACGTGCCCTCTTCGGGGCATGAGAGGGTACCACCTCCACAGCGTCTAATGACGCTGCTCTCTTTCTTGCGAGGGGGAATCGCCCTCCCCCTCATCTTCGTCCACATCCTCATGCTCCTCTTGATTTAAGGAGGAATGGGTTTCTTCGGACGTAGCCTTTGGCTGGTCCTTGATGTGCAAGCCCTCTCGGCCTGGTTTCTTCTTCTTCTCTTTCTTCTCACGCGCCTCATAATGCGCCTCCATGAGCATCTCCGCTAACAGCCAGGACCTAGGGTCTTCGGGCTATCGCGTCGGGCTGTCGATGCCCATGGCTTTGCTCAGCCATTTCTACGAAGTGATCGGAAAAGATGTTATAGATATTTCTCTATGAAGGACTTAGCCGATCAAGCAAAATTGTATCGTACCTTGGAAGCGGGCTTGGCAGCGTGGAGGCCCCGATCTTCCTCTTCGGGTGGCCAATCCTCTTGCGACTTGAAAAGCGCCTTCCACAGCTTCTCTCGCGTAGTGCGGAAGAGGTGCAGAATTGTGGGTGCGTCGTCGAGCTGATAAGCCCACAAGGGAGTATCCCAGCGCTGGCAGGGGAGGATGTGCCGTCGGAGGATAACCTGGACCACGTTGGTCAGCGCAATGTCGTTGTCGATCATGGAGCCAATGCGCTTCTGCAGGTCACACACTTCCTTCTTCGGTCCCCAGCTGAGGCCCTTATGGAGCCATGAAGTTAATATGGTAGGGGGACCGGATCTGAATTCGGCAGGGGCAATCTGGCCATCCTCCTGTGGCTCAGTGATGTAAAACCACTCCTTCTGCCATACCTTGATGGTGTCAATGAAGGTGCTGGATGGCCATACAATGCGGGTGAGCTTGTCGATGACAGCTCCACCGCAGTCGACGTGTTTGCCGCCGATGCACTTTGTCTTGACGTTGAACACCCTGAGCCAGAGCCCAAAGTGTGTATCAACCCACGGGAACACCTCACAGACGAGGATGAAGACCACCCTTTCACCTGGCTTGGGAGTGGGGATCACTTGGCCCACCTCCGGCGTGCAGTGATGGATGTTGGCGGGAAGGTAGCCAGCCTTCTTGAGGTCTTGGATGTCCTGGTCGGTGATCGTGGAGGCCGCCCACTTGCCATTGGATCCCTCCATGGATGAGCTCGAAGGGGGAGGAGTGGAAAACCTAGATCTGCACTTCGGAGACTAGGAGGAATGAGGAAGCAGAGGAGGCGAATGAGAGGTGTGGTTAGGCCCTGGGGTTTTCTTTCCCTTTTATGAGGCTTAGCGCTATTTGGCCTCCCTATGTTGCGTCGTGGATCCCTTTGCTTCCTGAGACGTTTGGGCTGTTGCGCATGCATGATTAAACATATCCCATATAAAACGGGGCACAATCTGTGCATTGATAGATCGTGTTGATTGAAACGGCCTCGAATCGCGAATCGAGTTTTTGCAACTGGCCTAGCGGTCGTGGTGGGCCATGACCTTTCGTCAGAAACATCGTTAGAGGACATTATGTTGCTCCTTGATGTTTGGCCTTCAGGGCCGACCTATTCACCGTGTCCGGACATACCACTATTCGGAAAACTACAAGTCGTCTGAGGCCGAACTAAATTCCGCGGGAAGAACTCACCTTGGAAGTCGAAGACTCTAATTACACGAAGCGACTAAAGCTAAGACCCTTGGCGTTGGAGGCAAGTTCAGGAGCTACTGAGGGAGTCCTTGATTAAGGGGTCCTCGGGATGCCGGCCTGTTTCTTATGGGCCGGACTGTATGGACCGCTTGCCAAACATCGATCGATCGAAGGCCCTATCTCGAGGAAGGAAGCTTCGGGAATCGTGGCTTCTCCTGCATGTTTGATGTAGCAAATAGGCATGTTTATCTCTTCGGCATGTAACCGACCATGTGTGAACCCTAGGTACCCCTGGCATCTATATAAGCCAGAGGGTTTAAGGTCATAGATATATAACAACTCATCTAGGGTTTAGCTCTTTGATCTCGAGGTAGATCGACTTCGTAACCTATCCATCATTAATATAATTAAGCAGGACATAGGGTTACCTCCATAGGAGGGCCTGAACATGGGTAAAACCTTGTCCCCTTCGTCTCCTATTACCATCGATTCTAGTATCATAGCTTGGGACACCCTACCCGAGATCCACCGGTTTTGACACCGACACACTCTCTTGGGGCAGCCCCTATCCCATCTTCTCGAGTTCTTCCTCATTCGTCGTTCCACAAGCGCTTGGCGAAGCCCTACTGGCACCGGACCACCACCTTCTACACCATGTCATCATGCTAGTCGAGATCCGATATACTTGCTGCATCAAGGAGGCGGAGACGCCATTGAGCCACACGTGTGCTGAATGCTAAGGTGTTGTCCATTCGGTGCTAGATTAGATTGGATCGTGAAGAGTATGACTACATCAACTGCCTAAGATACACTTCCGCTTAATGGTCTACGAGGGTACATAGACACACTCTCCCCTCTCGTTGCCATGCATCTCCATAGATAGATCTTGTGCGTTCGTAGGAATTTTTTTGTTTCCCATAGAACGTTCCCAAACAGTGGCATCATGAGCTGGGTCTATGTGTGGATTTCATTGAGATTTTCCTGTCCTTCCTCACTGGAAACACAATGCTGAAAAATGTCAGTGCTGCTTCGTCGATGTAAATCGCCTCTGATGATAGTCATGGACTTGGACCGCCAAATTATCTGTCGAGCCACGACTTCCTCTGCTGGGAACTCGCCTCGAGTTAGATAATCCAAATAGGGCACCTTCCAATCAGGGATAGCATGGAGATCCGCCACCAAGTGTGCCTCTGGGTCAGGAATAGCCATGTCCTCTTCAGATGGCAATTTAACTGAAGGATTGTGAAGGACGTCTAAAAAGATGTTAGGAGGGACCGACTTCCGTTGAGAGTCGAGTCGTGATAGAGCATCTGCCACTTCATTGAGCTAGCGGTCTATACGATCGACTGATAGCCTTGAAAATAACCTTCCACGTCGGTCACTGCCCGTCGGTAAGCTACCATCAAGGGGTCCTTAGAATCCCATGTCCCTGAAACTTGCTAAGCCACCAAATATGAGTGGCCCAAACACCTGACCCAGCTAAGATTCATCTCTTTAGCCATTTTGAGTCCATGTAGGAGGGCCTTGTATTCAACTGCATTGTTAGTACAAGGGAACATAAGCCATAAAACATAGCAAAATTTGTCACCTCAAGGAGAATACAATATAACTCCAGCCCCCGAGCCTTCCAACTGTGTGGACCCATCAAAGTGTATAGTCCAGTAAGTGTTATCTGGCCTATCCTATGGAATTTTCATCTCTTTACAATCGTTGATAAAATCTACCAATGCCTGGGACTTGATGGTAGTTTGGGGCACATATTTCACATGGTGAGGGACAAGCTCAATTGCCCACTTGGTGATTCAACCAGTGGCCTCTCAATTTTGTATGTTGTCTCCAAGGGGTGCTAAACTGACCACCGTAACTTAATGCTCCTGAAAATAGTGCTCAAATTCCAGCTTGCCATAAAGACTCCAAAGACCAGCTTTTGCCAATGCGGATATCGCTGCTTTGATAGGGTCAAGACTTTGCTGACGAAATAAACTAGCCGCTGATCAGGATATTCCTTCCATGCCTCCTGTCATTCAATGACAACTTCAACACTCACCGCCATTGAATTAGCAGCAATGTACAGGAGCATGGGCTCTTTGTCCGCTGGGGCGGCTAAAACAGGCGGCTCAACAAGTTGCTTCTTAAGGGCTTCAAAAGCTTCATTAGCCACATCAGTCCAGATGAAGTTGTTTGTATTCTTCAACAACTAGTAAAGAGGGATTGCCTTCTCTCCAAGGCGACTTATAAACCATCTCAATGCCGCGATATGACCAGCCATGCGTTGGACCTGATTTATATTTGTCGGCTTACCAAGCGAAGTCACCGCCTTGATCTTGTCCGGGTTAGCTTCAATTCCTGGCTCTAAAACCAGGAATCCTAGTAGCTTGCCTGCAGGAACACCAAATACACACTTTGTTGGGTTAAGTTTCATTTGTTACACTCAAAGATTATCAACTGTCTCCTTGAGTTCATCCAAGAGCATCTCCTTCTTCTGAGATTTCACCATGATGTCATCGGCGTAAGCATGAAAATTGCGCCCAATCTATGGGTGAAGGAAATTCTGAACACAATGTTGGTAAGTCGCCCCGGCTCTCTTGAGCCCAAAAGGCATGGAGACATAGAAGAAAACTCCAAAGGGAGTTATGAAAGCCGTCTTATCTTGATCCTCAATATCCATGTTGATCTGATGATAACCAGAGTATGCATCTAGGAAGCACAAACGCTCACAACCCGTTGTAGAGTCAATGATCTGATCGATACGGGGGAGAGAAAATGGATAATTGGGACAAGCTTTGTTGAGATATGTGTAGTCAACACACATACGCCAGGTGTCGTTCTTCTTCAGGACAGGCACGAGGTCAGCCAACCACTCAGGTTGAAAAACTTCAATAATAAACCCAGCAGCTAGGAGTCGGGCTACCTCTTCTCCAATAGCCTCATGTCTCTCGTTGATAAAATGATTGAGGTATTTACATATTGGTTTCATCTTTGGATCCACATCAGGGTGGTGCTCAGCGAGTTCTCTCGGTATTCTAGGCATGTTAGAAGGTTTCCATGCAAAGATGTCATGATTCTCACTGATGAACTCGATGAGTGTGCTTTCCTATTTGGGAGCTAGGCCGGTCTCAATAGTGAACTACTCGGATGAGTCACCTTCCATGAAGTCAATCTGCTTGGTGTCTTTAGACGGCTAGAATTTGAACGGTGATTCAGGCTCAGTGGTTGGTTTCTTAAGGGAACTCATATTAGCCGGGTCAACATTGACCGTATATAACTTCAGTCCTTCGGCGGAGCAAGCTAACTCAGCATAGGCCGATCTCCTTCCTCACACTCCTGAGCGATCTTCCTGCTGCCTTCCATGATTATAGTACATTTGGGACCCGGCATCTTGAGCTTGAGGTAGACATAACAGGGACGAGCCATGAAACGAGCATAAGCCGGCCTTCCGAAGAGAGCTGGTAACGACTCTTTATCTTTACCACCTCAAAGGTTAAAGGATCGCACCTGTAGTTATACTCGTCGCCAAAAGCAACATCAAGCTTAATCCAGCCAATTGGGTATGCTCACTTTCTAGTAACAATGCCATGAAAAATTGTGGTTGAAGTTTGTAAACTGTTCTCACAGAGGTTCATCCACCAGAAAGTGTCGTCATACAAGATGTTGATGTTGTACCTCCATCCATGAGGACCTTTGTGAGGGTATAGCCACCCACATGAGGCGCCACCACCAAGGCTAGACCTCCTAGGTTATCAACCCGAGCAGGGTGATCTTACCTGCTCCAAGTGATTGGATGCTTAGACCAATTGAGATATCTGGGAACTGCCGGCTCAACCATGTCGATGGCTCTTTGCTTGGGTTTAGTGGCTCGCCTGCAGGTACTAGTGGTGAAGACATGGTACTGACCACTACTCAGCTGCTTAGGATTATTCTGAAACTCGGTTTGATTATTATGTTGTTGATTGCGCTGGCCAGAACGCTGCCCATTGCCATTGTTTCCTTGGTTCTGAAATCCTGACCCTGAGCCGCCATGTCCCTGGAAACCTGACCCCGAAAATCCACCAAATGAGCCAGCATGAGACCCACCAGGGCCATGCTGACCCGGATGTCCTCTGCCATTGCCCCCTTGAGGACTCTGGAAAGCCAAGTTACAGAACTCCTGAAAGATGTAACAATTTTTTCCATGAGTGGGTAGCCAACTTATCTTGGGTACTATGCTTGGGACAAGGCGCCTTGAGTGCCTCCTCGTACTTATGCTGCTTATTCCCATTGTAAGGCCCTCCAGGACGATTGTTTTGGCGCTGGTTTTTGAAAACAGTGTTGGTATTAGCCACAAATTCTGACCCGCCATCGGGATGCTTCCATCTGCTATTATTGCCTTGACCTCCAGGGTTTCCACCCTACTGATGACCCTTGCCACCATCGCCTTTGTTCTTCTTGGTAGTTTTATCCTCATCTGAGTCGGGATCCTTCGTGTTGTCTGACTCAACATATCTGGTAATAACGTTTATCAAGTCGTCCATGTCTTGTACCTTATGTTTCAAGCGGCCAAGCTTCTGGACTAGAGGCTGAAAGTGGTAGTTTTTCTCCAAGATGAGTACGGCCCAAGTTGCCATGATGCTGTCTAACGAGCGGATGATATTGGCAACACGACGAGTCCAATGATGATCCAACTCGTCTGTGCATTGGATACATTGTTGAAGATCCACAATTGTCATTGGCCGTTTGCACGTTCCTTGCAAATTCTTGATGAAACGCTCCTTCGGCTCTTCCCAAGTGTTGATAGAGTCGGGCGGAAGATTTTTCAGCCAAGTTCGAGACAGCCCTTCCAGCATCATCGTAAAATACTTCGCACACACCACGTCACTGACATCGAGCATATCCATGTTGGAAATATGCCCTAGAGGCAATAACAAATTAGTTATTATCATATTTCCTTGTTCATGATAATCTTTTATTATCCATGCTAAAATTGTATTGATCGGAGACTTAGATGCATGTGTGGATACATAGACAAAACCATGTCCCTAGTATGCCTCTAATAGACTAGCTCGTTGATAAAAGATGGTTAAGGTTTCCTAGCCATTGACATGAGATGTCATTTGATAACGGGATCACATCATTAGGAGAATGATGGGATGGACAAGACCCAAACTACAAACGTAGCATATGATCGTGTCAGTTTAATGCTACTGTTATCTTCATGTCAAGTATCTGTTCCTATGACCATGAGATCATGCAACTCACTGACACTGGAGGAGTGCCTTGTGTGTATCAAACGTCGCAACGTAACTGGGTGACTATAAAGGTACTCTACAGATATCTCCAAGGGTGTCTATTGGGTTGGCATGGATCAATATGTAGGAACCAATATGTGCATCCAGGTCCCGCTATTGGCTATTGACCATAGAGGTGTCTCGGTCATGTCTACATAGTTCTCGAACCCGCAGGGTCTTTACACTTAAGGTTCGGTGACGTCTCGGGAGTATAGAGTTGTGTATCGTGGTGACCAAAGGTTTTTCGGAGTCCCGGATGAGATCCCGGATGTTACGAGGATCTCGGAAATGGTCCGTAGGTAAATATTGATATATAGGAAGTCCTATTTTGGTCGCTAGAAAAGTTTCGGGCTCATCGGTAGTGTACCGGGAGTGCCGATAGTGTACCGGGAAACCATCGGGAGGGGTATTTCGACCCAAGAGGCTACATGGTCTGTGGAAGAGTGAATACCAGCCCTTAGTGGGCTGGTGGAAGTCCCACACAAGGCCCATGCGGCTGGGAAGAAAAGCCCAAAGATAAAAAGGTGGAAAAGGCAAAAAGGCGAAAATAAGGAGGAGTCCTAGTCCTACTAGGATTGGAGGAGGAATCCTCCAATCCTCCTCGGTTCGGCCGACCCAAGGTCTGTCTCCTTGGGATCCAAGCCTCCTCCTCCTCTCCGCCTATATATACTGGAGGTTTTAGGGTTTTGGGCACTAGTTTATCAGCCACGTGCTACCCGTTCCTCCAGTGCATAGTTTCTCCTCTAGATCGGATTTCTACAGTGCTTAGGCGAAGCCCTACCGGAATAGCTCCACCACCATCGCTAGAGCGCCATCACGCTGCCGGAGAACTCTTCTACCTCTTAGCTCCCTCTTGCTAGATCAAGAAGGCAGAGATCTTCATCGAGCTATACGTGTGCTAAACGCGGAGGTGTCGTCCGTTCGGCGCTAGATCGGAAGGACCGTGATCAAGATCGTGAGACGGATCTTGATGAGTTCGCGGGACGGATCGTGATGAGTTCGCGGGATGGATCGTGATGAGTTCGCGGGACGGATCGTGATTGGATCGCGGGACGGATCGTGATGAGATCGCGGAAACGCTCGGCGATTTGGATCGCGAAGACGTTCGACTACCCCAACCGCGTTTCTTAATGCTTCCCGCTTAGCGATCTACAAGGGTATGTAGATCCACTCTCCCTCTCGTAGCTGCTCATCACCATGGATAGGTGTTGCGTGAACATAGGAATTTTTTTGTTTCCCATGCAACATTCCCCAACAATCCATGGCTAACTCGTAACTTTTGATCCATGCCGCCGGCTCGAGGTCTGTTGTGTAGTTTGGTACCTTGCGAGGCCATTTGAAGTTCCTAGGCGTAGGCTCACTGCAAAGAGCCAGAGACAAGCAAGGGATGCCGATTGTCCTGTTGTTGACTCTAGCCCACGGTGTTGTTGATTTTGGTTTCATCATTGGCTGCTGAGCTCCCCGTATCGCCGCTGCCTCTGCCTCCGCCTACCGGGCTGCTCCCGCTGCGTCCACGGCCGCTTGAGCGTTGGGTAACATAGGACGGGTTGGGGAAACCCGAGGATGCTGCTGATGCCTGCTATAGGAAATGGTTGGAGACTCCACCTGATGGTTCCTACTACGAATGGCATATGTCATGGACTGCATCCGATCATGAATGTAAGAAAACTGTGCTTGCTGCACCACTACCGTTTTATGCATCTCGATGGTGTTCCTTGCATCGATCTCAACTAGGGTGTTTCCATAAATAGGGAGTGCTTCCAAATTATATGTTGTGGCTAGCATAATATCGACGAGGTTGGAGAAGTGTCCCAGTGGCTTCTGAAAGCGTTGAGTCGGCGACTGAGCCGGCCCTATCTTCTGCTCTGCATGATGAGGCGGATTATGTCCTGCCCTCGGCGTTCTTGGACCGGTGAACAACTGAGTCGGTTCATGGTTTAACGGCAACTGACTCTTGTGTCTCCTCTAGTAAACTACCTCAGAGGCCTCCTGGTGAAGCCCTAACTGCCAAGCCTCGGCCTTCAAGCGCTCCGACTCATGATGGATATGAGCCTGTAGTTCTACCATCCGGACGTTTTCTTCGTCAATCTCTTCCTGAACCTTGGTCATCTCTGCGTGAAGTTTTACCTATTCCGCGTTATGCGCTTCCTAGTTCTCCACAGTGATAGAATTCTCTAGGAGTTTGGCCATCTCAGCCATCAAGTCTCTCATGGCTTGAGGTGGTGCCTTGCGTGAACCGCCAACACCTTTCGTGGCTCTTGTCATTGACAGATCTTGAGGCGTCGCGGTTCCTGCCATGTAGATGGTGACCTGACGGGGCGACTCAGGTGACTCCTTCGTGGCTTCCTCCTGCGAACAGCCCCCAAGTCTTCCATCATAGAGAGGACAGATTGATTCAGTATCTCCCATGGATGACTCCCCATCGGAGTTGAAGGGGATGTCCTCGCTACCTGCCGCCTCATCTGGAAGGCTGACTCCTTGGGTGAAACCGATGAAGACATGACGTCGGTCCGCATGATGCCGACCGGGTCGGGCATGCCAAGCCATCTCGACAATGTCGGTGCAAATGTTCGGCTCGGGTACTTACGGGTCAATCTTGACGATGAAGACGTGGATCTTGCCAAAGGGGACCCGGTACCCGGACTCGACTGAGTCAGACTCGGGGCCACAGCCTAAAATGTCGATGTAGAGCTTGCCATGGCAGCTCTTAGTCATCGATCCAACTGCGTAGCTCCCGAACCTTGGAAGAGCTCCCTCCGAGAACTCAAATCCAGCGTGCGATAGCCCCACGATGGGCACCAACTGTCATGGTTTTGTCACGAAAGATGTCCTCATAGGAGAACTTAGGTGTGAGGCCATCACTGCTATGTGGTGACTCAAAGGGGTTGATCAGTTTACCTAGGTTCGGTCCCTCCGATGGAGGTAAAATCCTACGTCCTGCTTTGTGTCTATATTGATGATGATCTCGATTACAAGGGTGCGGAATCGCTAACCTAGCTTTCGAGGGTTTGCAACTTAAGTCTATTGGCCTTAGGGGCTCGCCTTTATATACAGGTCCATACCCTAGGCTAACAAGAGTCAAAGTCGTGCTATGATTTGTGACCTACTATGTCTCTAACTCGCCATGCCTTTCAAGCAAGGAAACTCCTAGCATCTTCTGCCTCTTGGGCCTTGAGTCACCATGTTCATGTGTTGGGCCGCCATCCAAGTTGCTCGCCACGTCTTCAATGGCACGACCCATCTTGAGTATGGTCTATAAGCCACCAATATGTTGACCCGACCCAATAGGGCGGGTTATACCGCGGGGTTATATCCCCGAGGGTTCCAAACATCGTAATCGTACTCTATTAGATATGGTGCGATTTATGATGTCTCTTACTGATTTGCCACTATAGTTTTGGGGTTATGCATTAGATACAACTGAATTCACTTTAAGTAGGGCACCATCTAAATCCATTGAGACGATAGTGTGTGAATTATGGTTTGGCAAGAAACGTAAGTTGTCGCTTCTTAGATTTTGGGGATGTGACACTTATGCCTGATAAGCTCGAACCCAAAGTAGGAAAATGCATCTTCATAAGATAACCTAAAGAAACAATTGGGCACACCTTCTCTCTTAGATACAACGGAAATATCTTTGTTGCCAATAATGGATCCTGTCTAGA
Organism: Hordeum marinum; assembly: GCA_022496015.1. Taxonomy (NCBI): domain Eukaryota; kingdom Viridiplantae; phylum Streptophyta; class Magnoliopsida; order Poales; family Poaceae; genus Hordeum; species Hordeum marinum. The sequence goes on along the minus strand of CM039677.1, from coordinate 383,181,861 downwards.
GAAGTAGTTTCTCTCGAAAGAATGGAGTGGGAGGAAGGTACAACTTGATGAGGTTATTGAACCGTCACTTCAGTTGGAGAGTAGCACAACACAGAAAGATGTTCTCGTGATGCCTATACCAATTCAAGAGGAAGCTAATGATGATGATCATGAAGCTTCAGATCAAGTCACTGCCGAACCTCATAGGTCGGCAGGGACACGTACTGCCCTGAGTGGTACAGTAATCATGTCTTGGAGGTCATGTTGTTAGACAACGGTGAACCTACGAGCTATGAAGAAGCGATTGTGGGCTCGGATTCTAACAAATGGCTAGAGACCATGAAATCTGAAATAGTATCCATGTATGAAAACCTAGTATGGACTTTGGTAGACTTTCTCGATGAACGGCAGGCCATTAAGTACAAATGGATCTTTAGGCAGAAGACAAACGCTGATGTTAGTGTCACCATTTACAAAGCTCGACTTTGTCGCAAAGAGGTTTTCGACAAATTCAAGGAGTTAACTGTGATGAGACATTATCACCTGTAGAGAGCTAAAGTCTTTTTGGATTATGTAGCAGTTTATTGCTTCCAAGTAACAAGTTCATGGCAAATGACAACCCTCTTTCCCGTGTTTGGTGCAAGTGTGTGCTATTTTGTGTGTAAGCACTAAAGACAGGAGTTTGCATGGTTCTCTTATTGGATTGAACCTTGGTTCTCACCAGGGATTTCTGCTTGTTTTTCGTTTTCCATGAAATCAATACTAAACGAAGTCCAAACACTTCAAAACTTTTTGCCATTTTTTTCTAGACAAAAGAGACACTTGAAGCTTCGGGAGGAGACTAGATGCGAAGCATGGATACGACAAGGCAATAGGGTGCACCTAGGTGGTTAGGCGTGCCCTGATGCCTTGTGGGCCCCTCATGGTTCCTTCTAACCTAATTCCACCTCCATAAATTCTCTAAAATTGGGAAACTAACAAAGAGCCACCCGAAACATTTTTTTGTTGCCGCAAGCCTCTATTGTACCAAAATACCATCTAAAGGCCTTTTCTGGTACTCTGGCGGAGTAGGAATCCATCATGGAGGCCATCTTCATCACCCTTGTTTCCTGCATGATGATCTGTGAGTAGTTCACCATGGACCTATGGGTCCATGGCTAGTAGCTAGATGGCTTCTTTGCGATTCTCGCATTGATCTATCCGATGTAATCTTCTTTTGAAGTGTGTTTGTTGGGTTCGATGAATTATGGGTTTATTATCAGATTAATGAAATGTAATTGAGTCTTGCCTCAATTATATTATACATGATTGTTATATCTCTCTATGTCTCTCCGATCTACCGGTTTGGTTTAGCCAACTAGATTGATTTATCTTCAGTGGGCGGTGTGCATTGTAGTGGATTCAATCTTGTGGTGTTCTATATCCCAATGACAGAAAGGGACAAGACATGTGTTGCGTTGTTGCTACTAAGGATAAAACGAATGGGTTTGAACATATTGCTTGTGCTTACTTTGTCTACATCATGTCATCTTGCTTAAAGCATTACTCTGTTTGCATAAACTTAATACCATAGATACATCATGGATAGCACTCCATTGGTGGAGTAATTGTAGCATATGCAAAATTGTTTTGGTCTACTTGTCACAAATGTGATGCCTGTATACATGACCATTGCCATGAATACATAATCATAACTATGCGCTTTTCTATCAATTGCCCAACAGTAATTTGTCTACCCACTATATGCTACTTTTGAGAGAGAAGCCTCTAGTGAACACTATGGCCCCAGGTCCACTTAATCACGTTTGCTAAAAAACCTAAAAATACCTTGCTGGAATTTATTTACTTTCATTTTATTTTGCTTTTATTATTATCTATCTACCACCATCATAAGTAATCCTTGCAAGTAACAAGTTCAAGGGGCTTGACAACCCTCTTGCCTGCGTTGGGTGCAAGTGTTTGGTTTTGTGTGTGCAGGTACCACTTGAAAGACGAGGTGTTGTGATTATCCTATTGGTTTAACAACCTTGATTCTCACTGAGGGAAATATTTATGTCTATTGAACTGCTTCACCCTTCCCATTCAAGGAAAACCCCAACACACCTCACAAGTAGCAATTAGTATGCTTTCTATGAATATGAATGATGTTGATGGTATGCAAAACCATAAGCTTGGGGATGCTATGTTTGATGAAGATCATATTATTAGTCCCCCTATTTTTATGATAAAATTTACTATGACGAAAATATGCCTCCTAGCTACTTGTGATGATTCGAGTGATGAAACTGGGTATGGAAGAGTGTCAACTCTAGGTAGTAATGATCCCACTATTTTGGAGCTAGTAATTATTCCATGAATTGTCATAGTTATGAATTGTCGTTGTTCTATCAATTTCCCAATATTAATCTTTTACCATCCCATTACCATCTTTCGAGATAGATGCCACTAGTAAACCTATTTCCCATGGGTCTATTCTTCATTAATACAAATGCTCCTACAATTTTCTTTTACTTTCTTGAGATTTTCCCTATCACTACATATTTGCCTTTAATCTTACAACTAGCAAGAACAAGGGGATTGACAACCTCCTTGCCACTATTGGGTGTCTGGCGTGGCTTGAGACTGCATCAGTAGTTCCCCAAAGAGGAAGGGATGATGCAGCACATCGATAGTAAGTATTTCTCTCAGTTATGAAACCAAGGTATCAATCCGTAGAGGAAAATCGTGCACCCACGTAAACAACACTTGCACACAAACAACATATACTTGCAACCCGACGCGAAAGAGAGGTTGTCATGCTCTCTACGGTAATAAGATAGATTAGGCAATGATAATTTTGGCAAATAGATCTCATAAGAACACAAAGTTAAATAAGTAAACAAAAAGTGCAGAAAGGTATTTTTGGTTTTTTTGGATTAATAGATCTGAAAACAAAAGATGCAAATAGTAGATCGGAAAGAAATATGTTGGAAAAGTAGACCCAAGTCGTAGGTTTCACTAGTGGCTCTCTCATGAGTATAGCACTTGGTGGGTGAACAAATTCCTGTTGGGCAATTGACAGAAGATCAAATAATTGTGACAATAACTAGGTAATGATCATTATATAGGCATCTCTTCCAAGACAAGTAGACCAAAACGATTCTGCATCTACTTCTATTACTCCACACATCGACCGCTATCCAGCATGCATCTAGTGTATTAAGTTCATGGGAAAACGGAGTAATGCAATAAGAACAGTGACATGATGTCGACAAGATCAATTCATGTAGGAATAGACCCCATCTTGTTATCCTTAATGGCAATGATACATGCGTGTCTTGCTGTCCCTTCTGTCATTAGGAAAGAAGACTGCAAGATTGAACCCAGCACAAAGCACCTCTTCCCATGGCAAGAAAAACAATCTAGTTGGCCTAACTAAACCAAAGATTCGAAGAAGAAATATGAGGCTATAAATAATCATGCAAATAAGAGATCAAAGAAGACTCAAATCATATTCAAGGATAGAAACTGATCATGAACTCAAAATCCATCGGATCCCAAAAAACACACCGCAAAAGTCATTACATCAAATAGATCTCCAGGAGACCATTGTATTGAGAAACATAGAGAGAGAAAGCCATCTAGCTACTGCCTACGGACCCGTAGGTCTATGGTGGACTACTCACGCATCATCAGAGAGGCACCTATGAAGAAGATGAACCCCTCTATGATGGTTTTAGATTGGATCTCGAGGTTCTAGAATTTGCGGCGGCTAGAATTGTATTTCATCGACTCTCCTAGGGTTTTTGGATTTTTTGGGAATTTATAGGCTCGATACTTGGTTGAGGGGGAGCCCAAGGTTCCCACCCTCCACCAGGCCGTGCAAGGGGCCTCTTGCATGCCTTGGTGGAGGGTGGCCATGCTAGGCCCCCTCTTTTGGTGTTGTTTGGCCCATCTGCTTCCTTCTGGTCTAGACAAAATCCACAAAAATCGCCGCAACGTTTGGGCTCCGTTGGGTACTGATTTTCCACAAAGTAAAAAACAAGCAAAAACAGCAATTAGCACTTTGGCACTATGCCAATAGGTTAGTCCCAAAAAATGATACAAAGTTGCTATAAAATGATTGTAAAACATCCAAGATTTATAATATAACACCATGGAACAAGCAAAAATCTCTACTCCTAATTGGGCACTTGGTAGCCAATGTTCAGCAGTTTTTTTCGTCTCTCCTTCGACCATTGACTGGTTTTTTCCGTCTCACCTCTCACCATTCTATCCCACTGGTTTATTTCCCTCTCACCTCCCACACTCGATTTTCCCTCCCACTAAAAACCAAATCAATTCTTATGATCAGCCTCGTATTTTTTTGTACTTGCTTCGGCACGCGCCCATTCAATTAAATCATGTAAGGTAATTGAGAATTTAAAAGCCGTCCATATATGTGAGATCACAGTCCTAAAATGTAGACCTAAGAGTTTTCTTAATAACCTTCCAAAGTAAATCAAATAGTCAACAATAAAAAATATTTAATCGCATGCATTACGCCAATTATTTGTTATCATTATTTATACTATTGAATAACAATCACAATTTTCCCAATACAATTTTTTACATCTATTTTCTTATCTTGTCGAATCTCTACTCCTAAAGACTGATTGCCTAACTGGTGCCTTGCTTTGTTCATACGTCATCCATTGGTACTCCCTCATCGATCCCTCCTCCCACCACTGATTTTTGTTCGATCGTAAGCCCTCAACCCACTAATTTTTTTAGTCGTAAGCCACACCTTTTTTTTACCAGTCGCCCGCGTGAGTCATGCTCGACATCGAAGAATTATCCCTAGCAACTAGGAAGGTACAAGACCCTTGCCGCATGGTCTCTGTGATCTCTCGTGTCGAACTCATGTCTAGGGTTCGGGCACCGCCAACCCCGCCCATGCCGCCATGACGACAATGAGATGGAGAAGGACGCCGAGGTGGTGACGATGGTCCCCTGGTTCATCTCTCCCTCGGAACATCGGTGATAGGAAAAGGCCTCGTTTCGTGGTGATGACGAAATAGGAAGGAGCCCCTCTCTCCCCAAGCTTGTCCCACTCGTCCTCTCTCTGAAGCATATGACCATAGGGGGCGGAGGCCTGAGGGCGTGGGCATTCATGCGTTGTGGATTTTTTAGGGCCAAGACTAAGCCGTCGTGCAACTCTCCTATGTCCACTTTGGACTAGACCCCTTCTCTCTCCCAATGCCCGCATCCCATACTCACTGATTTTTCAGGGGTGGCGGTGGTTTCAGGGCTACAGCCTGACGAAAATGGTGAGGGTATGCTACCTCCCACCGTCAATGCGAGTTCAGAGCCTCGGATGCGACGGATGTGAACGGCAATGGCGGGAGCTTGGAATCAACCAGATGTGAACTACAAGGCAAGTGGTGGGAGCTCGAATGCGACCCGGAGGTGAACTCCCGTGCGTTGTGAATGCTCTATCGTAATGTGATGATATATTTACATGTGACTCAAAGAAAGAATTGCTTTGCATGTAGACACTTGTTGCAAACTAATGTATTGAACTTTTAAGGACTTTGACTGGTCGCTCAAATAACACATTCTCCTTTTGATGATATTTATTAAGGAGATCATTGTTTCCCTTTTCATTTTAGGTTTCCAACATCACAAATTTCATACTTATGGAGTGGAGCTACCAAAATATCTATGAGGTAAAATCACTATATACATATTATTGTCCTAGCGTTGCGTCAAGTGACACGCATCTCTGGCAAAGAAATTGGCATCGATTGCGTGTTTTCTTGTGTTTGTTTCTAGCCAGCAAGAATCCATCGAGTCTTCATGTATGTGCACAACCTTGCCACAGTGTGTAAATCAATCAAGGCAGGGGCACCAACATTATGTATGTGCAAGTCTTGACAGGATTTAATCTATCAGCTCCTTCAGCCAGCCTTGCACTATGTGCACGTCGTCCATGCTAAAAAAGAAATTGGGAAGTAGACGGTTCCACCACCCAGGGTCAACAATTCAAATCCTTATCTATACTAGCTACATAGACACATACTTGTGATGCAAATCTGAATTTATGGAAGCAGAAGAACTGATTATGTGAATTAAATATAGAATCCCATGTGTATGTGTTATCCAAGTGTTGTGAGTATTTATGCCCACGTAACTTGCGGATAGATAACTCACTGGTAGAAACACCCACCTTTTGTCCCGGTTTTTAACGAGCCTTTTGTCCCGGTTGCCCAACCGGGATGGGGCAGCCGGGACGAATGCCCCCCCCATTCGTCCCGGTTGTACCAGGACCCGGGATGGATGGGGCATCCACGTGGGGGGCGTGGGCTGGTCCCTGGCCAGGACTATTCGTCCCGGTTCGTAACACGAACCGGGATGAATGCCCCCTCTGCTGCGGCAGAGATTTTTGCCAATTCCCTGCCACGGCAGAATTTTCTTGTTCTTTTTCTTGTTTTCCTTTTAGGGTTTGGTTTTTTTGTATTTTTTTCTATTTGTTTCCCATAAGTATTCTGCATCTAGTACACCACCATGTTTTTTTATTGTATTCCATTTTATTAGAATACACAAGTTTGGTGGTCGCATTAGAATATACAACTATATGGTGATCGCATTAGAATATAGTTGAAGAATATACAAGTAAGTACGCACCATGAATCGAATATACAAGTAAGGAGTGAAGAATATACAAGTTTGTACTCTTTCCCATAATTACTCTAATACACCACCATGCACCATGACTCGAATATACAGGTAAGTACTATGCATCTAAGAATTCGAACATCAAGTTCGTCGAGCATAGTTGGCGTTAACATAGTATTCTCCTCCTGGTGTTAGCACCTCTGCGTCTAAGAATCTGCAAATATCCTCTTCAATTGGTCGTAGGCGATCCCTTGGTAGAAGACCGTCCCGCAGCCGTTCGATCTAACATAAAGAAGAGTGGTCAATATCTAATTAAAGACAATAGATGGTAATAAGATAAAAGTGATGGTTGACGTACACGAAGTTCTTCTAAATCTCTGCCCAGCTTGGCGCATGTCGTCTGACGAATGAACTCGCAGACATAGTATCCACATAAGTTATTCCCATCTCCCTGGTTCAAGCACTTTACAAGAACATGGTTTCAATCAAATTTATAATATAGCATTATAATGGTATCGAAACTATAATCAAGGAGATGTGCGGATATAGCTAGTACTACTTAATTTCAGATGTTCGAATTTAAGCTTCTCCTTCCATTCACCCCTAGCCTTTGCTTTGAACCGTTTCCAAGCACTGCCCGGCAAAGAAAATGAATTAAGTGAGTTATCAAAAATAAACGAAACTTGTTGATATAGTGTCTTAAAGATTGAAATTACCGCTGGATCAGTTCCTGCATGTCCTCCCAGTTCTTAAGGGGTTTATGTTTCGAGTCCATTACCAGTACTTTTCCTTTATCAGTTTCAAATATTAGAAGAATATAGTGGAAGCTGCGCAAACATAACTCATCAGTTATACACTTATCATCGAGTAAGCAAAAAAAATGTTTACCGGACAAATAACACTCACCCGAAGTTGTAAGGAAAAAGTATTTCCCTCTTGGTTCCATGAAACCTTAACGCCTTCACAATTGAATCTTCTGTTTCCCTGGGTTTTGTGAGAAGAGTTGCTTAATTAACCCAATATGGGTCAATGAACCCAATGTCATAGATGTGTCCTCTTTTGCATTCGAGAATCTTCATTCTGCAATTATAATATAGTGAGTATTATTATAAAAATGCAATGAACGAGGTGAGCTAGCTAGAGACTTAACTACAGCAAAATAAATACTTATAGACAATATGCACTGACGATAGATTTGTCGAGGGCCTTTAGCTGGAATAACTGATATAGTTCTATAAACTAAATCAGAATTATCCTTTCTCCATCACCATGATGCTCGTTTCTAACTTCCATCGTTATCCATCCCTCAGAGTGCTCCGAGGCTTCCATGTACCAATTATGCACTCTTCGCATCGTTATCCATCCCAGGTTTGACGAGAGGACGCCCATGCCAGTATGGGTGCTCGAAATCAGAAGAGGGGAAGACATCTAAGGTTTGGAGATACTGCGCAATGGACATACCCGCAGCAGTGGCCGCTTGTCCGTACAGTGCAATAAACTCCGGGTTAAGTTCCTCGCCTGCGCCTGTGCTCGGCCCCACCTCGGGATTGGAATGCACTATGAGTGGGGGGATGGATTGATTTTTCTGTTGTCCGAGCTGGTCAATTGTTTTCCCGCATTTCCCGCTTTCGGTACTACTCTTCTTCGACCGCTCCTTTTCATCGTGTGCCTTAAGAATAGTGCGGTCATAGTCAGGAATGAGACTCGACTCAGGCAGATGAAGGGTCTTCACCATTTTCAACGCTCGGGCTTTGCCTTCTTCGGTGTTGGGGAAATCTGGCTCTTTCGGCGACTTCTCCTTAGATTTCCACGCCTCATATTCGTCCTTTGCGATCTTCTGGGTTTCCTCTGGAGTACAGTGGTAAGTTAACTTGGGTAGATTCGAATGTGGTACTCTTGGGAGGGGCGACAATCGACGCTTCGGTGATGCGGTGGTTCTCCTCCGCTTTGAGCTGCCCTGATCAGACTTCGTGGGCGGAGACGGCTGCCGCCGCGGCGTAGACGCATGCGCTAGAGACGGTTGACGCGGCGGCGTAGATGCACGCGCTGGAGACGCCGAGCGCGGCGGAGAGTATGAAGACGACCGTTCCGATGGAGACTGGTCTTGAGGCGGCGGCGAAGGAGAATGGCTACTCCGATCAGTCGTTGGCCTTGGCGTCCAATTAGGAAACACGATGTGTTCCTTTAGCCATAGAATGCTCAAGTTCTTGGCGTCTCCAAGTTCAGTCACCTCCCCGTCTTCACCTTCAGGATAGTCAAGTTCTCGGTGTCTCCAAGTTCAATCACCTCCCCGTCTTCACCTTCAGGATAGTCAAGCTGCACCCGCTCGAATCCGGTCATAACTTCATCCACCCCGGCAACAGCGTAGCCCGGTTGAACCGGCCGACAATGGTGTGTTGGTTCAGGGCCAGCTGGTTTCACATCGCCGACTGCCGCCTTAATGGTTATATTGTTGACGACTTTCACATGCAGCTCACATGGTGTCATCTCTATTATATGATCCACCGAGTGCATCATCGGCGATGCATCTTCACCATCATCACCCTGGAGCTGCGTGGAAGCAACACTGCTCTTCCGATTAGATGGTGCGGCTTCCATTTCCTGCTGAGATTGGGTGTTACCTTGCTGCTGGCTAAGTCTGTCAATTTGCTCGTGCTGCCGCTCTGAATGCTCCCGCTGCCGCTTTAATTCTGCTTCAATGCTAGTCCACCGGTCTACCCAATTATGTGCTTTAGCTGCCTCCAAATCCTTTCTCCTCTGACGGCTTCTATCCGGATATTTCTTCTTCTCCTCGGGAAACCCATGTTTCCACGGAACAGAGCCTTTTGTGGCTCGTGTCCGTCCATAGTGTTCCTTATTCCCAAGGGCGCATCTTCATCTCTGAAGTTTGGGTCCATACTTTCTGCAAATTAAAAATTCCAAGTTAGTGTCAACGCACAAGACTTAAAACAAAATGACTTAGCAGTTTCATCATTGGTGTATGTGGGATCCGAACAAAGTTGGAACCTTTTGTGCATATCCACAATGGTGGCATTCTACATAAATCTCTTCCAGGGTTCTGGAAGGGATTTCTGAAGAATATAACCATCGCGGATATGCACTAAAGTGTACAACTCCGTTCGGATCACACTAACCCATATGTGAAGTTGTTTAGTTTCAAAAAAATCTTCTCAAAAATATTGCTAAGTCTTTTTCCTGAAACTAAACAAAATCATATATGTTAGTGTTTGTGGAATCCGAACAAAGTTGGAACCTTTTGTGAATATCCACAATGGGGACATTGTTCATAAATCTCCTCCAGGGTTCCGGAAGGAATTTATGAAGAATATAACCATCGCGGAGATGCACCAAAGGGTGCAACTCTGTTCGGATCGCACTAACCCATATGTGAATTTGTTTAGTTTCAAAAAAAGTGTCTGAAACCCTAGGCTTCATCTTTTTCCGGAAACTAAACAAAATCATATATGTCGGTGTATGTGGGATCCGAACAAAGTTGGAACCTTTTGTGCATATCCACAATGGGGACATTCTTCATAAATCTCTTCTAGGGTTCCGGAAGGGTTTTCTGAAGAATATAACCATCACGGATATGCACTAAAGGGTGCAACTCCGTTCGGATCGCACTAACCCATATGTCAAGTTGTTTAGTTTCAAAAAAATCATCTCAAAAATATTGCTAAGTCTTTTTCCGGAAACTAAACAAAATCATATATGTCGGTGTTTGTGGAATCCGAACAAAGTTGGAACCTTTTGTGCATATCCACAATGGGGACATTCTTCATAAATTTCTTCCAGGGTTTCGGAAGGGATTTATGAAGTATATAACCATCGCGGATATGCACGAAAGGGTGCACCTCCGTTCAGATCTCACTAACCCATATGTGAAGTTGTTTAGTTTCTAAAAAATCTTCTCAAATATATTGCTAAGTCCTTTTCCCGAAACTAAACAATATTGATAAGGAACCCAAATTAAATAAACTTAACACAAAATACGTCTTCACGAATATTAATCGAACATAGTAAATAATTCAAACCAGTTTTACCGGGTCCTACGCCGCGGGGTACAATTCAAACCAGTTTTTAGCCTTTTTTCTCCACACTCTCTTCTATGTCTCTCCTCTCTGTTTCTCCACGATTGAGCAGGGAGTGAGCCCGGGGGGAGGGAGAGGGGGTGGGAGGGGGAGGGAGGGGGAGGGCTTTACCAATGGGAGGAGGCGGCCGTGGGGGAGGTGGCCGCTGGCGAGGTGGCCGCGGGCGACGTGGGCGAGCTCGGTGGTGGCGCTGCGATGACGTACGTGCGGGCAACGCCGGGGCAGAGGCGCTACAAGCGGGCGACGTGGGCGAGCTCTGTGGTGGCGCTGCGATGACGTACGTGCGGGCAATGCCGGGGCAGAGGCGCTACAGGCGGGCGACAACGCAACAAAGAGAGAAAGGGGGGTGGCCACGGAGCGCGCGAGGAGGGCGGCAACGACGGCGACGGCGAGGAAGAGGCCGCGCGGGAGTTGGGCAGCCTGTCGGCGTCGAGTCGTCCTCCTTGCGCGCGTCTCGTCCTTTTGCGTTTTCAGATCCTTGCGACAGAAGGGGAGGGGGAGAGGGAACGGCTTAAGTACGTGGGGAGGGGCATCCGTCCCGGTTGTTGGCAATAACCGGGACGAATGCCCCACCCATTCATCCCGGTTGTTGCCAACAACTAGGACGGATGACCTGGATCTGGAACGGCGCGAAGAGGGGCATTCGTCTCGGTTGTTAGCAATAACCGGGATGAATGCCCTGTTTTTTCAAAAAAGTTTCATATTTTCAAAACTTCCCGCCAGATTATCTGCTAGTTCAATAATCAGAAAAATATGAAAAAACTACCAAAACATTTAGAAAATTATAAACTAACTAAATATGTTACTTTCAAACATATTTGGTCAAATTCAAAATTTGGAATTATTTGAATTTGAATTAATTCATTTAAGAAATGGAGAAAATATCAAATAATTCAATAAATTCTGAAAACTGCAAGTTATATATCAAAATGATCAGAAAGATAAATTGAACTCACTTACGATGTTTTGGTTCTTCCTAGGGATTCACCAGAGAGGGGTTGTTCTCTCCAGCGGGGCTAGGGTTTCACCGGAGAGGGGCTACGGAGCATCGGGATGGCACCAGAAGCTAGGATTTGGCATACCAATGTGTTTACAAGTGTTCTTAGGGTTTTACATGCCAAATATTCACTCACTCTTGTTGTTGGGTCTTCACCGGCATCGATTTCTCTCTCCGAGTCTAAGTACTTATAGGCTGAAGGTCCCCGAACCGACGAACGGGAGGGGATCTTGTGTACAGGTGGTTCATGCCATTGTTTTCGGACTTCCTAGGATCCACCCTAACACAACCAAGCAAATTGTTGCACATTGCTACTCACTCCGGGCTCCGGTGAAAGCTGTAGACCGATAAGCTGGGTTGTTCTCTCTAGTGGGGCTAGGGTTTCACCAGAGAGGGGCTGTGGAGCGTCGGGATGGCACCAGAAGCAAGGATTTGGCATACCATGTGTTTACAAGTGTTCTTAGGGTTGTACATGCCAAATATTCACTCACTCTTGTTGTTGGGTCTTCACCGACATCGATTTCTCTCTCCGAGTCTAAGTACTTATAGGCTGAAGGTCCCCGAACCGACGAACGGGAGGGGATCTTGTGTACAGGTGGTTCATGCCATTGTTTTGGGACTTCCTAGGTCCCACCCTAACACAACCAAGCAAAGTGTTGCACATTGCTACCCACTCCGGGCTCCGGTGAAAGCTGTAGACCGATAAGCTGGGCTGTTCTCTCCAGCGGGGCTAGGGTTTCACCGGAGAGGGGCTGCGGAGCGTCGGGATGGCACCAGAAGCAAGGATTTGGCATACCATGTGTTTACAAGTGTTCTTAGGGTTGTACATGCCAAATATTCACTCAAAGGTTCAATACCCTAACACAACCAATAACATTACATAGATTTACATCAAAGGTTAAATACATTATTATACATCACTCCGTTAAGTCCATGAACCCTTGCTTATGATCGCTTCAGACGTAACCATGGAGCATCTTCTTTATTTAACGAGATGGTTGGGTCAGCTTTCACTGTGAAGGGCGGAATTTTAGCAAACTTATCATAATCTTCAGACATGTCTGTCTTGTCCTCGACTCCCACGATGGTTCTTTTCCCTGAAAGAACTATGTGACGCTTTGGCTCATCGTATGATTTATCTGGTTGCTTATTTTTTCTTTTCTTCGGTCTGGAGGACATGTCCTTCACATAGAAGACCCGAGCCACATCATTGGCTAGGATAAATGGTTCGTCATTGTAACCAATTTTGTTGAGATCCACTGTTGTCATTCCGTATAGCAAGTCTACCTTTACCCCTTCTCCATTCAGGTTGACCCATTTGCACTTAAACAAAGGGATCTTAAAAGAAGGTCCATAGTCAAGTTCCCATATCTCCTATATGTAACCATAGTATGTGTCCTTTTTCCCATTCTCGTTTCTTGCATCAAAGCGGACACCACTATTTTGGTTGGTGCTCTTCTTATCTTGGGTGACCGTGTAAAATGTATTCCCATTTATCTCGTACCCTTGAAAAGTCCCAATAGTCGAAGATGCTGACCCGGCCAACATGTAGAGCTGATCTTCAATAGTGATGTCATTTATAAGATGTGCTTGCAACCAACTTCCGAAAGTCTCCATGTGTTTGACTTTAATCCATGTGTCATCCTTCCCCGGGTTTGTGGAGCGTACAATATTCTTGTGTTCCTCGATATACGGAGCCACGAAGGTGGAATTTTGTAGAACCGTGTAGTGTGCTTTAGTGAAAGAATGCCCATCCCTGGGTATCATTGTTTTCTTTCCTAGTGTTCCTTTTCCCCTCAGTCTCCCCTCATGCCGCGATTCAGGAACACCAATCGTCTTAAGGTCAAGAATAAAGTCAATACAGAACCAATGACCTCCTCTGTTCCATAGCCCTTGGAGATGCTTCCTTTTGGCCTAGCACGGTTATGAACATATTTATTCAAGACTCCCATGAACCTCTCAAAGGGTAACATATTGTGTAGAAATACCGGACCGAGAATATGAATCTCTTCTACTAGGTGAACTAGGAGATGCGTCATAATGTTGAAGAAGGATGGTGGGAACACCAACTCAAAACTAACAAGACATTGGACCACATCCCTCTGTAACCTTGCCAGACTATCTGGATCGATTACCTTCTGAGATATTGCATTGAGGAATGCATATAGCTTCACAATGGGTACTCGAACATTTTCCGGTAGAAGCCCCCTTAGTGCAATCGGAAGCAACTGCGTCATATTCACGTCGATTGAAGAGCGGACCTGTAGGACTTTCCAATATGGTAGATCCCAAAAGATAGATTTCTTCTTCCACATGGGTGCGCGCTTATCAGGGCCGTTCGGAACAAGTTGTCTCCCATCACCCTTCCCAAAGATTACTTCTAGGTCCTTGACCATACCGAATACATCATTACCACTACGGAGGTCAGGCTTCTTCCGGGTATCTGCCTCACCTCTGAAATGTTTCCCTCCTTTCTTTCTTACGGGATGATTAATCAGAAGAAATCTACGATGCCCCAGGTATACAACCTTCTTACATTTATCCAAATATACACTATCAGTCTTATCTAAACAGTGTGTGCATGCATTGTATCCCTGGTTTGTATGTCCAAAAATGTTACTAAGAGCAGGTCAATCATTGATGGTTACGAAAAGCAACGCCCGTAGGTCAAATGGCTTTTGTTCGTTCTCATCCCACACACATACACCTGGTTTGCCCCACAACTGTAATAGTTCTTCCACTAATGGCCCTAGGTACACATCAATGTCATTGCCGGGTTGCCTTGGGCCTTGGATGAGCACTGGCATCATAATGAACTTGCGCTTCATGCACAACCAAGGAGGAAGGTTGTAGATACATAGAGTCACGGGCCAGGTGTTGTGACTGGAGCTCTGCTCTCCGAAAGGATTAAAGCCATCTGTACTTAGACCAAACCATAAGTTTCTTGCCTTGCCTGTAAAGTCCGGGAAGTCTCTCTCGATTTTTCTCCACTGCGACCCATCAGCGGGGTGTCTCAACTTTCCGTCTTTCTTACGGTCTTCTTTATGCCATCGCAACAACTTGACATGCTCTTTATTTCCAAACAGACGTTTCAACCGTGGTATTATAGGAGCATACAACATCACCTTGGCAGGAACCCTCTTACAGGGGGGCTCGCCGTCAACATTGCCAGGGTCATCTGCTCTGATCTTATACCGCAGTGCAGTGCGTACTGGACATTTATCCAAATTCTCGTACTTCTCACCGCGGTAGAGGATGCAACCATTAATGCATGCATGTATCTTCTCCACATCTAGTCCTAGAGGGAAGAGAGCCTTTGCTTCGTACGTACTGTCAGGCAATTCGTTATACTTTGGAAGCTTCGACTTCATTATTTTAAGTAAACTCTCAAATGCTTTGTTAGTCACACCGTTCTGTGCCTTCCATTTCAGCAACTCTAGTGTGGTACCGAGCTTTGTGCTGCCATCTTCGCAATTTGGGTACAACAACTTTTTGATCATCATGCTGTCCAACTTCAAGATCATCATGCTGTCCAACTTCAACCTCTCTAATTCACTTTCACAGTCTTCCCTTGCAAGATCATCATCGGGCTCATCTGATGCCCGTTCTTGATCATCATCGGGCTCATGTGATGCCCATTCTTGATCATCATCGGGCTTATCTGATGCCCGTTCTTGATCACCTCCTTCTTCTGCATTGTCTTCCATTGCAGTATCACCGTATTCGGGGAACATAGGATCCTCTTCTTCTTCATTGTCTTCCATCACAACCCCTCTCTCTTCATGCTTGGTCCAACAATTATAGCTGCGCATGAAACCTCTTCGAGGTAGGTGGCTGTGAAGGACTCTCGAGGAAGAGTGCTCCCTCACGTTCCCACAGTCAACACATGGGCAACACATAAATCCATTCTCTTTGTGAGCCTAAGCTACAACAAGAAATTCATCCAGGCCGGCCCTGTACTCGGAAGTACGTCGGTCACCGTACATCCATCGCTGCCGTGCATCCATCTACATCGTATAATTAAGTTTATCAAAAACCATTACAATAATAACATCTTCAATAGTGAAATGACCACAGTACATCGACAAATATAACATTTTTGTATCAATTATAGATGTAATGGATAAGTTTGCTCACCTCGGTTGAAGATACCATTTTCTGTGAAGTTAAGTGTCACTCGGGTATTTCGTCGAACACCTCGTGTCCATAGCAAAAAGAACACACACTAACACCCACCTCTCTCACACCTCCTAGAAAAAAAACCATAGGAGGGAAGGGGTCTGGATGCAGTATTTATACGCAAGGGGGCATTCATCCCGGTTCCTGGCATGAACCGGGAGCAATGCCCCTGCGCACGCCACGTGGCATACATCGAGGCATTGGTCCCGGTTCATGCCACGAACCGGGACGAATGCGGACTAAAAAACCGGGATGAATGCCCTAGGGGGGCTCGACGCTGCCCTGGCCTAAAGAACCGGGACGAATTCTACGCATTCATCCCTGTTCTTTAGGCAGCCGGAACGAATGCAAATTCCCCCCTGGACGAAAGGGGGGTGTTTCTACTAGTGACTATATAGTATTAAGACTTCAAATACGAGTGCATGTCGTTGGTGTTTTTGAAACCACATCTTCCGTCACTTTGAATACTTTTGTATTACATAATAGTATTTTTTCAGCATTTACTGACATATCGATGGTATTTGTAATATATTTCTTTCTTCCATATTACAAGGAAATATGTCGAAGCACCGAACGTATTCCATTTCCACTGGACTAACAAAACAATACATAAACATAAAAGGAGGAATTTATGTGCAAACCTTTCTTTCTCTTTAAATTCTTGAGGACAGTAACATTTTGTTACAAGTGTTCAAGATTCACTTCTACCATTTTGGGGTTGCTAATCCATTGCAAATAATCATTGCTTTTATGCAATGTTAGCCAAAGTTCATGTGACTTGAGTGGTATCTCATTTAGTTGTATGTCTTGAAAATAACATACAATTAAATTATGTTTGTTGGCACCACATTTTATATATAACTTGGAAAACTATTGGATACGTTATCATTATGGCCTCTGGAAAATGATGTCGTCAGATATACAGTAACCTTCAAGTCCATCCATAAGCATTCAAAGCAGATGATTTTGAAAGGGCTATATAAATATCTTTGAAAGAGACATCTACTAGCAGTAGAATGAATTTCCCTTACAGTAAATCTATGTGAAATAATTGCTATAAAAACAGAAATATAGAAGTAATATGTAGAAGGTCGTATCATAGAGAAATGTGTATGTTTAATTGAGATATTTTCAGTAGTACCTTTGTGAAGCTGATATATCTTTCTTTTACATCACGTGGTTGCTCTTGCTTCATCAAAATAGGCCATCTAGAATGGCACGACACTAGGATTGGTGTAGGAAATCTTCAAAGCTATTATATTGGTCTCAAGAAACTTGCAATACAACGATGCACTGTTCTATCTATATTTTTACGGACACCACAACCACCACATCTTCACAAAATGACAGAGGTTGCTAGCAACTGCACGTGGAAAGATTGAATGTGATATTATGAATCAATAGTGTATTACTAAAACTACATACTTATGCTTTTCTAGTTATGCAACCGATAGTATTGTCCCCAGTTCTGCTTGATTGGATTTTTATTTCACATCTGTTTTGTGAGAGAACGGTTTTTCTTTACATATGGTAGTTCATGTACTCATATAAGTCCTTATGCATCATTTCACTATTGGTTCTGTTGTAATTGTATTAGATTGGGATAACATTGTATTTAAGCAATCATTACTTAAAATGGATTAGCGACCCCAAAATGGTAGAACAGAATCTTGAACACTTTTAACAAAATTTTATCGTCCTCGAGAATTTAAAGAGAAAGAAAGGTTTGCACTTCAATTCCTGTGTTTCTATGTTGTGTTGTTCTGTTAGTCCACTGCCAATTCATAGTATTGTAGGATTCGTGGAATCCTAATTTTTGACTATTTAGTTGATAGCAGGTTAGGCCTTTAAGTATTCTCCCATTACATCAGATCTTCTTGGTTGCACATATTAACTTACTCATTGTTTACTGGAAGCAATTTACTAACTTGAATAGTATTTAGTCGATACCAGGTTAGGACATTAAGTTTTCCCTTATTACACCATTGCAATTTTGATTTTTTTGGCTAAAATTTTCCATTAAATTGGTTCCCATATTAGATCGAGGCATCCA
Organism: Hordeum marinum; assembly: GCA_022496015.1. Classification (NCBI taxonomy): domain Eukaryota; kingdom Viridiplantae; phylum Streptophyta; class Magnoliopsida; order Poales; family Poaceae; genus Hordeum; species Hordeum marinum. The sequence goes on along the minus strand of CM039677.1, from coordinate 383,163,926 downwards.
TTAACTACGCATACCATCGCATGTATATAGACCTCTAGTCGAGCATGTCAGGGTTGTTCTGCGCGGGCTCGGATCGAGGAGGCATGAACTTCATTGAGAATGAGTGAGTGCCGAGGTATTCCTGTATCAAGTGCATGCCATGGGTTCATCAAATACCTAATAGAATCAATTTGTACTACATTATTCGCTGGAGGTAGCATCGCGATGACACAAAATGAAGGACCCGTATTGATTGGGAGTTGAAAGTGCTAGTTATAGATACATTGGAGACGTATCAGCATCCCCAAGCTTAATTCCTACTCGTCCTCGAGTAGGTAGATGATAAAAACATAATTTTTGATGTGGAATGCTACCTATTATGTTCATCACATATCCTTTCTTTATAGCATGGGCATTTGGATTTTTCATATGGTTCAAAGCAATAGTCTAGTATTGACATGAAAACTTTAATGCTCAAGCATATAAACAAGCAAACATGCCTTTCAAAATATCAATGCTAAAGCAAGTTATCCCTACCCCATCATGCTCAACCATTGATCCATTCACAATACACACTCAAATATTAGCTACACTTAATGCTCAAGTACGATCATAGTGCCTCCTAGTTGGTGCTTTATAAGAGAAGATGGAGACTCAAATTTCAATAATAAAAATTACGTAAAGTAAATAGATAGGCCCTTCGGAGAGGGACGTAAGGATTTGTAGAGGTGCCAGAGCTCAAGTGTTTAAATTGATAGAGAAAATTATTTTGAGTGGCACGCCTTTATTTTCAATGAAAATGACTAAGAGATTTCAATATCTTTCCACATTAGATGCATCGTAGGCGGTTCCCGAACAGAAATAAAGTTTATTACTTTTTCCACCATACTTTCACTTTCCATGGCTAGCTGAATCCACGGTTGCCTTCCATACAACACTTTCCAAGGACTTTATTATTTGACAACATAAACTAAATGTTTTTTCTTTTTTACTTTGGGACTAGGCATCCCTATTACTGCCATACTCTCGTGTAGTGACAAGTGAATATACACTCATCTTGAGAATAACACATCTAGCATGAAAACATATCGGCACCCCCTATCGTTTCATGAGCGGTACGAGCACACAAAAAGGAAAATTTATTTTGAAAGTTTAGAGATGGCATATACAAATTTTCTTGGAACGGCATGGAAATACCGTGTATAGGTAGGTAGAGTGGACTCATATGGCAAAACTTGCTTTAAGGATTTTGGACGCACAAGTAGTATTTCTACTTAGTACAAGTGAAGGCTAACAAGATATTGAGAAGCATCCAACCAAGAAATAGAAAATCACATAAGTGAGGATTAAGCATAACTAACACTAAATAATGCACCATAAGTAGGATGTAATTTCATAGCACAACAATTGACTTTTGTGCATGCATAGGGAATCACAAACCTTAACACCAATATTCTTGCTAAGCATAATTACTCATCGACATAACTCACATATTAATATTGTCATGTCTCAAAACAATTACAAAGAATCAAAATTAATTTGTCCAATGATGTTCATGAAAGTTTTTATTATATCCGTCTTGAGTATCTTTCACTTTGGGACTAGTTTAATATGTTGCAATTGCTTTTGACAAGCTCACATGGATATAAGTGAAGAACATGAGCATACAAGTTTCATCTCTCAAAATAATATAAGTGAAGCACGAGAGGATTTCTTCAAAATTAATAACTCTCAAATTGATATAAGTAAAGCATGAGAGCATTTCTTCAAACATGTAAAAGAACGTCGTGCTCAAAAAGATATAAGTGAAGCACTAGAGCAATTCCTTTTCTCAATAGTTTTAAGTGAAGCATAAAGAGCAATTCTAGCGAATCATAGCATATTTTCGGATCTCTCAAATAGGTTTGTGCAGCACGGATAAAAGCAAACAAACCAAAGATACAAGACTCTCCAAGCAAAACTCGTGATATGTGACGAATAAAAATATAGTTCAAGTAATATACCGATAGTTGTTAGAAGAAAGAGGGGATGCCACTCGGGGCATCCCCAAGCTTAGTGGCTTGTTAATCTTTGGATATTACCTTGGGATGCTGTAGCAACCCCAAGATTTGTCTTTTCTAACTCCTTATTCCTTCCTCCATCGTGATCTCACCCAAAACTTGAAAACCTCAATCACACAAAACTTAACAGAATTCTCGTGAGATCCGTTACTATAATAAAGCAAATTACCACTCTAGGTAATGTTGTAAACCGATTCATATTTTATTATTGCATTATAACTACTATATTCTAACTTTACAATGATTTATACCCCTCGATATAAGCCATAGATTCATTAAAACAAGCACAAAAAGCAATGAAAACAGAATCTGTTTCAGACAGGACAATATGTAGTAATCTGTACTCTACCCATACTTCTGGAACTCCAAAAATTAAGAAGGACAATGTAAAGAATTTGTATACCAATATTGTTTTAAAATTTCAGCTCAATATCATGTTCCAGTAAAAAAATGAAAATCCGTGCACTGGGAACATAGTTTCTGTTTCATATTCAGCATTGTTTCTACTCATCTTATTGATCATCCTAAAGGCATTACTTGGCACAAACACTAAATAAAACATAAAAACAGAACCATAATTGTGCAAAACAGTCAAAAACAGAAAGCAAACGATGAAGATAATTTATTCATTGGATTTTCTCCCAACAAGCGCAATCGTTTTACACCCGTACCTAGGTATAACGCATAGATTCAAGTATTATCATCCTTAGTTTCCACTCCATAGAAGGCCCCCATGATTGATTCACATGGTGGATTAATTCTTGTTCTAGGGAAGTGTTCCATACCCTTTCTAAGGGGAAACTGAAAATTAATATTGCCTTCTTTCACATCAATCACGACACCTATAGTGCGTAGAAACGGTCTACCAAGTATGATAGGACAAGACGGGTTGCAATCAATACCAAGAACAATAAAATCAATGGGAACATAATTCCCATTTGCAAGGATAAGAACATCATTAATTCTTCCCAAAGGCTTTTGAATAGTACAACCCGCCAAGTGCATATTAAGAGAACATTCTCCTATATTGGTAACACCAAGTACATCACATAGAGATTTCAGAATTGTGGAAACACTAGAACCCAAATCATACAAAGCAAAGCATTCATAATTTTTAATCTTGACTTTAATGGTAGGTTCCCACTCATCATGTAATTTTCTAGGAATTGAAATCTCTAATTCCAACTTCTATTCTAAGGATTTCTTCATGGCGTCAACAATATGTTTAGTAAAAGCTTTATTTTATTCATAAGGATGGGGTGAATTTATCATAGATTGCATCAAATAAATACAATAAACCAAGGATCAACTCTCATAATCAAAGTCTTTGTAATCAAAAATAGTGGGCACATCACTAGTTAAAGTTTTGACCTCTCCAAACCCACTTTTATCAAAAAAATCATCAAGATTTTCACACTCCAAATCGGTGGGATGCCCTATAGCTAAAGTTGACTCTTCTTAAGTCCCTTTATCATCAATTTTAAGATTACTAAAAATTAATCAATAAAGAGAACACTAATCATTTTAAGATTTTCATCATTGCTATGAAAGTAATCGCTAGAAAACGCTTTTCTAAAAATTCTCTTTTAGCTCTAAGCATAGCGGTTCTTTTCTTACTTTCATCCATCAAAACATATAAAGCCTTAATTGATTCATAGATCTTAGGTGTAAAAGCATGCAACTTGAGATTTTTAACATCATTGGAAATTCTATCAATGCTTCTAGACATATTATCAATCTTATTCAACTTTTCAACTATTGTAGTATTGAAAGACTTTGAGCATTGATATATTCGTTAGTAATATTCTCAAGATTAGAGGTGTTCGTATTATTATTATAAGAATTACCATATTATTATAGGAATTTCCAGGAAAAGGCCTAGGATTAAAGTTACCTCTATAAGCATTGTTAGTGAAGTTGTTTCGCGAGATGAAATTCACATCTACGGAATCACTATTTTGCTCAATCAAAGTAGACAAAGGAACATCATTAAGATCAAGAGGAGCATTTTTCCTAGCAACGAACTTCATAAGAGCATCAACGTTTTCACTCAAAGTACTTATTTCGTCTACCGAATTAATCTTTTTACTAGTAGGTGCTCTTTCAGCATGCCACTGTGAATAATTTTCCATCATATTATCAAGCGATTTGGTAGCTTCACCCAAAGTAATTTCCATAGAAGTACCTCTCGCGACGGAATCTAAATGATTTCTAGAGACAAAATTCAATCCCGCATAAAAATATCTGTATGATCATCCAAACATTTAAACCACGAGTAGGACAATTTCGTAGCATCAATATCATTCTTTACCAAGATTGTGCAACATGTTCATGCTCAAGTTGCTTAAAATTCATGATTTGAGTTCTAAGGGAAATAATTTTTGTGGGGAGAAAATACTTAGTAATAAAACCGTCCTTGCACTTATCCCAAGAATCAATACTATTGCGAGGCAAAGAGGAAAACCAAAGTTTTGCACAATCCCGCAAAGAGAAAGGAAACAATTTCAACTTCACAATATCATTGTCCACATCTTTTTTTATTTTGCATATGGCATAATTCCACGAAGGTATTTAGATGTGACGCGACATCCTCATTAGGAGTACCAGAAAATTGATCTTTCATGAAAAGATTCAACAAATCGGCATTAATATCACAAGACTCCTCACTAGTGGCGGGAGGAGCAGTAGGAGTCCTAATAAAATCATTACTATTGGTATTCGAAAAATTACTCAACTTGGTGTTTTCTTGAGTCATCATGACTACGCAAACGAGATAGCAAGCAAACAAGAGATCTGATTAGAAAAAGGCAAACGAAAAAGAGAGGGCGAATAAAATGGCAAATTTGAGAAGTAGGGGAGAGGAAAACGAGAGGCAAATGGAAAACAATGTAATTGCAAGGATATGAGATTTCTGATTAGGAACCTGGTAGATCAGATTGCTTCCTCCTCGGCAACGGCACTAGAAATTCCTTTGACCTTGCTTGAGATGGCGGTTGTAGTTCCCCAAAGAGAAAGGGATGATGCAACACATCGACAGTAAGTATTTCCACAGTTATGAAATCAAGGTATCAATCTGTAGAGAAAGATCACGCACCCACTTAAACAACACCTCCACACAAACAACAAATACTTGCAACCCGACGCGAAGGAGAGGTTGTCAGCTCTCTACGGTAACAAGATAGATTAGGTAATGATAGTATTGGCAAATAGATCTCGCAAGAAAACAAAGTAAAATAAATAAATAAAAAGTGCAGCAAGGTATTTTGGTTTTTTTGGATTAATAGATCTGAAAACAAAAGTTGCAATAGTAGATTGGAAAGCCTTATATTGGAAAAGTAGACCCGGGGTCATAGGTTTCACTAGTGGCTTCTCTCATGACTATAGAGCACGATGGGTGAACAAATTACTGTTGGGCAATAGATAGAAGATCAAATAATCATGACGATATCTAGTCAATGATCATTCGATAGGCATCACGTCCAAGACAAGTAGACCGAAATGATTATGTATCTACTTCTATTACTCCACACATCGATTGCTATCCAGCATGCATGTGGTGTATTAAGTTCATGAGAAAATGGAGTAATGCAATAAGAACAGTGACATGATATAGACAAGATATATTCATGTAGGAATAGACCCCATCTTGTTATCCTTAATGGCAAGTTGGCAATGATACATGCGTGTCTTGCTGCCCCTTCTCTCACTTGGAAAGAACACCACAAGATCGAACCCATCTCAAAGCACCTCTTCCCATGACAAGAAAAATCGATCTAGTTCACCTAACTAAACCAAAGATTCAAATAAGAAATACGAGGCTATAAGTAATCATGCAAATAAAAGATCAAAGAAGACTCAAATCATATTCAAGGATAGAAACTGATCATGAACTCAAAATTCATCGGATCCCAACAAACACACCGCAAAAGTCATTACATCAAATAGATCTCCAAGAGACCATTGTATTGAGAAACATAGAGACAGAGGAAGCCATCTAGCTACTACCTATAGACCGGTAGGTCTATGGTGGACTACTCACGCATCATCAAAAAGGCACCTATGAAGAAGATGAACACCTCAATGATGGTCTTAGATTGGATCTCGAGGTTCTGGAACTTGCGGAGGCTGGAATTGTGTTTCGTCGACTCTCCTAGGGATTGTCGAGGAATTTATAGGCTCGATAGTCGGTTGAGGGGGTGCCTGACGTGCCCACCCTCCATTAGCTCGCGCCAGCGGCCTCTAGCGTGCCCTGGTGGATTTTGGCCACCATGCCCCCTCTTTTGCTGTTGTTTAGCCCGTCTGCTTCCTTCTGGTCTAGAAAAAATCCACAAAACCCCCCACAAGATTTGGGCTCAGTTTGGTACTAATTTTCCGTGAAGTAAAAAACAAGCAAAAATAGCAACTGGCAGTTTGACACTATGTTAATAGGTTAGTCCCCAAAAATGATATAAAGTTGCTATAAAATGATTGTAAAACATCCAAGATTGATAATATAACACCATGGAACCAGTAAAAATTATAGATATATTGGAGACGTATCAGTGTGATAGTCCATTTTGCATCGTATTTCCAATTGATATTTATGATATTCTTGCCCATTATTCCTCATTATGATTCAATTCTTATGTCTTTTCTCTCTAAATTTACAAGGTACACCACAAGGAGGAAAACTGTCGAAACTAGAATTCTTGACCTGAAAACTAATAAAAATGGTGAAAAATCGCTAGAGCCCAAATGAGCTAAAACTTCCCGGAGAATTTTTATGGAACATATAAGAATTATTGGTCCAAAAAAATATAGCGAAGGGGGGCCACCTGCTGGCCACAAGCCATCAGGGCACGCCCTGATAGCTTGTGGGGCTCCAGCAGGTCTCCCAACACCCTCCCTCTTCCCTTATAAGGTGTGTTTTGACCTAGAAAAAATCAAGAGGATACTTTCGGGATGAAGCGCCACCATCTTAGGGAGGAAACCTGGGCAGAGGCCCATTTTCTCTCTGGCAAAGAGATTATGTCAGGGAAACTTCCCTCCGGGAGGGAGAGATCGAAGCCATTGTCATCACCAAGACTTCCGCCTTCGTGGGAGGACCAATCTTCATTAACATCTTCACCAGCACCATCCCATCTCCAACCCTAGTTCATCTCTTATATTTAATCTTTGTCTCAAAACCTTAGATCAGTACCTGTGGGTTACTAGTAGTGTTGATTAGATCTCGTAGTTGATGCTTGTTGGATTACTTTGTGGAAGATATTATGTTCAGATCCTTGATCACCATTATCATACCTCTGATCTTGAACATGTTGATGATGTGAGCAGTTACTTTTGTTCCTAAGGACATGTGACAACTCTTGTTATAAGTAATTGAAATGTCTCCAACGTATTTACTTTTCCTAACAATTTTGCTCTTGTTTTGGACTCTAATTTGCATGAGTTGAATGAAACTAACCTGGACTGACGTTGTTTTCAGCAGAACTACCATGGTGCTGCTTTTTGTGTAGAAATAAAAGTTCATGGAATGGAACGTATTTCTTGGAGAATTATTTTGGAATATATGAGGAATATTGGAGCCATGAGCCACCAAAGAGGGTCCCCATGGTGGCCACCCTCCACCAGGGCGCTAGGCCCCCTGGCACGGCCTGGTGGAGCGTGCCCACCTCATGTGCCCTCTAACCCTAATTCCAGCAGTATAAAATCCTATATTTCGAGAGAGAGAAATCAGATAGAAAGTTTTATCATGTTTCACAATACGGAGCCGCCAGCACCTCCTGTTCTTCATCGGGAGGTCAGATCTGGAGCCCGTTTGGGGCTCTCAAGAGGGGAATCTTTGGTCTTCGTCATCATCAACCCTTATCCATCACCAATTCCACGATTCTCCCCACCGGGAGTGAGTAATTCGTTCATAGGATTGTTGGTTGGTGAGGAGTTGGATGAGATTCATCATGTAATCGAGTTAGTTTTGTTAGTGCTTGATCCCTAGTATCCACTATGTTCCAAGATTGATGTTGCTATGACTTTGACATGCTTAATGCTTGTCACTAGGGACCGAGTGCCATGATTTCATATTTGAACCATTTATGTTCTCATCATTATATCTATGTTCTTGATCCAATCTTGCCTAGTCATATGCGCCTATTACGTATTACGATCCGTCAACCCCATAGTGACAATATTTGGGATACTTCACGGTGATGACTGAAGTTTGAGGAGTTCATGTATTCACTAAGTGTTAATGCTTTGTTCCGGTTCTCTATTAAAAGGAGGCATTAATATCCCTTAGTTTCCTTATGGACCCCGCTGCCATGGGTGGGTAGGACAAAAGATGTCATGCGAGTTCTTTTCCATAAGCATGTATGACTATATACGGAATACATGCCTACATTACTTGATGAACTGGAGCTAGTTCTATGTCTCCCTAGGTTATGATTGTTATATTATGAATATCATCCACCGAATACACCGATCCATTGCCTACGATCTTTCCACATATTGTTCTTGCTAAGTTACTACTAATGTTACTATTGCACTTGCTACAAAATCACTACTGCTACTGTTACCGCTACTGTTACTGTTACTACTTCTATCAACCTCTAATATTACTGTGCTACTGATCACTTTGCTGCACATATTTATCTCTAGGTGTGGTTGAATTGAAAACTCAGCTGCTAATACTCTCAAATATTCTTTGTCTCCCCTTGTATCGAATCAATAAATTTGGGTTGAATACTCTACCTCGAAAACTGTTGCGATCCCCTATACTTGTGGGAAATCTCCACCATGCTTGCTAATTATTATTTTAAAGATGGGTTACCTAAAAACCCTGGAGATCTTGGAATACCAACTATACCTTGCTCCATTAAAAGAAATTATTTCAAAACTGCTTTGTGTGATTTGGGAGCTCGTGTTAGTGTTATGCCTTTCTCTTTATATTAAAGAGTTGATTTAAATAAACTCACACCTACTGAAATATGATTGCAAATGGCTGAAAAATCAGTTGTCGTACCTATCGGTAATTTTGAGGATGTGCCCGATGTTGTTGCAAATGTTACTATGGACTTTGTTATTCTTGAGATGCCCGAGGACGACAATATGTAGATTATCCTTGGTAGACCCTTTTTGAATACTGTAGGGGTTGTTATTGATTGCAATGAAATCAAGGTCACTCTTCATAGCAATGGTAATGAGCATATGGTGCACTTTCCAAAAAACAATTCCAACTGAATGGTGTGAATGTTATTGAAAATTCTTCAACAGTCATTATCGGAAGCTTTCAATTACCTCTACCTACTGTCAAAAATAAATATGATATTATTATGGTTGGGGATATGCCTATCCCCGTTGAGGTAACCTAGTGTTTTATGAAAGTTGTTCGGTTTCATGCTAATAGAAAGTGGTTGTTAATAAGACTTCATCAACCTTATTAATGGATCATTTTTGAGAAGTATGAAGTTGATGAATTTAGTAGACACAACTCTCTGTATACACTTTTTGTTTTCTATTTTTCTTAGTTAAATAAAATAGAATGCCATTTTTTCTTTTTTTCTTTTTTCTTGTGCAATAAAAAAAGGGATAATTGTATTTGAGCCCTTAGTTGTGCCACCATCGACAGGAATACCCCTAATTTTGGAAAACACGCGTTCATGCCCACATCACTTTGCTCATCTTGTGCTTTTGCCCTTTGACCGTTTGATTGTCATTTTGAAAACTTCATAACTATTTCATACTAACTAGGAAAAATGCAAATAAGATATCAAAATGTTCGGAAAGACATCACCTATATGTGTATGACATTTGCATTCATGAGAAAATTGTTGCGAAGTCTCCATATCAGTTTTAGCACATATAGGTGATGGGGACTTTCCAACACTTTTGTCATGACTACAAATGACATGCACGTATAGGTGATGTGTTTGTGAACATTTTGATATCTTATTTGCATTTTTCCGAGTTAGTATGAAATATTTATGAAGTTTTCAAAATGGCAGTCAAACGATCAAAGGGCAAAAGGACAAGACGAGCAAAGTGATGTGGGCATGACCGCGTATTTTCGGAAACTAGGGGTATTCCTGTCGATGGTGACACAACTAAGGGCACAAATACAATTATTTCATAAAAATGACCGAAAAATAAAAGTTCTTAGAATGTCCTAAAAATTTAACATGAATTGTTTCTAATTATTTATAAATTTTTGGAACAAATAACACTGAAGGGGGGGTGCACCTGGTGGCCACCCTCCATGAGGGCACGCCAGACCCCCCCTAACGCGGCCTAGTAGAGGGTGGGCCCCAGGTGCGTCCACCCACTTATCTCTTTTGTTGGGAGACGTAGTAGTAAATCAAAAAAATTCCAACGATCACCAAGATCTATTCATGGAGAAACCAGCAACGAGTGGGGAGAGATTGCGTCTTCATACCTTTCAAGATCGCTAAGCGGAAGCGTTCCAAGAACGCGGTTGGTGGAATCGTACTCGCAGCGATTCAGATCGCGATGGATTCTGATCTTAGCGTCGAACAATGGCACCTCCGCATTCAACACACGAACAGCCCGGTGACGTCTCCTACGCCTTGATCCAGCAAGGAGGAAGGAGAGGTTGAGGGAGAGCTCCGGCAGCACGACGACATGGTAACGGTGGAGCTACGTGGACTCCGGCAGGGCTTCGCCAAGCGCTACGGAGAACGAGGAAGAGGAAGGGTAGGGTTGCCCCGAGAGAGAGAGAAGTCGTGTCTCAAATCAGCCCAAACCCTTACATATATATAGGAGGAGGGAGAGGGAGGTCTGCCTTGGCCCCTCCTCCAAGGAGGAGAGCTTCAGCCGAACTAGGGGGAGAGTCCACCTCCCACAAGGGAGGTGGATCTCCTCCTTTTGAATCCTTTCAGCCCTATCTCTTGATCTCCAGCCGCATGGGCCTTTCTAGAAGGTCTTGGACAGCCCAATAAGGGCTGGCACACCTCCTATAAGGGCCCACAAAGTCCTATGGTCGTCACACCCCTCGTGAGGGTCCTCCGGCACCCTCCCGGCACTCCCGGTACACTACCGATGAGCCTAAAAACTTTCCGGTGACCAAAACTGGACTTCCTATATATCAATCTTTACCTCCGGACCATTCCGGAGCTCCTCGTGATGTCCGGGATCTCATACGGGACTCTGAACAACCTTAGGTAATCATGTATACCATTTCCCTATAACCCTAGCGTCGTCGAACCTTAAGTGTGTAGACCCTACGGGTTCGGGAGACACGTAGACATGACCGAGACACTTCTCCGGTCAATAACCAACAGTAGGATCTCGATACCCATGTTGGCTCCCACATACTCCATGATGATTTCATCGGATGAACCACGATGTCGGGGATTCAATCAATCCCGTATACAATTCCCTTTGTCTATCGGTATGATACTTGCCCGAGATTCGATCGTCGGTATCTCTATACCTTGTTCAATCTTGTTACCAGCAAGTCTCTTTACTTGTTCCATAATACATCATCTCGTGGCTAACTCGTTAGTCACATTGAGATCATTATGATGATGTCTTGCCGAGTGGGCCCAGAGATACCTCTCCGTCACACGGAGTGAAAAATCCCAGTCTCGATTCGTACCAACCCAACAAACACTTTCGGAGATACCCGTAGTGCACCTTTATAGCCACCCAGTTACGTTGTGATGTTTGGCACACCCAAAGCATTCCTACGGTATTCGGGAGTTGCACAATCTCATGGTCTAAGGAAACTATACTTGACATTGAAAAGCTTTAGCAAACGAACTACACAATGTTCTGCTCTGCTTAGGATTGGGTCTTATGCATCACATCGTTCTCCTAATGATGTGATCCCGTTATCAACGACATCCAATGTCCATGGTCATGAAACCGTGACCATCTATTGATCAACGAGCTAGTCAACTATAGTCTCACTAGGGACATGTTGTGGTCTATGTATTCACACATGTATTACGGTTTCCGGTTAACACAATTATAGCATGAACAATAGACAATTATCATGAACGAGGAAATACACTAATAACCATTTTATTATTGCCTCAAGGGCATATTTCCAACGGTCTCCCACTTGCACTAGAGTCAATAATTTATTTAGATTGTGATGAATCGAACACCCATAGCATTCTGGTGTTGATCATGTTTTGCTCGTGAGAGAGGTTTAGTCAATGGATCTGCGGCATTCAGATCCGTATGCACTTTACAAAGATCTATATCTCCCTCCTGAATGTAATCACGGATGGAGTTGAAGCGGCGCTTGATGTGTCTTCTCTTCTTGTGAAACCTGGGCTCCTTCGCAAGGGCAATAGCTCCAGTGTTGTCACAGAATGGAGTCATCGGACCCGACACACTTGGAATTACTCCTAGTTCGGTGATGAACTCCTTCATACAGACTCCTTCCTTTGCTACTTCCGAAGTAGCTATGTACTCCGCTTCACATGTAGATGCCGCCACGACACTTTGCTTGCTGCTGCACCAGCTGACTGCCCCTCCGTTCAAAATATACACGTATCCGGTTTTCAACTTGGAGTCGTCGAGATCTGTGTCGAAGCTAGCATCAACGCAACCCTTTACGACGAGCTCTTCGGCACCTCCATATATGAGAAACATGTCCTTTGTCCTTTTCAGGTACTTTAGGATGTTCTTGACCGCTGTCCAGTGTTCCGCTCCGGGATCACTTTGGTAGCTCCCTACCAAACTTATGGCAAGGTTCACATCAGGTCTGGTACACAGCATGGCATACATAATAGAGCCTATGGCTGAAGCATAGGGGATAACACTCATCTCTTCTCTATCCTTTGCCGTGGTCGGGCATTGAGTCGACCTCAATCTCACACCTTGTAACACAGGCAAGAACCCCTTCTTGGACTAATCCATATTGAACTTCTTCAATATCTTGTCAAGGTATGTGCTTTGTGAAAGACCTATGAGGCGTCTTGATCTATCTCTATAGATCTTGAAGCCTAATATGTAAGCAGCTTCTCCAAGGTCCTTCATTGAAAAACATTTATTCAAGTAGGCCTTTACACTTTCCCAAAGTTCTATATTGTTTCCCATTATCAGTATGTCATCCACATATAATATGAGAAATGCTACAGAGCTCCCACTCACTTTTTGTAAATACAGGGTTCTCCATAAACCTGTACAAATCCAAACACTTTAATCACTTCATTAAAGCGAATGTTCCAACTCCGAGATGCTTGCACCAGCCCATAGATGGAGCGCTGGAGCTTGCATACCTTGTTAGCATCTTTAGGATCGACAAAACCTTCTGGCTGCATCATATATAGTTCTTCCTTGAGGAAGACATTAAGGAATGCCGTTTTGACGTCCATTTGCCAGATCTCATCATCATAAAATGCGGCAATTGCTAACATGATTCGGACAGACTTTAGCATCGCTTCGGGTGAGAAAGTATCATCGTAGACAACTCCTTGAACTTGTCGATAACTCTTAGCGACAAGCCGAGCCTTATAGACGGTCACATTACCATCCGCATCAGTCTTCTTTTTAAAGATCCATTTATTTTCAATGGCTCGCTTATCAACAGCCAAGTCCACCAAAGTCCACACTTTGTTCTCATACATGATTCCTATCTCCAATTTTATGGCTTCAAGCCATTTGTTGGAATCCGGGCCCGCCATCGCTTCTTCATAGTTCGAAGGTTCACCGTTGTCCAACAACATGATCTCTAGGACAGGTTTTCCATACCACACTGGTGCGGAACGTGTCCTAGTGGACCTTCGACATTCAACAGTAACTTGATCTGAAGTTTCATGATCATCATCATTAACTTCCTCTCCAGCCGGTGCAGGCTCCATAGAAACAACTTCCTGTGATGCGCTACTCTCCGGTTCGAGTGGAGGTAAAATTACCTCATTATGTTCTATTTTCCTCCCACTTACTTCTTTCGAGAGAAACTCTTTCTTGAGAAAGGATCCATTCTTGTCAACAAAGACTTTGCCCTCGGATCGTAGGTAGAAGGTATACCCAATAGTCTCTTTGGGATATCCTATGAAGATGCACTTTTCCGCTTCGGGTTCGAGCTTCTCAGGTTGAAGTTTCTTCACATAAGCATCGCATCCCCAAACTTTTAGAAACGACAGCTTAGGTTTGTTTCCAAACCATAATTCATACGGTGTCGTCTCAACGGATTTTGACGGTGCCCTATTTAAAGTGAATGCGGCAGTCTCTAATGCATATCCCCAAAATGATAGCGGTAAGTCGGTAAGAGACATCATAGGTCGTACCATATCTAATAGAGTGCGATTACGACGTTCAGACACACCATTTCGCTGAGGTGTGCCAGGCGGCGTGAGTTGTGAAACAATTCCACATTTCCTTAGGTGTGTGCCAAACTCGTGACTTAAATATTCTCCGCCACGATCAGATCGTAGGCACTTTATTTTCCTGTCACATTGATTCTCTACCTCACTATGAAATTGCTTGAACCTTTCAAAAGTTTTAGACTTATGTTTCATTAAGTAGACATACCCATATCTACTCAAGTCATTAGTGAGGGTGAGAACATAATGGTAGCCACCACGAGCCTCGACACTCATTGGACCGCATACATCGGTATGTATTATTTCCAACAAGTCAGTTGCTCGCTCCATTGTTTCGGAGAACGGAGTCTTGGTCATCTTGCCCATGAGGCATGGTTCGCATGTGTCAAATGATTCGAAATCAAGAGACTCCCAAAGTCCATCCGTATGGAGCTTCTTCATGCGTTTGACACCAATATGACCAAGGCGGCAGTGCCACATGTAAGTGGGACTATCGTTATGAACCTTACAGTTTTTGGTACTCACACTATGGACATGTGTAACATCATGTTCAAGTTTCATCAAAAATAAACCATTGACCAGTGGGGCATGACCATAAAACATTTCTCACATATAAATAGAACAACCATTATTCTCAGATTTAAATGAGTAGCCATCTCGCATCAAGCGAGATCCAGATACCATGTGCATGCTCAAAGCTGGTACTAAATAACAATTATTAAGGTTTAACACTAATCCCGAAGGTAGATGTAGAGGTACCGTGCCGACGGCGATCACATCGACCTTGGAACTATTCCCGACGCGCATCGTCACCTTGTCCTTTGCCAGCCTCCGCTTATTCCGCAGCTCCTGCTTGGAGTTACAAATGTGAGCAAATGCACCGGTATCAAATACCCAGGAGCTACTACGAGCGCTGGTTAGGTACACATCAATAACAAGTATATCACATATACCTTTAATATTGTCGTCCTTCTTATCCGCTAACTACTTGGGGCAGTTCCGCTTCCAGTGACCGGTACCCTTGCAATAAAAACACTCAGTCTCAGGCTTGGGTCCATGCTTGTTCTTCTTCTTCTCGGCAACTTGCTCCGGCAACTTGCTTACCGGGCGTGGCAACAGCTTTGCCTTCCTTCTTGAAGTTCTTCTTACCCTTGCCTTTCTTGAAACTAGTGGTCTTATTGACCATCAACACTTGATGCTCCTTTTTGATCTCGACCTCTGCTGATTTCAGCATCGAGTACAACTCAGGAATGGACTTCTCCATCCGTTGCATGTTGTAGTTCATCACAAAGCTCTTGTAGCTAGGTGGAAGCAACTGGAGGATTCTGTCAAATGACTGAGTCGTCTTGGAGATTAACTCCTAGCTGAATCAAGTGGTTGTGTAGCCCAGACAACTTGAGGATGTGCTCATTAACAGAACTATTCTCCTCCATCTTACAGCTGAAGAACTTGTCGGAGACATCATATCTCTTGACCCGGGCATGAGCATGGAAAACCAGTTTCAGCTCTTGGAACATCTCATATGCTCCGTGTTGCTCAAAACGCTTTTGGAGCCCTGGTTCTAAACTATAAAGCATGCCGCACTGAACAAGGGAGTAATCATAGCAGCGAGAATGCCAAGCGTTCGCAACGTCTTGCTCTGCTGGGAGAAGAGGTGGGTCACCTAGTGGTGCATCGAGGACATACAATTTATTGGAAGCTATGAGGATGATCCTCAAGCTACAGACCCAGTCCGCATAGTTGCTTCCATCATCTTTCAACTTGGTTTTCTCGAGGAACGCGTTGAAATTGAGGGTGACATTCGCGTTGGCCATTGGATCTACAATATAGATTGTAAAGATAATTTTAGACTAAGTTCATGATAATTAAGTTCACATAATCAAATTGTTTAATGAACTCCCACTTAGATAGACATCTCTCTAGCCATCCAAGTGACACATGATCCATGTCAACTAGCCCATGTCCGATCATCACGTGAGACGGACTAGTCATCCATGGTGAACATCTTCATGTTGATCGTATCTTCTATATGACTCATGTTCGACCTTTTGGTCTTCCGTGTTCCGAGGCCATGTCTATACATGCTAGGCTCGTCAAGTCAACCTAAGTGTATCGCGTCTGTAAATCTGGCTTACACCCGTTGTATGTGAACGTTAGAACCTATCACACCCGATCATCACGTGGTGCTTCGGAACAACGATCCTTAGCAACGGTGCACAGTTAGGGTGAACACTTTTCTTGATATTTTATTGAGAGTTCATCTTATTTACTACCGTTGTTCTAAGCAAATAGCATGTAAACATGATAAACATCACATCCAATCAATATAGTGACATGATATGGCCAATATCATCTTGCTCCTTTGATCTCCATCTTCGAGGCACCATGATCATCACTGTCACCGGCACGACACCATGATCTCCATCATCATGATCTGCATCATCGTGTCTTCATGAAGTTGTCTCGCAAACTATTACTTCTACTACTATAGCTAACGTTTAGCAATAAAGTAAAGTAATTACATGGCGTTTATTATTGACACGCAGGTCATACAATAAATAAGACAACTCCTATGGCTCCTGCCGATTGTCATACTCATCGACATGCAAGTCGTGAATCCTATTACAAGAACATGATCAATCTCATACATCACATCACATCCTTTGTCCATATCACATCACAAGGCATATGCTGCAAAAACAAGTTAGACGTCCTCTAATTTGTAGTTGCAACTTTTTACGTGGCTGCTATAGGTTTCTAGCAAGAACTTTTCTTACCTACGCCAAAACCACAACGTGGTATGCCAATTGCTATTTACCCTTCATAAGGATCATTTTCATCGAATCCAATCCGACTAAGGTGGGAGAGGCAGACACCCGCTAGCCACCTTATGCAACAAGTGCATGTCAGGCGGTGGAACCAGTCTCACGTAAGGGTACGTGTAAAGTCGGTCCGGGCCGCTTCATCCCACAATACCGCCGAATCAAGATAAGACTAGTAGTGGTAAGCATATTAACAAAATCGACACCCACAACAACTTGTGTTCTACTCGTGCATAGATTCTACGCATAGACCTAGCTCTGATACCACTGTTAAGAGAGGTAGTAGTAAATCAAAAAATTCCTACGATCACCAAGATCTATTCATGGAGAAACCGACAATGAGTGGGGAGAGATTGCATCTTCATACCTTTGAAGATCGCTAAGCGGAAGCATTACAAGAATGCGGTTGGTGGAGTCGTACTTGCAGTGATTCCGATCGCGGTGGATTCCGATCTTAGCGCTGAACAACGGCACCTCTGCGTTCAACACACGTACAGCCCGGTGACTTCTCCTACGCCTTGATCCAGCAAAGAGTAAGGAGAGGTTGAGGGAGAGCTCCGGCAGCACGATGGCGTGGTGACGGTGGAGCTACGTGGACTCCGGCAGGGCTTCGCCAAGCGCTACGGAGAATTAGGAAGAGGAAGGGTAGGGCTGCGCCGAGAGAGAGAAGTCGTGTCTCAAATCAGCCCAAACCCTTGCATATATATAGGAGGAGGGAGAGGGAGGGCTGCCTTGGCCCCTCCTCCAAGGAGGAGAGCTTCGGCCGAACTAGCGGGAGAGTCCACCTCCCACAAGGGAGGTGGATCTCCTCCTTTTAAATCCTTTCAACCCTATCTCTTGATCTCCAGCCGCATGGGCCTTTATTGAAGGTCTTGGCCAGCCCAATAAGGGCTGGCACACCTCCTCTAAGGGACCACAAACTCCTATGGTCATCACACCCCTCTCGGGGGTCCTCCAGCACCCTCCCGACACAACTGGTACAATACCGATGAGCCCGAAAACTTTATGGTGACCAAAACTGGACTTCCTATATATCAATATTTCCCTCCGGACCATTCCGGAGCTCCCTATGATGTCCGGGATCTCATCCGGGACTCTGAACAACCTTTGGCAATCACGTATACCATTTCCCTATAACCCTAGCGTCATCGAACCTTAAGTGTGTAGACCCTACGGGTTCGGGAGACACGTAGACATGACCAAGACACTTATCCGGTCAATAACCAATAGCGAGATCTAGATACCCATGTTGGCTCCCACATACTCCATGATGATTTCATCGGATGAACCATGATGTCGGGGATTCAATCAATCCCGTATACAATTCCCTTTGTCTATCGGTATGATACTTGCCCAAGATTCGATCGTCGGTATCTCTATACCTTGTTCAATCTCGTTACCGGCAAGTCTCTTTACTCATTCTGTAATACATCATCCCGTGGCTAACTCCTTAGTCACATTGAGCTCATTATGATGATGTCTTACCGAGTGGGTCCAAAGATACCTCTCTGTCGCACGGAGTGACAAATCCTAGTCTCGATTCGTGCCAACCCAACAGACACTTTCGGAGATACCCATAGTGCACCTTTATAGCCACCCAGTTATGTTGTGACGTTTGGCACACCCAAAGCATTCCTACGGTATCTGGGAGTTGCACAATCTCATGGTCTAAGGAAACGATACTTGACATTGAAAAGCTTTAGCAAACGAACTACATGATCTTGTGCTATGCTTAGGATTGGGTCTTGTCCATCACATCATTCTCCTAATGATGTTATCCCGTCATCAACGACATCCAATGTCCATGGTCATGAAACCATGACCATCTATTGATCAACGAGCTAGTCAACTAGAGGCTCACTAGGGACATGTTGTGGTCTATGTATTCACACATGTATTACGGTTTCCGGTTAACACAATTATAGCATGAACAATAGACAATTATCATGAACTAGGAAATACAATAATAACCATTTTATTATTTCCTCTAGGGCATATTTCCAACACCTTTATCCCATGTCACCTCTTACCTCCAGAAAAAAATCACCATTGCCCTCTCCCTCGTTTTCTTGCTCAAGAACCCGTGGATTTCAATCTCTTGTCTCAAAGCTCCATTTCCAAAACTGTTTTAGGGAATTGCTTCTTAGTATGTAACTGCCCCCATTGCTCCAATTAGTTTTTGATTTAGTTGTTTATTTTCAAAATAATTATCTACTCTTGGTGATATTGTAGATGAGCTTGCATGTTGAATTCTTAGAGTTCTAAGTAGTTTGAATGCTTGATACAGCCTCTATGCATCCCTAGGAGTAGTTGCTATCAATCTTATTTAGTTTTGTTAAAAAAATTGTGGACTAAAAAATTTCAAAATTTTATTTGTAGAAAATAAGATAAATTTCTGTAGGAAGTACTCCTCCAAGAAGAATGCTAAGGGAGTTATTGGGGAGTCATCTGATAGCGACCTCTACATTCCGAGGAAGGAGGAAGTGTGGCCGTGTGAATGGCCACATACTCCCTTTATGGAGGAAGCCGGTTTCTATCAAGAATTTGCTCAATTCATTGAAAATGCTGGGTTGACCAACTTGCTCGCAGATAAGGGTGACCAGTACCATATCCTCACAAATTCCTTTGTGCAAAGTTTTAATTTCCTGAGTAGGAATAACCCTCCTGAGATCTAGTTTAATCTATATGTTGAAAACTACAAGATACCTTTCATTGACTTTTGATTCCTTCTGATGGGGAATTAACAGAGCCTAGACCAGTAGAGTTTGAGGACTTTCTCCTCACTTTAATAGTGGGTGACGAAAGAGGCGTGTCAAAAGTCGATGTCACTAGTTTGTAGTGTCCCTCCGTGCACTACTTTGCTATATTCATTGCTAAGTGTTTAACTCCTAAGGAAAAGGTCAGTGCACAGATAACCCACAAGTATAGGTGATCAGTTGTAGCCTCTTTCGATAAGTAAGAGTGTCAAACCAACGAGGAGCTAAAGGTAGAACAAATATTCCCTCAAGTTCTATCAACCACCGATACAACTCTACGCACACTTAACATTCGCTTTACCTAGAGCAAGTATGAAACTATAAGTACTTTGTAGGTTTAACGGGATAGGTTTTCAAGATAATTAAGAGCACGTCAATAAAAACTAGGGTCTGCTAAGATAAAGTAACAATTAAGTTAGTTTAACGAGTGTGTAAAAGTGGTGGTAGGAGCTGCGGAATTGTCCCTAGGCAATCGATAACTAGACCGGTCATCATTATTGCAATTTTATATGAGGGAGAGGCATAAGCTAACATACTTTCTCTACTTGGATCATATGCACTTATGATTGGAACTCTAGCAAGCATCCGCAAGTACTAAAGATCATTAAGGTAAAACCCAACCATAGCATTATAAGGTATCAAGTCCTCTTTACTCCCATATGCAACAACCCACCTACTCGGGTTTATGCTTCTCTCACTCAAGCAACCCACCATAGGCAAATCATGAACACATTGCAACACCCTACAGTGAGGATCCCTCACGCTTGCGCGACACGGAGAGCACCATAGGGCAGCACCAACAATAAAACATGCAACTCAAACCAATCATGATCATCAATCAACCCATAGGACAAAAAGTCTACTCAGACATCATAAGATGGCAACACATCATTGGATAATAATATAAAGCATAAATCACCATGTTCAAGTAGAGGGTACAACGGGTTGTGGGAGAGTGGACCATTGTAGATAGATGGGGGAAGGTGATGGAGGTGTTGGTGAAGATGACGGAGTTGTTGGAGTATATCGTCGTCACGATGATGGCCCCGACGGCGTTCCGGCGCCGCCGGGAGAGAGGGGGCGGGAGCCCCCCTCCTTCTTCTTCTTCCTCCTTGGCCTTCCCCAAGATGCGATAATGGTTTACCCTCTGGTCCATGGCCTCCATGGTGGCGGAGCAGAGAGAGCCCCTCCGAGATTGGATCTCTCTCTGTTTCCTTCTGTTTTCGTGCTCCTCAATTCTGGCCTTTCACCATTTCTGAAAATATCTGGAGATCCATAACTCCGATCGGGCTGAAATTTTGCGGATATTTATTATAAAAATATCTTCTTTGCGGCCAAAGGACATCTCCAACCGACCTAAGGGGTGGCCACATGCCTGCCAAGCGCGACCAGTGGGGTGGGCCGCGCCTAGTAGGCTTGCCACCTCCTTGGGCATCGTCTCGCGTTGATTCCTTTTACCAAAAATCACATATATTCCAAAAAAATCTCCATAAGTTTTTATCGCGTTTGGAGTTTGTTTGGTATGGATATTCTGCGAAACAAAAAACATGCAACAAACAGGAACTAGCATTGGGCATTGGATCAATATGTTACTCCTGAAAATAGTATAAAAAGTTGCCAAAAGTATGTAGAATATTGGCATGAAACAATCAAAAATTATAGATAGGATGGAGACGTATCAGCATACCCAAGCTTAATTCCTGCTCGTCTCGAGTAGGTAAATGATAAAAAGATAATTTTTGATGTGGAATGCTACCTAGCATAAACTTGTTCATACAATCTAATCATGGCATGAATATTAAGACATGAGTGATTCAAAGAAATAGTCTATCATTTGACATTAAGACAATAATACCTCAAGCATACTAATAAAACAATTGTATCTCCAAAATATAATGGCAAAAGAAAGTTATCCCTACAACATCATATAGGTTGTCTATGCTCCATCTTCCCCGTACAAAGTATTTATATCATGCACAACCCCGAAGACCAAGTCAAGAAATTGTTTCACACCTTTTATATTCTCAAACTTTTCAACTCTCATGCAATACATGAGCGTGGATATAGCACTATAGGTGGAATATAATATGGTGGAGGTTATGATGAAAAAGGAGAAGATAGTCTCACATCAACTAGGCGTATCAACGGGCTATGGAGATGCCCATTAATATATATTAATGTGAGTGAGTAGGGATAGCCATGCAACGGATGCACTAGAGCTATAAGTGTATGAAAGCTCAAAAAGAAACTAAGTGGGTGTGCATCTAACTTGCTTGCTCATGAAGACCTAGGGCAATTTGAGGAAGCCCGTCATTGTAATATACAAGCCAAGTTATATAATGAAAAATTCCCACTAGTATACGAAATTGAAAAAATAGGAGACTCTCTATCATGAAGATCATGGTGCTACTTTGAAGAACAAGTGTGGGAAAAGGGTAGTAGCATTGTCCCTTCTCTCTTTTCTCTCTTTTTTATTTTTTTAATTTTTTTGGTGGGCAACTAAGGCCTCTTTTTTTATTTGGGATTTGCTGGCCTCTTTTATTTTTCATAAAGTCTGGAGTCTCATCCCAACTTGTCAGGGAATCATAGCTTCCATCATCCTTTCCTCACATGGGACAATGCTCTAATAATGATGGCCATCACACTTTTATTTACTTACAACTCGATATCTAGAAAAAAAAAATATGACTCTATATGAATGCCTCCGGCGGTGTACCGGGATATGCAATGATATATCATAGCAAATGACATCAAAAAATGGACAAGCCATGAAAACATCATGCTAGCTATCTTATGATCATGCAAAGAAATATGAAAATGATGGTGCATGTCATAATAAATGGAACATTTGAAGTTGCATGGCAATATATCTCAGAATGGCCATGGAAATTCCATAATAGGTAGGTATTGTGGCTGTTTTCAGCGGGGGGTATATGGTGGGTTTAATGCACCGGCGAAAGTTGCACGGTACTAGAAAGGCTAGCAAAGTTGGAAGGGTGAGAATGTGTATAATCCATGGACTCACATTAGTCATAAAGAACTCACATACTTATTGCAAAGGTTTATTAGTCATCAAAGCAAAGTATTAGATGCATGATCCTAGGGGAGAGGTTGGTAGGAGTTAACCATCACGCGCTCCCGACCCTCACACAAGGTTGACAATCAATAAACAAATCATGCTCTGACTTCCTTACATAACGGTTCACCATGCGTGCATGCTACGAGAATCACAAACATTTACACAAGTATCTCTATCAATCCACAATTACTCACTAGCATGACTCTAATATCACCATCTTTATATCGCAAAACTATTGCAAGGAATCAAACACATCATATTCAGTGATCTACAAATTTTATGTAGGATTTTATGACTAACCATGTGAATGACCAACTCCTGTTAACTCTCTAAATAGTTATAAGTGAATCATGAGAGTTTAATTCTTTCTACAAAATATATGGTCGTGCTCGAACCAATATAAGTGAAGCCAAAGAGGATTCTACAAATGGCGGTTTTCTATGTGTGAGAAACAGGCAATCCAAACTTCAAATGGTATAAGTGAAGCACATGAAGCATTCTATAAAGCCATACTCAAAATATATAAGTGAGGTGCAAAGAGCCTTCTATAAATCAACCAAGTACTTTCTCATACCATCATGGTGCATTATTGAAAGAAAAATAAAAAAGTACACGACGCTCCAAGATTTATGCATATCATGTGACGAATAAAAATATAGCTCTAAGTAAAATTATTGATGGTTGTGAGAAGAATGAGGGGATACCTTCCGAGGCATCCCCAAGCTTAGTTTCTTGGGAGTCCTTGAATAATACCTTGGGGTTCCTCGGTCATCCCCAAGCTTAGTCTCTTTCCACTTCTTTTTCCTTCATCCATCGTGATCTCACCCAAAACTTGAAAACTTCAATCACACGAAACTTAACAAAACCCTCGTGAGATATGTTAGTATAATAAAACAAATCACCACTTTAAGTACTGTTGCAAACCCATTCCTATTTTTTCATTGTAGCTATTGTAATATAACTTTTCCATGGCTTATACCATCGATAGTTTCATCAAAACGAGCAAACCAATGCATCAAAAAAAGAATCTGTCAAAAAGAGGACAGTCTGTAGTAATCTGAACATTCACCATACTTTTGTAACTCTAAAAATTCTGAAACATTAGAAAGGGGTCAATAATTTGTATAGCAGTATTGTGTAAAAAACTTAGAATTTTTTGCACGCTCCAGTAAAATATATAAATTCAAACAGTGCAGCAAAAGTTTTTGTTTTTACACAGCACATATCAAACAAGCAACTTAAACATCCTAAAGGCAAATCATGGCACATTATTTTTATAATACAATGGATTTTTACAAGAGGATAATTATTTTTGTTGAAAAGTTTCTGTAATCAAGATTCACAAAGTTTCCATGGGCATGAACAAAGTTCAAGGCTAGCCCCCACTTCAACGTTGCTCGTCTTTCTCACTTTCACTTTTCTTTTTGAAAAAGTTTTAGGTTCCCCTCTTTTTTGAACTATTTTAAAAGAACACAAAAGAATAAAATTACTCTCTAAAACTTCCGGGTTGTCTCCCTGGCAGGGCTTTCTTTAAAGCCATTAAGCTAGGCATAAAGTGCTCAAGTAGTGGATCCACCCGGATCCCAAGGTATATCAAAGCCAATTTTAATTAACAATGATTTGTAATTTAGTAGTGAGCACAAAGTGATATAAATCATGCAACAAAGAAGTCTAACTCTCTTCCTATGCATCGACATGTCATAAAAAGAACAATTCATGCACACAAAGTAAAGGCCAATGCATAGTATAAACAGTTTCTTGCAATTTTATCGTATTGGAAAGATAGAGAGGTGGAGATGTAGTTCCTCTATCATAATAATTGCAAGTAGGTGCATCAAGCACATGCATATTATATTTATCTAAATCATCATGTGCAATAGTAGAACACAACCCATCAATATAATCCTTAATAAGTGCAAACTTCTCCGCTATAGTGTAGTTGGGAGAATTCAAAAAGATAATAGGACTATCATGTGTGGGTGCAATAGCAACAATTTCATGCTTAACACAAGGAACTATAGCAAGTTCATATTCATAAGCATAATTCATATTGGCATCATGGCCACAATAATAGCAAGCATCAAGTTCATTAAAAAGGGATATTTCAAAAGAATCCAAGGGATCATAGCAATCAAAATAGGATTCATCCTTCAGTAAGAATGAATGGAAATTAAACAATGTAATAGTTGAAGAGTTACTCTCATTAGAAGGTGGGCACAGGTAGCTAATTCGCTCTTCCTCCTTTTGTTCTTCGTTCTCCTCCTCATCTTTTTCATCTAATGAGCTTACAATTTCGAAAACTTCCTCTTCCATAGATTCCTGCAAAATATTAGTCTCTTTCAGGTCATTCTTTCAATAAACTCTTTAACATAAGCATTAGAAGCATAGTTTTCATAGCAATATTTAAGTATGGCAAAAAAATTAGAATTGTAAAGAGTAGCATCATACTTTTCAATGAAAGAAGCAATTTCATAGGCACCCTTAAAAGCAACAAAATCTTCAATTTGTTCAACACCTTTATAGCAATAGGCCTTCTTGGCATAATAGGATAATATTTCATTATCATTAAACACACATTGGTAGGGAAGGTGTTTTTTAGCTTCTTTAGAACAACAAGTAAAATCATAAATTTCACATATATTCCAAGCATAGCAACACAAAGTATTAATTTGATGCCACAAGGGTTTCCCTTTTTGAGATATGCAGTGTCGCACATAATGAGCATGCTCATTGAATGATTTTCCCTCAACTAAGCTAGTTGGGTTTTTAGCACGAGCACAAGTGGATCGAAGATGACACAAGTAATATTCTTCGATGGTACGAAACGCTCGTGGTTCCTCAACTTTTCGAGCATCAAGTACAACTATTTTTTTGGTATTTTATGTTTCCTACCCATATCTAAATATAGAAAAAAACTTAGAACATAAAGTAAAAATTACTTAGTGATAAAGCAAACAAGCACACATGAGAATATTCACGCCACGCTATTGCTCCCCGGCATTGGCGCCAGAAAAAGGTATTGATAACTCACATGTATAGGGGATCAGTTGTAGCCTCTTTCGATAAGTAAGAGTGTCGAACCCAACGAGGAGCTAAAGGTAGAACAAATATTCCCTCAAGTTCTATCGACCACCAATACAACTCTACGCACAATTAACATTCGCTTTACCTAGAACAAGTATGAAACTAGAAGTACTTTCTAGGTGTGATGGGATAGGTTTGCAAGATAATAAAGACACGTAAATAAAAACTAGGGGATTCTTATATAAAGTAACAATTAAGTTAGTTTAACGAGTGTGGAAAATTGGTGGTAGGACTTGCGGAATTGTCCCTAGGCAACCGATAACTAGACCGGTCATCATTATTGCAATTTTATATGAGGGAGATGCATAAGCTAACATACTTTTTCTACTTGGATCATATGCACTTACGATTGGAACTCTAGCAAGCATCCACAACTACTAAAGATCATTAAGGTAAAACCCAACCATAGCATTGTATGGTATCAAGTCCTCTTTACTCCCATATGCAACAACCCACCTACTCGGGTTTATGCTTCTGTCACTCAAGCAACCAACCATAGACAAATCATGAACACATTGCAACACCCTACAGCAAGGATCCCTCACGCTTGCGCGACACGGAGAGCACCACAGGACAGTACCAATAACAAAACATGCAACTCAAACCAATCATGAACATCAATCAACCCATAGAACAAAAAAAATCTACTCAGACATCATATGATGGCAACACATCATTGGATAATAATATGAAGCATAAAGCACCATGTTGAAGTAGAGGGGACAGTAGGTTGAGGGAGAGTGGACCGCTGTAGATAGATGGGGGAACATGATGGAGGTGTTGGTGAAGATGATAGAGTTGTTGGACTAGATCGTCGTCACGATGATGGTCCCGATGATCTTTCGGCGCCACCGGGGGAGATGGGGAGAGAGCCCCCTCCTTATTCTCCTTCCCTGACCTTCCCCCTAGATGTGATAAGGTTTTCCCCTCTCGTCCATGGCCTCCATGGCGGTGGAGGGGCGAGAGCCCCTCCGAGATTGGACCTCTCTCTGTGTTTCCATCTGTTTATGCGCTCCTCGATTCTGGCCTTTCACAATTTCTTAAATATTCGGAGATTCGTAACTTCGATCGCGTTGAAATTTTGAGGGGATTTTTATTATTAAAATATATTGCTTGCAGCCAAAGGAAATCTCCAACCGACCTAAGGGGTGGCACAAGCCTGCCAGGCGCAGCCACGAGGGTGGGTTGTGCCTAGCAGGCTTGCCACCTCCTCGGGCAGCATCTCGCGTTGATTCTTTTTCCCAAAAATCGGATATATTCCAAAAAAAAAATCTCCGTAAGTTTTTATCGCGATTGGACTTCGTTTGGTATGGATATTGTGCGAAACAAAAAACATGCAACAAACAGGGACTGGCACTGGGCATTGGATCAATATGTTAGTCCCGAAAATAGTATAAAAAGTTGCCAAAAGTATATGGAAGTTGTAGAATATTGGCATGAAACAATCAAAAATTATAGATACGATGGAGACGTATCATGCACTTAGTGTCCCAGACCTCGCCATTTTATGACATGCATTGTATAATGATCGCACTTTTAGATTAGGAAGTATTGTTGCACGGTGCCTACATCTTAACAAGAGTAAGGGCAAGATACATGGTGACATTTACGCTACTCCCTTAGCGGGTCGGTTTGAAGTTCAGACATGCCCACATTATTATCTTTTGCCCACGGTTTATCCAGATCACAGGTCGTTGTGGGACCACCACTTTATTGATGAAGCCGATCTCTTTCATAATATTCATTACATTTAGTATTTAGTGTTATAACCCGTGATGTTATCTCGTTGCCTACACATGCCTTGTTTGATTCTGTTGTCGGGAACGGATACAGAATTATGCCAGATGACATTATCGCCTAACGGAACAACCTAGCAACAGCTGAGGAGGAACCCAGGAGTGGGACGCCCAGGTGCCACCACCACCTAGTATCGACTCAAACTATTAACCGAGCCACGGATCGTGATTACCAAGGTAGGCAAGAAGCCTAAGCTTGGGGAGTACGTATTTCTACCGACATTACATTCATGTTTACACATTTCATTTCAGTTGTCGCTGTCCAAACTCTTTCATTGTATTATCCATGCTAGATTTATTTTTCTCGTTTTCTTCTTGTGTGTGAAAAACTTTGAGAAAATCCAAAAATACTTCTTGCTTCCTTTCGGTTTTTCTTTTTTGTTTAGTTAGATGTAGTATTAAAAGAAACCCAAAAAGATTTTTCATTTCTTCTTTTTCTCGTTGGGAGTTCTCCCATGTAAATAGGTTTTCTCATTTTTTCTCTTATTTGCTTTCTTCAATAAAACTAAAAACTCAAAAAATATTTCAGTGTGTTACTCTGAAATTCTTTTTATTTTATCGAGTCATACCACGGAGAAGACCGCGATGAAAATATTGAGTGGCTCTCATATGCATTATTGTTGATCTAACATAGAGCCCATATTACCTAGTCTTCTCCTCTTGAATAAAATGCTTGCAGATTCCAACTTAGTCCACGACACTCTTGCACTATTGTTATTTCCATATCATTTGATTGTGCAAGTGAAAGGCAATAATGACGATATTTGATGAGTTGATTGTGGCAGAGAAAAGCGGGCATGAACTCAACTTATTCTTGTTTTTGCAAATATGTTTAACCTAGTATCCATGATTCAACATATTATGATTGAACCTGTTTGCAATGACAATTAGAGATTATAGTTGCTCATGCCATACTCAAGTAGCAAGGAGTGGATAATGATTTATCTTAGATATCAGCATGCATTAAAATGTTTGTGATGTAGTATGATGATATTGTATCCTCCTCTGAATGTTTCAAGCGGCTTGACTTGCCACATGTTCATGCATGTAGTTGCATCAAAATCAACATCGCCTTCATGATATTTATGTTCATGGTGTCCATATCCTACTCATGATAGCATTCAATGTTTATTATTCGTAATGCATGTTTATGACCGTATTCGCCCTCTAGCTAGGATCTTCTCAATCTATTTGTTATCCTTCACCTGTACTAAGTGGGAATTTATATTGTGCATCAAAATCCTTAAACAAGTTATTCCAGATGAGTCCACCATATCTACCAATATGCGGTATTACCCTGTCGTTCCAAGTAAATTTGCATGTGCCACCTCTAAAATTTCAAATGAACATCTGTTTTGTGTGTCTGGACCGCTCATGGAGCGATAGGGGGTGGTCAGTATCTTCCATGTTAAGCGGTTTACTCTCATGATGAGTGTTTATTCACTCGTCCATGCACGAGAAGGGCGGTAACAGGGATTCCCTGTCCTGAAATCAAAATAAATGCAAATAATTAAACGAAACTTCCCTAGGAATGTTGTTGGTTTGGACGGTACCCATGGATTCGACTCGTTGTGGAGTGTGTTTGTTGGTGGAGGGGGATTAAACCTTTACTTTTACTGCTTGGGAACCGCCACTAATTTGTTTAACATGGAAGATATTGATAGCTCTTGGTCATAACATTGACAGGAAGGGTGTGCCTCTCAAAATTATACTTGTCTCTTATTTAATCCTTGAGCTCTAGCACCTCTGCAAATCCCTGCTTCCCTATACGAAGGGACTATCTATTTACTTTAATGTTGATTCATCATCTTGTAAAATAAGCGCCAATCTAAGAGCACTATTGTCATGCTCATGCATTGTGTATAGTGAATGTTGGATGCATCATGACTGGATCTTTTCTACCATGAATTACAATGTTTAGTCGCTTCTTGAACTTTCGAGGTGCTCTAGATTTATGTTTTGCGGTCTCAAAAAGGGCTATCAAGATACCACTATTGTCATATTATATCAGGATTGTTTTGACAAATGTTTGCACTTGAGATATCTTATTATTGCTCGCAAGTTTCTTGCGTCATTGATATGAGTTAGCATAATCTTTAAGAGTTATTATTGACATGGTTCATAATCTTTGCTGAAAACCTGGGTTCTACTTAAGCATATGTATGTAAACAAGAACAAAAGAGTTCGTAAAAGTTTTTATTTCTCACTTTCAGTTTCTCAACTGAATTGCTTGAGGACAAGCAAGGGTTTAAGCTTGGGAGAGTAGATACGTATCCAACGTATCTACTTTTCCTAACAATTTTGCTCTAGTTTTGTACTCTAATTTGCATGATTTGAATGAAACTAACCCAGACTGACGTTGTTTTTGGGAGAACTACCATTGTGTTTTTTTGTGCAGAAATAGAAGTTCTCAGAATGGAACGAATTTTTTTGGAGAATTTTTTTGGAATATATGAGGAATATTGGAGCCAGGAGCCACCAGAGAGGGGGCCAAGGTGGCCACCCTCCACCAGGGCGCGCCAGACCCCCTTGGCGCAGCCTGGTGGAGCGTGCCCACCTCGTGGGCCCTTTGGCCCTAATTCCAGCGCTATAAAATCCTAAATTTCGAGCAAATAAAATAAAGAGAAATTTTCATCACGTTTCACGATACGAAGACGCCGCCACCTCATGTTCTTCATTGGGAGGCCAGATTTAGAGCCCGTTTGGGGCTCCGTAGAGGGGAATCTTCGATCTTCGTCATCATCAACCCTTCTCCATCACCAATTCCATGATGCTCCGCAACAGGAGTGAGTAATTCCTTCATAGGCTTGCTGGTCGGTGAGGAGTTGGATGAGATTCATCAGGTAATCGAGTTAGTTTTGTTAGGGCTTGATCCCTAGTATCCACTATGTTCTAAGATTCATGTTGCTATGAGTTTGCCATGCTTAATGCTTGTCACTAGGGCCCGAGTGCCATGATTTCAGATCTGAACCATTTATATTATCATCATTATATATATGTTCTTGATCTGATCTTGCCTAGTCATATGCACCTATTACGTCTTATGTTTCATCAACCCCATAGTGACAATATTTGGGATACTTCACGGTGATGACCATAGTTTGAGGAGTTCATGTATTCACTAACTATTAATGCTTTGTTCCGGTTCTCTATTAAAAGGAGGCCTTAATATCCCTTAGTTTCCACATGCACCCCGTTGCCACGGGAGGGTAGGACAAAAGATGACATGCAAGTTCTTTTCCATGAGCACGTATGACTATATACGGAATACATGCCTACATTACATTAACGAACTGGAGTTAGTTTTGTGTCTCCCTTGGTTATGACGGTTATATGATGAATATCGTCCAACGAATACACCCAACCAGTGCCTACAAGCTTTCCACATATTTTTCTTGTTAAGTTACTACTACTGCTGTTACAATTGCACTTGCGACAAAATCATGACTGCAACTATTACCACTATTGTTACTGTTACTATTGTTATCAACCTATCATATTACTTTGCTACTGATCACTTTGCTGCAGATATTTATCTCCCGGTGTGGTTGAATTGACAACTCAACTGCTATTACTCTCAAATATTCTTTGGCTCGCCTTGTGTCAAATCTATAAATTTGGGTTGAATACCCTACCCTCGAAAATGGTTGCAATCCCCTATACTTGTAGGATATCAAGACCTTCTTTTGGTGCCGTTGCAGGGGAGCATAGATATATTTTTTGAGTCACTTGGGATGTATATCAATTGATCACTATGAAGAATCTCAAGGATACTAAAATCAAGATTTTTTCCTCTACTACGAGGGGAGGTAAGGAACTGCCATCTAGCTCTGCACTTGATTCACCTTTTGTTATGAGTAAGTTTGTAACACCACACATGTTATTAATCCTGATATCGATGATGCTACTTCTGCTATGAATGATGCTTATGATGATGCTAGTACCGAGCTTGATGAAACTGGGCCATTAGGTGAATTTCTTGATGAACAAATTGCTAGAGCTAGAGAGAATGAAATCATTGAAACTGATGAAACTGCTGAAACGGATGAGATCTTTCAAACTGATGATTATGAAACACCTAATAGGCCTAGATCTCCCAGATTTGAAATGCCTAAGATACTTGAAGTTTATGCTTTGTATGGAGAAATAGCTAGAGATATTCTTGCTTGTAAGGATAAAAATGATCTCAAGGAACTACTATGCAAGTATAAGGAAAAGACTTTCAATGCTAAAATGAAATGTGATCCTAAGTTTGCTACTTCATCTATCTTTGTTACTGATAAGGATTATGAATTCTCTTTCGACCCGCTGTTAATCACATTGGTTGAATCTAATCCTTTTCATGGCTATGAAACTGAAACTGTGGTAGCACACCTTACTAAGCTGAATGATATAGCCACCCTATTTGCTCATGATGAGAAGATTCGCTACTATTATATTCTCAAATTATTCCTGTTCTCATTAAAGGGTGATGCTAAGTTATGGTTTCCCTTTATCTTTGGATGATATTGCCACTCGGAGATGAAGTTAAGAAGAAAGGTTTCCTTTATCTTTGGAGGGAAATGCATTAATGTGGTACAAGCTATTGGATGATATTGGATCATGGGATGGAATCTCTTAAAGCTGGAATTTCATCAGAAGTTTTGTCCTATGCATCTAGCCCATAGTGATTGTTGCTTTATATACAATTGTTGGCCTCGTGAAGGAGAAAGCATTGCTCAAGATTGGGGGAGGCTTAAATCTATGATGCACACTTTCCCCAACCACGAGCTCTTGGTATAAATGATTATACAAATATTTTATGCTCGGCTTTCTCATGATGATCAAATTCTACTTGATTCTTCTTCTACTTGCTCCTATATGAAGAGGACTATCCAATCGGGATCTTCTGGAAAGAATTGAACGCAACTCTGAAGATTGGGAATTCAACAAAGGTAAAGAGTTAGTTATAAAGCTTAAGTTTGATTGTGTTAAATCTTTTATGGAAACTGATACTTTTCACAAGTTTAGCAGTAAATATGGGCTTGACGCTGAGATAGTAGCTTCTTTATTTTAATAATTTGCTACCCATGTTGATCTCCACAAGGAGAAGTAGTTTAAATATCATCCACCTATTGAAAAATCATTAGAGGGGTTGGGGAACATTGCATGGGAAACAAAAAAGTTCCTACGCACATGCAAGATCTATCCATCGAGATGCATAGCTACGAGAGGGGTCTATCCACATAACCTTGTATATCAGCTAAGCGGACGCATATATAACGTGGTTGATGTAGTCGTACTTTTCACGATCCAATCCGATTCAGCGCCGAATAGACGACACCTCTGCGTTCAGCACACGTGTGGCTCGATGACGTCTCCACCTCCTAGATACAATGAACGAGGGTGGATTAGTATATGGGTTCTCAACCAGCACGATGTCCGGGTGGATATGGTGGTGGAGCAGTGCCAGTAGGGCTTCGGCAAGCGCTACTAGAACTGCAAACGGAGGAGCAACAGAGCAACGTGAGAGAGATGGGCACCAAGGTCTTGGTGTGTCCTCTTGGGGCTCACCCTTCATTCTATATATAGGTGGACGGGAGTGGGGAACAACCCCTCCAAACCCTAGGGTGC
Source organism: Hordeum marinum (assembly GCA_022496015.1). Lineage (NCBI taxonomy): Eukaryota > Viridiplantae > Streptophyta > Magnoliopsida > Poales > Poaceae > Hordeum > Hordeum marinum. Next base: position 383,130,465 of record CM039677.1, on the reverse strand, counting down.
AACCAAGGGGCGAGGTGGAATCTTAGTCCTCCTCCTTCCCTTCCATACAAAGGTGGACTTTCCACCTCTCCCAAGCCACATGGGCCTTGAGGGACCTATGCGCCTCGCCCAATCAGGCTAAGGTACCTCCCCTTAGCCCATGCTGGACCTTGGGACATGGTGCCCTTGGTGGACTTCTGGACTCCTCTAGAAGTTTTCGGAACCTTCTAGAATCTTCTTAGTACAATACCGAAAAAACTCGAAACTTTTTCGGTACCCAAAATATGACATCCCATATATAAATATTTAGCTCCGGACCATTCAGAAGCTCTCATCCGGGACTCCGAACAACATTCACCAACATACATAACCCAATAATAATATATTGTCATCGAACGTTAAGCATGCAGACCCTGCAGGTTTGAGAATCATGTAGTCATGACCAAGACGCCTCTCCGGTCAATAACCAATAGCGAGACCTAGATGCCCATATTGGTTCCTACATATTCCACAAATATCTTTATCGGTTGAACCACGATGTCAAGGATCCAGTCAATCCTGTATACAGTTCCCTTTCTCCATCGATATGTTACTTGCCTGAGATTGGATTATCGGTATCTCCATACCTAGTTCAATCTCGTTACCGGTAAGTCACTTTACTCATTCTTTAATACAAGATCTTGTGTCTAACTCCTTAGTCACATTGCTTACAAGCTTCTTGTGATGTTGTATTACCGAGAGGGCCCAGAGATACCTCTCTGTCACACGGAGTGACAAATCCCAGTCTCGATCCATGCCAACCCAATAGACACCCTTGGAGATACCTGTAGAGTACCTTTATGATCACCCAGTTATGAAGTGTCGTTTGATACACACAAGGCATTCCTTCGGTGTTAGGGAGTTGCATGATCTCATGGTCATAGGAACAGTACTTGACATGAAGAAAGCAGTAGAAATAAACTAAGTGATACGATCAAATGCTATGATTATGGTTGGGTCTTGTACATCACATCATTCTCCTAATGATGTGATCCCAATATGAAATGAAAACTCATGTCTATGGTTAGGAAACCTTATCCATCTTTGAATAACGAGCTAGTCTACTAGAGGCTCGCTAGGGACATGGTGTTTTTCATATATCCACACATGTATTTAAGTTTCCGGTCAATAAAATCCTAGCATGGATAATGAACAATTATCAAACAAGGAAATATGGTAATAAAAACTTTATTATTGCCTCTAGGGCATATTTCCAACAGTCTCCCATTTGCACTAGAGTCAATAATCTAGTTCACATCGCGATGTGATTCACACCTAACGAGTTCTGGGGTTCTATCATGTTTTGCTTGTGAGAGAGGTTTTAGTCAACGGGTCTACAACATTCAAATTTTTGTGTACTTTGAAAATCTATATGTCATAGTGTAGATGCTGCTACCACGCTCTACTTGCAGCTATTCCAAATGACTGCTCCACTATATGTATCTGGTTTGCTACTCAGAGTCATCCGGATCGGTGTGAAAGCTAGCATCGACGAAACCCTTTACGATGAACTCTTTATAACCACCATAATCGAGAAACATTTCCTTAGTCCTCTAGTTACTAAGGATAATTTTGATCGGTGCCTAGTGATCCACTCCTCGATCACTCTTGTACACCTTGCCAGACTCATGGCAAGGCACACACCGAGTGTGGTATGCAACATGGCATACACTACATAGCCTACAACTAAGGCATAGAGGATGAACTTAATCAACTTCACACCTTACAATATAGTAAATAACTCCTTATTTGACCGATCTATTTTGAACTCCTTCAAAATCTTGTCAAGGTATGTACTCATTGAAAGTCTTATCAAGCGTCTTGATCTATCTCAATAGATCTTGATGCCCAATATTTAAGCAGCTTTATCCAGGTCTTCCTTTGAAAAACTCCTTTACAATAACCCTTTATGCTTTCCAGAAATTCTACATCATTTCTGATCAACAATATGTCATCTACATATACTTATCAGAAATTCTTTAGTGCTCCCAATCACTTTCTTGTAAATACAATTTTCTTCATAAACTTTGTATAAACCCAAAATCTTTGATCGCCTCATGAAAGCGCATATTCCAACTCTGAGGTGCTTGCACCAGTACATAGAACGATCGTTGGAGCTCTCATGACTTTTAGCATCCTTAGGATCGACAAAACCTTCTCATTGTATCACATACAACCTTTGCTTAAGGAAACAATTAAGGAAACAATGTTTTGACATCCATCTGTCACATTTCATAATTAAATAATGCAACAACTTCTAACATAACCCCAATAGACTTTAGCATCGCTACGGGTGAGAAAGTCTCATCGTAGTCAACTCCTTGAACTTGTCGAAAACCCGTTTGCAACAAGTCGAGCTTTACACATAGTGACATTACTACCAGCGTCTATCTTCTTAAAGATCCATTTATACTCAATGGCTTGTCGGTCATCGGGCAAGTCTACCAAAGTCCATACTTGGTTATCATACATGCATCCGATGGTGGATTACATGGCCTCTAGCCATTTTTCAGAATCCAGGCCCATCATCGCTTCCTCATAGTTCGCAGCCTCATCGTTGTCTAATAACATGACTTCCAAGACAGGATCACTGTACCACTCGGGACAGTACGTGTCCTTGCCGACCTACGAGGTTATATAAGAACTTCATCCTAAGGTTCATGATCATCATCATTAGCTTTTTCATCAATAGGTGTACGCATTGCAGGAACACCTTTCTATGTTGCACTACTTTCACATTCAAGTGAAGGTTCGATAACCTTTTCAAGTTCTACCTTACTCCAACTCAATTCTTTCGAGAGAAACTCCTTCTCTAGAAAGGATCCATACTTGGCAACAAATACCTTGCCTTCGGATCTATGATAGAAGGTCTACCCAATTGTATCCTTAGGGTATCCTATGAATACGCATTTCTCTGCTTTGGGTTCGAGCTTATCAAGCTGAAGCCTTTTGACATAAGCGTTCGCAGCCCCAAACTTTAATAAACGACATCTTAGGTTTCTTGCCAAACCATAATTCATAAGGTGTCGTCTCAATGGATTTATATGGTGCCCTATTTAAAGTGAATGTAGTTGTCTCTAATGCATAACCTCAAAATGAATGTGGCAAGTTGGTAAGAGACGTCATAGAATGCACCATATCCAATAGAGTGCGGCTACGACATTCGGACACACCATTACACTGAGGTGTACCAGGCGACGTGAGTTGTGAAACAATTTTCTCATTGTCTTGAATACCAAACTCATAACTCAGATATTTACCTCCACGATCATATCATAGACATTTTATCTTCTTGTCACGATGATCGTCAACTTCATTTTGAAATTGCTTGAAATTTTAAAACTTTCGGACTTGTGTGTCATCAAGTAAATATACCTGTATCTACTCAAATTATCTTTGAACGTAAGATAATAACGATATCCAGCACATGCTTCAACACTCACTGGACTGCATACATCAATATGTATTATCTCCAATAAGTCACTTACTCGCTCCATCGTACCTGAAAACGGGGTCTTAGTAATGTTGCCCATGAGGCATGGTTGGCATGTCTCAAGTGATTCAAAATCGAGTGATTCCATCCCTCGTCATGGAGTTTCTTCATGCCCTTTACACCAATATGACCTAAGCAGCAGAGCCACAAGCATGTGGTACTATCACCATTAACTTTGCATCTTTTGGGATCCATCTTATGAACATGTGTATCACTATGATCGAGATTCAATAAACCATTCACATTGGGTGCATGATCATAAAAGATATTATTCATGTAAACAGAACAACCATTATTCTCTAACTCAATGAATAACTATCTTGCAATAAACAAGATCAAATCATGTTCATGCTCAATGTAGACACCAAATAACATTTATTAGGTTCAACACTAATCCCAAAGGTAGATGGAGCATGCGATGGTGATCACATCAACCATGGAAATACTTCCAACACACATCATCACCTCGCCCTTATCTAGTCTCCGTTTATTCCGCAGCTTTTGTTTTGAGTTACCAATATTAGCAAGTGAACCGGTATTTGATACCCAGGCGCTACTACGAGTACTGGCAAGGTACATATCAATGATACATCTCCAATGTATCGATAATTTATGAAGTATTCATGCCATATTCACCTATGTTTACAATACTTTTATATGGTTTTTGATGCACTTTATATGATCTATTTAGAACTAACCCGGACTAACATTGTTTTTAGCAGAACTACTGTGGTGTTGTTTTTTGTGCAAAAAATGAAAGTTCTTGGAATCACCCAAAACTTTTTGACGATTTTTTTGGAACAAAAGTGGCACTAGACACTTCGTGGGAGGGCCAGAAGAGCCATGAGGTGGGCACCACCCACCAGGGCACGCCAGTCCCCCCTCGCGCCCCGTAGTGTATGTTCCTCACCTCGTGGCCCACCTTCACGTGAAACCAATGCCAAAAATTCCTATAAATAAATAAACCATTAGAAATAACCCTAGAATCCTCGTTCCACCATCGCAACTCTCTGTATCGACAAAAAACCAATCTGGAGGCGTTCCAGTACCCTGCCGGAGAGGGTAGATCATCTCTGGTGGCCATCTTCATCATCCTGGCAGAGGCCATGATGAGGAGGGAGTAGTCCACCCTCGGGTCTGACAGTTTGTACCAGTAGCTATGTGTTCAATCTCTCTCTCGTGTTCTTGAGATGGCACGATCTTGATGTATCATGTGCTTTGTTAATATAGTTGGATCACATGGTGTTTTCCCCTCTCTATATTGTTGTGATGAATTGAGTTTTCCCTTTGAGATTTTGTTATTATCAGATTGAATACTTTTATGGATTTGAGAGCACTTCAAGTATGTCTTGAATGCGGATACTCGTAGTGACATTGGGGTATTCAAGTGATTCACTTGATATATGTTATGGCGTCAACTTGCGGATTCCGGTGACCTTGGGGACTATGCATAGGGGTTGATTGGACATTTTCATACCATGTTCTCCGGTAGAAATCTTGGGGCACTCTTTGAGGTTATTTGTGTTGTATTGAGTATTATGAACCTGAAATGGTTTGATGTGTATCGTATAATTAACTCATGAATACTTGTATTAACATTGGAGTATTTAGGTGACATTAGACTTGGTTGATGTGTATCATATGGTTTTATTCTAGTACGAACTCTTACATAGATCGATCGGAAAGGAAAACTTGGTTATTTTAGTACGAACTCTTGGATAGATCGATTGGAAAGGATGACTTGGTTATGTTAGTACAAACTCTTGGATAGATCAATCAGAAAGGATAACTTTAAGGTGGTTTCGTACCCTACAATCAATTTGTTCTTATACTCTCCGCTAGATAGGAACTTTGGAGTGATTCTTCATTGCACGTTGAGGGATGGTTATGTGATCCAATTATATTAGCATTATTGAGAGATTGCACTATCGAAAGTACAGACTGTAGGCCTTATTTCCAAGGATTTATACAATGTTTTGCTCGCTGTTTACCACTTTCTACCTTGATGTTTTTATATTTTCATATTACAAAAACCTATTTCTATCATCTATATTGGACTTGTATCACCATCTCTTCGCCGAACTAGTGCACCTATAAAATTTGCCATTGTATTGGGTGTGTTGGGTACACAAGTGATTTCTTGCATTTGATTACAGGGTTGTTTGAGAGAGACCATCTTCATCCAACACCTCCCACGGATTGATAAACCTTAGGTCATCCACTTGAGGGGAAATTGCTACTGTCCTACAAAACTCTACGCTTGGAGGCCCAACACGAGTCTACAAGAATAAAGTTGCGAAGTAGACATCAAGCTCTATTCTCGCACCGTTGCCGGGGAGGTGAGTGCTTGAAGGTATATCTTTAGATCTTGCAATTAAATCTTTTATTTTCTTGTTTTTCACTAGTTTGATTTTATAAAATAATACTACAAAAAATGGAGTTTAGGTTGAATCAATTGTTTTGCCTTTTTAATGTCTTTCGTGAAAATGATGGTTCGGAAAATTGCGCTCAAGTGGTAGAGGAAGAATTTATGAAAATACTTAATGAGAATTCCTTGAAATATGAGCATGATAGAAATATTTTTAGTATGAATTTTCTGAATATCCATGATGCTAATGATATGCAAAGTCACAAGTTTGGGGATGCATGTTTGATGAAGATGATATTTTTAGCCCCCCAAGTTTTAATGAGCAAAACTATTATGATGATAGCATGCCACCTATGTATGATGATTATTGTGATGAAATTTATGCTATAAATAGTAATGACAACCATGAAACTTGTTATCATGAATTTAATATAGAAAGTGGTTATGTCTATCAAGTACCTCGTGATAGTTATTTCGTTGAGGTTGCTCCCACTATTATGAATGAGAAGAAATTTGCTTATGAGGAGAGTAATAAAATTTGTATCCTTGTGAATCATGAAAAGAATGATTCATATGATAGTTATATTGTGAAATTCCTTCATGATTCTACTGAAATTATTATGAGGGGGGAACATGTGCTTGTAGGAATTGCAATAATATCAAGTTTCCTCTCTATGTGTTCAAAGTTTTGAAGTTATGCTTGTTTTGACTTCCTATGCTAGTTGATTCTTGCTCCCATAAATTTTTTGCTCACAAAATACCTATGCATATGAAGTGTGTCATACTTAAAATGTGCTTGTCATGTGATTCATGATGCTCTCTTGCATGTTTCAACTACTATTCCTATACGAGCATAAATTAAATCATCATGCCTAGCTAAAAGGCATTAAAGAAAAGCGCTTGTTGGGAGACAAACCAACACTTTTACTTTCTGATTTTGTGTGTTAAAATGATTAAGCTAATCTAGTAATAATGTTTTGTGTCTTTTATTTCAATAAAGTGCCAAGTAAAGCCTTTGGGATAGTGTGGATACTTGCTTGTTTGATTCTATGCAAAAAAAGCGTCCACGATATGAATTATATGATTTTACTGAAGATCTAAAAAATTATAAAAATTTTAAACAAAATTTCTACGCAAATTATTTGCATTTAACTAAATTTTAGAATTTTTAGAGTCACAGAAGTATGGTGATCATTCAGATCTTCACAGACTGTTCTGCTTTTGACAAATTCTGCTTTGCATGCATAGTTTGCTTGTTTTAGTGTTACCATAGCTTATATTGAGTGATATAAGTTATGAGAATGTTGTAATATATTAGGTATTATGTGAGAACAATTATGAATCTTTTCTTAACAGTACCTAAGTGAATGATCTATATTTACTATACTAACCCATCTCACGAAGTTCCGTTAACTTTTGGGTGAATGAAGTTTTCAAGTTTTGCGTGAGATACCGATATGAGATGCACAAGGAGCAGAAATGACCTAAGCTTGGGGATGCACAAGGCACCGCCAAGGTAATATCCAAGGAATACTCAAGCGTCTAATCTTGGGGATGCCCCGGATGGCATCCCCTCTTTCGTCTCCAACATTATCGGTACATCTTACTTGGAGCTATATTTGTATTCGTCACATGATATGTGTTTTGCTTGGAGCATCATTATAATTTGTTGATATCTGTTAGATGTTATTTATAATCTTATTTTTGAATAAAAAGTTCCAAGAATTGCATTAGGATGCTTGCATTGCATGTTTTGAGATATGTTGTGTAAAAATAGAAAATTTTGTTGTAGTGTTTGAATTTTCATATTTTACTGAAACAAGGGAAGTTTCTTAAATTTCTATACAATATTTTTCACATAAATTATTTACCATTTACTAAATTTTCATAATTTATCGAGTTAGTGAAATACATTGTTTTAATAGATTGCTACAGACTATAATATTTGGACAGATTGCTGTCATAGTTTTGTTATCTACTTATCCTATAGTTTCCATAGCCAATATTGGTAGATATAAATTGTGGAAATGATAGTAAATAATAGATGATGTTTGAAAATTATTGTGCAACTTGTCTTGGAAGTACACCAAGTGTTGATTTGTTTTTATGTGTACTAACCTATCTCACGAGTTCTTTTCGAGTTTTGTGTGGATGAAGTTTTTGAGAATAGCTGAAACCGTGATATTACAGGAATTAAGGAGACAAAAAGGCTCAAGATTGGGGATGTCCAAGGCACCCCCAGTAAATATTTCAATAAGTCTCAAGCATTTAAGCTTGGGGATGCTCCGCATCCCACCTCTCTTCATCAAACAAATATCGGTTAGCATGTGTTGAGCCTAAATTTTTATTTCTCGACATGGTTTGCGCTATTGTTGGAGTGTCATTTTTATTTTACTTGTTGTATTAATAAAATATTTAGATCTAGGAATATTTATTGTGAGATAGAGCCCTCACACAACTACTTGATTGTTTGATAACTCATTAATCTTCACTTATATCTTTTGAGAGTATTTTGATGTTTACTGTTGTGCTTCACTTATATCCTAAGAGTAAATTGTGAATGAATTGATTATCAAAAATCTTAAATTATCAATGTGCTTTATGCTTAGCAGTAGCTTCACATCTAGTTTATAAAGTAAAATCTATTGAAGTTTGAAAATCACCATATTGGTCATACAAGCAATTCGTGAATGATTAATATAAGACAACTTTCACATACAAATATATTATCTTGAACATATTCTATGATTGTGAATACCCATTATTATTTTCAAACTTGAGCAAATTAGTGGAAGTTGGACGAGGAATACAACATAATGATTTATGGTTGTTTATATTTGTATAGAAGTTATATTGTTATGGATCCTCCAACATGTGGTGTTTGCTTAGGATCTTTTGCTAACCAAAAATTGGCACTAAGTAGAGATACTACTTGTGCATCCAAAAACCCTTAAACCCAGTTTCTTGCCATGAGAGTCACCTATATCTACCTATATACGGTATTACCTTGTTGTTCCAAGTAAATTTGCATGTACCACCTCTAAAATTTAAAATGAGCATCTGGTTTGTGTGCCTGGACCGCTCATGGAGCGACAACTGGCGGCCAGTATCTTCCATGTTAAGCGGGTTATTCTCATGATGAGTGTTTATTCACTCGTCCTTGCACGAGAGGGGCGGTAATAGGGATTCCCAGTCCTGATTTTTTTGCGAATAATTAAACACCCCCCAACCCAGGAATGTTGTTGGTATAGAAGATACATGTGGATTCGGCTAGCCATGGAGTGTGTTTGTTGGTGTAGGGAGAGTAAACCTTTACTTTTAACGCTTAGGAACCGCCGCTAATATGTTTAACATGGAAGATATTGATAACTCTTGGCCGTAACATTGACAGGAAGGTTGCACCTCCCAAAATTATATTTATCTATGTTTTAAACAATGAGCTCTGGCACATATGCGAATCCCTGCTTCCCACTACGAAGGGACAATCTATTTACTTTTCATGTGGAGTCAACTTCTTATTCAAACCTACTTCTATTAGTTGGCAAGCATCATGTGGTGGGGAAAGATCTTGGCACATATGGCCAGTCAAATATATTTGATCAAGACTTAATATTGTTGAATTATCTCTATGATAACTGAGTTGGGAGGCGAAACATTAAGCCCCTATCTTTCTATGTGTTCGATGGATGCCATTTGTTCTAAAAATATGCTTCGAGTACTAGCAATCATAGAAGACTTTATGATGATTGAGTATGTGGAGATCTTACTTAGACTTTGTTGAGAATAAGTTGAATTGCAATTGTTCGGTGACTAAGAACATAGGTTGTTAAGTTTCAAGAGAATTCATTGTTTGAACCATAACATGTGAATTGGTTGCTACTTTATAATGATGAGTTTTATGAGAAAGAGTTGTTGTTATGATGCTAGGAAAAGTGATTGAAATTATAATTGATCAAACTTATGCACTATGCTAGCATTCACACTTCATAAATTATTTCTTTTATCAATTACCTACTCGAGAACGAGTAGGAATTAATCTTGGGGATGTTGATACGTCTCCAATGTATCGATAATTTATGAAGTATTCATGCCATATTCACCTATGTTTACAATACTTTTATATGGTTTTGATGCACTTTATATGATTTATTTAGAACTAACCCGGACTGGTGTTGTTTTCAGCAGAACTACCATGGTGTTGTTTTTTGTCGGAAAACGAAAGTTCTCGGAATCGCCTAAAACTTTTTGACATTTTTTTGGAACAAAATAGGCACTAGACGCCTCATCAGAGGCTAGAAGAGCCATGAGGTGGGCACGACCCACCAGGGTGTGCCAGGCCCCCTGGTGCGCCCTGGTGTATGTTCCTCACCTCGTGGCCCACCTTCGTGTGAAACCAATGCAAAAAATTCCTATAAAAATGAAACCATCAGAAATAACCCTAGACTCCTCGTTACGCCATCGCAAATCTTTGTATCGATGAAAAAACAATCTGGAGGCGCTCCAGTACCATGACAGAGAGGGTAGATCATCTCCGGTGGCCATCCTCATCATCCCAACGGAGGCCATGATGAGGAGGGAGTAGTCCACCCTCGGGGACGATGGTTTGTACCAGTAGCTATGTGTTTAATCTCTCTCTCTCTCTCATGTTCTTGAGATGGCACGATCTTAATGTATCACGGGCTTTGTTAATATAGTTGGATCACAAGGTGTTTTCCCCTCTCTATCTTGTTGTGTTGAATTGAGTTTTCCCTTTCAGATTTTGTTACCATCGGATTGAATACTTTTATGGATTTGAGAGCACTTGATGTGTGCCTTGCATGCAGATACTTGTCGTGGTATTGGGGTATTCAATTGATTCACTTGATATATGTTATGGCATCAACTTGCGGATTCCGGTGACCTTGGGGATTTATGCATAGGGGTTGATTGCACATTTTCATACCATGTTCTTCGGTAGAAATCTTGGGGCACTCTTTGAGGTTCTTTCTGTTGGATTGAATACTATGAATCTGAAATTGTTTGACTTGTATCGTATAATTAACTCAGGGATACTTGTGGTGACATTGGAGTATCTATGTGACGTTAGAGCTGGTTGATGCGTATCATATGGTGTTATTCTAGTACGAACTCTTAGATAGATCAATCGGAAATGATAACTTGGTTATTTTAGTACGAACTCTTGGACAGATCGATTGGAAAGAATAACTTGTGTAAGAGCAAATTTCTCCATGTGTGGTTTTGGTAATTGATGACACACCTATGGACTAATGGTTGCCTTGAGTTATATTCGAAGGATTTGTCCATAGGCACTTCTTGAAGTCCATGTGTTGGGTTTCAAGGAGTTTATATGATGACCAAGGTGGTATTCAAGGTTTATCCAAAGATTGGTCATGTGAGAGTTGAGCTTATTGCAAGCATGTCTTGAAGAAGAAGATTGTGTGTGAATTCATGTTTACCTTCAAGACATCTTCTTTGTGAAGAGAGAAGATAAGATACAAGGTTGATCAGGACTATGTCAAAAAGTGAATCAAGTTGATCAACACACAAAGCGTACAATATATACCGAGAGGGATTAAGGGATCCCATTGTGCGGTAAGCATTGTACATTACGCTTTGTGTACTAACCCATGGTCTATGTGAGTGTTCTTTGTGGGGTTAGGTGTAGGAGATATGCCCTAGAGGCAATAATAAATGTTATTGATTATCTCCCTGTTCATAATTAGGTTTATGTTCCATGCTATAACTGTTATGGTTCTCGAGTCTGCAATAATCACGAGGCTTGAAGGAAGACTCATATGCACGTTTGGAATAATAAACGGTAAAATGTATTCCTAGTCTGGCCTCTAAGACTGGCTCAAGTATTGCATGATGATCCTGTTGTCCTGATCATGGGCATGGCTATGCCGGCAATTTTGAGGGCACAGTGTTAGAAGAACATTTGTGTTGAATTGACCTGAATTGATGTTATGCTATGAGATACATTCGTCATAAGTTAATGGTTAATAACACAGAGAAGTTAATGTTTGCATAATTCCTTAGACCATGACAGTATCGAGTTTCTTCATGCTTGCTTCATGAACTTTGGGGTTTGTTAAACATCATCCGTAAATGGGTGCCTATTACGGCGGCTTACGGGTTCATGGAAAATTATGTCAAGTAACTTGATAGCTCAAGATTGGGATTTTATCCTCCGACGATGGAGAGATATCTCTGGGCCCTCTCGGTGTTACGGTATCCATCATCGTCTGGCCAGACACTTTGTGATTTTATCACGGGGATGCCGGAACACAGGAACGAGAAAAGAGAACAATACCGATAACAAGGTAACTGGCATAGTGGACAAGTTGTTGATCCATGGGGATGCCAACATGTCTCACCTCGGGTATTTGTAACATATCGCGAAGCAACAGGAATAGCACACGGCAACTCGAGGTTCACTCGAATATTCATTCGTGTGGGTATAGGGGTCAATATGGGTGTCCATGGCTCCGATGTTGATCATTGATCGGAAGGGGTTCCGGGTCATGTCTATGCTTCACCGAACCTATAGAGTCACACACTTAAGGGTCATCTATCTGCTGAATACTAGACAGGGAGTTTGAGAGAAAATCAACGAAAAAGTTTCGGACATCGGAAAAGTTTCAGACAGCAGAAAAGTTCCACAGAGAGAACACCGGAACAGTTTCGGTAAAACTATAAAGTTGGTTCAGGGATACCATTAAGTCAAATTGGTTTCGGCACATGCCTGATAATTCTTGGAGGGTGCCAGAATCATTCTGGAAACTTCTGGGAATTTTTCGGAAGAAAAATCGGAAATGTTCCGGAGGTGCCGGAACGCTTTAGATGCTTTTTGCAGATGAAAATCACTAATCTGGAATTGTTTCGGATCGCATTGAAAATTATTTTAGTGGGGTACTGGAAATGTTCTAAGCCCACATAAATATTTTCAGTTCAACCGGACACTGAAAAATGTCGTCGTGAATAGTGAAAGTGCTTTTTGGGAGAAAATATCTCATGAATAGTGGAAACACTAATATGAATAGTGGGAAACACTATTGGGAGAAAATATCTCATGACTAGTGAAAACACTATTACGAAATAGTGGAAAACACTATGTGAATAGTGGGAAACACTATTTATGAATAGAGGAATCACTATTATGAATAGTGAAAATATCTGAGGGCATTTTGGTATTTTTTACCATAGTCTCTCACCCTATAAATAGGGGTGAGGAGGGATCCCAAAAACTCACACTTACTCTCATACAAATGCCATGCATGATCTGGCTCTCTCTCCCTCCCAGCGAAATAGTTTCGTAGAGCCGAAAGGTTGTCTGCGTTCCGGCAGGAACTAGTTCTGGACGGCGAAGCCCTGCCGGATAGATGACACCGTATGTGTGCAACTCTGTAGAGAGATCGTAGTTTCGTCTTAGGTCGAGAGTGCCTCCCAAAGGGCTGTCCGTGTGACCGTTCGAGTTTTGGAGGTCCTTCCGAAGGGCTGTCCGAGTGACAGTCCTAGTTTCGGAGGTCCTCCCGAAGGGCTGTCCGCGACACTGTCCGGGGGATTGTCGAACTGCCTCCCGGAGGGCTGTCCGCGAGGCAGATGAGGGTATACACCCTCACTGTTGGGAGTAAATCCTAGCTATGGGAATCTGCACCGCCGATCGTCATCGACTCTACTTTCGCTGTGCTACGAGTCGGTAACGAAATAGATCAAACCTTGGATGCAGTCTCCATAGAGGTCCTGGGCTAGTGCGTAGGTTGGGAAAATTTTGTTTTCTAGTGCGTTACCCAACAGTGGTATCAGAGCCATGCTATGCGTAGATACAGGTTGCGATCTAGAATACATAGAGATGTATGGGTGTTGCACAACATAATTAGGTAGTAGATGAGATCTATTGCTGAAAATTATTTGTGCGGGTAGCAGATGAAATCTGTTACCCGATGTTCCTGTTCCTTCCCTTGAATTTGCGTAGTCCATATCTTGACGGTATGGTGGAATCTCACAAAGTTCTGGCAATCCGCGATCTTTTCATGCTACTCCTGAATATGCTGATTGATAGATCAATGAAGTGCTACAAGTTCTTTAGGTTCCACCATAGTTGAGAAAGATGGATGTTTCGCAAACGAAAGGGCAATGCTGATGTGATCTGCATGGGGGTCACGCGTATGACGAAGTTTAGTATGGGGCTCGAGATTTTATTATCTCAAGTTTCATACACCTTGGAAGGTTAATGTGGCGACTTGGATTATCATGCTTGATGATGCACGTTGGTAGCTTCGGTTTGTTTTGAAAGCTTAGAAGCCACGTAAAATAAAAAAATTCATGAACCGATTAGAGGCGTCTAACTTGGTTTTATAGGATAGTTTGCATGTGCATGTGATGTGGTATAGCAGTGTTCATAATAATTTGATTATGTATGAGATGACTATATGATGTAAATTAACATGACATGCGTGTCATGAATCGGTATGATGGCTGGAGCCATATGATTGTACTTTAATGACCTGCATGTCAACCTTATGTAATGCACTTATTTTATTATCTATAGAGATAGCAATATTATCTATTGCATCGACAAGGTGGTGGCAATCTTCACGAAGGTAAACACCGACGCGAATGCCGAAGACGAAGAAATACAAGACTTCTCCATTGGAAAGGGCTATACCATATCATGTTATTATGAATTGCCTGAGATGTTTATCCCTTATGTTGCACCCTTCTTGATTGCGTGGTAGTCGCTTTTATTAGGGTGATCTCTCAAAAAAATATCAAGTAGATAGTGTTCTCCCAAGTGTAGCACCGTCACGGCACCTAACTTTTCGGGTTGTGCCATGGATGCATGGGTACGAACGATTAGGGATATGTGAGGCGGGTGAGTAAAGACCTCGCAGCGACATCACTTGGTTGTCTTGACGTTCAGGCATGAAAGTCATGAGCTCGGAACACACGCATCGAAAGATGAACAAGAGTCACATGGAGATGTGATCGGCAAGTTGGCCTACCGACTAAATTTCCCTTCATGAGATGATGATTCTACGGCGATGAATTGAAGTCGGGATCTTGTATCACTCAATATCAATTATGAGAGATATTGATTTGAGTGGGAGCGCACTATATAATTAACTTGTTTAATTCTCAGTGCAATTAATTTTGAACACTGTCTAAGTGTGGTTTGCATAATAGTTGTAGAATAAATGGCTCGCGTTGCCACCTTCCCTGTTAAAATTGAATAATATGTTTAATATCTGGTTAAAACTTTACGGTTGGTAACGTAATGTGAGGATTGTCCTGAAGAGTGCCGAGAAGGACTTTGTCCTATCGGATGCTTTTGGTATTCTCCCGCTAATGCTATGGATGATATGACTCTTGTCCTTCGATCCAAAAGCTAGAATTCCTTTTTCAGTCAAAGTGCAATATGTTTGCTTCCATGAGACCCGAACTTCGAAAGTTTGAATAGTTATGTGATATTCATGGAATCTGAAAATCATTTTTAGAGACAGACAAAGGCTAAAAGATATGAGATATCCAAAGAAATGTTTGTTTGCAGACTATTAATAAAAAAATTACTATGCATTAGACTGATAAGAGAGGGATCCAAAAGAATGCCTGTCATATGATGATGGTGAATAAAATAACAACTTAAAGAGAAAGGAAGTGTCCGAAGGGTGTTATTGAAACTTTCACGCCTAGGAAGTCTGGGCTATCGCCACTCTTAAGTTGGGTGCTTCTTCTGTGAGTAGGAGAAATAATGAAAGTTAAACTGTTAGAAGTATAATGGCAATAGAAAAGAAGACTGGAATATCCAGCTCATGTATGAATGTCATACAAGTTTTTGATGTATAGAAGGCTGGTCAAAGATATAGTTCTTGGGAATTATGGTTAAACATGTTAATCACTAATTCTTCGGTATTGTGAGTTAATCACAAAGATACCCGCTCGATTGCATTCTGTTGCAACTCGATGTAAGAACTACTATGGCTTGAAAGATTAGCCAGGAATGAGGTTTAGATACATGCTAGGAACATAGTAAATGTTACTATGCCTTCCATCGATGTATTCCCTATGTATTTACTTTCATGATTCATTTTAGAGTTTCACACTCTAGCCCTTTGCATAAGGTATCTTGCAAGAAGGTTGTTCATAAGAGAACTTTTGATGTTCGGTGTTATGAATAACATAAGGGCCTTACTTTCATTATGAATGATACGTATGTTATGAATATTGATAAATAATACATTACCTCTATATTTACTTTTACAATTCACTTAGAGTTTCATATACTCTAGCCTTTTGCATAAGGTATCTTGCAAGAAGGTTGTTCATAAGAGAACTTTTGATGTTCGGTATTATGAATAACATGAAGGGCCATGCTTCCATCAAGGATGGGATGTATGTTGTGAATATTGATGGTAATATGATACATCCATAACACTGACGCTAAATGTCGCAAGACTAAAATAATTCCACATATGTGTGGCACTGCATTTGGTCACATTAGAGAAACCCGCATCGAAAATTCCATTATGATGGATTTTGAAGTTGTTTGATTTTGAATCATATGACACTTGCAACTTTCCTCTAAAAAGTGAAGTGACTAAAATACCGTTCACAGGCCATAAGGAACGAGCAAAGAACTTATTGGTGATCATACATTTTGATGTATGTAGTCCGATAAATGTTGTTGCAAACAGTGGATTTGTCTACTTTCAAAAATGAAGTAGAAGTTGTTGTAACAAGAAAATTATGTTTCTACAATTCGATTGCAGAAAGGAATATTTGAGTTACAAGTTTAGCGAATGTCTAATGAGTTGTGAAAAGAGTTTCATAACTTGCACCTCCCGGAACACCACTGCAAGTGGAAAGTCTATGAAGATGTAGTCGAACCATTTATGACATGGTAAGATCAAAGATGACATAAATAAATTTGCCATTATCCCTTTTAAGGTGATGCTTTAGAGACTGTGGCTTTTACACTGAAAAGAGCTCCATCGGGTCTGTTGAAATGACGTCACGGTATGGTACGCCCAACCATGTTATATCTTTTCTTAACTTTGGAATATGGGGCTTGTGTAAAAGGTTACAAACCTATTCCAAATCAGACAAGTGCTACTTTGTAAGGTTATCCCAAGTCCTTGGGTATTTCCCCACCACTATACCGAGGCAAAGGGTTTTGCCACAAAACGGTATGCTTTTAAAGAGAATAGTTCTTACAAAAGGTGAGTGATAGGACAGTGCAACCTCCACGAGATAACCAGTATCTTCGTCATCAGATCAAAGGAAAGAAACCTTGGAAGTGATTCTGGAGTTTCCTACTACGACTGATACGGAAGTCTCTACAATAAAATGTATGGAAGTCGGTCGAACGTGCAGCTGAACCACGTAGGCAAAGCTCGTGCAAACCTATCAGGTGCGCAAACGAGATATGCCCTAGTGGTAATAATAAATGTTATTGATTATCTCCGTGTTCATAATTAGGTTTATGTTCCATGCTATAACTTCTATGGTTCTCGAGTCTGCAATAACCACGAGGCTTGAAGGAAGACTCATATGCACGTGTGGAATAATAAAATGTAAAATGTATTCCTAGTCTGGCCTCTAAGACTGGCTAAAGTATTCCATGATGATCCTGTTTTCCTGATCATGGGCATGGCTATGCCGACAATTTTGAGGGCACAATGTTAGAAGAAAATTTGTGTTGAATCGACCCGAATTGATGTTATGCTACGAGATACATTCGTCATAAGTTAATGGTTAATAACACAGAGAAGGTAATGTTTGCATAATTCCTTAGACCATGAGAGTATCGAGTTTCTTCATGCTTGCTTCATGAACTTTGGGTTTGTTAAACGTCATCCGTAAATGGGTGGCTATTACGGCGGCTTATGGGTTCATGGAAAAGTATGTCAAGTAACTTGATAGCTCAAGATTGGGATTTGCTCCTCTGACGATGGAGAGATATCTCTAGGCCCTCTCGGTGTTATGGTATCCATCATCGTCTGGCCAGGCACTTTGTGATTTGATCACGGGGATGCCAGAACATGAGAACGAGAAAAGAGAACAATACCGGTAACGAGGTAACTGGCATAGTGGACAAGTTGTTGATCCACGGGGATGCCAACATGTCTCACCTCGGGTATTTGTAACATATCGCGAAGCAACAGGAATAGCACATGGCAACTAGAGGTTCCCTCGAATATTCATTCATGTGGGTATAGGGGTCAATATGGGTGTCCACGGCTCCGATGTTGATCATTGATCGGAAGGGGTTCCTGGTCATGTCTATGCTTCACCTAACCTATAGGGTCACACCCTTAAGGTTCATCTATCTGCTGAATACTAGACAGGGAGTCTAAGAGAAAATCACCAAAAAAGTTTCGGACACCGGAAAAGTTTCAAAGAGCGGAAAAGTTCCGCAAAGAGAACATCAAAATAGTTTCGGTAAAACTGAAAAGTTGTTTCACGGGATACCATTAAGTCAAATTGGTTTCGTCACACGCGTGATAATTATTGGAGGGTGCTACAATCATTCTGGAAACTTGTGGGAATTTTTCGGAAGAAAAACTGGAAATGTTCCGAAGCTGCTAGAACCGCTTCAGATGCTTTTCGCAAACGAAAATCACTAATCCGGAATTCATCCGGATCGCATTGAAAATTATTTTAGTGGGGTACTGGAAATGTTCTAAGCCCACATAAATATTTTCAGTTCGACCGGACGCTAAAAAATGTCGTCGTGAATAGTGAAAGTGTTTTTTGGGAGAAAATATCTCATGAATAGTGGAAAACACTATTGGGACAAAATATCTCATGACTAGTGAAAACACTATTACGAAATTATGGAAAACACTATTGTGAATAGTGGGAAACACTATTTTTGAATAGTGGAATCACTATTATGAATAGTGAAAATATCTGAGGGCATTTTGGTATTATTACCATAGTCTCTCACCCTATAAATAGGGGTGAGGGGGCATCCCAAAAACTCAGTCTTACTCTCATACAAATGCCATGCATGATTTGGCTCTCTCTCCCTCCCAGTGAAATAGTTTCGTAGAGCCGAAAGGTTGTCTGGATTCCGGCAGGAACTAGTTCTGGACGACGAAGCCCTGCCGAATAGAGGACACCGTATGTGTGCAACTCTGTAGAGAGATCGTAGTTTTGGTCTTAGTTCGAGAGTGCCTCCCAAAGGGCTGTCTGTGTGACCGTCCAAGTTTTGGGGGTCCTCCCGAAGGGCTGTCCGAGTGACAGTCCGAGTTTTGGAGGTCCTCCCGAAGGGCTGTCCGAGTGACAGTCCGAGTTTCGGAGGTCCTCCCGAAGGGCTGTCCGCGACACAATCCGGGGGACTGTTAGACCGCCTCCCAGAGGGCTGTCCGCGGGGTAGATGAGGGTATACATCCTTGCGGTTGGGAGGTTGTACATCCTTCCTGCGGGAATCTGCACCGTCGATCGTCATCGACTCTACTTCCGCTACGCCATGAGTCGGTTACGCAATAGATTAAACCTTGTATGCAGTCTCCATAGTGGTCCTGGGCTGGTGCGTAGGTCAGAATTTTTTTTGTTTTCTGCTGCGTTACCCAACATTAGGTATATCTCTGCCAGCTCTCCACCACCGAACTGATGCCAGCGCAGGAGGCGAAGCAGGTGAACGCCCTTACGACTTTCAAGTTGAAGCCCGCGGTGTGGTCCTTCGGCATGGAGCCATACGACCGCACCAACTGGCCCCCCAGGTAAGTCTTACATAGTGGCAGTTTTTCCTTCGTTTGATACTTCCCAGCCAGCAGCCGGCTGGAGAACTTACTTTGATGTGCTAACCGCAGCTGCTGGTGTGACAGAATACACTGGACGGCCGCACCCTCAAATGTTCGAGGCGGAGCATGAGAACTCCGACTCCGAAGACTACGAGACGGGAGGCCCCCCGGAGGAGGGGGTGGACTCCTCGGGAGGAGTCAACGAGCCGGTGCCCCCAGCGGAGCCGGAAGGTCCGGCGCGGCCGGGGAGCCCAGCGGAGCGGGTGAGTTCCCTCTTGCCCCTGCGATCAGGGACTGGACGGACGACAACGATGACGATGATGATGAATTAATGATTCTGAACTAGCCTCCTCCCTCAGCGCGCCAGGTTCGGAGGAGCGAGGAGCCGCCGACTCAAGCCCCGGTGGCCAGAGGAGCCGGCCGGACAAAGAGTCCGTCTCAGGGGGGGCCGGCAGCCCCGCCACCAGTCCCCAAACGGGTGAAGGTGGCCGCGTGGAAGCCACGCCACATGCCAAGCGGGCCTTGCCCCTTGTCATTGGGTAAGTCTTTTTCTCGCGTAAGTTTTCCTTCCGGGTCGCGAGCCGGCTAACAACCGGTCCTTGGGCGCTGCAGTGACCCCATCGAGCTCCACGAGGAGGAGCCGGCGGGAGATTCGATGGAAGCCGCCAGCCGGCTGTCCCACGAGCATGCGTCCACCCAGCAAGAGGAGAAGAGGATGCTCGCGGAGCTACGAGCCTCCATGTTCGGGACGCGAGGAGGGGCCTCGCATTCCGGGACCTCGAGCAGCCGGAGGCGGAGGAGGTCTGCGGATCCCCCACGGGCGTCGGACTCGGCAGCGCAGTCAACCCGCATGTCGAGGCCTCCGTCGAGCGAGACGCGAGGGGCGGCCATAGATCCGCCAGCGCCCCCGTCCGCACAAGAGGCGGCCCAAGTGGGGGCGACGATGACAGAGCCGGCTCCCGAGGCGGCCCGGCTCGAGCTACCGGAGGTGACTCCTCCTGCGGCCGAGCCGGCCCGGGTCGAGGTGCCGGAGGCTCCGATGGCCCCATAGGCGGCGCCAGAGGTGCCGGCCATGGAGGTGGAGGTGCCCTCCGTCACGATCGTCTCGCCGGAGCGGCAAGAAGCGGAGGCGGCGATGGCACTAGGTGGAGGGCCTGCGGGAAGCGACTCCCGGACCCTTGTCGTCATCAACCCACCCCCGACGGCTTGCGGCGCGGCGAGCCTGGTTGGCAGCGGCGGCCGGGCCCGGAGGACCCTCCGGTCGATGCAGGAGGTGCTCCAAGACTAGGAGGCGCTGGCGAGTGCGCCAGCCCTGCCGGCCCCCAAGGGGGCGGCCCGGTCCCCTCCTTTGGAGATTTGGGGAGCGTCCTGGACAGGTGCCGGCAAGAGCTGGCCCGGTTCACGGAGGCGGCAGACGCCGCCCTGCAACATGCAGAGGTAAGCCCGATTGCTTTGACTTAAATTTTTTAGTGGGGGCACGCGAGCGCACCCACTAGGTGTAGCCCTCGAGATGCAGGCCGGCTGGTTGGTTGACGAGCAGCCGGGCCGGATCTCTTTTGAGCGTGTCTTGATCTTTACCTCTTCACGACAGGAGGGAACCTCCCTGCGGCCGAAGCTGTTCGAGGAGGCGGTCGCCATCCATGACCGCTACAAATACAGCTTTTACTGCATGGAGGAGGAGTTAGCACGCGTGCAAGGTCAGTTGAGCTTCCCATGAGGGGCACATAGCCCTCGAGAGCCGGCTGACGGTTGTCCTGTGTTGCAGGTGACTTGGCCACCCTTTGGGAGGAGAAGGCCGGGCTTGTCTCCGAGCGGGACGGGCTGGCGCAAGACGTCTAGGCAGCCATGTAGGAAAAGGACCGACTAGCCGCGCTGCTGGCAGACGGGGAGGCAGTCCGGGACTGGCTCAAGGCCGAGGCGGCGAAGGAGGTGGCGGCTCGGGAGACGACCGTCAAGGAGGCGGTTGATGCTGCCCAGAGGACTGTCGCCCTCCAAGATGAGGTGACCCACCTCGAGAGGACGCTCGAGGAGGTCAAGGGTTCCCTCGCCGTGTCGGAGGCAACCCTAGTGTCGGAGCGTAAGGCGGCGCTCAACTTCGCCCTTGGGGTGGACGACGCGATTGAAGGTAAGTGCCAGTTTCTCTCTTCCCCGGCCGGTTGCTTTTTCCTTTGCTGGTTCTTGTGTCTCAATATGGCTTTCTTTTCTTCTCCTCTTCTTTCTTCCAAGGCGCTTCCCAGAAACTCGGTGTCGCGTTGCGCGTGCCGTTGAGGAGCACCGGGAGTACCTTCAGGAGTGCGGTCACTCCATCGAGGAGAACGCCGCGTGGGACGTGGACGAGATCGGGCTCGCCATCGAGATGTGGATGACCCATCTTGAGCGGAGCATGGATCGGCAGAAGACAGCCAGCAAAGAGGTCATCGCCGCGCTGTGGCCAGGCCGCGGGGGAGCTCAGACAAACCGCGTGGCCCAGTGGCTGGAGCATGTCATCCCCCGCCTCAAAGCCTGGAAGGCATCGGCATATGGCGCTCCGGTTCGTCACGTCGTGGTATCGTGGCGTGGATCTGGGCCGGCTGGCCACCATGCGGGACGTGCTAGTCGCCAAGCGGGTGGCTCGTGAGCCGGCCCTTGTCCATCGGGCCAACGAGCTCGCGTCGTATGTCGACGCGGACGAGTTCCTGTCGGCCCTTGGTGACGACGGCGAGCCGTTGCCCGAGGACTCCTTCACCATCCCCCAAGGCCCGGCGAACGATGAGGTTGACGACGAGAGCACCGACTCGAGCGGCGAGACGGCCGAAACCGAGGAGCCCACCTCGAAGGCCAAGGAGGCTGACCTGAAGGCCGCGACCACCTTCGAGGCGAGAGTCGAGCCGCCTAGCGATGCGTCGGCTAGGGCCACGCCGGCTGGCGACACGCCGGTGGCCTGATCCCCGGGCATTTTTTATCTTTCTCTTTTCTTTCCTGCAAGTTAGGCTTGAGTCCACCCACTGGGGGTGTTTTATGTAATGAACCATGCTGGCCATGGGCCGCTTTTGTCTTAACATTTGTGCTATGACTGTCTAGTGTGTTTGCCTTGTTGCTCATGCCGACTCGTCCTTGTCCTTTTTTGCCCGCTTGACTCTTTTTGGTTCTTCTCCTTTTCCCCTTTGATTTGGGCCCCACCGCCCGACAGCCGGGAGCCGGTCTCTAGCTACGTCAGGGCGTCTGCCTCAAGGGAGCTGGTTCAGAACTTAGGAATCGCGAGGGCCTTTCGAGATAAGTAGAGTGGTAGAGGCGCGACAGTGGTCCGGCTGGGCCTAGCCGGGGTCTCCTTTTGTTTGACCTTTCGTGTGAGCCAAACCTTGCCACCTTGAGGCCCCATCATCCGGACAGCCAGGAGCCGGTTCTGTAGCTGCTAGGGGTGGGGGGTTGGCCGGCTCACATTACTTAGCCACTTTCTAGGAGAAGCATCCCAGGTCTAGCCGGTCAGCCCCCGGGCCCGGGAGCCGGTGAGCGGGGAAAACTTTGAAGGAAACAAAATAGGGAGTGCCCCAAGAGCCGGCCTAGGGCACCCATTGCACTCATAAGCCCGAAAGGGTGGGGATACATACATACATTGGTTTTGTTTCAGCAGTAAAACGGGCGCAGAAGTGCCACGATCCATGGGCGCTCCGTCTCCTCACCGGAGGCATCTCTTTTGCGCTTTTGCGGCTTCTGGGTGTCTATTAGGTAGTATGCGTTGTTGTGCAGCGCATTGCTGATGATGAACGGGCCCTCCCATGGGGAGGATAGCTTGTGTTGTCCGGTTGTCCGCTAGATCCGCCTAAGGACCAGGTCCCCTTCGCGAAAGGAGAGCGGTCGGATCCGCTTGCTATGGTAATGTCGGATCTTCTGCTCGTAGATTCCCGTCCTGCTCAAGGCCAGTTCGCAAGCTTCCTCGAGTAGGTCGACAACGTCTTCTCTTGCCTCCTTTGCGTCCTTCTCCGTGTATAGGGTGACCCGAGGCGAATCGAACTCGATGTCGGTGGGGATGATCGCCTCGGACCCGTACACAAGGAAGAAGGGAGTGTAGCCGGTTGAACGGTTCGGGGTGGTCCTGAGACTCCAAAGGACGACCGGCAGCCCGTCGATCCAGCAGCCGGCTGACCTTACCAGCAGCATCACGAGCCGGGGCTTGATGTCGGACAGAATGAGGTCGTTTGCCCTCTCAACCTGGCCATTTGACTGTGGATGAGCGACGGAGGCCAGGTCGAGCTGGATTCCTTGCTTGGAGCACAAATGCGTGAGTGCGCCCTTGGCGAAGTTCGTGTCGTTGTCGGTGATGATGCTGTGGGGAATGACATAGCGCACCGTGACGTCGTCGATGAACCGGACAGTCGTGGGGCCATCTAGCTTCTTGATTGGTCGCGCCTCGATCCACTTGGTGAATTTGTCGATAGCCACCAACAAGTGCGTCATGCCGCCTCGAGTGGTCTTGAACGGGCCCACCATGTCCAGCCCCCAAACGGCAAAGGGCCATGAGAGGGGGGTGGTTTCGAGGGTTGCTACCGACAGGTGGCTCTGCGTGTTGAAGCGTTGGCAGCCCTCACACTCTTCGACAAACTTCTTGGCCGCCTCGAGAGCAGTCGGCCAGAAGAAACCATGGCGGAAAGCCTTGGCCACCAGGGTCCTGGAGGCGGCGTGGTGCCCACGCTCACCCTGGTGGATGTTGAGCAGGATCTCCAAACCCTTTTCCAGCTCGACGCATCGCTCGAAGACGCCGGTGGTGCTGCGATGGACGAGCTCGTTGTTGATGATGTCGTACGCCGTGGCTCGGCGTTGGATTTGCCTCGCCAAAGCCTCGTTTAGGGGAAGCTCGCCCCGTAGAAGAAATGCCAGGATGGGTTGGGCCCATGAGGGGGCCGCGACAGGGGCCGACTCGGAGCCCTCGGGACTGGATGACCAGCCCCCGAGACTGGATTGCCAGCCCTCGGGACCGGCTTGCCAGTCCCTGGGGCCGGCTGGTCGATGATCATCATGACGGCCGCATTGTTGGAGCCGGCCGCCTCAGACGCTGCCGGCTCAGTTGGTGCTAGCGAGGCGACCAATGGTTCGGGAGCCAGTGGAGAAGGTGCCGGAGAGGTGGTCGTGGCCTTTGATGGGCTAGCGGCGCCCGCCGGCACGAAGATTGGCTCTGATTCTGAGGAAGGCTTGATTGACGGCTTGAGCAACCGCTCGAGGGCGTCGCCGGTTGGGATGGCCTGCCGGGTGGAGCCGATCTTTGCGAGCGCGTCCGCCGCCTCGTTGTCCGCCCGTGGGACGTGATGAAACTCACAACCCTCGAAGGAGCCAGTGAGCTATTGTACGAGGAAGCGGTAGCTGGCCATGTTGGCGTCCCTGGCGTCCCATTCGCCAGAGACTTGCTGCACCACGAGGTCAGAGTCACCGAAGCAGAGGATGCTCCTGATGCCAATCTCCTTGGCAAGCCGGAGGCCATGGACGATGGCCTCGTACTCGTCCATGTTGTTGGAGGCGGCAAAGTGGATCTAGAAGCCGTATTTGAGCTGGTCACCCTTCGGGGAGGAGAGGACTATCCGGCACCCAGGCCGGTCCTCATTTTCGAGTCGGCAAAATGCATGCGCCAATGCATGGAGTCTAGGGGAGGCGGCATGAACTCTGTCTCTGCCCAGTCGACGAGGAAGTCAGCCAACGCTTGTGACTTGATGGCGTTTCTTGGCTCGTACCGGATCTCGTGATCGGTGAGGGTGATGACCCATTTGGTGATCCGACCGGTGGAGTCTCGGCCGCTCATGATTTCGCCGAGCGGGGCCGTGCTCACCACGGTGATGGCATGTTCTTGGAAGTATTGCTTGACCTTCTTGGCGGCGGGGGTAGCACATCTTCTACTAGTGGGGGTAGTTCTGCTTGGACACGGAGAGGACCTCGTTGAGCTAGTAGACGGGTCTCTGGACCGGTAGGGACTTGCCCTCCTCCAGCCGCTCAACCACCAGGACGACGCTGATGACGCGGGTGGTCACCGCGATGTAGACGAGTAGGGGTTCCTTCTCAGCTGGCGCGGCCAGGATGGGCGCGTGGGTGAGAGCCTTCTTGAGGCCGCGGAAAGCCTCGTCCGCCTCGTCAGGCTAGTCGAACATGCCCGGCTTCTTGGTTTGACCCGACTCGATTAGATACATCTTGCGAAGGAGCCCGTAGAGGGGCAACGCCTTCTCCCCCAACCGGCTGATGAAAGGGCTGAGCGAGGCGAGGCAATTGGTGAACTTCTGGACGTCGCGGAGCCGGGTCGGCTTGGGCATGCGCTCGATCGCGTTAATCGTCTCGGGGTTAGCTTCGATACCGCGAGCGAACACAAAGAAACCCAAGAGTTGACTCGCCAGGATGCCGAAGACACACTTCTCTGGGTTGAGCTTGATCTTGTACTCGCGCAAGTTCGCGTAGGTCTCTTGGAGGTTGTCGAGGAGGCTGAAGTGCTTCTTGGTTTTGACGACGATATCGTCGACGTAGACGTGGACATTCCTGCCTATCTGAGGTAGGAGGCACTTCTGCATGCACCGTTGGAAGGTGGCGCCTGCATTCTTCAGGCCGAAGGACATGGTGATGTAGCAGTAGGCCCCAAAGGGCGTGATGAAGGAGGTCTTGAGCCGGTCTTCTGGGTCCAGCTTGATCTGATAGTAGCCGGAGTAGGCGTCCAGGAAGGACAGCAAATTGCAGCCGACCGTGGAGTCGATGACTTGATCGGTCCGCGGCAGAGCGAACGGGTCCTTGGGACATGCCTTCTTGAGGTTAGTGTAGTCGATGCACATGCGCCAAGTCTTGTTCTTCTTCAGCACCAGAACTGGGTTGGCCAGCCAGTCCAGGTGGAACACTTCCATGATGAACTCGGCTACGAGCAGCCGGGCGATCTCTTTGCCTATAGTACACCGCTTCTCCGAGGGTTGCTTAACCGGGTTGACGTCCAGCCGGACGTGTAGTTTGTGCTCGGCAAACTTCCTTGGAACACCTGGCATGTCCTTGGGGGACCATGCGAAGATGTCCCGATTCTCACGGAGGAAGTCGACGAGCTCGCCTTCCTATTTGCTGTTGAGGCGGGAGCCGATGGTGACGCACTGAGTTGGGTTGGCTGGGTCGAGCGGGATTTGCTTGGTGTCTTTGGTCGGCTGGAAAGAGGCCTTGCCGGCGGATTGCGAGGGAGGAGCCGGCACGGCCGGCTGACTGGCAGCAAGGGCCACGAGTCGGTCGAGCTATCATTTCTTCTCGGCGATCTCCAAGGCCTCAGCCAACTGGCTGCCATCTCGAGCGCACTCGAGCGACATCTTGTAGTCACCCGCGATGGTGATGATTCCCTTGCGGCCTAGCATCTTGAGCTTGAGGTAGGCGTAATGGGGGACCGCCATGACCCTGACAAGGGCCGGTCGGCCCAACAGCGCGTGGTAGGGACTTGCGAGGTCCACGACCTCGAACAGCACTGGCTCGCGGTGGAAGTGGCCGGGTCCGCCAAAGAGGACATCGAGCGCGATCTAGCCGACAGGAGAGCAAGACTTCCCAGGCACGATGCCATGGAAGACCGTCCGACTCGCCTGCAGGTCTTCTATCTTCAGCCCCATCTTGTGCATAGTGTCGAGGTAGAGGATGTTGATGCTGCTACCACCATCTATCAGGACCCGCGAGAGGAGGCAAGTTCGTTCCTTGGTGGCGATGGTGGGGTCGAGGACCAAGGCGTAGCTGTCGGGATTCGGCATCACAGCGGGGTGATCGGCCTGGCTCCAAGTGACCGGCTTCTCCGACCAGTGCATGAACTGGGGAGTTGCCGGCATGGTGGCGTTCACCTCATGACGGAGCTGGCGTTGAGCATGTTTGCCCGTCTCTTCACTAGTGAAGACGACGTAATAGTCGTCTTGGTTGGGGAACTAGTCGATCAAACGACCGTCATTCTGGGCCAGAGTCGGAGCCGGCACCGGGGCAACAGCTTGGGCCGGGGCCGGCGCACGGGCTGGCGGCACGGGAGGAGCCGGAAGGCCATCCCCTGGGCCAATCGCTGTGAGAAGCTGCACTGTCGGAGCATGTGCATACAGGGTTTGGCCTCTGAGTGGTTCATGCAAGGAAGGTCGAGCATTTGCTTGAAGATGAGCTTCGGCTGCCAGGCAGCCTTGCCAGTGCACTGGTGCTGGCTGGAAGGCTGGGCAGCCGGCTCCTGCTCCTCGATAGTATTGACCTGCTGGCTCCCGTAGCGAGGATCCGGCTGGTCGTTCTTGTGCTTGTTGTTTTGCGGCTGCCGGTTGTCGGCAGCTGTCCGGGACATTGCCGGTGTCATCGTCGCCTTGGCAGGCGGGGTCGTCTTGACCCGGACGGCCGAGTCGGCCGTGGCGTACTTGTGTGCCTTGGTCATGAGCTCGGCAAGTGTGGCCAGCTCAGAGCACAGAAGCTTGTGCTTGAGGGGGGTGCCGTCTCGGCAGCCTTAAATGAAGTATTGCACGGCTTTTACCTCATGCACCCCCTAGCAGGAGTTGTGAAGCTTGGTCCATCGAGTAAGGTAGTCGTAGAGGGATTCGTCCGGCCCTTGAACGCACATGGCTAGTTTGCGGGGCCGGCTAGGCCTCTTATAGGTGTCGATGAAGTTACGGACGAAGGCCTCCTCGAAGTCTGTCCAAGTGTTGATGCTGCCGGCCGCGAGGCTGTTGAGCCAGGTGCAGGCCGAGCCGATCAACATGAGGGGGGCGTAGCGAACGGCTACACGCTTGTTCCCCCTGGCAATGCCGATCGCGGTGATGTAGTCGATCAGCCAGTCCTCGGTCTTGGCAGCCCCATTATACTTCGGAGTGTCTCGGGGGAGCGTGAAGCCAGTCGGGAGCGGCTCGTTGCGGATCCGAGGGCCGAAACAGACCGGACCAATCGAGCCCTCTCGAGGAGGGCGGATTGCGTGAGGTGGTCGATACGGTTGCGGGCGTCGTTCTCGCTGTGGGGGACACGCGGCCTGATCCGGGCCGAGAGCTCGGGGCGGATGACGGGCGGAACCGTTCGTTCCCGCTCGTGCCGCAAGGGTGGAGTGTGCCCATCGCTACGCCAGCTGGCGGATGCCGGCGCTTCTTGGTGGCGACCGCTGCGAGGCGGGTCGTTGGTGCGCCGGCTGCTAACAGCCAGCTGCTCGCTCCCCGGTATCTGACAGTGCCGGGGGATGTTTGTTCCGGTCCAGTGGCTGGAGACGCGAGGGGAGCTGGAATGCTGAGCCGGCTAATGGCCAGCGGTCCCCGTGCCCTCGCGCTCGAGCCGGGGGCCTCCGATGGCGGCGATGTCCGACGCGAGCAGGCGCTGTTGTGCGTCGGCGGCGTCGATGTGCTCCTCGATGTGGCGCTCGTGAGCGGCACGCTCTTCACCCTCCAAGGTGGCCAAATCCGCGTAGGCCACCTTGAGGGCCCGCAAGTTGGCTGCGTGGGTGTCGTAGACGGGCATCTTGCCGCCAAGGATTTCGGCGACCACGCGGCCACGGTCATGCATGGCCCCACGCCGGCTGGGCCCGGTGCCAGTAGAGGAGAGACCGTAGGCGGAAGCATATTCCCGTTGGGTGGCATCGATGCAGCGCCATGTGCCCGCGAGGGTTGTGGCGTCCTCGAACAAGACGCGACAAGCCGCCTCGAGGTCCGCCGCAGCGGCGTCAGGGTTTGTCATCAAGGCGATAGGGGTGCACACGCCCCGGAGGGCCGCACCAGGCGGATCAGAGGTGCCGACGCGGGCCACGGCGGCATCGGCCGTGGTCGGCGCACGTCCGGAGGAGGTAGAGGAGACGACGACCAACACCCCCACGCGACCGTGGGAGCTGCTGCGCTGGGTCGCAGGGAGTGCTCCCACGGTCGTGGAGGATTGGCGCAGACGAGCACCTTCCCAGGGTACTCGTCCACGACCGGAGCCTCGGGGAGGCTAAGCCTGCTGAAGCGTTCGGTGAGCGCGTCGATATCGACCGCGAGGTCAACGGAGTCGCCCACAGGGCATGCCGCAGCAAGCCTCACGAGCCCACGGTTTCGCCTGGACGTGCGGCAACGGTGGGGAATGGCGAGGTGTCCCGCCCGGAGCATGAATCCGGCTGGCGCCGCGTACGGCCCCACGGTGGGCGCTAACTGTCGTCGTTTTCTCATGACAGATGCTATAGGGTGGCTTATCGTAGGTGGTTGGGGCCGGAGGACGCCGACGGGCTCCGGGTGCGAGATTGGGCACAAGCGGTGATGACACACGATGTACCCAGGTTCAGGGCCCTCCGAGGGAGGTAACACCCCTAGTCCTGCTTGGTTTAGTAGGATGGATGGGTATGTGTACAAGGGTGCTCCTGGAGCTGTGTCTAGAGGAGGAAGAAGGAGCAGCCGGCTCGTCTTCCTCCGCCACTTGAGGGGTTTCGAGAGTTCTATGGGTGCGCGAGAGTGATCGTCTGTCCCCGTTGCATGGGGGGGCTCGGGGGGGGGTTATAGGCCAACCCCTCGGCTCTACAATATATCTAAAGTACAGGGGTGGGGGGACCCAGCTGGCAGTCTCTCCGGCTGGCCAGGGGGTCCCACCCTTTGCGCCATCTCATCGTCTTTGCGGTCCACCGGCTGAGCGGCTGTCTCCCACTGGGGCCCACCAGTCGGCTCTGCGATTGGCCCTCGCTCACCTGCCACGGCACGGGTCACCCGGGAGGCGTCGTCTAGCGCCAGCCGGTCGAGGTCTCCGGTACGGCCGGTGATACTGTAGCCACGCCGAGGCAGGTAATCGAGTGGGCAAGGGCGTGCTGGCACTGTTCCTTCGCCCGGTCTTGCTCGCCGAGGTCAACGGCCCGGACGGCTAGACTGTAGCCATGCACTTCGGCGCGTCAGCGGCCACTGTGGCCACAGGGCCGCCCATCGTGGCGGTCAAGTCACGTCGTTGTACCAGCGCGCAGAGAGACGGGACATCGCTTGTCCATCCCAGGGTCAACGGAGGAGGCGGCCCAGAGGCAACCGGCTGCGCCCAGTCGGCCGGGGGTCGAGCCAGCTCCTCGACCAGCCGTCCTCCAGCTGGGCATGTCCAGCCGGCCGCACAATTTTTCTACGAAATGCAAAGGGGAGGACCCTAGTGCTTTGGCCTACCCAGGGGTAATAACCCCGTCAAGTTTGCTCAATTCGGAGCTCGTATGCGAAAGTTATGGCATTTTCAGTGCCAGAGCTATTTTTCTCTCAACAAGCAGTAGTACTGCTCGGTAGCACGGTAGTACCGCTTGGGTGGTACTTCCGCTATGTACAACCGTTGTCATTACCGCTTATATTTGCCTTCTGGTGCCTAGAGGGGTCTCTGGCCATTTCAGCGGAAGTACCGCTTTACCCAAAGCGGTAGTACCGCTAAAGAGCCGCTCGAACTACCGCTTATTTTTTTAAGCGGAAGTACCGAGCAGTACTGCCGCCCTGAGGCTCCGTGGCTACTTCCGCCTAAGTTTTTCTTCTCGCATTTTGGGATTATGTGAGCAGAATTACCGTTCCCTCTAGAGCGGTACTACCGCTTTGTTGTTCTAGGACGGCTATAAGCGGAAGTACCGCTCCCCTGAGCGGTACTACCTCTTGTGTGCGGGCTGTGGGGGTAACGGCTGGATTTTCCCCCACCTATAAAAGGGGGTCTTCTTCCCCATTGCTCTCTAACTCTTAAGATCGTGTTATTCCCCCATTGTTGACCTTCTTCGAGGTTGCTAACTCTCAATCCCTCCAATGATTCTATCTAGTTCTTAAGGGAAAAGAGACAGGAGATCTAGATCCACATTTCCGCTAATCACTTTCTCCTCTTTGTGAGGGGAACCCCTTGGATCTTGATCTTGGAGTTCTTCGTGTTCTTCTTCGTTCTTCCTCTCATTTCCTCCATAGCATTTTTTATTGTGGTGGGATTTGGGAGAGAAGGACTTGGGCACTCCATTTTCCCTTGCCCTTGCATTTGGTGCATAGGTTGAGTTCACGGTGATACGTCGAAGTGAGAAGTTGAGAAGCTTATTACTCTTGGGTGTTTGAGCACCCTAGAGATTGTTCCTCTTGGGTGCCTTGGTGCCCTAGATGGTTGGTGGTGTCTTGGAGATCAATCATTGTGGTGTAAAGCTTCAGGAAAGCGTCGGGGTCTCCAATTAGGTTGTGGTGATTGCCCCGAGCAATTTGTATGGGTATTGGTGAACCGCCCCCAAGGGCTGCCAAAGTGTACGGGTACCGGTGACCGCCCCCAAGGGTTGCCATTTGTACGGGTTCGATGACCACCCTCAAGGGTCCCTTATTGGAATCATGGCATCTTGCATTGTGCGAGGGCGCGAGGAGATTACGGTGGCCCTAGTGGCTTCTTGGGGAGCATTGTGCCTCCACATCGCTCCGAACGAAGATTAGCATCCGCAGGGTGTGAACTTCGGGATACATCATCATCTCCTCATGCCTCGGTTATCTCTTACCTAAGCCCTTTACTTATGCACTTTACTTTGTGATAGCCATATTTTTTGTTGATTTTTTACCTTGCGTAGCATAAGTTGTTGGTGCACGTAGGTGAGCCTAGTTATTTTATGTTTTTTGGTTGACTAATTAAATGATAGTTTTATTCCGCATTAGTTCAAGCCTAAACCGTAATTATTTTAAAGCACCTATTCACCCCCCCCCCCCCCTCTAGGCGACATCCACATCCCTTAGACATGGTTATGTTAGTACGAACTCTTGGATAGATCGATCCGAAAGGATAACTTTAAGGTGGTTTCGTACCCTACAAACAATTTCTTCTTATGCTCTCCTCTAGATAATAACTTTGGAGTGATTCTTCGTTGCATGTTTAGGGACGGTTATGTGATCGAATGATATTAGCATTGTTGAGAGAATGTACTAGCGAAAGTACAGACTGTAGGCCTTATTTCTAAGCATTTATACAACGTTTTGCTCGCCATTTACCACTTGTTACCTTGCTGTTAACCATCAACACTTGAAGCTCTTCTTGATTTCTACCTCTGTGGCCTTAAGCAACGCGAATAGCTCAAGGATCATCATCTCGATCCCTTGCATGTTATTTTCATCACAAAGCTTGGTGGCAGTGACAGGAGAACTCTGACAATCACTATCTTATCTGGAAGATTAACTCCCACTCGATTCAAGTGATTGTAGCACCCAGACAATCTGAGTGCATGCTCAGTGATTGAACTATTCTCGTCCATCTTCTAGGCAAAGATCTTGTCAGAGGTCTTATACCTCTCAACACGGGCATGAGCCTGAAATACCAATTTCAGCTCTTGGGACATCTCATATGCTCCGTGGCGTTTCAAAAACGTCTTTGGAGCCCCGATTCTAAGCCGTAAATCATGGCGCATTGAACTATCGAGTAGTCATCGGAATGTGCATGTCATATGTTCACAACATCCACATACAACACTGGAGGGGATGGCACACCGAGCAGTGCATCAAGGACGTAAGCCTGCTGTGCAGCAATGAGGACAATCCTCAGATCACGGACCCAATCCACATAATTGCTATCATTATCTTTCAACTCAGTTTTTGCTAGGAACGTATCAAAATACATGGGAGCTACAACGTGAGCTATTGATCTACAACACAATTTGCAAAGAAATTTTGACTATGTTCATGATAATTTGTTCTGTTAATCAAATTACTATGAACTCCCACTGAAATCAACATCCCTCGGGTTGTCTAAGTGTAACATGATCTAAATCCACCAACCCATGTCCGGTCATCGAGTGGGATGAAGTGGTTTCAATGGTGAACATCTCCATGTTGATCATATCTATTATATGACTCATGTTCGATATTTCGGTCTCTATTGTTCCGAGGCCATATATGTACATGCGAGGCTCGTCAAGTTTAACCCAAGTATTTTGCATGTGTAAAACTAGCTATGTTGTATGCGAACAAAGAGTCTATCACACCCGATCATCACGGGGTGCTTCAAAACGACGAAGTTTCGCAATGGTGCA
This sequence comes from Hordeum marinum, assembly GCA_022496015.1. NCBI lineage: Eukaryota > Viridiplantae > Streptophyta > Magnoliopsida > Poales > Poaceae > Hordeum > Hordeum marinum. Next base: position 383,096,932 of record CM039677.1, on the reverse strand, counting down.
TACTTAGGAAGAATGCATTTTCTTGAAATTAAGTGAAGGGATCACCTTATAATGCTATTGTCGTCCTAAGCAAAATCTTTACCTACTAATAAAGTACGGATTGCTTCTGCCCGTATGTCATTGGATTAACCCCTAAAGTTGCTACAAATTACCCACTATGCCACACATAAGTGAAGGAAAACGATTCATTTTTTTTCGAAAGTCACGACAGTGGTCTTCGTTATTTACTAGCGATCTCCCTAAGTAACGCAAGTCCTTGGGTGCTGCACTGGTTAGAGCCTGAACCTGCTATTGTAGAGACATGGGTTCGAACTCTGGTGGCTTCAGTTTTTCATACATCGTTTGGTATTTTTTTATGTTGGCCGTTTGGTGAAGGCAAAAATAGGGGCCATTGGAGGAGTTGAACTCACGACCAGTAGTTTAAGGGAGAAACCAAGCTCCTTGCTCTCGCCGCCCGGACCCGCCCACCTCTCCCCAACGCCGATGCGTTAGACACCAGGTGAGTGAGGCAACCCTACCCGAATTCCATCTCCGCCCACCGGCAATCCTGGGTATCCTCATCGCCGGCTGGATGTGTCGTTCTTGGTGAAGCGTCACCGTTGGTTCTTATAGCATACATACAAATAGTGGATTCGATTGGATTGGATTGGCTGATAATACAACGAATTAACGTTACTGTGGATGCTTTTGGATTTCAGTGACAAGTAGCATGGAAATTGACATGTACTGATAATGCTGAGAATTGAACTGTACTGGTTCTTATAGCATATGTGTGCATCCAGTTCATTATTTGGATGAAATGGTAGCTAAGTGTACAAGCAGACTTGCCTAATATATTCAGTGTTCAGTGCTACAAATTTGTTCAGTTGTACCACTTGCTACAAATTTGTTCTGTAGCTGTTCCATTTTTCAGTTCTAGAATTTGAAGCATCAAAATTTATATGTTAATGCTACACATTTTCAATGTTCAGTGCTACAAATTTGTACAGTTTGTGCTTTTCTGTAGTTGTTGTTTCTCTGTCATTTCGTTGTTGTTTCTGTACCATGTCGCTGCTACAAATTAGTTAAGTGCCATGTGGATGTTTTTCTATGCTCGTGCTTTTTCTGTAGCTGTTGTGGTTTGTTTTCACTTGGGTCAATGTAAAGCATTGGATCTGCATTGGAGGACAGATGAGAGGGGGCTGCAGAGTCAAGTCACTGGATCTCAGTCCTGCGCCACCAGTCTGCTGCGATCGACGCGCCCCGTCCCGGTGCGCCTGTCGGCCAGCCGTCGCGGTCGTCCTCATCGCACCACGTCCCTCTGCGCTGGCCAGCCATCCCGATCGTCCTACATGCATGAAATTGGTGCAGTTTCGGGTTCTGTTTTTCCACCAGCAATGAAGAGCAGGCAGTTAGCATGTTCAAAAGCAGGCTGTTTGTATCTAATAATTGCACTTGCAATGGGACCTAGAAGTAGTGGCAGAGGTACAATACTTTTTTCATAATTGTGTAAGTCTAAACAAAAGAGTGCAGTGATAGTTGAACCATGAGCACGTCCAACTGTTTAGAGTGTCTATTCATTTCTTTATCTAATCTATGGATGTTTATTGGCCATTATAAACAATACGAATGACACTTTCCAACATGCCTGGGCAGAGATTTGCTAGCACTTCAAAGAATTTTTTTCCTGAATTCATAATTGTGTGTTGTTTTGTGACGGAACCATTGTACTCAACAGAGAAGCACAAGCAAGCATTTGGCTTATCTTCTGCTTAATTTTCAGATTACATGTTACAATCAAAGTTTTCTGTGTGCTCTTCCATATCCAACCACATCTCTTCCACTTGAGAGCAGTGCACATCTAAAGCAAATGGCACCGGAGGAAATGAGAGCGCATTTGTACTTCTGCAATCAATGATCTGGATGGCAACCGTAGCAATTCACGGCCATTAGTTCCTCGAGTAATTTTGGAGGTTTCTTGTGTTTACCATAGGATGTTGGAGTTCGTTTTGGGATTCATATTTTTCCTTTTCCCTTGCCTATTCCAAGAAGAGTGCGTACTGATATTTAGTATGATAGTTCAAATAGAGGGCGTTGGGTATTGGGTTAGGTGGTGTGGTATATTTTTTCTCCCGTTGCAACCCGTAGATTGAGAATTTTTGCAGGTAATATCCATCTAGGTTTGTTTGCTTGCTATTGTTGCAATTGTTATTTTAGGTTGGTTTGCTTGTTGCTGATGTTACTTCAGATTTATTGAGATTGCTATTTTTTTCATGTTCTACTTCTAAATTTCAGAATGAACACCCATATCAATTTACTCAGAATCTCAACTCGCAATATACTCAAATCTTCCATCTTTTTGTTTCTCATCAGCGTCCTCTCGACTCAAGTAATTATGTTTCATAAGAAGCGATGTATTATCCCGTTACAACGAGCACGGGCATTTGTGCTAGTAATATGCATAAAAGGATAAAGAACACATGCAAATTATATAAGTGACATGATATGGCCATCATCATTTTGTACTCTCGATCTCTATGTTCAAAGCACCGGCATGATCTCCATCGTCACCGGCATGACGCCATGATCTCCATCATCGTTTCATCATGTGGTTTTCATGCCAACTATTTCTTCTACAACTATTGCTAACTCATAGCGATAAAGTAAAGCAAATGGCATGAAATAAATTAAAGACAACCCTATGGCTCCTGCCGGTTGTCGTACTCATCGACATGCAAGTCGTGATAACTATTACAAAACATGATCATCTCATACATGACATATATCATGTCATGTATTGGCCATATCACACCACAACATGCCCGGCAAAAACAAGTTAGACGTCCTCTCCTTTGTTGTTGCAAGTTTTACGTGGCTGCTATCGGCAACTAGCAAGAACCGTTCTTACCGACGCAAAGCCATAATGATGATGTTCAAGTTGCCTTTTAACCTTCTACAAGAACCGCCTCTATCGAATCCGATTCAACTAAAGTGGGAGAGACAAACACCCGCCAGCCATCTTTATGCAAACTAGTTGCATGTCAGTCAGTGGAACCGGTTTCTTGTGCGGGGACAAGTAAGGTTGGCCCGAGCCACTTCATCCCACTATACCGCCGAACAACATAAGACTAAGGAGGTAAGTAATCTGAACATCAATACCCACAAACACTTTGTTTTCTACTCGTGCATATCATCTACAAATAGACCTAGCTCTTAATACCACTGTTGGGGAATGTTGCATGAGAAACAAAAAAAATCCTAAGCACACGCAAGATCTATTCATGGAGATGCATAGCTACGAGAGGGGGAGTGTATCTACGTACCCTTGTAGATCGCTAACTGGAAGCTTATATAACGCAGATGATGTAGCCGTACTCTTCATGATCTAATCGTGATCCAATCCGATCCAGCGCCGAACGGATGATGCCTCCACGTTCAGCTGTTGGAAATATGCCCTAGAAGCAATAATAAATTGGTTATTATCATATTTCCTTATTCATAATAATCGTTTATTATCCATGCTATAATTTTATTGATCGGAAACTCAGATACATGTGTGGATACATAGACAACACCATGTCCCTAGTATGCCTCTAATAGACTAGCTCGTTGATCAAAGATGGTTGTGGTTTCCTAGTCATGCACATGAGATGTCATTTGGTAACGAGATCACATCATTAGGAGAATGATGTGATGAACAAGACCCAAACTACAAAGGTAGCATATGATCATGTCAGTTTATTGCTACTGTTTTCTGCATGTCAAGTATCTATTCCTATGACCATGAGATCATGCAACTCACTGACACCGGAGGAGTACCTTGTGTGTATCAAACGTCGCAACGTAACTGGGTGACTATAAAGGGGCTCTACAGGTATCTCCGAGGGTGTCTGTTGGGTTGGCATGGATCAAGACTGGGATTTGTTACTCCGTGTGACGGAGAGGTATCTCAGGGCCCACTCGGTAATACAACATCACAATAAGCCTTGCAAGCAATGTGACTAAGTGTTGGTCACAGGATCTTGTATTACGGAACGAGTAAAGAGACTTGCCGGTAACGAGGTTGAACTAGGTATGGAGATACTGATGATCGAATCTCGGGCAAGTAACATACCGAAGAACAAAGGGAACATCATAAGGGATTAACTGAATCCTTGACATAGAGGTTCGACCGATAAAGATCTTCGTAGAATATGTAGGAACCAATATGGGCATCCAGGTCCCGCTATTGGTTATTGACCGTAGAGGTGTCTCGGTCATGTCTACATAGTTCTCGAATCCACAGGGTCTGCACACTTAAGGTTTGGTGACGTTGCGGTAGTATAGAGTTGTGTATGGTGGTGACTGAAGGTTGTTCGGAGTCCCGGATGAGATCCCGTACGTCACGAGGAGCTCTGGTCCGTAGGTAAAGATTGATATATAGGAAGTCCTGTTTTGGTCGTCGGAAAAGTTTCGGGCTCATCGGTAGATTACCGGGAGTGTCGGTAGTGTACCAAGTCCCACACAAGGCCCATGCGGCTGGGAAGAAAAGCCCAAAGAGAAAAAAAGTGGAAACGGACAAAAAGACCAAATAAGGAGGAGTCCTAGTCCAACTAGGATTGGAGGAGGATTCCTCCTCTCCTCCCACTTCGGCCGAACCCTAGAGGGCTTGGCCCTTACACCAAGATTCCTCCTCTCTTCCTCTTATATATACTAGAGGTTTTAGGGTTTTCGCACTAGATTTTCAGCCATGTGCTCCCCTCGCCTCTAGTGCATAGTTTCTCCTCTAGATCGGTTTTCTGCAGTGCTTAGGTGAAGCCCTGCTGGAATAGCTCCGCCACCATCGCCGCAGCGCCGTCACACTGCCGGAGAACTCGTCTACCGCTCCGCTCCCTCTTGCTAGATCAAGAAGGCGGAGATCGTCATCGAGTCGTACATGTGCTGAACGCGGAGGTGTCGTCCGTTTGGCGCTAGATTGGAAGGACCGTGATCAAGATCGCGAGACGGATCGTGATGAGATCACGGGACGGATCGTGATTAGTTCGCGGGACAGATTGTGATTGGGTCGCGGGACGGATCGTGATGAGATCGTGGGATGCTTGGCGATTTGGATCGCGAAGACGTTCGACTACACCAACCGCGTTTCTTAACGGTTCCCGCTTAGCGATCTACAAGGGTATGTAGATCCACTCTACCTCTCGTAGATGCTCAGCACCATGGATAGATCTTGCGTGTGCCTAGGAAATTTTTTGTTTCCCATGCAACGTTCCCCAGTAGTGGCATCATGAGCTAGGTCTATGTGTAGATGAGATCTCAATTAGAACACAAAGAGTTTGTGGGCGTTGATGCTTAGATTGCTTTCTCCCTTGCTCGTGTTTTGGTTCAGCGGTATTGTGGGATGCAGCGACCCAGACCAACCTTACTCGTATGCTTACGAGAGACCGGTTCCATCAACTGATGTGTAACCTCGTTGCACAAAGATGGCTGGCGGGTGCCTGTTTATCCAACTTTAGTTGGATCGGATTCGACAAAGGAGGTCCTTGAGAAGGTTGAAAAGCAACTTATGTATCACCGTTGTGGTTTATGCGTAGGTGAGAATTATTCTTGCTAGATACCCGTAGCAGCCACGTAAAACATGCAACAACAATTAGAGGACGTCTAACTTGTTTTTACAGGGTATGCTGTGATGTGATATGGCCAATTACATGATGTGATATATGTGATGTATGAGATGATCATGTGTTGTATAGAATATCACGACTTGCATGTCGATGAGTGCGGCAACCGGCAGGAACCATAGGGTTGTCTTTAATTATTGTATGACCTGCGTGTCAATCATTAAGCTCTATGTAATGCTTTACTTTATCGCTAAACGGTAGCAATAGTAGTAGAAGCATGGTGGGCGCGATAACCCCGATGGCGATACGTTGATGGAGATCAAGATGATGGAGATCATGGTGTTGTGCCGGTGACGATGAAAATCATGTCAGTGCTTTCAAGATGGAGATCAAAAGCACAAGTTCATGGCCATATCATGTCACTTATGATTTGCATGTGATGTTAATCCTATTATGCACCTTGTTTTACTTAGGACGATGATAGCATTACAAGGTGATCCCTCACTTAATTTCAAGATAAATTGTGTTCTCCCCGAGTGTGCACCGTTGCGAAAGTTCGTCATGTCGAGACACCACGTGATGATCGGGTGTGATAGACTCTACGTTCACATACAACGGGTGCAAGCCAGTGTTGCACATACAGAACACCCGGGTTAAACTTGACGAGCCTAGCATGTACAAACATGGCCTCGGAACACGAGAGACAGAAAGGTCGAACATGAGTCATATAGTAGATATGATCAACATGATGATGTTCACCGTTGAAACCACCTCAGCTCACGTGATGATCGGACTTGAGTTGGTGAATTTGGATCATGTATCACTCGAATGACCGGAGGGATGTCAATTTGAGTGGGAGTTCTTCAGTAATATGATTAATTGAACTCATTATCATGAACATAGTCAGTAGTGTCTTTGCAAATTATGTTGTAGATTACTTGCTCACGTTGTAGCTCCCTTGAATTTTTATATGTTCCAAGAGGAATAGAGTTGAAAGATGATGGTAGCAATATTGCGGACTGGGTTCGTGATCTAAGGATTGTCCTCATTGCTGCATAGAAGGCCTATGTCCTTAATGCACCGCTCGATGCGCCACCCCTCTAGCGTCGTCTGTAGATGTTGTGAACATCTGACAGGCATGTTTTGATGACTACTTGATAGTTTAGTGCGTCATGCATTACGGCTTAGAATTGAGGCTCCGAAATGTTTGGAACGTCGCGGAACATGTGAGATGTTCTAAGAGCTGAAATTGGGATCTCAAGCTCGTGCCCGTGTTGTGAGATATGAGGTCTCCAACAAGATTCTTTGTCTGCAAGATGAAGGAGAATAGCTCAATTGTTTAGCATGTGATTAGATTGTTTGGGTGCTACAATCGCTTGAATCGAGTGGGAGTTGATCTTCCAGATAAGATAGTGGTTGATATAGTTCTCCAAGTCACTGTCACTAAGCTACTAGAACTTGGTGATGAACTATAAAATGCCAAGGATAGAAATAATGATCCCTAAGCTGTTCACGATGTTTGACACCGCGAAGGTAGAAATCAAGAAGGAGGATCAAGTGTTGTTGGTTAGTAAAACCACTAGTTTCGAGAAGGGCAAGGGCAAGGAGGGAAACTTCATGGATGGCAAGTCAGTTGCTGCTCCAGTGAAGCAACCCAAAGTTGAACCTAAACCCGAGACTAAGTGTTCTATTATGAGGTGAGCGGTCACTGAAGCGGAACAACCCTAGATACTTGGTAGATAAGAAGGTTGGCAACGTCGACAGAAGTATATTTGATATACGTGTTATTGATGTGTACCTTGCTAGTACTCCTAGTAGCACCTGGGTATTGGATACCGGTTCGGTTGCTAAATGTTAGTAACTCAAAATAAAAGCTACGAAATAAACAGGGAACTAGCTAAGGGTGAGGTGACTATATGTGTTGGAAATGTTTCCAAGGTTGATGTGATCAATATCGCACGCTCTCTCTACCTTTGGGATTAGTGACAAACCTAAATAAATGTTATTTGGTGTTTTGCGTTGAGCATGAATGTGATTAGATCGTGTTTATTGCAACACGGTTATTCATTTAAGTTAGAGAATAATGGTTATTCTGTTTACATGAATAATACCTTCAATGGTCATGCACCTAGTGAGAATGGTATGTTGAATACTTATCGTAGTAATACACATGTTCATAACATTGATGCCAAAAGATACAAAGTTATAAATGATAGTACCACATACTTGTGGCACTACCGCTAAATGTCATATTGGTATAAATCGCATGAAGAAACTCCATGCTGATGGATCTTTGGACTCATTCGATTTCAAATCGGTTGAGACATGCGAACCATGCCTCATGGGCAAGATGACTAAGGACCTCGTTTTTGGTTTAATGGAGCAGGCAAGTGATTTATTGGAAATGATACATGTTGATGTATGCAATCCAATGAGTCTTGTAGCGTGTGGTGGATATCGTTATTTTCTTACCTTCACTGATGATTTGAGTAGATATATTGTATATTTACTTAATGAAACACAAGTCTGAATTGTTTGAAAGGTTCAAGCAAATTCAGAGTGAAGTTTAAGATCATCGTGACAAGAAGATAAAAATGTCTGCGATATGATCGTGGAGGTGAATCTGAGTTATGAGTTTGGCATACAACTTTAGACAATGTGAAAGTTGTTTCACAACTCACGCCACCTGGAACACCATAGTTTGATGGTGTGTCTGAACGTCATACTCGTGCTATATTAGATATGGTGCATACTATGATGTCTCTTATGGTTTTGCCACTATCATTTTGGGGTTATGCATTAGAGACAACTACATCCACTTTAAATAGGGCACCATCTAAATCCGTTAGGATGACACCGTGTGAATTAGGGTTTCATTGAAACCTAAGCTGTCATTTCTTAATGTTTGGGGATGCGACGCTTGTGTGGAAAATGTTTTCACCTAATGAGCTCGAACCCAAAGCAGACAAATGCATCTTCATAGAATACCCTAAGAACAGTTCGGCGAACCTTCTATCTTAGATCCAAGAATAAAATGTTTGTTGCTAAAACTGGGTCCTTTCTCGAGAAAGAGTTTGTCTCGAGAGAATTGAGTGGGAGGAAGATATAACTTGATGAGGTTGTTGAACCTTTGTTCAACCATAGAGTAGCGCAGCGTAGGAAGATGTTTCTGTGAAGCCTACGTTAGTTGAAGAGGAAGTTAATGATGATGATCATGAAGCTTCGGATTAAGTTACTATCAAACCTCGTAGGTCGACAAGGATGTGTACTGCTCCTGAGCAGTATGACAACCCTGTCTTGGAGGTCATGTTATTGGACAACGATGAACCTACGAGCTGTGGAGAAGCGATGATGGGCCCGGATTCCGACAAATGGTTAGAGGCCATGAAATCCAAGAAAGGATCCATGCACGAAAACCAAGTATAGACTTTGGTATACTTGCTCGTTCGACGCCAGGTCGTTGAGTACAAATGGATGTTTAAAATGAATACAGACGCTCATGGTAAATGTCACCATTTGTAAAGCTCGACTTGTTGCAAAGAAGTTTACGACAAGTTCAAGGAGTTAACTGCGATGATACTTTCTCACTCGTAGTGATGCTAAAGTATGTTGGAATTATGTTAGCAGTTGCTGCATTTTTCAATTATGAAATATGGTAGATGGATGTCAAAACATCATTTCCTTAATGGTTTACATGAGGAAAGGTTGTATGTGATACAACCAGAAGGTTTTGTCAGTCCTAAGGATGCTAAAAGGTGTGCAAGCTTCAGTGATCCTTCTATGGAATGAAGCAAGCATCTCGAAGTTGGAATATACACTTTGATGAGGTGATCAAAGTTTTTGAGTCTATACAAAGTTTATGAGGAACTTGTATTTACAATAAAGTCAGTGGGAGCACTATAGAGTTTCTGATAAGCATATGTGGTTGACATATTGTTGATCAGAAATGGTATAGAATTTCTGGAAAGCATGAAGGGTTGTTTGAAAAGAATTTTTCATAGGAAGACCTAGATAAAGCTACCTAATTGTTGAGCATCAAGATCTATAGAGATAGATCAAGATACTTGATGAGACTTTCAATGAGTACATATCTTAACAAGTTTTTGAAAGAGTTCAAAATGGATCAGTCAGAGAAAGAGTTCTTGCCTAATTTGTAAGGTGTAAAGTTGCGTAAGAGAAAGGACGAATGTCGTCCCCTATGCCTTAGCCATAGGCTCTATATTATGCCATGCTGTGTACCGCACCTGATGTGTGCCTTGCCATGAGTCTGTCAAGGGGTACAAAAGTGATCCAGGAGTGGATCACTAGACATCGGTCAAAATTATCCTTAGTAACCAGAGTACTAAGGAGAAGTTTCTCGATTATGGAGGTTATAAAGAGTTTGTCATAAAGAGTTACGTCGATGCAAGCTTTAACACCAATCCAGATGACTCGTAGTAGCAATCTGGATACGTATAGGAGAGCAGCCATTTGGAATAGTACCAAGTGGAGTGTGGTAGCAGTGTTTACAGTTTGACATAGAGATTTGTAAAGTACACACGGATCTGAATGTCGGAGACCTGTTGACTATAAGACCTCTCTCACATGCAAAGCATAATCGAAGCCTAGAACTCATTGGGTGTTAGATTCATAACAATGCGAATCACATGGTGATCTGAACTAGATTATTGACTCTAGTGCAAGTGGGAGACTGTTGGAAATATGCCCTAGAGGCAATAATAAATTGTTTATTATCATATTTCCTTATTCATGATAATATCTTATTATCCATGCTATAATTGTGTTGATCGGAAACTCACATACATGTCTGGATACATAGACAACACCATGTCCCTAGTATGCCTCTAATAGACTAGCTCGTTGATCAAATATGGCTGTGGTTTCCTAGTCATGGACATGAGATGTCATTTGGTAACGGGATCACATCATTAGGAGAATGATGTGATGGACAAGACCCAAACTACAAACGTAGCATATAATCGTGTCAGTTTATTGCTACTGTTTTCTGCATGTCAAGTATCTGTTCCTATGACCATGAGATCATGCAACTCATAGACACCGGAGGAGTACCTTGTGTGTATCAAACGTCGCAACGTAACTGGGTGACTATAAAGTTGCTCTATAGGTATCTTCGAGGGTGTCTGTTGGGTTGGCATGGATCAAGACTGGGATTTGTTACTCCATGTGACGAAGAGGTATCTCAGGGCCCACTCGGTAATACAACATCACAATAGGCCTTGCAAGCAATGTGACTAATTGTTGGTCACGGGATCTTGTATTATGGAACGAGTAAAGAGACTTGCCGATAGCGAGGTTGAACTAGGTATGGATATACCGACGATCGAATCTCGGGCAAGTAACATACCGAAGAACAAAGGGAACATCATACGGGATTAACTAAATCCTTGACATAGAGGTTCGATCGATAAAGATCTTTGTAGAATATGTAGGAACCAATATGGGCATCCAGGTCCCGCTATTGGTTATTGAACGTAGAGGTGTCTCAGTCATGTCTACATAGTTCTCGAACCCGCAAGGTCTTCACACTTAAGGTTCGGTGACGTTTCGGTAGTATAGAGATGTGTATGGTGGTGACCGAAGGTTGTTTGGAGTCCCGGATGATATCATGGACGTCACGAGGAGCTCTGGAATGGTCCAGAGGTAAAGATTGATGTATAGGAAGTCCTGTTTTGGTCGCCGGAAAAGTTTCGGGCTCATCGGTAGTGTACCGGGAGTGTCGGTAGTGTACTGGGGGACCATCGGGAGGGGTATTTCTATCCAAGAGGCTACATGGGCTGTGGGAGGATGAATATCATCCCTTAGTGGGCTGGTGGAAGTCCCACACAAGGCCCATGCAGCTAGGAAGAAAATCCCAAAGAGAAAAAAGGTGAAAAAAGGCAAAAAGACCAAATAAGGAGGAGTCCTAGTCCTACTAGGATAGGTGGAGGATTCCTCCTCTCCTCCCACTTCGGCCGAAGACTAGCGGGCTTGGCCCTTGCACCAAGCCTCCTCCTCTCTTCCTCTTATATATACTAGAGGTTTTATTGTTTTTGCACTAGATTTTTAGCCACGTGCTACCCTCGCCTCTAGTGCATAGTTTCTCCTCTAGATCGGTTTTCTGCAGTGCTTAGGCGAAGCCCTTCCGGAATAGCTCCACCACCGTCGTCGCAGCACCGTCACACTGCCGAAGAACTCGTCTACCTCTCCGCTCCGTCACACTGCCGAAGAACGTGTCCGACTCTATCTCTATATCATCTTGCCTTATTGAACAAGCCATCTCCGGGCGGCTTATCCGCCTGGGTCTTCATGCCTTCCTTGTCTGGCCTCACCTTGACCCATCTTGGTGAACCGCCATATGTCTAGGCTTATGTCTGGAGGCCCATCCTTGGTCTAGCTTATGAGCCGCCAGGTATGACCTAGCCCCACCTGGGCGGGTCTCACCACGGGGTTATATCCCCAGCATTAGGCCCCAGGTTGATTTGAGCTTGCTCATTTCAACCTTCCATCTCACTTGGCGATGAGTCTCGTTCATTATCATGTGAAATTAAGACAAAGTAACCCACCATGACGTCATACTGGAGATATCAAAAAGATTCCCTGACGACCGCAACATATCTTTCCACTATTAAACTGATGTCCCGAAAATCGAGGCGTCCGTCTCGGTCAATCAACTTCCGTCGCCTGGATTCTCGCACCCATTTCCACCTTTTGCCTATTAAATAGGACCGTGAAGGGTGGTCTTCATTTCCTTCTCCGCTTGCCCTTCTTCTTCCTCCCGACGCCGTCGCTCCAGAGTTTTCCTGCTGTGGCGAAGTTTTCGCGCCATCGTCATGCCACGCTGCTGCATCAACCTGATCGTACCAGAGCACCGCCCGCGTCCGTCGCGGCATCTCCGGTAAGTTCTTATCCACCCCTAGATATGTAGCTTTTGGTAGGGTTTTCATGGAGCTACTCCGCCCGCTAGAACATGAGATTTTCATAATGTCAGATAGTATGTAGATCAGTGAACTCAATAATGCCCTTGACCCCATCACGATAGACCATAGGAAGTCAATAATAGCACAACACAAATCTGTAGTTGCCCTTTTCACTGTCTTCAAACACCGCTAGTTCCTCTGTTCGTCGCTAGGTTTAGAATAAACCTGCCTTTTTCTCTATTTTGTAGATCCATAATTATATAGATAACCTGTGAAACCTGTTTTCCACACTTAGTAACTTTTGCTTTGTTTACTTGCAAACTTAACCCGCCATTGAGTTTCTGACTTTTGCCTAAATTGCTCCGACGACTTAGCTTTAGAGAACTTAGATTTCATCAGTCGTCCGTAGTTATCTTTCACCTTCTAACTCGCCACGCATTGTTACCTTGCGTAGCTTTAAGCTGCCATCATGCTGCGTGTGTCCAATTCGTGTAACTGGATCGGCTCTGCCGTTAGTAAAGAGTTCTTGAAGGACTTCGTAGACACAGGGTCTTTACCAGCCAAAGATGGCATCCATTGGCGGGTTCCAGGCAATGAAAAGAAACCCATTCCACAAGTGGGTGAAGTAGTTGTTTTTGTGAATCACCTTGTACGCGGTTTCAGCCCGCCTGGCTCAAAATTCTTCTGAGACGTCCTTCACTTTTTTAAGCTGCGCCCTCAAGATATCGCCCCAAACTCCGTCTCAAACATTTGCAACTTCCAAATCGTTTGTGAAGTTTACTTACAAGAAGAGCCGTCCGTTGGCCTTTTCTGTGAGTTCTTCTACGTGAACCGCCAGACGGAGGTAAAAGCTGGTCCAAGCTTAGAGCTTGGCGGGATCTCAATTCAAAGGAGGCGGGATGTGACCTTTCCGGTGTAGGAGATATGCCCTAGAGGCAGTAATAACATTTACTTTTGTCTCTCCAAGTTTGTAATGAATGTTTATGATCCATGCTATAACTGCAATGATTCTCGAGTCTGCAATATCCACGAGGCTTGGAGGGAAACTCATGTGCACATGTGGTATAATAAACGGTAAATTGTATTCCTAGTCTTGCCTCTAAGACTGGCTCAAGTATTGCATGATGATCATGTTTTCCTGATCATGGGCATGGCTATCCCGGCAATTTTGAGGGCATGATGTTGGTAGAACACTTGTGTTGAATCGATCTGAATTGATGTTATGCTATGAGATACATTCGTCACAAGTTAATGGTTAATAACACAGAGATGGTTAACGTTTGCATAATTCCTTAGACCATGAGAGTATCAAGTTTCTTCATGCTTCCTTCATGAACTTTGGGGTTTGTTAAACGTCACCCGTAAATGGGTGGCTATTACGACGGCTTACGGGTTCATGGAAAAGTATGTCAAGTTACTTGATAGCTCAAGAGTGGGATTTGCTCCTCCGACGATGGAGAGATATCTCTGGGCCCTCTCGGTGTTACGATATCCATCATCGTCTGGCCAGACACTTTGTGATTTGATCACAGGGATGCCGAAACACGGGAACGAGAAAAGAGAACAATACCGGCAACGAAGTAAATGGCATAGTGTACAAGTTGTTGATCCACGGGGATGCCAACATGTTTCACCTCGGGTAATTGTAACATATCGTGAAGCGATAGGAATAGCACACGGCAACTGGGGGTTCACTTGAATATTCATTCGTGTGGGATAGGGGTCAATATGGGTGTCCACGGCTCCGATGTTGATCATTGATCAGAAGGGGTTCCGGGTCATGTCTATGCTTCACCGAACCTATAGGGTCACACGCTTAAGGGTCATCTATCTGTTGAATACTAGACAGGGAATGTGAGAGAAATCACCCAAAAGTTTTGGACAACGGAAAAGTTCCGCAGAGAGAACACCGGAACAGTTTCGGTAAAACTAAAAAGTAGTTTCAGGGGATACCATTAAGTCAAATTGGTTTTGGCACATGCCTGATAATTCTTGGAGGGTGCCAGAATCATTCTGGAAACTTCTGGGAATTTTTCGGAAGAAAAACCGGAAATGTTCCGGAGCTGCCGGAACCGCTTCAGATGCTTTTCGCAGATGAAAATCACTAATCCGGAATTGTTCCGGATCGCATTGAAAATTATTTTAGTGGGGTACTGGAATTTTTCTAAGCCCACATAAATATTTTTAGTTCGACCGGACGCTGAAAAATGTCATCGTGAATAGTGAAAGTGCTTTTTGGATATTTATGGAAAAGCACCTTTTTGGATATTTCCAAAAAGGCTTCTAGAAGGGATTGGGGAGCAAGGTAGCTCCACATGGGGGCCCCCAAGGGGTGGCCGGCCAAGGGTGGAGCTCCTCCATGGAGCTCCACATGGCACCCCTTTTCCTTCTTATGATATTTTATGTGTGACATAAAGTGGGGGTAGTTTGGTATTTTCAAGTCCCAACCCTACCCCTTGGTTTTCCTATAAATAGAGGAGATGTGGGCTGCCATCTATTCATCCTTTTCTCTCATACGCATGCTATGCTTTGCTAGCTCTCTCTCTCCCTCGCACAAAAAGATTTTTGTAGAGCCAAAAGGTTGTCTCGGTTCCGGCAGGAAATAGTTCTAGATGGTGAAGCCCTGCCGGATAGATGACACCGTATGTGTGCAACCCCGTAGAGAGGTCGTAGTTTCGATCTTTTGCCTAAGGGGCTGTTCGAGTGTCCTCCCTAAGGGCTGTCCGAGTCTCCATTCGAGTTTCAAGGGTCCTCCCTAAGGGCTGTCCGTGACATTGTCCGAGGGACTGTCCGAACGCCTCCCGAAGGGCTGTCCGACGAGGGAGTACATCCTCATGGTTGGGAGGTTGTAAAATCCTAGTTGCGGGGATCTGCACCAACGATCTCCATCGACTCTTCTTCCGCTGCGCTTCAAGTCGGTACGGATCAGATCAAACCTTGTATGTAGTCTCCATAGTGGTCCTGGGCGTGCTCGCTATACCGGAAATTTTTATTTTCTGTCGTGTTCCCAACATCCGCCTGTTCAGATGCCAAGCCATCCCAACGACTGGAATAAAACCTGGTTTTACTGCAAATATACCTCTCCGAGGGGAGAGCATTCCTTACCGAGTTGTCGTCCAACCCGACTCAAGACTTCCATCGAGCTCCCTGACCGGCTGTCAGCCACTGAACGAGCGAAGCATGCTCCGGCTCACGCCAAAATCAAGGCCCTTATGGCCAATGGTCTAACAGGGATGGATCTGACCCGCTGTTGGGTTTCTTGGAAGGTCCTGCCTCTGAGCCGGTGAAGCCGCCTCATGTGCGAGTATACGGGTGATGACAATGACCCCCTCTGCTTTAACTCTACCACGTTGTCAGAGGATAACATCGTGGCCGCCATCAAGAGCCTGGTTCATGAATTTGAAGGATCTTGCCGCGCCATCGGATTAGCACCTTTCTGCGCCGCAAACCCAGCCCCAGACTTAAGGGCGACTCTTGATCTCCTTACTTCCGCGTTAGTTATCCATATATGCTTTGCAATATTTTGAGCTCTTTCGACAACTTTCACTTTCAGGCCAATTCCAGCTTCTGGAAAAAGAAATACGTTCCTCCTCCAAAGAAATCAAAGGAGAAAACCGACGGCCTAAAGAAGAAAACCGCACCTCAAGAACAACCAGAATCTGACGACTCAGAGGTAGAACTTGACTCTCTTGGCCATCTCTTCATGCACCTTATTGACAATAATAATTCTCACGACAAAACGGAGACAAGCCACGCCAATGTTCCTGAGGTAACTTATGTTTCATCTGACTCAGAACATCTTGCACCACAGAAGGTACGGTGGGTCGTCCGAAAGGTCCCACTTTCTCATCCTCTTGCTTACTTAGACCCGCACTTTTCTTTGAAAAAGCAACAACAACTCTCCCGACGCCAGACCCGGAGCACCGGCTCTAACGACCTCATGGCCGGGTTATCTCATTCTCCAGCTCAACAGAAACGGCCAGCTGAGGTATTTGTTTCACTTGACTTAAGTTTGTCAACTTTGCCTTTATGATTTGATCCTGTCTTATATTGCCTTAATTGTATACAGGAATCACCCCCTTCCTCAAGCGACTCTACAACTACTGCTCTTCCGCCTCTAAAGATCAACCCAGAGTACATGCCTTTCATGCTTGCATTCCATCCTTTGTTAGCCGTAAAGCTTATACCATGACCGTCTGTGCTTTCCAGGGCTCAAGGGAAACGAAGGAAGACCGACGGGTCTACCCATTCTCCCAAGGCTCGAGAGCCGGAGCCTGCCAAGCCGGACTCTCCTATAGTGCATGCTGACCCCTCTGCGGCTTCCAAGGATGCGCCTGAAGAAGCTCGTCGTTTTGCCGAGCCGGCGGCCCATGACATGATTCCTGAGAGTCCTTCGAGGACCAGCTCTAAGCCGCCAAGCCCTTCAATGGCTGTTGATGATTTGGTTACTCTGGACATCACCATTACTGGTACCGGGTTCCACACTCCTCAAGCTCATGTGTTGACAAAGCATACTAAGAAGCCTGAAGCCTCCGAGAAGCTGGACTTTGAAATCCCTGCGCTGGAGAAGTTATCCACTGATGAGCTGCACGCCGGTTATCTGAACCGCCTCTCCACCATCCGGAACATGGAGCTCAAGCTTGTTAGCTTGATGAAGAAAAAATATGAGGTACTCTTGCTATCTTTTCCTTATACCGTTATGTAGCCCCCAAGAGCTGGTTTAATATTTACCAATGGTAAATCGGGTCTTTGAGTCTTGTTATAAATAGAAATACTTAGCCTGTAGTGCGTAAGTAGTTTGTTCAAAGAGCCACCTGTAGCCCCCAAGGGCCGGCTTATCTTGATGAAGATGAGCCAGAACTTTAATGTAGATAGATCAAAGAACCACTGTAGCCCCCAAGGGCCGGCTTAACTTTGATAAAGATGATTCGGAACTTCTTTGTAAATAAATCAAAGAACCATATGTAGCCCCCAAGGGCCAGCTCAACTTTCATGAAGATGGGCCGGAACTTCCTTGTAGATAGAGCAAAGAGTCGTATGTAGCCCCCAAGGGCCGGCTTAACTTTGATGGAGATGAGTCGGAACTTACTTGTAAACTTGGAGAACAAAATGGACATTAGCCCCCAAGTGTCGAGCATATTGCTTGCAATCTGCTTGAGACTTGCATTGTATTGTTTGAATTTTCATCCGATAACATACCATCCTGGCGACTTAGCACTCATTTTGCTTTGTTATATGTCCCATGAAGCGTTAAACGAGGCCGAGTCTAAAGTGACCGGCTTAAGGAGCAATCTATCCACTCAGCAAGCTGCCCGAAGCGAAGTAGATGAAAAGTACCGGCTCACCGCTGAGGAACTCATAAAAGTGAAAGCTGACTTTGCCGCTTTCAAAAAATCTGCTAAGACGGAGCAAACCGCCCTGGCTCAACGAGCATATGATGTTGACCAGCGGCTCGTGGTTGTGTCCGATGAGTTACACGCCTTGAAGCGCCATATTGCCAAGATGTCTACCGCCATCTTTGGTAAGTACTAAATATTTAGCCTATACTCTTGTGCGAGTACTGACACTGGCGACTTATAATTGAACTTCCGTCTTATGCAGGTCCAAGGAGCCATCAACTTGCTACTGATAGCTTGTTGCCATTGAAAGTCGTCTACACGTTAACGGAGCAACTATATTGTGGAGCTCTCTGCACAATCAAGGCGGTGCACTATAAAGATAGTATGCCCTCAACTATGAAGGGAGTCATAGAGTTGCTCTCCACCCTGCCTAAACAAATCCAGGATCTCAAAAAATCAGCCACCAGAAAAGGAGCCGTCGCAGCCATAGGCCGGGCTTTAGCTTTCGCCCCAGAGCTGGCTCCCGAAGACATGATGGACGGGTTTCCATCCAAGAAGGATGACGGCTCAGAGTTCATGGAGGCTGACTATGCTCGTTGCATGAAGGCTTCCAGAGTCCTCACATTAGTGTTAGCAGAAGAAGTGGACCTATCAACATACCAGGCGGCTTACAATGCCGAGCAGAAGAGAGTACGCGGCCCAACCTTTGAGGCCAAGGACTTAACGCCTACACGACGTAAGCACCTCTTTGCTCCTGATCTTGACCCATCCCCCCTCTTTGAAGAGGCAAACTTTGCGGCTTTAACCAACTGCAACTGGGACGTGGACAATCTCCAGATCATGGAGGTCGAAGAACCGCCGTAGGGTGACCCGCCATCCAACTGACGACCTTGGTAACGCCGTGGATGATCGGGCCTTGTGACCCGCCATAGAGCGATGTAAAAAACTTTGAGCCCTCAATTTTGAGCTCCGCGGAGAGCATTGTAATAGGCTTGTAGTAAACTGTGTCTTGCCTGAATTGTGCCATCGTGCACATATGAAATCGTCCGGCTTAACATATTACATCTGCCTTGTGCCTTCAACAAATACCAGATGTTGTGGCGGCTCTTGGTAATTAACCAACCTGCGAGAATAGATTATTCTTCGCATTGTCAGGAGGACGGCTTAAGATAGCGCCACAAAAAGATGCTATATCTTTCCTGACTTGCTTTTTGTTTCAACTCATGTGTTGGTTCTTCTAGGTTGACTCGCCACTTAAAACTCCTTAGCAGTACAGGGTCTCTATCGAGATTGGCATTCAACGCCTTTGAGCGGCTCAGGGTCTCTAAGCGAGATTAACTGACAGGAAGTGTGACGTCCCAGAAGAGACTCGGCAGGCCATGAGTAACTTGGTAGCCGATAAACTACCTCTCACGTGACATAAATCCGTCATTTTAACCTTAAACAGTATAGGGTCCTTAAAGGATTAAGTCCCTAAGAGTACGAACAGGCCACATAGCAGAGAGTCGGCAGTAGATGGGAGAGTTTATCCTTGCTTTCCGTAAGCCGGTCCACACGTGACAAGAGCCGCCGTTTTAACCTTGAACCAGTACAGGGTCTCTATCGAGATTGGCCATCAATTTTTTGAGCCGCCTCAGGGTCCCCAGGCGAGATTAATTGGTAAGAGTTCGGTGGGTCACCTAGCGGAGTAGCATCAACTTACAAGCAGTTTTAACCCTGTTTGGCTTAAGAGCCGATCAAGAGGGTGTGTAAGCTAAACCCGGTGGGTTGGAAGCCCCCAAGTGACATTTGTTGACGGAGTCAACTGTTTGGCTTGAGAGCCGACCGATAGGGTGTGATAAGCTGAACCCGGTGGGTTGGAAGCCCCCTGGACGATCATGTTGACAGAGTCAACTATTTTGGCTTGAGAGCCGACCAATAGGGTGTGATAAGCTAAATCCGGTGGGTTGGAAGCCCCTTGATTGACCTTTTTGCACAGATTGAGATATGCAAAACGGTAGAGGCCCCGGCTTGCAGGGATGCCAACTTTATTCATATATATATGATATGTACAATGAAGGTGTACAATGTCAAGTCTTGACGACTTAAGTATAGTAATGCCGTAGCGCTATGTTCCACGGCTGGTGGGTCTCCTGCCCAGAGCTATTTGAGTCGTCCCGGACATCAATGAGGTAATACGACCCATTGTTGAGATTTTTGCTGACCACGAAAGGCCCTTCCCATGGAGGGGATAACTTGTGTGCATCTGTCTGATCTTGAATCAACCGCAACACTAAGTCGCCTTCTTGAAACGTCCGGGTCTTGACTCTGCGGCTATGATAGCAATGTAGGTCTTGCTGATAAATCGCCGATCAAGCCACCGCCAGGTCACGTTCTTCCTCCAAGGAATACAACGCGTCTTGACATGCCATTTCATTGTCCGCCTCAACGTAAGCTGCCACTCATGGTGAGTCATGACGGATATCGCTTGGTAACACGGCTTCTGCATCGTAAACCATGAAGAAAGGTGTATAACATGTTGGTCTGTTGGGGGTGGTTCTGATGCTCCATAAGATGGACGGCAACTCCTCCACCCAAAGGCATGACAAAATCCGTCTTCTCTTGGTCTTTGACTGCCATCTTGCTCTGATGATAACCAGAATAAGCATCTAGGAAGAATAAACTCTCACAACTTGCCGTTGCATCAATGATCTGGTCAATACGAGGGAGAGCAAACAGGTCAGCCGGACAGGCCTTGTTAAGATCCATGTAGTCCACAAACATACGCCACATGCCATTTTTCTTGAGCACTAGCACTGGGTTAGCGAGCCACTCCGGGTGAAAGACCTCAATGATGAAACCCGTCGCCAGAAGCCGGGCTACCTCTTCCCCAATGGCGTTATGTCTCTCATCATTGAACCGCCGTAGAAACTGCTTGACTGGTTTAAATTTAGGATCCACTTAAGGTGGTGCTCAGCAAACTCTCTCGGTACACCCGACATATCAGAAGGTTTCCACGCGACGATGTCCCGATTCTCATGGATGAATTCAATGAGCGTGCTTTCCCATTTGGGATCCATATTAGCTCCGATAGTGAACTACTGAGATGAGTCGCCCGGATTGAAATCTACCAATTTGGTATCATCCGTTGAAAATTTGAGGGGCGGCTCAACCTCTGTGGTGGGCGTTTTCAGTGAAGTCATGTCCTCCGGGTCAACGTTTTCCTTGTAAAATTTGAGTTCCGCCTCAGCACAACTGGACTCTGCATAAGCCGCATCTCCTTCCTCGCACTCAATAGCCGTCTCTCGATCACCATGCACCGTAAACGTACCTTTTAGGCCCAGCATCCTGAGCTGTAAGTACACATAACAAGGCCTAGCCATGAATTTGGAGTAAGCCGGACGTCCAAATAGAGCGGGATAAGAACTTTTGATCTTGACCACCTCAAAGCACAAGGTCTCTACCCTGTAGTTGTATTCGTCACCGAAGGCGACTTCCAAAGAGATCCTCCCCACTGGATAAGCTGACTTGCCAGGCACCACGCCGTGA
This sequence comes from Hordeum marinum, assembly GCA_022496015.1. Taxonomy (NCBI): domain Eukaryota; kingdom Viridiplantae; phylum Streptophyta; class Magnoliopsida; order Poales; family Poaceae; genus Hordeum; species Hordeum marinum. The sequence continues at coordinate 383,075,572 of CM039677.1, read as the reverse complement.
AAAACTGTTGGTGATGGCTTAAGATCCTTATCAAGCAACTTCATCCGGCAGAAAGTGTCATAGTACAAAATGTTGATGCTACTACCACCATCCATAAGCACCTTGGTAAACACATAGCCTCCAACTTGGGGAGCAACTACCAATGCTAGCTGCCCCGGGTCATCAACACATGGCGGGTGATCCTCCCGGCTCCAGGTTATATCATACTCACACCACTTCAAGTATTGTGGTAGAGCCGGCGTGATCGCATTAACCGCCCGCTTGCGCAACTTCTGATCTCGCTTGTCAAGGCTGGTCTTAAAAAGATGATACTGACCCGAGCTGAGCTGCTTTGGTTATTCTGTTGTTGATTGTTGCCACCAGAGTGCTGATGATGTCCTCCTTGGTTGCCCTGGCCGTGATGGCCGGATCCTGAGCCGCCGGACCCAAACCTGGCTCCTGACCCACCTGGTCCTGAGCCGCCGGGCGGGCCACCATCATTGTTATGTTGTCGTAAGCTATAGTCCTTGAACTTTTGCATAACATGGCAATTACCCCACGTGTGACCTGCTGGCCTGTCGGACCGACTGTGCTCCGGACAAGGTTTATTGAGCATCTCTTCCAAATTAAAAGGAGTCTTACCCTTATTAAAAGGCTGCTTGAACTTCTCGTTGCCCTTAGCACGATTGTTGCCAGTGCTGGCGTTGGCCACCAGCTCTGACCCGCCATCCGGGTTCTTCCTCTTTCCTTGGTTACCATTGCCTGCCGCACCCTTGCCATTGCTATTCTTCTTACTCTGACCAGGCTTCTCTTCATGAAAGCCCGGATCCTTCGTGTTATCAGAGTCAACATATTTCGTGAGAGCCGCCATGAACTCCCCCATGTCTTGACACGTGCGCTTGAGCTGGCCAAGCTTGTGCTTCAAAGGCGTAAAGTGGCAATTCTTTTCCAGAATCAAGACCACTTGAGCCGCCGTAATCTGCTCAGACGAGTGGATGATAGTCGAAACCCGCTGGACCCAGTGATGAGCCGACTCATTTTCCTGCAGTACATAGTGATCTAAATCCACAATCATCATGGGCTGCTTGCATGTCCCTTGAAAGTTTTTGATGAAGTTTGCTTTTAACTCAGCCCAAGAATTGATGGTATTGGGTGGCGAACCCATCAACCACATGCGTGCCGGCCCTTCTAGCATCATGATAAAATACTTCGCACACACCGCATCATTGACATCCAACATCTCCATAGCTAGCTCATAGCTCTCAATCCAAGCCTCTGGGGGTAGATCGGCGGTGTAATTTGGGACCTTGCGATGGCCTTTGAAATCCTTCGGCAGACGCTCGTTCCGTAGAGCCGGCACCAAGCACGGTACTCCCATGGCCTAGATGGTTACTCCTGCTCCAACTGAGATGGAAGGCGCAGGCTCTTGATGAGCCACCGCTCCGAGAGCTGTCGCCTCACATTGTGCCCTCGCCCGATCTACGAGCACCTGAGCATCCAAAGCCGCCTCATCGTCTCGCGGCGGGCCCGGGTGCCGATCACTGTTAGAGACCGCGGGCAACTCATAGCGCCGGCTGAAGCTGTGGTTGGGGATTGGGGTTGAATGCATGCGACTCCGGCTGTAGGTATACTTCTCTTGTTGGGCCATCGCCGTTCGTAGGTACCCAATAGCGTCACGTACCTCTTATGCGAAAGGCGCCTCGTCAGGAATAGGGATTGTTCCAAGACGGGTTGCCGCCGCCACCATGTTCTCCGTTGGGTTTGAATAGTGACCCACTGGCGTTGGAAAAACTGTTGGTGAGGTTTGGTTCCGTCGGGGCGGGTTAAGCTACTACCGAGCCGCCGGCCGACTTCCAGATGCTTCCGTTGTCCGACCCATTCCCGGCATGTTAAAAAGATTTCTGGCCTCATATTGATCTGGCAGGCGGGACTGATGCCTCATCCGCCACACTGTGGCCGCCGACTGTTGCACTAGCTCAAGGCGAAAAGCATCTGTCTTAAGTCGCTCTGCCTCCGCGTCCATCTGAGCCTTTAACTCGCCGATCCCCTGTTAGACTTCCGCCATCCGGTCTTTCAGTCTTGTGATCTCCAGGTTCCGGGCGGCTTGATTCTCACGCGTGACTTCAGTCGCCATCAGGGTTGTGAGCTCGTTGATCAGATCCAGAAGACCCTAAGCCGACGGCGGGTCAGCCCCCGTGCGTGTCGCTCTGGCGGTTGCACTACTTGGGCTCAGCTCTGTTCCCGCCATGAATACGGCCGCATGAGTCGGCAACCCATGATCGTCCGGCTCAGACCGCTCCACTCGGGGTAAAGTTCGTCGTAGCCCCCGAGCCCGCCATCATGAAGTTGGTAGATTGATTCTGCCTCTCTGCTCGAAGATCCATCCTCTAAACGAATGAGAGTTTCTTGCGACATAGACGCCTCAAGATCCATACCTTGACTGAAGCTAACGAAGACATGCTTCCTGCCTAGGTCAGCACGGGCAGGTTGCACGTGTCGGGCGGGTTGCGCGTGCCGAGTCGGCTCGATGATGTCGGTGTAGATGTCGGGCCCGAGTGTAGATCCGCCAACCTTGCTGATGAAGACATGGATTCCGCCGAAGGGGACCCGAAACCCATACTCCACAGAGTCGGCCTCAGGACCCCAGCCAACATCGTAGATGTAGAGCCGACCGCGGTGACTTTTGTTCATCCTTCACATCATGTATCCCTCGATCCCTGGAAGATAGCCCTTCGAGAACTCAACACCACCGAGCACGAGCCCCATGGTGGGCGCCAACTATCATGGTTTTGTCACGGCAGATGTCCGAGGACTTAGATTCGAGGCCATCGCTAAGGTGATGGACTCAAAGGGGTTGGTTGGGACGAAGGACACGATTTTATCCAGGTCCGGCCCCTCAAGAAGAGGTAAAGTCCTACGTCATGCTTGGGTTGTATTGATTGGAGTATCGATTACAAGGGAGCGGATTCGCTTGACCTAGTTCTCGATTAGTTGGTTTCTGTCTAAGTCGCCCCGGGTCTCGCCCTTATAAAGGAGGTCAAGACCATGGGTTACACAAGTCTCATACCGACTCTTACAACGTGTCCAACTCTATCTCTATATCATCTTGCCTTATTGAACAAGCCGTCTCTGGGCGGCTTATCCACCCAGGTCTTCATGCCTTCCTTGTCTGGGCCTCGCCTTGGCCCATCTTGGTGAACTGCCATACGTCTAGGCTTATGTCTCGAGGCCCATCCTTGGTCTGGCTTATGAGCTGCTAGGTATGACCCGGCCCCACCTGGGCGGGTCTCACCACAGGGTTATATCCCCAGCACCCTCCCCTCTATATATAGGTGGATGGGCGTGGGGAATAGCCCCTCCAAACCCTATGGCACAGCCAAGGGGGAGGAGGTGGAATCCTAGTCGTCATCCTTCCTTTCCATACAAAGCTAGACTTTCCACCTCTCCAGAGCCATATGGGCCTTGAGGGACTTCTACGCCTGGCCCAATAAGGCCAGAGCGCCTCCCCTTAGCCCATGCTGGCCCTTGGGATATGATGGAACCCTTGGTAGAATTTTGGACTTCTCCAGAAGTTTCTGGTGTTAGAACACATGATACGCTATGCTAGCGCCAAATAAATTTTTCTGCCGCGCACCCAAGAACATGCTGCTGGAAATATATCATAGGATCGGGTTTACCACTAGATGCGCAGTCACCACAACGGAAGTAGAGTTGGTGATGTGTGTAGTCGATCAACCAATTTGTCTCCTCCTTGTGTAGCTGATCTTCCATGAGCAGCTCCTCACGGATTCCTCGAACGGTTCATCCAAGTAACGCAGATGCGATGCCTCCAAAGTATCCACATGTATGGGGGCAGTGTTGAGCAGCGGACTGCTAGGTCCGATCGCACGACATGATGGCGTGGGGAGTGGTGGTGCCTGTCGATGGGAGAAAAAGAATCAACCCTGAAAGATGCGTCCACTCCCCTTTATATAGACCTTCGAGGTGGGCTCAACACTTGAGGCCCACTACGAGTCTAGTCCTATTTTCCATTTTGATCCAATCTGAATGGGTTGCAATCCCTTAAGTGTGCGACCCTATAGGTTCACGTACACATGGACACGACCCGAGTCGATAGTAGGTAGCGGCTCCTAGCAGAATGTGCCAACTCGCATGTGTGCGCAACATCATTAGACGAACCTCGACAATGTATTATATATTGTAATCATTTTGCCTCATTCATTATATATGTGTGATATGGTATAGCCCCTTTCATTAATGCATGGTGATCTCCATCTCCACACACGCTACATGCCCATGGATATCTCCATCTTCATGCATGGTTTCCCTTGTGATGATCTCCATCTCAACACATGGTGTCAACCGCCAAGTGTTACATAAGATACTATACTATTACAAACCAATAGCTATGAGAGTAAATTACATTACAAGGCATCTCATCTTGACACGCATGTCATTAATATAATAATGGGACAACCATATGGCTCAAGCCGGTTGCCACACTCACGACACACACGTCATGATTTAATAATTTACAAGCAACATTCATCGGCTATACCAAATCACAAGCATTCCCTGCAAAAACAAGCCAGACGTTCTACCATGGAAAATAAAACTGTCCGAAACTCTATTTTCCAAGAGGAGTTGGACCTCGCAATTTTTGCTGCAAATAGTGTAGCTATTGAAGGTCAAATGAATCTTTTCGTGTTGTTTAGTTTGACAAGTCATGGAGTGAAAACGGAGTTCATATGCAAAAGCTAAGCTTGTTTTACTGTGACTGCTCCAACGGATTTCAGCACTGCGGAAATCACATTTCCACGGTGTCGATCTTTGTTCCGGTTCAATCAATCTCATTGATCTTCACACACTGCATCTGGATTTATGTTCCACTATCTACCCCGATGGAGGAAACCGAACGGTAGGGGTAATTCGTGTCATGAACTTTGCATCATGATCATGGAAGTAAGATCACGAAACTAACCTTCAACGTTGACGTGTATGGCCGATCTCATCGACCCGCACGTGAACCGATCTACATGCCTCATATGCAAATCACTGAATCTATCACCACATAGCGAAGGCTCTGATACCACTGTTGCAACACGCGGTACGCTATGCTAGCAACACATAAAATTTTCTACCGCACACCCAAGAACATGCTGCTGGAAATAGATCACGAGATTGGGTTTACCACTAGACGCGCAGTCACCATAGTGGAAGTAGAGTTGGTGATGTGTATAGTTGATCACCAATTCATCTCCTCCTCATGTAGCCGATCTCCCATGAGCAGCTCCTCGCGGATCCCTTGAACGGTTTGTCCAAGTACCGCTGATGTGATGTTGATACGTCTCCAACGTATCTATAATTTATAAAGTACGCATGCTATTATTTTATCATTCTTGGATGTTTTACAATCATTTTATAGCAACTTTATATCATTTTTTGGGACTAACCTATTGACCTAGTGCCCAGTGCCAGTTGCTGTTTTTTTGCTTGTTTTTTACATCACAGGAAATCAATATCAAACGAAGTCCAAACACCACGAAACTTTTTGGAGATTTTTTTTGGACCAGAAGGAACCCAATGGGCCAGAGCTGCACCTGGGGGTGCCTCGAGGGGGGCACAACCCACCAGGGCACGCCAGGCCCCCTAGCGCGCCCAGGTGGGTTGTGCCCACCTCGGTGGCCTCCCGCACCCCTCTTTGCACTATAAATTCCCAAATATTCCGAAACCCTTCCGGGTAGCCCTAGATCGGAAGTTCTGGCGCCGCAAGCCTCTGTAGCCACTGAAAACCAATCGGGATCCCATTCCAGCACCCTGCCGAAGGGGGAGATCATCACTGGTGGCCATCTTCATCATCCCGGCAGCCACCATGATGAGGAGGGGGTAGTCCACCCTCGGGGCTGAGGGTTTGTACCAGTAGCTATGTGTTTGATCTCTCTCTCTCTCGTGATCTTGAGATGACATGATCTTGATATATCATGGGCTTTGTTAACATAGATGGATCATATGATGTTTCTCCCCTCTATACTCTTCTTGTGATGAATTGAGTTTTACCTTTGAGATTTTGTTGTTATCGGATTGAATACTTTAATGGATCTAAGAACACTTGATATATGTCTTGCAATTGAATACTCGTGGTGACAATGGGGTATCGTATTGATTCACTTGATATGTATTTTGGCATTCAACTTGCGAATTCCCACGGTGACATTGGGGTAATCTATGCATAGGGGTTGATGCACGTTCTTGTCTTTGTTTCTCCGATAGAAATCTTGGGGCACTCCTTGAAGTTCTTTGTGTTGGATTGACTATTATGAATCTGAAATTATTTGGTGTTGATTTAGTACGAACTCTTGATTAGATCGATCGGAAAGAATAGCTTTTGTTATTTTAGTACGAACTCTAGGATAGATCAAACGATAAGAATAGCTTTGAGGTGGTTTCATACCCTACAAACAATTTCTTCTTATGTTCTCCGCTAGATAGGAACTTTGGAGTGGTTCTTCATTGCACGCTGAGGGGTGGTTATATGATCCAACTATTTTAGCATTGTTGAGAGATTGCACTAGCGAAAGTACGGACCCTAGGCCTCTTTTTCAATCATTGCAATATCGCTTTTGCTCACTTTTAGTATTTGCTACCTTGTTGTTTTTATTTATTAAGTTTATAAAAATATATTTCTACCATCCATATTACACTTTGTCAAGCTAGTGCACCTATACAATTTTCCATTGTATTGGGTGTGCTGGGGACACAAGAGATTTCTTGTATTTGGTTGCAGGTTCGTTTGAGAGAGACCATCTTCATCCTACACCTCTCATGGATTGATAAACCTTAGGTCATCCACTTGAGGAAAAATTGCTACTGTCCTACAAAACTCTGCTCTTGGAGGCCCAACATGTGTCTACAAGAATAAAGTTGTGAAGTAGACATCAAGCTCTTTTCTGGCGCCATTGACGGGGAGGTGAGTGCATTAAGGTATATCTTTAGATCTTGCAATCGAATCTTTTAGTTTCTTGTTTTATCACTAGTTTGGTTTATTAAAGAAAACTACAAAAAATGGAATTGAGGTTGCATCATATTATTGATCATCTTTATAATATCTTTCTTTGAAATGATGGATCAGAAAATTGTGCTCAATTGTTAGAAGAAGAAGTAAATAAAATGTTTGGCACAAAATATTTGAATGATGAGCATGATTGCAATGTTGTTAGTATGAATTCTTTGATTATCCAAAATGTTAATGATGATTGCACAAGTCATGACAAAAATGTTTCTTATAAGCATGTCAATTTTTGCGGAGTGAATTGGGAGTGCAAATGCACACTAAAAAGGGGAGATAGATTTTGTAAGAAGCATAAATATTTAGAAACGAAAAAGTTGCAAGAGAGGCTAGATTATTGTGCTGAAAGATGTAATTTCTTTCGCCATCCTTGTGAACTTTGCAATGAACGTGGTCATTTAAATCTCCAATGCAAATTATTTCATGATCAAATCTTGTCCAAAAATTGTGACAACTTGATTACCCTTGAGCATCATAAAGAGCTTAGTCTTCTTTTGGGGTATGAAGAAATGAAATGTATAACTAAGGGTTTTCCAAATCCCGGGAGATTTCTTAATTTTGATCTAGAGGAAATTTATATGTTTTGTGCAGTAAATTGCATTGAGAATCCTTATATTGCCAACTATCTAAAGACAAGAAAACAAATAGAATATGAAGAGAGTACTAATGAAAGGAAAAATATTTCCCAATACCCTCCTAGTGTTTATTATGATGAATTAGGTAACGAGGAGGAGCTTCCTATCCAATCAATCTCTTCAACAAGAAGCTTGAAAAAATTAATTAAACCCACACATGATGTGGTGAAGAAGAAAAGAAGAAAGAATAGAGGTAAAAAGGTATCTCTCCCAAATAATGTTGCTCCTATCACCATTGTGCCTCATGAAAGTGAATCAAATATGTTGATGGAGGATGATGATATTGAGTATGATTTTGTGATACCTACTACTTGTTGTAATGATTATGATTGGGAAGGCAATGATGTCCCTTATGATCTTGAGAATCTTTTTAGCACTTGCTTGGAAGAATATGATAATAATGTTTGCTATACTATTGGTGCCATTCATGCTATTGATAAGAATGATTGTGATGATATGCAAAACCACAAGCTTGGGGGTGCTACGTTTAATGAGTATGATATGTTTGAAGATTTATTTGCTGGAAATAATGCTTGTTCTAAGCTTGGAGATGATTTGCTTAATGAATATGATCCTTTGATTCCTTCTACTTTCGATAAGAAAATTTATTATGATGATAGCATGCCTCCTATTTATGATGATTACATTGATGAAAGTGGGTTTGGAAGAGTGTCAACTCTAGGTAGTAGCAATCCAACTATTTTGGAGGATGTTGCATCTTATTACAATATTGATGAAAGTGGATTTGGAGAGGTCATGACTTTATTTAGTGATACATCCACTATTTTGGAAGAGGTTTCAATTGAATATGACAATAAAGTTGCTATTTATGATGATTATTATGATGACATGTATGCCATAAAGAGTAATAAATTTTCTATGCTCGTGCATCATGAAAAGAGTGTTGTATGTGATAGCTATATTGTTGAATCCATTCATGATGCCTCTGAAAATTATTAGAGAGAGGAACTTATGCTCTTACATATCTCAATAATATCAAGTTTCTTCTCTATGTGTTGATCGTTTTGAAAGTTGTACTTGTTTTGCCTTCCTATGCTAGTTGGTTCTTGTTTTCATGGGTTGCTTGCTCACAAAATCCCTATGCATAGGAAGTGGGTTAAACTTAAATGTGCTTGACATGTGTTTCATGATGCTCTCTTCATGTTTGGGATAGTGTGGATGATAGTGTGGATGATAGTTAACTTGATTCTGTCCAAAAACAAAAACTTTTGCACCTACTCCAGGAATCCTCTATTCCTAAATAGATGCCTCCCACTAAGGAATTTTCCTGCCCTCAGGTGATGCCACATCATTGGATGACGTCACGTTATTCTTTTTCCTGGTGCCACCTCTCCAGCACATGGTCGTTTCTGCTTCCCCAGCACGATCGCCTGTGCCACCCCGCTCGGTTGCCTCTTCTTTTTCCGGTCCGAAAGGCTGGCCCAACACACACTCATCAAACCTGCCCGATGAGCTCGCCTATTTCTTTTTTCACCTTGAAAAGCTGGACCATCAAATTAGACGCAGGTTCCTTCTCCACACAAGCGGATTACCTATCGCCGGCGGCGCTGCTTTAGCCCTTCCCATGCCAGTCGGCTACGCCCTTTGCTCCTTCCTGATGGTAGGCTTGCTGCCTCTTGCCCTTCTCTAGAGCAGGCGCTCCCCCTCTTCACCTTCTCCATCATCAATTAAATCCCACTACACCCCTCGAACAGAAACGGATGTACTTCATTCTCCTTGAACAGGTAACTGATCCAGTTCCTCTCACCATAAATCAATGGAGCCGCTCTAGAGATCAGCCACACACACCACCTACTAGTGCCCTACAAGTTGGCGGGGACACATCTGCACCCTCAACACCGCGTCCCCTGTCTACACACATACTTTCCCCATCCTCATTCTGCCTACAGGTCAAGCCAATACGATACCAAGTTGTTACTGAAAATTGTTTGCAAAGCTATTCTGAATTCCAATTATATGTATGCCCTCTTTTTTCTGCAGTTTGTTGTTGCAATCATTTTCTAGAGGTTGGAAAGATACTAGGCTGAGCCACATATGCGGCCTCGACACCACCTGATTCTGTCTTTGTATGAGGTTCTCCCTGATTCCTTCATTCCCAATCTCCTTGAACCATGTTGTTTCTCTCCTTGCACCATGTTGTTTCTTTGATGTTAGATTACTAGCAATTCACATGTTGATCATTGTGCTATTTTCCAAACTAAAAATAGAGAAAGTGGATAAATGATTGGTTACCAAATATACATAGCTGCAGGATATTCAATTTTTTTGGTTGCTGACTACACAATCTGAAATATATATATCTGAGAAGATATTAGAATCTTCCTCTAGAGTGTCTCTTGGATAAATGATTGGTTACCAAATATACATGGCTATAGGAAAATCCATTTTTTTGGTTGCTGACTGCATAGTCTAAACTATATATATCTGACAGTATATTAGACTCTTCCTCTTGCGTGTCTCTTGAGACTTGAGACTTGAGAGCTGCTGTAACGTTGCCATATAATAGCTACTGTAACATTGCCATATAACAGCTGCTGTGATGTTGCCATATAAGAGCCGCTGACCATTTCTACATAAATAGATCTCTTGATGTAACTTTGGCATATAAGAGATGTTGTAGCATTGCTATATGAATGTGTAGGTCAGAGGTCAAACTGAATCATAATAGCAGGTTTAGAGGTACATGATCAATGATCTCAAACGTGTAGCAGTGTATATGCAGTGTTGGTCATTCACTGACTTAGTACTTCTCATATATCAATATATAATTTTTTCATTTCTTGATCAATGTATGAACACAAGATTCTCTTTCGCAGAAACTCTGGTACAAAACGAAAACTTGACTTTACTGAAGATGTTATGGATAAATCCCGAAGGTATATAAACCTTCAACACCCTGCAAGCTAAGGAAACAATTTTTCTTCTATAAAATCATTAAATTTATGTCATTTTCTCAGTGTTTTCTTATCCATATTTAATCAGTACAGATTCATGGAAAGACTATTATTACCTATCACAATTGACTATGACGCTCTCATTTTACATCTTCATGCAGCAGTACAAACAACAATAATTCATGAAACAATTCAGGACAGACAGAGTAACGCCACGAGGGGAATATATGGAGGTATTATGCAACACATAGCACATTGTACCAGTTCTTCGTGATGAACTAATTCACCATTGTATCCAATTAATACCTTCCTAACGATGCTACGAATTCTAAACCATGTAGGGCAACGTCCATCTATGCTACAATGAAGATACAAGCTTCAATGCCTTTCATACCAGTTACTTATAGTATAGCATTATCAATAATCATTACCTTGATCGCTACCTATTGTAACTAAGAAACATTCTCATAATTGCAGATGTTTTTCAGCAGTACAAAAATACAAATATATTACGAGACTACATGTATGTGCAACAATTGTTGACGTCATCTGTACCTTTTGTTTTTGCAAATTTCCATTTTGATTCATGGACATGGATTGCAGGCTCTCCAGAATCTGAAGTTAGTTGTACAATTTTGTCATTTCAGTTTTGATACTCAACTTTATCAGAAAATTCATGACAAAAAAATCCCGTAGCAACGCGGGGGGCATTATCTAGTTTCTATAATTCACTAGAACGTGATTTTGACCTGAGATTTTTACAGATGATTCATACACAAATTACCTACGCTTTCATAATTTTTACAGTTGCAGAAGTATGAGAACAATTCAGATCTTTATAGACTGTTCTACTTTTGACAGATTCTGTTTTCAATGCATAGTTTGCTTCTTATCTAGTTTCTATGGTTTATATTACTCAATATAAATCGTGGAAATGATACGCTACAGTAGTCATTGTGTGAGAACAATTATGGATCTTGTCTTGACAGTACCAAAGTGAATGGTTTGCTCTTTATCATACTAACTCATCTCACGAAGTCCCGTTAAGTTTTGTGTGATTGAAGTTTTCAAGTTTTGGGTGAGATATCGATATAAGTAGAATAAGGAGGGACAAGTCCCTAAGATTGGGGATGCCCAAAGCACCCCCAACGTAACATTCAAGTAATATCCAAGCAACTAAGCTTGGGTATGCCCCGGAAGGCATCCCCACTTTCGTCTCCAACATTATCGGTAACCTCACTTGGAGCTATATTTTCATTCTCACATGATATGTGTTTTGCTTGGAGCGTCATTTTACTTTACTAGGATTTGCTTTATGTTATTTATAATAATGTTTTGCATCTTTATTTTCAATAAAAATGTCAAGGATAGCCTTTACCATACTTATTTTGCAAGTCTACATGTTGTTGTTTGAAAACAGAAAGTTTATAGCTATTGCAAAAATTCCCTAGAAAAGTCAGAATGTGATAAATTGTTGAAACTTTTTGCAAATAATCTCTGATAAAGTTTCTACAGTGTGTTAAATTTTCATAATTTTTAAAGTTGAATAAGTATGGATACTCTTGCATTCTTTATAGACTGTACTGTTTTGGCAGATTGTTGTTATGTTTGCATTGTTTGCATATGTTTGCTTGTTTAATGATTCTATTCGAGGATAGGAATATTAAATATGAAGAGGAATTTAGTATGAAATTTTGAATAATAATTTTAGTGATTTGCTACAGTAGAGAATGATAAGGTTTTTGCATTAGTTTATACTAACTTATCTCATGAGTTCTTGTTGAGTTTTGTGTGGATGAAGTTTTCAGTATTAGGTAAACCGTGGTATGAAAGGAATTAAGGAGACACAAAAGCTCAAACTTGGGGATGCCCAAGGCATCCCAAGATAATATTTCAAGAAGTATCAAGCATCTAAGCTTGGGGATGCCCAGTAGGCATCTCACCTTTCTTCATCAACAATTATCGGTTATTATCGGTTGATCCTAAGTTTTTGCTTCTTCACATGATGTGTGCTATTCTTGAAATGTTATTTTGTTTTGTTTTGCTTGCCGTTTTAATAAAATAATTAGATCTTAAAGTTTTTAAATAAAATAGCGGCCTCAAGTAATTGCTAGGGAGGCTAAGTAAGCGGCATTCACATCCCGTCAATGAAGCTCTTTTCTATGTCATTTACTCTTGTGCTTCACTTATATCCTATGAGTAAATTGTTGAATAAATTGAATGTCATGAAGTTGAAACCATATCATGCCTAGTGGTAGCTTCACATTGGGTTTAGAAAGTGAAATCTTTTGAGGCTTGACAATCACAATATTGGTCATACAAGCAATTCACGAATAATTAGTATAAGGAAGAGAACTTTCACATGCAGATACACTATCCCGTAAATATTTTGTGATTGTGAGCCCCCATCAAAATATTATATGCCAAAATTGTTGACGTTGGACAAGGAAGACAATGTAATGATTTATGTTTGTTCATATTCACATAGAAGTTATATTGTCATAGATCCTTTAACATGTGGTGCTTGCCCCCCATCTTTGCTAGCCAAAAATTCCACACCAAGTAGAGATACTACTTTTGCATCCAAAAGCCCTTAAACCCAAATCTTCTTTCAAGAGTCCACCATACCTACCTAAGTATTGAGCAAGATCCTTCAAGTAAGTTGTCATCGATGCAATAAGGCAATAAAAATTGCTTCTAAAAGTGTTAGATCATTTAGTGTAAGAGAAAATTGAGCGTTGTACGAACTTGTGATGGAAAAGTAATAAAAGTGATGGACTGCATAATAAAGGTTGCTATCATAAGGGGCAATATAATGTGACGTTCTTTTGCACTAAGGGGTTGAGCATACAAACAAATAAGCGCATGTCAACCTCTGCTTCCCTCCACGAAGGGCCTATCTTTTACTTTTCAGTATTTACTTTTATGCAAGGAGTCAAAGTTTTCACTCTATTGCTTTTTATTTTTCTCCCTTGGCAAGAATCATGTGGTGAGGAAAGATCTAGGCACATATGTCCAGTTGAATATGGGTAGCATGAGTTATTATTGTTGACATCACCCTTGAGGTGAATACGTTGGGCGGCAAAACAATAAGTCCCTATCTTTCTATGTGCCCGGTTGAAACATTTTTCTCATGTGTACGCGGTGAGTGTTAGCAATCATAAAAGACTACATGATGGTTGAGTATGTGGAGCTCTTACTTAAACACTATTGAATAAGTTGAATTGCAATTGCTTGGTGACTCAGAACATAGGTTGTTGAGTTTCAAGAGAATTCATGGTTTGAACCTTAACATGTGAATTTGTTGCTACTTTAACATGAGAAGTTTTATAAGAAAGAGTTGCTATTATGATGCTAGGAAAAGTGATTGAAATTATCATTGATCAAACTTACGCACTTTGCTAGCATTCACACTTCATAAATTATTTCTTTTATCATTTACCTACTCGAGGACGAGTAGGAATTAAGCTTGGGCATGATGATATGTCTCCAATGTATCTATAATTTATGAAGTATTCATGCTGTTATTTTATGATTCTTGGATGTTTTACAATCATTTTATAGCAACTTTACATCATTTTTTGGGACTAACCTATTGACCCAGTGCCCAGTGCGAGTTGTTGTTTTTTTGCTTGTTTTTTACATCGCACGAAATCAATATCAAACGGAGTCCAAACACCACGAAACTTTTTGGAAATTTTTTTGGACCAGAAGGAACCCAATGGGCCAGAGCTGCACCTGGGGGTGCCCCGAGGGGGGCACCCCCACCAGGGCGCGTTAGGGCCCCCTGGCGCACCTTGGTGGCCTCCCGCACCCCCTCTTTGCACTATAAATTCCCAAATATTCCCAAACCCTTCGGGGTAGCCCTAGATCGGAAGTTCCGCTGCCGCAAGCCTCTGTAGCCACCGAAAACCAATCGGGAGCCCGTTCCGGCACCCTGCCGGAGGGGGAGATCATCACTGGTGGCCATCTTCATCATCCCGGCGGCCACCACAATGAGGAGGGAGTAGTCCACCCTCGGGGCTAAGGGTCTGTACCAATAGCTATGTGTTCAATCTCTCTCTCTCTCATGATCTTGAGATGTGACGATCTTGATATATCATGGGCTTTGTTAACATAGATGGATCATATGATGTTTATCCCCTCTATACTCTTCTTGTGATGAATTGAGTTTTCCCTTTGAGATTTCGTTGTTACCGGATTGAATACTTTAATGGATTTGAGAACACTTGATATATGTCTTGCAATTGAATACTCGTGGTGACAATGGGGTATCGTATTGATTCACTTGATATATATTTTGGCATTCAACTTGCGGATTCCTGCGGTGACATTGGGGTAATCTATGCATAGGGGGTGCTGCACGTTCTTGTCTTTGTGTCTCCGGTAGAAATCTTGGGGCACTCCTTGAAGTTCTTTGTGTTGGATTGAGTATTATGAATATGAAATTATTTGGTGTTGTTTTAGTACGAACTCTTGATTACATTGATGAATATGAAAGAATAGCTTCTGTTATTTTAGTATGAACTTTAGGATAGATCGAACGGAAATAATAGCATTGAGGTGGTTTCGTACCCCACAAACAATTTCTTCTTATGTTCTCCGCTAGATAGGAACTTTGGAGTGATTCTTCGTTGCACGTTGAGGGATGGTTATATGATCCAACTATGTTAGCATTGGTGAGAGATTGCACTAGCGAAAGTACAGACCCTAGGCCTAATTGCAATATCGTTTGTGCTCACTTTTGTTATTTGCTACCTTGTTGTTTTTATTTATTCAGATTGTAAAAATATATTTCTACCATCCATATTACACTTTGCCAAACTAGTGCACCTATACAATTTGCCATTGTATTGGGTGTGTTGGGTACACAAGAGATTTCTTGTATTTGGTTGCAGGGTCGTTTGAGAGAGACCATCTTCATCCTACACCTCTCATGGATTGATAAACCATAGGTCATCCAGTTGAGGGAAAATTGCTACTGTCCTACAAAACTTTGCGCTTGGAGGCCCAACACGTGTCTACAAGAATAAGGTTGTGTAGTTGACATTAGATGCCTCCAAAGTATCCACACGTACGGGGACAACATCGGGCGGCAAACTGCTAGGTCCAATCGCATGACATGGTGGCGTGGGGAGTGGCGATGGATGTTGACAGGAGAAAAAGAATCAACCCTGAAAGGTGCGCCCACTCCCCAATATATAGACCTCCAAGGTGGGCACAACACTTGAGGCGCATGACGAGTCTAGTCCCATTTTCCATATCAATCCAATCTGAATGGGTTGTAATCCCTTAAGTGTGTGACCCTATAGGTTCACGTACACATGGACACGACCCGAGTCGATAGTCGGTAATGGCTCCTAGCAGAACATGCCAACTCCCATGTGTGCGCAAAGTTGTTAGATGAACCTCAACAATGTGTTATATACAATTTTCATTTTGCCTCATGATATAGGTTGTCGAGCTCAAGGCGAGTACTTGTCACCCTTGTGGTAGCTCGACATCTCTTCTAGAAACCGTGATGCAGATTCTGGAAGCGGGTTAACACTTAACCCATGTCGCATGGCCATGCTTTCTGAATCTGAACACTCGAGCGGGCCCACAGAATATCTCTCCTCATGGAGGGGCAAATCCCATCTTGGTTAACCATGTCTCCCGGCACGTCCCATGACTCTGTTGGGGAACGTTGCATGGGAAACAAAAAATTTCCTACGCACATGCAAGATCTATCCATGGTGATGAGCATATATGAGAGGGAGAGTGGATCTACATACCCTTGTAGATCGCTAAGCGGGAAGCGTTAAGAAATGCGGTTGGTGTAGTCGAACGTCTTCGCGATCCAAATCGCCGAGCGTCCCGCGATCTCATCACGATCCGTCCCGTGAACTCATCACGATCCGTCCCGCGAACTCATCACGATCCATTTCGTGATCTTGATCACGATCCGTCCCGCGAACTCATCACGATCCGTCCCGTGAACTCGTCACAAACCGTCTCGCGATCTTTATCACGGTCCTTCCGATCTAGCGCCGAACGGATGGCACCTCCGCGTTCAGCACACGTGCAACTTGATGACGATCTCCACCGTCTTGATCTAGCAAGAGGAAGTGGAGAGGAAGAAGAGTTCACCGGCAGCGTGACGGCGCTCCGGCGATGGTGGTGGAGCAATTCCGGCAGGGCTTCGCCTAAGCACTGCAGAGAACCGATCTAGATGAGAAACTATGCAGTAGAGGAACCGGTAGCACGTGGCTGAAAATTCTGTGCCAAAACCCTAAAATCCTCTAGAATATATAGGAGGAGAGGAGGAGGAGTCTTGGCTGCCAAAAAGCCAGCCCTTGGGTCGACCAAAGTGGGGAGGAGAGGAGGACTCCTCCTCCAATCCTAGTAGGACTAGGATTCCTCCTTTTTTGGCCTTTCTCCACCTTTTTCCCTTTGGGCTTTTTCTCCCAGCCGCATGAGCCTTGTGTGGGACTTCCACCAGCCCACAAAAGGCTGGTATTTACTCTCCCACATCCCATGAAGCCTCTTGGGTCGAAATACCCCTCCCGGTAGTCTCCCGGTACACTACCGGCACTCCCGGTACATTACCGATGAGCCCGAAACTTTTCCGGCTTCCAGAATGGGACTTCCTATATATCAATATTTACCTCCAGACCATTCCGGAGCTCCTCATGACTTCCGGGATCTCATCCAGGACTCCGAAAAACCTTCAGTCACCACCATACATAACTCTATACTACCGAAACGTCACCAAACCTTAAGTGTGTAGACCCTGCAGGTTCGAGAACTATATAGACATGACCGAGACACCTCTACGGTCAATAACCAATGGCGGGACCTGGATGTCCACATTGGTTCCTACATATTCTACGAAGATCTTTATCGGTCGAACCTCTATGTCAAGGATTCAGTTAATCCCGTATGATGTTCCCTTTGCTCTTCGGTATGTTACTTGCCCGAGATTCGATCGTCGGTATCTCCATACCTAGTTCAACCTCGTTACCGGCAAGTCTCTTTACTCGTTCCGGAATACAAGATCCTGTGACTAACACTTAGTCACATTGCTTGCAAGGCTTATTGTGATGTTGTATTACCCAGTGGGCCCTGAGATACCTCTCCGTCACACGGAGTAACAAATCCCAGTCTTGATCCATGCCAACTCAACAGACACCCTCGGAGATACCTGTAGAGCACCTTTATAGTCACCTAGTTATGTTGCGACGTTTGATACACACAAGGTACTCCTCCGATGTCAGTGAGCTGCATGATCTCATGGTCATAGGAACACATACTTTGACATGCAGAAAACAGTAGCAACAAACTGACACGATCATATGCTACGTTTGTAGTTTGGGTCTTGTCCATCACATCATTCTCCTAATGATGTGATCCCGTTATCAAATGACATCACATGTCAATGGCTAGGAAACCTTGACCATCTTTGATCAACGAGCTAGTCTATTAGAGGCATACTAGGGACATGGTTTTGTCTATGTATCCACACATGCATCTAAGTCTCCGATCAATACAATTATAGCATGGATAATAAACGATTATCATGAACAAGGAAATATGATAATAACTAATTTATTATTGCCTCTAGGGCATATTTCCAACAGACTCACCCGAAAGCTACCTTTATAACTACCCAGTTATGGAGTAGCGTTTGATAGACCCTAAGTAAAAGGATCCTCATCCCGAGAACATGCGAGGACCTTGGGTCTAAGACATGGCATATACATTGTACTTTAGACTAACAGATGAAATTATCTCGTTGTGTGTCAGAGTGGGTCTGTCCGACTCGGTGATCTCAATCCCCGATTCCATACTATCAGTTTAGAATCTCTATGCACACGACTTGTGAAACATAGTCATCAATTGAATCATATGCTAGTAAGGGGTATGTGTCTGCATAACCTTAACAACTAGGGATTATTAGAACAATCATCATGCAATATATACTCTCACAAATAAGTCACATACTTATTGATACATATCACTAATGATGTTCAAGGACAATACAATAAATACTCATAAATACACAGGAAATGAAATCATCACATGATTGCCTTTAGGGCATATCTCCAACATCCGAAACCTTCTAGAAGCTTCCCCGTACAATACCGAAAAAACCCAAAACTTTTCTGGTAGCCAAAATATGACTTCCTATATATAAAAGTTTACCTCCAGACCATTCTAGAGCTCTCGTGACGTCCGGAATCTCATCCGGGACTCCGAAAAACATTCAGTCACCAACATACATAACACAATAATGCCATATCGTCATGGAACGTTAAGCGTGCGGACCCTATGGGTCCGATAATCATGTAGTCATGACCGAGACACCTCTCTGGTCATTAACCAATAGCGGGACCTAGATACCCATATTGGTTCCTACATATTCCATGAAGATCTTTATCGGTCAAACAACGATGTCAAGGACTCATTCAATCCCGTATACGGTTCCCTTTGTCCGTCTGTATGTTACTTGCCCGAGATTTGATTGTCGGCATCTCCATACCTAGTCCAATCTCATTACCGGCAAGTCACTTTACTCGTTCAATAATACAAGATCTCATGGCTAACTCCTTAGCCACATTGCTTGCAAGCTTCTTGTGATGTTGTATTACGGAGAGGACCTAGAGATACCTCTCTGTCACAAAGAGTGACAAATCCAAGTCCCTATCCATGCCAACCAACAGACACCCTTGGAGATACATGTAGAGTACCTTTATGATCACCCAGTTATGAAGTGACGTTTGATACATACAAGGAATCCCTCTGGTGTCAAGGAGTTGCATGATCTCATGGTCTTAGGAACATATACTAGACATGAAGAAAGCAATAGCAACAAACTAAGTGATATGATCAAATGCTATGCTTACCGTTGGGTCTGGTCCATCACATCATTCTCCTAATGATGTGATCCCGTTATCAAATGACAACTCATGTCTATGGTTAGGAAACCTTAACCATCTTTGATCAACGAGCTAGTCTAGTAGAGGCTCACTAGGGACATGGTGTTGTTCATATATCCACACATGTATTTAAGTTTTGGTCAATACAATTCCAACTGGATAATGAACAATTATCATGAACAAGGAAAAATGATAATGACAACTTTATTATTGTCTCTAGGGCATATTTCCAACAAGAGGAACCTATTAAAGTTACATAAGAGACAATGCTTTATCATGTTGATCCAGTTGTGCCTACTGCTTATATTGAGAAACCACCTTTCCCTTCAGGTTAAGGAACATGCTAAATATACAACCATGGTTAACAAAAGCTATGTTAGGACACCTAAACCATCTGAAAAAATAAATGTTGAGCCTAATATTGCTATGGTTAACGATCTTCTAGTTGATAATATTGATGGTCGGGTTATTTACTTCTGTGATGAAGCTACTAGAATTATGAAACCCGCTAGAAATCTTTAGGGTGACTTAGATAAAAATAACCCGGTTGTTGGCATGCCTATTGTTTCTGTTAAAATTGGAGATCATCGTTACCATGGCTTATGTGATATGGGTGCTAGTGTTAGTGTTGTAAATTTTATTTTATATCAAGAAATTATGAATGACATAGCACCCACTCCGATTGTAGAAATTGATGTTACTATTAAACTTGCAAACAGAGACACCATTGCACCACTTAGGATTGTTAGAGATGTTGAAGTCTTGTGTGGAAAGACTAAGTATCCTATTGATTTCTTAGTACTTGGTTCTAAACAAGATAATTTTTGTCCCATCATATTTGGTAGACCTTTCTTAAATATTGTTAATGCTGAAATTAATTGTGTTACTAAGAAGGTCAAAGTAACCTTTGGTGATGTGTCTCATGAATGTAATTTCTCTAAGTTTGGTAGAAACCCACTTGAGAAATAATTGCCTCATAAGGATCAGATAATTGGTGTTTCTTCTATTGTCGTGCCTCCTACTGATCGATTAAAACAATATTTGCTAGACCACGAGAATGGTATGCATATGAATGAAAGAAATGAGATAGATGATATATTTCTTAGACAAACACCTATTCTTAAACACAACTTGCATGTTGATATTATAGCGGATCCTCCTCCACCCAATGTAGATCCAGTGTTTGATCTAAAGAAATTACCTAATACTTTGAAATATACTTATCTTGGTGAAAATAAGATATATCCTGTTATTGTTAGTGCTAACCTTTCAAAGCATGAAGAGAAGAGATTACTCAAAACTCTGAACAAGCACAAAGCTACTATTGGATATACTCTTGATGATCTTAAGGGCATTAGTCCCACTCTATGTCAGCACACAATTAATATGGAACTAGATGCTAAACCTGTTGTTGATCATCAATGTCGCTTAAACTCTAAGATGAAAGAAATGGTGAGAAATAAAATATTAAAGCTTCTGGAGGCAAGTATAATTTATCCAATTGCTGATAGTAGATGGGTAAGTCCCGTTTATTGTGTTCCTAAGAAAGGATACATAATTGTTGTTCCTAATGATAAAATGAACTTATCCCACAAAGGATCGTAACTCGCTATAGGATGGTAATTGATTTCAGGAAATTAAACAAAGCTACTAGAAAAGATCATTACCCCTACCTTTTATTGATCAAATGTTAGAAAGACTATCTAAGCACACACACACACACTTTTGCTTTCTTGATGGGTATTCTGGGTTTTCTCAAATACCTATGTCAAGAGAAGACCAGGAGAAAACTACTTTCACGTGCCCTTTTGGAACTTATGCTTATAGACATATGCCTTTTGGTTTATGCAATGCACCTACTACCTTTCAAAGATGTACGACTACTATATTCTCTGACTTTTGTGAAAAGATTGTTGGGGTTTTCATGGATGACTTTTCCGTTTATGGAACTTCTTTTGATGATTGTTGAGCAACCTTCATCAAGTTTTGCAGATATGTGAAGAAACTAATATTGTCTTGAATTGGGAGCAGTGTTGCTTTATGGTGAATGAAGGTATAATACTTGGGCATAAAATCTCTGAATGAGGCATTGAGGAAGACAAAGCTAAAGTTGATGCAACAGAAAAAATGCCATGTCCTAAATATATTAAAGGCATAAGAAGTTTCTTTGGTCATGCTGGTTTCTATAGGCGTTTTATCAAAGATTTCTCAAAGATCTCTAGGCCATTAACTAATATTCTTCAAAAAGATATTCAATTGTTTTTTTATCATGATTGAGTAGAAGCCTTTGAAATACTTAAGAAAGCCTTGATATCTGCACCTATTGTTCAACCACCTGATTGGAATCTACCATTTGAAATTATGTGTGATGCTAGTGATTATGTTGTTGGTGATGTTCTAGGCAAAAGAGTAGAAAAGAAATTGAATGGTATTCATTATGCTAGTAAAACACTAGACAATGCCTAAACAAATTATGCTACCTCCGAAAAGGAATTTTTAGCAGTTCACTTTGCATGTGATAAGTTTAGACCTTACATTGTTGGTTCTAAAGTTACTATTCACAATGATCACGACGTTATTAAATACCTTGTAGAAAATAAAGAAGCTAAGCCTAGACTTATTAGGTGGTTACTTTGACTTCAAGAATTTGACTTGCATATCATTGATAGAAAGGGAGTTGAAAACCCTATAGCAGATAACTTATCTAGAATGGGAAATGTTCTTGATGACCCTTTGCCGATTGATAGCAATTTTCTTGGTGAACAACAAGCTATTATAAATGCTTCTCATAATACTCCTTGGTATGTTGATTATGTTAATTACATTGTTGCTAACTACATACCAGCTAGCTTCACCTGACAACAAAAGAAAAAGTTCTTTTATGATTTGAGACAAGAATTTTGAGATGCCCGGATGACCCACATATTTATAAGGAAGGATCATATGGTATTATTATACGTTGTGTACCTAAGCATGAACAGGGACAAATCCTTCGGAAGTATCACTCTGGGGCTTATGGAGGACACCATGCTGGTGATAGAATTGCACACAAGGTATTACAATATGGTTTCTATTGGCCTACTCTTTTCAAAGATGCTCGTAAATATGTCCTTTCTTGTGATGGATGTCAAAGAATTGGTAACATTGGTAGATGTCAGGAAATGCCTATGAATTATTCACTTGCTATTGAACCATTTGATGCATGGGTTTTTGACTATATGGGACCTTTTCCTTCCTCTAATGGATACACTCATATTTTAGTTGATGTTGGTTATGTTACTAAGTGGGTATAAGCTATTCCAACTAGTAGTGTTGATTATAACACCCCTATTAAAATGTTTAAAGATATTATCTTCCCGAGGTTTGGAGTCCCTAGATACTTAATGACTGATGGTGGTTCACATTTTATTCATGGTACTTTCCGTAAACTCTTCGCTAAATACGATGTTAACCATAGAATTGCATCACCCTATCATCCTCAATCTAGTGGTCAAGTTGATTTGAGCAATCAAGAAATAAAATTAATCTTGCAAAATAATGTTAACAGATCTAGAAAGAATTTGTCTAAGAAACTTGATGATGCTCTATGAGCTTATAGAACTACTTATAAAAATCCTATGGAATTGTCCCCTTGTAAAATGGTCTATGGAAAGGCATGTCATTTCCCTCTTGAGTTAGAACACAAAGCTTATTGGGCAATTAGAGAACTCTACTATCATTTTAAACTTGTCGATGAAAAGAGGTTATATGATATTAGATCCTTAGATGAATGGAGGACACAAGCTTATTAAAATGTTAAGTTGTATAAATAAAAAGTTAAAAGATGGCATGACAAGAGAATCCAATAATGGGAATTCAATGTAGGAGACCTAGTTCTTTTGTACAATTCTCATTTCAGATTTTTTGCAGGTAAGCTCCTCTCCAAATTGGAAGGACCTTATGTCATCGAGGAGGTGTACTACTGCGGTGCTATCAAGATCAACAACTTCAAGGGGCAAAACCCAAGAGTGGTAAATTGGCAAAGAATTAAAAACTACATATCAGGTACATCCCTCGATGTTGAAACTAATACTATTCAAGTAATGACACCGGAAGAACACATAAGAGAGACCCCCCAGAAAACTCCAGAAGGCTGAAAAGGAGCACGTATGTGATACGGTAAGTAAACCGACTCCAAAAATTCCATAAGAATATTTTTTGTTGGTTTAGCATTTTAGAAAAATGTCAAAATTAAAAACGAGTCAGGGGGACACATGAGAGAGCCATAAGGCAACAGGTCACATCCTAATAGCTTGTGGGGCCCTCATGTGCCTCCTGGACTCCTTTTCTTTCTAGGCACGTATCCTAACCTAGAAAAATTCATTATATATACTCCTGTCAGTTTTGACCACCGCACCACAAGTTTCTCCTTTGTTCATGTTTTGGGTTGTTTTTCTAACAGATTTCTCAAGTGTGGAAGCTATTGTTGGAAATATGCCCTAGAGACAATAAATAAAGTGTTTATTATTATATTTCCTTGTTCAAGATAATAGTTTATTATCCATGCTATAATTGTATTGATTGGAAACACATTACATGTGTGGGTAAATAGACAACACTATGTCCCTAGTATGCCTCTAGTGAACTAGCTCGTTGATCAAAGAAGGTCAAGGTTTCCTAGCCATTGACATGTGATGTCATTTGCTAACAGGATCACATCATTAGTAGAATGATGTGATGGACAAGACCCAAACTACAAACGTAGCATATGATCGTGTCAGTTTATTGATACTGTTTTCTGCATGTCAAGTATATGCTCCTATGACCATGAGATCATGCAACTCACGGACATCGGAGGAGTACCTTGTGTTTATCAAACATCGCAACCTAATAGGGTGACTATAAAGGTGCTCTACAGGTATCTCCGAGGGTGTCTGTTGAGTTGGCATGGATCAAGACTGGGATTTGTTTCTCCGTGTGACGGAGAGGTATCTCAGGGCCCACTCAGTAATACAACATCACAGTAAGCCATGCAAGAAATGTGACTAAGTGTTAGTCATGGGATTTTGTATTATGGACCGAGTAAAGAGACTTGCTGGTAACGAGGTTAAACTAGGTATGGAGATATCGACGATCGAATCTCGGGCAAGTAACATACCGAAGAACAAAGGGAACATCATACGGGATTAATTGAATCCTTGACATAGAGGTTCGACCGATAAAGATCTTCATAGAATATATAGGAACCAACATGGGCATCTAGGTCCCGCTATTCTTTATTAACCATAGAGGTGTCTCGGTCATGTCTACATAGTTCTTGAACCCGTAGGGTCTACACACTTAAGGTTTGGTGACGTTTCAGTAGTATAGAGTTATGTATGGTGGTGACCGAAGGTTTTTCAGAGTCCCGAATGAGATCCCGGACATCACGAGGAGCTCCGGAATAGTCCGTAGGTAAAGATCCATATATAGGAAGTCATGTGTTGGTCGCCAGAAAAGTTTCGGGCTAATCGGTAGTGTACCTGGAGTGCTGGGAGTGTACCGGGAAACCATCGGGAGGGGTATTTCGCCCAAGAGGCTTCATGGGCTGTGGGAGAATAAATACCAGCCTTTTGTGGTGTAACATCCCAAAATTCCATTTTGGAATGTTATGAAATATAGCTATGCATCTATCATCATCATTGCTTGAATGTATATATTAGTTGAAATGCCTTCTATGAATTTCTGAAACCCCCTTTCTACTTTCAATGTGTGGCTTTCACCTATTTGTAAATCTGGGTAAAATGTTCAAATAAGAGAGGAGGAACATGACACTCCACACCAGGACCTAATTGGTGATTTATTCGAACAATAAAAACCAGGGGTTGTTTTGAAAATATTTGCAAAAAGGATTTAAAAACAATTAGGCAATTTCTGAAAATATTATTTTTTTCAAAGTATTCAAATAAAAGAATAAAAATGTTCAATAAATGGCATTTATTATTATGTTAATTGTGATATATAATACTCCTATATTTAGAAATGTTTTGAATGTTTTTAAAGATGTTTTACTGTTGTGGTTATTAAAAACAGTAACGGTTTTGTGATTCAACGGGCCGGCCCACGGGCATTTATTAGCGAATTGATTTCCAGCTGGTCGACCGACGCGCAGTAACTGCTCTCTCTCTCTGACACTGGGTCCTACCCCGACCGACCGTTCGCCTCGCGCGGTCGCCTTCTTCCTCCCGCACGCGCCATCGTCGCCGGCAGTTTCTTCTCTCCCCGGATCTCCCTCCTCTCTCCTCCCCGCACCACCCGAGCACCCTATAAGTAGCCCTGCCCCTCCTCTCTCCATTTCCCCCTGAATCCCGTCTCTCCCTCGTCGAGACGTTGCCAAATCCCTCACCGGAGCCCCAGCCGCCATCGAACCTCCCGGCGCTCGTGGCCATCGACTCCGACCTCCCCTTGCCTCTCCGACGCCACCGTTCGATGCCGGACGTCAAGCCCTGCCGCCCGGACCACTCCACTGCCTCCCTCGACCACCGGAGCTCCTCGCCGACGTCTTCGCTGCTTCGGACTCGCCGGAGATCCCCTCGCTGGCGACCCCATCCACTGTGAGCCCTCTCATCCATCCGATCCAGACCCGACGGCCACGATTAGAAGATTTATTTCCCGAACCGTTTTTCTTTTCCGTTTGGTCGACCGCTCGAATCACCCGCACACGCACGCTAGCATCCAATAGGATCTTGCCATGTAGCCCTGGCCGACCGTTAGTTAGTTTTCCTTTCGGTTTTGTTTTTCAGAAAACAGATTGCATTCTAAATTTGTTTTAGCTATATGTTTTAATCTGTTTAATGTTTTGAGTTGATTCTTTTTGCAATAGCTCACATTTTTCATTTAGTTTCACCCTGTACTTTTAAATTTTAAATTTGAACTATAAAATTTGAATTTAGTCAAATTTCCTCAAATCACTCAAATCTGAATAACTAGAGTTTAAAAATAGATTTTGATATGAATCTTTTTGCTACTGCTTGGTATTAGTTAGGCCTATTAAATTTGCTTAGTTTGAGGATTTTTAGGATGATTTTGATTAGTGTTCTAGCTATAAACAGATTCTGCCTATTAGTTAGTATAGTTTTATTTAGTTAGTTTTTAGTTAGTTTAAATTAGATTTAGTTTTATTTTGTTTAGTAGGTGTTGTTGCTTGAACATTTAGTGTTTTACTTACTATTAGAAAAGAATGTAAATTTGCTTAGTTTGTTTCTTTATTAACATAGGAATCACAACTTCTTTTCAAATAGGTTTAATTTGATTAAAACAACTAGTTAGTAATAGTTTTTCTTTCAACAAAGTTTTATATAATTTAATTCTGTTTTCTAAGACAAGTTTATTTGTACATTCTTTTCTGTTAATAACATGTTTTGTTAATAAATAATAAGTTTTGTTTTGCTCTTTTGTTAGTAAAAATATAATTGTTTCATATAGTGTTTATCAAAACTTTTGAAAACTTTACTAAAGTTTTTCCCAACAAACTTTAATGAAATTAAATTCTGTTATTAATAAAATATTTTATTGTTCCTTGCTGTCAACTATTGTTTTGTTATTACAAAACAGTTTTGTTACGTTAGTAGTGGTTTACCCATCACCTTTTTGAAAACAAAACCTTGTGTGTTTTCTTGCTTGTGATTTATGCATTGTTTTGTCTTGATTGTTTACTAGTTCATGGTTGATGTTTGTGGGTTGCAATATTTTGTTGTATGCTTATTGAATGCTCTTATTTGCTTTGTTAGATTATCCGGAGTGCGAGGCTTGTTACTTAGAGTCACTCATGTACGAAGATCATCAATCAGGCAAGTCACTTTGATCATGTTTACCCATGTTTTATATGCATTAGTTCTACCATCTTCCCCAATTGCATGCAAGATAGGTTGATTGGAAACTTGGTTACATTGTAGTAGTATCATGTGGTAGGTACCCCCTCAACACTTGACACATTGGCCCCGGGAAACGTTGTTTTACATTTTGCTATGCTATTAGTAGATGGGGTTGGTTGTGTGATTCATGAGAGTTGAGAGAGTTAATAATTTCAAGACCTACATAATGATCAAGACTTCAAGACTCCAAGTTTTCAACATACCTCTGGGTGGATGATGGTTGAACGACACCCTGGAGAAACCAGTGGATTTGCCTAGGTGTTGTTGGAGATGGCCAGTATTCACGCGGAAAGGTCCACCCAGGCACAAAGAGATGGATGGATGCTTCAAAACCCAAGGCTTACCTACACAGCCACAAGTCATTATGGGCTCTGGCTTGGTTGGATATCGTGGTGACCCTGGACAGGCGGTGCTACGAGAGGTAGAAGAACGGTAGGAAAGGATGGGCACCGACAGAGTCGTAGGGAAACCCTTTGGAAGACCATGTTTTGGTCATCCGTTTCTCAAACACCCTGAAGTGCGAGAAATCAAACGGAGGCGACCAAATCTTGTGGGGAACGTGTGCAAAACTCTGCAGAGTACTCAAACCTAATCGATTAGCCGTGTCCACGGTCATGGATGGCTTGAGCAAAAGGAATTGAAACTTCCGGAAACTCTCAACACAAATAATATGATGATGTGGGTATTAATGACTTGGGTATGAGAATTGGTTGGTGGAACCATCTCATTAATCAACCAACTTAGTAATATTTCTGCTTAGCCCTCTCTTGATGTAGGAAAAAATTGGCTTTTCGCAAAAACTTACCACCCCACCTGCCATATATATACATATAGATCAGATGATTATCTTTTCACCCCTTCTGGTGACTTTGCCGGCATATTCCATATGCTGACCTACACGGCTGCAACGTATCATGTTGCAGAGTATTTTTCCGACCAAGAGTGAGGATACGCTCTACGCTCAGTGAGATGCCCTTGGAGTCAGATGGACTCATCTACTTTCGACGCTTCCGCAAGATTTAGATATTCTCATGAGTTGGCCTTCAGCCACTTTATTGTAATTTTTATTGTAATAAAGGACTCGATATGAGATTTCGATTAATATAATGTTGTGTGATTTCCCTTTGATATATACATTGATGTACCGTGTGTGTACCAGCTTGATCTTGGGATGGTACGGAAACACCGGAGATTCGACCTTTCAGGTCGGGTCGCTACATGTGGGCTGGTGGAAGTTCCACACAAGGCCCATGCGGCTAGGGAAGAAAAGCCCAAAGGGAAAAGGTGGAAAAAAGGCCAAAAAGGAGGAATCCTAGTCCTACTAGGATTGGAGGAGGAGTCCTCCTCTCGTAGATGCTCATCACCATGGATAGGTCTTGCGTGAACGTAGAAATTTTTTGTTTCCCATTCAACATTCCCCAACAGTGGCATCATGAGGTAGGTCTATGTGTAGATGAGATCTCGAGTAGAACACAAAGAGTTTGTGTGCGTTGATGCTAAGATTGCTTCCTCCCTTGGTCGTGTTTTGGTTCAGCGGTATTGTGAGATGAAGCGGCCCGAACCAACATTACTCATAAGCTTACGAGAGACCTGTTCCCTCAACCGCAACTTGTTGCATAGATGGCTTGCGGGTGCCAGTTTCTCTCACTTTAGTTGGATCGGATTCGACAAGGCGGTCCTTGAGAAGGTTGAAAATCAACTAGTGTATCACCTTTGTGGTTTTTGCGTAGATGAGAATTGTTCTTGCTAGATACCCGTAGCAGCCACGTAAAACATGCAACAACAATTAGAGGATGTCTAACTTGTTTTTGCAGGGTATGTCGTGATGTGATATAGCCAATTACATGGTGTGATATATGTGATGTATGAGATGATCATGTGATGTCACGACTTGCATGTCGATGAGTACGGCAACCGGCAGGAGCCATAGGGTTGTCTTTAATAATTGTATGACCTGTGTGTCAATCATTAAGCGCTATGTAATGCTTTACTTTATCGCTAAACAGTAGCAAAAGTAGTAGAAGCATGTTGGGCGCGACAACCCCGATGGCGACACGTTGATGGAGATCAAGATGATGGAGATCATGGTGTCGTGTCGGTGACGATGGAGATCATGCCGGTGCTTTCTAGATGGAGATCAAAAGCACAAGTTCATGGCCATATCATGTCACTTATGATTTGCATGTGATGTTAATCCTTTTATGCACCTTGTTTTGCTTAGGAAGACAGTAGCATTATAAGGTGATCCCTCACTTAAATGTATTGTGTTCTCCCCAAGTGTGCACCGTTGTGAAAGTTCGTCGTGTCGAGACACCACGTGATGATCGGGTGTGATAGACTCTACGTTCACATATGATGGGTGCAAGCCAGTGTTGCACGTGCAGAACACTCGGGTTAAACTTGACGAGCCTAGCATGTACAGACATGGCCTCGGAACACAAGAGACCGAAAGGTCGAACATGAGTCATACAGTAGATATGATCAACATGATGATGTTCACCATTGAAGCCACCTCAACTCACGTGATGATCGGACTTGAGTTGGTGAATTTGGATCATGTGACACTCAGATGACCTGAGGGATGTCAATTTGAGTGGGAGCTTTAGTAATTTGATTAACTAAACTCATTATCTTGAACAATAGTCTAAGTAAACCTTTGCATATTTATGTTGTAGATCAATGGCTTGCGGAGTAGCACCCCTGAATTTTAATGCGTTCCTAGAGAAAGCTAAGTTGAAAGATGATGGAAGTAACTTTGTTGACTGGGCCCGTAATCTGAGGATTATCCTCACGGCATCCCAGAAATCATATGTCCTTGATGCACCGCTTGGTGACCAACCAGAAGACATGACCTCCGAAGACGTTAAGAATGCTTGGGAGGCACGTACTGGAGATTACTCAATAGTTCAGTGTGCAATATTGTATGGCTTAGAACTGGGACTTCAATGACGTTTTGAACGTCATGGAGCATATGAGATGTTCTAGGAGTTGAAGTTTATCTTTTAGAAGAATGCCCGGATCGAGAGCTATGAGACCTCCGATAAGTTCTATGCTTGCAAGATGGAGGAGAACGGGTCTATCAGTGAACACATACTCAGAATGTCTGGGTATTCAATTCGTCTAGCGAAGTTGGAAATTGCCCTTCCGCCAGACGCGATCACTGACAGAGTTCTTCAATCACTGCCACCTAGTTACAAGAGCTTTGTGATGAACTATAACATGCACGGGATGAACAAGTCAGTCGCTGAGCTGTTTGCAATGCTAAAAGTCGTTGAGTCTGAAATCCAGACAGAACATCAAGTGTTGATGGTCAATAAAACCACTGTTTTCAAGAAGAATGGCAAGGGCAAGGGCAATAAGGGTAAAACCAAGAAGGATGGCAAAGCAGTTGCTACTCCTGTAAAGAAGCCCAAGCATGGACCTAAGCCAGAAACTGAGTGCTTTCATTGCAAGGGAACTGGTCACTGGAAGCGGAGCTGCCCCAAGTACCTGGCTGACAAGAAGGCGGCCAACGACAAACAAGGTATATATGATATACATGTTATTGATGTGTACCTTACTAGCTCTCGTTGTAGTGCCTGGGTATTTGATATCGGTTCGGTTGCTCACATTTGCAACTCAAAACAGGAACTACGGAATAGACGAAGGCTGGCAAAGGATGAAGTGACGATGCGCGTGGGAAATGGTTCCAAGGTTGATGTGATCACCGTCAGCACGCTCTCTCTTTGATTACCATCGAGATTAGTGATGAACCTGAATAATTGTTATTTAGTGCATGCGTTAACCATGAACATTATATCTGGATCTTGTTTATTGTGAGACGGTTACTCATTTAAATCAGAGAATAAAGGTTGTTCTATTTACATGAGAAATATATTTTATGGTCATGCACCCAATGTGAGGGGTTTATTCATATTGAATCCTGATAGTGATGACACACATGTTCATAACATTGTTGCCAAAAGATTTAGAGTTGATAATGATAGTACCACTTTCTTGTGGCACTGCCGTTTAGGTCATATTGGTGTAAAACGCATGAGGAAGCTCCATGCTGATGGACTTTTGGAGTCACTTGATTTTGAATCACTTGACACATGTGAACCATGCCTCATGGGCAAGATGACTAAAACGTCGTTCTCTGGAACAATGGAACGGGCGAGTGACTTATTGGAATCATACATACTGATGTGTGTGGTCCAATGAATGTTACAGCGCGTGGTGGATATCACTATTTTCTCACCTTCACTGATGACTTAAGTAGATATGGGTATATTTACTTAATGAAACACAAGTCTGAAACATTTGAAAAGTTCAAGCAATTTCAGAGTGAAGTGAGAATCATCGTAGCAAGATGATTAAATTCCTGCGATCTGATCGAGGAGGTGAATATCTGAGTTATGAGTTTGACAGTCACTTAAGACAGTGTGGAATTGTTTCACAGTTGACACCGCCTGGAACACCACAGCATAATGGTGTGTCCGAACGTCGTAATCAAACCTTATCAGATATGGTGCGTTCTATGATGTCTCTTGATGATTTGCTACTATCGTTTTGGGGTTATGCATTAGAGACAACTTCATTCACTTTAAATAGGGCACCATCAAAATCCGTTGAGACGATGCCATATGAGCTATGGTTTGGCAAGAGGCCAAAATTGTCGTTTCTTAAAGTTTGGGGATGTGATGCTTATGTCAAAAAGCTTCAGCCTGAAAAGCTAGAACCCAAAGCGGAGAAATGCGTCTTCATATGATACCCAAAAGAGATAGTCAGGTATACCTTCTATCTCAGATCCGAAGGCAAAGTGTTTGTCGCTAAGAACGGAACATTTCTTGAGAAAGAGTTTCTCTCGAAAGAATTGAGTGGGAGGAAAATAGAGCTTGATGAGGTTATTGAACCTTTACTTCAACCAGAAAGTAGCGCAGCACAGAAAGATGTTTCTGTGGAACCTACGAAGGTAGAAGAGGAAGTTAATGATGATGATCATGAAGCTTCGAATCAAGCTACTATTGAACCTCGTAGGTCGACAAGGGCGCGTACTACTCGTGAGTGGTACGACAACCCTGTCTTGGAAGTCATGTTGTTGGACAACAATGAACCTACGAGCTATGGAGGAGCAGTGATGGGCCCGGATTCCGAGAAATGGTTATAGGCCATGAAATCCTAGATGGGATCCATGTATGAAAACAAAGTATGGACTTTGGAAGTATTACCTGAATGGCGAAAGGCCATTCAGAACAAATGGATCTTTAAGAACAAGACAGACACGGACGGTAATGTCACCGTCTCTAAAGCTCGACTTGTGGTTTTTCACAAGTTCAAGGAGTTGACTACGATGAGACATTCTCACCCGTAGCGATGCTTAAGTCTGTCAGAATCATGTTGGCAATAGCTGCTTATTTCGATTATGAAATTTGGCAGATGGATGTCAAAACGGTGTTCCTCAACGGTTTCCTTGAGGAAGAGTTGTATATGATGCAACTAGAAGGTTTTGTCGATCCAGAGAATGCTCACAAAGTTTGCAAACTCCAGCGATCCATTTATGGGCTGGTGCAAGCATCTCGAAGTTGGAATAAGCGCTTTGATGAGGTGATCAAAGCGTTTGAGTTTATACAAGTTTATGATGCTTGTATTTACAAGAAAGTGAGTGGGAGCTCTATAGAGTTTCTAATATTATATGTGGTTGACATATTGCTGATTGGAAACAATACAGAAATGCTGGAAAGCGTGAAGGAATATTTGAACAAGAGTTTTTCAATGAAGGACCTAGGAGAAGCTGCTTTCATATTAGGCATTAAGATCTATAGAGATAGATCGAGACACTTAATAGCACTTTCACATAGCACATACCTTGATAAAGTTTTGAAGAAGTTCAAAATCGATCAGTCCAAGAAGGGGTTCTTGCCTGTGTTACAAGGTGTGAAGTTGAGTAAGACTCAATGCCCAGTGACTGCAGAAGATAGAGAAAAGATGAGTGTCATCCCCTATGCTTCAGCCATAGGCTCTATCATGTATGCAATGTTGTGCACAAGACCGAATGTTAGCCTTGCCATAAGCATGGCCAGAAGGTTTCAAAGTGATCCTGGAATGGAACACTGGGCAGCGGTCAAGAATATCCTTAAGTTCCTGAAAAGGACTAAGGAAATGTTTCTCGTTTATGGAGGTGATGAAGAGCTCGTCGTAAAGGGTTACATCGATGCAAGCTTTGACACTGATCCGGATGACTCTAAGTCACCAACCGGATACGTATTTATTATCAACGGGGGAGCGGTAAGCTGGTGCAGTTCCAAGCAAAGCGTGGTAGCCGATTCTACATGTGAAGCGGAGTACATCACAACCTCGGAGGCAGCGAAGGAAGGTGTCTAGATGAAGCAGTTCATGACAGATCTTGGAGTAGTGCCCAGTGCACTGAATCCAATGAACCTGTTCTGTGACAACACTGGTGCCATTGCTCTGGCCAAGGAACCAAGGTTTCACAAGAGGACCAGACACATAAAGCGACGCTTCAACTCCATCCACGATTACATCAAGGAGAAGGACATAAATATTTGCAAAGTGCACACGGATCTGAATGTTGCAGACCAGTTGACTAAACCTCTTCCAAGGGCTAAACATGATTAACACCAGAACTGCATGGGTGTTCGATTCATTACAATGTAAATCACATAGTGATGTGAACTAGATTATTGACTCTAGTGCAAGTGGGAGACTGTTGCAAATATGCCCTAGAGGCAATAAATAAAGTGTTTATTATTATATCTCCTTGTTCATGATAATCGTTTATTATCCATGCTATAATTGTATTGATTGGAAACACATTACATGTGTGGGTAAATAGACAACACTATGTCCCTAGTATGCCTCTAGTGAACTAGCTCGTTGATCAACGATGGTCAAGGTTTCCTAGCCATTGACATGTGATGTCATTTGATAATGGGATCACATCATTAGTAGAATGATGTGATGGACAAGACCCAAACTACAAACGTAGCATATGATCATGTCAGTTTATTGCTACTGTTTTCTGCATGTCAAGTATACGTTCCTATGACCATGAGATCATGCAACTCACGGACATTGGAGGATTGCCTTATGTGTATCAAACGTCGCAACATAATTGGGTGACTATAAAGGTGCTCTACAAGTATCTCCGAGGGTGTCTATTGAGTTGGCATGGATCAACACTGGGATTTGTTACTCCGTGTGACGGAGAGGTATCTCAGGGCCCACTCGGTAATACAACATCACAATAAGACTTGTAGGCAATGTGACTAAGTGTTAGTCACGGGATTTTGTATTACGGAACGAGTAAAGAGACTTGCCGGTAACGAGGTTGAACTAGGTATGGAGATACCGATGATCGAATCTCGAGCAAGTAACATACCGAAGAACAAAGGGAACATCATACGGGATTAACTGAATCCTTGACATAGAGGTTCGACCAATAAAGATCTTCATAGAATATGTAGGAACCAATATGGGCATCCAAGTCCCGCTATTGGTTATTGACCGTAGAGGTGTCTCGGTCATGTCTACATAGTTCTCGAACCCGCAGGGTCTGCACACTTAAGGTTTGGTGACGTTTCGATAGTATAGAGTTATGTATGGTGGTGACCGAAGGTTGTTCGGAGTCCCAAATGAGATCCCGGACGTCACGAGGAGCTCCGGAATGCTCCAGAGTTAAAGATTCATATATAGGAAGTCCTGTGTTGGTCGCCGGAAATGTTTCGGGCTAATCGGTAGTGTACCGGGAGTGTCGGGAGTGTACCGGGAGACCATCGGGAGGGGTATTTCAACCCAAGAGGATTCATGGGCTGTGGGAGAATAAATACCAGCCTTTTGTGGGCTGGTGGAAGTCCCACACAAGGCCCATGTGGAAAGGGAAGAAAATCCCAAAGGGAAAAGGTGGAAAAAAGGCCAAAAAGGAGGAATCCTAGTCCTACTAGGATTGGAGGAGGAGTCCTCCTCTCCTCCCCACTTCGGCCAAACCAAGGAGTCTTGGCCCTTGCGCCAAGTCCTCTCCTCCCTCCCTCTTATATATACTGGTGGTTTGAGGGGTTTTGCACAGAATTTTCAGCCACGCGCTACCCGTTCCTCCAGTGCATAGTTTCTCCTCTAGATCGGATTTCTACAGTGCTTAGGCAAAGCCCTACCAGAATAGCTCCACCACCATCGCCGGAGCGCCGTCACGCTGCCGGAGAACTCTTCTTCCTCTCCGCTCCCTCTTGCTAGATCAAGACGGCGGAGATCGTCGTCAAGCCATACGTGTGCTAAACGCGGAGGTGTTGTCCGTTCGACGCTAGATCGGAAGGACCGTGATCGAGTTCGCGGGACGGATCGTGATCAAGTTCACGGGACGAATCGTGATCGGATCGCGGGATGGATCATGATTGGATCACGGGACACTCGGCAATTTGGATCGTGAAGACTTTCGACAACACCAATCGTGTTCCTTAACGCTTCCCGCTTAGCGATCTACAAGGGTACGTAGATCCACTCTCCCTCTCATAGATGCTCATCACCATGGATAGGTCTTGCGTGAATGTAGAATTTTTTTTGTTTCCCATGCAACATTCCCCAACATCTATGTCTTCGTCCTCCCCCAGCAACATTGAAGACTAAGCTTGGCTGTTGCAGATGGAACTTGAACGAGAAGGGTCTAAGAAAGTTTTCTCGGGAGAAGAACCTATGGACTCTATGGAAGTGCATCCTCCGGCCTCGAATGTGGGACGCTAGCTAGCATCTCCACTTCTCCTAATCCTGTCCCACCAATGGGGAGGAGAGCTCAGCTATCCCAGGAAGCGCAAGGTGAATCTACCCCGAGGAGGCCCCTCGGCATGTTACATGCAAATAACTTTCACAATTTGATTCACAAATTTGGAGTCGAGAATATCTCTTGCTTGCATATACTGTCCAATTGGGACATATCTCATCCAAGTAAAAGTGATGCAGGAAAAAGCTCTTGGTGGCCAGAGAATAAACATATTATGGTAGAAGTACAAAAGAACACTACAATGATTCAACAACTATTTCATGAGATGAGGGAGTTGACGGTTGCACTGCTAACCATTGCACAGGACAAGACTACCACATGATCACCGCCATCACCAAAGAAGGACACCTGAGTATATGGGTATGGGCACCACCCTTAGCTTGTTCCAAGCTTGAGGGAGGTGCCCCGGTATCGTATCACCATCATTTTTACCATTATCATCTATCTTAGTTCGATTTGTAGTTATGTCATGATTTAGAGAAATAAAGTTTCAGTATCATTTTACTTATTGTGTTTGCTTTGTGTTCTACCTATCCTTGTAATTGAGTGTGTGAGTTATATAATAAAGATTAGTTTGATTTTGCTTGTTTTACTCTCATGCATCAATCATAACAATGAAATAAAAGAAATGGAAAAATCATATGCTAATCCCAAGGGGAGTAATTGTTGGGGAACATTGCATGGGAAACAAAAAAATTCCTATGCACACGCAATATCTATCCATGGTGATGAGCATCTACGAGAGGGAGAGTGGATCTACATACCCTTGTAGATCGCTAAGCGGGAAGCGTTAAGAAACGTGGTTGATGTAGTCGAACGTCTTCACGATCCCAATCGCCGAGTGTCCCGCGATCCCATCACGATCCATCTCGCGATCTAATCACGATCCGTCCCGTGATCCCATCATGATCCATCCCGCAATCCAATCACGAATCGTCTCGCGATCTTGATCACGGTCCTTCCGATCTAGCGTCGAACTAACGGCACCTCCGCGTTCAACACATGTACAGCTCGATGATGATGTCTGCCTTCTTGATCCAACAAGAGGGAGTGAAGAGGTAGATGAGTTCTCCATAAGCACAATGGCATGGTGGCGGTGGTGGTGAACTAATCTTACGGGGCTTCGCCTAAGCACCGCAGAACTAATCTAGAGGAGAAACAGATCTAGAGGAAGAAGAGGGTAGCACGTGGCAATTGGGTTGGCTTTCCCCTCTCAATCCTCTAGTATATATAGGAGGGAGGGAGGGGAGGAGGCAGCCTCAAACCCTCAAGGTTTGTTCGAAATTGGAGGTGGAGGAGTCCTACTCCAATCCTATTAGGAGTAGGATTCCTCCTTTCCACTTGGAAACTCTTTCCACCTCTCCACCTTTTCGGTTTTCCCCACCCCTAGAAGCATGGGACTTAGTGGGGGATTATACCAGACCTCCGGGGGCTGGTTTGACTCCTCCCACAGCCCATGAGGTCCTTTGGGTCGAGACACCCCTCCCGATGGTCCCCCGGCACCCTCCTGGCACTCCCGGTACACTACCGATGAGCCCGAAACTTTTCCGATGACCAAAACAGGACTTCCTATATATCAATCTTTACCTCCGGACCATTCCGGAGCTCCTCGTGGCGTCCGGGATCTCATCCGGGACTCCGAAAAACCTTAAGTAACCACCATACATAACTCTATACTACCAAAACATCATCGAACCTTAAGTATGCAGACCTTGCGGGTTCGAGAACTATATAGACATGACCGAGACACCTCTACAGTCAATAACCAATAGCAGGACCTGGATGCCCATATTGATTCCTACATATTCTGCAAAGATCTTTATCGGTTGAACCTCTATGTCAAGGATTCAGTTAATCCCGTATGTTGTTCCCTTTGTTCTTTGGTATGTTACTTGCTCGAGATTTGATCGTCGGTATCTCCATACCTAGTTCAATCTCGTTACCGGCAAGTCCCTTTACTTGTTCCGTAATACAAGATCCCGTGGCTAACACTTAGTCACATTGCTTGCAAGGCTTATTGTGATGTTGTATTACCGAGTGGGCCTTGAGATACCTCTGCGTCACACGGAGTAACAAATCCCAGTCTTGATCCATGCCAACCCAACACACACCCTTGGAGATACCTGTAGAGCACCTTTATAGTCACCCAGTTATGTTGTGATGTTTGATACACACAAGGTACTTCTCCGGTGTCAGTCAGTTGCATGATCTCATGGTCATAGGAACAGATACTTGACATGCAGAAAACAGTAGCAATAAACTGACACGATCATATGCTACGTCTGTAATTTGGGTCTTGTCCATCACATCATTCTCCTAATGATGTGATCCCGTTATGAAATGACATCTCATGTCCATGACTAGGAAACCATAGCCATATTTGATCAACGAGCTAGTCTATTAGAGACATACTAGGGACATGGTGTTATCTATGTATCCACACATGTATCTGAGTTTTATAGCATGGATAATAAACGATTATCATGAAAAAGGAAATATGATAATAACCAATTTGTTATTGCCTCTAGGGCACATTTCCAATAGTCTCCCACTTGCACTAGAGTCAATAATCTAGTTCACATCACCATGAATCTAACACCCAATGAGTTTTGGGGCTCGGTCATGCTTTGCATGTGAGAGAGGTCTTTTAGTCAACAGGTCTGCAACATTTAGGTCTGTGTGTACTTTGCAAATCTCTATGTCATACTGTAGACACTGCTACCACACTCCACTTGGAGCTATTCCAAATGGCTGCTCCCCTATACGTATCCGGATTGCTACTAAGAGTCATCCGGATTGGTGTTAAAGCTTGCATCGACGTAACTCTTTACGATGAACTCTTTATCACCTCCATAATTGAGTAACATTTCCTTAGTCTTTTAGTTACTAAGGATAATCTTGACTGTTGTCCAGTGATCCACTCCTGAATCACTCTTGTACCCCTTGACGGACTCATGGCAAGGCACACACAGGTGCGTTACACAGCATGGCATACTATATAGAGCATATGGCAAAAACTCCTTCGTCCTTTCTCTTTCTTCTGCCGTGGTCGAGCTTTGAGTCTTACTCAACTTCACACCTTACAAATCATGCAAGAAATCTTTCTCTAACTGATCCATTTTGAACTCTTTCAAAATCTTCTCAAGGTATGTACTCATTGAAAGTCTCATCAAGAATCTTGATCTATAGATCTTGATACGCAACAATAAGGTAGCTTTATCCAGGTCTTCCTTTGAAAAACTCTTTTCAAACAACCTTTTATGCTTTCCAGAAATTCTACATCATTTTCGATCAATAATATGTCAACCACATATGCTTATCAAAAATTCTATAGTGCTCCCACTCACTTTATTGTAAATACAAGTTTCTCATAAACTTTGTATAGACTCAAAAACTTTGATCACCTCATCAAAGCGTATATTCCAACTCTGAACTGTTTGCTCTAGTCCATAGAAGGATCACTTGAGCTTGCACACCTTTTAGCATCCTTAGGACTGACAAAACCTTTTGGTTGTATGTCATACAACCTTTCCTCAAGGAAGGAAACGATGTTTTGACATCCATCTACCAGATTTAATAATTGGAAAACACAGTAATTGCTAACATAATTCCAATAGACTTTTAGCATCGCTACGGGTGAGAAGGTCGCATCGTAGTCAACTCCTTGAACTTGGCAGGAACTTCTTTGCGACAAGTCGAGCTTTACAAATAGTGACATTCACCACGAGCGTGTGTCTTCATCTTAAAGGTCCATTTGTACTCAACAACCTGTTGTTCAACGGGCAAGTCTACCAAAGTCCATACTTGGTTTTCATACATGGATCCTTTCTCGAATTTCATGGCTCCTAGCCATTTGTCAGAATTCGGGCCCATCACCGCTTCTCCATAGCTCATAGGCTCATCGTTGTCCAACAACATGACCTCTAAGACAGGGTTGCCATACCACTCAGGAGCAGTATGCGTCCTTGTTGACCTACAAGGTTCGATAGTAACTTGATCCAAAGCTTCATGATCATCATCATTAAATTCCTCTTCAACTAACGTATGCTCCACAGAAACAACTTTCTGCACTACGCTACTCTCTGGTTGAAACAAAGGTTCAACAACCTCATCAAGTTCTATCTTCCTCCCACTCAATTCTTTCGAGAGAAACTCTTTCTTGAGAAAGGACCCATTTTTAGCAACAAACACTTTGCGCTCGGATCTGACATAGAAGGTATACCCAACTGTTCTTAGGGTATTCCATGAAGATGCATTTGTCTGCTTTGGGTTCGAGCTCATTAGGTCAAAATATTTTTCACATAAGCGTCGCAACCCCAAACATTAAGAAATGGCAGCTTAGGTTTCTATCAAACCATAATTCATATGGTGTCATCTCAACGGATTTAGATGGTGCCCTTTTTAAAGTGAATGTAGTTGTCTCTAATGCATAGCCCCAAAACGATAGTGGCAAAACGATAAGAGACATCATAGTACGCACCATATCCAATATAGCATGACTATGATGTTCGGACACACCATCACACTATGGTGTTCCAGGTGGCGTGAGTTGTGAAACAACTTTCACATTGTCTAAAGTTGTATGTCAAACTCGTAACTCATATATTCACCTCCACGATCATATTGTACATATTTTTATCTTCTTGTCATGATGATCTTAAACTTCACTCCAAATTTGTTTGTAACTTTTCAAACGATTCAGACTTGTGTTTCATTAAGCAAATATACTCATATATACTCAAATCATTAGTGAAGGTAAGAAGAATAAAGATATCCACTTCACGCTACAACACTCATTGGATCACATACATCAACATGTATTATTTCCAATAAGTTACTAGCTCGTTCCATCATACTGAAAATGGGGTCTATAGCCATCTTGCCCAAGAGGCATGGTCCACATGTCTCAACCGATTCAAAACCGAATGAGTCCAAAGATCCATCAGCATGGAGTTTCTTCATGCGATTTATACCAATATGACATTTAGCGGCAGTGCCACAAGTATGGGGTACTATCATTATTAACTTTGTATCTTTTGGCATCAATGTTATGAACATGTGTATTACTACGATCAAGATTCAACAAACCATTCTCACTCGGTGCATGACCATTGAAGGTATTATTCATGTAAATAGAATAACCATTATTCTCTAACTTAAATGAATAACCGTGTTGCAATAAACACGATCCAATCATGTTCATGCTTAACGCAAACACCAAATAACATTTATTTAGGTTTGTCACTAATCCCTAAGGTAGAGAGAGCGTGCGATGTTGATCACATCAACCTTGGAAACATTTCCAACATACATCGTCTCCGTTTATTCCGTAGCTTTTATTTCGAGTTACTAACATTTAGCAACCGAACCGATATCCTATACCCAGGTCCTAGTAGGACTACTAGCAAGGTACACATCAATAACACGTATAGCAAAATATACTTCTTTCGATGTTGCCAGCCTTCTTATCTACCAAGTATCTAGGGTTGTTCCGCTTCAGCGATCGCTCTCGTCATAATAGAAGCACTTAGTCTTGGGTTTGGGTTCAACTTTGGGTTGCTTCACTGGAGCAGCAACTGAATTGCCATCCATGAAGTTTCCCTCCTTGCCCTTGCCCTTCTCGAAACTAGTAGTTTTACTGACCATCAACACTTGATGCTCTTTCTTGATTTCTACCTTCGTGGCGTCAAATATCGCGAACAGCTCACGGATCATTATTTCCATCCCTGGCATTTTATAGTTCATCACAAAGCTCTAGTAGCTTAATGACAATGACTTGGAAAACTATATCAATCACTTTCTTATCTGGAAGATCAACTCCCACTCGATTCAAGCAATTGTAGCACCCAGACAATCTGAGCACATGCTTAACGATTGAGCTATTCTCCTTCATCTTGCAGGCAAAGAATCTTGTTGGAGATCTCATATCTCACAACATAGGCACGAGCCTGAGATCCCAATTTCAGCTCTTAGAACATCTCATATGTTCCATGACATTCAAAACGTTTTTGGACCCTCAGTTCTAAGTCGTAAAGCATGACGCACTAAACTATCAAGTAGTCATTGGAATGTGTGTGTCAGATGTTCACAACATCTACAGACGGCGCTAGAGGGGGTGGCGCACCAAGCGGTGCATTAAGGACATATGCCT
This sequence comes from Hordeum marinum, assembly GCA_022496015.1. NCBI lineage: Eukaryota > Viridiplantae > Streptophyta > Magnoliopsida > Poales > Poaceae > Hordeum > Hordeum marinum. Next base: position 383,033,246 of record CM039677.1, on the reverse strand, counting down.
TATATGCAGCAATGAGGACAATCCTCAGATCACGGACCCAGTCCGCAATATTTCCACCATAAACTTTCAACTCTATTTCTCTAGGAACATATAAAAATTCAAGGGAGCTATAGCATGAGCTAGTAATCTACAACATAATTTGCAAAGACACTACTCACTATGTTCATGATAATGAGTTCAATTAATCCTATTACTTAAGAACTCCCACTCAAATTGACTTCCCTCCGGTCATTCGAGTGATACATGATTCAAATTCACCAACTCAAGTCTGATCATCACGTGAGTTGAGGTGGTTTCAATGGTGAACATCATCATGTTGATCATATCTACTATATGACTCATGTTCAACCTTTCGGTCTCTTGTGTTCGGAGGCCATGTTTGTACATGCCAGGCTCGTTAGTTTAACCCAGTGTTTTGCATGTGCAACACTGGCTTGCACCCATCGTATGTGAACGTAGAGTCTATCACACCCGATCATCACGTGTTGTCTCGAAACGACGAACTTTCGCAACGGTGCACACTCGGGGAGAACACAATTGATCTTGAAATTTTAGTGAGGGGTCACCTTATAATGCCACCGTCGTCCTAAGCAAAACAAGGTGCATAAAAGGATTAACATCACATGCAAATCATAAGTGACATGATATGGCCATGAACTTGTGCTTTTGATCTCCATCCTTAAAGCACTGACATGATATCCATCGTCACCGGCATGACACCATGATCTCCATCATCTTGATCTCCATCAACGTGTCGCCACCAGGGTTGTCGCACCCACCATGCTTCTACTACTATTGCTACCGTTTAGCGATAAAGTAAAGCATTACATAGCGCTGAATGATTGACATGCATGTCATACAATAATTAAAGAAAACCCTATGCCTCCTACCGATTGTCGTACTCATCTACATGCAAGTCGTGATATTCTATACAATACATGATCATCTCATACATCACATATATCTCATCATGTAATTGGCCATATCACATGACAACATGCCCTCCAAAAACAAGTTACACGTCCTCTAATTGTTGTTGCAAGTTTTACGTGGCAACTACGGGTATCTAGTAAGAACAATTCTCACTTACGCAAAAATCACAACGGTGCTGCATAAGTTGCTTTTCAACCTTCTCAAGGACCGCCTTTGTCGAATCCGATCCAACTAAAGTAGGAGAAACAGACACCCGCCAGCCATATTTGTGCAACAATGTTACACATCAGTCAATGGAACCGGTCTCTCATAAGCATACGAGTAAGGTTGGTCAAGGCCGCTTCATCCCACAATACCGCTGAACCAAAACATGACCAAGGGAGGAAGCAATCTAAGCATCAACGCCCACAAACTCCTTTGTGTTCTACTCGAAATCTCATCTACACATAGACCTAGCTCTGATACCACTATTGGGGAACGTTGCAATGGGAACAAAAAAATTCCTACGCACACGCAAGATCTATCCATGATGATGAGAATCTACGAGAGGGAGAGTGGATCTACATACCCTTGTAGATCGCTAAGCGGGAAGCGTTAAGAAATGCGCTTGATGTAGTCGAACGTCTTCGCGATCCAAATCGCCGAGCGTCCCGTGATCCCATCACGATCCATCTCGCGATCCAATCATGATCCGTCATGCGATCCCATCATGATCCATCCCGCAATCCAATCACAAATCGTCTCGCGATCTTGATCACGGTCCTTCCAATCTAGCGCCGAACGGACGGCACCTCCACGTTCAGCACACATACAGCTCGATGAAGATCTCCACCTTCTTGATCCAACAAGAGGGACTGGATAGGTAGATGATTTCTTCATCATCACAATGGCATGGTGGCGGTGGTGGTGAACTAATCCTGTAGGGCTTCGTCTAAGCACCGCAGAACTAATCTAGAGAAACAGATCTAGAGGAAGGAGAGGGCAGCACGTGGCAATTAGGGTTGGCTTTCCCCTATAAATCCTCTAGCATATATAGGAGGTAGGGAGGGGAGGAGGCAGCCTCAAACCCTCAAGGTTTGTTCGAAATTGGAGGTGGAGGAGTCCTACTCTAAACCTATTAGGAGTAGGATTCCTCCTTTCCACTTGGAAACTCTTTCCACCTCTCCACCTTTTTGGTTTTTCCCACCCCTAGCAGCATGGGACTTAGTGGGGGATTAGAAGTTAAACTTTGTAATGATCTTGTATGATATTTTATTGCTAGAGAAAATAAACTTTGTATGATCTTGTGACGGCAAAGAAATAAATCATGATTCATATTGGAGATAGACGATCATGATTTGTTATTTTTGACATTATCCTTGAGGAAAATGAGTTGGGTGGCAAACCAATAAAGCCACTATCTTCCTATGTGGGTGATGGAAACCTGAGCTCCAAAAATATGTAATGAGTGCCAGCAATCATAGAAGATTAAATGATAGTTAAGTGTGTGAACTTGTTAATATGAAAGATCTTACAGATACTCTCCTCTCAAATATGATGAATTATGATTGTCTCAATGATCAAGGACATAGTTTGTTGATTATCAATAAAGTTTATGCTTCATACTTCAATAATTGTGAGTGGATTGTTACTTGTTTATGATAAGTTATGCGATAAAATACTTGCTGCTATGTTAAAGTTCATGATACTTTCATGTCCGTATTTTATTTTTATCGACATCTCTCTCTCAAATCACGTGGTCATTGTTATTGAGTTCGGCTTTCGCTTGAGGACAAGCGAGGTATAAGGTTGGGGGAGTTGATACGTCCATTTTGCATCATGATTTCCTATTGATATTTATGATATTCTTGCCCATTATTCCTCATTATGATACAATTCTTATGCCTTTTCTCTCTAAATTTACAAGGTACACCATAAGGAGGGAAACTGCCCGAAACTGGAATTTTGGACTTGAAAACCAAGAAAAAGGGTGGGAAATCACTAGACCCCAAATGACCTAAAACTTCACGAAGAATTTTTCTAGAATATGTTTGAATTATTGGGCCAAAAATATACCAAAGGGTGTCACCTCCTGGTCACAAGCCATCCAGGCGCGCCCTGATAGCTTATGGGGCCCTGACAGGTTTCCCGACCCCCTCTTCTCCTATAAGGTGTGTTTTGACCTAGAAAATACAAGAGGATACTTTCGGGACAAAGCGACCCCATCTCGAGGCGGAAACCTGGGCAGAGTCCCTTTTGCTCTCCGGTTGAGAGATTCTGCCGGGGAAAGTTCCCTCCGGGAGGGGGAGATCGAAGCCATCATCATCACCAATGCTTCCTCCTTTGTGGGAGGACCAATCTACATCAACATCTTCACCTCATAGCTCCAGCTGAGACAAGTGCGGTGCAGAAAGCTTGCTTGAACTGCTCCCAAGTTACATCAGTAATAGGATATGTGGTGGTGTAGTTCTCCCACCATGAAGTTGCTGGTCCATCCAGTTGATGTGCGGCAAAGCGCACCTTATCAGCGTCAGTACATCCAGCGGTGACGAATTCCCTCTCCAACTTACGGAGCCAGTCATCTGCCACAATGGGCTCAGTGCTGCTAGAGAAAGTTGGAGGGTTCAACCTCAGAAAACGGGTGAGATTGTCAGCCTGAGGTGGATGGTGGTGGTTGTTGTTCTGCTTGTTGGTCTGATTCTGGATCAATAGCTGCATCAGTGCATTCTGCTGCTGAAGAAGTTGCGTGAGTTCCGGTGGGAAGGTGAAGTCGTACTCACATCGTGGAGGCATCTTGCTGTTTTCAGAGGGGTGAGAATTAGAATAGAACAAGGGCCTAGAAAGAAAATCACTACCCATATGCAATGCAACAAACATATCACACCAAACACTCATTCATTTATTCAAATCAAAGTCAACATCGAGATACAAATCTCCATTCAAACTAAACATCGACCTACGCTTTAACGTCGAAAATGAAGATACATGGGGGCATAACTAAAGTTGTCCTCAGAAGTACATGGTGACTGAGCCTCCTCTAGTGGTGCTCTCCTCATAGTCATCATCGTCGCTGATGAAAGGAGCCAAGTCTCCCTCAGGATGAAGATTTTCACCCATGTCCATCTGTTCCTCCAGAGTGGCGATGCGAGTGTTCAGCTTGTCGATCCTCTCTAAGAAATCCTTCACCTCATACTCATGCTCGTACTCGGCTTTCCGTAAGTCAGCTTCGAGGTCAATCTCGCGGTTCATTAGATTCTTGATTGTCTTCGTATCTGCACAAACTCGAAGCTCCAGAGTCCTGATGTGAGTCTCCAAGGTCTGGATATAGGAAATGGTGGTGTCTGCAGTGGAAGTGGTTATGATGTTTCCATTGGCATCCCTGCGACAAACCATGCTGAGTCCTGGTGAAATGGTTCCACCTCTGGATTCCTCCTGAATACGTCCAAGGGCATGATGAATGGCCATGTCTCTCCCAAGTATCTAGCTGGGTGCCACAAACTTGAAGTCGATGGGTTCCTTCCGATTCCCAAAGGTCTTCCCTCGAATGTGCACCTCGATCTTGTAGCGTCCATCTTGGGGAAAGGACATGATAGGAGTCCCGGTGATGCTCGGCAAAACAATCCTCACATCCCTGACGATCCTCATCAGCTCCTTGCCAAAGGGCATCGTTGCGTCAGGTTGGCAAAACTCCGTGATTAACATCAAGTAACCAAATTTCCAATTTACCTACTTTGCATGCAATTGGGGTGATGGAAGAACTAATGCAATAAAACATAGGTATACATGATCAAAGTGACTTGCCTGATTGACGATCTTCGTACTTGAGGGACTCTAGGTAACAAGCTTCGCATTCCGGATGATCTAATGAATCAAACAAGAACACTCAATAAGCATACAACAAAATATTGTAACTCACAACATTCAGGAATGAACTAGAATCACTCAAGACAAAACAAGGCACAATCACAAGAAAAGAAATCAACACATAGTTTTGTTTTCTAAAGTTGATGGGTAAACTACTATTAACAACATAGAACTATTAGTATTAACAAAACAATAGTTGACAGAAAAGAACAATAAAAATATTTTATTAATAAACAGAATTAAATCCATTTAAAGTTTTGTTAAGAAAATCTTAGTAGGGTTTTAAAAGTTTTGGTAAACACTATTACATAACTATAGTTTGTCTATAGCAATAGAGTGAAACTAAACTATTATTTTATTAACAAAACAATTTTCTTAACAGAAAAGAATTTACTAAAACTTTTCTTAGAAAACAGAATTTAATTATTTAAAACTTTGTTAAAAGAATCTATTACTACACTAGTTGGTTTTAATCAAATTATACCTAGTTGAAAAATTAGTAGAGATTCCCATAACAATAAAGAAATAAACTAAGCAAATTATATTATTATCATCAGCAAGTAAAACACCTAATGTTTAAACAACAGAACCTACTAAAACAATATATAACAATTCTGATTTAAACTAACTAAAAACTAAATTAACTAAACTATACCAAACACTAGGCAGATTCTGTTTATAGCTAAAACACTAAACAAATACATCCTACAAATACTCAAACTAAGCATGATGATAGTCCTAACTAATACCAGGCAGTAGCAAAAAGATTCATATAAAAATCTATTTTTAAACTCTAGTTATTCAGATTTGAGTAGTTTGAGCAAATTTGATTAGATTCAAAATTTAAAGCTCAAATTTGAAATATAAACATACTGACATAAACTACCACAAAAATGTGAACTAATGCAAAAAGAATCAACTAAAAAACTAAATAGTTTAAAAGATATAAGCAAAACAAAATCAGAAAACATTCTGTTAACTAAAAACAAAACAGAAATTAAACGAAATCCTAACGATCGGCCAAGGCTACGTGGCGGCTTCCTATTGGGTGCTAGTACAGGCGCGTGGGAGTTTGCGGCGGTCGACCGAAGCTTAGAAGAAAATAGTTCGTGTTATAATAGTTTCTAATCTGGATCGTAGGATCCAGATCGAACGGACATGAGCGGGGAAGGGCCTCACAGTGAAGGAAGGGGTCGCCGGCGAGGAGGTTCTCCGGCGAGTCCGAAGTGGTGAGGTCATCGGGGTGGCGCTCCTGTGGTCGAGGAGGTCGTCAGAGAGGTCTAGGCGACGACGGTGATCGTCCGGAGTCGAGTGGTGGTGTCGGACGAAGCTGAGGGCGAGGGAGTCGACGGCCAGGTACTCGGGGAGGTTCGGTGGTCGGGGAACTCCAGCGAGCTCGATGCAGCGCTCTAGCTAGGGGGGAGAGAGGGGAGAGAGGGGGAATGGATTGCGGAGGTGGCCGCTCTTATATAGGGGCGAGGCAGAGCGAGGGGAAGGAAGGAGAGGGAGATCCGGCGAGGAGAGAGATCGTCGACGAGGGTTCGGGCGTGAGGTGAGTGATGACCGCGCGGGGTCAGCGGGCGGTCGGGGTGGGGCCTACAGTCAGTGAGAGGGGAGGGGTTTGCGGGGCGTCGGTCGGCCGGTAATTAGGCAAGTCGGCTCGGGCTTTAACTGCGAATTGGGCCGACCGGCCTTGAAAGCTTTAAAGATTTTCCTATTTTCAAATATCAGCGCAGTAAAAACCTTTTAATGCATTCAATATAGTTCCAAATATAGGAGTATTATATATCAAAATTAACAGAATAATAAATTCCATTTATTTAACATTTTTATTCTGTCATTTGAACACTTTGAAAAGAAAAAAAATTAGAAATTGCCTATTTGGTTTTAAAACCTTTTGCAAATATTTTTCAAAAGACCCCCTAGTTCTTATTGTTCAAATATATCACCAAGATAACCCTGGTGTGGAGTGTCATGTTACTCCCCTCTTATTTTGGACTTTTTCCAAGGTTTTCAAATAGGTGAAAGCAACATAAAAATAGAAAGGGACTTTCAGAAAGTCAGAAGAATCATTCCAACTATTTCATACATTCAAGCAATGATGATGATGATGCATAGCTATATTTCATAACATTCCAAAATGGAATTTTGGGATGTTACAAACCTACCCACCTTAAGATGAATTTCGCCCTCGAGATTCGGTTTGGCTAGAAAATAGGTGCGGATGGTCTCTACGAAGATCTTCTTCGCGTTCCCAAGTGGCTTCTTCCTCGCTGTGGTGACTCCACAAAACCTTGCAGAACTTGATGATCCTGCTGTGGGTAACTCTGTTGGCAGTCTCGAGGATTCTGACAGGCTTCTCCTCGTAGGTCAGATCGCTGTCAAGTTGTATGGCCTCTAGGGGCACTGTGTCTCTCAAGGGAATATCAGCCATCTCAGCATGGCATTTCTTCAGCTGCGTAAGGTAAGTTGTCATCCCAACTGGATCCATAATCTAGCGCACAAGCTCTCAACATGTCTTCCAGAATCTGGTTGACTCTCTCAGTCTATCCATCGGTCTGTGGATGAAAAGTTGTACTGAACTCCGGTCTTGTACCCAAAGTTTCATGTAACTGATGCCAAAACTTTGAGGTAAATTGTGTTCCTCTATCTGACACGATACTCCTCGGAACTCCATGCAGACATACGATCCTGGTCATATATATCTTGGCTAGCTTAGCACTAGTATAGGTGGTCTTCACTTGAATGAAATGAGCCACCTTGGTCAAGCGATCTACCACTACCCAGATGGAATCATAACCTGAACGGATCTTGGGTAATCTTGTGATGAAGTCCATACCAAGCTTTTCCCATTTCCACTCGGGTATAGGCAAAGGTTGGAGTAACCCTGCTGGTTTCTGATGTTCTGCCTTTACTCGCTGACAAACATCACATATTGCAACATCTTCCGCGATATCCTTCTTCATACCCGTCCACCAATAACTTTCCCTCAAATCTAGATACATCTTGGTGTTTCCTGGGTGTATCGAGTAAGGGGAATCGTGGGCTTCTTGAAGTATCAACTTCCTGAGCTCTAGGTCATTGGGCACATAGATTCGGTTCTCAAACCACAGAGTTCCTTATTCATCCTCACGAAAACATTTAGCTTTATCCTCTTTCATTCTCTCTTCAATCTCAGCTATCTCCTTGTTCGTCTTCTGAGCTTCGCGAATTCTTTCGGTCAAGGTGGACTGGATCTCCAATGTGGCAACATATCCTCTTGGAATTATCTCTAGCCGGAGCTCTCTGAGATCATCGGCTAACTCTTGGGGTAATCCTCCCGCTGTGAGTGTGTTTACATAAGTTTTCTGACTCAAGGCATCTGCTACCACATTCACCTTACCTGGATAGTAGTGTAATCTCATGTCATAGTCCTTGATTAACTCTAACCATCTCCTCTGTCTGAGGTTCAACTCCTTCTGCGTGAAGATATATTTCAGGCTCTTATGGTTGGTGTAAACATCACAACTATTTTCGACAAGGAAATGTCTCCAGGTCTTGAGTGCGTGCACTACGGCTGCTAGTTCCAAATCATGGGTGGCATAATTCAACTGATGAGGTCGTAGTTGTCTGGATGCATAAGCTACAACCTTTCCATCTTGCATGAGTACTCCTCCAAGTCCTTGACGTGAAGCATCACAATAAACCTGGAAGTCCTTCCGAATATTGGCCAAAATCAACACTGGGGCTGTGACCAAACGTTTCTTCAACTCCTGGAAACTGGCTTCACATTCCTCAGTCCAAATATACTTAGACTCTTTCTTCAACAACTCCGTCATGGGCTTGGCAATCTTTGAGAAATTCTCAATGAACCTCCGGTAATATCCGGCAATTCCGAGGAAACTACGGATCTCCTTAACTCAGGTGGGTGACTTCCACTCGGTGATGGCTTCAACCTTAGCGGGGTCTACGGCTATTCCTTCTCCGGAAATAATATGTCCAAGGAATCTGACTTCCGTCAGCCAAAATTCACATTTGCTGAACTTGGCATATAACTGATGTTCTCTAAGCTTCTCCAGAACTTCCTCGTTCTTGGAGAATATCAAAAATGTCATCGATGAACACCACGACAAACTTGTCCAAATATTCCATAAACACTTTGTTCATCAAATTCATGAAGTAGGCAGGGGCATTAGTCAAACCAAAGGACATGACAGTATACTCATACAAGCCATACCTTGTGGTGAAAGCTGTTTTGGGTATATCCTGTTCACGAATCTTCAGTGTGTGATATCCTGATTGAAGATCGATCTTGGAGAATACTTTGGCGGCTACTAGATGATCAAACAAGTCATTAATCATCGGCAGAGGGTACTTGTTCTTGATAGTCACCTCGTTCAAGGCACGATAATCGACTACCATTCTCAAGGTTTTATCCTTCTTCTCCACCAAAAGAACTGGGGCTCCCCAATGTGAAGAACTTGGGCGAATATACCCTTTGTCTAATAACTCCTTAATTTGCTTCTTGATTTCCACTAGATCATTTGCGGGCATCCGATAGGGTCTCTTGGAAATTGGGGCTGTCCCTGGCAGTAGTTCTATCAGGAACTCAATCTCTCTATCTGGTGGCATGCCTGGTAATTCTTCCGGGAATACATCCGGAAAGTCTCGTACAACTGGTACTTCCTCCTGAACGACTCATGTGAGAGAATTTAACCGAGCACTCATACGTGTGCGTCGGGATACATACTTAATCCTCTTGTTCTCCGGGGTGGTGAGTGAAACAGACTTGCTAGGGCAATCAAGATTTCCTTCATACTTGGTCATCCAATCCATGCCTAGGATTACATCCAATCTCTGGGATTCTAAGACGATGAGGTCGGTGGGAAAAACATGGTTTCCTATATTGAGTTTCAAGGCATGGCATCCTATCCCTGCCATCATCATACCTCCTGGGGAACTGACCTTAATGGGCTGACTAAGGGTTTTGGTGGGCAAACCATACTTTTCCACAATTACCCTTGATATGAATGAATGAGTTGCACCGGAATCAAAAAGTACTGTAACTGGACGTGAATGCAATAAAAACTTACCAACCACAGTCTCGGGCTAATCATAGACTTCTTCCACATCGAGGTGGTTCACCTGGGCACGAGGAAACGGATTTGCCTTCTTGGCTACGGAGTTGCCGTTTCCATTTCCCTGCTTAATCTGGGGACACTCAGTAGCATAGTGCCCTGTCTTCTGGCACTTGAAACAGGTGATGTGGCTCAGATCCTTCTGAGTAGGAGCGTGACGGTGCTAGTTGTTGTTCCCATTCCCATTGTCAGTCTTGAAGTTGCCATGGTTGGGACGAGCATTCCGATTTCCTCCATGGTTGTGGCCTCCATGGTTGTGCACGGCATGAGTGTGCCTTCCAAACTTACCAGTCCCTGATCCGGTATTCCCTGAGTACGGGGAGTAGCGGGGCTTCTGATGAGCTCCAGAGTTGAACTTCCCCTGAGTATACTTCCTCTTGCGGTTCTCGACTTGTTGTTGTTTTCCCTCCAAGATGAGGGCCTTGTCCACCAGTTCTTGGTAGTTGTTGAAAGTAGCCACTACCAGCTGCATGCTCAACTCATCGTTGAGTCCTTCCAGAAACTTCTCTTGCTTGGCCGCATCATCGGCCACGTCTCCTGGTGCATAACGAGCCAATGTGCTGAAGTCGTCCACGTACTGGGCCACGGAGCGATTACCCTGGTGCAAGTTGCGAAACTTGCGCTTCTTCAGACTCATAGCTACGGCTGAGACATGTGAGGTGTAGAAAGCTTGCTTGAACTGCTCCCAAGTTACATCAGTAATAGGATATGTGGTGGTGTAGTTCTCCCACCATGAAGCTGCTGGTCCATCCAGTTCATGTGCGGCAAAGCGCACCTTCTCAGCGTCAGTACATCCAGCGGTGACGAGTTCCCTCTCCATCTTACGGAGCTAGTCATCTGCCACAATGGGCTCAGTGCTGCTAGAGAAAGTTGGAGGGTTCAACCTTAGAAAACGGGTGAGATTATCAGCCTGAGGTGGATGGTGGTGGTTGTTGTTCTGGTTGTTGGTCTGATTCTGGATCAATAGCTGCATCAGTGCATTCTGCTGTTGAAGAAGTTGCGTGAGTTCCGGCAGGAAGGTGAAGTCGGACTCACGTCGTGGAGGCATCTTGCTGTTTTCAGAGGGGTGAGAATTAGAATAGAACAAGGGCCTAGAAAGAAAATCACTACCCATATGCAATGCAACAAACATATCACACCAAACACTCATTCATTTATTTAACTCAAAGTCAACATCGAGATAGAAATCTCCATTCAAACTAAACATCGACCTACGCTTTAACGTCGAAAATGAAGATACATGGGGGCATAACTAAAGTTGTCCTCAGAAGTACATGGTGACTAAGCCTCCTCCAGTGGTGCTCTCCTCATAGTCATCATCGTCGCTGATGAAAGGAGCCAAGTCTCCCTCAGGATGAAGATTTTCACCCATGTCCATCTGTTCCTCCAGAGTGGCGATGCGAGTGTTCAGCTTGTCGATCCTCTCTAAGAAATCCTTCACCTCATACTCATGCTCGTACTCAGCTTCCCGTAAGTCAGCTTCGAGGTCAATCTCGCGGTTCCTCAGATTCTTGATTGTCTTCGTATCTGCACGAACTCGAAGCTCCAGAGTCCTGATGTGAGTCTCCAAGGTCTAGATATAGGAAATGGTGGTGTCTGTAGTGGGAGTGGTTATGATGTTTCCATTGGCATCCCTGCGACAAACCATGCTGAGTCCTGGTGAAATGGTTCCACCTCTGTATTCCTCCTGAATACGTACAAGGGCACGATGAATGGCCATGTCTCTCCCAAGTATCCAGCTGGGTGCCACAAACTTGAAGTCGATGGGTTCCTTCCGATTCCCAAAGGTCTTCCCTGGAATGTGCACCTCGATCCTGTAGCGTCCATCTTGGGGAAAGGACATGATAGGAGTCCCAGTGATGCTCGGCAAAGCAATCCTCACGTCCCTGACGATCCTCATCAGCTCCTTGCCAAAGGGCATCATTGCGTCTGGCTGGCAAAACTCCGTGATTAACACTGGGATGAAGGTGGCCATCTAAATTTTGAAATAATCAGAGAGAAGTCAAAAACGAGTAGATGAGAGTATAAGAATTTTAAAGACAAAGAGAAATAAGTCCTAAGGCTTTCCAATCCTAGAGGTTACATCCTACGGTCAGCGTGTGCTCTGATACCATTTCTGTAGCGACCCGACCTGAAAGGTCGAATCTTCGGTGTTTCCGTACCATCCCAAGATCATGCTGGTACACACATGGTACATCAATGTATATATCAAAGGGAAATCACACAGCATTTATTAATCGTAAATCTCATATCGAGTCCTTTATTACAATAAAGATTACAATAAAGTGGCTGAAGGCCAACTCATGAGAATATCTAAATCTTGTGGAAGCATCGAAGGTAGATGAGTCCATCTGACTCCAAGGGCATCTCACCGAGCGTAGAGAGTATCCTCACTCCTGGTCAAAAAATTATTCTGCAACATGATACGTTGTAGCCGTGTAGGTCAGCATATGGAATATGCCGGCAAAGTCACAAGAGAGGGGTGAAAAGATAATCATCTAATCTATATGCAAATATGGCAGGTGGAGTAGTAAGTTTTTGCGTAAAGCCAATTTTCCTACATCAAGAGAGGGCTAAGCAAAATTATTACTAAGTTGGTTGATTAATGAGATGGTTCCACCAACCAAATTCTCATACCCAAGTTATTAATACCCACATCATCATATTAATTGTGTTGAGGGTTCCCGAAGTTTCAGTTCCTTTGGCTCAAGTCGTCCATGACCGTGGACACGGCTAATCGATTAGGTTTGAGTACTCTGCAGAGTTTTGCACACGTTCCCCACAAGATTTGGTCGCCTCCGTTTGATTTCTCGCACTTCAGGGTGTTTGAGAAACGGATGACCAAAACATGGTCTTCCAAAGGGTTTCCCTGCGACTCTATCGGTGCCCATCCTTTCCTATCGTTCTTCTACATCTCGTAGCTCCGCCTGTCCAGGGTCACCACGATATCCAACCAAGCCAGAGCCCATAATGACTTGTGGCTGTGCAGGTAAGCCTTGGGTCTTGAAGCATCCATCCATCTCTTTGTGCCTGGGTGGACCTTTCCGCATGAATACTGGCACATCTCCAGCATCATCTAGGCTAACCACTGGTTTCTCCAGGGCGCCGTTCAGCCATGATCCACCCAAAGGTAAGTTGAAAACTTGAAGTCTTGAAGACTTGATCATCATGTAGGTCTTGAAATTATTAACTCTCTCAACTCTCATGAATCACACAACTAACCCCGTCTACTAATGGCATAGCAAAACAAATTTAACGTTTCCCGGGGCCAAAGTGTCAAAGGTTGAGGGGTGCCTACCACATGATACTACATCAAGTAACCAAATTTCCAATTTACCTACTTTGCATGCAATTGGGGTGATGGAAGAACTAATGCAATAAAACATAGGTATACATGATCAAAGTGACTTGCCTGATTGACGATCTTCATACTCGAGGGACTCTAGGTAACAAGCTTCGCACTCCGGATGATCTAACGAATCAAACAAGAGCACTCAATAAGCATACAACAAAATATTTTAACTCGCAACATTCAGCAATGAACTAGAATCACTCAAGACAAAACAAGGCACAATCACAAGAAAAGAAATCAACACATAGTTTTGTTTTCTAAAGTTGATGGGTAAACTACTATTAACAACATAGAACTATTAGTATTAACAAAACAATAGTTGACAGAAAAGAACAATAAAAATATTTTATTAATAAACAGAATTAACTCCATTTAAAGTTTTGTTAAGAAAATCTTAGTAGGGTTTTAAAAGTTTTGGTAAACACTACTACATAACTATAGTTTGTCTATAGCAATAGAGTGAAACTAAACTATTATTTTATTAAAAAACAATTTTCTTAACAGAAAATAATTTACTAAAACTTTTCTTAGAAAACAGAATTTAATTATTTAAAACTTTGTTAAAAGAATCTATTACTACACTAGTTGGTTTTAATCAAATTATACCTAGTTGAAAAATTAGTAGAGATTCCCATAACAATAAAGAAATAAACTAAGCAAATTATATTATTATCATCAGCAAGTCAAACACCTAATGTTTAAACAACAGAACCTACTAAAACAATATATAACAATTCTGATTTAAACTAACTAAAAACTAAATTAACTAAACTATACCAAACACTAGGCAGATTCTGTTTATAGCTAAAACACTAAACAAATACATCCTAAAAATCCTCAAACTAAGCATGATGATAGTCCTAACTAATACTAGGCGGTAGCGAAAAGATTCATATAAAAATCTATTTTTAAACTCTAGTTATTCAGATTTGAGTAGTTTGAGCAAATTTGATTAGATTCAAAATTTAAAGCTCAAATTTGAAGTATAAACATACTGACATAAACTACAACAAAAATGTGAACTAATGCAAAAAGAATCAACTAAAAACACTAAATAGTTTAAAAGATATAAGCAAAACAAAATCAGAAAACATTCTGTTAACTAAAAACAAAACAGAAATTAAACGAAATCCTAACGATCGGCCAAGGCTACGTGGCGGCTTCCTATTGGGTGCTAGTACAAGCGCGCAGCAGTTTGCGGCGGTTGACCGAAGCTTAGAAGAAAACAATTCGCATTATAATAGTTTCTAATCTGGATCGTAGGATCCAGACCGAACGGACATGAGCGGGGAAGGGGCTCACAAAGAAGGAAGGGGTCGCCGGCGAGGAGGTTCTCCGGCGAGCCCGAAGCGGTGAGGTCATAGGGGTGGCGCTCCGGTGGTCGAGGAGGTCGTCGGAGAGGTCCAGTGGACGGCGGTGATCATCCGGAGTCGAGTGGTGGTGTCGGACGAAGCTGAGGGCGAGGGAGTCGACGGCCAGGTGCTCGGGGAGGTTCGGTGGTCGGGGAACTCCGGCGAGCTCGATGCAGCACTCTGGCTAGGGGGGAGAGAGGGGTTCGGGGGGAATGGAGTGTGGAGGTGGCCGCTCTTATATAGGGGCGAGGCAGAGCGAGGGGAAGGAAGGAGAGGGAGATCCAGCGAGGGGAGAGATCGCCGGCGAGGGTTCGGGCGCGAGGTGAGTGATGACCGCGCGGGGTCAGCGGGCGGTCGGGGTGGGGCCTGTAGTCGGTGAGAGGGGAGGGGTTTGCGGGGCGTCGGTCGGCCGGTAATTAGGCAAGTCGGATCGGGCTTTAACTGCGAATTGGGCCGACCGGCCTTTAAAGCTTTAAAGATTTTCCTATTTTCAAATATCAGCACAGTAAAAACCTTTTAATGCATTCAATATAGTTCCAAATATAGGAGTATTATATATCAAATTAACAGAATAATAAATGCCATTTGTTGAACATTTTTATTCTGTCATTTGAACACTTTGAAAAAAAATATTTTCAGAAATTGCCTATTTGGTTTTAAAACGTTTTGCAAATATGTTTCAAAAGACCCCCTAGTTCTTATTGTTCAAATATATCACCAAGATAACCCTAGTTTGGAGTGTCATGTTACTCCCCTCTTATTTTGAACTTTTTCCAAGGTTTTCAAATAGGTGAAAGCAACATAAAAATAGAAAGGGACTTTCAGAAAGTCAGAAGAAGCATTCCAACTATTTCATACATTCAAGCAATGATGATGATGCATAGCTATATTTCATAACATCCCAAAATGGAATTTTGGGATGTTACATGTTATAAGTAATCATGTGAAGTTGGTACGTAGTGGTGTCGTGTGAACATCGACTACACGACACTTCCCCATGTTATGGGCCTAAGGGAAGGCATTGTGGAGTAACATGTAGATAATGGGTTGCGAGAGTGACAGAAGCTTAAACCCAGTTTATGTGTTGCTTCATAAGGTACTGCTTTGGATCCACACATTTCATGCTATGGTTAGATTTATCTTAATTCTTCTTTAGTTGTGGATGCTTGCAAGAGGGTGTAATCATAAGTGGGTTGCTTGTTCAAGTAAGAACAACACCTTAGCACCAGTCCACCCACATATCAAATTATCAAAGGAACAAACATGAATCAACTCAACATGATGAACATGACTAGACAGTAATTCCCATGTGTCATCTGGAGTGTTTGCTTTATATAAGAGTGATTTCTGGCCTGTCCTTTGCTATAAAAAGGATTAGGCTACCATGCTGCACACTTGCTACTATTGTTACTTGTAACTGTTTATGAATTATCTTGCTACAAAATTATCTATCACTTATACTTACAGCACCTGCAGAGAATACCTTGTTGAAAACCGCTTGTCATTCCTTCTGCTCCTCGTTTGGTTTGACACTCTTACTTATTGAAAGGACTACAATTGATCGCCTATACTTGTGGGTCATTAGGGTACAAAAAAATTTATATGTTTGCGCGTAGGTGTTTCTAACGTTGTTAGCTTGGTGCCTCCTACTGGTTGATAAACCTTTGTTCTTAACCGAAGTAAATACTTTTTGTTGCAATATCCCAATCGGTTTGCTCGTTTCCCTTTTATCTCTGTTGTTCCGAGTGTGAAACTCGTTTGGGGAAAGAAACAACATACTACCCGACCACATATCGACAATTGTGTTGGTGGAGGTGGTAGTAGATTCGTCACCTTCTTCGTACTGCTTCGTCCCTCTACTTGAGCAACGAGATGACGTTTCCACGTGTCATGCCATTGGCTAGGACCATTGCATGTCTAAGCCGCCGAGTAAAAGCATGTACTCACATCATGCGGTGTCCAGCATACTACTAACAACTCATACAACACATATACGAACGGGCCTGGGCATCACATATGACTCATTCAATAGGTTGGCAAGTTATGCAATTATATTGATCAATGTCCAATGATCTACGACATACATAATACATGCAATATCCAACCATTTGTTCTTTTCAAGCAAGAACATCTATATGATCGAAATGGGTGTTTAGGGGGGTGAATAAACAACTAGCATGGTCCAATCCACATTAACATTATTGACTTTTAGGCAGATTTTAGCACAAACTAGATAGAAACAAGTACACCCTAAACATGCATACCTAGAGCATGTGCAGCGGAAAGTAAAGATCATGTGCGTGCAATACAATAAGGAATAGAGTTTCAGAGATTCACAAACAATGGTTGACATGGAAGATTTTTGACTCGTGGTTTCGATACGTGGTGCTATCACACATCCATGTTGATGGAGTTTTCAATCACAAGGATTACGCTTGCAAGACTCCATAGAGGAATCGAGTTCATGGAGGGTTCACGCCCACGAAGGGTCCACGAAGAAGCAACCTTGCCTATCCCACCATGGATTATGCCCATGTAGGGCTAGCCTCACTCAGGTAGATCTTCATGAAGTAGGCGATATCTTTGCCCTCACAAACTTCTTGGTTTCTCCACAATATTTGGAGACCCCCAAGCACACCTAACCAACTTAGAACACCTCCCAAAAGGTAATAGATAGGGTTGTTGATTTATAAACTCCTTGATCTCGTGGTTTTAGGTAGGACAAGTTTGGGTGGAAAGCAATGTGGTGGACATGTTTGGGTGGAAAAACAATGGGGTGACTAGAAATCAAAGGATCAATGGTTGGAGTGAAATCCCTTTGAAATCAACATAAGGAGTGAAACTTCTCTCTCACAAATATGGATGCGAACTGCGTTTGCTTCGAGAGACAATGGTGGAGTGGGTGGGGGTATATATATAGGCAGTGCCAAAAATCTTACCATTACTCACTTTTAGCACATTTCACTAAGACCGGATGAGAACATCCAAGCAGACTGAACTATACGAAAGATTCGAACTTTGGACATTTCGGTGATTCTAGATGAAACAGATCAGTGGCTCCAAGTTGTGATGACCTAAGCACTTTACACATTTTTGTGTCACCGATTTGTAACACCCTCGATCCACGCCATAGTGATCTTGGTAATTAAGCTACACTAACCCAGGAGTTTAGGTTAATGCTTTTGCTAAACTATGTCTAATCTTTTGGAATCAAACCACACTTAAATTTCCTAATGATTTTCAAAATTCATTTGAGAAGTGGTTCTAAAGGTTTGGCAAACCTGTGAATAAAAATCATGAATAATTTTTAAATAATCTTTTGGTTTTTCTAGAACTACAAATCACATTTTTGCAAATGTTTAGGTACCCTTAAAACAAATTTAACAGATGTCCAAAACATTTATTAAATGCCTTTTGGATTATAATATTAACTATTGTCTTCAAAAGGCCTCCAAATTTATTGTGATTATGCCAGATGTTGCAATATAAATATTGGGCATGCTCACTTTTTTGTAAGGTTTTTTACTACAAACTCTATTTAAAAACAGAATGCTTTTTATATAAAGAAAAGTAAAAAGAAAGGAAAGCCCCCCCCAGGGCCAGCCCAACTGGGCCTTGGCCCATTCGGTCACTTAGCCGGCCGGCCCACCCCAGCCTCTACAAGGGGTCAACCCCCCCTCCCACACACACACACAGTGACCCCCACTCCCACTCGCCCCACCTTGCGCTCACCGCGCCCCACCTCTCCCCAATCCAGATCGGATCGGGGCAGAGCCTGCCGCCTCCGACCATCCCCTCATCGCCCCCGTCGTCGATGCCCTCCGCCACGACACACCTCCCCCATTGAAGCCCGACGCCACCCCTCTTCCCCGCGACATCGTCGGCCCTTGCCCGCGCCCCATGGCGCCACCACACCGTCATCGCCCTGACGTGCCTCCTCCTCGGCCCTCCCCGATGCTCGCAGGTGCTGCCCTCCCGACGCCGCCTCCCCACCGGCGCCCAGTGCTGCCCCGCCGATGCCACCATCGCCGTGTTACCTCACCGCCCTCCCCCGAGAAGATTGCCTCCTCCCTACAGAAGATGTGAGGCTCCTTCTCCTCCCCTTCTCTCCCCCTTCGACCGTTGCAACCCTTGTCGGGCCAGCGCCCATCTGCGCAAGCCCGCATGCCCGCTCCACGCTACGGCACGCTCCGGCGCCACCCCAACCCACGCAGCCCGCACGCGCACTCCCGCCTACACGTGGCCTCGCCCACCGTCATCCTCCCGTACCCGCACCGGCCCCTGCATCACCCTTCGGCCGTCGCGCGCCCGCCTATACGCCCCTCATCGCACCCCTGCTCACCTTCGGCCACGGCAAGCCCATTGCCGGTGACCCCCCTATTTCCCCCCGTAGCCATGCCCTAGGCCTTCCCCCGATCCGGTTTAGTGGGGATTAACCCCCCCCCCCACACACACACACACACACACTAAACCCCTAGCCCAATGACATGGGGGGCCTGCCCCAGAACGTTTTTAATAAATAAATGTTTAAAATTTAAATAATGTTAAACTAATTAATTAATGGATTAATTAGTTAACCTAATTAATACTGCTTAAATTAGTTCTGTTAATTAGTTCTGTTAATTAGTTAACTTAATCAGAGAATGACATGTGGGTCCCACACCCCCTTAATTAACTTTGATTAATGTTAATTAAACTTTAATCAATCCTATGTCAATGACATGTGGGGCCCACTAGCCAATTTGACCAGTCAACTGTGACTATCGACTGCTGATGTCAGCATGACATCATGCTGATGTCATAATTGGTTATTGAAATAAAAAAATCAATTTAATTTCTGAATATTAATAAAACTTTAAAAGTTAATATAAAATAAAGTGTTAGTCAGATGAAAGTACTTTATACATGAAAGTTTCTCAGAACGACGAGACGAATCCGAATACGCTCTCCATTAGTTTGTCACGTGCTCCTATCATAGAAAACATGGAACATTTTGCATCCGTTTCATCTGTCTGGTAGTAGCCCGAGACCCGGAATATATCGTCAGATATTCTTCCGACCCGTCCGCGACGTGTAGTACTGCGTTAGTCCATGCCTAGCCCTGCATATTTCCATGTCATGCATCGTGATGCATTTGTTTGCTTTATATTTATTGTTTCCCCCTCTTCTTACCGGTAGACCCCGAGATTGACGCTGCTGACGAGTACGACTTGTTGGGGAACATTGCATGGGAAACAAAAAAATTCCTATGCACACGCAAGATCTATCCATGGTGATGAGAATCTACGAGAGGGAGAATGGATCTACATACCCTTGTAGATCGCTAAGCGGGAAGCGTTAAGAAACGCGGTTGGTGTAGTCAAACTTCTACGCGATCCAAATCGCCGAGCGTCCCGCGATCTCATCACGATTCGTCCCCCGATCCAATCACGATCCGTCTAGTGAACTCATCATGATCCGTCCCGTGATCTCATCACGATTTGTATCGCAATCTTGATCACGGTCCTTCCGATCTAGTGCCAAACGGACAGCACCTCCATGTTCAGCACACGTACAGCTCAATGACGATCTCCGCCTTCTTGATCCAGCAAGTGGGAGCAGAGAGGTAGATGAGTTCTCCGGCAGCGTGACGGCGTTGTGGCGATGGTGGTGGAGCTATTCCGGCAGGGCTTCGCCTAAGCACTGCAGAAAACCGATCTAGAGGAGAAACTATGCACTAGAGGCGAGGCTAGCATGTGGCTGAAAATCTAGTGCAAAAACCCTAAAACCTCTAGTATATATAAGAGGAAGAGAGGAGGAGGCTTGGCACAAGGGCCAAGACCTCTAGGCTTCGGCCGAAGTGGGAGGAGAGGAGGAATCCTCCTCCAATCCAAGTAGGACTAGGACTCCTCCTTATTTGGTCTTTTTGCCTTTTTTCTACTTTTTCTCTTTGGGCTTTTCTTCCCAGCCACATGGGCCTTGTGTGGGACTTCCACCAGCCCACTAAGGGCTGGTATTCATCCTCCCACAGCCCATGTAGCCTCTTGGGTCAAAATACCCCTCCCGATGGTCCCCCTGTACACTACCGGCACTCCCTCTACACTATCGATGAGCCCGAAACTTTTCCGGCGACCAAAATAGGACTTCCTATATATCAATCTTTACCTCCGGACCATTCTGGAGCTCCTCGTGATGTCCAGGATCTCATCCAGGACTCCTAACAACCTTCGGTCACCACCATACACAACTCTATACTACCGAAACGTCACCAAACCTTAAGTGTGCAGACCCTGCGGGTTTGAGAACTATGTAGACATGACCGAGACACCTCTACGGTCAATAACCAATAGCGGGACCTGGATGCCCATATTGGTTCCTACATATTCTACGAAGACCTTTATCGGTCGAACCTCTGTGTCAAGGATTCAGTTAATCCCATATGATGTTCCCTTTGTTCTTTGGTATGTTACTTGCCCGATATTCGATCGTCGGTATCTCCATACCTAGTTCAACCTCGTTACCGGCAAGTCTCTTTACTCGTTCCATAATACAAGATCCCATGACCAACACTTAGTCACATTACTTCTTATTGTGATGTTGTATTACGGAGTGGGCCCTGAGATACCTCTCCGTCACACGGAGTAACAAATCCCAGTCTTGATCCAGGCCAACCAAACAAACACCCTCGAAGATACCTGTAGAGCACCTTTATAGTCACCCAGTTATGTTGTGACGTTTGATACCCACAAGGTACTCCTCCGGTGTCAGTGAGTTGCATGATCTCATGGTCATAGGAACATATACTTGACATGTAGAAAACAGTAGCAATAAAGTGACATGATCATATGCTACATTCGTAGTTTGGGTCTTGTCCATCACATCATTCTCCTAATGATGTCATCCCATTACCAAATGACATCTCATGTCCATTACTAGGAAACCACAGCCATCTTTGATCAACAAGCTAGTCTATTAGAGGCATACTAGGGACATGGTGTTGTCTATTTATCCACACATGTATCTGAATTTCCGATCAACACAATTATAGCATGGATAATAAACGATTATCATGAACAAGGAAATATGATAATAACCAATTTATTATTGCCTCTAGGGCATATTTCCAACAGCCTCCCACTTGCACTAGAGTCAATAATCTAGTTCACATCACCATCTGATTCGCATTGTTATGAATCTAACACCCAATGAGTTCTGGGGTTCGATTATGCTTTGCATGTGAGAGAGGTCTTATAGTCAACGAGTCTGCGACATTCAGATCCGTGTGTACTTTAGAAATCTCTATGTCAAACTGTAAACACTACTACCACACTGCACTTGGTACTATTCCAAATGGCTGCTCCGCTATACGTATCCAGATTGCAACTACAAGTCATCCGGATTGGTGTTAAAGCTTGCATCGACGTAACTCTTTGCGACGGACTATTTATCACCTCCATAATCGAGAAACTTCTCCTTAGTCCTCTGGTTACAAAGGATAATATTGACCGCTGTCCAGTGATCCACTCCTAGATCACTTTTGTACCCCTTGACAGACTCATGGCAAGGCACACACGAGGTGCGGTACACAACAAGGCATAATATAGAGCATATGGCTAAGGCATAGGGGACGACGTTCGTCCTTTCTCTTTCTTCTGCCGTGGTCGAGCTTTGAGTCTTACTCAACTTCACACCTTACAAATCAGGCAAGAACTCTTTCTCTAACTGATCCATTTTGAACTCTTTCAAAAACTTGTCAAGATATGTACTCTCTGAAAGTCTCATCAAGTATCTTGATCTATCTCTATTGATCTTGATGCTCAACAATTAGGTAGCTTTATCGAGGTCTTCCTTTGAAAAACTCTTTTAAAACAACCCTTCATGCTTTCCAGAAATTCTATACCATTTCTGATCAACAATATGTCAACCACATATGCTTATCAGAAACTCTATAGTGATCCCACTCACTTTATTGTAAATACAAGTTTCTCATAAACTTTCTATAGACTCAAAAACTTTGATCACCTCATCAAAGTGTATATTCCAACTCCGAGATGCTTGCTTTAGTCCATAGAAGGATCACTGAAGCTTGCACACCTTTTAGCATCCTTAGGACTGACAAAACCTTCTGGTTGTATGTCATACAACCTTTCCTCAAGAAAATCGTTAAGGAAACGATGTTTTGACAACCATCTGCCATATTTCATAATTGAAAAATGCAGCAACTGCTAACATAATTCCAACAGACTTTAGCATCGCTACGAGTGAGAAAGTCTCATCGCAGTCAACTCCTTGAACTTATCATAAACTTCTTTGCAACAACTCGAGCATTACAAATGGTGTCATTTACCATGAGCATTTTTCTTCATTTCAAACATCCATTTGTACTCAACGACCTGCCGTCCAACGAGCAAGTCTACCAAAGCCTATACTTGGTTTTCATACATGGATCCTTTCTCGGATTTCATGGCCTCTAACCATTTGTCAGAATCCGGGCCCATCATCGCTTCTCCACAGCTCGTAGGTTCATCGTTGTCCAACAACATGACCTCCAAGATAGGGTTGTCGTACCGCTCAGGAGCAGTACACATGCTTGTCGACCTACGAGGTTCGATAGTAACTTGATCTGAAGCTTCATGATCATCATCATTAACTTCCTCTTCAACTAATGTAGGCTTCACAAAAACATCTTCCTGTGCTGCGCTACTCTCTGGTTGAACAAAGGTTCAACAACCTCATCAAGTTCTATTTTCCTCCCACTCAATTCTTTCGAGAGAAAGTCTTTCTCGAGAAAGGACCCAATTTTAGCAACAAACATTTTATGCTTGGATCTGAGATAGAAGGTTCACCCAACTGTTCTTAGGGTATTCTATGAAGATGCATTTGTCCGCTTTGGGTTCAAGCTCATTAGGTGAAACATTTTCCACACAAGCGTCGCAGCCCCAAACATTAAGAAATGACAGCTTAGTTTTCTATCAAACCCTCATTCACACGATGTCATCCCAACGGATTTAGATGGTGCCCTATTTAAAGTGAATGTAGTTGTCTCTAATGCATAACCCCAAAATGATAGTGGCAAAACCATCAGAGACATCATAGTATCCACCATATCTAATATATCACGAGTATGACGTTCGGACACACCATCACACTATGGTGTTCCAGGTGGCGTGAGTTGTGAAACAACTTTCACATTGTCTAAAGTTGTATGCCAAACTCGTAACTCAGATATTCACCTCCACGCTCATATCGCAGACATTTTTATCTTCTTTTCACGATGATCTTAAACTTCACTCTGAATTTTCTTGAACCTTTCAAACAATTCAGACTTGTGTTTCATTAAGTAAATATACACTATATCTACTCAAATCATCAGTGAAGGTAAGAAAATAACGATATCCACCGCACACTACAAGACTCATTGGATTGAATACATCAACATGTATCATTTCCAATAAATCACTTGCCCGCTCCATCAAACCGAAATCGGGGTCCTTAGTCATCTTGCCCATGAGGCATGGTTCGCATGTCTCAAACGATTTGAAATCGAATGAGTCCAAAGATCCATCGGCATGGAGTTTCTTCATGCGATTTATACCAATATGACATTTAGCGACAGTGCCACAAGTATGTGGTACTATCATTTCTAACTTTGTATCTTTTGGCATCAACATTATGAACATGTGTATTACTACGATCAAGATTCAACAAACCATTCTCACTGGGTGCATGACCATTGAAGGCATTATTCATGTAAACAGAATAACCATTATTCTCTAACTTAAATGAATAACCGTGTTGCACTAAACACGATCTAATCATGTTCATGCTCAACACAAAACACCAAATAACATTTATTTAGGTTTGTCACTAATTCCGAAGGTAGAGAGAGCATGCGATATTGATCACATCAACCTTGGAAACATTTCCAACACACATCGTCACCTCACCCTTAGCTAGTTCTCCATTTATTCCGTAGCTTTTATTTCGAGTTACTAACATTTAGCAACCGAACCGGTATCCAATACCCACGTGCTACTAGGAGTACTAGCAAGCTACACATCAATAACACGTATATCAAATATACTTCTGTCGACGTTGACAACCTTCTTATCTACTAAGTATCTACGGTTGTTCCGCTTTAGTGACTGCTCACCTCATAATAGAAGCACTTAGTCTCGGGTTTAGGTTCAACTTCGGGTTGCTTCACTAGAGCAGCAACTGACTTGCCATCCATGAAGTTTCCCTCCTTGCCCTTGCCCTTCTCGAAACTAGTGGTTTTACTAACCATCAACACTAGAGGCTCCTTCTTGATTTCTACCTTCGCGGTGTCAAACATCGTGAACAGCTCAGGGATCATTATTTCTATCCCTGGCATTTTATAGTTCATCACCAAGTTCTAGTAGCTTAGTGATAGTGACTTGGAGAACTATATCAATCACTATCTTATCTAGAAGATCAACTCCCACTCGATTCAACCGATTGTAGCACCCAGACAATCTGAGCACATGCTGAACGATTGAGCTATTCTCCTTCATCTTGCAGGCAAAGAATCTTGTTGGAGATCTCATATCTCACAACACAGGCACGAGCCTGACATCCCAATTTCAGCTCTTAGAACATCTCACATGTTCCGTGACGTTCCAAACATTTTGGAGCCTCAATTCTAAGCCGTAATGCATGACGCACTAAACTGTCAAGTAGTCATCGAAACGTGCCTGTCAGATGTTCACAACATCTACAGACAACGCTAGAGGGGGTGGCACACCGAGGGGTGCATTAAGGACATAAGCCTTCTGTGCAGTAATGAGGACAATCCTCACATCGCGGACCCAATCCGCAATATTGCTACCATCATCTTTCTACTCTATTTCTCTAGGAACATATAAAAATTCAAGGGAGCAACAGTGTGAGCAAGTAATCTGCAACATAATTTGCAAGGACACTACTGACTATGTTCATGATAATGAGTTCAATTAATCATATTACTGAAGAACTCCCACTCAAATTGACATCCCTCTGGTCATTCGAGTGATACATGATCCAAATTCACCAACTCAAGTCTGATCATCACGTGAGTTGAGGTGGTTTCAATGGTGAACATCATCATGTTTATCATATCTACTATATGACTCATGTTCGACCTTTCGGTCTCTTGTGTTCCGAGGCCATGTCTATACATGCTAGGATCGTCAAGTTTAACCTGAGTGTTCCGCATGTGCAACACTGGCTTGCACCTGTTGTATGTGAACGTAGAGTCTATCACACCCGATCATCATGTGGTGTCTCGACATGACGAACTTTTGCAAGGTGCACACTCGGGGAGAACACAATTTATCTTGAAATTTAGGTGACGGATCACCTTATAATGCAACCGTCGTCCTAAGCAAAACAAGGTGCATAAAAGGATTAACATCACATGCAAATCATAAGTGACATGATATGGCCATGAACTTGTGCTTTTGATCTCCATCATGAAAGCACCGGCATGATCTCCATCCTCACCGGCATGACACCATGATCTCCATCATCTTGATCTCCATCAACGTGTCGCCATAGGGGTTGTCACGCCCACCATGCTTCTACTACTATTGCTACCGTTTAGCGAGAAAGTAAAGCATTACATAGCGCTTAATGATTGACACGTAGATCATAAAATAATTAAAGACAACCCTATGGCTCCTGCCGGTTTCCGTACTCATCGACATGCAAGTTGTGATATTCTATAAAACACATGATCATCTCATACATCACATATATCTCATCATGTAATTGGCCATATCACATCACAACATACCCTGCAAAAACAAGTTAGACGTCCTCTAATTGTTGTTGCATGTTTTACGTGGCTGCTACGGGTATCTAGCAAGAAATTTTCTCACCTACGCAAAAACCACAACACTGTTACATAAGTTGCTTTTCAACCTTCTCAAGGACCGCCTTTGTCGAATCCGATCCAACTAAAGTAGGAGAAACAGACACCTGCCAGCCATCTTTGTGCAACGAGGTTACACGTCCATCGATGGAACCGGTCTCTCGTAAGCGTATGAGTAAGGTTGGTCTCGGCCGCTTCATCCCACAATACCTTTGAACCAAAACACGACCAAGGGAGGAAGCAATCTAAGCATCAACACCCATAAACTCTTTGTGTTCTACTCAAGATCTCATCTACACATAGACCTAGCTCTGATACCACTGTTGGGGAACGTTGCATGGAAAACAAAAATTTCCTACACACACGCAAGATCTATCCATGGTGATGATCATCTATGAGAGGTAGAGTGGATCTACATACCCTTGTAGATCGCTAAGCGGGAAGTGTTAAGAAACGCGGTTGGTGTAGTCGAACGTCTTCGCGATCCAAATCGCCGAGCGTCCCGCGATCCCATCACGATCCGTCCCACGATCCAATCATGATCCGTCCCACGAACTCATCATGATCCGTCTCGCGATCTCATCATGATCCGTCTCGCGATCTTGATCACGGTCCTTCTGATCTAGCGTCGAACGGACGACACCTCCGCGTTCAGCACACGTACAGCTCGATGACGATCTCCACCTTCTTGATCCAGAAAGAGAGAGCAGAGAGGTAGACAAGTTCTCCGGCAGCATGACGGTGATGCGGCGATGGTGGTGGAGCTATTCCGGCAGGGCTTCGCCTAAGCACTTCAGAAAACCGATCTAGAGGAGAAACTATGCAGTAGAGGCGAGGGTAGCACGTGGTTGGAAATCTAGTGCGAAAACCCTAAAACCTCTAGTATATATAAGAGGAAGAGAGGAGGAGGCTTGGTGCAAGGTCCAAGCCCTCTAGGCTTCGAACGAAGTGGGAGGAGAGGAGGAATCCTCCTCCAATCCTAGTAGGACTAGGACTCCTCCTTATTTGGTCTTTTTGCCTTTTCCACCTTTTTCTCTTTGGGCTTTTCTTCCCAGCCGCATGGGCCTTGTGTGGGACTTCCACAAGCCCACTAAGGGCTGGTATTCATCCTCCCACAGCCCATGTAGCCTCTTGGGTCGAAATACCCCTCCCGATGGTCCCCCGGTACACTACCGGCACTCCCGGTACACTACCGATGAGCCCGAAATTTTTCCGGTGACCAAAACAGGACTTCCTATATATCAACCTTTACCTCCGGACCATTCTGGAGCTCCTCGCGATGTCTAGGATCTCATCCGAGACTCTGAACAACCTTCGGTCACCACCATACACAACTCTATACTACCAAAACGTCACTGAACCATAAGTGTGCAGACCCTGCGGGTTCGAGAACTATGTAGACATGACTGATACACCTCTACGGTCAATAACCAATAGCGGGACCTGGATGCCCATATTGGTTCCTACATATTCTACGAAGATCTTTATCGGTCGAACCTCTATGTCAAGGATTCAGTTAATCCCATATGATGTTCCCCTTGTTCTTCGGTATGTAACTTGCCCGAGTTTGATCGTCGGTATCTCCATACCTAGTTCAACCTCATTACCGGCAAGTCTCTTTACTCGATCCGTAATACAATATCCCGTGACCAACAGTTAGTCACATTTCTTGCAAGGCTTATTGTGATGTTGTATTACCGAGTGGGCTCTGAGATACTTTTCCGTCACAGAGAGTAACAAATCCCAGTCTTGATCCATGCCAACCCAACAGACACCCTCGGAGATACCTGTAGAGCACCTTTATAGTCACCCAGTTATGTTGCAACATTTGATACACACAAGGTACTCCTCCGGTGTCAGTGAGTTGCATGATCTCATGGTCATAGGAACATATACTTGACATGTAGAAAACAGTAGCAATAAACCCACACGATCATATGCTACGTTTGTAGTTTGGGTCTTGTCTATCACATCATTCTCCTAATGATGTGATCCCGTTACCAAATGACATCTCATGTCCATGACTAGGAAACCACAGACATCTTTGATCAACGAGCTAGTCTATTAGAGGCATACTAGGGACATGGTGTTGTTTATGTATCTGCACATGTATTTGAGTTTCCGATCAACACAATTATAGCATGGATAGTAAACGATTATCATGAACAAGGAAATATGATAATAACCAATTTATTATTACCTCTAGGGCATATTTCCAACATGACTACACCGCTGACGATTAGGCCTTTGCAACAGAGCAGCAAGGCAAGCAACGCCCCCCCCCTTGAACATTCCGATATTGCCCAGTCTTCCCTCTTATTCTTGCATTAGATTTTGCTATTGTATTAGTTAGCTCCTATTCTGATGCATAGCTTGTTTTCGATAAACTGCTATTATACATGTTGCTATATCAACTGCTTAGTATAGGTTGATCAATGAATCCCCTGTGACCCCCCTTAGTCCCAGTTGCCCCTCCTTCTTCATCGACGACCCAACGACATGAAGACTCGGTCAACCGACCGATAAGCCAGGCCCCTCACATCACTGCACTCCCCTTAGTTGTACGACTCTGCAGTGCTACTATCGAGTACCGAGGGTGACACCTCATGAAGTACTCATGATGCTAGCCATGTAGTGCAGATATTCGGTTGTGGTTATAGAGGGTGATTCCTCCTTCACCATTCCTGACAATGTCTCTGTCGTGCAACCCCTCAAGTGTGGGACCCTCGAGGGTGATTCCTCTAACTCCACCTTGACGGTTTCATCAAGCAGGGCCCTTTGAGGGTGATTCCTTAGGTTCTGTCTTGATGTTTTATACACACAGCTACTATGACATGGTTATAGAAACATGTTGGTGATGGGTCGGCCCTGAGGAGTACCCCCGGTTTGATGATGATGAGGTGTGGACGACCAGGAGAGGCCCTTGCCAAACATCCTTGAGACGGGGCGACGGGACCGCACTTCATGGGTCCCGCTTTCCCCGCATTAATAAAATGCTAATGGGTTGGATATTTGATCTAAGTTGGTCGTTTGACCTTTTACGCACCAAACCTTCATATGGGAGAAGTTATGGGTACTCAGCGTTGTTGTATCAGCCGAAGCTCTTCGGACGTCAGCAATGGAGCGGCGCACGCCCGAGTGGCCTAGATAGTACAACTCTTGGATTAGGGTGTGCTAGGGCTGACCTCGGCCGCCCATGCATCGTGCATGAGCGCAAAGGGCGAGTGGGCCCATGACCCCTGGGCGCTTAAGATTTAGACCGGCGGGCTGGCCTCTCCATTGAGTCTAGGTGGGGTGACGACTTGTTTCTATCCCGAGGCCGGGCATTACCCAAAAAAGTGTGTTTGGCCAGAGGTGATCAAGCATGTTGGAAATGCAGTGCACCCCTGCAGGGATGAATTCATCTATTCAAATATCCGTGTCCACAATAACAGGACGACTTGGAGTTGTACCTTGATCTTCTACAACTATAATTGTGACTTTAAATTGAAATGAAGGTTGGCTCCAGGATTGCTTCCTCGCATGGAGTCGAGGAAGAATCTCTAGGCATGGTTACTTAATAAAATTGCTACAATAATATTAAGTAACCAGTCTACTCTCTTCTAATGCTGCAAGATGCTGAAGATGCTAGTCTTTGATAGGAATAGGCCTTCTCCCTATTCTTGCTTTCTGCAGTTAGTCCAGATATAACCCATCCCCTTGATAACGATGCATACTTAGCATAGTTCTGATGTCAGTCTTGCGAGTACTTTGGATGAGTACTCATCGCTGCTTTGCTTTCTCTTTCTCCCTCGATACGATTGATGTGTTCAGACGACGGAGCCCCGGAGATGGAGTACACCGGAGATGACTACTACACCATCGCTGGAGCCTACTACTATGTGGAGAGTGCCGACGCTCAGGAGTAGTTAGGAGGTTCCCAGGCAGGAGGCCTCATGTCGTTCGATTCGTTGTTATGTTTGTGCTAGCCTTCTTAAGGCAAAACTTGTTTATCTTATGTCTGTACTCAAATATTATTTGCTTCCGTTGACTCGTGTTTGTCGAGCTTTGTATTCAAGCCCTCGAGGCCCCTGGCTTGTAATATGAAGCTGTATGGCTTTAATTTGTGTCTAGAGTTGTGTTGTGATATTGATTAGTGAGTCCCCAATCTTGGTCGTACGCATTGCATGTATGTTTAGCATATGGCCGGATTTGGGGGCGTCACAAGATTGAAACCGTTCGTAAATTCCAAATGAGTTACTGTAGGCACCAGAAGGTTGGTAAGTGCTCTTCGGTGAGATCAATAGGTTAACTCGGTGAGACCGAAAGTTTAGGGTTTAGGACAATGGCTATATCAATGTGACTCGGTCACTCCAGTATAAAATGTTTTTGCGAGTCCTAGATGGATATTTGTTTTGTGATATAGTGAGAATGTGGAAACTTGTATGGAGCTTTTGGAGTTTGATCTTTAAGCACTTTAACAATGAACTCGTCATTTGAACCTCACCCCCTTTGATAGTATTGCATATCTATGGTCAATGTGATCTTGGGTCACTCAAATATAAAATAAGTCTTGAAGCTTGACCAGCACTTGTCCTTAGCATTTTGAGGGGTCCATTTTCACTTCCCAAGTTGCACCTCAAAAGAATACTCCTAAAAATTACTCAAGGAAATCATTAGTCCAATGAAATGTATGTTGACATGAATTATCAAAACCACCAAGGGATTTTGTGTACTTTCAACATCACACACCATTACAGAACCATTTCCAACTTCAAATAGATGCATTATCCCACCTAGTATAGGTTTTAGTACACATGTTCTTTCTGAGGGCTGCCTTCGCAGCTTTTCCTTCGCCTTGTCGCCTTCGACATAATTCATGTGGACCCTGAAAACGCCTATGAAGCATGCCGCGGGCACAATGTCCATTTTTGCAAGATGAACCTACGTAGAAAGCCTTAGACAACAAAATTCATGTGGTCGGGGACGAAGGTAGCCAACAACCCGGACCGAGCTCCCCCAGCGCATGTCGAGCAGTTCCTTAGACAACAAACACGGATGTGACCAAAAATCACCACATGACAGTGGTCCTGGTCTATAGTCCACGCACGAATGCCCCTGACTGGCGCGAGTAAACAAGCCCGACGTCGGCCGAAGAAACTGATAGGAGACACGACCCCGCCAGTCGCGTGTGGTAGAGCACCCAAAACAACGCACACATGCGCGTCGCAAGCCACCACATGATGGTGGTCGGCCCAGGCTCGCTTGAATAAGCGTAGTCTGGGCAGATCGGATGACACATAGAGCCGCACGGAGGTGCCACGACATGCCACAATGCAATGAACGACGAAAAAGGCCCTCCTTGCCCGCGCATGCACATGACAGTGGCCCTAGTACATGCGCACACCCTTCTCACAGGTTGGAGCGACGGAATCATCCCACCGCTGGGTGAAGAGGCCGACAATGTGTTATATGGCCTGTCAATTGTGAGCCAACGCGCGATCCGGGGCATCGTTTAACCAGCCGCAAGATCGTAGCCCCGACTAAGCCAACGGTCCACCCGACGTGGACCACGGAGGCGGGTAACCCGAGCACGGGCCGTCTGGACAAATCATACGATGCAGAGAGCTCCCGAGAAGCCCTGTGGCACACCAAGTGGGACCTCGAAGGCCCAAGAAGGTTATCTTTCCTACTTATTAAGATTTGAGTTGGTCGTGAGTTCACTCACCCTCTTCCACCTATTACATGTGGGACCCATCGATACAGTAGCAGAAATAAAAATGTATCCATCTTGTCCCATAAATGAGAGAGAAAACTGTTGGGGAACATCGCATGGGAAACAAAAAAATTCCTATGCACACGCAGATCTATCCATGGTGATGAGCATCTACGAGAGGGAGAGTGGATCTACATACCCTTGTAGATCGCTAAGCGGGAAGCATTAAGAAACGCGGTTGGTGTAGTCGAACATCTTCGCGATCCAAATCGCCAAGTGTCCCGCGATCTCATCACGATCCGTCCCGCGATCCAATCACGATCTGTCCCGTGAACTCATCACGATCTGTGCCGCGATCTCATCACGATCCGTCTCACGATCTTGATCACGATCTGTCCCGCGAACTCATCACGATCCGTTATGTGATCTCATCACGAACCGTCTCGCGATCTCGATCACGGTCCTTCCGATCTAGCGCCGAACGGACGGCACCTCCGCGTTCAGCACACGTACAGCTTGATGATGATCTCCACTGTCTTGATCCAGCAAGAGAGAGCGGAGAGGTAGAAGAGTTTGTCGGCAGCGTGACGGCGCTCCAGCAATGGTGGTGGAGCTGTTCCGGCAGGGCTTCGCCTACGCACTGCCAAACTAGTCTAGTTTAGAGGAACTTGATCTAGAGGTAGGGTTTAGACGTGGCTGAAAATCCTTGTCCAAACAACCCTAAAACCACTCATATATATATAGGAGGAGGGGAGAGGAGGATGCGCCCAAAGGAGGGCTCTCCTTTTGGTTCGGCCGAACTGGTGGAGGGAGAGTCCTCCTACACCTGAGAGTCCACCTCTCACACGAGAGGTGGAACTTGGGGAGGACTCCACCCCAATTCGGTTTGGGCCTTCTCTTCCTGCACCTAGGCCACCTTGGCCAACCCCACCAGCCCACCAGGGGCTGGTGGGTCGCCACTTTGGCCCATGGGGTGGGTTGGCCCCACTGGTGGACCCCCGGGACCCATTCGTCACTCCCGGTACGCTACCGAAAGTGCCCGAAATCTTTCCGGAGTCCAAAACAGGACTTCCTATATATGAATCTTTACCTCCGGACCATTTCGGAGATCCTCGTGACGTCTGGGATCTCATCCGGGACTCCGAACTACCTTCGGTCACCACCATTCATAACTCTATACTACCGAAACGTCACCAAACCTTAAGTGTGCAGACCCTGCGGGTTCGAGAACTATGTAGACATGACCGAGACACCTCTATGGTTAATAACCAGTGGCGGGACCTGGATGTCCACATTGGTTCCTACATATTCTACGAAGATCTTTATCGATCGAACCTCTGTGTCAAGGATTCAGTTAATCCCGTATGATGTTCCCTTTGTTCTTCGCTATGCTACTTGCCCGAGATTCGATCGTCGGTATCTCCATACCTAGTTTAACCTCGTTACTGGCAAGTCTCTTTGCTTGTTCCATAATACAAGATCCCGCAACTAACAATTAGTCACATTGCTTGCAAGGCTCATTGTGATGTTGTATTACCGAGTGGGCCCCGAGATACCTCTCCGTCACACGGAGTAACAAATCCCAGTCTCGATCCATGCCAACTCAACAGACACCATCGGAGATACCTGTAGAGCACCTTTATATTCACCTAGTTACGTTGCGACATTTGATACACACAAGGCACTCCTCCCATATCCGTGAGTTGCATGATCTCATGGTCATAGGAACATATACTTGACATGCAGAAAACAGTAGCAACAAACTGACACGATCATATGCTACGTTTGTAGTTTGGGTCTTGTCCATCACATCAATCTCCTAATGATGTGATCCCGTTATCAAATGACATCTCATGTCCATGGCTAGGAAACCTTAACCATCTTTTGATCGACGAGCTAGTCTATTAGAGGCATACTAGGGACATGGTTTTGTCTATGTATCCACACATGTATCTAAGTCTCCGATCAATACAATTATAGCATGGATAATAAACGATTATCATGAACAAGGAAATATGATAATAAATAATTTATTATTGCCTCTAGGGCATATTTCCAACAGTTTCCCACTTGCACTAGAGTCAATAATCTAGTTCACATCACTATGTGATTCACATTGGTATGAATCTAACACCCAATTAGTTCTCGGGCTCGATCATGCTTTGCATGTGAGAGAGGTCTTATAGTCAACGGGTCTGCAAAATTCAGATCCGTGTGTACTTTGCAAATCCCTATGTCAAACTGTAAACACTGCTACCACACTCCACTTGGTACTATTCCAAATGGCCACTCCACTATATGTATCCAGATTGCTATTATGAGTCATCCGGATTGGTGTTAAAGCTTGCATCGACGTAACTCTTTACGACGAACTCTTTATCACCTCCATAATCGAGAAATATCTCCTTAGTCCTCTGGTTACTAAGGATAATTTTGACCGCTGTCCAGTGATCCTACTCCTGGACCACTTCTTGTACCCCTTGAAAACTCATGGCAAGGCACACACAGGTGCGGTACACAGCATGGCATAATTTAGAGCCTATGGCTAAGGCATAGGGGACGACGTTCGTCCTTTCTCTTTCTTCTGCCGTTGTCGAGCTTTGAGTCTCACTCAACTTCACACCTTACAAATCACGCGAGAACTCTTTCTCTGACTGATCCATTTTGAACTCTTTCAAAATCTTGTCAAGGTATGTACTCATTGAAGGTCTCATCAAGCATATTGATCTATCTCTATAAATCTCGATGCTCAACAATTAGGTAGCTTTATCCAGGTCTTCCTTTGAAAATCACTTTCCAAACAACCGTTTATGCTTTCCAGAAATTCTACATTATTTCCGATCGATATGTCATCCACATATACTTATCAGAAATTCTATAGTGCTCCCACTCACTTTATTGTAAATACAAGTTTCTCATAAACTTTGTATAAACTACAAAACTTTGATCACCTTATCAAAGTGTATATTCCAACTCCGAGATGCTTGCTTCAGTCTATAGAAGGATCACTGAAGCTTGCACACCTTTTAGCATCCCTAGGACTGACAAAACCTCCTGGTTGTATCACATACAACCTTTCCTCAACTAAACCGTTAAGGAAACGATGTTTTGACATCCATCTGCAAGATTTCATAATTTAAAAAAATGCAGCAACTGCTAACATAATTCCAACAGACTTTAGCATCGCTACGAGTGAGAAAGTCTCATCGTAGTCAACTCCTTGAACTTGTCACAAACATCTTTGCAACAAGTCGAGCTTTACAAATGGTGACATTTACCATCAGTGTCTGTCTTCATTTTAAAGATCCATTTGTTCTGAATGGCCTTTTGCCCTTCAGGTAATACTTCCAAAGTCCATACTTTGTTTTCATACATGGATCCCATCTCAGATTTCATGGCCTCCAACCATTTGTCGGAATCCGGGCCCATCATTGCTTCTCCATAGCTCGTAGGTTCATCGTTGTCCAACAACATGACCTCCAAGACAGGGTTGTCGTACCGCTTAGGAGCAGTACACATCCTTGTCGACCTACGAAGTTCGATAGTAACTTGATCCTGAAGCTTCATGATCATCATCATTAAATTCCTCTTTAACTAACGTAGGCTTCACAGAAACATCTTTCTGCGTTGCGCTACTCTCTAGTTGAACAAAGGTTTAACAACCTCATCAAGTTATATCTTCCTCCCACTCAATTCTTTCGAGAGAAACTTTTCCTCGAGAAAGGATCCGTTTTAGCAACAAACACTTTGCACTTGGATCGGAGATAGAAGGTTCACCCAACTGTTCTTAGGGTATTCTATGAAGATGCATTTGTCCGCCTTGGGTTCGACCTCATTAGGTGAATATATTTTCCACACAAGTGTCGCAGCCCCTCAAATATTAAGAAATGACAGCTTAGGTTTCTATCAAACCATAATTCACACGGTGTCATCTCAACGGATTTAGATGGTGCCCTATTTAAAGTGAATATAGTTGTCTCTAATGCATAACCCCAAAATTATAGTAGTAAAATGACAAGAGACATCATAGCACGCACCATATCCAATAGAGTATGACTTATGATGTTCGGACACACCATCACACTATGGTGTTCCAGGTGGCGTTAGTTGTGAAACAAATTTCACATTATCTTAAGTTGTATGCCAAACTCGTCACTCAGATATTCACCTCCACGATCATATCGCGGTCATTTTTATATTCTTGTCACGATGATCTTAAACTTCACTCTGAATTTGCTTGAACCTTTCAAACGATTCAGACTTGTGTTTCATTAAGTAAATATACACTATATCTACTTAAATCATCAGTGAAGGTAAGAAAATAACGATATCCACTGCATGCTACAAGACTCACTGGATTGCATACATCAACATGTATCATTTCCAATGAATCACTTGCTCGCTCCATCCAACGGGGGTTTTAAGTCATCTTGCCCAACAGGCATGGTTCGCATGTCTCAACCGATTCGAAATCGAATGAGTCCAAAGATCCATCAGCATGGAGTTTCTTCATGCGCTTTATTCCAATATGACATTTAGCGGCAGTGCCACAAGTATGTGGTACTATCATTATTAACATTGTATCTTTTGACATCAATGTTATGAACATGTGTATTACTGCGATCAAGATTTCAACAAACCATTCGCACTGGGTGCATGACCATTGAAGGTATTATTCAGGTAAAACAGAATAACCATTATTCTCTAACTTGGATGAATAACCGTATTGCAATAAACATGATCTAATCATGTTCATGCTCAACGCAAAACACCAAATAACATTTATTTAGGTTCGTCACTAATCCTGAAGGTAGAGAGAGCATGCGATGTTGATCTCATCAACCTTGGAAACATTTCCAACACATATCGTCACCTCACCCTTAGCTAGTTCTCCGTTTATTCCGTAGCTTTTATTTTGAGTTACTAACATTTAGCAACCGAACCAGTATCCAATACCCAGGTGCTACTAGGAGTACTAGCAAGGTACACATCAATAACTCGTTATATCAAATATACTTCTGTCGATGTTGCCAGCCTTCTTATCTACCAAGTTTCTAGGGTTGTTCCGCTTCAGCGACCGCTCACCTCATAACAGAAGCACTTAGTCTCGGGTTTGAGTTCAACTTTGGGCTGCTTCACTAGAGCAGCAACTGACTTGCTATCCATGAAGTTTCCCTCCCTGCTCTTGCCCTTCTCGAAACTAGTGGTTTGATTAACCATCAACACTTGATTCTCCTTCTTGATTTCTACCTTCGCGGTGTCAAACATCACGAACAGCTCAGGGATCAATATTTCTATCCCTGGCGTTTTATAGTTCATCACTAAGTTCTAGTAGCTTTAGTGACAGTGACTTGGAGAACTATATCAATCACTATCTTATCTGGAAGATCAACTCCCACTTGATTCAAGCGATTGTACCACCCAGACAATCTAAGCACATGCTCAACGACTGAGCTATTCTCTTTCATCTTGCAGGCAAAGAATCTTGTTGGAGATCTCATATCTCGCAACACGGGCACGAGCCTGAGATCCTAATTTCAGCTCTTAGAAACATCTCATATGTTCCGTGATGCTCAAAACGTTTTGGAGCCTCAATTCTAAGTCGTAATGCATGACGCACTAAACTATCAAGTAGTCATCAGAACGTGCCTGTCAGATGTTCACAACATCTACAGACGATGCTAGAGGGTTTGGCGCACCGAGCGGTGCATTAAGGACATAAGCCTTCTGTGCAGCAATGAGGACAATCCTCAGATCACGGATACAGTCCGCGATATTGCTACCATCATCTTTCAACTCTATTTCTCTAGGAACATATAAAAATTAAGGGAGCTACAGCGCGAGCTAGTAATCTACAACATAATTTGCAAAGACACTATTGACTATGTTCATGATAATGAGTTCAATTAATCATATTACTTAAGAACTGCCACTCAAATTGACATCCCTTCGGTCATTCGAGTGATACATGATCCAAATTCACCAACTCAAGTCCGATCATCACGTGAGTTGAGGTGGCTACAATGGTGAACATCATCATGTTGATCATATCTACTATATGACTCATGTTCGACTTTTCGGTCTCTTGTGTTCCGAGGCCATGTCTATACATGCTAGGCTCGTCAAGTTTAACCCGAGTGTTCTACATTTGCAACACTGGCTTGCACCCGTTGTATGTGAATGTAGAGTCTATCACACCCGATCATCACGTGGTGTCTCAACACGACGAACTTTCGCAACGGTGCACACTCGGGGAGAACACAATTTATCTTGAAATTAAGTGAGGGATCACCTTATAATGCTACCGTCGTCCTAAGCAAAACAAGGTGCATAAAAAGGATTAACATCACATGCAAATCATAAGTGACATGATATGGCCATGAATTTGTGCTTTTGATCTCCATCTAGAAAGCACCGGCATGATCTCCATCGTCACCGGCATGACACCATGATCTCCATCATCTTGATCTCCATCAACGTGTCGCCATCGGGGTTGTCACGCCCTGCATGCTTCTACTACTATTGCTACCGTTTAGCGATAAAGTAAAGCATTACATAGCGCTTAATGATTGACACACAGGTCTTACAATAATTAAAGACAACCCTATGGCTCCTGCCGGTTGCCGTATTCAACGACATGCGAGTCGTGATAATCTATACATCACATGATCATCTCATACATCACATATATCACATCATTTAATTGGCCATATCATATCACAACATACCCTGCAAAAACAAGTTAGACGTCCTGTAATTGTTGTTGCATGTTTTACGTGGCTGCTACGGGTATCTAGCAAGAACGATTCTCATCTACGCAAAAACCACAACGGTGATACACTAGTTGCTTTTCAACCTTCTCAAGGACCGCCTTTGTCGAATCCGATCCAACTAAAGTGAGAGAAACTGGCACCCGCAAGCCATCTATGCAACAAGTTGCATCGAGGGAACCGGTCTCTCGTAAGCGTACGAGTAATGTTGGTCCGGGCCGCTTCACCTCACAATATCGCTGAACCAAAATACGACCAAGGGAGGAAGCAATCTAAGCATCAACGCCCACAAACTCTTTGTGTTCTACTCGAGATCTCATCTACACAAAGACCTAGCTCATGATGCCACTGTTGGGGAATGTCGCATGGGAAACAAAAAATTTCCTACGCACACGCAGATCTATCCACGGTGATGAGCATCTACGAGAGGGAGAGTGGATCTACATACCCTTGTAGATCGCTAAGCGGGAAGCATTAAGAAACGCGGTTGGTGTAGTCGAACATCTTCGCGATCCAAATCACCGAGTGTCCCGCGATCTCATCACGATCCGTCCCGCGATCCAATCACGATCCGTCCCGTGAACTCATCACGATCCGTCCCGCGATCTCATCACGATCCATCTCACGATCTTGATCACGATCTGTCCCGCGAACTCATCACGATCCGTTCTGCGATCTCATCATGAACCGTCTCGCGATCTCGATCAGGTCCTTCCGATCTAGCGTCGAACGGACGGCACCTCCGCGTTTGGCACACGTACATCTTGATTACGATCTCCACCGTCTTGACCCAGCAAGAGAGAGCGGAGAGGTAGAAGAGTTTGCCGGCAGCGTGACGGCGCTCCGGCGATGGTGGTGGAGCTGTTCCGGCAGGGCTTCGCCTAAGCACTGCCGAACTAGTCTAGTTTAGAGGAACTTGATCTAGAGGTAGGGTTTAGACGTGGATGAAAATCCTTGTCCAAAAAACCCTAAAACCACTCATATATATAGGAGGAGGGGAGAGGAAGATGCGCCCAAAGGAGGGCTCTCCTTTTAGTTCGGCCAAACTGGTGGAGGGAGAGTCCTCCTCCACCTGAGAGTCCACCTCTCACACGAGAGGTGGAACTTGGGGAGGACTCCACCCCAATTCGGTTTGGGCCTTCTCTTCCTACGCCTAGGCCACCTTGTCCGACCCCACCAGCCCACTAGGGGCTGGTGGGTCGCCACTTTTGTCCCATGGGGTGGGTTGGCCCCACTGGTGGACCCCTGGGACCCATTCATCACTCCCGGTACGCTACCGAAAGTGCCCGAAATCTTTTCGGAGTCCAAAACAAGACTTCCTATATATGAATCTTTACCTCCGGACCATTCCGGAGCTCCTCGTGACATCCGGGATCTCATCCGAGACTCCGAACAACCTTCGGTCACCACCATTCATAACTCCATACTACCGAAACGTCACCAAACCTTAAGTGTGCAGACCCTACGGGTTCGAGAACTATGTAGACATGACCGAGACACCTCTACGGTCAATAACCAATGGCGGGACCTGGATGTCCACATTGGTTCCTACATATTCTACGAAGATATTTATCGGTCGAACCTGTATGTCAAGGATTCAGTTAATCCCGTATGATGTTCCCTTTGTTCTTCGATATGTTACTTGCCCGAGATTCGATCGTCGGTATCTCCATACCTAGTTCAACCTTGTTACCAGCAAGTCTCTTTACTCGTTCTGTAATACAAGATCCCGCAACTAACAATTAGTCACATTGCTTGCAAGGCTTATTGTGATGTTGTATTACCGAGTGGGCCCCGAGATACCTCTTTGTCACACGGAGTAACAAATCCCTGTCTCGATCCATGCCAACTCAACAGACACCATCGGAGATACCTGTAGAGCACCTTTATAGTCGCCCAGTTACATTGCGACGTTTGATACACACAAGGCACTCCTCCGATATCCGTGAGTTGCATGATCTCATGGTCATAGGAACATATACTTGACATGCAGAAAACAGTAGCAACAAACTGACACGATCATATGCTACGTTTGTAGTTTAGGTCTTGTCCATCACATCATTCTCCTAATGATTTGATCCCGTTATCTAATGACATCTCATGTCCATGGCTAGGAAACCTTAACCATCTTTTGATCGACGAGCTAGTCTATTAGAGGCATACTAGGGACAAGGTTTTGTCTATGTATCCACACATGTATCTAAGTCTCCGATCAATACAATTATAGCATGGATAATAAGCGATTATCATGAACAAGGAAATATGATAATAACGAATTTATTATTGCCTCTAGGGAATATTTCCAACAAAAACCCCATCATGTTCACCGCTGCTATTCCCTGACCGTGATTGTCGGTCCGACTGACCTCTCCAATTGTTGTCAGCCGGCGCTGCATCCCATAGACGCCTCCCTACCTACCACCACCGCCCACGCTCGTCATGTCAAATAGAACCTCTCGTCCGACTCCTCTTCTTTTCAAGCTCTTGGTCATTTGGAGGGGCCTGGACCACCGCCGGACAGAGGGAGTGTGGATGATGGATAAGATGCCTCTGGTGTGGCCTTTGTGCCGCCAGATATGTAGGAGGAGGGGGAGGAGGCCAGGGCGAAGCTCCGTCCAGGCAGAGTGAGGAGATGGCACGGGTTGGAGGTCGTCACGATGAGGAGGATCCACTACATAGTGGTCGGTGGACGACGAGGATGGGGAGAAGGGAGAGCGTCCAGTAGTACAGAGAGCTGGCCAGGGTAGTGGTAGAGATACGGGGCCAGGCCAGGGAGTAGCTTGCTGCGAGGAGAGGAACAGGGTCCGCCCTGAGATGTTTAGGAAAGAATTCTTTCCAATGTATTAGCACATTTGATGATTCTAAAAAGGAAAAAAACTATAACAGAATGATAATTAAGAGGCAGGGACAACGATGGGGCAAGCCAGTCGTTGGGCTACTATTGTAGCTATCGGAGGCCGACACGATTGGTAGTAGGTGGATTCAGGATATAGAGACGGTGGGGACTGGATCTATGATTCTACGGACATGCGATGTTGCTATGATTTTTCCATAGAGACGAAAAGGGGTGATGCATCCACTGATTTTTTTTAAAGTCTGGGACGTGATGCATGCACTTATGATTGATGTTGTTTTAGAAGTTCAACTAAGATACATATACCTATCAAGGGAAATGGACAAGATAGAGGAAGTTCAACATTGGTCAGATTATGTCGTGTCCTTTCCTTTGTCGAAAAAATGGCGTGTCCTTCCGCCTTCATGAATTGATCGTTTGGCATTAAAATTTTTGGTGTCATTGTCCTCCAAAAAAACTCACCTAAGAATGTTATTGTACAATGTCCACAAACCAGATATTGCAAAACTAACATGACATTCTTGGTTAACAATGCACTATGGTCACATGACTACCAGTTTTGCAAAGAGCTTTAATATTTTTTACACTATCGATTTCTTTTTTTACAGTACAAGTTGTATGCCGCCGCTGATGTGTTATAATTTATTTGTTCATGAGCACCTCTTGTGATGTGGGCGTCGAGCACATGATGAAACTAGACCCTGCAAGCATGGGTATCCTTTTTCTGGTGAGTATATGTAGTTTTTAACTTGAATGGCATAATGTTCCTGTGCTTCACGAGCATATTTCTTCGCATGGCTAAAGTATTCTGATATTAATTGGTCTACGAATTTGCAACATAAAATATTTTATATGCAACTGCAAATTTACTAAACACCTTTTCCTTACATGAATGGTATCTATAAACAATGGGCATTCTTCTCTCTGTTATGATTGTTTGTTTAATGTGTTTCACTTTACATTTTTATTATTTTATACATAAGAGAATGCTATAAGTTATCTTGTAGTTCTAGTGATTGATGGAGCAGTGCATAACTTGGTTGGAGCTCTTTTGCCAATAAAAATAACATGTTTCATGATTTTGCGGAAGTAAAATTACTATTGTGTCTACTCTCAGAAAAACACGTCATCTGCCATGGGTAATTTCCTTGAAACATCTATTATAGTCCATGTGTGTACTTTTTCATTCCAGCATGATATTATATGGTGAACTTGATGGATCTAACAGATAAGCCTTTGTATATCTACAAGTTTTGGGATTGCACACACGTACAATCATAGTATTGAAATTGTGTCATGATATCATTTTTTAAATAATTTAGCATTAATAGTACATAATGTCCACTGAAGATGATAGAAAGTAATAACTTGAGGTTTAAGATACATCAAGGAATCTATGATGCTAGGCGTTTGTAGAAGGTGACCCGATTAATTTCCTAGTCCATGGTTGGTTATACGATATATTCTTGGGGTATGATGCCATATCGACGCAAATGTAGGAACCAGACGCTTTCTGCCTTTTCTCATCTTGCGGGGCATAACGATTAGCGTAATTGCTAGAGTTTCTAGCACCTACTATAGCGTCAAGCATTGTAGCCAAGGACTCTTAGATGATATTTTAAATTATTTTATTTCCCTAACCGCCTGTATAGGAATCCCCCGATGTAGATGCCCTACTAAAGAGAAAATGTGAATGTTAGCTCTAACTCTTTGAGTTCCCACTAAAATTTACTTTTGCACAACATCGTCTTAAGTTTTACTCCCTTGAATTTAGGTGACTTCATTGGTTGGGTGTGGGTACCACTACACAACCCAACTTAAGCTAAGGATGTTTGCACGTATGTATTTAAACCGATTATGTTACAAATTTATTTCAGCCCCTAACTCTAAGGGCCTGTTCTGAAACTACCTAGCTTCTTCAAAACTTCGCATAGCTAGCTTCTAATGTGGCTTCTTGCTTCTCCCAGCGATCAGGAAATCATTTTGTACACACGCAGCTTCTCCCAATGCCTGGATGACCTGGCAGCCCAGCTAGGGTGCTCAAGGCCTGCTTGCTGCCGGTTTGGGCCGGGTGGAAGGAGCCCATTTTGAAGCTGCACACAGCCTCGTGCCCTGCAGCTGGCCCTGATCCAGATCGAGGTGAGCTCGATCCCAAGCCCCCTTGCGCCTCCACACCAAGAGCATGCCGCCGCCGTCCTTTGCTACC
Organism: Hordeum marinum; assembly: GCA_022496015.1. NCBI lineage: Eukaryota > Viridiplantae > Streptophyta > Magnoliopsida > Poales > Poaceae > Hordeum > Hordeum marinum. The sequence goes on along the minus strand of CM039677.1, from coordinate 382,989,273 downwards.
CCAAGGCTAGCTTCCATCGTCACGCCCACTGACGAAGATATGTACCTAGGGTACGGTCCTAGGCCTGACCTACATACCCTACCTAAGGACACTTTATTGGAGGACTTAAAGGTTACAAGAGTGTTGCCGACTGAAGTCATCATGAAGTGTAAGTCACTTGACAATTAATCCACTCGGAGGTTCTTTCCTCCACTCGACAGTCTCCTCTCACTTGGAAGAACCAATGTCCAGTCGACAACAGAACACCAGAAGGCACCCTAGGGATGCCAACAGGCAGGCGTTTGACCAGTCGCCATTAGTAGCATTTATTGTATACATTACCAGTAACATATACCTTTATTCCCACGATCAAACCCTTGGCTGTCGGGCATTTATGAGGGGTAGCACACTCTATATAAGTCGCCCCTCCCCTCTGGCACAAGGGTTCGCACCCCCTGTAACACATACATTCCACACGACAAGAGCTACCGAGCACTGAGACGTAGGGTTGTTACCTCCACGAGAGGGGCCTGAACTCATACATCTATGTGTACATCCTAGCCGTAGCTAGGACTCTGCCCTGTCCTTACGTACCCCTATCTTCTACTGTTAGACTCGTTCCCATGATAGTTGGTGCCCACCATGGGGCAAGCGTCTAAGCGACTTCCGGCGAGGTTGCATTTTCCCCTTCGTCATGTCTTCCGGTGGTGGATTGTTCCTGGGCCACGAGATCCATCTCGGAGCGCTCACCTTCATCGCCGACGACTCGGCATGGCTTCAGGAGGCGCCTCTAGATGTTGAGGCGCTCTCGATCTGTGGGGCGGCGCACTTCCTTGCAAGCTCCTATGGCGTTCTTCCGCAGCAGTCGTCGACTCCGTACTTGTCAGCCCTCCCCGTTGTTCGCCACCATAAGCGGTCTGGCCGTTTGCAGCTCCTATGCCAGGTGTGGCATGCGGTGGCTCGCCAAGTGTCATCCCCACATATTGCAGCTATCGAGCCTGCCGAATCACTTCACGGCGTGTTCGACTCGGCGTCAGATTAGTCTGATGTTCCCTCCGAGTGCGAGACCTACGACCCTGCGGCGAAGGTCCTCATGGCGGGCTCACACCAAAGCCTGCCCCCTGGTTTTGGCCGCGACAGGTGCGAGACTGGAGGAGCGTTGAATAACTAGCAGCACCAGGATGGGGAGATTCTCCATATGCCCATCGTTGGTGCGACTGCTGAGGCCCAGGCCTTGGAGGCAACGCGCATTCGGCTTGAAGAGATTCAAAAGGAACTCGACGAGCGTGCTAACCAGGGTTCACCACTTCCCAGTCGACGTCAGCGACAGTTGTTTCCAAGTGGATCTCAGAACAACGTCGAGGTATTCCGTACTCCAGTTTTAAATGTTGCGGCCGCTACTAGGATTGCAGATTCCATTTGGCCGTCGCATTCAGAGGCTGGTAGAGGTTTGCAGCAGATTCGAGCATTGCTTGATGCAGTGCAGCATCAGAACTTAGTTGTTTCTCAGTCACGCAATAGATTACACAACAATTCACCCAAGACAGACACTGTTCAGCCGGCACACAGTCTAGGGTCACCTTTGCATCACAGGGGCAGAGGTTATCGTGAAGATCAGTATCGGGATCAGGGGCCAGATCAGTTTCTTCCTCGTTTTCATCGTGATGACCATCGTCGAGTGCCTACTCCTCCGCAGAGTGGTTCATACGCGCCCCATCACTATGACAATAGGTGCCCATTTGGTGATGAGCGGAACCCAGGGTTTTATGCAAGGGATATCCTCGCCCAAAAGCAGATTGACAGAGGCAGAGCCCACGGGGATGGTTATGACAGAGACTATCCGACTGGAAGTGGTGCCGTCGTTTCTAGCCCCAAGTGTTTTAGCAGAGCCATTCGCTCTGTAGAGATTCGCCCCAACTTCAGGTTGACGGCTAGAATAAGCAAGTTCTCCGGCGAGTCAAAGCCGGAAACATGGTTAGATGATTACAGAGTGGCTGTGCAGATTGGTGGAGGAAATGACAGCATAGCCATGAAGCATTTGTCCTTGATGTTAGCTGGTTCGGCCCGAGCATGGTTGAATCATTTGGCTCCTTCTAGCATCTATTGCTAGGAAGATCTTTCCCAAGTGTTCATCAGAACCTTCGAGGGCACTTGCAAGTGTCCAGCTGGTTTGATCAATTTGCAGCACTGTGTTCAAAAACCCAATGAGTCCTTAAGAGATTACATTCAGCGTTGGTCCACCTTGCATCACACAGTGGAGAATGTCTCTGAGCATCAAGCTGTTTGTGCTTTCAAGGCCGGTGTGAAGTACAAAGATCTTTACCTAAAGTTTCGGCGGAGTGGTGATATTTCCCTGAGCAAGATGATGGAGATTGCCACTCAGTACACCAACGGTAAAGAAGAAGACCGCCTCCGCAGCGGCAAAGGAAAAGCAGTCGACAATGATGCCGGCGGCAATTCCAGTCAAAAATAGAAGCGCAAAGCTAATGGCGGCGGCACAAGGAAAAAATAAGGGGAAGTCCAAAGGGCAGTTTACCCCCAAGAAAGGAAAGAATCAGTCGGGAACTGGTGTTTTGGATTTACCATGTGCAATCCACATGAAGAAAGATGAAGAAGGCAATTTAATATTGCCGAAGCATACCATTCGACAGTGTCGTATGCTGATCCAGCAATTCAAGGAAGGTCAATCGAGTGAGAAAACTCCTGGAAAGGAGGATGATGAAGACAAAGAAGAGTTTCTTGAAGTCAATGCCACTCTGATGATTTTTGCTGATGTCGAAAGCCAGAGTCGGTTGAAGGTTATCAACAAGGAAGTCAACATGGCTGTTCCTGCAACCCCCACATACCTCAAATGGTCTCAGACCGCTATCACATTCGACCAGTCTGACCACCCAGCTCACGTTGCTACTCCCGGTCGACAAGCTCTGGTGGATCCAGTTGTAAGAGGCACTCGACTCCGCAAAGTTCTCATGGACGGAGGGAGTGGTTTGAACATCTTGTATGCGGATACCCTTAAAGGCATGGGCGTTCCGATATCCCGTCTCAGCGAGAGCAACATGCAGTTCCACGGAGTCATTCCTAGGAAGAAGGACAGGTCACTTTGCCAGATTGCATTGATGTGGTATTCGGCACAGACAAGAATTTTCGCAAGGAGAAAATGACGTTTGAAGTTGTGGACTTCTAGAGCGCATATAACGCCATCCTTGGTCACCCAGCCTATGCGTGTTTCATGGCTCATCCATCTTACGTATACCTCAAGCTAAAGATACCTAGGCCCAAGGGGGTGATCACAGTCACACACAATCGACAGAGGGCTAAGGAGTGCCTCCAGCAGGGCTCCAAAATCATAGACCATCAGATGGTTGTGGTTGAATTGGAAGAGTACAAAAAAACTGTTGATCCTGCCGACCTGCTGCGTGCCAAGAAGCCCGCTTTAGAGTCTGCTTTTTAGTCGGCAGGCGAAGTGAAGAAAGTACACATCCACCCGACAGATCCTATTGTTGCCCCGACCAACATTTTGATGACACTCGACAGCAAATAGGAAGCCGAGCTCATCCGGTTCCTCCGTGAGAACTGGGACATCTTTCCATGGAAGCATGCTGACATGTCGGGTGTACCTAGCGAACTGGCTGAGCACCGACTAAGAGTTGATCTAAAGGCCAAGCCTGTGAATGAGCACTTGCATCGGTCGACGGTGGAGAAGCGGAAGGCAATCGGTGAGGAGGTGGCTCGTCTCTTGGCGTCTAAGTTCATACGCAAGATTTACCACTCCGAGTGTCTCTCGAACGTTGTCATGGTCCCCAAGAATGACAAGTCACTCTTCATGTGTATTGACTTCAAACATATCAATCGGGTCTGACAGAAAGATCATTTCCCGCTCCCCTGCCTCAATCAGATTGTCGACTCGACAATGGGGTGCGAGCATTTATCTTTTCTTGATGCATACTCTAGCTACCATCATATCCGTCTGTTTGGTCCAGATGAAATAAAGACAGCCTTCATCACCCCTTTCGGGTGTTTCTGTTATATCACCATGCCTTTTGGTTTGAAGAACGCTGGCGCTACTTTCATGCGCATGATTCAAAAATGTCTACTCGATCAAATCCCTCGGAATGTCGAAGCTTACATGGATGATATTGTCGTCAAGTCACGCAAAGGTTCCGACCTGCTGACTGACTTGCCTCAGACATTTTCCAATATAAGGAGGTATGATATCAATTTAAACCCATCCAAGTGCACTTTCGGCATTCCGGGTGGCAAGTTGCTCGGTTTCCTTGTTTCCAAACAGGGAATCGACGTCAATCCTGAGAAGATCAGCGCCATTACCCGAATGAAAAGCCATGTGCGTGTACATGATGTCCAGAAGCTCACAGGTTGCCTGGCGGTGTTGAGTTGATTCGTTTCTCGTCTCGGTGAGAAGGCATTGCCTTTGTACCAACTGATGAAGAAGTCTGGTACGTTCGAGTGGACTCCAGAAGCTGAAGCAACGTTTGTCGAGCTCAAAACCCTACTTTCCACCCAGCCGGTGCTTGCTTCTTCGCACAGCAAAGAGCCATTGCTCCTGTATATTGCGGCCACTAATCAGGTCGTCAGTACAATTTTCACTGTCGAGCAGGAGGAGGAAGGCAAAGCTTACAAAGTCCAATGTCCAGTTTATTACATTTCTGAAGTGTTGACTCCTTCAAAGCAAAGGTCCCACATTACCAGAAGCTCGTCTATGGTATATATATGTCAACGAAGAAGGTGGTACACTATTTTCAAGATCACTCAATCTCAGTCGTTAGCGATGCTCCGTTATCTGAGATCCTCAACAATCGAGATGCCACTGGTCGACTGGCCAAATGGGTTATTGAGCTCCTCTACTTTGATATCAAGTTTGAGCCAAAAAAGGCGATCAAGTCTCAAGCTCTTGATGATTTCCTAGCCAAGTGGATAGAACAGCAACAACCAATTCAAATCCACTCGGCGCACTGGACCATGTTCTTTGATGGCTCGAAGATGTTGAATGGGTTTGGTGCTGGCGTAGTATCGATATCCCCAAAGGGCGACAAGCTCAGTTATGTCTTGCAGATTCACTTTGATTCCTCCAATAACGAAGTTGAGTACGAAGCACTCCTGTACTTTGATTCCTCCAATATCCCCAAAGTACGAAGCACTTTGATTCCTCCAATATCGATATCCCCAAAGGGAAACAACTTGTATACTGGACGGTGTCATATATTCCGTATATATTGAGACAAGAACTCCTAGAAGACGAGGTTGAAGCTTGACAGATTGTCCGTAGATCCAAGGCCTTTACTGTAATGGGTGATCGGCTTTTCAGAGAAAGCATAACTGGCGTAACTCTGCGGTGCATCTCTCCCGAAGAAGGTCGACTGATCCTGGAAGAAATTCACTCAAGCACCTGTGGTCATTATGCGTCATCCCGGACGATTGTCGCCAAAGCATACCGAGATGGTTTCTTCTGGTCGCGCACCAATGAAATGGCTAAGGAGATTGTTGATCACTGTGAAGGGTGCCAGTTCGACTCAAACTTGTCGCACAAGCCTGCGTCCGCCTTGAAAACTATTCCACTCGTCTGGCCATTCGTTGTTTGGGGTTTGGATATGATAGGCCCATTCCGAATGGGATAGAGTGGGTTTACCCATCTACTTGTAGCAGTCGACAAGTTCACTAAGTGGATTGAGGCCAAGCCCATAAAGAAGCTGAACTCATGCACTGCGATAAAATTCATGAGGGAGATAATACTCTGGTATGGAGTCCCTCACAGTATCATTGCAGAAACTTTGACTCTAAAGAGTTCAGACACTTTTGCTTCACTCAACGCACTCGGGTGGATTATGCATCTGTTGCACATCCTCAGACTAATGGTCAAGCTAAGCGAGCGAATGGCCTTATCCTTCAAGGGTTGAAGCCACGACTCATGCGGGATCTTGAACATGCAGTTGGAGCCTGGGTAACTGAATTTCCGTCTATGTTGTGGGGTTTGAGGACGACTCCTAATCGGTCCACTGGACGCGCTCCTTTCTTCTTGGTGTATGGAGCCGAAGCTGTTTTGCAGAGTGATCTCCTCCACAACTCTCCTCGGGTAGAGCTTTACTCCGAAGCTGAGGCTGAACAAGCACGACAAGATGGTGTGGATCTCCTGGGAGAAGAGCACGAAATGTCCCTGATCCGTTCGACTGTATATCAGCAGGATCTACGTCGCTTCCATGCTAGGCACGTCAAGAGTCGATCGTTCCATGAGGGTGATCTTGTGCTCCGAGTGGATCAGCAGCGACCTCACAAGTTTGCTCCCACATGGGAAGGTCCTTTCATCATCACCAAAGTGCTGAACAACGGAGTCTACCACCTCTTCAACCTCAAGAAGAAGATTGACAAGCCTCGCGCCTGGAATGCAGATTTACTTCGACGTTTTTATACTTGAAGACAGAGTCGTATTGATGTAATAAAAGTACTCCAGAAAATGACGTTTATCAAAGTTATGACTCCCACAGTCTTTTGTTGATTCCGATCGCACAGTCCATTCACTCAGAAACTTAGCTGCGAACCAGTCTTCGTCTAACTTCAGAAACTTCTCCAAGTGACGAGCGATCCTCTCACTCGGGGGCTCAGCTGCGAACCAGTTTTTGCCTAAGTTAAAAACCTTTTCGAGTAGATAGCAGTCCATTCACTCGGAAACTTAGTTGTGAATCAGTCTTCGTCTAAGTTCAAAAACTTCTCCGAGTGACGAGCGATCCTCTCACTCGAGGGCTTAGCTGCGAACCAGCTTTTGCCTAAGTTAAAAATCCCTTCCGAGTGGATAACAAAACATTCACTCAGAAACCTAGCTGCGAATCAGTCTTCGTCTAAGTTCAAAAATTTCTCTGAGTGTCAAGCGTTCCTCTCACTTGGGGGATTAGCTGCGAACCAGCTTTCCCCTAAGTTAAAAATCCCTTCCGAGTGAATAACATGACATTCACTTGTAAACTTAGTTGTGAATTAGTCTTCGTCTAAGTTCAAAAACTACTCCAAGTGTCAAGCGATCCTCTCACTCGGGGACTTAGCTGCGAACCAACTTTCGCCTAAGTCAAAATCTTCACCGAGTAACGAATATTCTTCTCACTCAGGGACTTGGCCATGAATTAACTTTTCGCCTAAATCTGAGATTATTCCGAATGTTGTACATTCATTCCATACGGGAACAAAACAAATTCAACCAAACAAAGGATTGAAAGCAAAGTGCAGATAGATCCAAAGTTTCTAGCACGGATAAAAGTTATTCGCGCAAATGAAAGTACTCAGGCCTAAGGCCTGGATGAAGTTTTAAACAGTTACATTTCCACTCGGCATACCGAGGCAAATACAAGTTTTAATTGTGATCAAAGTTTTATCAAGCACCTGTGGGACTCGCAAGCTCGACGAAGGTGTCCAAGTCAATCCCGTCAGCGATCCGAGTGGCCGCGTCTATGAAGGTCTCCATGAAGTCCTTGAATTGAAGTTTCTTCGTGTTGATCACCTGGAGAGCCTTCAGCTTGTCCTCCTTTGCCTCCTTGCAATGGACTCTGACGAGTGAAAGCGCCACGTCAGCTCCGCAACGGGTGGCAGATTTCTTCCATTCCTGCACTTGACTGGGAATCTCATTGAGGCGGGTCATGATTGATTCAAGGTCAGTCTGGAGGGTGTCTTCAGGCCATAGTTCCTTGTCAACCTTCTCCAGTGCAGCCCTCGGTCGAGTGATATACTCTTGAACACTCTTGAGACGGACATCGAGGAGAAACATATTCATGGCCACAGCATCCCCAATGGGCGACTTCGTGGGATCTAGATTTGGTTCAATATCCTCGGTTTCCTTTTCAACGTCTTGGCAGAATTCTATATGAAGAGGGAAGGGAAAGATAGTCATGCTTCTGTCCTATGGGAATTAAGGAAAGTCACTCGTTGAAAAAAAGTTACCGTCAAGCATGCTGAACATCTTCCTCGCAAAGTCCCCCAAGTACTTCTCCAGACCTTTGTTCCTCTTGATAAACTGTTCGGTCTTCTTGATCCAGTCGGCATGTTCCTGCATGAGTTTCACGTTCTCTTCTTCTAGCTTCTTAGTTGCTGCAAATTTCTTCTCGGCAGCCTCAGTTTTATCCCTCGCCACCTTTTGAGCATCAGTGAGTACCTTGTCCTTGTCCTCCAGCGCCTTCTTCATGGTATCTAAAGAAACAACATTGTTGAGTCGCGCTTGGAGTCGACGATTCTCATCACGCACATCTGTTCGAGTGAGAACACTCGGTTCAAAGGATGGAAGAGGAAAGTGACAGTGTAGTTGGTCGACAAAGATTACCTCCAAGGGTCCTCAGCTCAGCTTGTGCACGGTCCAGATTGTTATTGGAGACCTCCATATCCACTTGAAGCTAATTCTTCTCCTTCTCCAGTTCGATGTACCAAGTCCCAAGTTCACAAGCTGTCTGAAATCAACAAAGAAGTGGGTCAGTTGACATTAAAATTCCTCCATTCCCGAGTGGAAAGGAACGAGTTCAGTCGACTGGTTGGCGGCCCGCCGCCCCACCCCACAGCCCTGAAAAGCGTCATATCATGGTTGATGGAAATGATGTCCATGAAACCTGCAGAGTAGGTTTGGACTGCTACGTCTCTAAGACAAGTATTCAAAAGTGGAAACACTAACGCAAAGAACTCACTCGACGAACCGAGTGACGATCGTACTCCGTGTACGAAAAAGGACCCTGAGTCCAAGTTCTTAAGACTAATGCTCATCGTCAACGATCAACAGTAGTCTCGGGGCCTACACCTAGTGGGTGCACTCAGCATGCCCCCACTGGATACCAAACCACTCGACTAGGCCTGAACTATCTGAGCCAAAAATTGTCTCTATCGGACCCCCGCCGATGCAAGCACTCGACGAAGGTCTCGGGGACTACACCCAGTGGGTGCACTCAGTGTGCCCCCACTGGACATGCTATCACTCGACATGTCGAGTCACGAGCAACCTAAAAACACAAAGTGCGCAAGCCTACAAACATCGTCTCTATTAGAGCCCCGCCGATGCAAGCACTCGACAGTGGTCTCGGGGACTAATAACCCACAAGTATATGGGATCACAACAGTTTTCGATGGTAGAGTATTCAACACAAATTTATTGATACGACACAAGGGGAGCCGAAGAATATTCTCGAGTATTCACAACTAAGTTGTCAATTCAATCACACCTGAAAGACTTAGTATCTGCAACAAAGTATTCAGTAGCAAAGTAGTATGGAAGTAACGGTAACGGTGGCAAAAGTGACAGTAGTAGTTTGGTAGTGATAGTAACAGTAGCAATGAAAAAGTAACTTAGCAAGGATCAATATGTGGAAAGCTCGTAGGCAATGGATCGGTGATGGATAATTATGTCGGATGGCATTCATCATGCAACAGTTATAACATAGGGTGACACAGAACTAGCTCCAATTCATCAATGTAATGTAGGCATGTATTCCATATATAATCATACGTGCTTATGGAAAAGAACTTGCATGGCATCTTTTGTCATGTCCTCCCATGGCAGCAGGGTCCTAATGGAAACTAAGGGATATTAAGGCCTCCTTTTAATAGAGAACCGGACCAAAGCATTAGCACTTAGTGAATACATGAACTCCTCAAACTACGGTAATCACCGGAAAGAATCCAAGTTATTGTCACCCTGGGGGATGCGGAACATAACTCGTAATAGGTGTCTACAACTTGCAAGATAGGATCAAGAACACATATATATTCATGAAAGCATAATAGGCTCAGATCTGAAATCATGGCACTCGGGCCCTAGTGACAAGCATTAAGCATAGCAAAGTCGTAGCAACATAATTCTCAGAACATAGTGGATACTAGGGATCAAACCCTAACAAAACTAACTCGATTACATGATAAATCGCACCCAACCCATCACCGTCCAGCAAGCCTACGATGGAATTACTCACGAACGGAGAAGAGCATCATGAAATTGGTGATGAAGGATGGTTGGTGATGACGATGGCGTCAATTTCCCCTCTTCGGAGCCCAAAACGGACTCCAGATCTGGCCTCGCGGGAGGAACAGGAGGTGGCAGTGGCTTAGTATCGTGAAACGCAATGAACTATTCTCTTTGATTTTTTTCTTCGCGAATAGGAATATATAGGAGTGGAATTGAGGTCGGTGGAGCAACAGGGGGGCCACAAGCCTGCTAGGCGTGGCCAGGGAGTGTCCGCGCCTGGGAGGCTTGCCACCTGTGGGTGGCTCCCCTTCGGTTGATATTTTCGCCAGTATATTTTATTAATTCCAAAAATATTCTCTGTAAATTTTCAAATCAATCTAAGAACTTTTATTTCAGCACAAAAATAACACCAAGGCAATTCTGTTGAAAACAACATTAGTTTGGGATAGTTCCATTCAAATCATGCAAATTAGAGTCCAAAACAAGGGCAAAAGAGTTTGGAAAAGTAGATACGATGGAGACGTGTCAACTCCCCCAAGCTTAACCCATTGCTTGTCCTCAAGCAATTCAGTTGATAAACTGAAATTTATAAAGAAAAACATTTACAAACTTTGTTTGATCTTGTTGTTGTAAATATGCCTAACTGATGTTTAGATTTTCACCAAAAATTATGGACTAACCACGTTCATAATAACCTTTAGGTCTCACATCTACTCATATCAATGGCTTAATCAACTAGCGAGCAATAATAATAACTCTCAGATGACAACACTTCTGTCAAAACAATCATGATACAATATGATAAAATGGTATCTCGCTAGCCCTTCCTGAGACCGCAAAACATAAATGCAGAGCACCTCTAACGAACAAGGACTGACCAGACATTGTAATTCACAGTGAAAGAGATCCAGTCATGCTCATACTCAACATCAATTAACGGCAAAGCATACAAATGACGGTGGTGCTCTCTAACTGGTGCTTTTTATAAGAGGAGGATGACTCAACAATAAAGTAAATAGATAGGCCCTTCACAGAGGGAAACATTGATTTGCAGAGGTGCCAAAGCTCGAGTTTTTAAAACAGAGATAGATAATAATTTTGAGCGGTATGCTTTCATTGCTCACATAACGACTAAGAGTTTTCAACATCTTCCATACTAGATACATTATAGGCGGTTCCCAAACAGAATGATATAGTTTTTACTCGCCCTCCACCAATCAGTCACACTCCACGGCGAGCCGAATCCACGGGTATCGTCCATACAAACACAATCCTGGGGGAGTTTTGTTTAATTATATTTTGATTTTATTTTGAGCATGGAATTGGGCTTCCCGATTATCAGCCACTTTCTCGTGAATGATAGTGAATCAACACATATCGTGAGAATAACCCACCTAGCATGGAAGATACTGACAGCCCCCAGTCGCCACATGAGCGATTTGGGCATACAAAACAGAATGTTTATTTGAAGGTTTAGGGTTTGGCACATGCAAGTTTACTTGGAACGCCAGGTAAATACCGCATATAGGCAGGTATGGTGGACTCATATGGAACAACTTTGGGTTTGAGGAATTGGATGCACAAGCAGTATTCCCGCTTAGTACAAGTGAAGGCTAGCAAAAGACTGGGGAGCGACCAACTAGAGAGCGACACAGTCATCAACATGCTTTGAGATTAACCAACATTGAATGCAAGCATGAGTAGGATATAAATCACCATGAACATAAATACCGTACAGGCTATGTTGATTTTGTTTCAACTACATGCATGATCATGTGCCAAGTCGAGCCACTTGAATCGTTCAGAGGAGGACACCATCCCATCATACTACATCACAACCATTTTAATATGCATGTTGGCACCCAAGACAAACCATTATCCACTCTTATCTAATTAAGCATGGCATGAGTAACTATAATCTCTAATTGTCATTGCAAATATGTTTCACCCATAATGAGCTAAATTTGGAACGATGATCTAATCATATTTACAAAAGCAAGATAGGTCGGGTTCATACCAGCTTTTCTCCATCTCAATCTTTTCATCAAATATTGTCATTATTGCCTTTCACTTGCACGACCGAACGGTGTGGATAATAATAAGAGAGCACGTGCATTGGACTAAGCTGGAATCTACAAACAATAACTCAAAGGAGAAGACAAGGTAATATTGGCTCTCTGATCGATAAACAATTATGCATATAAGAGTCACTCAACATTTTCATTGTGGTCTTCTCCTTACGACCCAAAGAAAGAAAAATCATAACAGGAACGAGAAAAACTATTTACACAAGCAAGCTCCCAACAAGCAAAAGAAGAACGAAAAATCTTTTTGCGTTTTCTTTTAATGCTACAACTAAGCAAACTAGAAGGTAAAGCTATAACTATTTTTTTGAATTTTCTCAAAGTTAATTAAACACACAAGAAGAAAGCAAAAAGAAAAGAAATAAACTACCATGGATGGTACAATGAAAAAGTATGAACACCGACTACTAAGATGAGTGTGAGAACATGAATGTAATGTCGGTGAGAGATACGTACTCCCCCAAGCTTAGGCTTTTGGCCTAAGTTGATCTAGGGCCATGGATGGCCCCAATGATATCCAAAGTCATAGTTGGATTGTACTGGGTTGCGGCGCCAATCGCCTGAACAACTGCAGCATGGAGGCGAGCGGCTTCCGCATTTCGCTCGTACTCGTTTGCCTCCTCTCTTGTTATAAAGTATCTTTGTTTTTCCTGAAATTTAAAGAAGGCACGAGCACGAAGGGTAACATGGACAACACGTTGTCTATCGAAAATTAGTCGGTATTGGAGGGATTGTTCATTCCTTTCAAGAAACTAAAAATGTACCAAAGCCTCATAATCAAGAAAAGCGGGTGGTAATTCAATATAATTTCCCCGTATGGGCACCCCAAGATATTTAGCTACACGAGTGGCATAAATCCCACCAAAGAAATCTCCATCCTTAGCATTATTATAAAATCTTCTAGCAATAATGGCTCCCTAGTTATATCGCATATCGCCCATTACTGCACTCTTAAGAATACTGAGATCGATAGCACAAAGGTGGCTATGCTCAGTTTTATCGTTAATACATCTACCTGTGGATAGAGAAAAATAAAGTATAATAGGAAAATGAATGCTCCCCACGGTAGCTTGTGTAATATTTCTAATTTCTCCGACGGTAATGCTAGCAAGAAAATCATTATATTCAGTTTTGTGCGGATCACTATAGTTGCCCCATTGTGAAATTTTGCATGCATGATTAAAATCCTCTATGTGCAAAGTATATGATTTGTCATAAAGGTTAAATAGGATGGAAGGTTTATTACGATTGAAAGAAAATTCAAACCTCCGCACGAAAGAATCAGTGAGTTGATAGCATTGCTTGCATTTGTCCAAAACGAATTCCTCAAGGCTAGCATTTCTTGTGTATGCATGGAATTCTTCCTTGAAACCGGTATCACTCATAAATTGATCCGATGGTCATTCACAAGGTTGTACTTGTGCTTCCCTCGGTGGTTCAAGGTTGGGCTCACGTATCGCGATTCTCGGGGCCTTCTTGCCCGAGGAACCCCCTTGAAGTACCCTCCTCGATATTTTTATTTTTTTGAAAAATTCTGAATTTTTTAGTGACCCAAAATAAAGGTGAACAAAACTCATAGAAACTACTCCCACAAATGCCTAGAGACTATATCATGCATCAAAACTACTTGGGACCATATAAATTTGACATGCAAAGTCAAGAACATGGTCACCACAGCAGCAAAAATTTGTAATGTATAAAGCACTAGAACAAAAACTAATTGGGCCATTGTAGGAGTCACATACCAAAGAACAATCTCCCAAAACAGTTTTGCGAATGAAGCTTTGCACAAGGAGATCGAAAATGGCAACAAAATGAGCTAGAACACGGGTTTGAGCAATGGTGGGATTTTTCTGGAGGAAGATGAAGTGGATGGGTGCTAGAATAAGTGAAGGGGGCCCACGTGGGACCCACAAGCCTGCTAGGCACGACCAAGGGGGTGGCCGCACCTCGTGGGCTTGTGACCCACTGGTGCAGGCCCCTATTGTGTGCTTAGTGCCAGATATTTTTGAATATTCCAGAAAAATCATACTCCGTTTTCAAGGTATTTGAAGAACTTTTATTTTCAGGTCATTTTTTTATTGCATGGAAAACTCAGAAAACAGAAAAATAATAGCATTTTTACTTAATTTAATCTAGCTAACAGAAAGTAAAGGTTGGGTACAGAAAGTTGTGCTTTCTAAATTCAGCCATCTCATGCTTATCAAAAGGGATCCATCAATAAGGTTGATCAAGTATTATTAACAAACTTCTTTTGAATAACATGAAACCGAAGAAATTTTCGAATAACACTAAGTTACCTCAATGGGGATATGCATGTCCCCAACAATAAGTATATCATATTTCTTCTTGACAGTAGGAAGAGGGAATTCAAAGTCTCCAATAATAATCGTTGAATTTTTTTCAATGGAGTTGATACTATGAACTTGAGGTTGTTTCTTCGGAAAGTGTACCGTATGCTCATTACCATTAATATGAAAAGTGACATTGCCTTTGTTGCAATCAATAACAGCCCCTGCAGTATTCAAAAAGGGTCTACCAAGGATGATCGACATACTGTCGTCCTCGGGAATATCAAGAATAACAAAGTCCGTTAAGATAGTAGCATTTGCAACTATGACAGGTACATCCTCACAAATACCGATAGGTAGAGTAGTTGATTTATCAGGCATTTGCAAAGAGATTTCAGTAGGTGTCAACTAATTCAAATCAAGTCTACGATATAAGGAGAAAGGCATAACACTAACACCAGCTCCCAAATCACATAAAGAAGTTTTAACATAATTCCCTTTAATAGAGCATGGTATAGTTGGTATTCCTGGATCTCCTAATTTCTTTGTACTCCACCCTTAAAAGTATAATTATCAAGCATGTTGGAAATTTCAGCTTCCGGTGTCTTCCTTTTATTAGTCACAATATCTTTCATATACTTAACATAAGGAGACATTTTCAGAATATCAGTCATGCGCATATGCAAAAAGACAGGTCTAAGCATTTCAACAAAGCGCTCAAAATCCTCATCATCATTTTTCTATGATGGTTTAGGAGGAAAGGGCATGGGTTTCTGAAACCATGATTCTCTTTCTTTACCATGCTTCCTAGCAATAAAATCTCTTTTGCCATATCTTTTATTCTTAGGTTGTGGGTTATCAAGATCAAGTGCATGTTCGATCTCCATATCATTATCGTTACTAGGTTGAGCATCAACATGAAAATCATCATTAATATTATCACTAGGCTCATGTTCATCACCAAATTGTGTCTCAGCATCAGAAACAGAAATATCATTTGGGTTTTCAGGTGTATCTATAATAGGTTCACTAGCAGCATGCAAAGTTCTACCATCATCCTTGTTGCTCTTATTACTGGAGTGACTAGGTGCATCAGTATTACTCCTTTGAGAATCTTGCTCAATTCTCTTAGGGTGGCCCTCAGGATACAAAGGTTCTTGAGTCATTCTTCCACCTCTAGTCACAACTTTGACAGAATGATCATTGTTCTTACTATTCATCTCATTAAGCAAATCATTATGTGCCTTTACTTGAGTAGTTACCATGGAAGCATGTTTACTAATCAGTTTAAGATCATTGATAGTTCTACTCATATAATGTGACATCCCAAGTGATGTCCCTTCCTTTTATGGCTTGTAACCAGATGTATGAACCTTGTGTCATGACTTATGAGTGGAGTTTCACCTTGTCATTCTTGTGTTGGTGGCTTTCTTGCATCATCATCATCGTCATTTTCATGCATCTTCCCATTCATATTGCCATGATTGTTTCCATGTGTTGCTTGTGTGTTTGCCTTGTGTTGGTTGCATGTTCATGAGGTGCTCTTGAGTGGTATTGTGTTGTGTGAGTGTGGGGGCAAGGAGGTGGGCTCCTTCTCTTCTTCTTCCCCTCTCTTTTCTTCTCCTACAAAAAAACCCCTCTTATATGCTTTTAAAACCCTATGTGTTTTATGATCAGATTTTAAGTGTTGTTAAAATCTTTTAAAAATGTTCATGAGGTGGCCCTATTGTGTTCATGATATTAGGGGTGTAGTTCTTGGTATTTGCATGTGATTTGATTTTGTAACCTAATTTAAATAGGGTTGTTATTCCTTTTATAAATAAACTAACTTGCTCTAAAAATCTTCCAAGTATTTTATTTAATAGGGGCATAATGTTTGCTTCTCAAAATATTTTGTCTAGGTCATAAAACCCCTTTTCTATTTTCCAGAGGATTTATTGTGTGGCTGGCTTGAATTTTAAATAGAAAACCCTGTGCTTTTGCTGTTTATTCGAGAGAGAGAGAGAGGTAGTGGAGCCGGCCCACTCAGCCCATATGTGCAGTAACGGGGACCTTCCCCGTCGTCCTTCTCTGTCAGTTGGCTGCAGAGACAGTGCGCGCCTGCGCTGCTTTCCGTCGCCGTCACCGTCGGCTCCTGCGTTTATAGCCCCTCTCGATGTCCGTGTCCCCCTCGCCTAGGGTTCCTCTCCCTCTAGCCGCCGCCGTCGCTCCTCTTTCTTCCTCCTCCGCTCTCCCCCCGTGATTCTTCTCCCTTGTCAGGTAAGGTTCAGAGAGCAGCTCGTCGTCGCCGCCGCCTCCGGTGACCTGCCCGTCGCCATCGAGGATGGTGGGCGGTTCCTGGTGTCGCCGCCGTTCCATTCCCGGGGCTAGGGAGGACCTAGCTCCTCCGCAGCGACGCCCTGCTGTCGCCGTCGTCTGCCGCAGTAAAGGCCGCCGCCGTCTTGTTCCCCTGCATCCCCTCCGTCGCGTCGCGTCCCCGAGCTCTTCCTCCCCTCCGTCGAGCCCCTGTCGTCGTCGTCTTCCCTCAGTGAGCAGTCCGTCCTTGCTGCCCCTTCCTGTCGTCGGAATTCGCCGTCCTGTCGCCGTAGCCATCATCGCCGCCGCTCGGTAGTTTCGAGCTTATGCTCGTCGCCGGTTCCCCTCTTCACAAGATGGTTGTAGGAACGGATGCGTGGGTCGTATGTGAGTGCGCGAGTACCGTTGGGGTCATGGATTCGGCCGTGTGTCGCCGGAAGGCATCGCCGTCGTCTCCCTGTCGTCGTGCCCCTGTTAGTTTCAGTTTCGTCAGTTAGCCGTGTCATGTGTGTATAAGAGCAGTGCCCCCCTTCCTCTGTTGTCGATCGAAGCAGTAGTGTAGTGGTAGGAGATGCAGAGTAGTACAGGGGAGATCTGGGGCTCGATCCCTCTTCTCCCCCTTTTTGGGTTTTTGTTTTTTTTGTGTGTTTTTTCTTTCTTTTCTTTAGATCCTTTTGCAAAACAGCATTGTAAAATAAATATATTGGTTTGTGTGGTGTATATATGCCATGTGCATATATATACACATGTAGTGTATGTGTGTGCCCTAGTGTATATGTGTGTGTATGCTTGCATACACACATAGGTGCATGTGTATGTGTATGTGGTGGTGTGTGTGTATGTGTGTCTTGCACATACACACATATGTGCATGTGTGTGCCAAGAGTATGTGTGTGTGCATGTGCTTAGTGCATGCCCACACATGCTTGTGTGTTGCTTGTGTGTGTTTTCATACACACATACATGTGTGTTGTAGTGTGTGTTGGTGTGTTTGCTAGGTGTGTGTGTGTGTTTCATACACTCACACATGTATATGGATGTAGGGCTTGTGGTTGTGGCATATGTGTGTGTGCTATGTGCACATGCACATGTGTAGTTGTGTGTGTGTGTGTGTATATGCAACCATGTGCATATACACACATGTTGATAGTGTGTGTGGTATGTGGTGTGCTTGTAGCTCCATGTGTAGGAATCATCCTATATGATCATATGAGGGTGGTAGCAACTCTAGATGGGTTCATTATAGTTTGTGATGCTATGCCATGTTAACATGATGCTAGGATGCTATTTAGTCATTTCCAACATGTTTCTATAGCCCACAAGGCACTTTGGGTTCATTTCTTTGCATATGCATAAGTGACATAAGTCACCCATGATCTTTAGGTTGATTTTCGATCTAGTATTGCTCCCTCTTGTTCCATGCAAGTATATAGGTATGAATAATTATTTTGGGGTAGTTTCAAACCAGGAACACACCTGTGGAATCAGATTTGACTTTGGGGCAACATGGGAAAACTGCATTTTTATGCTGTGAAGCCCTTTTGTCTTTTTCATATGAATTAATCTATGCATGCTTTCATGTTCTTGTCAACTAGAGATTGTTTGTCAAAGTTTCTGTGAACATCCCAGTATTTTTATTATTCATGATAAGTTCCCAGATCAGTGGGAACCATGCTGTTAAGTTGCCTACTTTCTGTTTCTGTCCAGCTAGTCTGAAAATGGCTAAGTCTGGAGAATCTGCTGTTATTGTTTTGTCTTGAAGATCAGGGTGTAGCTAGTGTTGTGTTGAGGTTTTGACCATGCTCAGTGTTAGGTATTTGTAGTAGATATTGTCATATACCATTCTGTTAATTTTCATGCCATTTGGAGCTTCCTAGAATATTTAACCAGTGCTGTTAACTTGCTACTTTATTAACCCAGATTCCAGAAAACTGGAATTTTCACTAAGTCCCTAAAAATCTGTTTCATCATGCTTACTTACCAGCTCCATGCATAGGGATGTGTTGCTCTTTTGTTGATTGTGTAGTTGGATGAATTGATGTGGGTGTTGAGTAGAACCTGTTCATATCTTGTTTGTGGCTGTAGAGTTCCTGTAGCAATAGTTGTGAGCTTTTCAAAATGCTATGTTGCTGTTTTGTGGCAGATTGAGTGCTATGTTGTTTTGTGTGTTGTGGCAGCTATACTCCATGGAATGGAGTGATTATTGAGTCTATTGTGATTGGTTTTTCATCACCTATTCAGTGGTACCTTGGAATGCCAAGAATTAGCCCAGATATTTGGTGGTCTTGTGTTTTGCCTCCGTACCTTGTCGTGAGCGTATCTCGAGAACCGTAGCTCCGTTTCTCGCGATCTTTATATGCATTTTCATCAATTTTTCATGATGAATCCATATTTGTCATGTTCATGCATGTCTAATAACTTAACATGAGGTTCTTTCCAGATTCATTAATCTACCACCTTTGCATGTGAAACTTGACTAGATTTGGATTGTCATGTTATAATCTTCATTAAAATGGTCATGCATCATCTTGTTTGTGCATTGCACCTTGTTTGGTATTTTATTTGCTGTTTCTCTTGGGTAGACGCGAGTGTCGAATCTGAGTTCGAGGAACCTGGAGAGTACCACTACGAGGATCCCGCTACTTGTTCCGCTGAAGATCCAATAGGCAAGATGATCGTACCCGGATCCAATACTATCTTTGCTTGCTAGTTTATTGTTATTATCGTTACAATTGCGCCACCTACCTCATGATATCAGCCCCCATGTTACCATAACAGCCTCTAACCTCCACATCCCAGCTAACCGTTGATTGGCTAAGTTACCGCTGCTCAGCCCCTCTTATAGCATTCTTAGTTGCAGGTTGCTCCATGTGAGCACATGGATTGGATATCACAATATATTCTGTTATTTAAATTAATGCACATATATATATATATATATATATATATCTGGCATTGGTGGAAGGCTTGGCCTTTTTCTAAGTGATTTGTTCCGCTCGTACCGTCACTAGATTCTTGTTACCGGTGTTATGTTTTCCATATTTTGCGCTCCTAACACGCTTGGGGTTGTTATGGGGACCCCCTTGTTTATTCGGTTGAGATTAAAACTTGTCTGGCAAGACCCAACATTGGTACTACATTTGCTAATAACTTAATGAACCTTCATAGGGCTTTGCAACCCCGTGGATAATTTAATCAACCCCGGGCCAGTGCTCCTCATGAGTGTTGGTCCAAACTAGAGCACTGTGCGGGGCCAACCCAGGGCAACTTGGGAGATTTCTATCAGGCCTCCGTACGCGTCGCTTATCCGTCGTGTCCTGAGACTGAGATACGCGACTCTTATCGGGATCGTTGACACGTCGGGTGGTCTTGTTGGATTTGTTTACCTTTATCGAATGTCTTGCGTGTGGACTCTGACTTTCTTCGGGTTTACTCGAGGTGTTGGAATTCCTTTGGAATTGCCGATGAAGATCACGAGATCCGTGGTCGAGGAATTCCTGCGGAGTGTGGTTATTTGTGATGGACTAGTTGGAGCACCCCTACAGGGTTAAATCTTTCGGAAAGCCGTGCCCGCGGTTATGTGGCAACTTGGATATTTGTTTAACACCCGGTTCTAGTTAACTTGAAGTAAACTCAAACTAAAATACACCAACCGTGTGAGTAACCGTGACCATCTCTGCTCGAGCGCATGATCCGAGAGAGAACATGGTGGGGTTATGTCTGACGTAAGTATGTGTTCAGGATCTCCTGGAGGTCATGTTAGAACGACTGATTGTCATAGCCACTCACTTTAAATTCTTGCTACGTAAGTTAGCCACCATAAATGCTTAGAGCTGCTGCAAACCCAAACATCACCCATTCCATCCTAAAGCTTATATAGAATTGGCACCCGGGATTACATGATTGTTGAGTCCTCTGTGGCTCACAGTTTACTACAACAATTCAGGTACAGGTTCAGATGATTGTGTTCAGGACGACCTTACTCAGCTGCAGTGGGAGTACGATGAAGAGAGAGGACGCATGTATGTGACATACCCTGACGAGTAGAGGACCTGGTCGTGAACTTGGGCAGCTTGATAGTATCATCGCATTGTTATTTTGTCGTTTGTTTTCGTCCGTAGCCGGACCCTGTGTTCTCCTTGATGTATGAACTGAGTGACATTGTAATTTAGCATGTGGCGAGTGTAAGCCAACTCATATACTCTTCTCTTCAGTACATGTATGATGTGATGATGCTTATCTTGCTAATGGCAAGATGCGCTTCTATCCTTTGCGAGGACCTCGTGCCTCAAAATGGATAGGCGCGCATCTTGGGCGTGACATATAATCACCTAAGCGATCAAGTATGAAATCATTATGTTTCAATTGTCTATTAACATAAGCATTAAAATTTTCTTGCTTAACAACAAAATTATCAAACTCATCCAAGCATTGGCTAGCAGACTTATTTTAGGGAATATCGCCTTCATCAAATTTACGAAGAGAGTTTACCTCTACTACCCGTGTCGGGTTATCAATACCATGTATTTCTTCAATAGGTGCTAGATTCTTAACATCTTCAGCTTTGATACCTTTTTCTTTAATATATTTCTTTGCCTCTTGCATATCTTCATGACTGAGAAACAGAATACCTCTTTTCTTTGGAGTTGGCTTCGAAGGTGGTTCGGGAATAGTCCAATCATTATCATTGCTCAATATATTATTCAATAGTAGTTCATCTTGTTCAACAGTTCGTTCCCTGAAAACACAACCAGCACAACTATCTAGGTGGTCCCTAGAAGCATCGGTTAGTCTGTTGTAAAAGATATCAAGTATTTCATTTTTCTTGAGAGGATGATCAGGCAAATCATTTAGTAATTGGAGAAGTATCCCCAAGCTTGTGGGAGACTCTCTTCTTCAATTTGCACAAAGTTAAATATTTCCTGCAAGGCCGCTTGTTTCTTATGGGCAGGAAAATATTTTTCAGAGAAGTAATATATCCTATCCCGGGGACTACACACTCAACGAGGAGCTAGAGAATTGAACCATATCTTAGCATCACCCTTTAATGAGAAAGGAAACAACTTGATAATATAATAATAACAAATTTTTTCCTCATGAGTAAATAGGTGGCTATATCATTCAGTTTAGTGAGATGTGCCACAACAGTTTCAGATTCATAGCCATGGAAAGGATCAGATTCAACCAAAGTGATTAACTCGGGATTGGCAGAGAATTCATAATCCTTATCTGTAACAAAGATAGGTGTAGTAGCAAACTTAGGATCTTATTTTCATTCTAGCATTCAAAGATTTTTCTTTCCACTTGCATAGTAATTTCTTAAGACCATCTCTATCCTTACAAGCAAGAAAGTCCCTAGCTACCTCTCCTTCCATAACATAACCCTCGGGAATATCAGGAAATTCATATCTAGGAGGGCTAGGTCTAGCAGGTGTCTCATAGTGTTCAGTTTCAATAATTTCATCAGTTTGAGAAGTATCATAGTTTGCAGCATTGACTCTAGCAATTTGTTCATCAGGAAATTCACCCAGTGGCACAATATTATCAAGCAAAGTATCATCATAAGAATCATGCATAGGAGAAGTGGCATCATCAATTACTTGCGACATATCAGAATTACTAGGAGGTGGTGGTGTCACAAACTTACTCATAACAGAAGGTGAATCAAGTGCAGAGCTAGATGGCAGTTCCTTACCTCCCCTCATAGTAGAGGGATAGATCTTGGTTTTTGGATCTTTCAGATTCTTCATAGTGATCAACAGATATAAATCCCAAGTGACTCAGAGAATAGAGCTATGCTCCCCGGCAACGGCGCCAGAAAAAGGTCTTGATAACCCACAAGTATAGGGGATCGCAACAGTTTTTGAGGGTAGAGTATTCAACCCAAATTTATTGATTCGACACAAGGGAAGCCAAAGAATATTCTCAAGTATTCGCAACTGAGTTGTCAATTCAACCACACTTGAAAGGTTTAGTATCTGCAGTAAAGTATTCAGTAGCAAAGTAGTATGGAAGTAACGGTAACGATGGCAAAAGTGACAGTAGCAGTTTGGTAGTGATTGTAACAGTAGCAACGGAAAAGTAACTTAGCAAGGATCAATATGTGGAAAGCTTGTAGGCAATGGATCGGTGATGGATAATTATGTCAGATGGCATTCATCATGCAACAGTTATAACATAGGGTGACACAAAACTAGCTCCAGTTCATCAATATAATGTAGGCATGTATTCCATATATAGTCATACGTGCTTATGGAAAAGAACTTGCATGGCATATTTTGTCCTACCCTCCCGTGGCAGTGGGGTCCTAATGGAAACTAAGGTATATTAAGGTCTCCTTTTAATAGAGAACCGGACCAAAGCATTAGCACTTAGTGAATACATGAACTCCTCAAACTACAGTAATCACCGTAAAGAATCACACTTATTGTCACCCTAGGGGATGCGGATCATAACTCGTAATAGGTGTCTACAACTTGTGAGATAGGATCAAGAACACATATATATTCATGAAAATATAATAGGTTCAGATCTGAAATCATGGCACTTGGGACCTAGTGACAAGCATTAAGCATAGCAAAGTCATAGCAACATCAATCTCAGAACATAGTGGATACTAGGGATCAAACCCTAACAAAACTAACTCGATTACATGATAAATCTCATCCAACCCATCACCGTCCAGCAAGCCTAAGATAGAATTACTCACGAACGACGAAGAGCATCATGTAATTGGTGATGAAGGATGGTTGGAGATGACGATGGCGTCGATTTCCCCTCTCCGGAGCCCAAAACGGACTCCAGTTCTGGCCTCTAGAGGAAGAACAGGAGGTGGCGGTGGCTCCGTATCGTGAAACACGATGAACTTTTCTCTTTGATTTTTTCTCCGTGAATAGGAATATATAGGAGTGGAATTGAGGTCAGTGGAGCAACAGGGTCCCACAAGCCTCCTAGGCGCGGCCACCCCCACAAGCCTCCTAGGCACGGCCAGGGGGGTGGCCGTGCCTGTCAGGCTTGCCACCTATGGGTGGCCCCCCTCTGGTTGATTCTTTCACCAATATTTTTTATTAATTCCAAAAACGTTCTTCAGAAATTTTCAGATCAATCCGTGAACTTTTACTTTTGCACATAAATAACACCAAGGCAATTCTGCTGAAACAGCGTCAGTCTGGGTTAGTTCCATTCAAATCATTCAAACTATAGTCCAAAACAAGGGCAAAAAAGTTTGGAAAAGTAGATACGATGGAGACGTATCAGGGACTACACCCAGTGGGTGCACTCGGCGTGGCCCCACTAGACCTGCTATCACCCGACCTGTCGATCAAGTATCAAAACAATTTTAAGACCGCTGCCAATGCCGTCCTCATTCGACAACGGTCTTGGGGACTAGACCCAGTGGATGCACTCAGCGTGCCCCCATTGGAACAAACACCACTCGACTAAGACCCGATCTACTAGAGACGAACAAGCAATTTTGCCTCATAAGGAAAACTCCTAGTAGGTGTGCAATCAAGAAACACAGGAATTCAATCGGAAATGAACTTACAATCGCACTTACTCGGACATTGGTGCGAAGCGCCGAGCTGGCATCATAAGCCAACTTGCTGGCTTCGTACACCAACTTCGTGCACAACATCATCTGCTTTGCTTGATCATGGCCTCCTTGCTAGCTCCAGTCTGGTTCTCTAGGACGCAGTACAGAGGAAAGGCGGTCGTCGGGTGAGTTGATGTTGTGGCTAGAGTAGCTGAAGTTGCTTGAGGCTGACCGAGTGGCGTCGAAGCCACAATGGTCGAAGTGGTTGGCGGGGCACTCGACAGTGGAGCCGCAAGCTCAGTCCTGGCTCGAGATGAGTCACCAAGCCCTTGAGACGACGCGCAGTCGACTTGCGGGGCGTCTGCCCTAAGGACGTTCCCCGAGCGCGTATGCAGGGAGTGCTTGAGGTCACACCTTCACCCCCCGTACCTCGTGGTAGCTCTTCATCATCTTCCAGTTGAATGACTTATGCAACTACCATTCGACAATATTAGTTTATTCAATCGACGAATCATTCCTAGGAAACAGAACAGAGTGAAGGTTTGTTATACCTCGTTGGGAGGTGGCCATGTCAGCAGTGTCCACTTCCATATGCTCCTCTTCGTCCCGTGGAGGCGATGTCACCGAGGTAGCAGCTCTGGCGGACAAATCCCACTCGGTTAGCAAAGATTTGAAGTTCCACAACAACAAACGAAAAAGAAAACGAACACTCGTGTTGAAACAACAAGTACATCAATCTTCATGCGGGGCAGAGCCTTCCGAGGTTTGGGCGCGTCAAACTTGAGCTGTTTTGCGGCCTGCTCACTCGACTCAACTGTAAAAGCTCGGTCACGTTTTGGGTTCCTGCTGCTCGACGCTAGGGTCTTGCTTGGGACAGCCACTGGGTCTCGACGCTGCTTAGAGCGATGCTCGGTGCGTGGAGGAGACTCAACTTCTTCTTTGTTCTCACCCGAGTCCTCATAATCGTCTTCGGTGTCCTCGGCATAATCAACATCTATGCTCCCGCCCTCGCTCTCTCCTTCATCTTCGGACTGATTTCTGTTTGGCACGGGTGAGTACATGTTCGTCAGCTCCCGCAAGATTCAAACAGTAAAGTCAGCGACTGATGCCCCAGTCACTCGACGAAACATTAAAGCATTCAACAAATATATAACTTACCAAATTCGGCGGTGGGTTCTTAGCAAAGAAAAGGCAAGATCCGCTTGGCTCCCAGGGGATCGTCACATGCTCCGGTGATGCTCCGAAGCCACTGTGCAACAGTTTCCTCCGAGACTTCCTCTGGATGTGTCCAAGTGGTGTCCTTAGGGCCTGAGCAGTGCCAAATGGCATGGTCCCTTGCTTGAAGGGGCTGGATTTGTCGACCGAGAAACGTCTCCAACAGATCCATGCCAGTCACTCCGCCACGAACCAGAATCACTACATCATTCACTAACATTCCCACTTGGATTTTCTCCCCTTCCAGCAATGACAGTGATTTGGGGGTAGTGGGTCGATCTGGCGTGAAGGGGGAAAGGCCAGTCGACATATTCGGAGGCACAACGTCCTTACAATAGAACCAAGTCGACTGCCAGCCCCTAACTGATTCAGGAAAAGTCATTAATGGAAAGGAGCTTCTAGCTCTCTTTTGGATCCCTAAGCCACCACACAACTGAATGACATGGGTCTTATCATCGTCTGGGTTGGCCTTTTTGACCGTTTGAGATCGGACAGTAAAGATGTGTTTAAACAAACCCCAATGGGGATGGCAACCCAAGAAGCACTCACACAAGGTGATGAAGGCAACAAGGTACGAAATGGCATTTGGAGGAAAGTGGTGAAGCTGAGCTCCGAAAAAGTTCAGAAACCCGCGGATGAAAGGATGGGGAGGCATAGAAAAACCTCGCTCGACGTGGGTGAGAAGGAGGACTCGCTCCCCCTCGCGCGGCTCCGGCTCAATCTCCCCTTCGACAGCCTCCATGAGCCATCGGCTACGAGCCCGTTGACGACGAGGTTCTCAACATCCCTCGCCGTGACCGTCGACGGGAGCAAATCTCCCTGGATCCACCCCGGCGGCGCCGTAAATCGGGCGCTCGACGACTTCTTCGCCTTTGCAGCTCCCTTTTGGCGCGCTCGAGCTTCTCCATCTTGTTCTTCGTCATCGCGACGGCGGGCGTCTGGACGGATCTGGGCGGCACGGGTGGAGCAAAGGTGGCGGAGGAAAAGAGAGGATTTGGGGAGAAGTATTGTGCTGTCCGCGGTGTGGCCTAATCTTATACCAGCCCGAGTGGGTCGCTAACCTATGGGCCCGCCGGATCTCCATGCATCTCGACCGCAGACGTCGCGCGGTACATGGCATAACGGGTGGCATGGAAATCGAGGCGTTGTGCTCCCACTTGCCCTAGTCGTGGCATCATCTTCGTGCAGTGCGCGCTTCCCAAATTTTTGAAACCCGCGAAATGCGGGTCTGACGGAGCGACCCGTCGCATCCAAAGATCCTCTTGAGTCACTCGGATTTGAATCTGCACTTGAATTCACTCAGACATTTATCAAGACTAAATCGATCAGGGCGAATGATAAAGATTCCAGTCGACACAGATTTCCTTGAAGCCCCGAAGTGCATTCAGAATTTTGGTGCCTTATCAGAACCGACATCGATCCCTTTTTCACTCGACCCCCGATCCATTCGGGGGCTAGTGACGAAGATATGTACCTAGGGTAGGGTCCTAGGGCTGACCTACATACCCTACCTAAGGACACTTTATTGGAGGACTTAAAGATTACAAGAGAGTTGCCGACTGAAGTCATCATGAAGTGTAAGTCACTCGACAATTAATCCACTCGGAGGTTCCTTCCTCCACTCGACATTCTCCTCTCACTCGGAAGAACCAACGGCCAGTCGACAACAGAAGACCAGAAGGCACCCTAGGGATGCCAACAAGCAGGCATTCGACCAGTCACCATTAGTAGCATTTATTGCATACGTTACCAGTAACGTATACCTTTATTCCCACAATCAAACCCTTGGCTGCCGGGCATTTATGAGGGGCGGCACACTCTATATAAGCTGCCCCTCCCCTCTGGCAAAAGGGTTCGCACCACCTATAACACATACATTCTACACGACAAGAGCTTCCGAGCACTGAGACGTAGGGCTGTTACCTCCACGAGAGGGGTCTGAACTCATACATCTGTGTGTACATCCTCGCCGTAGCTAGGACTCTGCCCTGTCCTTACGTACCCCTATCTTCTACTGTCAGACTCATTCCCACAACACCTGCTCCTTCTGCCCTCTTCCTAGGAACTGCTCCTCGCTAAGCTCACCATTCCCCCACCGGCGCTGCTCCTCGTTGGCGTCAATGGCGTGGGGGTGAGCTCCTTCTTCCCCCACGGCATTGCTCCTCGCTGATGGCAGTACTGGTGGCTGTGAGGACGGGAATCGGCGGGGAACTCGCTGGGAAGGCCGGATCTGTAGCCGGTGGAGAGAATTCGACCGGTGACCGGGGGGGAGGGGGGCATGGCGGCGGGACGGCGACGCTGAGCTCCTCGAGAGGGAGAATGCAAGGGAGAAGGAGATAAACCGAGCTCTTCGTGCGTGTGTCTGTTCGAGTGAGCTGTCGAATCGTTTTGTTGAGCGGTGGCAACCTGCTTGTAAATAAGGGGAACTCCAGATTCTTCAAAACGTGGAGCTGGTTTTCCCTTGCTTCACAAATTTACACTACCGACCCATTTTAGCTTCGTGAAATCAACTTTGAGAAGCTAAAGCGTTCGACTGAGCTCCATTGCGAAGTAAACGGAAGTTGAGAGCTGGAGCGTTGGTGAACAGGCCCTAAAGCTCATTATATGATTTGGATATGACAGGAAAACAAGGGGAGATGCAACAGCTTCGAAGCCTGTCCCATTGTTTGGGTGTGGAGAGCTGCAAATAGTTTGTTCACACGTATTAGCTATAAGGTTGTATGTACGGTTCCATGTAACTCCGGTTGTGTTGGTGTTGTTATTATATGAAGACTCTTGTGTGATGTGATTAAAGCTCAACCTTCTCTCTACAAAAAATAACTAAGTACTGTACTATTTTTTCTTCATCTATTCAATGTTATTTCCTGTGGTTGTAGCGTAGCACGGACACCTTGCTAGTAAAAACAATATTCGCTGTCCAAACGAGCACTAAAAAAATGTTCAGCCGAAACAATGGGCCGACTGGTGAACTGCCGACTGTCCTGCGGCCGGCCAACCGAGACTCGCCGCAGCCGTACGTACTCCCAGCATGAAGCATGGGCACTGCAACACGTCGGCACCACAGGAAATCGCCACCGCTTCCCCCGCTGCAGGTCAAAACGGCGGCCCACCCGCAGCGACCCCGCCAGGCAGGTCAGAGAGCGCGACCCCACCCGCACCGAGCAACGCATGCGCACAGGCCGAGCCGAACGTAAATAAACTGTCAGAAATGCCCCTGCTCCCCCGTCTCCTCCCACTCCTCCCAGCCCGCACCCCAATCCCAATCCCTCCCCATCTCTCCCCTCGACCTCGCGCGCCGTCCCTGCCGCGATCCCTCCCTCCCCACTCCCCCCCAAATCGCCGATTTTTCCTCTACCCCCCCCCCCCCACCCCGCCTCGGATCGCGCCCGAACCCCTCGCCCGCCCCGCCGACCCCACCCCAAACCCCCAATTCTCGCGCCGGCCCTGCCCGCAATCGGCCCCGATTCCGGCCCGAATTCGACCGCGCCGAGGCCTGCCGTCTCCGGCGGGCGTCTCCCCCGAGCAGGCGCCGGTTCGATGCGTGCTCGCGCGGCCCGGACGGAGCCCCCGCGGATCTAGGGTTTCGGGGCTAGGGTTTACCGCCGGCGGTGGCGATCGATCCGGTGATGGTGCGGCGCAGCGCCGGCAGCCGGCGAGGAGGGGTCGATGCGGGGCCATGCGCGGCGGTGAGCGGCCTCTCGTTCGGCACATGTGGCCGGCATCTCGCGTAGAGGCAGCAGCAGCAGCAGCTCCAGCACCGGCGCGCGGACCTTCTCCTCCCGCTCCTTCCGTCTCCTGTGCCCCCCTTACACCGCTGACAACATCCCACCCGCCCGTGCCGACGACTCCCCCAGCCACGCCGCAGAAGCAGCAGCAGCAGCAGCAGGTCGTCCGTTCTCCGCGTCCGGTGTCACCTGACGACTTCTTCGTAAAGGTGCCTCATCTGATGGGAATACGCTTTGGAATTTGCTAGTATCGTAATTGTTCTTATGCTTCTGTTTGGAATTTTTTTCATCTATATTATATACTGTAACTAGACTAGATTTCTTTCCGCGCTTGGGAGAATAGAGAGAGATACATGTAAGGAAATTATTTGTTTGTAAACTTGACTGTTATCTGTTGAATTGGATGCACCGAAAGGTTTACCCAAAAGCCAAAGGGGATATATTTCAACACCACCTCTCAGGTTTAGGATCTTTAAAACCTCACACGGGGGATCATTGTAGGCCATAACTATTTTATCCATAGTGCGTTCACGAGTCTTGAACACGAGGCTTCTTGTATCTGATGCCTTAGTGAATTGAATTGATCGACCAGGTCACCCAAAGGCTCAAGCTGAGGGGGAAAGGTTGTCAATATACTTAAGCAATGTCATACCTGTTGTTCTGCATCTGCTTGAAAATTATCATCTGTATACCGTACCTAGACTGCTGCTCTTGAACCTAGGAAATTAGAGATGGTGGTCTCCAACATGTAAGGAAACCATGTGCTCTCTAAAGTCTAAACTTGAGTTGCATTATTCGAATGGCATGCACTGACCATTTTGCCCAAAAGCTTGAGCTGTGGGGGAAAGGTGGTCAATATATTTCAACACCCCCATCAGCTCTAGGCTCTTTATACCTTAATTAACTTGGGACAGATGTAGTCTGTGGGTCTTGACCTTTAGAGCTTTTGTCTCTGATGCTGTATGAATTGCATGCATTTGCCAGTTCACCCAATAGCTCAAGCTGATTGGAAAGGTGGTTATTTGAACAGTGTCCTAGCACGAGGTGCTAACAATGCTAAGAGCTGGGCCGGTGCGCGTGTTAGAACTTATTTTGAGCATATAATTTGCTCTTGGTATAGGAGTAAGAAAATGCTGTTTAAGGTATTTTACAAACATTATGTTGGTTATTGGTGTGGACATACGTGTTTCATGGTAAGCCTTGCCTTGCTTATGCTGGAGTTTGCCACAATGATGTGGTTTACCTGCTGTTTGCACATCTTGAGTTGTTTGTTTTGCTGATGCACTACATACTAGGAAACTCCTAAACAGTTGCTGATTATTGAGCTTATATATTCCAAAGTAGGAAAATAAGAAGAAAAAATGGGGACCAGACCTAAAACGTGGGTATATTGATATCTCCTTCTGCTGTTTACCCTGGCTGTTGTGCTCCGTACTGCATTATACGTTTATAACTTTCCTTTTGAGAAGAAAGTTCTTCTAGATTTGTATATGCTGGTTATTTTGCAGATCTCGACAAACCTAGCAAAAAAGAACTCACTTGCCCAAACTGTACATATGACATTTTACTTGGTGGCTGTCTTTCAACTGTTTGTTGGATCCATCACTTAATGTTCATTAGCTTCGTCTGAATTACAAGAAATGTTATTGCACCTCACTTATGAGGAAATAATCTAAATCATGGTGTTGTTGTGGTCTATGTTGAAATAATATCCAGAAAATATGACGGAGGTCATAATGGTGTTATTAGATCTTGAACATGGTCTATGCTTTCTGATCTCGCTGATGGAGCTTTTGGCTGTTCTACAACTTTACACCAAGAAGATAATTTGATTACTTCCATATTTTGTGGTTTAGTAGCTTGGCTATGTCAAATTGCTGTTTTGTAGAGACATTCTTGTTTGGCCCTTTCCTAAATTGTTCTTCCTGATTTGGCCCAAATAAACATTTCCTACCTTATTTGAAACTAGGCGTAAATTTGTTATCTATATGACATCTCCGTCCATTTTGTGCACTAACAGTGCTAAGTGAGAAGTGGAAAGACATTTTTTGCCCCTCATGTAGATAGCTCATGTAAATGTGCAGTTCTCTAATTATGCTGAACTCATTAAGCAAATAGCAGGCTGCCCACCTGCCAGCCCCACACAACGTAGTTCGAACTGCCGTGAACGCTCGTGCTCGGCAATGACGACTTGGGAGCGTGTGACAACAACAACAACGGGGGAGGGGTTGTGCGACGCCAGGGAGCTTTGCAGCCCGAGAGCAAAGTAATGGCGAGCGGAGACAACTGCGACAAGAATCAACTATGGAGGGAGAGGGCTAAGCAGCGGAAAAACAGCCGTCGGAGGTTCTGTCTTGCAGGGATGAAGTCTTGAGTATGTGAGGATTAGAGGGAGCAGCGCTGACAGCTTTAGAGGAGCACTAGGGTGTTGGAGAAGCAAGGGAAGGACAAAGAGAATCGTCGGCAAGGAGATCGTGGTGTGGCGGCGCTTTGGAAGCGAGGAAGATGAACGCAATGATGGTGGTAAAGGGCTTCCCATGTCTATGTGATGCTAGATGACAAGGTTTGGCCACGTAAGCGGCGAACGATGACGGAGACGGCGTGCTCTGGGCATCGGGTCTCAGGCCACCCTGGCTCGATTCCTTTGGTAATCAGGGTCAAAGCGACTAGGCAGTCTCAATGGGCAAGGTTTTGCGTCGAGGGAAGCTCCCGACAAACGACCTTCTTCGGTGCTACTGGTTGCGGTCCGACAAGGATGTGTAGGATGCCGTTGAAGTCCTAGGCTCTGGAGGAGCCCTTGGGTCCATGGGTTGGCTGTTCGTGCTGGCCGGGATGTGCATGTGGTAGCCGAGAAACTCACCTGGTCGTCGAGAAGCCGTCGGCGACCTCACTTTTGGTGAGCCATCAAATCGGTGTCGTCCCATGTCGTGTGCTTATGTGTTCCGCCATGTAGTGCTAGTCTAGATTGACCAGTCTAGCTGGTTATGTGTTCCGCCGTGTAGTGCTAGTCTAGATCGACCAGTCTAGCTGATGATAATTAGTGTAGTGCTAGTCTAGATCGATCAATCTAGCTGGCGGTAATTAGTTCAATATTCAATACGTATGTAAGCTAGCCTCCTAGAAAATCCATCCATCTGCTTTCTTCTGAGGGCTCATGCATTGCTTCGAGTACTTGCGCATGACTTCGTACGTGAGCCAGCAATATCGGCCAACAAGGTCGCAAGACAGCGGGTGAGCAGTGGCAGTTGGGACCTATGTTAACATCCCTCCTGCATTTTTTTTCCTTTTTGGTTTTAATTTTATATTGGTCCAAATAGTTTTTATTTGTCCTTTTTTCAACACGAGGGGCAAAAACGCCCAACAAGGTCGCCAGGCAGTCGACGCCTATGTTAACATCTATCCTGAATTTTTTCCTTTATGGTTTCTGTCTTTTGCCCAAACAGTTTTTTGTCGTTTTCTCAACATGAGGGGCAAAAATGGCAGACAAGGTCGCCAAAGAGCGGGCCGAGCAGCGACAGTCGAGACCTATGTTATGTTAACATCTCTCATGCATCTTTTGGTTTCTATTTTATATTGGTCCTAACAGTTTTTTGTCGTTTTTACGGCATGAGGGGCAAAAGCGTCTTCTCATGCCCCCACTTAATGCCATTAGTGGACAAAATGGACGGAAATGTCATATAAGAAACAAAAATTATGCCTACTGTCAAATTGGGAATAAAATATTTTTTGTGGGCCAAATAAGAATTTCTCCCACTTTTTTTTTACAATGAAGCTCGATTGTGCTTCTTCATGCAATAAAAAGAAGAGACCGTCCATGGCTAGCCCTTTGAGGCATATTTTTATAGAAGTCAGTAAGCACCACATGCCATTCCGGACTCTAGCGTGGCTGGGCTAGCTCGCTCCTTGCAAGCCTAGCCAACAGGGTCACACCCTGTTCTCGCTTCTTCATTCAGTGATTTTGAAGTATTATAGTATGCTCATGTGATTGCAGATCTGTTGGTAACATGAAGAATATTTTGTTCCTCAAGAAAATAAAAATAGTTTAATTATTTCAGGACGGACGGGAGATTCGAGTTGGCGACTGTGCTCTTTTTCGTGCTATTGGTCTTCCTCCTTTCGTTGGATTGATACGTTGGATTGAGAAGCAGGAAGAAAGCAATCCCAAGTTACGCGTAAGTTGGCTATATAGACCTGCTGACATCAGGCTCAACAAGGGTATACAACTGAACGCTGCCCCAAACGAGGTCTTCTACTCTTTCCACCAGGACGAGACATCTGCTGTCTCACTGCTCCATCCTTGTAAAGTTGCCTTTCTACGTAAAGGTGCTGAGCTCTCATCTGGGATTTCTTCATTTGTATGTCGGCGTGTGTATGATATTGACAACAAGTGTTTATGGTGGCTTACCGACAGAGATTATATTAATGTAAGTTCTACAGTTACCTTCCTTTTTTCTGTCTTTTATATTGTCGGTTAATGTGTGCAACTTATGGCCAGGAACGGCAGGAAGAAGTAAATCGGCTCCTAGACAGAACGAGGCTAGAAATGCATGGTGCAGTGCGGTCAGGTGGGCACTCACCAAAGCGGCCAAATGTTCTGTCAGCTTCCCAGCAATTGAAGGCTTGTTCAGATGGTGCTCAAAATTGTGGCCCATCTAAAGGGAAGAAGAGGGACAGAGGCGAGCAAGGGATTGATCCAGCTAAGCGAGATAGTGATTGTCCTCTTAAGGTTGATGACAGTGAACCTGTAAATGTTAAGGGGGACAATATGAAGTCTGAAATTGCAGAGGTAACAGAAAAGGATGGACTTCCTCATCTTGAAGCAGTCGACAAGCTAGTTCAGTTCATGCAACTTGATCAAATTGAGCGTAAAATGGACCTTGCTGGCCGAGTAAGGCTTGCTGATATTATTGCAGCTACAGAAATTCCTGATTGCCTTGGCAGGTTTATGCAACTAAGGGGCCTCTCGGTCTTGAATGATTGGCTTCAAGAAACTCACAAAGGGAAGTCTGGTGAAGGGGGTAGTCCTAAAGAAACTGATAAGCCTACTGAAGAACTTATCCTGGCCCTGCTTCGTGCACTAGCAAAATTGCCTATCAGTCTGACTGCGTTACAAAGCTGCAGTATTGGGAAATCTGTCAATCATCTGCGCAGCTATAAAAATCCGGAGATACAGAGGAAGGCTCGGTATCTTGTTGATAGCTGGAAGAAGCGTGTTGACGCGGAAATGAAGTCGAGTGATGCAAAATCTGTAGTGTCAGGTCAAGCTGTTTCCTGGTCAGGGAAAGTGGGGTTCCCAGAAATTTCTAGTGCTGGTAACGGACGAAGTGGCTCAAGTGAGCCCAGTCCGAAAAGTGCAGGGTTTCATCTTTCTTCACCAAAGGCTTTGAGTGCTACATCTGGTGCTGCTGATGCTGTTGCAAAGTCAAATCCTTTCACATCTGGCTCTTCAAAATTACAACACATGCAACCAGCAAATGCTGCAACCAACTTAAAGGACTCACCATGCAAATCAGCTGCTGGGACTTGTGGCCCTGATATTCCTGCAGTGAAAGAGGAGAAAAGTTGCAGTTCAAGCCACTCATTGAATAACAGCCACTCATGCTCTAGTGATCCTGGAAAAACAGTTGGTTCTTTGAAGGAGGATGCACGGAGCTCAACTGCCGTTTCAGCGAGTGCTAGTAAAATTTCTGCACGTGGTCATCGAAGGGCAAACAATGGGCTTCTTGGTTCTGGATTCCAGAAGGAAGCTGCTTTGGGAAGGTCCAGCCAAGGTGATCGTTCTTTATTGCAGGAAAGATCATCACAATCTGGCTTGGCATGTGAGAAAGGAGCTGACACACCTCACATCAACAATCATAGATTGATTGTTAAGTTTCCAAAACCAAGTTGTAGCCCTGGTAGGAGCACAAGTGGGGGCTCTTGTGAGGAGCCATCAGTTTCCGGGAGTAGAGCTTCGTCTCCTGTTAACGCAGATAAGCATGAACAGAATGATCGTAAGG
Source organism: Hordeum marinum (assembly GCA_022496015.1). Classification (NCBI taxonomy): domain Eukaryota; kingdom Viridiplantae; phylum Streptophyta; class Magnoliopsida; order Poales; family Poaceae; genus Hordeum; species Hordeum marinum. Next base: position 382,954,217 of record CM039677.1, on the reverse strand, counting down.
TGAAAATGAAGGTTGAAAATTCTCAGGCACATTTAGGTTCTGATGCTAATGCTGATCCTGAGCGAAGCAATGATACTAAAAGAATTGCAGGTTCTGAGGAAGGTGATAAATCACCTCGTGGTATGCTGGATGGTGACTGTAGCAGGACCGCTGAGGAATCTGGTAAGGATACATGTGCATCACGAGTCGCATGCTCGTCAAATGTGGATGAAAAAGACATCTGTTTAGGTGAAACCAGGGTGCGGAACTCGTTCAGTCCTTTGAATGCTTTGATTGAAATCAAGTACTCCGAAGCTAGTCATTCCATGCAAGCTGGAGATGATACAGCAATGAATCTTCTTGCTAGTGTTGCTGGAGAAGTATCTAAATCTGAATTGATGTCATCCGCTTCACCGACGAATTCGTCTGCAAACAAACATGGCTATGAGGGCCAGAATATTCGGAAGCTACAAGTAGAGTGTGATGCAGGCCCATCACAGCACCTGGATCCATCAGATGGTGTTGAGAAAGTCATCTCTGAGAAGGAAGACAAAAATGATGCTTCTTTGTCTGTAAAGGAGGAACAACGCTTGAGGAATTCTGAAACTTACTTATCATCTCATGACAACAAGGGCACAGCGCCTACTAGTCCGCCCCTACCTGGAATAGATTCTAAAGCTTTTGAATCTTCTGTTAAGACCGACAGCCATGAAGTTGAGTATAGAAACAATGGTCCTCGTGTACATTCCTCAGTTGATTTACTTGGTGGTGGTGATCAGGTGCCAAAAGCCAGACAGCCGACTGATATTAAGATTGATGCAAAGTTCAATATCAGCATTGCTGATGTCGACACAGCATCAGGCAGTCAATGTAGCTTGGTTGCTCCAAATAAAACATTGCTCCCCTCTGAGGAATCTTCTTTATGTGGTGCTGATAAACAAGGTCAAGGTTTATTGAAATCATCAGATCAGACGCATCTTCATGGTCTACCAGATCACCTCGAAACCATTAGATCTACTGGCAACAGTACTGCTGGTAAATTGGATTCAAAGACTTCATTTTCATCTTCGGCTGTGGATATGAAAAATGCTGATGGTCTAGTGGTGTGCAATAAAGTGCTGAAAGAGCATGAGAAAAAAGAACATCCTGCGTCCACTTCAGCTGATGTTACCAAACCAGATGTATCATTAGTGTTGCCACTTGGTGCAGCGAATGGGACATCTGTGATTAAAGAATCAAAAGACTGTTCCAGTGAATCAAGTAGTCAAGTAAAACATCGCACTGTCATGTCTCAGGATACCGAACATACTGGAAGGCACAGTTCAAAGAAACCGAGTGATGAAGTAGGTGGGAAAGATGACATTGTCTCATCAGATGAGGGTTCTTCTATGGCTAACACCAACTCAAATGGTACAGCTAAGCTTGATTTTGATTTGAATGAACTTGGGGACGAGGGGAATCACTCTGAGCCAGCTACCTCTACTGTTGCATCTTCTTCTGCAATTCATTTACCTGGTCTTTCTCCATTCGTCTCACCTATTTTAAGTGGTCTGCCCGCTCAAATAACAGTCGCTGCTCCAGCTAAAGGACCTTTTGTCCCTCCTGAGAACCTACTAAGAGTGAAGCCTGAGGCTGGGTGGAAAGGTGCAGCAGCTACAAGTGCGTTTCGTCCTGCGGAACCACGGAAGACTTTAGGGATGTTTCTAAGTGCACCTGGTAGTGCAGTGTCTGATGCTGCCGGGAGGCAATCACGCCAAGCATTTGACATTGATCTAAATGTAGCAGATGACCAAGTTCTAGAGGAAGACATCTCACAGAGTTCTGCCAGGACAATTGGTTCCGAATCTGGCAACCCTAGAAGTCGCAGTGGTCCTGTACGAAGTGCTGGCTTTGAACTTGACTTGAATATGGCTGGTGAGGTTGCAGAGAATAACCAATTTTCTTCAAATGCCTCACACAGAGTTGAAGTTACATTGTTGCCATCAAGGCCGTTGCCAGAAGTTTTACCGAATACTGATACAAATAGCTCAAGGAACTTCTTTGATCTCAATAACGGACCAAGCCTTGATGAAGCTAGTACAGAACCTGCACAAAGGAGCCTATCATCTAAAGGCGCTAGCAGCATACCGTTCCTACCTCAAGTTGCTGGCCTTAGAATGAACAATACTGAAATTAGTAACATGCCACCATGGTATGCTTCTGCCAACCCATGCGGTCCCATGGCTATGCAGTCGTTTTTCCCTCCTAGAGAGCAGCCTTACCCAATGGAAACAGCACCTGGAACTCAGAGGATCATTGTGCCTACTGCAGATGGCGGCCACTTTGGAAGTGATTCCAGCAGGCCTCCAGTTATCTCCACATCGCCAGCCATGGTCTTCCACCCTCCTGCATATCAGTATACAGGATTTCCTTTTGCTCCCGGTGTTCACCTTCAAACATCAGGGTTTCCAGTTGGATCGGTGCCATATGGCAATTCTGCACCTGCAGGAGTTTCATATTTTCCAACCATTGCTCCATCATTTGCTGGGTCAACAGGCACATTACCTGCCCAGCATGCAAGGCAGTATGCAATAAACCTTCCTGAAGGTAGCAGCAGTGATGGACATGACAGTAACTGGAAATGGAGAAGACAGGGGCTTGATCTTAATTCTGGCCCTGGAAGTATAGATATTGAAGGGAAAGACGAACGGGTACCTCTATCGCGTAGGCAAAATTTGATCACACCGCCACAAGCGTTTGCGGATGAGCAAGGACGAATGTTCCAAATGGCTGGTGTAGGAATAAAGAGGAAGGAACCTGAAAGCAGTTGGGATGCTGAAAGAGCATCATCATACAAACAACTATCATGGCAATAAGAACATCAAGGAGTCTTCCTTGCAGCGACTTCAGAGTCTGGTGAGCTTGTATGTGCCTCAGTTCTGACTTTGAGTCAAATTCAGTCTCTCTCGCAGCTCCTTTCTTTTTAATTGTTAAGCTGAGTAACTAATGGTGCTTTTATTTGCAGGGGCGACTGAGTGGGGTGTTGTATTGCACCCGTTTGGGCGTGCTGAGATATACAAGTCACATGGATTCATCTCCTTGATGATTTGAATTGCGAGAGGAAAAAACTTTGCTGTAATTGCTGTAAATGTTAGTCATATCCATACTTACCTGGAACAGTTTTGCTCAGCTTCAGCAGTTGCCTTGCTAGAGTTTCTGTACCTGCCAGGCTTGCTTCTATTTTACCCAGGAGGGTATGGCTTTGGAGATGGAACGGTGATTTGTCCTCGGCATCTTCAAGCATCTGAAACCGCTGTAATTAGTTTCGGTCGGCTTGTTTTTTTTTTCTTCCTATAAAGTGTTTTCTCGTTGTTGAGGACATCGGCAGTTTAACATATGATTAGATGTGACATGTATTCCTGCTGGGAAGCGTTATAACCGTAGATCAGGAAGAAATAATTTGCCTTGATTGACGTTGTCTTCTGCACCAAGCTTGTCTGTCGTTGGTTTCCATGTGCTTTAGTCTCATGCAAATTTTCGTATGTGCTGTGTTATTCCAGGTATAGTTTCATAATTTGTTGATTGTTCTTGCTCGTTGTTTGGGGTAGTTTGCACGGTGTATGTTATGGATATGCCTATTGGCGTATCCATGAATTTACAGCAACAACTGTGTTAATCTTGTTTGAATCAGAGTGGCATTCATCGATGATTACGGGGAGTATATGTATCCCCTGAAGAGACACGATGGTCTCAGAAGATGTGCCGGTTGATGACTCAGAGGATGTGCCGGTTGATGATTACGGGGAGTATATATATCCCCTGAAGAGACATGTTGATCTCAGAAGACGCGCCGGTTTCAGGACGAGCATTGGTTGTGGGGGAACTTGACGAGGAACATTAGATGAAAAATAATGGTAGTCATATGTCAGATTTGAACTTGATGAGGAACATTAGATGAAAAATAATGGTAGTCATATGTCAGATTTGTTTGGCTACTTCTAGATGCTTCCACACTAGTGTAGTATTTCTGTTTTTTGCTATCTTACCTACTGTTTTCTAGAGTCCTAGTTGTGAGTAGCTATGAGTAGAATGGTGAATCTTAGGTAATGTTTTCTAGAGTGTTCTAGCCATAAGTAGAAGTATGTAAAGGCTTCCCAAAGCACTATAAATAGAGGTCATCACCTTTAGTTTGTAAGCAGACTATGTACCCACTATCTATAATAGAACTTGTTGTTCCTATCTAAGGTCTTGGATAAGATCTTGTGCTTTAGGAGTTTTGTATTGAGCTCCTGCTGCCATATTGGCCTCCACTCGCCTCTAGAGCGATATCTAGCTCAGCACGTTGAAATAGTTCCGTTAACACTTGTGCTGTACACATTGTAGTAGCAAGGTGGAGTTGCTCCTCCACAACCTTGTGCTGCTTCAGGTGGTATCAGAGCCCCGTTGATCCATACAACTTCTTGTTGTACTCTTTGAGAGCAAGCTGCAACAAACAATGGAGCAATTGGAGAAGATGATGGATGCTGCAAAATAACAAATTAAAGAGCTGCGTGAAGATCTCAATCGGAGATTTGACCAGCTGGTTGAGATGATAAAGGGTGTTCCCGCTGCTGCCAACGAAGGAGATTCATCTAAAGAAGATGTTCAACAAGGAAGGAGAGGTAATCTTGGAGGAAGACCACCCCAATAACGTGTTGGTCAACGTACTTCAAGAAGGCCAATTTATGTTGAAGCTCCTGAAGATGAAGAATATGATAATATCCTTGAAGAAACCGATCCCTATGCATATCGGAGATTACCCAACCCTACATATGCAAGGGATACATACAAGGTGAAAGCTGAGATCCCAACTTTTAATGGAAATGTCGATATTGAAGGGTGTTTTGATTGGTTATATGAAGTGGAGACTTTCTTTGAGGTGATGGAGGTTCCGGAAGATCGTAGAGTTCCTTTGGTCGCATACAAGCTGAAAGGAGGAGCCGGTGCATGGTGGCACCGCGTTCAAGAAGAGCGCAAGCTGAGAGGAGAACCTCGTGTGAGAACTTGGCGGCAAATGAAAAGTCTTTTGAAAGGGAGGTTTTTACCCGCTGATTATGACCAGATCCTGTTTATCCAATTTCAAAATTGTGCTCAAGGGAATAGGACTGTTTCAGATTACACGGAGGAGTTTCTAAGGCTACAAGTGAGGTGCAACCTTGCCGAAACTGAGGATCAACAAGTTGCAAGGTACATCAATGGTCTTAATGATGCTATCCAAGATCGATTGATGATGCAACAAATCTGGTCCATTGATCAAGCACAAGCTCTAGCCTTGAAAGCCGAGAGGTTTGTGAGGGCGAGGAAGACAAGTAAGGCTCCATATCCTCCATATCCCCATACCGAAGGCTCGTCTAGGAGTCAGCCTAATAGAGTGGAAGAAAAGACTGCTCCACCAAAGGCAAAACGATCCATCCAAAAGCCAACTAAAAGCAAGGCTAAGTCCAATGAAGGCCCAAAATGCTATAAATGTGGTGAAGAGGGGCACATATCCAGCGGTTTCCCACTAAGGAAATTTGTTAACACAACTATCCATGATGGTGAAGACAATGAGGAGGAATACGAATCTGAAGATGTAGAGGGACACGAGGTTTGTCAAGAAGAAGGTGAAGAGGTGGTATGCGTGATTCAGCGTCTCCTATGTTCCACACCACAACCTGACGACACACAACGGAAGAAAATATTTGAGAGCAAATGCACGGTGAATGGCAAGGTATGCAAATTAGTGATTGATAGTTGCAGCTGTGAGAATCTTATCTCCCAGAAGTTGGTGAAACATTTAAAACTTGAAACCCATGATCACCCAAATCCCTACACTATTGGATGGATCAAGAAAGGAGTGAATATGAGGATCACCAAACAATGCAACCTGCCACTTTCTTCGGGCAAGCATTACCGCTCAAATGTGTTGTGTGACATAGTTGATATGGACGCCAGCCATGTTCTTCTTGGGAGACCTTGGCAATTTGATGTGGATACTCTACACAAGGGCAAGAAAAATTCTTACTCTTTCATTTGGAACAAGAGGAAGATCATTATTCTACCAAATAAAACTGATGGTAATATCTCTAAGGAGGAGGGGAAAAGTATGTTAACTATTTCCCACACCTCTAATGAGTTTATGGAAGACTTGAAGGAGGCAGATTTATGTGCTGCACTTATTGTAAAAGGAGAAGAGCACCCGGCTGTTGAAATTCTAGCAAAGGTACGTGGCTTATTAGCAGAGTTTCATAACATACTTGGAGAGCCACAAGGCCTGCCACCGATGAGAGGAATTCAACATAGAATTGACCTAATTCCGGGAGCAAGTCTTCCTAACCTCCCACACTATCGAATGAGCCCAAAAGAACATGCTATATTGAGGGAGAAAGTGGAGGAATTGCTGCAAAAGGGGCACATTCGAGAAAGTATTAGCCCATGTGCTGTACCAGCCCTGCTCGCGCCAAAGAAAGATGGATCTTGGCGCATGTGTACGGACAGTAGAGCCGTTAACAAGATCACTGTAAGGTATAGATTACCTATTCTCCGTCTAGATGATATGTTGGATCAGCTTAGTGGAGCAAGAGTGTTCACAAAGCTAGATTTAAGAAGTGGATATCATCAAATCCGTATCAAACCTGGGGATGAATGGAAAACGGCCTTCAAGACAAAGGAAGGGTTGTTTGAATGGCTAGTCATGCCATTTGGACTCTCAAATGCACCAAGTACCTTCATGCACTTGATGAATCAAGTCCTTCGACCCTTCTATCCCACTTTGTTGTGGTCTATTTGATGACATCTTGATCTATAGCAAGGATGAGGATGAACACTTTGGCCACATTCAGAAGGTGCTAGAAGTACTAAGGGAAAATGAGCTCTACGTCAACTTGAAGAAATGTGTTTTCCTACAAACACAACTTCTTTTCCTAGGGTTCATCATAACATGTGACGGTATTCGTGTTGATGATTCTAAGGTTGAAGCAATCCGAGAATGGCCAACTCCGAAGACCATTTCTGAGGTAAGAAGTTTTCATGGCCTTGCAACTTTCTATAGGCGATTTGTGAAGAATTTCAGCACTATCATGGCACCAATTACGGAGTTCTTGAAGAAAGGAAAGTTCCAATGGACAGAAGCGGCTGAAGCTAGTTTCAATGAGATCAAGCAAAAGCTCTCACAAGCTCCTCTCTTGGTTCTACCTGATTTCAGTAAGACATTTGAGTTGGAATGTGATGCAAGTGGAGTAGGCATTGGAGCTGTTCTATCTCAAGAAAGGAAGCCCATCGCTTTCTTTAGTGAGAAGTTGAGTGAAGCTAGACAGAAATGGAGTACCTATCAGCAAGAATTGTATGCCGTTTTCAGAGCCTTGAAGACTTGGGAAGTCTATTTGCTGCCTAAAGAGTTCATTGTTTATAGTGACCATCAATCCTTGAAACATTTTAGAAATCAGAAGCATATTGATCGCATGTTAGCAAGATGGGCAGCATATCTAGAGAGATTTAACTATCTCATCATGCATAAATCTGGAACAACTAACCGAGTGGCCGATGCTTTGAGTCGTCGTGCATGCCTCCTGACTTCTTTTGAGGCTGAACTTCCAGGCATGGATCAAATAAAGGAGTTGTATGAGGATGATGAAGACTTTAGCCATGTTTGGGTAAAGCACATCAGGGGCCAGCCATTAGGTGATGACTATTTGGTGCAGGATGGCTACCTCTTCAAAAATGATCGTTTGTGCATCCCAAGGAGTTCTCCGCGTGACAAACTAATTAGAGAACTCCATTCAAGTGATCTTAGTGGCCATGTTGGACGAGACAAGACTATCGCTAACCTGGAAGCTCGCTACTTTTGGCCACAACTAAAGAGAGATGCTGGAAAGTTTGTTCAGCGATGCCCTATATGTCAAACCTGCAAAGGCCAAATGCAGAACACAGGGTTATACATGCCTTTGCCTGTGCCTGTTGCTCCATGGGAGGACATCTCTATGGACTTCGTCTTGGGTTTGCCAAGAACAAGACGAGGGAGTGATGTTGTATTTGTGGTCGTGGATAGATTCTCTAAGATGGCTCATTTCATCCCATGCCGCAAGACAACGGATGCTCATCACGTAGCAAACCTATTCTTTCGAGAAGTGGTAAGACTTCATGGAGTTCCAAGGTCCATCGTCTCAAACCGTGATGCAAGTTTCTTGCTGCATTTTGGCTCACTTTGTGGAAGCAATTCAACAGTGAATTGAAATTTTCTAGCACTGCCCATCCACAAACAGATGGACAAACTGAAGTGGTGAACAATTTTTTGGGTAATCTGATCCGGTGCATTTGTGGAGAAAGAAAAGGACAATGGGATTTGGCTTTATCTCTTGCAAAGTTCTCCTACAATAACTCCAAGCATAGGTCCACAGGAAGGAGTCCTTTTTTCATTGTCGACACTAAAGTTCCAACACATGTGGTGGACCTCGTGAAGCTACCATCAAGGGGAAACTCAAAATCAGCACTGTCCTTTGCCGATAATTACACTGAGTTATTTGAAGAAATTCGTGGTGTTTTGGAAGCACAAAATCAGAAATATAAACAACTTGTTGACTGCAAAAGGAGGCCGAAATCATTCCAAGTTGGTGATAAGGTGATGGTCTACCTCCGAAAAGAGAGGCTGCCTTTAGGTGTTAAGGGGAAGCTTCGGCAGCGAAAGTATGGGCCCTTCTCTATCGTGAGGAAGATAAATGATAATGCTTATGTGATAGATCTTCCAAGCGACATGGGTATATCCAACACTTTCAATGTTGCGGACTTGACTCTCTACCATCCAGAAGAAGCGCTCTATGAAGATAACTCGAGGGCGATTTCCAAACAACAAGGGGAGAATGATGAGGAACACTAGATGAAAAATAATGATAGTCATATGTCAGATTTGTTTGGCTACTTCTAGATGCTTCCACACTAGTATAGTATTTCTGTTCTTTGCTATCTTACCTACTGTTTTCTAGAGTCCTCTAGTTGTGAGTAGCTATGAGTAGAATGGTGAATCTTAGGTAATGTTTTCTAGAGTGTTCTAGCCATAAGTAGAAGTATGTAAAGGCTTCCCAAAGCCCTATAAATAGAGGTCCTCACCTCTAGTTTGTAAGCAGACTATGTACCCACTATCTATAATAGAACTTGTTGTTCCTATCTAAGGTCTTGGACAAGATCTTGTGCTCTAGGAGTTTTGGATTGAGCTCCTGCTGCCATATTGGCCTCCACTCGCCTCTAGAGCGATATCTAGCTCAGCATGTTGAAGTAGTTCCGTTAACACTTGTGTTGTACACATTGTAGCAGCAAGGTGGAGTTGCTCCTTCACAACCTTGTGCTGCTTCAGAACTGCTCGGGTTTGCGTGAACTAGCAAACCTTTTCAAAACTGGTTAGGAATGGGCGCCACTATCCCAGCCCGGATCCAGCCAGGTTCAATCATGTCCCCTTCCCGACAGTTTTTTAGGGCGCTAGATGGTTTGGGCAAGAGAGGAGATTTCCCTAATTACTCAAAGGTTCACTCGTAGAATTGGATAGGTTGAGCCTTTTGAGTTGAGCATCCAATCCTTCGAGTGAAGCTTTTTTTAATCTATGCTTTTTAGCAGTCAAGTAATTAGGGGAAATTTTTCGAGTGAAGCCTTTGGAAATCTCTTACAGTTCAGTCAAGTTCTTCAATGACAGAGACGAAGTTCTTCTGATCTCTGATGAAATCGGTCTGACTGAGGAGTTAGGATTTCGCTAGTGCGAAGTGCCTACAAGTAAGGAATGTCATAAGCCTAAGGACTTTCATGGTTCAAAATTCCGACCGTTGCTGTGTTTAGCGCCAGCTGTCACCAATCATCCTATCCACATAACGGTCATATCATTGGAGGTATTTATGTCTTATCATGTCACGTTACACCCTGGCTATAAATAGCCACCCCCCACAATCACTAGTTGGTTGGTTGCTCCGAGAGAGAACTGACACTTGTCATTTGAGAGCAACCCATCCTTTGAGGACTTTGAAAGAAAATCATCAGTGAGGAAAAACCCCAAAACCAAACCACCAAACCCAAAGTGATTGAGCATCATTGAAGAGATTGTTCATGTGTGGAACCGACGCTTGTTACCTTTGAAGACTGTGTATCTTCCAGACGGTTAGGCGTCATGGTCTAGTGCATCCTGTAACCAATTGGGGATCACTGAGTGGCCTTGGTCTAGAGCATCCAACAGTCAATTGTGGATCGTCGAGTGACCAGTTTGTGAGGATTTTGAAAGTCTACCCTGAAGACTTACCATGAGTGTTGGGTGAGGACCGTGTGACCTTAGCTCAAGGAGAATACGATACGGACTATGTGTCCTGGGATTGTGTGTTCTCTAGTTTAAATACCAAGCCGCTCCAAACCAGACGTACGACTGTCACAGCAGTTGGAACTGGGTCATCAAACCGCTGTCTTCATCGAGCTACCTGCTTCTATTTCTTCAACCCTTACATTTCCTCATATACTTGTTGATGAAATTGATCGTCACTATTTGAAGAATTTGACCGAATACTTTCTCAATTTCCTCACCTCAAATTCTTCAAGTTACCTTGTTCCTCACCTGCTTACCCTGTATCACGCTACCTGTAATCTGTGCATGCTTTATTTCATCATGATGACTATGCTACTGCTATGTTTCTCATGCACTTGAGTACTCATTCCGCTGCTAGTTATTCATCACATTTCAAATTCCTCAAGTTGAAATTCCTCAGTGATGAATTTGTAAAAAAATCTATTCACCCCTCTAGCCAATATAACGCACTTTCAATTGGTATCAGAGCAAGGTACTCCCTTGGTCTCTGTGATTTTGGTTTAACCATCTGGAATTCTAGTTATGTCGACTGCAGGTATGATCAAGGTTTCCGCAGGTTTTCCTACCTTTGATGGGTCAGACTATCCCTACTGGAAGAACAAGATGTGCATGCATCTTGCGGCAATTGACAACTATCTCTGGTACGTTGTGCAAAATGGTGTTCCCTCTGTTTCTCCCACGGTCAGCACTGTTGATGTGAAGAGATTCAAGCAACTTGATTCACAAGCAAAGAATATCATTTGTGGCCATCTGAGCAATGGACAGTATGGCAGAGTGAGTGCTTTGGAGTCTGCTAAGCTTATCTGGGATAGGCTGTCCAAAGTCAACGAAGGTGTTTCTACTCAACGTGACTCCTGTGTTGATGTTCTTCGCAATCTCTTCAACCGCTTCAAAAGAATCGACAATGAAAATGTTCAGCAAACTTTTGATCGCCTCACTGATATCTCCAATGAGCTTCAAGCACTGGGTGCCACTGATATCACCGACCACGAGGTGGTGAAGAAACTACCGAGATCTCTTGATTCCTCATTCGATACACTGGCTTTGATGATTCAAGAGCATGGAGACTACAAGTCACTTGATCCTGTTGATATACTTGAGAGACTCAATACTCATGAATTCTAACAAGCTGAGAAGAGAGACCTCTACGGGCCAAGCTATGGAAGATCTTGTGCTTTGAAGGCAAAAGCAATTTCCTCATCCGAAGGCGAATATTCTGATAGTAGCCTTGGTGATCTTGAGGAATCGAGTCAGGAGTTGGCAATGCTTGTGAGGAAATTCCAGAAGTTCTCAAGGAGAGGCCGATTTGGAAAGTCATCAAAAAGAGGGTCGAGGAAATCGGATTCCTCAAGCGACTACAAGAAGAGAACTTGTCACTAATGCAAGAAATCTGGTCACTTTATCTGTGACTGTCCTCTCTAGGAAAAAGAATCAAAGAAGAAGAACTACAAGGATGAAAATTCTGATGACTCAAAGAAACTGCTAAGATATCTCCAATGAGCTCCAAGCACCGGGTGCCGATATCACTTACCATGAAGTGGTGAAGAAACTGCTAAGATCTCTTGACTCCTCATTTGATACTCTGGCTTTGATGATTCAAGAACGTGGAGACTACAAGTCACTTGATCCTGCTAATATTCTTGAGAGACTCAATACTCATGATTCCAACAAGCTGAGAAGAGAGACCTCTACGGGCCAAGCTATGGAAGTTCTCGTGCTCTGAAGGCAAAAGCAATTTCCTCACCCGAAGAAGAAGATTCTGACAACAGCCTTGGTGATCCTGAAGAACTAAGTCAGGAACTGGCAATGCTCGTGAGGAAATTCCAGAAGTTCTCAAGGAGAGGTGGATTTGGAAAGTCATCAAAAAGTGGCTTGAGGAAATCAGATTCCTTAGAAGACTACAAGAAAAGAACATGTCATCGTTGCAAGAAGCCTGGTCACTTTATCTCTGACTGTCCTCTTTGGGAAAAAGAATCAAAGAAGAAGAACTACAAGGATGAAAATTCTGATGACTCAAAGAAAAAGAAGAAATCTTCAAAGTCCTCATATTCAAAGTCCTCAACGCACAAGAAGAATGGTTCCAGAAAGGTTCGGGCTTTCATTGGCAAGGAAATGGATTCTGAAGAAGAATCTAAAGAATATGAAGAAGAGGAAGAATTTGAGGTGGAGTCAGAATCTGGTGTTGCTAGCCTTGCTCTCGCTACTACTTTCGTCAGCAAGTCCATCTTTACAATGAAGAAAATGACTACTCCAACGACTTTGACGACAACAATGATGAATATGCTCCCACTTACTGTTTCATGACGAAAGGTGTCAAGTCATTCACAAAATGTCCCAATCTTGATGACATTGAATATCCTAGGTGGAAAGTTCTAATGAAGAAGCATCTCATATCAATGAACAGTGAGCTATGGACTATTATTGAACTTGGATTGACTGAACTCTGCAAGATGGAAAATGCTAAGGAAATTCGTAAGTACACTCAACTTGATGCTCAGGCGAGGAACATCATCTTCTCAAGCCTATCAAGCGTCATGTTCAAGGGCATCTTTCATCTGCAAAACGCAAAGCTCATCTGGGACAGGATCATGGACATCAATGAAGGCTATCGCACTTAAGCTCATCGAACTCAAGAAATTCCTCAAAACCTAGGAAGCAGATCCTGGTTCATCTTCTTCACCCTGTCTTATGGCAGAAGGTTCCAAGTTACATAAGCATCACTCCTCCTTTGAATCAAGTGAAGGTGATTCTGATGAATATGTGAAACCTAGATATTCCAAACTTGCTAATATTGCCACTAAGCAAAAAGTGCACTTGAAAAGCTTCAGAATCTGTTAGACAAAAGCGATGATCTGTTGAATAAGGAAGTGGATCGAACTCAAACTCTGACTGATGATCTCAAAAGTCTTCAATTAAAGTATGACAACCTTTAGAGTCATCATAATGCTCTATTGGTCGATCATGAGAAGCTTTTTTTATGAATTTCTTCAAGGAAAGCAAGATCTTGAGAAACTAAGAGTGTCTCATGAGGATCTCCAAAGGGAAAACGATTCCTTACTGGCTCAACAGATCAGTACCGCTCAGGAAGAATTTGTTCCACCTTGTTTGAAATGCATCAAACGTGAAACTGCTAATTCTTCACCTGAATGTTCAAATGCTTCTATTGCTGCAAATTCTTGAACTATTCCCGTGGTCACAAATTCCTCATCTGAGGATACCACAAGTATTACTGACGAAAATGCAGGGTTGAAGGAATTGTATGTGACATGCATGTACAAAAGTCTCAAAGGGCATCAAACCCTTTGCGATGTGCTCAAAAAGCAGATCCTGAACCGGAACCCTAGGAAAGAGGGTATTGCATTTGAGAGGAAACTCAATGCTGATGGATCCTACTGGACACCCGAGCAGTACCCCAAAACCTCATGGGTTGCTGCAAAAGGACCTCCTGTAGATCCATCCACTTTATCTGGCTTTACTTGTGAAACTTCATATTCGTTTGATGAGTCACTTGACTCCAACTGCAAATTCTTCAAAAATTAGAAAGGCGAAGTATTTGCCAGATTTGTTGGAACTAACTGCAGGAATGGTTCACCTATGAGGAAAATCTGGGTTCCCATGAGCTTCTTGGAAAATCTTCAAGTGAATGTCCTCACGACACTACCCATGAAGAGAAGGAACCCCATATCCTCAAATTCCTCATATGGACCAAAGTCTTCACTTGGACCAAATTCCTCAAATGGTCAAAAGTATCATTCTCGTGCTAATGCATTTGTTTCGCAGGGAAAATCTAAGAGTTTTGAATATGTGCATTATTCTTCAAATCATTATGTTCATAAGTCCTCAAAAAATTTCTCTGCTTATTCATATGAGTACTCAAACCCTCGTGCTGTGAAACGAAGTGCACTAGCTTCAATGCCTCTTTTCTCATATGGAGCTTGCAGAATGATGAACTCTTTGCCACCCCTCCAGATGTGGGTGGTGAAGAAATTGAACTAATTTCTTATGCAGGGTCAGGTCTCCAGATGAACTTGAACGTCTGATGAATTTGCTGGAGACCTAAGGGAATGCTTGAAGGGACGCAAGCTAATCATGCAGAAATGAATTCCTCATTTCTCACGCCCTCACACTGCTTTACTTACTAAGTTGTGTGATGAAATTTTGCCTGATGAATTTTATGTCATATTCTTCACTCTGAAGCATATGAGTTCGTAAGTTGTAGTAATTCATCTGCAGGATGAAATCCAAAAGCTACTGAGTGGGTCCTCGACAGTGGACGCACCAACCACATGACTGGTGACAAGAATCTACTGATGAATATATCACTTGCCCCATCTCATCTGAAGCATATCACCTATGCCGACAAAGAAAAAAGCAAGGTATTGGTCTAGGTAAGGTTGCAATCTCAAAGGACCGACACATGGATAAGGTGATGCTTGTCGAATCCCTCAGATTCAACCTCATGTCTGTCTTAATGCTTTGTGATCTTGACATGGTTGTCGTCTTTGGAAAATATCGTTGTGTTGTCATCATGGAAGCTGACCATTCCAAAGTCTTTGAAGGATCTAGGAGAGGAGACTTGTATATTGTTGATTTCTCTATAGGTCCTCAGCCTGCCACGTGCCTACTTGCAAAGTCCTTAGAAGGCTGGCTGTGGCATCGACGACTTGGACACGCTGGTATGAGGAACATGCACATGCTCATGAATAAAAAGCACGTCATTGGCATTGAAGGTGTCAAATTCCTCAAGGACCACCTTTGTGGTGCTTGTGAATCTGGGAAGATGCCCAGATCCAAGCATCCCTCGAAGACAATCATGACCACTACTCGACCTTTTGAATTGCTTCACATGGACCTCTTTGGCCCCACTCATTATTCCACACTAACAAATTCTTCAAGTTTGTATGGCTTTGTAATTGTTGATGATTACTCTCTTTACACTTGGGTGCATATTATTTTGTATAAAAATGAAGTGTAGGATGTCTTCAGACGATTTGCTTCAAGGGCCTCAAGAAACTTCGGCGTCAAGATCAAGCATATCAGGAGTGATAATGGGACTGAGTTCAAGAACACCAATCTTGATGAACTTGGTATTACTCATGAGCTATCTGCCCCATATACTCCTCAGCAGAACGACGTTGTGGAGCGCAAGAACATGACTCTTGTTGAGATGGCTCGCACTATGCTTGATGAATACAAGACACCTCGTCACTTCTGGCCTGAGGCAATTGATACGACTTGCCACATCATCAACAAGGTATATCTTCACAAATTCTTCAAGAAGACTTCATATGAACTTATGACTGGCAAGAAACCCAATGTAAGTTATTTCAAAGTCTTCGGTGCAAAATGCTGGATTAGAGATCCTCACCATAGTTCTGAATTTGCACCGAAAGCACATGAAGGTTTTATGCTTGGTTACGGAAAGGACCCGCACACCTACAAAGTCTTCAACACCTGCCATCACAAGGTTGTTGAAACTGTAGATGTGCGGTTTGATGAAACTTACGACTCGCAAAGAGATCACCTGCTTCCTGTGTTAGATGAAAAGTCTCCTGAGGAATCCATTAAGTTGAAGGCTACTGAAGATGTCATACCCACTGAAGAACATCAACCTAATGAGGAAGTCATTCCAACCAATGAAGACATTCATGCTGATACACCTGAAGAAAATGGTGCTGAAGAAAATCCTCAGCCACGTCAACCTGCTCATCCGAGAGTTGCAAATGAAGTGCAGATTGACAACAAAATCATCGATGACATCAATGCACCAGGTCCCCTCACTCGCTCAAGAGCTTCACATTTGACTAACTTTTGTGGGAACTTTGCTTTTGTCTCAATCATAGAGCCCACCAAAGTTAATGAAGCATTCAAGGAGTCTAAGTGGATTCAAGCTATGCAAGAGGAATTGCATCAATTCAAGCTGAACAACGTGTGGGAACTTGTCAAGCGGCCAGATCATCTCAAGCACAACGTCATAGGTACCAAGTGGATCTACCGCAACAAGCAAGATGAAAATGGCCTTGTGGTAAGGAATAAGGCTCGTCTTGTAGCTCAAGGCTACACACAGGTTGAAGGAATTGACTTTGATGAAACTTTTGCACCTGTTGCTAGACTTGAAGCTATTCGCATATTGCTTGCTTATGCTAACCATCATGATATCATATTATATCAAATGTATGTAAAAAGTGCATTCCTCAATGGTAAGCTTAAGGAAGAAGTATATGTTTCTCAACCCCTAGGTTTTGAAGACCCTAAGCATCCTGACAAAGTCTTCAGACTTAACAAGGCCCTCTATGGCCTCAAGCAGCCCCCTCGGGCGTGGTATGACACTCTGAAGGAATTCCTCATGAAGAAAGGCTTCAAACCAGGTTCACTCGACCCAACTCTTTTCACTGAATCCTATGACAATGAATTATTCGTGTGCCACATATACGTAGACGATATTATGTTTGGCTGTACTGACAAACGTTATAGTGATGAATTTGCCTATATGATGAGTGAAGAATATCAAATGTCTATGATGGGGGAGTTGAAATTCTTCTTAGGTCTTGAAATTCATCAACAACGCAATGACATCTTCATCTCTCAAGAGAAATATCTCAAGGATGTTCTGAGGAACTTCAACATGCAAGACTGCAAAGGCGTCAAAACTCCAATGCCTTCAAAAGGCCACCTCCGCACTAACGAAAATGGTAAAGATTTTGATCAGAAGGTATATCGCTCCATGATTGGCTCTTTATTGTATCTATGTGCATCTACGCCAGATATTACGTTGAGTGTTTGCATGTGTGCCTGATTCCAAGCAACACCGAAGGAATCACACCATAAGGCTGTGAAACATATTCTTCAATACTTATCTCACACACTAATGCTTGGATTGTGGTATCCCAAGGGATCAAATCTTCACCTCTTCGGATACTCAGATGCTGACTATGCTGGAGATCGTGTTGATCGCAAGTCAACCTCAGGCACATGTCATTTCCTAGGACGATCCTTAGTCTGTTGGTCCTCGAAGAAGCAGAACTGCGTGTCACTATCGACTGCTGAAGCTGAGTATATTGCTGCTGGTTCATGTTGCGCTCAGTTGCTATGGATGAAGCAAACCCTCAAGGACTATGGCATCATGGTGAAGAATGTTCCTCTCTTCTGCGATAATGAGAGCGCTATCAAGATTGCTTACAACCCAGTTCAGTAGTCCAAGACCAAGCACATCCAGATTCATCATCATTTTTTCGAGATCATGTACTCAAGGGCGACATCTCCATCGACCACATCCCCACTAAAGAACAACTCGCTGATATCTTCACTAAACCCTTGGATGAAAAGAGATTTTGCTAGTTGCAGTGTGAGCTAAATATCTTAGAATCTTCGAATGTTCTTTGCAAAGACATACATCCTAACACTTATGCAAAATTGATGACTTAGATGTGCAACACACGAAGTAACATTTTCTTTAATCAATGAATGTGTGAAGAAATTAATGAAGAATTTGATTCTCAGAACCCCACGACAATTGTACGCGGCGTCTGAAATCATCATTCTTATATGGTGGGTCATGCCACCAACCATAGTTGAAATTCTTCAAAGTTGAGTTTTTCGTCATTTTGCAAATTCTTCAAATTTTCAAATTCCTCAAGTTTGCAAATTCCTCAAAATTTCAAATTCTTCAAACTATGAAACTGATGTTCTTCATTTACTATATATATATATATATATATATATATATTTGAGTTTTCAAGTCCTCAACAACATTCACTTATTGCTAATTCTTCAATTCGATTTTCATGTAAGTGAATGTGATCGAACCCGTTCCCCCTCTATGCTAGTCTCAACCCAGTCTGTTCACAAATTCCTCATATACGTTCTACTTTGAAACTCGTTCAAAGTCTTTACTGTCCTTGACAGCTGAAGAATTTTTGAACGGAACTTTAAAATTTTCACTATCAAAATTTTTGGCGCTTCCCGCTCAAACCGTTACGATTCCCATGACTGGATAACTCATGATCCCCCACTATCTCAACAACACAGTACGTGGGTGACACATGTCGCATGGAGAGCAAGGGTTAGGGGCAATCTGGTCCAAAATCTTCGGACTAGTCAGTTTTCACCTCCGCTATAAATACCCCTTCCCTTTCACTACGCTCGAGTTACTCCCCACTTCTCTCTCTCTCCCGTGCTTAGACCTAGCGACGCCGCTAAAATCATCGCCGCCGGAGAGCAAGAGTTTCAGTGCCTCGACCTCGCCGTCGTCGTACTCACATCAGTCGTGGAAATATTCACTCCGCCGCCGTTGTAGATGTCTCCCTCTGCCAAGCTAGGGCATGGGAGATCAGAACTGACAAACTTCCCCACTTCCTCTCATAGTTTGTCATATTCTTCATAAGGGTAATTAAAATCTAATTTTACTTCCCTATTTTGATCTTCATGATCTTACACAAATTCCTCAAAGGTGTTTATTCTTCAAGTATCATCTTCTTAAACACCATATAAACTTATTTTCCTTGATGTGTTTCTCTAAGTAATTATCTTCTTCAAGATTCCTCAATTGTGTGGATCCACAAATCTGCACAACTTTGGAACCTAAGTCAAGAAAACTTAGTGAAATTCCTCAAGACACTTATGGTCAAAATCCTCAACTTGATGTATTTTGAAAAACTTTTGAGAACGCATATGACCTCTTCAAATTCCTCGCACCTATACTCTATTCATAGGTACAAAATGCCTGCTGATGAATCAATAGGTTCTCATCAACTTAACTCATTTGCAGTGTTCCTTGAAGATAATTTGCATACTTCCTCAGGATCATCAAAAATCCAGAATGCTCGGCCGAAGAAAATGGCTGATGGAAAAAGCCATAGAAAGGTGGAAAGAAACTTGAAGTGCAAACTGCATTTGAGATACCTGATGAATTGTATGAGGAATATTGCACACCTGATGAAGAAACTCATGGCAAGGAAACCAAAAAGCAGCGAAAGATTCGCATACAAAGAATTGAGAGGAGATGGGCAGAATAGTGGAAAGAATATTGATATGTCACTACGAAATATATGAAGAAATTTGCTGTTAAACCCCCTTGCAATAGGCCACCATTGGCTCCAAACCAACCTGCTAATCCCACCAGTCTCAAAACCGATGAAGACTTTCCTCAAGAATGGGAAAGACAAGAAGCCAAGCTGGCAAAGAAGGCAAAAGAGGCTGTGAGGAAATTCAATGAAGACTCTGCTGCTGCTGCCTCTCCCGGAGCCTCTGCTAGTGCTCCGAAGAAATTCATTGTGAACAAATTTGTGGTTAAGCCAAAGTCCTCAACTTCCAAGTCCTCACAGCAGAATCCTCAAGCAAGTTCCTCAAAGGCTACTACAATGCCTTCAATGGCTGCACAATCCTCAACCGCAGCCACAAAGGCCTCAACTCCGGTGCATGTTGCAACTTTTTAGAGGACAACATGATTTGCTATTGCTACAGGGGCTTCAGCAAGTTCATCAGCCCAAGCTCACTCTTCAACTAGCCCAACTCTATTGAAGATAAAGAAAACTGCTGGACTAGGTTAGAGACCAAGTCCTCACAACAGCCAAGCTATTGTGAATGTACCCTCAGGATCTGAGGATGATGAAGCTGATGATGAAGAACTGGAAGAAATCATCAGGAACAGCGAGCAAAGAGCTGCAGTTGCTAAGGGCAGCTCTGTTTCTCTCATGCTCGATCCAAAGTTGATCCTCAACTTCATGGACATATGGCATGAGGATCCCAGCACTCCACTTTCCTCACTGAACTTACCTCCTGTTGTGGACCATGTCCTCACTCACTTCATAGCTGAGGAAAAATGGAAGAGAGATCAAGCTCAGAGAGCTCAAAGGAGTAGGGCAAGAAAAGAAAATTTTCTAAAGAACAATGTGATGAATTTGACTCCCAACCAACTCACCACAGTTCAGTTTGAGATTCGCTGCCTCACTGACGAACAAGATAGATATGATGCTGAATGGAAGGGCACCAAGATGAGGTTTGTCAGGGCAGCACAAGCTGCAGTCAAGGACCACAATACAAGGGTTGCAGCTCATTCACAACCACAAATTCCTAAGGCTGAATCCTCTGCTCAGCCTACTGAAAAAACTGCTCACGCAGCTGAAGAAATTTAGGCTGCTGAAGAACTTGTCAAGGCAACCTCCACTACTGTGCGTGAAGAAATTGTCAGGCGAGCTCAAGTTTTTACTACACCTGAAGAATCTGCTACTCCTTCACCCTCTGCTGAGACTGCAACATCTTCAAGGGTGAAGAATATCAACCTTCCTTCTGCATCAGAAGCGAAGAAAACAAAGGCTGCAGAGAAGAAGCCTACACTGAAGAGAAAATCATCAACTTCAGATTCCTCAGCAATGAAGAAGTTGAAGACTCTACCCAGTTCTTCAACTGATCCAATTGATGCAACTCCTATCACCCCCATGACAACCTATGAGATAGTACCGTTTGGTGTTGACTATGTCATCCCAAATGATGAAGATGAAAGAGATCATTCTGCTGCTTCCTCAGAGCAGATTGATGAAGAAATTGAGGTGGAAGCAAATGCTTCAACCCCACTGGTATCATCGCCCCAACCTCAGTTGACTACTGAAGAGGCCGACATTGAAGAAATTGAAGAGGATGTGGACATTGG
Source organism: Hordeum marinum (assembly GCA_022496015.1). Classification (NCBI taxonomy): domain Eukaryota; kingdom Viridiplantae; phylum Streptophyta; class Magnoliopsida; order Poales; family Poaceae; genus Hordeum; species Hordeum marinum. Next base: position 382,933,263 of record CM039677.1, on the reverse strand, counting down.
TAATACCACTCCACTTATCAATGATGAATATTGGGAAGCTGCACACCCAAATTCTCCAATGACCACACCCTCTCCCAAATTCACTAGTCTCCAGCTCAGACTGAAGAAATTCATACAGGATCTGATGATTTGGCCGAACCTGTCACTTCAATTCCTGAGTATATTCCGGCTGCATCAGCTGAAGAAACTGTCGCTCCCACTGCACCTGAGGAAACTGCTGCTCAAATTCCCCAGTCTGAAGAAGTTCCCCCTATGCCCAAGGAAATTGTGGGCCGCTTCAAGCCAAATATTTAGCCTAAGCCTAAAATGCCATTCAAAGGCTCCAAGCGCCCCAAATTCCTCAAGGCGAATTTCTTCAACGAGCACATATTCTTCACCGGGCCGGATCATATGATTCAGCAAGGGCCGGTCGCACCAGATTCTGGACCACTACACAGATGAATTACTATGCATCAGTGCTGCTCGACAAAGAGAAAGTCTTCGAGCATCAGCAAATTCCTCATGTAGATATAGAAACTATCCCATGCTTCACACCGGTGCTCGTAGTTCTTCATGATGCTGGAATTCTTCCATTATGCATGGACATATGTGATTGGAATGAAGAGCTCATTCTTCAATTCTATGCAACCTTGCACATCATAGGCGATGCTTCTGATGTCAATTCTTGGGTTCTGGACTAGATCCACTCACTACACTTCCCCAGCCTCTGAATTGCTTCGGGCTGTGCCAATACCAATTCCCTTAGAAGGTGCAAGATGCTTGTTTGATGAACCTGACTTGCCCAATCACATGATGCAAGTGCTGATGAAGCCTTTGGCTCCTGGAAAACCTCAAAGGACCACCTTCCTTGTGAAGGATTTGCTCTATGTACCGAGGACCGTATACCGCATTCTGACCAAAACCCTTAGTCGTCTCAAGTGTCACAACTCTGAAGAAGAAGAAGTGGAGGGAATCATGAAGAATATGCTATTCAACATCATTCATGGGATTCCCATCAATTACCATGATTTCTTCATGAGGACTTTGGCAAATGCTGCTACAACTCCAGTTGAATTGGAGCCTTACGCTCCCTGGATCATGAAATTCATCAGATCAAGGTCTCCATTCCCATTCAAGGTTGATTTTTAGAATCACTTCAGCTTTCTGCCTCCGATAGAAGTCCTCAGAAACACATTTTCTTCAGTTGAGGGCAAAGACAAAGTTGTCATTGATGAAGGTACTTGTCCATTGGATGCCAGTTTCGCAAAGCTACATCTTATTCCACCAATGATGACACTGCCACCCAAGATTCTGCTGCAAAAGCCTCAACACAAAATCCTCAAGAAACCGCCCCTCGTGTGATGACCGATTGAGAGCTTCTCCTAAGTCTTCATCAGAAGGTTGATCGCAATCACAAGTGGGTAAAGCGTCCGTTTGCTTCAATTCGTCAGAACATGACTATGACGCAGAACTCTATGAGGAAAAATCAATACTATATGCATGAAATCTTCGATCATGCATGGGCCATTCTCGCACATCTCAAGACTCCTGAGGAACTCAAGGCGATGGACTTTCAGCAGAACTTTGACTGGTCTCATCCTCCTCAGAAGAAATTCAGAAAAGTTCAAGTTCCTCAGCTGGTTACAAGCTCATATTCTTCATTGCGCAAGGCAGATGAAGCTGGGGATATTGACGACACTACGGCAGGCCTTGCATCGACAAACGACCTCGACAACGCTGGCGCTCCTCCATCACCTTCAAGATGAAAATTCTTCAGGGGCGTTAGTCCTCATTTTTTCATCCCTTTTAGTCTTCGATGACAAAGGGGGAGAAATTTTGAGTTAGTCTTCAAGTGGGTCTCTATAAATGGGCTGTTTTTGTCTAAGTTACAACTCTCGCCCTTCTGAAACTTTTGTTGGTTGAGTTGTAAACTTAAGTGCGATGGTGGCCTGACTCTTTTTAATTGATTTCCGCATGTTATTTCCTCAAGTACCTTAATGCATGCATGCGGAATTTCGTCACCATTTTGATCATGCATTTCAAATTATTCATATCATATGTTAAATGTGTGTATGAATTAAAATATATAGGGGGAGTTCTCCAAGTTTTTAACCTGCCATGTGCATTTGCAGTCCAAAGCAAATTCCTCAAATATGTACATCTTTAGGGGAAGTTTTTCTATATCTTGCAACCAAATCCTCAAACTCAGTACTTACACTTCATATTTTTATCCCTGTTGAAAACTTGTCCTATTTGTCATCAATCACCAAAAAGGGGGAGATTGTAAGTGCGTCTATTGCCCCTTAGTGATTTTGGTGTATTGAAGACTTATAGGTTAAGAGACTGATGTGTTTGTAAGTGTACACAATCTCTATAAGTCAATGAGGAGTTTGATATATTCATAGATTATCGACCCCCAAAAATGTATGTCTTCACCTGAAGACTTCGGAAATGACGAAGTTGGTGTGTCCTTGAAGATATGAACGAGGATTATGAAGCGTGAAGACTTTTGTTTTCATTGTTCCATTTCCTTTATTTGAGTCATAGGGAACACCATAGTGTTAAAGGGGGCTGAGGTAATACTAAGGAAAATTTCCAACTAATGCTCAACTCAAAAGCCTCAACCTATCCAATCCTTCGAGTGAAGCCTTTGGAAATCTCTTACAGTTCAATCAAGTTCTTCAATGACAGAGACGAAGTTCTTCTGGTCTCTGATGAAATTGGTCTGACTGAGGAGTTAGGATTTCGCCAGTGTGAAGTGCCTACAAGTGAGGAATTTGATAAGCCTGAGGACTTTCATGGTTCGAAATTCCGACCGTTGTTGTGCTTAGTGCCAGCTGTCCACAATCATCCTATCCACATAACGGTCATATCATTGGAGATATTTATGTCTTATCATGTCAGGTTGCACCCTGGCTATAAATAGCCACCCCTCATAACCACTAGTTGGTTGGCTGCTCCGAGATAGAATTGACACTTGTCATTTGAGAGCAACCCATCCTCCGAGGACTTTGAGAGAAAATCATCAGTGAGGAAAAACCCCAAAACCAAACCACCAAACCCAAAGTGATTGAGCATCACTGAAGAGATTGTTCCTGTGTGGAACCGATGCTTGTTACCTTTGAAGACTGTATATCTTCCAGACAGTTAGGCATCATGGTCTAGTGCATCCTGCAGTCAATTGGGGATCACTCAGTGACCTTGGCCTAGAGCATCCAGCAGTCAATTGTGGATCGCCGGGTGACCAGTTTGTGAGGGTTTTGGAAGTCCACCCTGAAGACTTACCACGAGTGTTGGGCGACGACTGTGTGACCTTAGCTCAAGGAGAATACGGTAAGGACTGTGTGTCCTCTGGTTTAAAATCCAGGCAGCTCCAAACCAGACGTACGACTATCACAATAGTTGGAACTGGGTCATCAAACCATTGTCTTCATCGAGCTACCTAGTTCTATTTCCTCAACCCTTACATTTCCTCATATACTTTTTGATGAAATTGATCATTACTGTTTGAAGAATTTGACTGAAGACTTTCTCAATTTCATCACCTCAAATTCTTCAAGTTACCTTGTTCCTCACCTGCTTATCTTGTATCACGCTACCTGTAATCTTTGCATGCTTTATTTCATCATGATGACTATGCTACTGCTATGTTTCTCATGCACTTGAGTACTTATTCCTCTACTAGTTATTCATCACATTTCAAATTCCTCAAGTTGAAATTCCTTAATGATGAATTTGTAGAAATCGCCTATTCACCCCCTCTAGTCGATGTAACGCACTTTCATGTATGTAGCAGATCCGAACTTACTTAGATGGGTAATGCTAGGAGGATTTCCACGTACCAATTCTAGAGGGGAAGAACTACGATATGCAGTTGGCATTAATTGTATCAAATCGGTAACGTGTAAAACAACATGACCCTAACAAGAGGTTGGGTAAGTTGCAATTCGTCAACAAAGGTCTTGCAATGAGTTTAATCCTCTTGATCAATGCTTCAGCCAAACCATTTTGTGTATGGACATATGGAACAGAGCGCTGAAATTCAATCCCCAAAGCCATGCAATAATCATTGAAAGCACGTGTGGAGAATTCTGCAGCATTGTCCATTCGAAATGACTTAATTAGACTTTCTCAATAATGGGCTTGCAACTTGATGACTTGCCTCATTATCTTGACAAATGCATGGTTCCGTGTGGATAGAAGACACATATGTGATCATCGGGTAGATGCATCAATGAGAACCATGAAATACCTGAAAGGTCCAGATAATGGTTGAATGGGACCACAAATGTTTCCTTGAATACGTTCAAGGAACTAAATTGTTTTAGCTTGTATTTGAAGGTGCGAGGGCCTCAAAATTAGCTTTCTCGTGGCACAAGATGTGCACACATGTCTGAATATTGAGGAAATTTTAACCGAAGCAAATTATGACCAATGGAATTGATAGTAATTCTTCTCAGCATCCCGATTCCGTGATGGCCTAGGCGGTCAATCTAGGTATGGAATGCGTTAACATTATGAAAAATTACTTTGTATGCTACATGTTCCACGAGTTTGATGTACATATGGTACAAACCGGACGATATAGAAGGAATTTTCTCATGTACCTTTTTGCCATATCTGTGGTCTTTAGTAAAGAGTAGACACTCGTCTTTGTTATCTTAATGGGTTTCAATATGAAAACCATTTTTACGGATATCTCGATAACTGATCAGGTTACGTGATGAGACGGGATACAATAAAACATGCTCAAACGTCACTTGTGTACCACTTGGGAGGGTGAATATGGCACGTCTAGTACCAACAATCATTGTACCGCATCCAACAATGGTTAGAATATCTCCATTCATCTTTTTCGGAGTTTGAAAATATTTCATCTCCCTCAATATGGAGTTTATGGTACCACTGTCCACAAGTCATGATTCGTCTTCCATCGGATTGTCCCCGTAGAAAACTATATAAAACAAAAGAATTTTCAATAAGAAAAATATCATGTTAACAGATAGAATACAATCTTATTATATGAAATGTGCTGATACAATATAATATAAATAGAGCGACAAACTTATGTTCTTATTACAATCGTCACAAATGGACATAATCAAATAGATCACTAAGGAGATTGAGGGACTAGTCGAAGTCGCCAAACACAATGTTTGAGGTGTACTCAAGCAACATGTCCTCTGTTTCAGCACGATCCTCAAGCAGATAAGGAATCACGGCGCTGCTCGGTCCCGGAAGAACATCGTGCAAACCACCACCTCCAATTGCGCTATGCGGATGAAGGATGAAGTTGGCTTCAAGCCTTTTCCCTTGAGGTGCTTTGCATTCCTGAGATTGCTAGTACATCATAACCAGATGCTTGGGCATTGTGCACTTTTTGTTGGAAATATTACCTAGAGGCAATAATAAGTTAGTTACTATCATATTTCCATGTTCATGATAATCGTTCATTATCCATGCTATAATTGTATTGATTGGAAACTCAAATACATGTGTGGATACATAGACAACAAAGTGTCCCTAGTAAGGCTCTACTAGACTAGCTCGTTGATCAAAGATGGTTAAGGTTTCCTAGCCATAGACATGAGTTATCACTTGATAACGGGATCATATCATTAGAAGAATGACGTGATGGACAAGACCCAACCGTAAGCATAACGTTTGATCGTATCAAGTTTACTGCTATTGCTTTCTTCATGTCAATGTATCTGTTCCTATTACCATCAGATCATGCAACTCCCTGACATCGGAGGAATGCCTTATGTGTATCAAACGGCACAACATAACTGGGTGACTATAAAGGTGCTCTATAGGTATCTCCAAGGGTGTCTATTGGGTTGGCATGGATCGAGACTAGCTTTTTTCACTTTGTATGATGGAGAGGTATCTCCAGGCCCACTCGGTAATACAACATCACAAGAAGCTTGCAAGCAATGTGACTAAGGAGTTAGTCACATGATCTTGTATTACAAAACGAGTAAAGAGACTTGCCGATAACGAGATTGAACTAGGTATGGCGATACCGACGATCAAATCTCGGGCAAGTAACATACCGCTGGACAAACAGAACTACATACGTGATTAACTGAATCCTTGACATCGTGGTTCGACTGATAAAGATCTTCGTATAATATGTGGGAGCCAATATGGACATCTAGGTCCCGCTATTGGTTATTGACCGGAGAGTGTCTCGGTCATGTATACATAGTTCTCGAACCTGCACGATCTGCACAATTAACGTTCTGTGACGACATAGTATTGTTGAGTTATATATGCTGGTGACCAAAAGTTGTTAGGAGTCCCAAATGAGACCCCGGACATCACGAGGAGTTCCAGAATGGTTCGTAGGTAAAGATTTTTATATAGTAAAGTGGTATTCGGGTTCCGAATTTTTTTGGGTGTTCCCGGTATTGTATCGAGAGTGCCGGAAAGGTTCTGGGGGTCCATCGGGAGGGGACCACCCACCCCAGGGGCCAACATGGGCTGAAGAGTGAGGCACACCAGCCCTTGATGGGCTGGGCGCCCCACTCAAAGAGACCCATGCGCCAAAGTGGTAGGTGGGGAGGTGTCTTGAGGAGGAGGGACTCCTCCCCTAGGGTGCCCACCTCCCTTGTGGGAGGTGGACTCCTCCCCATCTGTCTGGCCAACACTTCCATGGAGGAGGGGCCAAGGCTGCGCCCTACCTACCCCCTCCTCCTATAAATAGAGAGGAAGAGGGAGGGCAGCCGCACCCCAAGCCATAGGTGCAGTGCTCCCTCTCTCCCTAGACCCGTTTCTCCTCCAAACGCATCTCCGACAACACTTGGCAAATCCCTGCTAAGATTGCTCCACCACCACAGTCACCATGTTGTTGTGCTGCCGAATAACTCATCTACTACTCTACCCTCACTCGCTAGATCAAGGAGGCAGAGACGTCATCAAGATGTATGTGTGCTGAATGTGAAGGTGTTGTCCGTTTAGCGCTAGATCGGGACGGGTTGTGATTGGATCTCAGGACGGATCGTGATTGGATCGCGAAGACATTTGACTAAATCAACCGCGTTTCTTAAGGCTTCCTGCTTAGCAATCTACAAGGGTATGTGGATCTACTCTCCTATCTTATCTATGCATCTCCATAGATAGATCTTGGGTGTTCGTAGGATATTTTTTGTTTCCCATGCAACGTTCCCTAACACTTTTTAGTAGAATGCGTGTAGAATCCACACTTGTTGCAAAGCTTAGATTTATCAAACGTGGGCTTTGTAGTGCCTTTCCCCTTGCCTGGGTTTCTGGATCTCCTGTTCCCATTGCGCTTTCGCCTATGCTCGAAATTGCAATGTTTTCCCTGAAGGTACCATTAAACTTCTGTCTATTCATAACATTCAGATGAACTTTAGGTAAAGGTCATGCCCCAACTAGGCGCCGAGAGCCATTCTTAGGGATTAGCTCATCATGCTTTTTAGCCTGAAGTAACATGTGAATAAGCTCGGAATAGACAGTGTAGTTACGAGCACGGTATTGCTATTGGAGGATCCTATCTGAAGGGAGCATGGTAGACAAAGTTTTCTCTATCTTCTCCACCTCAGTAGGTTCCTTCTCACCAAAGCATAGTTTGGAACATATCTTATGAACAAAGTGATTGTACTAACCAATGAACCTGAAATCCTAAAGGCAGAGATGAGTCCAATCATGGAGTGCTTCTGGCAGGACTACTGCCTTTTGTTGTTCATAGTTCGTTTGAGGGCCAGAAACAGAGTACTAGGAGATTCCTCCTGTAAATACTCAGACTTGAGATCTGGATGAATATGGTGCCTTATGATGTATAAAGCATCATAGTTCTGCCGATCTGTAGTGGCGTGGCTCCGACCGGGCGATGAATCTCGGGGGGCCTGGATTGCATGCGCTACCCCACGTGACGCAAGACTGATCTTGATGTCCATAGCCCATGTAGGGTAGTTGTGTCCGTTGAGGACAAGCTGCTCAAACTCTTTGGCGATCATGTTTGCCTACATGAGGAACCAAAGATAATTAATTTTCCGTCGATAAATTTAAAACCATCATGATTCTGTAATAAGAATGCAAAAATTTGATGCTCAAGTGAAAACTTGAAAAATTCTCAACCTCAATTGTGTGAACATAACACATTGAAGATCACTTAGATCTCACAATAATAGGTTGCATTGCTATTACCTAGTGTATGCTACAATTCAAATATAAGCAATACACATTGGAGGTAATCGCTTGTCGATATTGACAAAACATAGACCTCAAAATAAGAGGGGATAGTCCTCAAATGAGACGTAGATCCTAACTCATTACCTTGTGATTCCAAATATAATGAGGGAGAAATATTCAAAAATTTGCAAGTTTGATATGCGAGAGAAGATGATCTCAATCGCAAAAACACGTTCAAGAGAACTTAATATGTGGTAAACACATGGAACATGTCATTCATTCGAGATGAAATCCAATACTTTATTTAAATTATCAATCCATTGCATAATATAAAGACACTAATAGTTACACAAGTCGTGACCTAGAGTAAATCTAGAAATGGACTAGAATGTAAGTTGCAGTCAAACTAGGTACTAAACAGTACTAAACATAGTCTAAAACTACACAAATACAATAATTAGCCCTAATAATTAATAAAACAGAGAAAACATAATAATTAAATCCTGCTCAGGCCGACCCACAGCCGAGCAGAGGAGGCAGCTGGGCGCCTGGGCCTGGGCCGCCATGGCCTATGGCCAGCCCACCCCATCCCGCACGACATAAGAGAGAGAGAAGGTTATGGGATAAGATCAGAGACCCGACCCGAACCACATCCACTCGATCCCCATCTCTACCCAGCACAGCGAAGGGACGATAGGTTGCCGGCGTTGGCGTGGCCGCCGCCGCAGCCCCATGCTTCACCGACTGGTCACCGGCGAGGCCTCCTCCAAAGAAGAGATAACGGCGGTGATGGGGACTCCGCGGCTTTCCTGGTGCGGGGCGATGGCGAAGCCGAGGGTCACCGAGGCTCAAGAACTGGCGCGGCGACCGGGGCGATGATCGATAATAGCGACGGCGCGCCCAAAGAGGTGCCCGAACTCCGAAGTGCCACTCCGCGTGACTGCTCAAGCCCGCGGTCGCCTCCTGCGATGGCCGGGCATTGGCGTCGACGCCCTCCAACCCTGCTCTGAGGTAATGACCCCGGAGGTGCTGAGACGAAGCCGAGCGTGGACTCCTCGTCCACGAAGGCACGCATCAGGACGGGTGCATATCCAGGATGGCCACAGCTCGGGTTGGCCTCCTCGGCTACCGGCATGGGCGTCGATGGTGTGATCTAGGCCGTCGGTGGAGGAGGGGGTGGAGGCGGAGATCCGAGGGGCGGAGCAGGAGCAGCTGCAGCCCCGTGCACCATAGGGGCACTTGGGATGGCCACCAGCTAGGGGTCGAACCCCATCAGTGTATGGCCACAGGCACAAGGAGACCATGGTGTGCGCATTCGGCGGTGCGACAACCGCGTCCAGGGGCGTGGTGACCTCCACGCACACCCCTCCCAATGCCATGGTGGCGGCCTCCAGTGGCATCGAGGCCGAAGCGGCGGATGGTTTGCATCCGACGATGTAAGCATTGGAGTCCACCCATTCCATGGTGGCGACGAGCAATGAGGCGGTAGCGGCGACCGTCCTCGCGGATTAGGCGAAGGAAAAAGGAGACGAGTCCTCGCATCTCACCGGCAAGTGCTCACTCCCTTCTCCCGTCTTTGTTGTTTTCGCTCTTGTTCTCGCTGGTTGTCTACGTGCGTGATAACATTTTTGAATCAGATGATCGAGTGGCTTTCATTGAGTATTACATGGAGTATATATCCTCTCGAGAGACGCAAAGATCCGAGAAGATGCGCCAGTTCCAGGACGAGAGGGAGGCGCGTTAGTTGTGGGAGGAACCGCCCGACGGTTTGGGCAAGAGAGAAGATTTCCCCTAATTACATTAAATAATTAAACTTAATTAATCTTTCATACTTATAAAGGTTGGAGTTAACGGTGAGTTCACATGTGGGACAATCCAAATAAACAAATGCATTTATATTCACATGTGAGACTAGCAGCTTTTCAAAAGATAGAATAAACAAATGTTATTTTTGAGAAACCTATCCCAATACTCCTACCAAATTCATGGATCGTCAAGATTATAAATGAGTACACTATTAAGCTAATATGAGAATAACATTTTTATAAATATGATATTATAAATGCACACGACTCCAGTTCAAAATCATGGCCTTCATATTAATTTCTTTGCCCAACCAATACTTTCTGTTCTATAGCATAACAAAAGAGAGTGAACACCTTTTTTTGCGGAGGAGAGAGCGAACACAATCTACGATCTTGTGCATTCAAATTACTCACGGCCATTCACCTATGTTTTAAAATTGAAAATCTTACCTCGCTATAAATCTCGCGAAGAACCTACAATGGTCGCTTAAAAATCATCAATGCCTACAACATAACCTTTTATTATATTTACATTCTCCTTTTAATTATAAACCATGCAATAGTTGTATGACATCATCATCTTTTGATGATTTCTTAAGGTAGGAGTATCTCATCATATTTTTTATGGTTCCAAAGCAATCGTACGGGCATTGTGCTAATCAAGATAAAAATTACTGTCTAGTTGCCAAATTACAAATTTTGGAAGCCTGCATTTCAAATAATGTAGCATGTAATATTAGAAATTGAATTATTGTGTTTCCAGAATTTTCAATAATGCGATGGGTTAATGGGAGAATGCTAAAATGTTAACCCCTAGAATATGTGTACTTCTATAAAAGACCCCATTGTCGGTGTCAAAACTGGCGGATCTCAGGTAGGGGGTCCCGAACTGTGGACCTTGGATCGATGGGTAACAGGGGACGAAGGAGACGATGGAGACAATGGAGACAATGTTTACCTAGGATCGATGGGTAACAGGGGACGAAGGAGACGTGTAACTTTGAAGATCGTGTCCATCGTCTCCTTTTACCCCCAGCCAGTGGAGGAGGGGGTAACAAGGGACGTCTTATCAATGTGAAGATCGTGCTCCGTGTTTTAGGGGATACAAATAATGATCTGGGTTATCCCACGCGCGTATAACGACACGATCGTTTTGGGAAGTGGCAGGGCCTGCGATGCAGTAAAGGGGGCCCTTAGTATTACGGCCTCCCATAAAAGGGAGAAAAATCCCCAAAGCCTCCATACGCATCCCAGATTCAATGTCTCCTCCCGTCCAATCCCCAAAGTCCCCAAGATCATCCATGGACGGCTTGGGTTCACAAGCTAAGTGGGAGGCCTCCTGCGTCACCAACACCGACATCCGAGAGATGAAGCTCGCCGGGTACCTTCCGCTCAACATCGCCCGTCGTGCCCCAGATGCAGGGCAAGTGGTGCCTAGACCGAGGCTAGGCAAGAGGGTGGTGTTCATCCCCCATTTCATCCGGGGACTGGGCTTTTCACTCCACCCCTTTGTTAGGGTTTAATGTTCTTCTATGGGTTAGATTTCCTCGATCTTCCCCCAAACTCCTTCATGCATATCTTGTCCTTCATCATCATCTATGAGGCCTCCCTGCGGGTCCAGCCGCACTTCGACTTGTGGCTCAAGATCTTCAACATCAAGCCGAGATAGTTAGCGTCCAACACGCCGATTGTGGAGGGGCTGTGATCAGCAAACTTCCGCGGGTCAAGTGGCCGGAGGGCACTTTCATTGACACTGTCAAGGTCTGACAGAAAGAATGGTTCTACATCATCGAACCACGAGGCGCAGACTGGTCGGGGCCCTCCGAATTCAGATCCGGACCCCCCTGCGAGGCTAACCTCGTGGATCAAGAAAGACCTCGATTAGGGATCGGTCATAGAGGTGAAGTCGCTACAGAAGCGCATCATGCAGATGGTGGAGGAAAAACTTGAGTTGACCAACGTGGTCTAGGTTATGCTTTGTCGCCGCCTCTTGCCATGCTAGCTCGACGACCCTGCCATCGTGCGGTGATTTTATCGCACAACTCACGAGAAATTGTGGAAGGTGTTGTTCAAGCCCCAGAAGTAGTGGCCGGCCGAGGAAGAAGACATCGACATAAACGCCGGGAACCCCTCCTTTGAAGGTATGACAAAACTTTTACCTCATTCCGAGCTCTGCCCTTTAGCAAAGATCTTAACCTCTTCTCCATTGTCTTCCCAGGGCTGGCTGACAAGGCCGCAAAAATTAACGACCCAAGCCCCTCTGCCCGACGAGCCCAGGTCGGCCCTGTTGACGATGATGCTGGTCGTGGCGTCGTACACGGCTTCGGAGAAGAAGGAGAAGAAGAAGAAAGAGGCCCTGACATGGATTGAGACTGCATCGGTATCTCCCCAAAGAGGAAGGGATGATGCAGCACAACGACGGTAAGTATTTCCCTTAGTTAAGAAACCAAGGTATCAATCCATAGAGGAAGATCAAGTAACTATGTAAATGACACCTGCACACAAACAACAAAAACTTTCAACCCGACGCGTAAGAGAGGTTGTCAAGCTTTCAATGATGATAAGATAGATTAGATTGCAATAGGTATGGGAAATAGATCTCGCAAGAACACAAAATAAAAGAAGTAAATAAAAAGTAAAGGAAGGTATTTTTTGGGATTAATAGATCTGAACACAAAACGGCAAAATAGTAGACCAGAAAGCAATCTATTGGAAAAGTAGACCCAGGGGCCATAGGTTTCACTAGTGGCTTCTCTCATGAGTATAGCACACGGTGGGTGAACAAATTACTGTTGGGAAATTGATAGAAGATCAAATAATCATGACGATATCTAGGCAATGATCATTATATAGGCATCACGTCCAAGATAAGTAGACCGAAACGATTCTACATCTACTTCTATTACTCCACACACCGACCGCTATCCAGCATGCATCTAGTGTATTAAGTTCATGAAAAAACGGAGTAATGCAATAAGAATAGTGACATGATGTTGAAAGCACATTTGCTCCCTTGATGGTTTTGATAATTTATAACAACATATAAGTCATTAAACTAATATTTACACCAAGTATATTTCAGGAATGTTCAATGATAGGATTGGCAAAAGGATTGTGGAGATTGTGGAATACCTCAAGATGCAAGGAAATAGGTTGGCAAAGCTTCAAGCAGAGGACTCTACATTTTATATTTGTGAGAAATCACTTTGAGTCCATAGGAAAGCCAATACTATTAAAAGAGGGTAAGGTTTTGTTGGTGAAAAATATGCTCATACCTGCACAAGTGATAGTCACCAAAAACACCCAAAACTCTCCCACCAAAGTCTGTCCAAAGCAAATTTTCAAAATCGGTGCAACCAACATTTCCATCCCGCTGCCTCTGATTCTCAACCTCAGACAGACTCAGCCAGATCCTAGCCACTTCGGTGCAACGAATGCAATCGGGTTTAGGTTGCCAACTTTCTGTTACGCAAATTCACAATATCGGTACCACCGAGATTGTTGGATCGACGTCACCGAGAATGACAATCTGGCCGTTGGTCACCTTATCGGTGCAACCGAGTTTCCTATATCAGTCTCATCGAGATTCAAAAGTTGTCACCTTTTGGTCACTTAGGTATCACCGAGATTAATACATCGGTGTCACTGAGTTGGTCATTTTGTGTGTAACGGTTGGATTTTTGGGGATGTCTATATATACCCCTTCATCACCACCCACTCGAGTGAAAAGCACTCAGAACTATTCCATACTTGCCCCATTCAGTTTTTCTAAGAGAGAAGCACCCACCCTTGTGTTGAGGTCAAGATCTTCCACTCCAACCATATGGATCTTGATTTCTAGCCTCCCCAAGTTGCTTTCCACCAATCTCATCTCTTCCACCAAGCCAAATCTGTGATAGAGTGATTGTGTGTTGGGGAGTCTATCATCTTGAAGCACAAGAGCAAGGATTTCATCGTCATTACCGAGCCTATTACCTTTTGGAGGGTGGTGCCTCCTAGATTGGTTAGGTGTCGCTTGGGAACCTCCTACTTCGTGTTGTGGAGTTGAACCAAGAAGTTTGTACGGGCAAGGAGATCGCCTACTTCGTGAAGATCTACCCATAGTGAGGCTAGTCCTTCATGGACGGAAGCCGTTATGGAATAGTCAAGGTTGCTACTTCGTGATCCCTTATGGTTGGAGCCCTCCATGGGCTCTCGCGACCGTTACCCTCCATGGGTTGAAGACTCCATAAACGTGGATGTATGATAGCACCACCTATCGAAACCACGGGAAAAATCATCATGTCTACAATTGCGTTTGATCTTCCTACCCTATCCCTTCTATGCATGCTTGTTGTTCTTTTCTGCTGCTATACTCTTAGACATGCATGTGTAGGGTGTACTTGACTTGCCATGAATGCTAAAACTGCAAACACTAAAATTTGGGAAAGGCAAAATTTTTATTTGGTCAAGTAGTCTAATCACCCCCCTCTAGACATACTTTCGGTCCTACAGATGTAGACAAGATCTATTTATGTAGGACTAGACCCCATCTTGTTATCCTTAATGGCAACGATACATGCATACCTTGCTGCCCCTTCTGTCACTAGGAAAGAACACCACAAGATTGAACCCATCAAAAAGCACCTCGTCCCATGGCAAGAAAAATCGATCTAGTTGGCCTAAATAAACCAAAGATTCAAAGAAGAAATACGAGGCTATAAGTAATCATGCAAATAAGAGATCAAAGTAGACTCAAATAATATTCAAGGATAGAAGTTGATCATGAACTCAAAATTCCTTGGATCCCAAGAAACACACCATAAAAGTCATTACATCAAATAGGTCTCCAAGAGACCATTGTATTGAGAATCAAAAGAGAGAGAGGAAGCCATCTAGCTACTACCTATGGACCCATAGGTCTATGGTGCACTACTCACACATCATCGCAGAGGCACCCATGAAGACGATACACCCCTCCGCAGTGGTGTTAGATTGGATATCGAGGTTCTAGAACTTGTGGCGGCTGGAATTCTGTTTCGTCGACTCCCCTAGGGTTTTTTGAATATTCAAGAATTTATAGAACTGATAGTCGGTGGAGGGGGTTTCCAAGGTGGGCACCACCCACCAGGCCGTGCCAGGGGCCTCTAGCACACCCTGATGGGTGTACCCCACCTCGGCCTTCTTCTATGGCACTTCTCTAGCCCACCGGGTATCTTATGGCCCAAAACAATTCTCCAAAAGTTTCATGATGTTTGGGCTTCGTTTGGTATTGATTTTTTGCGAAGTAAAAAACAAGCAAAAAACAGCAACCGGTACTATGTCAATAGGCTAGTCCCAAAAAATGATATAAAGTTCCTTTAAAATGAATAAAAACATCGAAGACTGATAATATAACAGCATGGAACAAGCAAAAATTATAGATACGTTGGAGACATATCAACATCCCCAAGCTTCATTCCTACTCGTCCTCGAGTAGGTAAATGACAAAAACAGAATTTTTGATGTGGAATGCTACCTAACATGTTCATCACATATTCTTTTCTTTGGAGCAAGGACATCTGGACTTTTAGATGGTTCTAAGCAATAGTCTAGTTTTGACATGAAAACTTTAATACTCAAGCATATCAACAAGCAACCATGTCTTTCAAAATATCAACACTAAAGCAAGTTATGCCTAGCACATCATGCTCAATCATTGATCCATTCATGAAACACACTCAAATATTAGCTACTCCCAATGCTCAAGTACGATCATAGTGCCCCCTACTTGGTGTTTCATAAGAGAAGATGGAGACTCAAAATAAAAGTAAAAGTTGCATAAAGTAAATTTATAGGCCCTTCGTAGAGGGAAGTAGGGATTTGTAGAGGTGCCAGAGCTCAAGTTTTAATTTGATAGAGAAAAATATTTTGGGTGACATGCCTTTCGTGTCAACAAAAATGACCGAGAGGTTTCAATACCTTTCCATGCTAGATACATCATAAGCGGTTCAGAAAATAAAGTGTATTCCTTTTTCCACTGTACTTTCACTTTTCATGGCTACCCGAATCCACCGTTGCCTTCCATATAAACACTTTCCAAGGAATTTATTATTTGACAACATAAAGTATTTTTTATTTTTATTTTCATTTCGGGACTGGGCATCCCTATCACCGCCGTACTCTCGTGCAAGGACAAGTGAATAAAGACTCATCTTGAAACTAACACATCTAGCATGGAAAAATATCGGTCACCCCCTTCCGTTTCATGAGCGGTACGAGCACATAGAAATGAAAATTTATTTTGAAAATTAGAGATGGCACATACAAATTTGCTTGGAACGGCATGGAAATACCGCATATAGGTAGGTATGGTGGACTCAAATGTCAAAACTGGGTTTAAGGATTTTGTATGCACAAGTAGTATTTCTACTTAGTACAAGTGAAGGCTAGCAAATAGATTGAGAAGCATCCAACCAAGAAACGAAAAATCACATAAGCGAGCATTAAGCATAACTAACACCGAATAATGCACCATAAGTAGTATGTAATTTAATTGCACTACTATTGACTTTCGTGCTTGCATAAGGAATCACAAACCTTAACATCAATATTCTTACTAAGCATAATTACTCACTAACATAACTCACATATTACTATCGTCATGTATCAAACCTATTAAAAAGAATCAAATTTAAATTGTCCAATGATCTTCATGAAAGTTTTTATTACATCCCTCTTGAATATCTATCACTTTGGTACTAGTTTCATATATTGCCATTGCTCTTGACAAGCTCAAATAAATTTAAGTGAAGATCATGAGCATAAAAATTTCATCTCTCAAAATAGTATAAGTGAAGCATGAGAGAATTTCTTCAAAATTTAATAACTCTCAAAATAATCTAAGTGAAGCAGAGAGCATTTCTTCAAACATGTAAAAGCACGCCGTGCTCAAAAAGATATAAGTGAAGCACTAGAGCAATTCCATAGCTCAATAGATTTAAGTGAAGCATATAGAGCAATTTTAAGAAATAATAGCATAATTTTGCCTCTCTCAAATAGGTGTGTGAAACAAGGATAAAAACCAAAACAAACAAATATACACAAGCTCCAAGCAAAACTCATGATATGTGACGAAGAAAAATATAGTTCCAAGTAAAATACAGATGGTTGTTAGAAGAAAGAGGGGATGCCACTCAAGGCATCCCCAAGATTAGTTCCTTGTTACTCTTTGGATATTATCTTGGGGTGCTGTAGCATCCCCAAGCTTAGGCTCTTCTTACTCCTTATTCCTTCATCCATCGTGATCTCACCAAAACATGAAAACTTCAATCACACAAAACTTAACAAAATTATCATGAGATCCGTTAGTATAATAAAGCAAATTACCACTCTAAGTACTATTGAAAACCATTATTATTTTATTATTGCATTATATCTACTGTATTCTAACTTTACCATGACTTATACCCCCCGATACAAGCCATAGATTCATCAAAACAAGCACACAATGCAACGAAAACAGAATGTGTTTCAGACAGAACAGTCTGTAGTAATCTGTACTCTAACCATACTTATGTAACGAAAACAATTCTGAAAAATTAGGAAAATGTAAATAATTTGTATATAAATTAATTTTTAAAATGTCAGCTCAATATAGCGCTCCGGTAAAAATTGAAAATTCGTGCACGTGAGAATAAATTTCCGTTTCAGATTCTGCATTGTTTCTACTCATCTTATGAATCATCCTAAAGGCTTTACTTGGCACAAACACTAAATAAAACATAAAAACACAATCATAACAGAGGCATAATCGTGCAAACACTCAAAAATAAAAATAAAAATAGAAAAATAATTTATTCATGGGGTTGCCTCCCAACAAGTGCTATCGTGTTATGCCCCTAGCTAGGCATAACACAAAGATTCAAGTATTGTCATCTTTAGTTTTTACTCCATACAAGGCCCTCGTGATTGATTCATATGGTGTACTAATTATTGTCCTAGGGAAGTGTTCCATACCCTTTCTAAGTGTGAATTGAAATTTAATATTGCCTTCTTTCATATCAATCACGACGCCTATAGTGCGTAAAACGGTCTGCCAAGTATGATGGGATAAGATAGATTGCAATCAATATCAAGAACAATGAAATCAATGCACACATAGTTCCTATTTGCAGGAATAAGAGCATCATTAATTCTTCCCAAAGGCTTTTTAATATTAGAATCCGCCAAGTGCAAATTAAGAGAACATTCTTCAGTATTGGTAAGACCAAGCACATCACATACAAAATTCGGAATTGTGGAAACACTAGCACCCAAATCACATAAAGCAATGCATTCATAATTTTTAATATTGACTTTAATGGTAGGTTGCCACTCATCTTGCAATTTTCTAGGAATTGAAATATCTAATTCTAAATTTTCTTCTAAGGATTTCATCATAAAATCAACAATATGTTTAGTGAAAGCTTTATTTTGTTCATAAGCATGAGGTGAATTTATCATGGTTTGCAACAGGAAAATACAATCAACCAAGGAGAAACTCTCATAATTAAAGTCTTTGAAATAAAAAATAGTGGGCACATCACTAGTTAAAGTTTTGACCTCTCCAAACCCACTTTTATCAAAAAATTCATCAAGATTTTCACCCTCCAAATTATTGGGACACCCTCTAGCTAAAGTTGACTCTTCTTAAGTCCCCTTATCATAAATTTTAGCTTTACTAAACAAGGAATCAATAGAGAAAACACAAATTATTTTAACATCTTCATCATTTTTATCCTCTAGAGAAATTGGTTTAGCGGCCATTTGATTCACTAAAGTGGCTTGTGCATCAGATATTTTTCCTAGCAGATTTTCAGCATGAGCATACTTAGTTTGGAGATTAGAAACTTCTCTACTAATATCATCAAGTTGTTTTTTATGGCCTCTAGTGCGTTAGAGTGTTCTTTAAGCTCCTTAGTGAAATACTTATTATGCTCAAATTGTGTAGTAATATATTCCTTGGTACTCTTCTCAATCTCAAGAAAATATTGGGGTAAGGAACATCATAATACTTTCGTTGGGACATCATCACTATACAAGCAAGATTGCAAGCAAACAAGAGATCTAGTGAGAAAAGGGAAATAAAAAAACAGGGTGAATAAAATGGAAAATTTGTGAACTGGGGGAGAGGATAACAAGAGGCAAATGGCAAATAATGTAAACTGCAAGAAGATGACATTTGTGATTAGGAACCTGATGGGTGTAAAGAGGAAGGGATGATGCAGCATAGCAATGGTAAGTATTTCCCTTAGTTAAGAAACCAAGATATCAATCCGTAGAGGAAGATCAAGCAAGTATGTAAACGACACCTGCGCACAAACAACAAATACTTGCAACCCGACGCGTGAGAGAGGTTTTCAAGCTCTCAATGATGATAAGATATATTAGATTGCAATAGGTATGGCAAATAGATCTCGCAAGAACACAAAATAAAAGAAGTAAACAAAAAGTGCAACAAGGTATTTTTTTGGTTTTTTGGATTAATAGATTTGAAAACACAACGGCAAAATAGTAGATCGGAAAGCAATATATTGGAAAAGTAGATCCGAGGGCCGTAGGTTTCACTAGTGGCTTCTCTCATGAGTATAGCACATGGTGGGTGAACAAATTACTCTTGGGCAATTGATAGAAGATCAAATAATCAGGATGATATCCAGGCAATGATCATTATATAGGCATCATGTCCAAGATAAGTAGACCAAAACGATTCTGCATCTACTTCTATTACTCCACACATCGACCGCTATCCAGCATGCATCTAGTGTATTAAGTTCATGGAAAACCAGAGTAATGCAATAAGAACGGTGACATGATGTAGACAAGATCTATTCATGTAGGAATAGACCCCATCTTGTTATCCTTAATGACAACGATACATGTGTGCCTTGCTGCACCTTCTGTCACTGGGAAAGAACACCGCAAGATCGAACCCATCACAAAGCACCTCTTCCCATGGCAAGAAAAATTGATCTAGTTGGCCTAACTAAACCAAAGATTCGAAGAAGTATGAGGCTATAAGTAACCATGCAAATAAGAGATTAGAGAAGACTCAAATCATATTCATGGATAGAAATTGATCATGAACTCAAAATTCATAGGATCCCAACAAACACACCGCAAAAGTCATTACATCAAATAGATCTCCCAGAGACCATTGTATTGAGAATCAAAAGAGAGAGAGAGGAAGCCACCTAGTTGCTGCCTACAAACTCGTAGGTCTATGGTAGACTACTCACACATCATCAGAGAGGCACCCATGAAGACGATGCACCCCTTCGTGATTGTGTTAGATTGGATCTCGAGGTTCTTGAACTTGCGGCGGTTGGAATTGTGTTTCGTCGACTCCCCTAGGGTTTTATGAATATTTGAGAATTTATAGAGATTATAGTCGGTGGAGGGGGTTCCCGAGGTGGGCACCATTCACTGAGGGAGTCCTGGATTAAGGGGTCCTCGGATAGCCGACCCGTTTCTCATGGGCAGGACTATATGGGCCGCAAGGTGAGGATTGGATGATCAAGTGCCCTGTCGCCAGGGTGGAAGCTTCAAGAAGCCATGGCGTGTTCTCCAAGTTGTCGAGTGTAGATAGGAATGTTTTTTCCTTTGATATGCAACCGGCCATATGTAAACCCTAGGTACCCTCGGCATCTATATAACCCAGAGGGTTTTTAGGTTGTAGACGGAACAACTCATCTATGGTTTAACTATTTGATCTTGAGGTAGATCGACTCTGTAACCTATACATCATCAATACAATCAAGCAGGACATAAGGTATTACCTCCATAGGAGGGCCCGAACCTAGGTTAACATCGTCTCCCTTGTCTCCCATTACCATTGATTCTAGTCTCACAGCTCGGGACCCCCTACCCGAGATCCGTCGGTTTTGACACCGACATTGGTGCTTTCATTGAGAGTCCCGCTGTGATCGCCAAAGGAATTGATGGCTGCCCTCGCTACAAGCAACGAGATTTTTGGCCATAGGACTCTCACCTCTGATCGGATTCTTACGAGCGGCGGCATCTTGTTGCACGCCGACCCGATGGGCCACCTTGGCCGGATTGGAAACTTTTCCCCGATCAAAGAATCAAGTTCGGAACCCTAGAGTTCATCGTTGATTCATGGGGACAACTCTTCTTGATAGAACCCTCGACTCTTATGAAGAAGCTCGCAGCTCTCGATGCCTCAACACCATAGACGTTGGGCCCCTCTTCAGACGAAGTCGTCACCCCCGGGCTGTCTAGAACACCCAATCCAGTCGTTGTGACCGGATTTACCACGGTTAATTAGGAACCGGATCTCCTCTTATGCGGCTCCGGAACTGTGATGATGCATATCGACTCCACTCGCCTTAGCAACACGCATCCTACTAGTGCCTCGATCGGATTGAGACCATGCGTATGTCTGATGACCAGGTTCCGGTCTATGATCAGCTCGGCGTAGACCCGACGACAGGGAGATTCACGTCCCCATGGTCACCCACCTAGTCGCCACCGTCGAGTGTCTAACTAGGGGCTCATCCCTTCAGCGACCGAAATTAAAAACTGTCTATACCCCGGTCTCCACTCATCGAGACCTCGTGTGTAACCCATACACCGGAGTTCTCTCTAGAGATGGACGGGTGTCGGTCCCTGATCGGGCACATAGTTCGGAGTCCGCGATTCCGAACTCACAACGTGTCGTGGAATAGAATTTTTTTCCCACCCGCCACCCAAGCCGATCATCCTAGTATCGCACCAAAACCCAAATCTTCGGACTTACGGGATATTAAACAATTACCAAGAGAGTCAGTTCATCATTTTTGGGCTAGACTCCTGCTCGCAAGAAGCGTAGAAATAGGTCTTAGTGACCAATAGATAATGGCAACGCTCAAACGCAATTTCCATGATGAAGGGATTCTTAACGCCGTGGCTCGCCGTCACATTCGTGACTTCACCGAGCTGTCCGACTTGGTACAAAAATATTGTGCATGGAAAGCGCTTGGCAAGCCAGACGGTTATTTTCGGAACCAACCTCTACCAAACACCCTAGAGGAGATTGAAAAAAGAGGATACCTCCAAAGCGGCCAGCCAGATTCGAACCCGCCAAAAAGAGGAACATGCCCCTTACAGGGGTCAGTATTGTTCTTGACGGGCTATTGGACAAACCATGCCCTATACATTTTGTGTTGCTTAACACAAAACCAACTCACAACCTTAGAGCTTGCTAGGTCATCAGGCAGGTCGCAAAAAGTGGTGAGGCCATTCTTGAGGTGCTACCGCCAAATAGGCGCTCCACGTCGTCACCCGAATACAACGATGAAGTCCTGACGATCTACGAAACATTCCCCTCAAGGAATAGAAGGAAAAGAGCTCTTAAAGAACTCGAACAGGTCTACCATGTGGGAACAACAAGCGCATGGGCAGACATCCCCATTACCGTCAGAGATATTGACCGACCAGCCAGTCTTCCCGGTCATTCACCGGCCATAGTAGTCCTGAACCCATCATCGATGGCTGCAGGTTACACAAGGTGCTAATGGACAACAGTAGTGGGTTAAACCTGATCTACGAAGACACCCTGGAAAAAATGTAGTTCGACCGATCTCGCATTGAGCATAGCAACACAACTTTCGAGGAATCATTCCGGGGAAGGAGGCGCGATGTTCGAGACGTATCGTCCTGGATGTAGTGTCTGACACGCCCGAAAACTACCGATCCAGAGAGCTCCTCTTCCATATTGTACCCTTCCCAAGCGGCTATCACACCCTATTGGGACATGATGCCTTCACAAAATTACAGGCTATACCCCACTATGGGTATATGAAACTCAAAATGCCAGGACCAAATGGAGTAATCACAATTGCTAGTGATCCGAACATAGCCCTCCGGGCCGAAAACAAAACAACAACCCTGGCTCTCGAGGCATTAGCTGCAGAAGAGCTAACCGCACTTTGGTCAACAATTGATAAGGACGACATGATCCTTATTAAAAGGCCCAAGCCCACGTCCTTTAAACCCGCAGATGAAATCGTTAAATTTAAAGTACACCCGACGGACCCCAACAAGACAATGTCCATCGGAGATTAGCTCAATCCCATTGTGGACGAAGTATTGCAGTCATTTTTATGGGAAAACTATGACATCTTCGCCTAACATCCTTCCGATATGCCTGGAATCCCATGACGGCTGGCAGAACACAGTCTAAACGTCATGGCAGGCTTCAAGCCCGTGAAGCAGACTCTATGCCGCTTTTTCGAACCCAAACGACAAGCTATGGGTGAAGAATTAGCTAAACTGTTCGAGGACGGATTCATTCGGGAGATTAAGCACCCCAAATGGTTGGCAAATCTGGTGATGGTACCAAAGAAAGACAAATCCTAACGGCTCTGCATCGATTTCAAAGACCTCAACAAGGCCTGCCCCAAGGACCCTTTCCCCTTACCGCGCATAAACTAGATCATCGATGCCACAGCCAGACACGACTCGTTGTGTTTCCTTGACGCTTATTCCGGATACCATCAGATTAAGATGAAGGAATCCGATCAATCTGCAACCACATTCATCACCCTCTATGGGCCATTCTGCTTCAACATGATGCCCTTTGGGCTAAAAATGTTGGGGCTACGTACCAACGCATGATCCAGACTTGTCTTGTGAAACAAGTCGGTAAGACAGTCGAGGCATACGTGGACGACGTGGTAGTTAGAACCAAACACGTCAGCCAGTTGATCGAAGACCTGCGGCAAACCTTTGCCAGCCTACGCGAGTATGACATATGACCCAATCCGGAAAAATGTGTATTTGGAGTTCCTGTCGGTAAACTGCTCAGATTAATCATCTCCCATAGAGGAATAGAAGCGAATGTAGCTAAGATCCGCGTGTTGGGAGACGTAGTAGTAAATCAAAATTTTCCTACGTTCACCAAGATCTATCTATGGAGAAACCAGCAACGAGAGGGGAGAGTTTGCATCTTCATACCTTTGAAGATCGCTAAGCGGAAGCGTTACAAGAACGCGGTTGATGGAGTCGTACTCGCAGCGATTCAGATCGCGGTAGATCCGATCAAGTGCCGAACGGACGGCACCTCCGCGTTCAACACACGTGCAGCCCGGTGACGTCTCCAACACCTTGATCCAGCAAGGAGGAAGGAGAGGTTGGGGAAGGGCTCCAACAGCAGCACGACGGCGTGGTGGTGGTGGAGTAGCAAGGTATTCCGACAGGGCTTCGCCTAAGCGCTGCGGAGGAGGAAGAAGAGAGGTAGGGCTTCGCCGTGAGAGAGAGAGATCAAATCCTGTCTCAAAACATCCAAAACCTCAAGTATATATAGGAGGAGGGACGTGGAGGGCTGGCTTGGCCTCTACTCCAAAGAGGAGATGGCCGGCCGAATTAAAGGGAGAGTCCACCTCCCACAAGGGAGGTGGATCTCCTCCTTTTAAATCCTTTTTGCCTTATCTCCTTATCTCCAGCCGCATGGGCCTTTAGCAAAAGTCTTGCCCAGCCCAATAAGGGCTGGCACACTTTATCTAACAGCCCATGTGGTCCTTTGGTCGTCACACCCCTCCCGGGGGTCCTCCGGCACCCTCCCGGCACTCCCGGTACACTACCGATGAGCCCGAAAACTTTCCGGTGACCAAAACTGGACTTCCTATATATCAATCTTTACCTCCGGACCATTCCGGAGCTCCTCGTGACGTCCGGGATCTCATCCGGGACTCCGAACAACCTTCGGTAATCACGTATACCTTTTCCCTATAACCCTAGCGTCATCGAACCTTAAGTGTGTAGACCCTACGGGTTCGGGAGACACGTAGACATGACCGAGACACCTCTCCGGTCAATAACCAACAGCGGGATCTGGATACCCATGTTGGCTCCCACGTACTCCACGATGATCTCATCGGATGAACCACGATGTCAAGGATTCAATCAATCCCGTATACAATTCCCTTTGTCTATCGGTATGATACTTGCCCGAGATTCGATCGTCGGTATCCCCATACCTTGTTCAATCTCGTTACTGGCAAGTCTCTTTACTCGTTCCGTAATACATCATCCCGTGGCTAACTCCTTAGTCACATTGAGCTCATTATGATGATGTCTTACCGAGTGGGCCCAGAGATACCTCTCCGTCACACGGAGTGACAAATCCCAGTCTCGATTCGTGCCAACCCAACAGATACTTTCGGAGATACCCGTAGCGTACCTTTATAGCCACCCAGTTACGTTGTGACGTTTGGCACACCCAAAGTATTCCTACGGTATCCGGGAGTTACACAATCTCATGGTCTAAGGAAATGACACTTGACATTGAAAAGCTTTAGCAAACGAACTACACGATCTTTGTGCTATGCTTAGGATTGGGTCTTGTCCATCACATCATTCTCCTAATGATGTGATCCCGTTATCAACGACATCCAATGTCCATGGCCATGAAACCGTGACCATCTATTGATCAACGAGCTAGTCAACTAGAGGCTCACTAGGGACATGTTGTG
Organism: Hordeum marinum; assembly: GCA_022496015.1. Classification (NCBI taxonomy): domain Eukaryota; kingdom Viridiplantae; phylum Streptophyta; class Magnoliopsida; order Poales; family Poaceae; genus Hordeum; species Hordeum marinum. The sequence goes on along the minus strand of CM039677.1, from coordinate 382,907,849 downwards.
GTCTATGTATTCACACATGTATTATGGTTTCCGGTTAACACAATTATAGCATGAACAATAGACAATTATCATGAACAAGGAAATACAATAATAACCATTTTATTATTGCCTCTAGGGCATATTTCCAACAGTCTCCCACTTGCACTAGAGTCAATAATCTAGTTCACATCACCATGTGATTAACACTTACATCACCATGTGATCATATCATCATGTGATTAACACCCAATAAGTTCTGGGGTTTGTTCATGTTCTGCTCGTGAAAGAGGTTTTTAGTCAGCGGGTCTGCGACATTCAGATCCGTGTGTACCTTTGCAAACTTTCCATTTCATATTTGTAGATACTGCTCCCACGCTCCACTTGGAGCTATTCCAAATGGCTGCTCCACTATACGTAGCTGGATTTCTACTAAGAGTCATCCGGATTGGTTTTAAAGCTTGCATCATCGTAACACTTTACGATGAACTCTTTATCACCTCCATAATCGAGAAATATTTCCTTAGTTCTCAAGTTACTAAGGCTAACTTTGACCGCTGTCTAGTGATCCACTCTTGGATTACTCTTGTACCCCTTGACAGACTCATGGCAAGGCACACACAGGTGCGGCACACAGCATGGCATACTATATAGAGCCTATGGCTAAAGCATAGGAGATGACACTCATCTCTTCTTTATCTTCTGCCGTGGTCGGGTATTGAGTCTTACTCAATTTCACACCTTACAATACAGTCAAGAACTCCTTCTTTGACCCATCTATTTTGAACTCCTTCAAAAACTTGTCAAGGTATGTCTTCGTCGAAAAAACTTATCAAGCGAATTGATCTATCCCTATAGATCTTGATGCTTAATAAAATAGTAGCTTTATCTGGGTCTTCCTTTGAAAAAAAAAACTTTTCAAACAACCCTTCATGCTCTTCCAGAAATTCTACATCATTTCCGATCAATAATATGTCAACTACATATTCTTATAAGAAATTCCATAGTGCTCCCACTCACTTTCTTGCAAATACAAGTTTCTCATAAACTTTGTATAAACTTAAACACTTTGATCACCTCATCAAAGCATATATTCCAACTCCGAGATGCTTGCTCCAGTCCATAGAAGGATCGCTGGAGTTTGCATATTATTAGCATCCTTAGGATTGACAAAACCTTCTGGTTGTATCACATACAACTCTTCCTCACAGAAACCATTACGGAAACCTTGTTTTGTCATCCATCTGCCAGATTTCATAATCGAAAAATGCAGCAACTGCTAACAAAATTTTAATAGACTTTTAGCATCGCTACAGATGAGACAATCTCATGGCAGTCAACTCCTTGAACTTGGCGGAAACTTCTTTGCGACAAGTCGAGCTTTATAAACGGTGACATTTCACCATTAGCGTCTATGTTTATCTCAAAGGTCCATTTGTACTCAATGACCCGCCATTCAACAGGCAAGTCTACCAAAGTCCATACTTGGTTTTCATACATGGATCCTTTCTCGGATTTCATGGCTCCTAGCCATTTGTTGGAATCCGGGCCCACCATCGCTTCTCCATAGTTCGTAGGTTCATCGTTGTCCAACAACATGATTTCCAAGACAGGGTTGTCGTACTACTCAGGAGCAGTACGCGTCCTTGTCGACCTACGAGGTTCGATAGTGACTTGATCCGAAGCTTCATGATCATCATCATTAACTTCCTTTTCAACTAAGTAGGCTCTACAGAAACATCTTTCTGTGTTGCGCTATTCTCTGGTTGAAACAAAGGTTCAACAACCTTATCAAGTTCTATCTTCCTCCCACTCAATTCTTTCGAGAGAAACTCTTTCTCAAAAAGGACCCGTTCTTAGCAACAAACACCTTTTGCGCTTGGATCTGAGATAGAAGGTATACCCAATGTCTCATTAGGGTATTCTATGAAGATGCATTTGTCTGCTTTGAGTTCGAGCTCGCTAGGTGAAAAACCCATTTTCACATAAGCGTCGCAGCCCCAAACATTAAGAAATGACAGCTTAGGCTTCTGTCAAACCATAATTCTCACGGTGTCATCTCAACAGACTTAGATGGTGCCCTGTTAAAGTGAATGGATTTGTCTTTAATGCATAACCCCATAACGATAGTGGTAAAACGATAAGAGACATCATAGTACTCACTATATCCAATAGAGCACGACTACGACGTTCGAACACACCATCACACTATGGTGTTCCAGGAGGCGTGAGCTGTGAAACAATTTCCACATTGTCTAAAATTGCATACCAAACTCGTAACTTAGATATTCACCTCCATGATCATATCATAGACATTTATCTTCTTGTCACGATGATCTTTAACTTCACTCTGAAACTCCTTGAACCTTTCAAACATTTCAGATTCGTGTTTCATTAAGTAAATATCCCCATATTTACTCAAATCATTAGTGAAGGTAAAGAAAAACAACGATATCCACTGTGTGTTTCAACACTCATTGGACCACATACATCAACATGTATTAATTCCAATAAGCCACATGCCCGCTCCATCATATTGGATGACGGGGTCTCAGTCATCTTGCCCAAGAGGCATGGCTCGCATGTCTCAACCGATTCGAAATCGAGTGAGTCAAAAAACATCCATCATCATGGAGTTTCTTCATGCGATTTATACCAATATGACATTACGTGGCAGTACCACAAGCATGTGGTACTATCATTATTAACTTTGTATCTTTTGGTACCAATGTTATGAATATGTGTACTACTACGATCATGATTCGATAAACCATTTCGAGTGGGTGCATGACCATTGAAGGCATTATCCATGTAAACAGAATAACCATTATTCTCTAACTTATATGAATAACCGTATCGCACTAATCATGATCTAATCACGTTTATGCTCAACGCAAACACCAAATAACATTTATTTAGGTTTATCACAAATCCTGAAGGTAGAGAGAGCGTGCGATGGTGATCACATCAATCTTGGAAATACTTCCAACACACATCGTCACCTTTCACCTAGCTAGTTTCTATTTACTCCGTAGCTTTTATTTCGAGTTGCTAACACTTAGCAACCGAACCGGTATCTAATACCCAGGTGCTACTAGGAGTACCAGCAAGGTACACATCACTAACACGTATATCAAATATACTTCCATTGACATTACCAGCCTTCTTATCTACCAATCATCTAGGGTTTTTCCGCTTCAGCGAACATTCTCCTCATAACAGAAGCACTTAGTCTCGGGTTCGGGCTCAACCTTGGGTTTCTTCACTAGAGCAACAACTGGCTTGCCATTCCTGAAGTTTTTCCCTTCTTGCCCTTGCCCCTTTTGAAACTAGTGGTTTTCACTTAACCATCAACACTTGATGCTCCTTATTGATTTCTACCTTCGTGGTGTCAAACATCACGAACAACTCAGGGATCATCTTATCCATCCCTGGCATGTTATAGTTCATCACGAAGCTCTAGTAGCTTGGTGGCAGTGACTTGGAGAACTGCATTAATCACTATCTCATCTGGAAGATTAACTCCCACTTGATTCAAGTGATTGTAGCACCCAGACAATCTGAGAACACGCTCACCGATTAAGCTATTCTCCTTTATCTTGCAGGCAAAGAATCTTGTTGGAGGTCTCATACCTCTCAACATAGGCACGAGCTTGAGATCACAATCTCAGCTCCTAGAACATCTCATATGTTCTGTGACGTTCAAAACATTTTGAAGCCTCAATTCTAAGCCGTAATGCATGACGCACTGAACTATCACGTAGTCATCAAAAAGTGCCTGTCATATGTTCACAACATCTACAGACAACGCTTGAGGGAGTGATGCAGTTAGCGGTACATCAAAAACATAAGCTTTCTGTGCAGCAATGAGGACAATCCTCAGATCACGGACCCAGTCCGCATTATTGCTACCATCAACTTTCAACTTACTTTTCTCTAGGATTGTATCAATAAAACTGGGGAGCTACAGCGCGAGCTATCTACGACATAATTTGCAAGGACATTTTTAGACTAAGTTCATGATAATTAAGTTCATTTAATCAAATTATTAATGAACTCCCACTTAGATAGACATCTCTCTAGTCTTCCAAGTGATACATGATCCATGTCAACTAGCCCGTGTCCGATCATCACGTGAGACGGACTAGTCATCCATGGTGAACATCTCTATGTTGATCGTATCTTCTATACGACTCATGTTCGACCTTTCGGTCTTCCGTGTTCCGAGGCCATGTCTGTACATGCTAGGCTCGTCAAGTCAACCTAAGTGTTTCGCATGTGTAAATCTGGCTTACACCCGTTGTATGCGAACGTTAGAACCTATCACACCCGATCATCACGTGGTGCTTCGGAACGACGATCCTTAGCAACGGTGCACAGTTAGGGTGAACACCTTTCTTGAAATTTTATTGAGAGATCATCTTATTTACTACCGTCATTCTATGCAAATAAGATGTAAACATGATAAACATCACATGCAATCAATATAGTGACATGATATGGCCAATATCATTTTGCTGGGCACCATGATCATCACTGTCACCGGCACGACACCATGATCTCCATCATCATGATCTCCATCATTGTGTCTTCATGAAGTTGTCTCGCCAACTATTACTTCTACTACTATGGCTAACGCTTAGCAATAAAGTAAAGTAATTACATGGCGTTTATGATTGACACGCAGGTCATACAATAAATAAGACAACTCCTATGGCTCCTGCCGGTTGTCATAATCATCGACATGCAAGTCGTGAATCCTATTACAAGAACATGATCAATTCATACATCACAATGCATCACATCACATCCTTTGGCCATATCACATCACAAGGCACATGCTGCAAAAACAAGTTAGACGTCCTCTAATTTGTAGTTGCAAGTTTTTACGTGGCTGCTATAGGTTACTAGCAAGAACGTTTCTTACCTACGTCAACACCACAACGTGATTTGCCAATTGCTATTTACCCTTCATAAGGACCCTTTTCATCGAATCCGATCCGACTAAGGTAGGAGAGACAGACACCCGCTAGCCACCTTATGCATCTAGTGCATGTCAGGCGGTGGAACCGGTCTCACGTAAGCGTACGTGTAAAGTTGGTCCGGGCCGCTTCATCCCACAATACCGCCGAATCAAGATAAGACTAGTAGCGGCAAGCAAATTAACAAACTCGACGCCCACAACTGCTTTGTGTTCTACTCGTGCATAGATTCTACGCATAGACCTAGCTCATGATGCCACTGTTGGGAGACGTAGTAGTAAATCAAAATTTTCCTACGTTCACCAAGATCTATCTATGGAGAAACCAGCAACGAGAGGGGAGAGATTGCATCTTCATACCTTTGAAGATCGCTAAGCGGAAGCGTTACAAGAACGCGGTTGATGGAGTCGTACTCGCAGCGATTCAGATCGCGGTAGATCCGATCAAGTGCCGAACGGACGGCACCTCCGCGTTCAACACACGTGCAGCCCGGTGACGTCTCCAACACCTTGATCCAGCAAGGAGGAAGGAGAGGTTGGGGAAGGGCTCCAACAGCAGCACGACGGCGTGGTGGTGGTGGAGTAGCAAGGTATTCCGACAAGGCTTCGCCTAAGCGCTGCGGAGGAGGAAGAAGAGAGGTAGGGCTTCGCCGTGAGAGAGAGATCAAATCCTGTCTCAAAACATCCAAAACCTCAAGTATATATAGGAGGAGGGACGTGGAGGGCTGGCTTGGCCTCTACTCCAAAGAGGAGATGGCCGGCCGAATTAAAGGGAGAGTCCACCTCCCACAAGGGAGGTGGATCTCCTCCTTTTAAATCCTTTTTGCCTTATCTCCTTATCTCCAGCCGCATGGGCCTTTAGCAAAAGTCTTGCCCAGCCCAATAAGGGCTGGCACACTTTATCTAACAGCCCATGTGGTCCTTTGGTCGTCACACCCCTCCCGGGGGTCCTCCGGCACCCTCCCGGCACTCCCGGTACACTACCGATGAGCCCGAAAACTTTCCGGTGACCAAAACTGGACTTCCTATATATCAATCTTTACCTCCGGACCATTCCGGAGCTCCTCGTGACGTCCGGGATCTCATCCGGGACTCCGAACAACCTTCGGTAATCACGTATACCTTTTCCCTATAACCCTAGCGTCATCGAACCTTAAGTGTGTAGACCCTACGGGTTCGGGAGACACGTAGACATGACCGAGACACCTCTCCGGTCAATAACCAACAGCGGGATCTGGATACCCATGTTGGCTCCCACGTACTCCACGATGATCTCATCGGATGAACCACGATGTCAAGGATTCAATCAATCCCGTATACAATTCCCTTTGTCTATCGGTATGATACTTGCCCGAGATTCGATCGTCGGTATCCCCATACCTTGTTCAATCTCGTTACTGGCAAGTCTCTTTACTCGTTCCGTAATACATCATCCCGTGGCTAACTCCTTAGTCACATTGAGCTCATTATGATGATGTCTTACCGAGTGGGCCCAGAGATACCTCTCCGTCACACGGAGTGACAAATCCCAGTCTCGATTCGTGCCAACCCAACAGATACTTTCGGAGATACCCGTAGCGTACCTTTATAGCCACCCAGTTACGTTGTGACGTTTGGCACACCCAAAGTATTCCTACGGTATCCGGGAGTTACACAATCTCATGGTCTAAGGAAATGACACTTGACATTGAAAAGCTTTAGCAAACGAACTACACGATCTTTGTGCTATGCTTAGGATTGGGTCTTGTCCATCACATCATTCTCCTAATGATGTGATCCCGTTATCAACGACATCCAATGTCCATGGCCATGAAACCGTGACCATCTATTGATCAACGAGCTAGTCAACTAGAGGCTCACTAGGGACATGTTGTGGTCTATGTATTCACACATGTATTATGATTTCCGGTTAACACAATTATAGCATGAACAATAGACAATTATCATGAACAAGGAAATACAATAATAACCATTTTATTATTGCCTCTAGGGCATATTTCCAACACCGCGCTCTATTAGAACATGCAATTCCCATAGAGCTAAAGCATGTCCAGAGGTTGGCCGGTTGCGTAGCGGCACTAAGTCGCTTTATCTCTCGCCTTGGAGAAAAGGCTCTACCCGCTCTATAAGCTGCTAAAATGGACCAATAATTTCAAGTGGACCAGCAAAGCATCGACCACGTTAGAAGAAATTAAAACACTCATGGCAAGCAATCCCATACTCATAGCACCAGGTGCTGGTGAAGCCATGTTGTTATACATATCGGCTACCAACCAAGTCGTTAGCGCACTGCTCGTCGTCGAACGGCAGGAGGAGGGACACAAATTCCGGACACAAAAGCTGGTCTATTACGTGTCAGAAGTACTAACGCAATGCAAGTCCGGATACCCGCACTACCAGAAGATAGCCTACACAGTATTTATGGCATCACGGAAACTCGGACACTATTTCCAAGAGTGCTCGGTAATGGTGGCATCCAAAGTACCCCTGAACGACATAATCAACAATAGGTATGCCACCATCTGTATAGCCAAATGGGATATTGAGCTCCTTCCCTTTGAAATAACCTACAAGCCACGACATGCCATAAATTCTTAGGTACTGGCAGTTTTTTTGGCCGAGTGGACGAAGGCCGAGCTCCCGAGGGAATATAGTACATACCCCATTGGACAATGTACTTCGATGGATCCAAAACCTTGGCTGGACTGGGGGCTGGAGTTATCCTCACATCCCCCACATGCAACAACGTTAGATACATGTTGCAGATCATGTATGCCGACTCTAACAATGCAGCTGAATACGAAGCACTCTTGCATGGTCATCGGATGGCAGTATCAATGAGCATACGACGGCTAGAGGTGTGGGGAGACTCCAATTTGTCCATCTCCCAAATCAATGGCGAATTCGACGCTAAAACCCCGAAGATGGCGGCATATAGAACTATTGTCCTAAAGATATCCGCATGGTTCGAGGGGTTGGAATTCCACCATGTCACTCGCGACAACAACCAAGCTGCCGACGTACTCGCCCGCATGGGGGCTAAGCGTGACCTTGTCCCAAAAAATACCTTCCTGGAACGGCTCTTTAAGCCATCTGTGGTTTGGTCGAACGATCATAAGGACGTTAGTCTAAATACGGCGGAAGAGGTTGTTCCCCCTATAAACGAACCAGACGACCAAATCATCAGCGGCTCCATAATGGATGAAATGCCTTCGGCCCATGAGGTCATGGCAGTAATCACGCCATGGACCGAGCTCTTCCTCGCCTACCTTCTTTGCAAAGAACTCCCCGATGATCAGACAGAGGCGCGGCGCATAAGTCGGTGATCCAAAGCCTACAAGGTACACGAGGGTGAGTTATATAAGATAAACACCACCGAAATATTATAGTGGTGCATATCTAAGGAAGAAGGACGGCAGCTCTTGGTCGAAGACCACGCTAGGATGGGCGGTCATCACATCGTAGCAAGAGCCTTGGTCAGCAAGGCCTTCCGAGATGGTTTCTTTTGGCCCACTGATCGGGCGGACGCCCAATCACTTGTCAAACACTGTGTGGGGTGTCAACTTTTTGCAAATCAAAGTCACATGCCCCCAACAACTCTTCGGACTATTCCGATCACCTGGCCTTTCGCGGTCTAGGGGTTGGACATGGTCGGACCACCTAAAGGGGGGACCAAGAAGAATAAATATTTACTGGTCATGGTTGACAAGTTCACCAAATGGATAGAGGCAAAGCCCGTTAAATCGTCCAAGTCCGGACCAGTAATCGACTTCATATCCGGCGTGGTACACTGTTACAATGCCCCACACAGTATAATAACGGACAATGGATCCAACTTCACGGCCCAAGAGGTCAAGGACTGGTGCGCAAAAATGGGCATCAAGCTTGATTACGCATCAGTGTATCATCCGCAAACCAATAAACAAGTCGAACGAGCAAACGGTCTCATCATGAGCGGCATTAAGCCACATTTGGTCCGATCTCCTCATGAGTCCGACTGTCATTGGGTGGAGGAGCTTGACTCTGTTTTATGGGGTCTGCGCACAATCCCGAATAGGTCAACGAGATACACACCATTCTTCGTGGTCTATGGGGCAGAAGCTGTCCCCCCCTGCGATATCATTCATGATGCACCAAGGGTGCATGTACAAGGAAAAGGAAGCCAAGTTAGATCGGCAGGACGACCTAGATGCCTTAGAAGGAGAGCGTGACATAGCTCGAGCTCGCTCTACTTTTTACGAACAGCAGGCCCGACTTTACCAGAGTAGGGAGGCCAGGGCAAAAGTGTACAACGTGGGTGAACTCGTCTTATGGCTCCCGGAGAAGCAGAAGCATAAACTCAAACCCAAGTGGGAGGGGCCCTTCAAAATCGACGAAGTACTCGTAGGAGGAGCCTACCGTCTTCGGAACGCGTCGTACAATCTCACTAAACCAAACCCATGGAACACAACTCGTCTTCGGCTCTTCTACGGATAAACCGGTGTTGTCACACTTTCCCCCCTTTTTGTTTTCACTTTTCCTTCTCTTTTTATTTCCCCTTCCACTCTTCTATTTGGTAGGATTGAATTTTTCCCTCTTCTTTCTATGTTCGGTTCAACCGATCTTGTACTAAGATTCTCGGCTTACACCTTTAAGTGTCAAATCCGAACACAGCACCTAGGGACTTCTTTCCAAAGCCATCGCTTTTATATTATAAGCATCTATTCACACTTATTGTGTACACATGTTTCCTTTGTCACGCTCAAGCCATCATATGCATCAATTCGAACTAAGACTTTGCCAAGCTGGGTTGCCTCGCTCCTGTGCTTACCCTCTACGTTCCCGATTGTTTGGCTAGAGGGTAAACGGAGCACCTCTGCGATTGTTACGACCGGGTCATCCGGACACGTACCTCAGATGGGTGAAGCCGAAATCTAGCTATCTTAAGTAGACAATTGGTCGGCTGTGACTGAAGCAATTAATACTACTATGGTTGTTATCACCACCACTTGGGCTTTTCCCCTCTCAATAACCCTGAGCCGCATACTAGCAGTATACGGCCTTCTACCTACGATCTTCGTAGAACCCTGAAGAAAGGTATCGATAGAGGTACTATTTTCTTCGGAGGATGTTTCTTACGCTAGCCAGTAATATAACATATCTCCCTGCGTGCTTTCTGTTTGTTCGCACCAAATGGCCGGATTGCATGGTTCCCCGAACTTAATCCACTCTTCTAGGATGATAAATTAAGAGGAATACTCCTGAGATCTTAGCACAGGAGGCAGAAGCTGATGGCCGATTAAGACAAAGTTTACAACAGAGATGGAGCAACTACTCGATTATTCGTACATAGTTACATATAATCATACATTCGGCTGCTGATCGAGATTGTCGATTATAGCATCCAGGGAGCAGTCTTCTTGCGAAAGACGGGCGGCAGACATAACTTGGTCGTACACCAGGTGGAGCGACACTTCTTGTCCATATGACCTTATTGACCCAACCCGAGCCATACGCTCGGGGTTATGTCTGGTATAGCGGGTCTTGCTCATCGCCCACGCCTCCCGTACTCCCTCCCGGCAAGCCGATGTCTTCCACAGCTAGAACCTACTTCGGGCTCCCTTGAATCGATCGACTAGTTCGGTCATTCCCTTCGGAGGTTGCTCGGCATGCCATAACGCCTTTACCATGCTTCTCATAGCCTTCCTAGCATGCTCATGAAGAGCGGAAAGTCTCCTTCAGAAGGTTCCCCCAGTTTGATCCTATCTCTTCTTTAGGTCGCCCAGGCAGGAGACCTATACATGAGGCAAAGGCTTACTTATTATACTTCATCTATAAGAAGTACTTGCCAATGTTAGAATCGCACTTACCGAACATGCCCCTATGTAGTTTCTAGTTCTCTTCTTAGGCAGGGGTCAATTGAGTTTTCAAACTCTCAATTTCTTCGGCCTATTGTTTATTCTCCGCCAGGAGACGGTTCAAAACACGACAACTGGCCTCGTGCTGGGACTTGGCGTATCGCTAAGATTCTTGGGCTCCGTCCAAATCTTTTTGCATTTGCCCTATTGATTGAGCTGCCAATGAGTATCCTTGCATCAACACAGGAATATACTAAAATTAGCAGCAAAGATATACTCATCATGTGCCTCCCGAGTAAAGCTCTTAACTAGCTCCAGTTCAGTCTTCAGAGATTCCACCTGTGCTCGGTTGTCTGCTAGTTCCTTGGTCAGTTGCTCGCTCTGCTGCTTCGAGGCCTGCATTAACAATAAAACAACACAAGGACCCTTAATTCGGTCGTTCCAACCAATTCAAGGCTCGGGGGCTACTGGGTTTACATGAGCGTCCGGACTCTATAAAACCGATTATTTACCTACAGGCTGGACGATATTAATTTCATAGCTTCTCCGAACCCAGCTCGGGCAGCAACACTGTGCGCGTTCGCTGTGCATAGAGCACCGATCTCCTGTTCGGAGAACACTGGGTGACGTAGGGCCTCTCGTCGCCACCGATGATTCATGGCGCTTCCTACTTCCGATTAGGTAATGGGCATAGCGTCACCAGAATTGGCAAGGGCCGGGTTGGCCATGGGAACCTCTGTAGCAGGTTCGACATGAGTCGAAGCTCTGGGATTTTGAGCTTCCCCGGACACCCCGGCTACCTCCTTGGCGGGGGAAGGCTGAGTTTCTAACTTGTGGAATTTGATATAAAATCTGCTATGAGGATCTATCAGTTGTGATAATAAATAAACAGCTGAACAAAATATCTTTGGATTGAGCGAGTAGACGGACTCGTCCTCATGGCCGGCTCGTTCGTCGGATCCCTGTTGGTTTCCGGTCCGAGCACTGCTTCCGTTGCCGACGTATGACGCGTGAATTGACGATGTTTGGGAGTAGGAGCCGGCACATTTGGGGCATTAGAGGATGTCTGCCTTTAGCGGGACGAGCTTTTCTTCTTATTATTTGTTGCAGGAGAAGGGAACGATCCATGGTAATCGGCTATGATAGCTACCTTGGAGCAGTCGAGACCCTCCTGGTAGAAGACCCCGTCTTCAAACTCAATGGATAGATCTAGGTCCTCGTGAAAGCCCGGATCATCATCATGGGAATAGTCTTCAGGCTGAGGAGCCGAACAGTTAACTATCTCGACGAAGCTTCTCCAGCCCTATTCACATGAAGTTAAAGCTTCGGTCAAAAAAGGGACAAAGTGGAAAACCAAACTATATTCACAGAGGTGAAAGGCTTACCCATTCGATGGGGTTGTGGCTTGAATATCCCTCCTTGGTCAACCGTCGACTAAAATCTTCTTGCTCCCCTTTGTATAGGTCGGCAAGTGTGGTGGCCAACACTGTCTGGTCGGTAGGACCCAGTCTTCGGGAGCATGTGGTGTCGCTTGTCCCGTTGTAACGCCACAAGGGGTGTATCCTCTATTGAAGAGGCTGCACACACTGGGTGATGGTAGCGGCCGTGACGTCGATCATGGACAGATTGTGGTGGGCTAGTATCCTCACCTGGGCGGCCAAGCGTTGCGCTTCAACACTGTCCTCTTGGGACGAACTCTTCGGCCGCCAGTTGTACCTTTTCTTCAATGGGGCGTCAGAATATTCGGGCAGACCCCTCCTAGCTGGATCGAACAGGGGGGCGTCTTCGATATAAAACCATTCTGAAGACCATTCTTCGGACTCCTTCGGTGTTCCCACCGGATACCCCGTTCCTGCTATGCGGCATACTTCGGCTCCGCCAACCTCCAAGATTGTCTTGTCCCGAGTTCGAGGGACGAGGCAGAAATACTTCCTCCAAAGCTCAAAATGTGCCTCATAGCCCAGGAACATCTCGCAAAGGGCGACGAAGCCTAAGATGTGTAGGATAGACCTTGGGGTAGGGTGATGGAGTTGGATCTCGTAAAATTCCAGTAACCCTCTCACGAACGGGGGAATGGGAAACCCGAGACCCCGTAGAAGAAAGGGCACGAAGCATACGCGTTCCCCCCTTTGTGGACTGGGGAAATTCTCCGCAAAAACTTCATCATTGAATGAACATAAGCCTGCAGGGGTCACTGCCAGATCCAAAGAAGGGAGGTACCCCTAGGTCTCTAGATTACGCAGTCAGAGGAGCGACACGGAGCAGCTGGTCCAATCCCCGAGACGGGAGCCGTAAAGGTGCGAGGAAGAATTGGGAGCGCTCGCCATGTTTCTCATGGTGGTCTTTCGCTTAGAGTTTTTCTGATGGGGAGAAGGAAAGCTCAGACCATGATTTTTGTTTGCTTAAATGAGTGGTGCCTCCGTCGCGGAGGGGTAGTCTTGTAAAAAATCACTTAACCGCTCGTCTCCCCATGATGCGCAAAGATCGAGGAACGCTGACGGTTATTATAATGGACCTGGCAAGTTCGTGATGCTTGGGACTTCACCGATGACTGGTGAGTTGCCGAACAAGAAGGAGTAGGGGACTCGCCTTGCAAGCCGAAGATTATGAAGATTATCCGGATATACATTGGCTTTGAAGGCTAGTCCCGAGGCTACTGAGGGAGACCTGGATTAAGGGGTCCTCGGATAGCCGACCCGTTTCTCATGGGCCGGACTGTATGGGCCACAAGGTGAGCATTGGATGATCAAGGGCCCCTTCGCCAGGGTGGAAGCTTCAAGAAGCCGTGGCGTGTCCTCCAAGTTGTTGACCATAGATAGGCATGTTTTTCCTTCTATATGCAACCGACCGTATGTAAACCCTAGGTACCCTCGGCGTCTATATAAGCCAGAGGGTTTTTAGGTTGTAGACAGAACAACTCATCTAGGGTTTAACTATTTGATCTCGAGGTAGATCGACTCTATAACCTATACATCATCAATAAAATCAAGCAGGACGTAGGGTATTACCTCCATAGGAGGGCCCAAACCTGGGTAAACATCATCTCCCTCGTCTCCTGTTACCATTGATTCTAGTCTCACAGCTCGGGACCCCCTACCCGAGATCCGCCGGTTTTGACACCGACACCCACCAGGCTGCGCTAGGGGCCTCTGGCGTGCACTGTTGGGTGTTCCCCACCTCGGCCTTCTTCTCTAGCATTTCTCTGGCCCACTAGGTATCTTCTGACCCAAAAAATATCCAAAAAGTTTAACGGTGTTTGGGCTTCGTTTTGTACTAAATTTCCGCGAAGTAAAAAATAAGCAAAAAACAGCACCTGGCACTTGGCACTATGTCAATAGGTTAGTCCCAAAAAATGATATAAAATTCCTATAAAATGAATATAAAACATCCAAGGTTGATAATATAACAACATGGAACAATCAAAAATTATAGATACGTTGGAGAAGTATTAGGCCCATAAAGACCTCCGTCCAAGGGGTCCTCGAGATACTAAGGCTGGAGAGACCCAAGCCTCTCCCACTCATGAGGAAGAGCACATAGATGACAGGGGGATGGAGATTGACTCCCCCCAAACAAGAAAAGGGCGACGCCGGAAGACGCTGAGGAGGATCTACCTCCCGCCTCGAAAAGGCCCTATAGGACCAAAGTGGTCCTGCCCGATGATAGCCCGAATTCCGATGAGGACTTTGAGGCTTTCGAAAGGGTCCTAGGGTCAAGCCCCTGGCCTAGAGGTACTGAATCTAAACACTTTCTGGTATATTTATACGGAATTTTTGTCACTAACCAGATGAATGCCTTTCGCATTGCAGCCTGGCCCGAGATCTCCTGACCGAATGGGTCTCACAGGGGGATTCTCCGCCCTTTGAGCTAGCAGAGAGTGGGACTGCATCCCTCACCACCACCACCCCCAGGCCTCTGAAGAGGACATGGAGGTGTTATCCCGCCAGACCCCTCCCGATCCGAACACCAGGGGTGAGGAGGTTATGGCCGATGTTCATACCTCGGCCACCGAAGACCAGGAAGTCGTGGTCGAGGTTCATACCTTACCCCCCCCTCCCGAAGCCCAAGAGGTCGAACCCCTCCTTGCGAGCAAAGAGGAGGTCTATGATTCATCCAAGGTCCCTCCAAAGACGACTCCGTTGACCTCTATGGCTCCGATGTCATCAACCTGGCCTCCCCCAAGAAGAGAGAGCAGAAGTGCCACAACTGGTGCCGCCCGTGACAGAGCGGACCGCAACCAGGTGGACAACCATGATGGAGGAGGCTTTGTCTATCTCCTCTATCGCCGAAGATCACCGCACCTCATGGGTGCGGTTTTGAAAGGAATTTAGTCTGTTGATAGCAGACTGAAGGAGGCCTTCAGCGGTCTACTGGCGGGCTTCAAGGTAAGCCAAGCAATATTCTTTTCACAAGAACAAATTTATTTGTGAGGTTATGTATTCCTTATAGGTATAGTAGCCCCCGAGCCACAGGCAAGTTTGAAAAACTTGTCCGGGGGTCAAAGTGCCTAAAAATCATGAATAAACATGAAAGAAGTTCATGGCTAACGAAATTCTAACAGTTTCAGAGATGTTTTTAGTGGAGGGTCAAAACTCAACAGCTCGGAAGTTTGTTTATACATAAGTTGTTTTGTAGGCCTCGTCTTTAGTTGTGGCCACCAATGCCATGGAACTAGCCGAGCTGAACTGGAAGCTCAAGAGCTCCGGTGAAGAGCTTGATCATGTGAACAAACGATTCAACGATGCAAAGTAAGTTTGAATCATACTGCTAAGACCATTGTATTTGTTGGAAATATGCCCTAGAGGCAATAATAAAATGGTTATTATTGTATTTCCTAGTTCATGATAATTGTCTATTGTTCATGCTATAATTGTGTTAACCGGAAACCGTAATACATGTGTGAATACATAGACCACAACATGTCCCTAGTGAGCCTCTAGTTGACTAGCTCGTTGATCAATAGATGGTCACGGTTTCATGACCATGGACATTGGATGTCGTTGATAACAGGAACACATCATTAGGAGAATGATGTGATGGACAAGACCCAATCCTAAGCATATCACTAGATCGTGTAGTTCGTTTGCTAAAGCTTTTCAATGTCAAGTATCGTTTCCTTAGACCATGAGATTGTGCAACTCACGGATACCGTAGGAATGCTTTGGGTGTGCCAAACGTCACAACGTAACTGGGTGGTTATAGAGGTGCACTACGGGTATCTCCGAAAGTGTCTATTGGGTTGGCACGAATCGAGACTGGGATTTGTCACTCCGTGTGACGGAGAGGTATCTCTGGGCCCACTCGGTAAGACATCATCATAATGAGCTCAATGTGACTAAGGAGTTAGCCACGGGATGATGTATTACGGAACGAGTAAAGAGACTTGCCGGTAACGAGATTGAACAAGGTATAGAGATACCGACGATCGAATCTCGGGCAAGTATCATACCGATAGACAAAGGGAATTGTATACGGGATTGATTGAATCCCCGACATCGTGGTTCATCCGATGAGATCATTGTGGAGCATGTGGGAGCCAACATGGGTATCTAGATCCCGCTGTTGGTTATTGGCCGGAGAAGTGTCTCGGTCATGTCCACGTGTCTCCCGAACCCGTAGGGTCTACACACTTAAGGTTCGATGACGCTAGGGTTATAGGGAAATGGTATACGTGATTACTGAAAGTTTTTTGGAGTCCCGGATGAGATCCCGGACATCACAGGGAGCTCCAGAATGGTCCGGAGGTAAATCTTGATATATAGGAAGTCCAATTTTGGTCACCAGAAAGTTTTTGGGCTCATCGGTATTGTACCGGTTGTGCCGGGAGGGTGCTGGAGGACCCCCGGGAGGGGTGTGATGACCATAGGAGTTTGTGGTCCCTTAGAGGAGGTGTGCTATGTTGGAAATATGCCCTAGAGGCAATAATAAAAATGTTATTATTGTATTTCCTTGTTCATGATAATTGTCTATTGTTCATGCTATAATTGTGTTAACCGGAAACCATAATACATGTGTGAATACATAGACCACAACATGTCCCTAGTGAGCCTCTAGTTGACTAGCTCGTTGATCAATAGATGGTCACGGTTTCATGGCCATGGACATTGGATGTCGTTGATAACGGGATCACATCATTAGGAGAATGATGTGATGGACAAGACCCAATCCTAAGCATAGCACAAGATCGTGTAGTTCGTTTGCTAAAGCTTTTCAATGTCAAGTATCGTTTCCTTAGACCATGAGATTGTGCAACTCCCGGATACCGTAGGAATGCTTTGGGTGTGCCAAACGTCACAACGTAACTGGGTGGCTATAAAGGTGCACTACGGGTATCTCCGAAAGTATCTGTTGGGTTGGCATGAATCGAGACTGGGATTTGTCACTCCGTGTGACGGAGAGGTATCTCTGGGCCCACTCGGTAAGACATCATCATTATGAGCTCAATGTGACTAAGGAGTTAGTCACGGGATGATGTATTACGGAACGAGTAAAGAGACTTGCCGGTAACGAGATTGAACAAGGTATGGGGATACCGACGATCGAATCTCGGGCAAGTATCATACCGATAGACAAAGGGAATTGTATACGGGATTGATTGAATCCTTGACATCGTGGTTCATCCGATGAGATCATCGTGGAGTACGTGGGAGCCAACATGGGTATCCAGATCCCGCTGTTGGTTATTGACCGGAGAGGTGTCTCGGTCATGTCTACGTGTCTCCCGAACCCGTAGGGTCTACACACTTAAGGTTCGATGACGCTAGGGTTATAGGGAAAAGGTATACGTGATTACCGAAGGTTGTTCGGAGTCCCGGATGAGATCCCGGACGTCACGAGGAGCTCCGGAATGGTCCGGAGGTAAAGATTGATATATAGGAAGTCCAGTTTTGGTCACCGGAAAGTTTTCGGGCTCATCGGTAGTGTACCGGGAGTGCCGGGAGGGTGCCGGAGGACCCCCGGGAGGGGTGTGACGACCAAAGGACCACATGGGCTGTTAGATAAAGTGTGCCAGCCCTTATTGGGCTGGGCAAGACTTTTGCTAAAGGCCCATGCGGCTGGAGATAAGGAGATAAGGCAAAAAGGATTTAAAAGGAGGAGATCCACCTCCCTTGTGGGAGGTGGACTCTCCCTTTAATTCGGCCGGCCATCTCCTCTTTGGAGTAGAGGCCAAGCCAGCCCTCCACGTCCCTCCTCCTATATATACTTGAGGTTTTGGATGTTTTGAGACAAGATTTGATCTCTCTCTCTCACGGCGAAGCCCTACCTCTCTTCTTCCTCCTCCGCAGCGCTTAGGCGAAGCCCTGTCGGAATACCTTGCTACTCCACCACCACCACGCCGTCGTGCTGCTGTTGGAGCCCTTCCCCAACCTCTCCTTTCTCCTTGCTGGATCAAGGTGTTGGAGACGTCACCGGGCTGCACGTGTGTTGAACGCGGAGGTGCCGTCCGTTCGGCACTTGATCGGATCTACCGCGATCTGAATCGCTGCGAGTACGACTCCATCAACCGCGTTCTTGTAGCGCTTCCGCTTAGCGATCTTCAAAGGTATGAAGATCCACTCTCCCCTTGCTCGTTGCTGGTTTCTCCATAGATGGATCTTGGTGAACGCGTAGGAAATTTTTGATTTACTACTACGTCTCCCAACAGTGGCATCATGAGCTAGGTCTATGCGTAGAATCTATGCACGAGTAGAACACAAAGCAGTTGTGGGCGTCGAGTTTGTTAATTTGCTTGCCGCTACTAGTCTTATCTTGATTCGGCGGTATTGTGGGATGAAGCGGCCCGGACCAACTTTACACGTACGCTTACGTGAGACCGGTTCCACCGCCTGACATGCACTAGATGCATAAGGTGGCTAGCGGGTGTCTGTCTCTCCTACCTTAGTCGGATCGGATTCGATGAAAAGGGTCCTTATGAAGGGTAAATAGCAATTGGCAAATCACGTTGTGGTGTTGACGTAGGTAAGAAACGTTCTTGCTAGTAACCTATAGCAGCCACGTAAAAACTTGCAACTACAAATTAGAGGACGTCTAACTTGTTTTTGCAGCATGTGCCTTGTGATGTGATATGGCCAAAGGATGTGATGTGATGCATTGTGATGTATGAATTGATCATGTTCTTGTAATAGGATTCACGACTTGCATGTCGATGATTATGACAACCGGCAGGAGCCATAGGAGTTGTCTTATTTATTGTATGACCTGCGTGTCAATCATAAACGCCATGTAATTACTTTACTTTATTGCTAAGCGTTAGCCATAGTAGTAGAAGTAATAGTTGGCGAGACAACTTCATGAAGACACAATGATGGAGATCATGATGATGGAGATCATGGTGTCGTGCCGGTGACAGTGATGATCATGGTGCCCCGAAGATGGAGATCAAAGGAGCAAGATGATATTGGCCATATCATGTCACTATATTGATTGCATGTGATGTTTATCATGTTTACATCTTATTTGCATAGAACGACGGTAGTAAATAAGATGATCTCTCAATAAAATTTCAAGAAAGGTGTTCACCCTAACTGTGCACCGTTGCTAAGGATCGTCGTTCCGAAGCACCACGTGATGATCGGGTGTGATAGGTTCTAACGTTCGCATACAACGGGTGTAAGCCAGATTTACACATGCGAAACACTTAGGTTGACTTGACGAGCCTAGCATGTACAGACATGGCCTCGGAACACGGAAGACCGAAAGGTCGAACATGAGTCGTATAGAAGATACGATCAACATAGAGATGTTCACCATGGATGACTAGTCCGTCTCACGTGATGATCGGACACGGGCTAGTTGACATGGATCATGTATCACTTGGAAGACTAGAGAGATGTCTATCTAAGTGGGAGTTCATTAATAATTTGATTAAGTGAACTTAATTATCATGTACTTAGTCTAAAAATGTCCTTGCAAATTATGTCGTAGACAGCTCGCGCTGTAGCTCCACAGTTTTATTGATACAATCCTAGAGAAAAGTAAGTTGAAAGTTGATGGTAGCAATAATGCGGACTGGGTCCGTGATCTGAGGATTGTCCTCATTGCTGCACAGAAAGCTTATGTTTTTTGATGTACCGCTAATTGCATCACTCCCTCAAGCGTTGTCTGTAGATGTTGTGAACATATGACAGGCACTTTTTGATGACTACGTGATAGTTCAGTGCGTCATGCATTACGGCTTAGAATTAAGGCTTCAAAATGTTTTGAACGTCACAGAACATATGAGATGTTCTAGGAGCTGAGATTGTGATCTCAAGCTCGTGCCTATGTTGAGAGGTATGAGACCTCCAACAAGATTCTTTGCCTGCAAGATAAAGGAGAATAGCTTAATCGGTGAGCGTGTTCTCAGATTGTCTGGGTGCTACAATCACTTGAATCAAGTGGGGTTAATCTTCCAGATGAGATAGTGATTAATGCAGTTCTCCAAGTCACTGCCACCAAGCTACTAGAGCTTCGTGATGAACTATAACATGCCAGGGATGGATAAGATGATCCCTGAGTTGTTCGTGATGTTTGACACCACGAAGGTAGAAATCAATAAGGAGCATCAAGTGTTGATGGTTAAGTGAAAACCACTAGTTTCAAAAGGGGCAAGGGCAAGAAGGGAAAAACTTCAGGAATGGCAAGCCAGTTGTTGCTCTAGTGAAGAAACCCAAGGTTGAGCCCGAACCCGAGACTAAGTGCTTCTGTTATGAGGAGAATGTTCGCTGAAGCGGAAAAACCCTAGATGATTGGTAGATAAGAAGGCTGGTAATGTCAATGGAAGTATATTTGATATACGTGTTAGTGATGTGTACCTTGCTGGTACTCCTAGTAGCACCTGGGTATTAGATACCGGTTCGGTTGCTAAGTGTTAGCAACTCGAAATAAAAGCTACGGAGTAAATGGAGACTAGCTAGGTGAAAGGTGACAATGTGTGTTGGAAGTATTTCCAAGATTGATGTGATCACCATCGCACGCTCTCTCTACCTTCAGGATTTGTGATAAACCTAAATAAATGTTATTTGGTGTTTGCGTTGAGCATAAACGTGATTAGATCATGATTAGTGCGATACGGTTATTCATATAAGTTAGAGAATAATGGTTATTCTGTTTACATGGATAATGCCTTCAATGGTCATGCACCCACTCGAAATGGTTTATCGAATCATGATCGTAGTAGTACACATATTCATAACATTGGTACCAAAAGATACAAAGTTAATAATGATAGTACCACATGCTTGTGGCACTGCCACGTAATGTCATATTGGTATAAATCGCATGAAGAAACTCCATGATGATGGATGTTTTTTGACTCACTCGATTTCGAATCGGTTGAGACATGCGAGCCATGCCTCTTGGGCAAGATGACTGAGACCCCGTCATCCAATATGATGGAGCGGGCAAGTGGCTTATTGGAATTAATACATGTTGATGTATGTGGTCCAATGAGTGTTGAAACACACAGTGGATATCGTTGTTTTTCTTTACCTTCACTGATGATTTGAGTAAATATGGGGATATTTACTTAATGAAACACGAATCTGAAATGTTTGAAAGGTTCAAGGAGTTTCAGAGTGAAGTTAAAGATCATCGTGACAAGAAGATAAATGTCTATGATATGATCATGGAGGTGAATATCTAAGTTACGAGTTTGGTATGCAATTTTAGACAATGTGGAAATTGTTTCACAGCTCACGCCTCCTGGAACACCATAGTGTGATGGTGTGTTCGAACGTCGTAGTCGTGCTCTATTGGATATAGTGAGTACTATGATGTCTCTTATCGTTTTACCACTATCGTTATGGGGTTATGCATTAAAGACAAATCCATTCACTTTAACAGGGCACCATCTAAGTCTGTTGAGATGACACCGTGAGAATTATGGTTTGACAGAAGCCTAAGCTGTCATTTCTTAATGTTTGGGGCTGCGACGCTTATGTGAAAATGGGTTTTTCACCTAGCGAGCTCGAACTCAAAGCAGACAAATGCATCTTCATAGAATACCCTAATGAGACATTGGGTATACCTTCTATCTCAGATCCAAGCGCAAAAGGTGTTTGTTGCTAAGAACGGGTCCTTTTTGAGAAAGAGTTTCTCTCGAAAGAATTGAGTGGGAGGAAGATAGAACTTGATAAGGTTGTTGAACCTTTGTTTCAACCAGAGAATAGCGCAACACAGAAAGATGTTTCTGTAGAGCCTACTTAGTTGAAAAGGAAGTTAATGATGATGATCATGAAGCTTCGGATCAAGTCACTATCAAACCTCGTAGGTCGACAAGGACGCGTACTGCTCCTGAGTAGTACGACAACCCTGTCTTGGAAATCATGTTGTTGGACAACGATGAACCTACGAACTATGGAGAAGCGATGGTGGGCCCGGATTCCAACAAATGGCTAGGAGCCATGAAATCCGAGAAAGGATCCATGTATGAAAACCAAGTATGGACTTTGGTAGACTTGCCTGTTGAATGGCGGGTCATTGAGTACAAATGGACCTTTGAGATAAACATAGACGCTAATGGTGAAATGTCACCGTTTATAAAGCTCGACTTGTCGCAAAGAAGTTTCCGCCAAGTTCAAGGAGTTGACTGCCATGAGATTGTCTCATCTGTAGCGATGCTAAAAGTCTATTAAAATTTTGTTAGCAGTTGCTGCATTTTTCGATTATGAAATCTGGCAGATGGATGACAAAACAAGGTTTCCGTAATGGTTTCTGTGAGGAAGAGTTGTATGTGATACAACCAGAAGGTTTTGTCAATCCTAAGGATGCTAATAATATGCAAACTCCAGCGATCCTTCTATGGACTGGAGCAAGCATCTCGGAGTTGGAATATATGCTTTGATGAGGTGATCAAAGTGTTTAAGTTTATACAAAGTTTATGAGAAACTTGTATTTGCAAGAAAGTGAGTGGGAGCACTATGGAATTTCTTATAAGAATATGTAGTTGACATATTATTGATCGGAAATGATGTAGAATTTCTGGAAGAGCATGAAGGGTTGTTTGAAAAGTTTTTTTTTCAAAGGAAGACCCAGATAAAGCTACTATTTTATTAAGCATCAAGATCTATAGGGATAGATCAATTCGCTTGATAAGTTTTTTCGACGAAGACATACCTTGACAAGTTTTTGAAGGAGTTCAAAATAGATGGGTCAAAGAAGGAGTTCTTGACTGTATTGTAAGGTGTGAAATTGAGTAAGACTCAATACCCGACCACGGCAGAAGATAAAGAAGAGATGAGTGTCATCTCCTATGCTTTAGCCATAGGCTCTATATAGTATGCCATGCTGTGTGCCGCACCTGTGTGTGCCTTGCCATGAGTCTGTCAAGGGGTACAAGAGTAATCCAAGAGTGGATCACTAGACAGCGGTCAAAGTTAGCCTTAGTAACTTGAGAACTAAGGAAATATTTCTCGATTATGGAGGTGATAAAGAGTTCATCGTAAAGTGTTACGATGATGCAAGCTTTAAAACCAATCCGGATGACTCTTAGTAGAAATCCAGCTACGTATAGTGGAGCAGCCATTTGGAATAGCTCCAAGTGGAGCGTGGGAGCAGTATCTACAAATATGAAATGGAAAGTTTGCAAAGGTACACACGGATCTGAATGTCGCAGACCCGCTGACTAAAAACCTCTTTCACGAGCAGAACATGAACAAACCCCAGAACTTATTGGGTGTTAATCACATGATGATATGATCACATGGTGATGTAAGTGTTAATCACATGGTGATGTGAACTAGATTATTGACTCTAGTGCAAGTGGGAGACTGTTGGAAATATGCCCTAGAGGCAATAATAAAATGGTTATTATTGTATTTCCTTGTTCATGATAATTGTCTATTGTTCATGCTATAATTGTGTTAACCGGAAACCATAATACATGTGTGAATACATAGACCACAACATGTCCCTAGTGAGCCTCTAGTTGACTAGCTCGTTGATCAATAGATGGTCACGGTTTCATGGCCATGGACATTGGATGTCGTTGATAACGGGATCACATCATTAGGAGAATGATGTGATGGACAAGACCCAATCCTAAGCATAGCACAAGATCGTGTAGTTCGTTTGCTAAAGCTTTTCAATGTCAAGTATCGTTTCCTTAGACCATGAGATTGTGCAACTCCCGGATACCGTAGGAATGCTTTGGGTGTGCCAAACGTCACAACGTAACTGGGTGGCTATAAAGGTGCACTACGGGTATCTCCGAAAGTATCTGTTGGGTTGGCATGAATCGAGACTGGGATTTGTCACTCCGTGTGACGGAGAGGTATCTCTGGGCCCACTCGGTAAGACATCATCATTATGAGCTCAATGTGACTAAGGAGTTAGTCACGGGATGATGTATTACGGAACGAGTAAAGAGACTTGCCGGTAACGAGATTGAACAAGGTATGGGGATACCGACGATCGAATCTCGGGCAAGTATCATACCGATAGACAAAGGGAATTGTATACGGGATTGATTGAATCCTTGACATCGTGGTTCATCCGATGAGATCATCGTGGAGTACGTGGGAGCCAACATGGGTATCCAGATCCCGCTGTTGGTTATTGACCGGATAGGTGTCTCGGTCATGTCTACGTGTCTCCCGAACCCGTAGGGTCTACACACTTAAGGTTCGATGACGCTAGGGTTATAGGGAAAAGGTATACGTGATTACCGAAGGTTGTTCGGAGTCCCGGATGAGATCCCGGACGTCACGAGGAGCTCCGGAATGGTCCGGAGGTAAAGATTGATATATAGGAAGTCCAGTTTTGGTCACCGGAAAGTTTTCGGGCTCATCGGTAGTGTACCGGGAGTGCCGGGAGGGTGCCGGAGGACCCCCGGGAGGGGTGTGACGACCAAAGGACCACATGGGCTGTTAGATAAAGTGTGCCAGCCCTTATTGGGCTGGGCAAGACTTTTGCTAAAGGCCCATGCGGCTGGAGATAAGGAGATAAGGCAAAAAGGATTTAAAAGGAGGAGATCCACCTCCCTTGTGGGAGGTGGACTCTCCCTTTAATTCGGCCGGCCATCTCCTCTTTGGAGTAGAGGCCAAGCCAGCCCTCCACGTCCCTCCTCCTATATATACTTGAGGTTTTGGATGTTTTGAGACAAGATTTGATCTCTCTCTCTCACGGCGAAGCCCTACCTCTCTTCTTCCTCCTCCGCAGCGCTTAGGCGAAGCCCTGTCGGAATACCTTGCTACTCCACCACCACCACGCCGTCGTGCTGCTGTTGGAGCCCTTCCCCAACCTCTCCTTCCTCCTTGCTGGATCAAGGTGTTGGAGACGTCACCGGGCTGCACGTGTGTTGAACGCGGAGGTGCCGTCCGTTCGGCACTTGATCGGATCTACCGCGATCTGAATCGCTGCGAGTACGACTCCATCAACCGCGTTCTTGTAACGCTTCCGCTTAGCGATCTTCAAAGGTATGAAGATCCACTCTCCCCTTGCTCGTTGCTGGTTTCTCCATAGATGGATCTTGGTGTACCGGTTGTGCCGGGAGGGTGCTGGAGGACCCCCGGGAGGGGTGTGATGACCATAGGAGTTTGTGGTCCCTTAGAGGAGGTGTGCTAGCCCTTATTGGGCTGGCCAAGACCTTCTAGAAAGGCCCATGCGGCTGGAGGAGTAGAGATAAGGGCAAAGGAGTTTGAAAAGGAGGAGATCCACCTCCCTTGTGGGAGGTGGACTCTCCCTTTGATTCGGACGAAGCTCTCCTCCTTGGAGGAGAGTCCAAGTCAGCCCTCCCTCTCCCTCCTCCTATATATACTTGAGGTTTTGGCCTTTTGAGAACAGATCTGAACTCTCTCTCTCTCTCTCTCACGGCAAAGCCCTATCTCTCTTCTTCCTCCTCCGCAGCGCTTAGGCGAAGCCCTGCCGGAATACCTTGCTACTCCACCACCACCACGCCGTCGTGCTGCTGTTGGAGCCCTTCCCCAACCTCTCCTTCCTCCTTGCTGGATCAAGGCGTAGGAGACATCACCGGGCTGCACGTGTGTTGAACACGGAGGCGCCGTTGTTCGGCGCTTAGATCGGAATCCACCGCGATCTGAATCACTGCGAGTACGACTCCATCAACCGCGTTCTTGTAACGCTTCCGCTTAGCGATCTTCAAAGGTATGAAGATGCAATCTCTCCCCACTCGTTGCTGGTTTCTCCATAGATAGATCTTGGTGACATGTAGGAAAATTTTGATTTACTACTACGTCTCCCATCAGTGGCATCATGAGCTAGGTCTATGCGTAGAATCTATGCACGAGTAGAACACAAAGCAGTTTTGGGCGTCGATTTTGTTAATTTGCTTATCACTACTAGTCTTATCTTGATTCGGCGGTATTGTGGGATGAAGCGGCCCGGACCAACTTTACACGTACGCTTACGTGAGACTGGTTCCACCGCCTAACATGCACTTGTTGCATAAGGTGGCTAGCGGGTGTCTGTCTCTCCCACCTTAGTCGGATTGGATTCGATGAAAAGGGTCCTTATGAAGGGTAAATAGCAATTGGCATATCACATTGTGGTTTTGGCGTAGGTAAGAAACGTTCTTGGTAGTAACCTATAGCAGCCACGTAAAAACTTGGAACTACAAATTAGAGGACGTCTAACTTGTTTTTGCAGCATATGCCTTGTGATGTGATATGGCCAAAGGATGTGATGTGATGCATTGTGATGTATGAGATTTATCATGTTCTTGTAATAGGATTCATGACTTGCATGTCGATGAGTATGACAACCGGCAGGAGCCATAGGAGTTGTCTTATTTTATTGTATGACCTGCGTGTCAATCATAAACGCCATGTAATTACTTTACTTTATTGCTAAACGTTAGCCATAGTGGTAGAAGTAATAGTTGGCGAGACAACTTCATGAAGACACAATGATGGAGATCATGATGATGGAGATCATGGTGTCGTGCCGGTGACAGTGATGATCATGGTGCCCCGAAGATGGAGATCAAAGGAGCAAGATGATATTGGCCATATCATGTCACTATATTGATTGCATGTGATGTTTATCATGTTTACATCTTATTTGCTTAGAACGACGGTAGTAAATTAGATGATCTCTCACTAAAATTTCAAGAAAATTGTTCACCCTAACTGTGCAACATTGCTAAGGATCGTTGTTTCGAAGCACCACGTGATGATCGGGTGTGATAGGTTCTAATGTTCGCATACAACGGGTGTAAGCCAGATTTACACACGCGAAACACTTAGGTTGACTTGACGAGCCTAGCATGTACAGACATGGCCTCGGAACACGAAAGACCGAAAGGTCGAACATGAGTCATATGGAAGATACGGTCAACATGGAGATGTTCACCATGGATGACTAGTCCGTCTCACGTGATGATCGGACACGGGCTAGTTGACATCGATCATGTGTCACTTGGATAACTAGAGAGATGTCTATCTAAGTGGGAGTTCATTAAATAATTTGATTATGTGAACTTAATTATCATGAACTTAGTCTAAAATTATCTTTACAATCTATATTGTAGATCCAATGGCCAACGCGAATGTCACCCTAAATTTCAACGCATTCCTAGAGAAAACCAAGCTGAAAGATGATGGAAGCAACTATGCGGACTGGGTCCATGGCTTGAGGATCATCCTCATAGCTTCTAAGAAATTGTATGTCCTTGATGCACCACTAGGTGACCCACCCCTTCTCTCAGCAGAGCAAGACATTGCGAATGCTTGGCATTCTTGCTGTGATGATTACTCCCTTGTTTAGTGCGGCATGCTTTACAGTTTAGAACCGGAGCTCCAAAAGCGTTTTGAGCAACATGGAGCATATGAGATGTTCCAAGAGCTGAAACTGGTTTTCCAAGCTCATGCCCGGGTCGAGAGATATGACATTTCCGACAAGTTCTTCAGCTGTAAGATGGAGGAGAATAGTTCTGTCAGTGAGCACATCCTCAAGATGTCTGGGCTACACAACCGCTTGACTCAGCTGGGAGTTAATCTCCCGGATGACTCGGTCATTGACAGAATCCTCCAGTCACTTCCACCTAGCTACAAGAGCTTTGTGATGAACTACAACATGCAAGGGATGGAGAAGTCCATTCCTGAGTTGTACTCGATGCTGAAATCAGCGGAGGTTGAGATCAAAAAGGAGCATCAAGTATTGATGATGAATAAGACCACTAGTTTCAAGAAAGGCAAGGGTAAGAAGAACTTCAAGAAGGACGGCAAAGCTGTTGCCGCGCCCGATAAGCAAGTTGCCGGGAATAAGAAGAACAAGAATGGACCCAAGCCTAAGACTGAGTGTTTTTATTGCAAGGTACCGGTCACTAGAAGCGGAACTGTCCCAAGTACTTAGCGGATAAGAAGGACGGCAACATTAAAGGTATATGTGATATACTTGTTATTGATGTGTACCTAACCAGCACTCGTAGTAGCTCCTGGGTATTTGATACCGATGCAGTTCCTCACATTTGTAACTCCAAGCAGGAGCTGCGGAATAAGCGGAGGCTGGCCAAGGACGAGGTGACGATGCGCGTCGAGAATGGTTCCAAGGTCTATGTGATCGCCGTCGGCACGCTACCTCTACATCTACCTTCGGGATTAGTGTTAAA
The DNA here is from genome assembly GCA_022496015.1 of Hordeum marinum. Lineage (NCBI taxonomy): Eukaryota > Viridiplantae > Streptophyta > Magnoliopsida > Poales > Poaceae > Hordeum > Hordeum marinum. Next base: position 382,879,507 of record CM039677.1, on the reverse strand, counting down.
CCTTAATAATTGTTATTTAGTACCAGCTTTGAGCATGAACATTGTATCTAGATCTCGCTTAATGCGAGATGGCTACTCATTTAAATCTGAGAATAATGGTTGTTCTATTTATATGAGAGAAATGTTTTATGGTCATGCCCCGCTGGTCAATGGTTTATTTTTGATGAATCTCGAACGTGATGTTACACATGTCCATAGTGTGAGTACCAAAAAGTGTAAGGTTGATAACGATAGTCCCACTTACATGTGGCACTGCCGCCTTGGTCATATTGGTGTCAAACGCATGAAGAAGCTCCATACTGATGGACTTTTGGAGTCTCTTGATTTTGAATCATTTGACACGTGCGAACCATGCCTCATGGGCAAGATGACCAAGACTCCGTTCTTCGGAACAATGGAGCGAGCAACTGACTTGTTGGAAATAATACATACCGATGTATGCGGTCCAATGAGTGTTGAGGCTCGTGGTGGCTACCGTTCTGTTCTCACCCTCACTGATGACTTGAGTAGATATGGGTATGTCTACTTAATGAAATATAAGTCTGAAAAATTTGAAAGGTTCAAGGAATTTTAGAGTGAGGTAGAGAATCAACATGACAGGAAAATAAAGTGCCTACGATCTGATCGTGGCGGAGAATATTTAAGTCACGAGTTTGGCACGCACCTAAGGAAATGTGGAATTGTTTCACAACTCACGCCGCCTGGCACACCTCAGCGAAATGGTGTGTCTGAACGTCTTAATCGCACTCTATTAGATGTGGTACGATCTATGATGTCACTTACCGACTTACCGCTATCATTTTGGGGATATGCATTAGAGACTGCCGCATTCACTTTAAATAGGGCACCGTCAAAATCCGTTGAGACGACACCGTATGAATTATGGTTTGGAAAGAAAGCTAAGCTGTCGTTTCTAAAATTTTGGGGATGCGATGCTTATGTGAAGAAACTTCAACCTGAGAAGCTCGAACCCAAAGCGGAAAAGTGCGTCTTCATAGGATATCCCAAAGAGACTACTAGGTATACCTTCTACCTACGATCCAAGGGCAAAGTCTTTTTTGCCAAGAATGGATCCTTTCTCGAGAAAGAGTTTCTCTCGAAAGAAGTAAGTGGGAGGAAAATAGAACTTGATGAGGTAATTGTACCTCCACTCGAACCGGAGAGTAGCGCAACACAGGAAGTTGTTTCTGTGGAGCCTACACCGGCTGGAGAGGAAGTTAATGATGATGGTCATGAAACTTCAGATCAAGTTACTATTGAACGTCGAAGGTCCACTAGGACACGTTCCGCACCAGAGTGGTACGGCAACCCTATCCTACAGATCATGTTGTTAGACAACGGTGAACCTTCGAACTATGAAGAAGCGATGGCGGGCCCGGATTCCAACAAATGGCTTGAGGCCATGAAATCCGAGATAGGATCCATGTATGAGAACAAAGTGTGGACTTTGGTGGACTTGCCTGGTTATAAGCGAGCCATTAAAAATAAATGGATCTTTAAGAAGAAGACTGACGTGGATGGTAATGTGACCGTCTATAAGGCTCGGATTGTCGCTAAGAGTTATCGACAAGTTCAAGGAGTTTACTACGATGAGACTTTCTCACCCATAGCGATGCTGAAGTCTGTCCAAATCATGTTAGCAATTGCCGCATTTTATGATTATGAGATCTGGCAAATGGATGTCAAAACGGCATTCCTTAATGGCTTCCTCAAGGAAGAACTATATATGATGCAGCCGGAAGGTTTTGTCGATCCTAAAGATGCTAACAAGGTATGCAAGCTCCAGCGCTCCATCTATGGGCTGGTGCAAGCATCTCAGAGTTGGAACATTCGCTTTAATGAAGTGATTAAAGCGTTTGGATTGGTACATGTTTATGGAGAACTCTGTATTTACAAGAAAGTGAGTGGGAGCTCTGTAGCATTTCTCGTATTATATGTGGATGACATATTGATAATGGGAAATGATATAGAACTCTTGGAAAGTGTAAAGGCCTACTTGAATAAGTGTTTTTCAATGAAGGACCTTGGAGAAGTTGCTTACATATTAGGTATTAAGATCTATAGAGATAGATCGAGACGCCTCATAGGTCTTTCACAAAGCACATACCTTGAAAAGATATTGAAGAAGTTCAATATGGATCAGTCCAAGAAGGGGTTCTTGCCTGTGTTACAAGGTGTGAGATTGAGTACAACTCAATGCCCGACCATGGCAAAGGATAGAGAAGAGATGAGTGTCATCCCCTATGCTTCAGCCATGGGCTCTATTATGTATGTCATGCTATGTACCAGACCTGATGTGAACCTTGCCATAAGTTTGGTAGGGAGGTACCAAAGTGATCCCGGAGCGGAACACTGGACAGCGGTCAAGAATATCCTGAAGTACCTGAAAAGGACAAAGGACATGTTTCTCGTATATGGAGGTGCCGAAGAGCTCGTCGTAAAGGGTTACGTCGATGCTAGCTTCGACACAGATCCGGACGACTCCAAGTCGCAAACCGGATACGTGTATGTTTTGAACGGAGGGGCAGTCAGCTGGTGCAGCAGCAAGCAAAGCGTCGTGGCGGCATCTACATGTGAAGCGGAGTACATAGCTGCTTCGGAAGCAGCAACGGAAGGAGTCTGGATGAAGGAGTTCATCACCAACCTAGGAGTTATTCCAAGTGCGTCGGGCCCGATGACTCTATTCTGTGACAACACTGGAGCTATTGTCCTTGCGAAGGAGCCCAGGTTTCACAAGAAGACAAGACACATCAAGCGCCGCTTCAACTCCATCCGTGATTACATTCAGGAGGGAGATATAGATATTTGTAAAGTGCATACGGATCTGAATGTCGCGGATCCATTGACTAAACCTCTCTCACGAGCAAAACATGATCAACACCAGAATGTTATGGGTGTTCGATTCATCACAATGTAACTAGATTATTCACTCTAGTGCAAGTGGGAGACTGTTGGAAATATGCCCTAGAGGCAATAATAAAATGGTTATTATTGTATTTCCTAGTTCATGAGAATTGTCTATTGTTCATGCTACAATAGTGTTAACCAGAAACCATAATACATGTGTGAATACATAGACCACAACATGTCCCTAGTGAGCCTCTAGTTGACTAGCTCGTTGATCAATAGATGGTCACGGTTTCATGACCATGGACATTGGATGTTGTTGATAACGGGATCACGTCATTAGGAGAATGATGTGATGGACAAGACCCAATCCTAAGCATAGCACTAGATCGTGTAGTTCGTTTGCTAAAGCTTTTCAATGTCAAGTATCATTTCCTTAGACCATGTGATTGTGCAACTCCCGGATACCGTAGGAATGCTTTGGGTGTGCCAAACGTCACAACGTAACTGGGTGGTTATAAATGTGCACTACGGGTATCTCCGAAAGTGTCTGTTGGGTTGGCACGAATCGAGACTGGGATTTGTCACTCCATGTGACGGAGAGGTATCTCTGGGCCCACTCGGTAAGACATCATCATAATGATCTCAATGTGACTAAGGAGTTAGCCACGGGATGATGTATTACGGAACAAGTAAAGAGACTTGCTGATAACGAGATTGAACAAGGTATAGAGATACCGACGATCGAATCTTGGGCAAGTATCATACCGATGGACAAAGGGAATTGTATATGGGATTGATTGAATCCCCGACATCGTGGTTCATCCGATGAGATCATCGTGGAGAATGTGGGAGCCAACATGGGTATCCAGATCCCGCTGTTGGTTATTGGCCGGAGAAGTGTCTCGGTCATGTCCACGTGTCTCCCGAACTCGTAGGGTCTACACACTTAAGGTTCGATGACGCTAGGGTTATAGGGAAATGGTATAAGTGATTACTGAAAGTTGTTTGGAGTCCCGGATGAGATCCCGGACGTCACGAGGAGTTCCGGAATGGTCCATAGGTAAAGATTGATATATAGGAAGTCCAGTTTTGGTCACCTGAAAGTTTTCGGGCTCATTGGTATTGTACCGGGAGTGCCGGGAGGGTGCAGGAGGACCCCGGGGAGGGGTGTGACGACCATAGGACTTTGTGGGCCCTTAGAGTAGGTGTGACAGCCCTTATTGGGCTGGCCAAGACCTTCTAGAAAGGCCCATGTGGCTGGAGGAGTAGAGATAAGGGCAAAGGAGTTTGAAAAGGAGGAGATCCACCTCCCTTGTGGGAGGTGGACTCCCCCTTTGATTCGGCCGAAGCTCTCCTCCTTGGAGGAGAGTCCAAGCCAGCCCTCCCTCTCCCTCCTCCTATATATACTTGAGGTTTTGGCCTTTTGAGAACAGATCTGAACTCTGTCTCTCACGGCAAAGCCCTATCTCTCTTCTTCCTCCTCCGCAGCGCTTAGGCGAAGCCCTGCCAGAACACCTTGCTACTCCACCACCACCACGCCGTCGTGCTGTTGTTGGAGCCCTTCCCCAACCTCTCCTTCCTCCTTGCTGGATCAAGGCGTAGGAGACGTCACCGGGCTGCACGTGTGTTGAACGCGGAGGCGCCGTTGTTCGGCGCTTAGATCGGAATCCACCGCGATCTGAATCGCTGCGAGTACGACTCCATCAACTGTGTTCTTGTAACGCTTCCGCTTAGAGATCTTCAAAGGTATGAATATGCAATCTCTCCCCACTCGTTGCTGGTTTCTCCATAGATAGATCTTGGTGACACGTAGGGAAATTTTGATTTACTACTACGTCTCCCATCAGTTTTCCTCGTTAATTGGGATTTTTTGACTTTTGTTCCTGAGATCTTGCTTCCCATTACACCTACAGTCGTAAATGCAGAGGTTGAAAAACTCAAGGACGAGCTGAAGAAAGCCAAGCAGGAGGCCGCTGATCATAAGACTGTGGCCGAATAGGCGGTTGCCGACCTAAGCTCATTGAAGATTGAGAGTAGCAAGCACGAAGCTCGAGTGGCCGAGGTGCAGCAGGAGCTCCAGGATGCAAGCACTAAGTGCGAGGCCCTTGAGCAAAATACTAAGGACCAAGTAGTTGAGCTATCCTCACTGTCCTCTGAGCTCAAATCGGAGTGTGTAGACAGGCGGTTCTTCGAGAAAGAACTTCGCCAAGTCAGGATGATCGCGGATGGTAAGCCGTACTTACTACAATGTGCCTTTGGTGGTAACATATTTGCCTTGCTCACATGGTTGTGGCATTGCCTAGGCGCCTTTACGGACCTCCTAATGAGTGCAGCGGATGCGGCCAATCATTGTGCGGCTCGAGATGGGGATGTTGAACACAGACTGTTGTGGGTGCAATTTAAAACCCCTGAGTCCCGTCCCCTTCTCAGCCATCAAATGAAGCAGCTAATGGAGTTCCACAGGATGGCAGATCCATCCTTGAAGGACTTCTACATCCGGCTGTGGCCTGTAGAGCCACTGCCAAGCAGCTATCTTGGCTTGGTGCAGAAGCTTTGCGATGCCGCGCCCCGGATTGAAGTCCTGAAGCGCTCCGTGTGGATCGAGGGTGCTCGGATGGCCTTTGCGAGGACCATGATGCACTGGCCAAGGTTGAAGCCGTTTGAGATGGCTACCGCGCCCCGAGTTGTACTTCCGCGCTGCGTTGGAGGGTGCTCGGTCGATAGAGACCCAATGCCCCAAAGATGTAATTTATTAGTGACAGCACTATCATGTGCCCTATGAAAAATTTGCTTTATAATGCTTGTGCCAATATATCGTACTTTGTATTATTTTGACTCATGTGTGGCCATTTGAACTGAAAGTTGCTAGTCATCGGCTTCAGCCCCCATGTAGATACTACAAGAGGTGTTCCAACCTCCGCACCGTGACCCTTAGCCGATACATCGGTTCCCAGAGGCAGTTGTGTGTGAGAGGAACAAGGCAATTAGACTATGTGGCTTTACTTCTTTCACTTATCCGTAGGAGCTTGACTACGGGGGCCGGTGACGAGCCCCGAGTACTTTGTGATTGTCGGATAAACCAAGGTTTGAGACTATTACCACATGGTTTGTGAAGGTACAAACCCTTCGTATGACACGAAATAACCTCCATTGATTCTTAGTTTGACAGTTAGGCTCGGATCGCCAACCGGTTCTCGCTTATTATGACAGTCAGTTTTCGGCTTTCTCCACTGAGGTATTTGGCCAGGTGAGCTGGAAATACAATCACAATAGTTCTCCCTTTACCCTTTTAGCCGAACCAGCGGAACGTAAGAGGGAAAACACAGGAGCGGGGCAACCCAACTATTGACCCAAGACATAATTCGAAACCGATTCATATAATGCAATATCTGAGATGCCCCCCGGTCTATTAGCCAGTCGCACCTAACATGTACCGAACAGTTTTGCCTTTCGGTGCGAGTCAATGGAAATCAATTTATGTAACATAAAATATTGTGAAAAGACCGCAAAGGATAATCTTTATTTGTGTGAAATTCTTATAGTTCATAATATCGTGGTAGCTGTTACAGGTATTTTTGTTTCGAAAAAACAAACTTTATAGAGAAGCGATTTACTCAGGGTCTTCGACGGGTGGCTTGACGTCCTCCATGTGCCTTGCTACACGCTTGCTCCTTTGCTCTCGGGAGGGTAGGGCTGGAATCCTTTAAAGGTGATTGTTGTTGGTGAACGGACCTTGGAGAGGGGATCTTGAGAATCCGTCATAGAGTGGGTAAGCTTTACGCTTGGGAGATCCTTGATGGTACCTGCTTTTTGTTCGAAGAAGCGCTTGGACTGTAGTTCGCTCAAACCGAACAAGTGGTCTTTGGTAGTGGGTCCTCACAGCTTTCCATGGTATTTTGAGAGCAAAATTGTGTCTTTTAGGAACATACCTTATGGGTATTCGGGTCGTGCCATGGGGAGCGTATCCCTATTTGTGTTGAGCAGGGGATTGCTCCGGGAGATCCGGTTAAGCTTGGGCTTGCTTGCTCGTCTATCACGCCCTGGTAGCTAATTGGGGCATCGGCGCTTCGCTATCGTATTGACATTCTGCTACCAAGGCCGCAGTGTGTTCTTAAGTTCGAAGGGAGCGCTCTGTATTGCTGTTGACGGTGATGACCCCCTTTGGTCCGGGCATCTTGAGATTTAGATAAGCATAGTGGGGAATGATGTTAAAGAGGGTGAACATTGCGTGGACGAGCAGTGTGTGATAACCACTGTGAAAAGGGACAATGTCGAAGATCAAGTCTTCGCTGCAAAGTTTTCGGGTGAGCCGAACACTACCTCTAATGTTACAGTGCTTGAGCAGCGGGCCTCAACGCCAGTGATTAATCCCTGGAAGGTAGTGTTGCTGGGTTTGATCCTTGACGGATCTATGCCCATCTTTTTCACCATGTCTAAGTAAAATTAGGTTAAGGCTACTTCCTCCGTCCATGAGGACTCTAGTCAGGTTGTACCCATCGATGATGGGATCAAAGACAAGGTTTGTCGAACCTCCATGATGGATACTGGTCGGATGATCCCTACGAGCGAAGGTGATTGGGAAAGCCGACCATGGGTTGAATTTCGGGGCTACGGGCTACACGGCGTAGACCTCTCGAAGGGCGCGCTTCCTATCCTTCTTTGGTATGTGTGTGACGTATATCATGTTCACAGTTTTTACCTCTAGAGGGAACTGCTTCTATCCTCCATTGTTCAGACCGTGGGGCTCTTCGTCATCCTCGCTGCATGGGCCTTTGCCTTGTTCCTCGGCTGCAAGTTTGCCAGATTGCCTAAACACCCAACAGTTACGGTTGGTGTGGGTGGCGGGCTTGTCTTGGGTGCCGTGGATCTGGTAGGCCCTTTCCATGATTTTATCCAATGCAATTGGTCCATCCTTGTTCCCTTTATAGGGTTCTTCCTCTATCCGGTTTTTGAACTACGAAAGCCGGCATTTACGGTCGTGTCGTCGACGTCACCATTGTTGTGGTGGTGTTTATTCTTGTTGTGTCGTGGCTTGCCATTTCCATCCCGAACTTCTGAGGTGCCAAGGTCTTCGGGATTGTGGCCGCGACGAGCTAGCCAATTGTTCTCGCCTGCGCAAAAGTGGGTCATGAGTGAGGTGAGGGTGGACATTGTTCTTGGCCTATCTTGGCCGAGCCATCGACCAATCATTCGTCCCGGATGTTATGCCTTAAAGAGGCTATTGCCTCGGCATCCGGACAATCAACAATCTAGTTCTTCTTAGTTAGGAACCGATTCCAAAATTGCCTGGCCGATTTGCCAGCCTTTTGTATGATGTTGCTCAAGTCGTAGGAGTCCGGGGGACAGACATAAGTGCGCTGGAAGTTAGACCAAAATGCATCCTCGAGCTCGTCCCAACTTCCAATGGAGTTTTTGGAGAGATTGTTTAACCAGTGTCGAGTTGGCCATTTAAGCTTTAGCGGTAAGTACTTGATGGCGTGGAGATCATCTCCCCTGGCCATATGGATGTGGAGAAGGAAATCTTCGATCCACACAGCAGGGTCTGTTGTCCCGTTGTATTGTTCTATGTTTACGGGTTCAAACCCTTCATGAAATTGATGCTGCATAACCTCGTCTGTGAAGCACATTGGGTGGGCGGTGCCTCTCGCCTGGGCTACGTTGTTCCCGAAACTGGTTGTTGCTGGTGCCCAGTATGGTTGCCGATCTCTGTCACTGCAGTTAAACCAAGGCTGGTGTCCATCCCGTCTAGCGGGGGAGTACCCTCTAGATCCGTAGATGGATTTAGTGTGACCTGCTCTATAGTCCAGGTCCTGCCGTAAGTCATACCGATCATTATGCTGTGTTGGGTCCTTTCCCCTTCTGCGGGGTAACGCAGGCATGTACTCGGCCTCTACAGCCGTTTTGTCCCGTCCTCGAGGGGGGCGATCCAGCTGGTCGTACTGAGTGTGCCTGGAAGATGTGGGCTCGAAGGCCTCGTCATTGAAATGCGACAGCAGGCGCCGACGCGGGTAACTTTTGTTTTGATCCGACTGCTCGGTGTCGTACCCTTCTTCGGCTTCCAGGATGATGTGAACTGGAGACCCGATCTTTTGATGAAAGATGATAACTACGATTTTTGTGGGACTCAACCCTCACGATCCGGCTACCCAACCGTACAGGGAGAACCGTACACGACTGATATCCACGGCAATCGCTGAACCAACTCCACTGTGTTATCGACCGAGCCAACTGCGCGATCGACCTATCCACGAAAGATTTTTCCTGGAAGAAAATCGAAGAACATGCAAGAAAATAATAACCAAGCAATCTGAAATTGTGAATATGCTAGATGAATAAATTTCACAATATGAGGCTTCGATAGGATGCCTTGATGGTCGCACTAGTCGCTACGAGCGAAGGCAAATAAAAGTAGCAATAGCTAAACTTTTCTAAACGAAACCTAATCTAAACCCTAATTTAGGGTGGCTGTTTATTAAGGAAAGGCCGGCCGCGGAACACATCGTCGGACGATTGAAGACCGAATACTGCACGTTGTTTCTTTGTCCCTTCTATGGTTCTGTGCTTGTAGCCCTGTACATGCATCATGCATGGATATGCATGCACACGTATGCTCCATGTATGTATGAAAGGAGCATGTACTATCAAAGTCTTGAACTTGAATATGTTTCATGCACAAGTTGTTTGACAATGCTTTCTCGCATGAAATGAATGTCCGAAATTTTTGGCTCTTCTTCGTTTGAGCTTCTCATTTCAGATCACCGATTCCGTCATTCCTGAGAATAATTAATAAATCAAATAATGAGTGTAGATTTATTTTCCTGTCACTTAAATCGTACGTATGAAGGAACGAAAGTACCTGATCATTTATTTTTTGTGTAATATTTATAAATATTTTCATGATAGCTATGTCCATATCATCCTTCCTTTCTTGAAAACAAAGTCGTCCTCGACTTTCATTTATCTGAAACACATCATAGAGCAAAGTAAAAATAGATACTACGTATATATGTCATGCCAAAGACGTTAGCTCATAAGGGCGCGAGAAATTCGTAATATCTCTGTTATGAATACGATGATAAATTTTATCCCACGCATAGTATATATATGATTTATGGGGATGCAAATGAACTTAGTGAGCATCCCGTATGTCCAGATCATAAGTCGGGACTTTCAATGAAAAATTTTCAGAATTGATGGCAAGCATACTATGTGTAATATGATCCATTGATTTAGATTTCTCACCATTCATTATTTCGTCCGGGTCATTGAAAGCAAGTTAATTGTTTTTCCTTCAAACATGAGAGTATACGAATTTGTTCGACCATGATGGGTAACACTATTATCATATTGCCAAGGTCGGCCTAATAATAAAGAACAAGCTTGCATAGGAATGACATCACAGTCAACATGATCATGGTAAGAACCAAGTGTAAAATTGACTCTCACACGACGCGTTACCTTCAACTTACCACAATCATTGAATCACTGGATGTAATATGGATGGGGGTGTCTCGTAGTGGTGAGGCAAAGCTTCTCTACCATCTCTATACTCGCCAAATTATTGCAGCTTCCACCATCAATGATCACACGAACGGAATGCCCTTTGACAACAAACTTAGTTTGAAAAAGATTATGGCGTTGAAGCATCTCAGCATGTCCTATGTGGGAACTTAGTACTCGCATGGTTACAAGACTTGGGTATTTATCTGTCGTGTTAGCATGACAATGTATCTCCTCCAAGTCATGCGCCTTAGTGTCACATGCATTATCAGTGGCAAGCATAGCACGTGTATCTGCATCCAAATCACCACCTGAGGAGTACTCACCATCTTCCCGCACAATGAATGTACATTTATTTGGGCAGTCCTTCATCAAGTGCCCGCCACCTTTGCATATATGACACTTCATATCTCTTGTGCGTCCAGTCGATATGGTGGGTGAGAAAGACATTGCCTTCGAAGCCTCGGAGGATTGTGGAGCTGATTTTGAACTTGGTGGATGTGCACCATTGTTCAAGATAAGTAGCATTGCCTCAGTTGTGGATGGAACAGTGGGAGAAAGTGTTCATGATGAGCGGCGACCTGCAGAAAAGT